>CM054128.1:123676454-125009265 GCA_028751855.1 Ambrosia trifida | reverse complement strand
TATACAAATCCGTGTTAGGGCTTTGATCTCACAAAAGAACTGTTATAATGAGTAATTTATTGCTGAAGAACAGAACAGAACAGAACAGAACCCATTAATCTATATATAAGGGGAAACAATCGAATTAGGAATACAACCAACAGTTAACCAAAATTAACAACAAAATAAATAAAATTCAATTATATAATCAAGTAATAAAACAAAACATGAAAAACCTAAGATGATTTATCATATGCGTTTACCTATTCAGTTTACGCATTTACGAATGTGAGCGAATAAAGAAGAGAGAGAGAGAGAGAGAGAGAGAGAGTTAAAGAGGTATAAAAAATGAAACATGAATATGAGATTATGTTAGACAATAAAACTTATGTGTGTACTTTGTAATTTAGTTTGTCTTCAAGGTGTCTAAGTTTATCTTGCTAGTCTATAAATATGTACTCTAACTTATCTATTGAATGTACAGAATACTAATTGTTTCATGTATCAAGCCTTTACTAGAGTAATTAAGTTTCCCATCTTTCTCCCTTCCTCTTCCTTCTCCCATTCTCTTCCTTCTACCTTTCGGTTCCCATCCCTGCCCTCCCTATTGCACTAATCTGTTGTTTTTTTCTCCTTTCTGCTGTCCATTTCTTACTGCAGAATCATTATGGCTGCATCATCTTCATCCTCATCCTCTCTCACTCCTTCCCCTATGAATGGTCTTGCACCAATGATCGCCATTAAACTCAATTCCACAAATTTCATATATTGGCGAACTCAAATGCGTCCCTTGCTTGCATATCAAAAGGTTGCTCATCACATTGATGGCACCATAACAGCCAATTCTCCTACTGTTATCGTTGATGCCAAAGAAACCGTGAATCCCGATTACTTGAAATGGTTAACTGAAGAGCAACAAGCCATTATTTTGTTAAACGCTTCTCTCACCGAAGAAGCATTATCGGTCACTGTTGGTTTATCGAGTGCTCGTGACATATGGGTAGCACTTGAGAATGCTTTCTGTAACACTTCTATTGAACGTGTTCAGAATCTCCGTGATAATCTTCGCATACTTCAGAAAGGAGACAAATCTGTTGCAGAGTATGGTCGTGTTTTCAAGAGTATTTGTGATCAACTTCATGCTATCGGCCATTCGGTAGACCCAATGGATCAATTACATTGGTTTTTGTGCGGTTTGGGAACGGCATTTGAAGGATTTTCTACGCATATACGGACTGTTCGTCCTATCCCAAATCTGCCAGACCTGTTAGCTAGCGCTGAAAGCCATGAACTGTTTGTAAAAGTGCTACACAACAATTCCTCTGCCCCTGTTGCATTTACGGTTCAACAGCAGCAGGTGAGAGGTTCCTCAAGGCTATCATCCCGTGGGTATGTTGGGCCACAACAACACAATCATCGGCCCAATAACAAGGGTGTTTATCGGCCCACTTATGCAAAGAATGGTCCTACTAATTATTCCAACTATCGGCCCAATAAGCGACCCCCAACATGCCAACTTTGTAGGAAAACGGGTCATTTTGCAACTTAATGTTATCAGCTAGCCCAATTTGCGTCATCAGCCGGTCCCTCTGAAGCCCAACTGGCGCAAGCCTTTCAAGCGCAATGTGCTATGAATCCGTTAGTTCCTGATTGGATAGGTGATACAGGTGCGTCTGATTACATGGTTCCTAATACTAACTCTCTTCCTTTGGCCACTCCCACTCAAGGTAACCCTCTTGTTTTCTTTGGAAATGGCCAATCCTCACCCATAACTCATGTTGGTAATTCTAAACTCTTGGGTTCTCTTGATCTTAAAAATGTTTTGGTGGTCCCTAACCTCACCAAAAATCTCTTATCTATAAGCAAATTAACTGAAGATAATCCTGTTGATGTTATTTTTTCTTATCCTCATTTCTTTATTCAGGATCGTCACAACAAGAAAATCCTAGCCCGCGGGCGCCGTGAAGATGGTCTCTATATTCTCCACGACACTCATCAACCCTTGCTTTCTTCTATCAAATGTCCTAAAGCTTCTTTTGAATTGTGGCACTCACGTTTGGGACATGTCAATTTTGATGTTCTGTCTTTATTAAAAAATAATGGGCTTATTTCTTTTACTTCTGTTTTACCTAAACCGGGTGTCTGTACCCATGTGAACTTGCCAAGTCTAAACGACTTCCTTTTGATATTAATAATAAACGTGCTACTTTCCCTCTTGAATTGGTTCATTGTGATTTGTGGGGACAATCACCAATTAAATCGGTTGGAAATTACTTGTATTATGTTGCATTTGTTGATAATTTTTCACGCTTTACTTGGCTATTCCTATTAAAACCCAAATCCGAGTTTGCCGAGGTGTTATCTATTTTTATACCTTTTGTTCAAACTAAATTTTCTTCTAAAATTAAAACATTTCAAAGTGATGGAGGTACTAAATTCACCAATCACAAAGTTCGTCGTCTATTTGAACAAAATGGTACCTTTCATCGTTTGTCGTGCCCTACACACCTCAACAAAACGGGAGGGTTGAGCGCAAACACAGACACATTGTTGAAACCGGCTTGGCTATGTTGTTTCATGCTAAGTTATCTCCTACATATTGGGTTGATGCATTTTCTTTAGCGGTGTACATAATTAACCGCTTACCATCTTCCGTGCTTGATGGTAAATCTCCCTTTGAACTTTTATATAATCGCATTCCTGACTACTCCACTTTTAGATCTTTTGGTTGTCGGGTTTTCCATTTCCTACGGGACTATGCTGACAACAAACTTGCCCCACGGAGTATCCCTTGCATCTTTCTTGGTCATTGTTTCAAATACAAGGGTTTTAAGTGTTTGGATCCAACCACTAGGCGTGTTTATGTCTCTAGACATGCCCGCTTTGATGAAACTTATTTTCCATTTGACCCTCAAACCAAGTCTACACCTATTGAAAAACTTGACATCATTCATTTTTTGGACACCACTGATGGTCCGGATGTTATTCCTACTGCCTCCCATCCAATTCCTTCACAAACTGATGCCACTTCTTCCCAACCCAATATTATCACCATCCCATATTTCCCTCCTAACTCCACAACTTCACCTAACCCATCAACTCCTTTAACTTCGGCCCCTACCACTCCTCACCCAACTCCTACTGATACTCCACTATCCACACCTTCAAACAGTCCACCAAACTCCCCATCACCTACCAACCCTTCTCCTAGTGACCCTGCTTCGTCAGTGGCCACTTCTTCAGCGGTTCCGCCTCCTCCGCCTTTACCGACCCATCCAATGATGACACGTGCCAAAGCTGGAATTTTCAAGCCTAGTCACCAATTAGACTTGGCCCACACCACCAAAATTCCTCTCCACCGTGCTCTATTTGCCTCCACTGATCCTAAGACCTTTCATTCCGCTTGCAAAGAGGAAAAATGGCTTACCGCAATGCAATGCGAGTATGATGCTCTTATTCGAAATGACACATGGACCCTTGTTCCTAGACCTAATAATGCCAATGTTGTGGGCTCAAAATGGCTATTTCGAACCAAGTTTCATTCTGATGGTTCCATTGATCGCCACAAGGCGCGGTTAGTGGCGCAAGGATTCACTCAGGTACCGGGCCTCGATTATTTTCATACCTTTAGTCCCGTAGTCAAAGCAACTACGGTGCGCACTGTCCTTGCTCTCGCTGTCATTAACCGCTGGCCTCTCCACCAATTGGATGTTAATAATGCCTTTTTGCACGGTCGCCTAAATGAAGTTGTTTTTATGGAACAACCAAAGGGGTTCATTGACCCTAGATATCCATCCTATGTTTGCAAGTTAAACAAAGCTATATATGGTCTGAAGCAAGCACCTAGGGCCTGGTTTCATCGGCTGAGTGTGTTTCTCACTCAAAATGGGTTCTTGTGTAGTCGTGCTGATCCGTCTCTTTTCATTTATAAACGTGACTCATACATCATGTATCTTTTGGTGTATGTTGATGATCTCATTCTCACTAGA
Source organism: Ambrosia trifida (assembly GCA_028751855.1). Lineage (NCBI taxonomy): Eukaryota > Viridiplantae > Streptophyta > Magnoliopsida > Asterales > Asteraceae > Ambrosia > Ambrosia trifida. The sequence goes on along the minus strand of CM054128.1, from coordinate 125,005,297 downwards.
AATCGTCCCGACACTCTTCGGTCCATTACTCTCTCCTTACACAAAGAATTTGCCATAAAAGATTTGGGGAAATTTAATTACTTTCTAGGATTGGAGGTTACTTACACTCAAAATGGTTTATTTTTGAATCAATCAAAATATGCTTTGGATATTCTTACTCGTGCTAAGATGTTGGATGTGAAACCCGCTCCAACACCCTTAAGCACAAACGTTTTTTTTTTCTACAGGTGATTTATTTCCGGATGCTAAACATTATCGGTCTATTGTTGGGGCGCTTCAGTACTTGACAATCACGCGACCTGACATTTCTTATGCTGTTAATCAAGTCAGTCAATTTATGCATTCTCCGACTGTGGATCATTATCAAGAGGTTAACCGTATCCTTCGGTATTTAAAGGGAACTTTTTCTTACAGTCTTCATTATAATCGAGGAGAACATACTGCTTTGTCTGGTTATTCGGATGCTGACTGGGCTCGTTGTGTAGAGACTCGTCGTTCGACTTATGGTTACTCAATATTTTTAGGTGGAAATCTTATTTCCTGGAGTGCAAAGAAGCAACCAACCGTCGCTCGTTCAAGCTGTGAATCAGAATATCGAGCCATGGCGAACACTGCTGCTGAAATTATATGGATCACTCATCTTTTACAGGAACTTCATGCGTTACCTCCACACAGACCTACAATTCTTTGTGACAATCAAAGTGCTCTCTTTCTCACTCAAAATCCGGTGACTCACAAACGGGCTAAGCACATTGATTTGGACTATCACTTTTTGAGGGAACTTGTGACATCAGGGAAGCTTATAACAAAATTTGTTCCAACCAAGCTTCAGGTGGCAGACATCTTCACTAAAAGTCTTCCTGGTCCTCAATTCAATGAATTTCGCACCATGCTTCATATTGGTCCTCCACTGTTCAGCTTGAGGGGGGATGTTAGACAATAAAACTTATGTGTGTACTTTGTAATTTAGTTTGTCTTCAAGGTGTCTAAGTGTATCTTGCTAGTCTATAAATATGTACTCTAACTTATCTATTGAATGTACAGAATACCAATTGTTTCAGATTACCTGACCATCAAATCATAATGGGACAAAATCACAATAGCAAGTACAAGAAAATGGAGGCGATCACGACATGGGAAACGTTTAGGATTGAATAAAAATTTTAGTAGGGATGGGAGAGCTGTTCATATGGTCTAAGAGGGAAGATGAAGAGAGTTATGGGTACTATAAGAATGATATTTTAACTTTTAACTAAAAACAAAACACAAAATTACTTTACTAACCTTCTAAGTGTCTTAATTGTTGCTTTAAAAATTGTACCCATGTCAAAATTCCAATATGGTACATCGCTCCTCCTTTATAATGTACTAGTAGGAATGCCCGCGCGTTGCGGCGGGTGCATCTGTTTTGCCCCTCGTGCATCGTGTTTGTTGGTTATTCGTTATGATGAAGTAGAAAACAACGATGTATAAAATATATGTTACTAAAAACTGAAACTCATAAGTATATCTTCTGAAAATTTTAAATGGGTACATAACAATAGGCCGTACTATTCCTTGCAACACCCTTAAATTGGCCCACGTCCTTTGGTGGGACCCTTTTATTATCTCGAAGGCAGATAAGTATGCCATCGTAGAGCGGTGCTTTAGCATAGTGAAGTGGCGTTGTATCTCTTAATGTCCATAAGATTGTAGTGGAAGTGATGTAATTACTAAAATGCAGTTTGTAGTGTCCAACATATTTCTATTATTTTAGGGCACCCGCGAGATGCAGCGGAGTCAATGATTTGCATAGATACTCTCGTTTTATGTTAGTTTGACAAGAACCGTAATAAATATAATTGACCAAACAAATTAGTAATCAATATAGTTAAAACTACCAAATCGACTGATAAGAACTTGTCTTCTTTTGGATATGTAAACAATTGGTGACTTCGTGAGATCAGAAACTTAAATTCTATTCCTAGAAGCTTATAGTAGCAGAGAAAACAAAAAACCATCGAAGAAGATGATGACGTTGCTCATGAAGTATTTATACCATATTTGCTTGTATAAACGTCAAGCCTACATATATCGCTCACTTTAATGGGTTGAAACGTGTCATGGGTTAGGTGTGTTGGCAAACTTCAAGCCTACATATTCATTTGTGTGCAAAAGTGTCACATCATACCATCCTGCAACCACATAAATTTAAAAAGAATATATAAATACATAATATATGATGTAATTTATTTACTATAGACATTGAAAGATATGTAAGTTATGTATGTGAAGAGTCACCACATTATTTATATACCAAATACATGACCACTATTTATAAGACTATAACATTGATACAAACATAATAAAGACATGGAGGTTATGAATGTAAAGAGTCACCATTGTTAATTTCCTCATCAATTTTATAATTATGTTTAAATTAATTTCTTCAACAATTTAATATTTAAGTAGAAAGACAATTTTACCCGCTATTTATAAGACTATAACATTGATATAAACATAATAAATGTTGTATTTATTTAAATTTTGTAGGTATCCTTCACTGATGCTTTATCATATAGTATAGAAGATAAAAATTCGGGTTGATTCATTAGCGTGAGCATGAATTTATAGCTTTTTGATTTCTTATTTCTTAACACAAATAACATAAGTAATTAACACATAGGTAAGTTTTTGTTTTTTCTTTATGCTAGTGTTTAATTTATTTTATTAATTAGAATTAGAACTTAAACAATATACAATTGCCGAAAGCAAAATAATATTGCGAACCACACTACATACAACGTTTAACAAGAACATTAAATAGATCAACAAATACCTTAAAAGTCTTAGAACAAATATAGTTTACGTATAGATCGAGTTAACTATTTTATGGCGTTCAAGGAGACCATGTTGATTGAAATTGAGGAAAGTCTCCATACCCTTCTCCAACCATCCTCTCCATCATCTATCCTTCATGTCCATTTGTTCCCTACAACATCAGTTTTCATCCCATGCAGTAAGTGGAAGTAATATTTATAATATTTTAGAAACATATTAGAAAATCTAGAATGTTATATTTATAATTTTGTTCGTTTTATTTAGTTAACAATATATATGATTCAAGATACACAACTTCTTAACAAGGATAGTTGGGAAAGCCATATGTCCCCTTCATAGGGGTCATATCATCCATTTCAGTAGAGTTGAGGTCAATAGGTCATAGAACATGCTTGCTTCTGAAAAGCTTCATGGAGATAAACTAAAAATGCACAAAGAAGAGAAAAAACTGCACTAATTAATTTTGAAAATTATTTTCTCATCAATAATTCATAATATTGATTGTTTATTGTTTTAATTGTTAGTTGCACAATTAAATTACCTCAATTTGATTCTGCAACGATCCAACATTGTTGATTATTACATCCAACATCACTGGCATTCCCATTGTCTATAGAAAATAACTAAATTTAAATGGAGCAAAACAATGATATATTATAAAGATAAATTTTTGTAATTGTCAAAGAACATATGAACAAGTCGAAAAAAAATGTATATATGTATATAAAGATTAACTCATATCTTTATACCTTGTAGCATCCGGGAACCATATCTTGCAAGCGTCTTAACTTCCAATTGATTTTTTTCTCTTCTCATCTAATGAAGACATAGTTTTTTTTGGACAAAACAATGTTTCGAAACATGAAATCAGCTCTAAGATTTTGTTTGGGGTTATGAAAAGACTATTAGCATTCAAGAAATTGATTATAATGAAGTATATATAATAATATAGAGGGGGGTTGAAAGGTCTCACATTTAAAATGCATCATAGGTTAGGTTGTATTTTGTGTTTTAAAAGTTGGACATAAGGGCATAATTGGGATAATATTTTAGGATGTGAGGTATTGGATTATGTTAAATATACTAATCTACCCTTCTAAGTGTCTTAATAGTCACAAGTATGCCAATAATACCCTTTATTTTTTTGCTTAAACATGTTGTACATCTTGTTTGTTAAGTTGTACGGAAATCAAAATGACTATCTTAGCCATCACTCCTCCTTAATAAGATAATATAGATATAGATTTTGGTTGAAAATTAATTTTTTTTAAGTCTCAAAACGGTCAAATGACCGTTGGCTAACGATCAGATTTTAGCCATTTCAACGCGATGGCCATCACGAAGCTTTTAATTGCAGCTGTAATTTTTGAAGCTGGGGCGGTGTTTTGCGGCCACCACGCCATCACGGCGGGCCTATCGCGGACCGCCCCGCCTGCTCTTAATATACCAAATGTATGCGTTCAAAAGAATTTTTTTCGAGTATGCGTTCAAATTGCTAGTAAAGTGCCCACCTCACCTTTAGTTCAAAACGTTTTTGAGTATGCGTTCAAATTCCTGTATATAGCGAATGTATGCGTTCAAAACGTGTTTATTGAGATGAACAGTTCATCTTAATATACCGAATGTATGCGTTCAAATTAAGGTCATTTGAATTGAAGGTGAGGTGGGCACTTTACTAGGAATATGAGCCCGAAAACGTGCTTATTGAGAGATAAGTTGCCCCGAGATTATCACACCAAAGTGTTGTTGAGTGATTAACCAACCCAAGTTCTCGAAGAAGAGACCTTAACCAAATAAGCTCTGCTACAGTGTCAGCGATTGCCTTGTGTTCTAATTCTGTTGAAGACCGAGAGACAGTTATTTGTTTTCGGGCAGCCCACGATATTAAGATTTGAGCCCAAGTAGATAGCATACCCCCTCGGTGGATCGACAGAGGGGGGCAGAAAAAGCTGATCCAAAGCGCCTAGCTTAGGCCAAAGCGAGGCGCTTTGGATCAGAGTTTTAATTTTGGGTATTTTTTGGTGTTTTGAATTGATTTTTTTATTTTTTTTAATTTTTTAATATAATTATTTTAAAAAGTTAAAATAAAATAAAAACAAAGGTCTTAACTCTAATCAAACGTCTATATAGGCATTTTCGATTTCCAAATGAATCAACGAGTTAAACTTTACATCATCAACCACAAACAAAGGTCTTAACTCTAATCAAACGTCTATATAGGCGTTTTTGATTTCCAAATTAATCAACGACTTAAACTTGACATCATCAACCACGTATAGTCAAAGATTTTAACAAATATATTCAGTTAAGTACTAACGCAGACCTTGATCTACAATATTTGAAAATTATCATTTCTTGACATGCTTGGTAACAGAGATGAACACTTTCTTCTTTTGTTCTACAATATTTTTGTTAGTTATTAATGTTTTTATAGTTTTTCTACTTTTAGAAAAAATAAAAAACCACGTATAGTCGAATGCGGTATGCGCGTTAAATTTCATTAAATAAGTGAATGATCAAGGGATCCGCTTGGAGTCTAAAGCTTCACGTGTCATCTCAAAGTATTCAATTTTGATAATCCACACCTTTCTCCTGAAGCAAAACCTCTCTAGGTTTACTATCACCAAACGGATTCACCTTAGGCCTCGGTTTGTCCACTCCAATTCCTAACATTAATTCCAATTCCAATTCCAATTCCACCGGTGCAATTAGAATCTGAAGAGAAGTTATTATCATCATCATCATCCATAATGTTCTTACCTAGAGCTACCAACCGGCTGGCATGGGAGCCAAGCTTTGAGAACTGGTGGTAGAGGGATTTCATACATCTCCACCTATGGAACCGCCAGAAACAAAACCAAGCAAAACCATTTTCTTGTTACTGTTGATTAAAGCTTGGTTTTGAGAATTTGATGAGGCAGCAACAAAGCTGCTTTTGAACTGAGCCATAACTCCTGATTTAAGTGAGTTAATAGCTGAAGAGAAGTTATTATCATCATCATCCACAATGTTCTTACCTAGAGCTACCAACCATCCGGTTGAAGAAGAAGAAGATGACATATATCACTAACATAACTTGCACCGGCTTGAGATATGAGTTTGATTAGCCTAAATCTCTCTGATCCATGGTATCTACTTTCAAAGGATCCGTGACACGCGATAATCGCTACGGTTAGTGGATACCATGGATCAGAGAGATTCAAACTAATCAAACTCATATCTCAAGTTGGTCCAACAACTGAATTTGACTTGCTTGCATTGGAATCTTGTACGAAATCATCTCATTGCATATTCTCCATATCCATACTTTGTTTCAAGTATCTTGTAAAATTCATTTCGTCTTCGAGACTCCTAGGAGTCAACAAAGGTTGACTTCTTTGAGCATTAACCATGACTATATTACATTATTATTATTATTATTATTATTATAATTTGTTATTATATTTATAACTTAGTTCCTTTGTTTTATTATTATAATAATTTATTATTATCAAGAATCGGAAATTAGTAAAATGATTTATGAAAGTATCAATAATCGGGAATTAGTAAAATGATCGGATGTGACTTCTGAAAACCACAAACGATCAATTAAACATTACGTAACGCGTCAAACAGAGACCGGAAGTCCAGCATTTCGATTAGACATGCAAAAATCGTGTTTTAAAAAAAATATGGGTATTGACTGTATAGTCGGAGCACCAAGTAGAATGATTCATGAAAGTTGAACAAACTTGGATGTTTCAACCAAAACACACAAACGAGCAATAAACGACCTGTAACGCCTCAAACGAATTTTGTTGTATTGGGAACAACTAAAAACATTTTAAAATGAATTAAAATTAATTTTTAATCAAAAAACAACTATTTAAAATGAATTAAAACAAGTTAATTTTTTTTTAAAAAAAAAGGCCAAAGCCCCTTGCTTTGGCAAAAGCTCCAAAGCTAGGCGCTTTGGCCTTTTTAAAAAAAACAATTAACTTGTTTTAATTCATTTTAAATAGTTGTTATTGATTAAAAATTAATTTTAATTCATTTTAAAATGTTTTTAGTTGTTCCCAATACAACAAAATTCGTTTGAGGCGTTACAGGTTGTTTATTGCTCGTTTGTGTGTTTTGGTTGAAACATCCAAGTTTGTTCAACTTTCATGAATCATTCTACTTGGTGCTCCGACTATACAGTCGATACCCATATTTTTTCAAAACACGATTTTTGCATGTCTAATCGACATGATGGACTTCCGGTCTCTGTTTGACGCGTTTCGTAATGTTTACTAATTTCCGAATGTTGATACCTTTCAAAAATCGTTTGTTAAATCATAACCATCATCATCATTACACCCTCAAAACAAAAATAAAATAACAATAAATAAAATAATAATAATAATAAATCATTGCTCAGACGTTAGGGTTTGATAAACACAAAACTTATTATTTAAAAAACAACAAAATCACAAATCGTACCGTGAAATAAAGAGAGGCCCATTAGGAGTGCTGTGGAGGAAGATCGTCGGTTTGCTGTAGTCGATGATGGCGCAGAGGTTAGTGGTAACTTTAAATTTTTGAATGATCGTCGGTTTGTTCTCTATATACCAATCAACAATCGATCCGACTGTTGATTTCTTTCTATAACCGGTACAAATTTTCAGGCAAGCAAGTAAAATTCAGTTGTTATCGGAGAGATATCTATCAACGATGATGGCAACCTGATAAAGGCTGAACACGAGTATAATCAAACAGCGATGTGAAGGGTTTTAAGACAAGGAAGATGAATTGTTGGACAGTGAAATTGATAACTTCTCTATGGAAGTTGCTAAAATAGTTAAACAAAAGCTGAAATTATACAGTTATTTGGAATGTTCCTAATCATTACAGTGAGATTGATAACTTCTCTATGGAAGCAACAAATTCGAAACAGAGGTAGGTTTGCCAGAGGGTCACTATTGATACATAAAGAGTATAATCAAACAAGGGTTGTTATCGGAGAGATATCGGTCAACGATGAAGGCAACCTGATAAAGGCTGAACACGAGTATAATTAAACAAGGGTTGCCCTGAGTTTGATTAGCTTGAATCTCTCTGATTCATGGTATCCACTAACCGTAGCGATCATTACAGTTATTTGGAATGTTTCTGATCATTATAGTAACGATCGCTTTACGACGCCGAAAACGACTATCATCACGCGATTTCTTTTGACAACCAGTACAACGAATCAGGTTGCCTTTTTTGATCAGAAGATTGTTAATGCATCATAACAATCTTGATGTCAACCCCTGGCTTCATCCAAAACCAGGACCCATCCACCAGTTAAAAGATTGTTACCATATATTATTAATGCATCATAAGCAAAATTTGATGTCAACCCCTGGCTTCATCCAAAACCAGGACCCATCCACCAGGGGTCAACATCTATGGTCCGGGTCAAATAAAAGATTTGGGGCTTCGTCTTGAAACCAAGATCCCTCCACCCCAAACCTTACAATATCTTGAGTTATTACATACCAAAATAAATTGTTTGAAATTGTTCAACCAACTACTACCACAAAAGATTAAATAAAAAGTGGGCTCCAGCCTAGTCAACACATCCTTCATCTCCCACTGGAAGGTCCTTCACCACATCAAAAATCTTGGCTTCAGCTGCCTTTGCCTCTGCATCCTCAGAATCTTCGGCCACATCCCCGGGATGAGCAACAGGAACAGGCTTATAAACTACTTCTTTCCCACCCAGGTTCTTGATTTTCTCTTTCCAGGCTTCAACATCCCAGGTATTCTAATCAAAACCTGGATCATTGGCCTAAAGAGCCGTGTTCACCCTGGCCTGAAAGACAGAAATACTAGAAGACTTGATGAGCCCATTCCTGTGTTCCTGTGCCTCCTTCTCCTGATCCAATATGGCCTTTGCATGCTCAGCCTTCACTCTCTTCAGCTCTGCTTCAGTCTCTGCCAGCTTGCTCTCAAGATATTTGCCCTTATCATGAGAAATCTTCTAGACGTCTTCAAGCTTAGCCTGTGCCTCATGAAGTTCCTGAACAACAATATCCAGAGACTTTGACAAATACTCATGGCCCTAATAAGGAGAAGAAAAGGTAAGCATTCCTAAGCTTTTTCTTACTAACATAACAGTCTTATTCTCAGGATAAGACCATACCTGGAGAGTGAATTGGGAGATATTGCTCAGAATTTCGTGACAACTTAAACCCTCAAAGGGGATGACCTCTTGAGCAATGACAACGGCGGCACTCCCCTTCTTTTCTTTGAAGCAGCATCAGCCCTAGACTTAGGAGGATTAGTAGAAGGAGTAGCCATCTTAGAGCTTGAAGGAGAAGGAGATGTAACTTTGATTGCCTTGACATCCATGCTGTCAATATCATTCAAATCAAAGGAAGCAGGTTTCTTGTCTGAGGCTAAGATAAAAACAGAGTTAGTAAATAAAATAACGAACATCCTCAGGATGTAATATGACATGCTCACCAGACATCTTAGAAGCTTGGCTGGTGGTATGACTATCATCCATTCCAAAGGTCCTTTCTGATTCAGGTAACTTGTAAATAACTTCACACCGGAGAACAACGTCGTTCGCAGGAGTAGCAAACTTAGCAAAGGAGGCACCTGTTAAACAAAAATTTTTCTCAGGATATTAGCATCTTCGGGATGTAACTAAGAAATTTTTCATAAAAACACTAAAAATAATTTTACCACTCTTTCACCAATAAAGAGGGATCTCATCCTCTTGGGGAATAGAACTCCTCTTAACAAAGAAAAACTTGGTTTTCCAGTTTTTCTCAGATTTAATCACATTAAAGAGAAAGGGTGGATCCTTTTCTATAACTTGAAGAATATAACGTGGGAACCGTGTGTCCTCAATTTATAAATATGAGCCAGGTCTCCCACTTCCAGATGGACACCATGATCCTCAAGGAGCTTGCTGCACACCATCAGAATCTTCCAAAGTTCAGGCATGGCTTGAGAATATGCCATCCCAGTCATATCAAAGAAATCTTTGATAAACATGGGAAAAGGATACTTCAACCCTAGAAGGAATGGTATCTACAGGAAGCAGACCTAGATAGAAGATACAAAATCTGATCTTGCATGAGGATCATAAGGACGAAACTCTGCAGAACTTGGGAAGATTTCGAGTCTTTTAGGGCTCGAATCTCTTTGTCATCAAAAGAACAGATTTCCTATTCAGGATGACTCAAGAGGTTTTGGGGAATGAAATCACTAGAAGTTCCCACACTCCTAGAAATTCTGGTGGATCTTTTTGTCATCTTCAGAATATTGTTAATTTTTTAAAGGTGTAAAGAGAAAAGTAGAAGAAAGAAATTACCTTCTTAAAGGAATCAGATGTGATTATAAAGGAAGGGATAAGCTCTAGATATAGAGGGTAGAAGATGATGCTTGTAACGGTCATCACATAATTATCGCCGAGAAAGTAGCCGTTGTCATCTTAACAAGACATCCCATCAGTCATCAAGAAGATATTTAGATTAAACAATATTTTTATCTTAAAGGATATTAGCGGTAACATATTTTTGGGGACAATTGTTGGTGGTGAAAATCCTCAGGATGATTTTACCCTAAATCCCTAATGTACCATCACCAGGATGTTGAAGGACTTATCTGACTTCAGGATGTAACAGTGTTTCGGCATGTGTACATCCTGAGAATGAACTAACAAATTATCTTGTACTTACGTTATTGCAGGTGTAATTAATGCATGAGTAAGACTTGTAACTCCCCTCTAACAGCTACAAAGTCTTACTAAATCAGAGATATCAAGGATGCATGAGCTCTACGCGTATAAACTTGAAGAATGAATCAAAGTGTAACCGCCAAAGTGATGAATGCAAGGCGAGAAAGGTGGAAACTGTTATCCAACGTCTATTTCAGCTGAAACACCCACAACGGTCACCTGAAATAGTCCACAAGACTTCAAAGACCTTAACTTCTTAGATGATTTCGTGGGATTGTTTGTTTGTTTCATGTACTATATAAATGGGGGTATTGGACGAGTATAGGACACACATTGCTCACATTATAGCTACACACAAACACTTAGCTGATCAAAAACACTTGCACAATCATTGTAATCATAGTACACTCGTCCAACTACTCATCCAAAGTTGTATCTTTTTACCAAGATTAATATTAACAAACAAGGCAGGGGCCTAGACTCCTCCCGAGGTTTTATGCCGGTGATCTACAACTGATCAAGGGCTTTCCTCGTAGATCGTGTGTTGTTCTTTGTGTTTATTACTTCTTCTTGTATAATGACATTTCTTTCTGGTGCAAACTTTCTTCGTTTCTGCTGGATGGGTTTGAAGCTGTTATCAAACCCAAGTTTGTGGGTAATGACATCCTTAGAGATGCCAGTCATATCTTCATGCTTCCATGCAATGGTAGACATCCTACATTTAACAAACGAAATTAGTGATTTTTCAATGTCATCAGGAATATTCTTACCTATCTGGACAGTGATATCCTTGTTATTGTCGTCGAGGTAGACGGCTTTTACATACTGGTCAGGATGTGCTTTGACATCCTAAGGATGGCACCGTGCATCCTTCTGTAATTGCTATGCTTGTCGTGATGAAGCCTTCATTGATGTAGTATAGCAATCCTTGGCTTCCCGTTGATCGCTGTTGACTTTAACAACTCCCCATGGTGTAGGTAACTTTATACACTAGTGATATGTTGAAGGGACTATCTTCATGTCATGTATCCAAGGTCTCCCCAAGATGACATTATAGCAGGATAAGGAATCTATCACACAGAATCTCTGGATAAAATTCACTCCCTCTACATAGACTGGTAGCTTGATGTCACCCACTGTACTCTTAGTTTCTCCACTGAAGCCCACCAGGACTGACGATCTGGAAACTATTTCTGATTCTGGGATGTTCATTCTTTTGAGGTCTTCTAGCTGGATTATATTCACTGAGCTTCCACCATCTACAAGGATCCTGCGAACAAAGTGATTAGCAATATATAAAGTTATAACTAAACAATCATGATGAGGGTCAAGGATATTTTCTCTGTCTTCTTCTCCAAAACTGATCACTTTTGAAGTTGTTAGGATGGTAGTCTTTGTGGGTCTCTCTCCTTTTTCTGATTTTGTTTCTCTTGTATGCCTTTTAGCAGCTGAATATGAGGTTCCACAAATGTCTGATCCTCCTGAAAAGAAGTTGATTATACCAACATCCTTAGGTAGGGATGCTGCTCTTTTCGGGATGTTGGTTCCATCCTGAATTGTTGGTTTCTTCTTGCCCAGAAGATCCTTAAGATGACCTTTGCTCAGAAAATATGCAATATCCTTTCTCAAGGCGATACAATCTTCAATGATGTGACCGAAATCTTCTTGGAAGGCACACCGCTTTGATTTGTCCTTCCATCCTGTCTTGTTATCCTTCTTAGGCCATCTTGCTTTGTACCCGAGGTCCTTCATGGCGTACATCAATCCTGTTACATCCACAGAAAAATAGTAATCTGATAATTTAGGACATTCATCCTCATCGTTATCCTCAACCACATTGACCTTTTTATTGTCGGGTCTAACATATGGTTTATGCTTGTATGGTTCGTCTGTGGGAGTGGAGTTTCGATTAGGATGGTTCTATCTTGAGGATGATTCTATCCTCTCTTGAATTTTCTTGTCATCCTCAAGTCGGATGAACTTTAGAGCCATGTTCCTGACTTCATCCAATTTCCTACAAGGATTAATCACCAATTGTTGGTAGAATGGTGAATCTCTTTGTAGCCCCATCTTAAATGCTTGTACTGCCGTTGTGACATCCAGGTTCGGGATGTCGAGTGCTTCCTTTCCAAACCTAGTAATGTATTCTCTTATGTGGTTGAGTCACCCTGTATAAATCACTTGTCAAACGTTCGAACGTTCGACGACAAGAAAACTGATTATTAAACATGTTAATCAAATACGCAAAAGAAGTAATTGAGTAGGGAGGAACACTTAGGAGCCATTTCAAGGCTGGACCAGTGAGAGTTTAACTGAATCCCTTGCATAAGCATGCTTCCTTAAGATTGGCAGGAATTGGTATAAATCACTTGATACCATATTTTTTATTTTTTTGTAGCTCCCTTTCTAGTTGTGGACTTATACCCGTATCCTGCAAAGAAGCAACATCATTAGCAGTAAAAGTACTGGAACTTAAATTGTTACCGTTATTGTTGTATCCTTGGGATGGCCCAGGTGTATATCCTGGATCCCTAATGGTTGCCATCCTGGGTACAGTAGTTGATTCGGGAGCAGAGAATCCGGTGCTCATGGGGATAAAATCTCCTTGATGAACGCCCTCAGAGATCCCAGAATTAAAATCCAACACCCTGGGTTGCAATGGTGTCCCCATGTCTTCGGTTGGCCTCCTTAAGGATGTCTTGAGGGATTGTATCTCTCTTATTAGCATCCGGTTTGTGTCCTATTGTTGCTGTATTTGATCCTTCATTAATGCAAACATGGAGAGGAGTTCATCGTTTGACACGAAAACAGGAGGAGTGGATCCAGATGTCCCCATTGATGGTCTAGGTGAGATTTGAGAAGTAGAACTCCTCGGTAATTCAGGTGGGGTGGCAGTGTTGCATTTCTGGTAGAGGTTGTAGATGGCATGGATGAGGAAACAAATTTTTATGAGGAAGAAATAGTTGTCAAGATCTGTAAAATGAATAGATTGAGAAAACGTTTTAACAAAGTTTTTTATTAAAATAGCACCACTTGCCCCACGGTGGGCGCCAAATTGTTTTGGTCAAAAATTACTTGCTAGAAATAATCTTGCTTTCCAAATTAGTAAAAGTGAGGTAGAGTGCTAGTATGATAAAAACTTAGTGTTATTTTCAGGATGGTGACTTATAAATGTAAATACACGATAAGTTGACAACTATACTTGGTATGGTTAAGATAAAGCTGAGGATGGACAGTTGTATCCCGAGGATATAGTAAATTGAATAAACAGATGATCTAAGCTCGAATGCACAATGAACAACACACGATGTACGAGGAAAGCCCTTGATCAATTGTAGATCGCTGGCATAAAACCTCGGGAGGAGTCTAGGCCCCTGCCTTTTTTGTTAATATTCAAAATGGGTAAAAAAGATTACAACTTTGGATGAATGATAGACGAGTGCACTAAGATTACAATGAGTTGTGCTAAGTGTGTGTGAGTTTCTCTATGATTAGCAGAGTATTCGTGTGTTTCATGTGATAATAATGTGTCCTATATATACTCGTCGATCATTCCCATATTTATAGTACATGAAAGTAAACAAGAGATCATGTGTAATCCGCTCGATTAGTTAAGTTCTTATAAGATTTCGTGTGACCGTTGTGGCAGTTTCACCTCAGCTATACGTTGCCCCAGCTGTTTCCTAGTTCTTCACCGATATTTAATGTATATCGGTAACAAGCTTGACTCCATCCTCTATCTTGGACCTTAGCTTGCAAGAGTTATTCTTCTATCTTTGACTTCTTTGACTGAGTGTTATAATAAAGACGTTGGAGAACAGTTACAAGTTCACATCATAACTTATTTGTACCTGCAATTATGTCATATAAAGATAGTTTGTTAGTCCATCCTCAGGATGTGCACATGCTGAAATATAGTTACATCCTAAAGTTTGTTAGGCTGTTCAGCATCTTGAAGATGCTACATTGAGGATATGAGGTAAAATCATCCTGAGGATTTTCACCACCAACAGTTTCTATTTAGTCTCGGGTTTAAAGGTGAACTTGCGTAAATGTAGCGCTTTTGGATTGGGTGTGGAGGGACTTGAAATTCAAAGTATGGCAGGGGTCTTTTCCATTCAAGTATTTGGGGCTCCAAGTGGGGGCGAACATGAAGTTGTGTAAACATTGGAAACCGGTGTTGGATGCATTCCGGAATAAGTTGTCAATTTGGAAGGTGAAGACTTTGTCTTATGGTAGTCGAGTAACTTTGATAATATCTTTCCTAAATGCTTTTCCAACGTATTATTTCTCTCTATTTAAGGCCCCGGCTGAGGTAATTGAAGAGTTGGATAAATTGGGACGAGTGTTTTTTTTGGGAGCGTGACATCCGTCACTTTTATCATTATATATATATATATATATATATATATATATATATATATATATATTTTACCTCCTATCTTGTATGTCGCATTTTATCCCTATCTATAATAATAATAAAATTAATAATAATAATATGCAATAATAATAATAATAATAATAATAATAATAATAATAATAATAATAATAATAATAATAATAATGATAAAAAAAAACAAATCAGTCAACTGACCAATTATTAAGACTGATTTGAATAGGAAACTTCATAATTGATTATTGATTAGTTGACCAACCATGGAAATCGCGTCAAACCCGACTCGTGATTTTCTCCATCCTTCCTTTTGAGACGCGTTTGACCATGTTTTGGTCAAGCAATCAAGACCTTCCATTTACGCGTATGTAGTATAAATAGAGACATCCCGAAGCATCTCCTTGTGACGAAAACAGAACCCCAACTCTCTAATTCTCCTAATTCGTCCCTACAAGCTATAATTGTTTCGCGGTTGACTTTTCCGTTGACCTTTCTAATCGACATTCAAACCATCAGTAAGTAAGAATTTTTGTTGTGTGTTGTGATTGTTGATCTCGGCCGAACAATAGCCCTGTATAATCAGGAGCTATCGTTTGTTATTTTAGTCGATTGAAAGGCTAGGGTTCTTAGGGTACTAATTGGGGAAGAAGGGTCTCGCTGAGATGTTCTTAAATACAAACAAACTCCACCTTTTATAATTAAAAACGGCACAGACCAGATGGTCACCTGATCTGGGTTAAAGCTTAGGACCCGTCCCAGGTCCCTAGTTCGATCCCTACCAACAACATACATTTTTTAAGCCTCTTTTTCTTTTATCTTTTTGTTATTAACTTTAAAAATGGTTTTAAAATACTAATGCTACTTTATAAATTCTATAAAGATTATCTTATGATATTCTGATAATAAAATTTATCATAAAATTTTTAGTTTTTCAAAAATGATTTATTTATTATATATAATAAATATTACAAGGTTATTCATTTAAAATTACAAAATTCTATATAAATATCAAAACGACTTTGTAAAATTCCACAAAAATTATTCTAAGTTTATAAATCAATAAACATTTCTGAAATAATTTTTATTTCAGAAAAATCGTTTATTTAATATTATTAATCAATTTTTGTTAGTTTTGATCATAAATAAATCATAATAAATTCATTTTTCAATGTTTTTGCACCAAAATTTTATATAAATTATTTCTATTCATTTGGAACAGAAATACAATTTTTTATTTAAAAATTATTTAATTTTAATATTTTTAAATATTAAAGTTATATTTTGACAATTTGAAATAAATAGATTTAATATTCTATTTATGAGAAAATAATTTTATAAAAATTATTTTCACACTTAAAACTTTATATTGTGACCATATTTGATTTAAAATTTACAAAAAGACTTTAGTTTATTTATTTATCAAATTTCTCTTATTTATTAAACGTTTAATTTATTAATCAAACAAATACTTATCCCCAATTCGAAACCTTAGAATATACTTGTAGGCTAGATAGACTTAGACTTATTTGTTACCTTATACATAGGGTGATACTTGGCAACGTTGGATTACACTTATTCAATTTCTCAAGACTTAACACCTTGCTAAGGTGAGTATTACTTATCCCCTTTTTTCGTTTTTACAACTTTTGGGGTGATTCATTCACAAGTATACAAAACTTTCATATTCATTTATACATACATTTTTATTCATTTACAATTCATATACGTGTCTTGTTTATCTTTGTGCTTATGTTTGAACATGAACGTGGCTTACATACAAAATCATACATCTAGACATAACTTATGTTATGGTGCTCTTTACATATAGACGTAACTTATGTTACGGTGCTCATTTAGACATAACTTATGTTATGGTGCTCTTTTAGACTTGACACGTGTTAGGGTGCTCATTATCAATTTCATCTTATCAACTTTACATTTGATCTTTGTCTTGTTTGGTTGCTTGCGTGTTTACATAATGCCTTGGTGATACTAGACATATGAATTGTACTACTTTTCAAACTTATACTATATGTACAAAGCTAAGTAGTACTCACCAACATCATGTGTTGACAAAATTTATTTTCGTTCATGTTTCAGGATAAGCTGCTTGACGCTTCATATAGGACTTTGGACTTAGACTAAATAAATCAACTACCTCAATTTTGTAGTGTATTCATTTTCACATGTTGTAAAACAATATTCAATAATCAAGTATTTACATTTTAGTACCATGAGCTTTTGAACAATCGTCACTACGTGACACCTCGATGATTCCGCCATCGGTTGGGGTGTTACAGATTGGTATCAGAGCCATGGTTATAGGGAACTAGGATATTAGATAAAATGTCCTAGACTATAACCGAACTTCAACTTTCATGCATAGTATTACATAGATTTCCATTTCCTTCTACTCTCCTTCCTCTATCTTTCCCTCCTTCTCTCTCTCCCTTCTTCTCATCTTTCATCATGGTGCATAGAGATGGTGTCCTATAAGGAGTGGAAAGTCCATATCATCATGGAACGGGAGCAGTACCTTTCATGAAGACACTCTTAGGCATGATGCCTACCCTTATTTTGCTCCTTCAAAGTCGTTGAGCTTTAATGAGTGTGATAGAACACGTGCAATCTGGAAGGGTGGATGCCTGTACACTGGGTTTTCTGGCATAGGCAAGCATAGCGCATAAATCCAATAACGGACCTGTTATGCTTACCTGGGGATTCCTGGAGTGAGTGTCCACTTATAGGCTAAAGCATTTCTTCTTTGATCACCATTGGGTTCAATTCCTTTGAAAAGTCAACGTTCTTGTTGGGCTTTACAACTAGACAAGGGCACTCCAAGCATTTTATGCAAGTTTTTCAATAATACTCTCTCGTTTTATATACAATATTTTGTATTTCATGATTTCCATATATTGCTTACAAATTCATACTTTCATAATCATCTGTACGGTTATACACATACATTTTCTAGTCTCATGATTATTCATTGACTGCCTCATAGATGTCTGCTCGCCGCATGCTCCGTGATGCCAGCCAACGCACTGTTCGTACTCCTGGACAACGTTCTGATCGTCGCCTCGCATCTTTAGTCGCTGAGCAAATTGCTGCAGTGATCCCAAACCTTGTCAGCGAGATAACCCAGAATAGTAATAGTGCCAACACAGGGAGTACGACTCAATTTCGGTGCACTTTCAAACACTTTAACTCCTGCAACCCCACAAAATTCACTGGTGAGGAGGGTGCTACTGGCCTCCTCCAATGGTTTGAAAGCATGGAGAGCACCTTTGTGAACAGTTAATGTCCTGATGAACTCCGCGTTCGCTATGCTACTAGTGTCCTTCAAAAGGGGGCGCTAACCTGGTGGAATGGCGAAAAGTGCAATCGGGGCGCTGATGTTGCATTATCTTTATCTTGGGATGAAGTTAAGGAACTCATGATCGCCAAATTCTGCCCTAGGAATGAAATCAGGAAACTGGAGGATGAGTTTCGTGAGCTCAAACAAGACAGTGGTGAGAATCTTGCGTATAATACACGATATCATGAACTCAGCATATTAGTCCCACAGATGGTCACCCCGGTCTCTCGAGCAATCGAGCAATATATCGAGGGATTACCTGACCTGATTCAAGACGTTGTCACTGGAAGCAAATCTACTACGGTGGAAGAAGCCATCCAGCTTGTAGCCACTTTAACAGACAAACACGTAAGGAAAGGAAACTTGGTTAGGAAGGGCACCAAGACGTCTACTGAGAAAACCACCAATGCTGTTGAACAATCTAAGACTGTTTTAGCAAAGGCCGCCACTACTTCTTCGAACTCTAAGAAACGAATGAGCGATAATCAGAACCATGCTGTTGTGGATCCTGTGACTCAGCCTCCTATCAAGAAAGCCTACACGGGAATCCATCCTCAATGCAACACTTGCAAGTATCATCACCCTGCAAATCTTCCATGTCGTCAATGCACTAGATGTGGAAGGTTTGGACACTTTGTCACTACTTGTCGTGTAACGGTTAGGACACAAGATAATCATCAAACAGCTGCCCAGGAACCACTGCCAATTACTAACGGCCGGGCATGTTATAATTGTGGAGACCCTAACCACATGCGACCTCGATGCCCTGAATTGAATAATGTGGCACATGGACGAGCTCTCAATATCAATATCAACGAAGCAAACGGTCAGGGTGATGCTAATCCCACTGGCTAAGCCATGGATGAAATCTTCTTAAGACTCGAGAATTCAATACTTGTGTTTTCATTTTCTTAACCCTATTATCATTTTGTACCCAATTGTGTCGTACTCATAAGCGTATAACATCTAGAAATTCCTTGCATACTTTTGTGTACGAACGCAGGTTGAAAATTTATCATATTTGGATACATTTATTTTAATCATAGAAGTTCAAAGACTCTACCTTACCTTTATTTGAAACATTTGGACTTGATTTCCATGAAAATCAAACTACTAAAAAACTTGATACTTGATCCTACAGAGCTTTTCTAAAAACATCATTGTTGTTATATGAAACTTGATTTTTCCTTAAATTGACTATTCATTAAACATTTAATTATTCATGATACTCGTGAACATGGCTGGCCAAATATGAGCTATCTCTATAGGCCACTAAGATAACACTTATACTTAATGGTTGTCGTACTTATAAACTTGCTTGCATGTGTGTATTATAAATTTGCATGTTGATCTATGAAAGACAACTACTACATTTATCCACTCAACTAAAACAAACATTTCATTTAAAGGGCTCCTCGGATGAGTGGTAGCCCATACTTAAATTTTGTTATGCTTACAAGTCGTTGCAAACCAATTGACCTCATTATTACATGGCCTCATTTCATTGATAACATCTCATTGTAACTCAACGTGTTCGTTGTGTCATCTTCTTGTGAAACTTATTTGCTCTAATGTGTTGTTAGATTAGGATCATAGAAGGACATAAAACCCTAATGTAAGGTAAATTGATGATTCCGGTCCGGAACGTAATCATGAATTTACAAGTACGTTAGGGTAGTGTGAAATTCTATTAGAGTTCTTGGTAGACGTCAAGTACACTTTCGATGTATCAAAGGTGTGGTGGGTTAGCTGCGGTACACCCTATATATAAACACTAATGATGCATCAAAAGTGAGACTGGAAGTCAAACCAGGAACAAACCCTACTTGCTTGGTAGTTCATTTGGTCTTTTTATAGTCAATCATCTCATACATTCTAGGATTCCTAAAACTTGAAGTTTAGCGTTTTACTAGATTCTTATTCTCCTTACTTTTTGAGACGAACCTAATCCAAAAACCTTAACCCACACCTATCAAATCTTTTATCCAACTCATTCGAAACAGTTTACTCTGTTACCTATAAATTCACGTCGTTCCTTAACTTAAATTTCCAAACTACGGTTATCTTAATTTCTACCCAAACATCCATAACCCTATGTTTCTAATAACTTCGGGACGAAGTTTCTAAAAGTAGGGGATGCTGTGACATCCGTCACTTTTATCATTATATATATATATATATATATATATTTACCTCCTATCTTGTACGTCGCATTTTATCCCTATCTATAATAATAATAAAACTAATAATAATAATATTCAATAATAATAATAATAATAATAATGATAAAAAAAACAAATCAGTCCACTGACCAATTATTAAGACTGATTTGAATAGGAAACTTCATAATTGATTGTTGATTAGTTGACCAACCATGGAAATCGCGTCACACCCAACTCGTGATTTTCTCCATCCTTCCTTTTGAGACGCGCTTGACCATGTTTTGGTCAAGCAATCAAGACCTTCTATTTATGCGTATGTAGTATAAATAGAGACATCCCGAAGCATCTCCTTGTGACGAAAACAGAACCCCAACTCTCTAATTCTCCTAATTCGTCCCTACAAGCTATAATTGTTTCGCGGTTGACTTTTCCGTTGACCTTTCTAATCGACATTCAAACCATCAGTAAGTAAGAATTTTTGTTGTGTGTTGTGTTTGTTGATCTCGGCCGAACAATAGCCCTGTATAATCAGGAGCTATCGTTTGTTATTTTAGTCGATTGAAAGGCTAGGGTTATTAGGGTACTAATTGGGGAAGAAGGGTCTCGCTGAGATGTTCTTAAATACAAAAAAACTCCACCTTTTATAATTAAAAACGGCACAGACCAGATGGTTAGCTGATCTGGGTTAAAGCTTAGGACCCGACCCAGGTCCCTAGTTCGATCCCCACCAACAACATACATTTTTTTAAGCCTCTTTTTCTTTTATCTTTTTGTTATTAACTTTAAAAATGGTTTTAAAATACTAATGCTACTTTATAAATTCTATAAAGATTATCTTATGATATTCTGATAATAAAATTTATCATAAAATTTTTAGTTTTTCAAAAATCATTTATTTATTATATATAATAAATATTACAAGTTTATTCATTTAAAACTATAAAATTCTATATAAATATCAAAACGACTTTGTAAAATTCCACAAAAATTATTCTAAGTTTATAAATCAATAAACATTTCTGAAATAATTTTTATTTTAGAAAAATCGTTTATTTAATATTTTTTAATCAATTTTTGGTAGTTTTGATCATAAATAAATCATAATAAATTCATTTTTCAATGTTTTTGCACCAAAATTTTATATAAATTATTTCTATTCATTTGGAACAGAAATACAATTTTTTATTTAAAAATTCTTTAATTTTAATATTTTTAAATATTAAAGTTATATTTTGACAATTTGAAATAAATAGATTTAATATTCTATTTATGAGAAAATAATTTTATAAAAATTATTTTCACACTTAAAACTTTATATTGTGACCATATTTGATTTAAAATTTACAAAAAGACTTTTGTTTATTTATTTATCAAATTTCTCTTATTTATTAAACGTTTAATTTATTAATCAAACGAATACTAATCCCCAATTCGAAACCCTAGATTATACTTGTATACTAGATAGACTTAGACTTATTTGTTACCTTATACATAGGGTGATACTTGGCAACGTTAGATTACACTTATTCAATTTCACAAGACTTAACACCTTGCTAAGGTGAGTATTACTTATCCCCTTTTTCGTTTTTACAACTTTTAGGGTGATTCATGCACAAATATACAAAACTTTCATATTCATTTATACATACATTTTTATTCATTTACAATTCATATACGTGTCTTGTTTATCTTTGTGCTTATGTTTGAACATGAACGTGGCTTACATACAAAATCATACATCTAGACATAACTTATGTTATGGTGCTCTTTACATATAGACGTAACTTATGTTACGGTGCTCATTTAGACATAACTTATGTTATGGTGCTCTTTTAGACTTGACACGTGTTAGGGTGCTCATTATCAATTTCATCTTATCAACTTTACATTTGATCTTTGTCTTGTTTGGTTGCTTGCGTGTTTACATAATGCCTTGGTGATACTAGACACATGAATTGTACTACTTTTCAAACTTATACTATATGTACAAAGCTAAGTAGTACTCACCAACATCATGTGTTGACAAAATTTATTTTCGTGCATGTTTCAGGATAAGCTGCTTGACGCTTCATATAGGACTTTGGACTTAGACTAAATAAATCAACTACCTCAATTTTGTAGTGTATTCATTTTCACATGTTGTAAAACAATATTCAATAATCAAGTATTTACATTTTAGTACCATGAGCTTTTGAACAATCGTCACTACGTGACACCTCGATGATTCTGCCATCGGTTGGGGTGTTACAGGGAGGGTCCAAAGAAAAAGGGAAAGCGAATTGGGTGGCATGGCAAGGAGTTAACACTCCATTAAACTACGTGGGCCTCGGATTTGGATGATTGCAAGATGCAAATTTATTTATGTTGGCGAAGTGGTGGTGGCAGTTGAAAGTGGATACAAATGGTCTTTGGAGAAAGGTTATTTGGATAGAAGTTGGAATCCGATTCGGCGATACTTACGTTGCCAGGACCATGGAAATAGGTGGCTAATTCGGCGCTGATTATTAAGAGGGCTGGGGTGGATTTAGGAAGGGCCATAAAAGGGGTTGTGGGAAACGGCTTGGGTATCTTCTTTTGGATAGATCGCTAGGCTAAGGAATTACCTCTGGCATAATTGTACACTGCATTTTTTTCATTGGAAATATGTGCCGGAATGGGTGAATTAGTTGGGTGCGGGCTGGGTTTGGGAATGGAAACGGGGGGTTCATAGGGGGTCGAGACTTTGGAATTGACGGACTTTATAAACCGTATCCTAGTTCTTATTCTCTCGAACTCAGGGGATGTTTGGGCCTGGGATTTGGATTCTTCCTGCAGCTTCTTGGTGGGTGGCCTCAAACACCACCTACATCAATATAGATTCGTTGGAGCACCTTTCGTGATGGAGTGGAACTCGTGGGTAACAAAAAAGGTGGAAATTCTTGCCTGGAGAGCCGATTGGATATAGTACCAACTTGAGACGCCTTGATTCGAAGGAACATGAATGTGAGTCAAGATACATGCCCGCTATGTGGAGATTTTTTAGAAACGATTAATCATCTATTTGTGTCTTGTGGCTTTGCTCAGACGGTTTGGTGTCTGGTTTTGCAATGGTGTAAAGTTGGAGCGATATTTGCATTTGAATATATAGATCTACTAAAGATGCATAAATATATTGGTGGATCCTTGGAAATGAAAAGGGCATTCTATGCGGTGACCTTTACAACAATTTGGTGTATATGGAAGTGCCGAAATGATGCGGTATTTGATCAGAAACAGTGTTCTCTTCATAAGGTAATTGGCAACATAAAAGCTTTAAGTTTCCTTTGGGTGAAGTCGAGAGCTAGAAAACACTATCTCAAATGGAATTCGTGGTGTAACTTTAGTTTGTCTTGTGTTGGTTGGTAGTTGTTTGTTGTTTGTGTTTGTTCATTCTGGCGATGTAAGGTGTATCACTAGTTTCCCGCTAGCATTTGGTGAAATTACATTTGTTGTGTGATACCCCGCAATTTCAGGCTCTTACATTAACTAAACTCTAGTTACATTCCTTGCATTATACTTAACTAGGGTTAGCTAGATAGGACACACGTTGCATAGTTATAGGTTAATAACTGCATGAAGTGGTAATTCGAGGAATTACCAGACTGTATACATGATTCGTGAACCTCGGACGTTGGTGAACAATGAAGTTTAATAATTGTGAGTTAATTGATTGAGATTGATTGCAATTACGTGCTTCTGTGATACTCTGTGAAACTATGTGCAAACCGTATGTGATTACGTGAACTTAAACCGAATACGTTAATAAAAATCGTTAAAGGTGGACCATTAGGATGGTTGGGGTCTTAACACATGGGGTTACACTTGTTACGGTCAGAAATAGCGAAAACATCGAACGAAAACAGGCCGGGCAACGAAGCAAGGCACCCGGAGCGAGCCGGGAGCTGTGAGCGGCCGCTCACAAGCTCCGCGCGGCCACTCGCGGGTGATTGACAAAACATAACCGACTTAAACTTGTATTTAAGCAACCTTAAGCCTCTTGTATCTCCTAAACTCAAACCCTAATCGCCCCTACTGCCCTATTTACAAAATATTAACCCCAAAACACCTGCTAAGGCGCAAGAACATCGATCGGGAAGCTTCAAGAGCATTCGGTTGATTGTTTCGAAGAGCTTGCGGTATAATCCTTAATCTATTATGCTTTAATCTTCTTAATATGTTATAAAAACCTTATAACTAAGTTTGTCCAGGTCTGAAACCTTTTTATAAAGATTAAAACTTGAAGTTTATAAAGATTTAATGAGTTTAACATGATGGTATGCGATTAGTGATATGATAGGTTACTTGTTATGCAAGTTTGTGATGTTTTGATCGTTAGGGTTTATGATTTTTGCATGTGTTATGATAGGTTCTGATCATTCTAGGTCTTATGAATGTTTTGTGATGATTATTGATTGTTGTTGATTGATTATACACATATGTGATTCGTTTAAATAAGAGTTTATGCATGATTATAATCTGGACAGAATGTTTAGGTCAAATTATAGGGTCTGTTACGTGACCTAAACATGATGGCTTTGATGATTTCTTTGCATGGTTATATTATACCTAGTCTTAGCTTTTCATAATGGGTAAAATCGAGTGATTTGAACGTCGTTTGAATAGTTTTTGGAATTTTCTTTGAATAAAGGTGATATCAGATTTTCGGATTAACAAACTGAGTCAACTTTAAATCATCATAACTCGAGTTTTATAAAAAATTAAGTTATGAAAATTTTACATTAGATTAACATTGGAATAATTTGGCTTTTCCAAGTAGATTCATCCCGTTTGGATGAATACACAAGTTTTGGGAATTTTTCTACTAACCTGGCCTGTTGTAGAAACTTTCTGGACATGTCTGTGATGTACGATTTTTCATAATTTTTGTGTTTGGTTTTGAGACAAAAAAAAATAAAATTGGGTTATCAAATGAACCCCAAAGAATATTCAATAAAATTTTGGGAGTTTAACACATTTGTTAAGTATTTTAAATAAATTAGTTTTCATGGCGCACAATCTGTCCTAAAAACACAGATTGTGTATTATGTGTTTATGTGACTAATTGGAGTCCTATGTGGTATGTATTTGACATGTACATGAATGGACACTTATATGAGATGCATATGAAGTGTAAAACTAATGATAACCAACATATTCACCAACGGGTCCGTAGGGTTACTTATGCATGTAGAATCACTAGGTGTCACTTACATGATTTTGAACGTTTAAACGTCTTGGACAAACGGGTTATATGGTGTAATGGTATTACACATATACTTACTTAGTGACACTTATACTAGGGAGTCGGTAGTGCACCCTACTTTGGAGTTTGGATTTATTTGCGTGCATACTAAGGTGAGTTTCACTACTCTTTTCTCAAAAGCATGTGTCTCGGGTTGAGACAACGTACTTAACTTTTTCTAATCCGGTTTGGGACTACTTACACATCCCGGGTTGGGATGCTATGACTCCTTGTGTGGGTCGGGTTTTGACTCCTTGTGTGGGTCGGGTTTTGACTCCTTGTGTGGGTTGGGTTTTGCTAGTTCGCAAACTGTGTCCTTGATTAACTAAACCAACTCTATCAATGTAAGTCTTTCACATACCGAATGAGTTGCCGGGTTATGGCAAGCGGGTTATTAGTTGATAGCGCTATTAGGTCTGACAAACCTTACACCGGCTCGGGGGAGTGCGGGAGTGAACTATAACTTAACAGAGTATCATTGTTGATAGGCAATGATGCAAGGCAAACTGCTCACATTTGTGACAACACGTACATTAGCAGTTCGGTATATCGGTGTTAGTTATCATGAATGGGTTAGCTACCCTTGGCATGCGATGAACTAGTGGTTACACGGTTTTTGGAACCAACTCAATTACTTACGCTTTTACTTGATTATGTGGTTTCGGAAACCAGCGCATTTACATACTCATTTACTTTACTTTGTGAACTCACCAACATTATGTTGACACACGCTAGCATGGTTTTGCAGGTAACTAGGTATGGAGCACGAATAGGACATGCATCATGTTATGTCATGGGATTATGAACACTTAAATTGCTTTTAATATTTAACTATTTACTTATGGTTTTGGGCGCGGTGTTTTGCGCAGACTTTTATTTAACTGTTTTGTTATTCGCTTCCGCTATACTTAAATTGGTTTGGTTAAAACTTTTAAAACTTGTTTTTACAATAACAAACTAAATGGTTTGGGCATTTAGAGTCGTTCATGTGACTTATGGCTATGGGATCCTGGTTTGTCATGCGCCTCACGGTATAAACCCCGCAGTGAAAATTTGAGGGTATGACATGTTGATCATTAAAAAAAAAAAATCAAATCTAAACACTATGATTCCCGTTAAGTTTTATTCCATCCATAATAAGGAAACCCAAAAAACCTCTAAAAACATGTCCAGTTTTCTGCCACATCAGAAAAGCACTCATTCTCTAAAAACACTAAAAACTCACCCAATAAGAAAGCTTAAAAACCCCTTAAAAACATTGCCACATCATAAAAGTTTTACCAATAATAATATCACAACCCCTCGCCCAGACCCACCTCTAAGGTTTTTAAAGGTTTGTGATGAGAAACTTCACTAAAAACTTCATGTAAAACCCACCTCTACAATAATCTCCCTAACAAAAACCTTCGACTCATCCCTGTAACCCTCTCTAAAAACCATTATTGGTGATGCTCTTACACCTACAAGCTAATTGACATTTATTAAAAAAATCACTAAGCATGCATGGGTCCGTCACCAATTGATTTGTGTGTGTTCGGATTCATACGGGTCTCCTCAATCCTCATAATAAACAATGAGTTATAATGAGCCGACTCAATTAAATTAGTCAGAATGAACCAACTAAATATTAAACAACAAATCACAATAGGTAACACTAGAAACACTTGAGTTAACTTTTGTTGGTTGCTTCTAATTTCCAAATCACATTTCCTAAGTTCCAATTTGATTAATCGCCTTTCATTGTTTTAGTTTATTTGATTAAGGTTTATTTTAACTGATTAAGACAATGGTTAGCATCTTAGTTAGTTTAATAGTTTATTTGATGATTTTTAGGTTATAAATAACCAAATTAACCTAATATTTATTCATTTATAAATTTTATCTTTATTATTATTTTACTATATAATAAATAAAAATCTTATGGTTATCTCAATTCTTTCATATGAAATAATATAATTAGATCATAACACTACACGTTTATCTCTTGTTTACTTCATATAAATATTTTTATAAATATTTTAGTGACAAAATGTTTTTCATCCAAACGTACATTTTCTCTTTAATGTACATTTTTTTTATTCACATGATTAAAATTGTTGATTTTTATATTATAGTACATTATTTTGTATGTTACATAATAACACATTTTGTCACTTTTTATTATATTTTTCTATCCTACTAACCTAGTAATTAATATATAGCGACAACCAACAAGAATTCTTGACCCCGTGAAAAATGTTCATGGGTCCATTGATTAGATAACAAGAAAAATAATTAGGAAACCCAATCTCTTTTGTAACATCTTTTGAAATCAATTGGCAATTCCAAATAGTAAAACGAAATACAAAGAGAAGAAAACGGTCCACCAATGCTAACGAACTTGCATAATTGCAGCAGTGTCCAAGGGGGTGCAAGCTTTTTCAGCCCCTGGGTTCATGCTCCACCATCGTTTTCATACAAACCGCAACGATGACGGTGGTGGACCCAAGATTTTTTTCATCTTTCAAGGTGGATCTAGCGATTGTCCGAAACACGTTAGCGGTTTCGGGTGGCAATCTCAGCTGTGTCCTAGATGTCAATGGAAATGTGATCTTTATTATTAAAGACAAAAGCTTTAGCCTTCATGACCGACATATCTTGCTTGATGCATCCGAAATCCCGATCTTAACGTTCCAGAAAAAGGTTAAATTGATTGTTAATTTTATGTTTAGTGTTTTTTATACCTTCATATGAATGAACGTTTCATAAATGCAAAATGCCATCCATATCAACAGAAAATGAAATATAACATCTGTGACGACATTACAAATGCTTCTGATTAGAATTGTAACGACAATCACAAGCTAACTCTATAATCTATGTCTTTTTCGAATACCTTTTTCACTTAAGATCCTAATATGTGGGAATATGATAACACACATTTTTCTGCGTATAAATCCTAAAATAACACAAAAGGGCGTTTGATTATGCGAAATAATGAAGCGTTTTCCCAAAGTATTTCGAAGTGGATAGCATTGTCAGGGATGCTTTGACCATCTTAGGCCATTCTTGATGATGAAACCTCCGGCAACTTTAGAAGACTTGGCTCGTATGGGCTCATAGTCATATCTACAATCCCTTTGATCTCGGCTTCTAAATCCATATCCTTTTGGCGTCGACTATAGATATACCAAGTTACCAATTATTACTGTAAACCGCATGATACTATTGTGGCATAGGAATAAACAAAAATCTAGAGCTCTAGTTAAAACTTCTCTCTATTCATCCCCTCTAGAGTGAGTTTTGGTGAAAATAAAACCCTTCATTTCCATGTATACCGATTTGTATGCGAAATTGAGAATTACACGAAGTTAAACCCTAAATTATATATTCACATCAGATTTGTACAAAAAAAGTACGAAAAAACAACAAAACATAAATAGCAAATCCAACAGAAAATTATAGAGATTCAAAACAAAAAACACAAACATAAAGAAACAAAAAAACACAAAGGAAAAAGAACAGTTCCAACTTAGAATTATAGAGATTAAGAGCAAAAAACACAAAGATAAATACCAATTCCAATAGGAAGTCGTAGTGATTAAGAGTTGAAGGAGGTGTGGAGAGAATAATCGAACGCAGTTTAGACATAATTCTTATTTCCACATATTATATCATATTATATCATAAGTATATATATATATATATATATATATATATATATATATATATATATATATATATATCCTAAGTTAGTGAATAGGTATGTTAGTTATAATACCAACTGACACGTCGGTTTATATTCTAAGGGGACACACCCCTTCATCATGTATAAATACCCAAACATTGTATCATTTAGTGTATGTATTGAATCTTTAAGTTTCACATATTCTCTCTCAAGATCCTTCCCTCAAATCGATCCTGCAAACCTTTCATTTGGCATCAGAGCGCAAGTTTATCAATCATTCCATCGTTTACAGAAGAACACGAAGAAGACGATCGAAGTTCGATCCCTCTGTTTTTTTCTCCGATTAACAGAGACCGACGCAGAAAGTTATTATTTGTTGGAATAATTATCACAAGCCAATCCAGGGTCAATAGAAGATCAATACACAGAGTTATAACAGTTCGAAGAGAAAGAAAACAGAACCGGATAAATTTTCCGGCGAATCTTCATCTTCTCCGGCGAGACACCGGACCGAAGAACTTATTGTTTAAACACGATACAACGGTTATATCTATCCCTGCCCTATTAGTTTATCATAATCAAATACATAGAAACTTAATCCAAATCAGAATTCACAAAAAAAATTTTACTCTGTTTTTCTATTCGTATTTTTTCCCGCCAAAAAAACGCTTATATACAAAAACAAGTTTTACACCTTGAAACTTATACCCGATCATTCCTGATACGAAACAGAAAAGGTTTTGCAAATCTTTTATCAAAAAACATTGAAGTTTATCAAAGGAATAAAGTTTTTTTGAAACAAGAACCGAAGTTTTTTTAAATCATTCGTATTCGATCATTAGGTTCTGAAAAAGGAATTTAGAATTATTTATTGTGGAATATACTTGATTATTCCATAAATTTTTATCAAAACACAAAGGAAAGTGTGTTTTGTAGTTTGGGCAGTAAGATTGTAGAAGAGGAAGTTGACTTTTTGAAGTCAAAGTATAATTATAATTAGAGGGATATTATAATTAGAAGAAAAAAAATCAGTGTCTTTGGGTTTTCACACTGATCGAGAAAAAAAAGGGATTTATTATTGAAGTCAATTATAGTATTAAACAAACATAGGGGTTTGTTTTAGAAGGGTGTTTTATAGATTGTGTGTTATTAGAAGAACACTAATCAAATTGTTGGAGGATTATTAAGTCAAAAGGATTGACTTTTAGATATTGAAAGGAACATTTATTGATAATCAAAACTTATAAGACTACATAAGTTTGACAAAACCTTTTGGTATTATTGTTCAAGGCCTTACAAAATATCAAAAATTTGTTAAACTATATAGTTTTCTTTGAATATCAATACCGTTATCGACTTTAAGAAGGGGTCGAAAATTTGTTTGACAAAAGTGGTTGAACAAAGTTCCTAAAGAAGCGTGGGTAGTCCATATTAGATTTGGACAATAGGGAAGAAAAAGAACAAAAGTCCACAGAAGACGCCCATTAAACCCACAATGACAACGAAGGAGACGATCACGAAGGAGACTCTCACATTTAGCCTCCAAACACGATGTTGACATCTAGAAATTACACGATTTGGGCTGTTCGTGTTAAAGCAATATTGAGTGCAAATGGTCTTTGGGAAGTAGTGGAACCCATAGAAGGCACGTCAACGGTAGATGTAAAGAAGGATAGGACAGTGATTGCCTATCTATTCTAGGCAATTCCAGAAGATATGGTGATGCAGGTGGCGTCACATAATACAGCAAGAGAAATTTGGGAAGCATTAAAGACAAGATTTATTGGAATTGACCGAGTCCAGAAAGCAAGATTTCAATCATTACGCACAGAATTTGAGATGATAACGATGAGAGAGACAAAGACCATAGACCAGTTTGCAGGTAGGTTAAGTGCGATTAGTACAAAGTCAAAAACCCTAGGAACAAAAATTGAAGAGTCAGTCTTGGTACGAAAATTGCTGGACTCCGTACCAGAAAGGTTCCTACAGATTATTGCATCCATAGAGCAATATTCAGATATAGATTCCATGACGTTAGATGAAGCGCTTGGAAGACTTAAAGCTTATGAGGAACGCCTTAAGTCAAGAGATGAGAAGAAATATGGACCAGCCGGTCAAGAGAAGCTGTTATTTACAAGGCAAGAAAGAAGACCTTATAGCAATTACAAGAACTACAATCATAACCGAGGTAGACAGAACTTTAGGAAGTTCAATAAGAGTCAAAGATATGAGAAGAAGAACTTTGACAGATATAGCCATCAAGATCAGAGAAGTGATCGAAATCCCACTAAGAATCGTCATGACAATAGTAGTTACAAGCCCAGAAGAGATGGCAGCAATGTAAGATGTTACAATTGCAATGAATTAGGACATATAGCTCCCAGATGTCCTAAACCTCGAAATAAGCAAGAAGAATCTCACCAAGTAATGGAAGAAGAGGATCCCACATTACTTATGGCAGTTGGTGAAGAAAGAAAAGTAGTTCTCAAAGAAAAGAAGATAATACCAGAATGCTATCACAATAAAGAAAATGGAAATGAAGTATGGTATTTAGACAATGGCGTAAGCAATCATATGACAGGAAGACGCTCCTATTTTACAGAGTTAGACGAAAAGATAGCAGGCAGCGTAAAATTTGGAGATGGATCGTGTGTTAACATCAAAGGTAAAGGCTCAATTGTACTAGAATGTAACAATGGTGAACAAAGACTAGTCACAGAAGTATACTACATTCCAACACTCCAAAGCAACATCTTAAGCCTCGGGATAGTTACAGAATCGAGATGTAAAGTAATTATGGAGAATGAACATCTATGGATCTATGACACCTACAACAACCTATTGATGAAAGTCCCAAGAGCTAAAAATAGACTCCACAAAGTAAAGCTCAGAATAACAAATACAATTTCTTTACAAGCAACAATAGATACACTTGCATGGCTATGGCATGCACGTATGGGACATGTGAATTTTGATTCACTAAGACAATTGAGCACAAAAGGAATGGCACGTGGAATGCCAAAGATTCAGCACCCATCTCAAGTATGTGATGCATGTATTACGGGAAAGCAAAGTAGACTTCCGTTTCCCTCTCAAGCAAGTTTTAGAGCTACGAGACCTCTAGAATTAGTACATGCAGACTTATGTGGACCGATTACACCCACATCATTAGCAGGCAACAACTATTTCTTCCTGATAGTTGATGATTATTCAAGATATATGTGGATCTACATGCTTAAGTCAAAAGATCAAGTTTATGAAAATTTCAAGAAGTTTCTAAGTGAAGCTCAGACAGAGACAAGTCACAAGCTCAAAAGACTAAGAACGGATCATGGAGGAGAGTTTACTTCTAAAGCTCTTACCGCATATTGTGAGGATAAGGGAATCCTTAGACAGCTTACAGCACCATACACACCTCAGCAAAATGGTGTAGTAGAAAGAAAGAACCGTTCAGTAATGAGTATGACCAGAAGCATGTTAAAGGCTATAAACGTACCACAGAACGTATGGGCAGAAGCAACAAGACAAGCAATTTACATACCGAATAGGTTACCTACCAAAGCATTAAAGGGTTTGACGCCCTACGAAGCAGTAAATGGCAAAGCACCCAATATCAAGCACATTACAGTATTTGGATGCACAGCATATGCAAAGGTAACAACGCCCTATCTAAAGAAGTTAGAAGACAGAAGCAAGAAAATGGTACATCTAGGAAATGAAAATGGTTCAAAAGCCTATAGATTATATGATCCCGTAGAAGAAAAGATACATATTAGCAGAGATGTCCAATTCATAGAAAACGAACCATGGGATTGGAACAATTATTTGAAAGAAGGAAGCAATGACGAACCATCTTGGACAAGATTCGAAGTTTATGGAGATCACAAAAGTGAAGCTGTACAAGAGCAAAGTAATGAGGACAATGAAGATCAAGAGAATGAAAGTGATAATGAATTTTTTAGCAGTCCAATCACAGCTACACGAACTCCAATAACAGTTCAAGAAACGCCGACAAGTGATCCAGCAGTTGAGACAAGCACTCAAGGGTTAGAAGACTCACCAGGCTCCCAACATAGACCAGTTCGAGCCATTAGATCACTTAGTGACATCTATGCAGCCACACAACCTCTTAGACCAGAAGAATATGAACATCTATATCTAGCATATGATGAAGAACCTGCAAATTACAAAGAAGCAGCAGAATACCCACAATGGATAGAAGCAATGGAAAGCGAAATAGACTCAATGGAGAAGAACAACACTTGGACACTGACTACACTCCCCTCAAGTCAGAAACCAATAGGTCTAAAATGGGTATTCAAGGTCAAGAGAGACGCAAGTGGACAGATCACCAAATATAAGGCCAGATTAGTAGCAAAAGGATACGTACAACAAGAAGGTATAGACTACAATGAAGTTTTTGCACCAGTTGCAAGAATAGAAACAATCAGGCTACTATTAGCATTGGCAGCACAGAAAGGATGGCAAGTACATCACTTAGATGTAAAATCAGCATTCTTACATGGTGAATTAAAGGAAGATGTCTACGTTTCACAACCAGATGGATTCATAAAGAAAGGAAAAGAAAATATAGTCTACAAGCTAAAGAAAGCTCTATATGGTTTGAAGCAAGCACCAAGAGCATGGAACATAAGGCTGAATAACATCCTAAAGGAAATTGGATTTATAAGATGTCCACAAGAGCAAGCAGTATACAAGAGAACTTTAAAGCAGTCAACAATAATTATAGGAGTTTATGTCGATGACATAATAGTGACAGGAAGTTCAATCAAGGACATATCAAGCTTCAAGAAAGAAATGCAAGGCAAGTTTGAAATGAGTGACTTAGGACCACTCACTTACTATCTAGGGATAGAAGTTAGTCAAACACAAGGAAAGATACAATTGAAGCAATCAGCCTACGCGAAGAAAGTCGTTAAAGAAGCCAGACTAGAAGACTGCAATCCAACAAAATATGCAATGGAATCAGGTCTAAAGCTCACTAAAGAAGATGAAAGTGAACGAGTCAATGAAACAGAATATAGAAAGCTAATTGGAAGCTTAAGGTATCTTATACATACCAGACCAGATATCACCTACGCAGTTGGATACGTTAGCAGATTTATGGAAAAGCCAAAGACAATTCACATGAAGGCAGTTAAGCACTTAATAAGATATATCAAAGGCACATTGAATTATGGAATTCAATACAGCAGAAGTAAAGAAGCAGAAATCACTGGATACAGCGACAGCAGTTATGGAGACCAAGATGATGGAAAAGGAACAACAGGAACAATATTCTACTACAGAGATTCACCTATCACATGGACAAGTCAGAAACAAAGTACAGTAGCACTATCATCATGCGAATCAGAATTTATGGCAGCTACATCAGCAGCATGTCAAGCAATATGGCTACAAGGAGTACTCAGCGAACTCACGGGTGAACAACCAAAGAAGATAACACTACTAGTAGACAACAAGTCAGCAATACAACTTATGAAGAACCCAGTGTTTCATGGAAGATCAAAGCACATCAACATAAGGTATCACTTTATCAGAGAATGCATAGAGAACGAGCAGATACAAGTTGATCACATTAGTGGAGAGATGCAGAAAGCAGATATACTCACCAAGGCACTACCAAGAATCAAATTTCTCGACATGCGACGTCTCATAGGAGTTGAAGACCATGGGGAAATCAAGAATTAAGGGGGAGAATGTTAGACATAATTCTTATTTCCACATATTATATCACATTATATCATAAGTATATATATATCCTAAGTTAGTGAATAGGTATGTTAGTTATAATACCAACCGACACATCGGTTTATAGTCTAAGGGGACACACCCCTTCATCATGTATAAATACCCAAACATTGTATCATTTAGTGTATGTATTGAATCTTTAAGTTTCACATATTCTCTCTCAAGATCCTTCCCTCAAATCGATCCTACAAACCTTTCACAGTCTCTAAAAACAAGTGGCCCATAAACGTGGAGCCTCAAGTTTTAGCTTATTGGTTTTATATAGTCAAGTGCCCTTAACACATATTATTATATCTCCATATCTAATATGATATCAAATTTTATATAATCATATTATATGTCTTCATCCAACAAAATATAATCTTGTTTCTTTTTGATGGAAATCCAGAAAGATTGATATAGATGGTGTGTATTTGTGTAGCGCCGGAGCATACATAAAAGGTGGCAAGCTTTCAGAAAGGATAGCACAAGTGCAAAAGATTTGATTTTTAGTACCAAAAAAACGTCCCTTATTCAACGAGTTACCGAGCTCAGCGTGTTCCTATCAGACAACAAAGATGAAATTGTTGGCGATTATAAGGTTGCCGGTGACTGGAAGAAAAGATCATGCACAGTTTACTCATTTGATGGATCTACTATACTTGCCGAGGTAACATAATCTTGACATACCAAATCAAACTAGTTGTAATTGCATAGTGCTGGCCTTGGCCAAGTGCTACTGATCAAGGCCCACTCTCCCGTGAGCCCAAATTTTTTTTAATATATATTAGACAAAAGCACATAATTAAACTAAAAACACAACTAAAAATTCTAAACAATCCTATTTAGTTTTGGTTCATTTAGTTGCTCATTTATTATCCTATTACTCATTTTTTATATATAAGTTTATATTTAGGCGTTCATTTATTTTTACTCGCACAGAGTCCCTTAATTTTTATGGACGGCCTTCTGGAATTAATAATGAGATCAACAATTTTTTTAATAAGGTTTGTGGAATTTGGTCATTTAGATATTAATAATCCGTGGTTAGGTGTGATAATATGCAGATGCATGATAACACTGACCCATGCATTGAGGCTGACAAAGACACATATGAGATATCAGTGTCTCCAAATGTTGATTACGCGTTGGTTGTTGCACTTATGATAATTCTTTATGAGGTTAACAAGAATCGTAAGAGAAAGAAAATTACGGAAAAGAAGAAGGGTGGTGGCACTAGGGAGATTAGAGATGATAATGAAGATAGTGACGGTGAGAAGGAAGAAAAGGACGAGGATGAGGACGAAGATGAAGATGATGACGATTCAGATTGAACTTTTTTTTTTTCTAATTTTTTTTTATTGTTGAAACGCTAAGTGTTTATTAATTCAACTATGGTAACTTTTTATAGGTAAAAATGTCATCCTTGTAATTGAAATTGGATTAGATTCTAAAATTCACACATAAAAGAAATGCACCATTAAATCAGACTTCGACTTGTAGTCCGAATACTTAGGGGAGCTAAATTGACAAGAGAAGAAGAGTGTCGACTGATGCTTAGTATTCAGGCGACATAAGAGGGTCGAATGTCAGAGCAAACAAAATCTGATGATCATGTGACTATGGAGTGTCGCCAATAGTTTCGACAATGCAATTTCCAGATTATATTAAAGGTACAAGTCACCATCTTCTTCACAAGATATACAAGTGTCGCCAAAAATAGAAACCCACCATTTTTAAAACTTCAAAAACACCAACGATTTTTACTATTAAAAAAATGAATCAATAGGAACCTCTTACCCCTTAGATTTGAGAGTT
Source organism: Ambrosia trifida (assembly GCA_028751855.1). Lineage (NCBI taxonomy): Eukaryota > Viridiplantae > Streptophyta > Magnoliopsida > Asterales > Asteraceae > Ambrosia > Ambrosia trifida. Next base: position 124,968,372 of record CM054128.1, on the reverse strand, counting down.
TTACAATAAAAAGTTTGAATCTTTTACCACATATCTGATCTAAAAATGAAATTATATTAGAAACTTTGAAAACTTATCAAAACCCCGGATCTCCAATGCTAGTGATTGTTTCTCAATAATAATCGTATCTAAAACAATTATTTAATGAAAAAGAAAATGATAGAAAACTCAAATATGTGAAAAGAAGAGCACTAAGATTTCAAGCATAAACTTTTCATTAATATAAAAGATCAAACACCCTAATGATGTAACAATTAACCTCCTAGTGACAAACAATTTTCTAGCTTTCTAACAAGCTCTAGAGACAAATTGAAAGATTTTTGGGGTAAAAGGTTAATCAAATGAGGTTCCTAAGCTGGGTATTTATAGACAGCCACTAAGTGTCGACATGTGCACTTTCGACAATCTAGTGTCGCCGATGCATATCTTATCTCCCATGCTTGTTGTTAATAGTCAGGTTGTCGACACTATGAGGTAGTCGACACTTGATTGTCGATTGCTCAAGTCAACTAGTCGACACTAGGGTGTCGACTATGACATTAAAGAACAAATAAACTAAGAAAACAATCTACCTACACCATGAAAACAAAAATAATAAGAGACAAGATCTTGAATTTTCAATCTCTTCAGTAATCCACTTAGCAGCAGTATACAACGATCTTAATTAGATCCAACATTTAGGGTTTAGGGTTTCCCGTTATTTATATAATGTTATATATTTGCAATTCCAATTAACATTTTTTATCTTATTTTAGGTTGTTTTAAATGACGTATAAGTTGACGAATATAATACACTATGGTTTCCGGCAACGGAATTAACTGTCTATTTGGGTCACTTAAAGTGGGCATCGTGTCGCCGCAACGTGCCACAGGAAAATTTTAGTTCTTTTTAACAACCAAAAGTATTAATTTTTATCCCAAGTAAATCTTATAACAAAAAGTGTATGAAGTATATATGAACTTCTTTGTTAGTACCATAGTGTAAATGAAGTGGAGGAATTGATTCAATGTCACCGAGAATTAGATATGGTTCAACTCAATGATAGTGCAGATGGTTGGTCTTGGATGCAAGGTAATGGTGATGGTTATTCTGTTAGTGATGTGCGCAAATGGATTAAAGATAGTGATCAACATGATGATTATTTGATGTTCAAATGGTGTAAGTGGATACCTAATAAATGAAATATTTTCATGTGGAGGGCTAATTTGGATAGAATCCCTACTAAATGTGCTCTTCAACGCCGAAATATTTTAGTTGGGGATACTTTATGCGGTTTGTGCGGTGATTATGAAGAAATGGTGGATTAGTTGTTCGATAATAAGGAGGTGAAGGTTGCTCACATTTTTTCGGATGTGAAATCTTTGGGTTTTCTTTGGTACAAAAGTAGGAATAAGGAGGGTTCGGTAGAATGGAGAAAATGGTGTAATTTTGATTTTACGTTGATGTAATTTTTTCTCTCGTCTTGATCATCTCTTTCTTGGAGATGCTCTTGGCGGTTTGTGTTTTTTAATGAAATTTTCCTTCCAAAAAAAAAACTAATTTTAATATTATATCTATTGACAATTAAATAAACTAAACAAACAGGTAAACCGAATAAGTAAAATGTGTACCGTTGATAGAAAGTTCAGATATGATTATGGTTTTGGATCAGAATTGACCTAAATTGACATCCCTGCCCATTATACATAGACCAAATCGGCATAATCTACAATCTCATTGACTTTGGATGGCCATGGGCACCTTGTGGTAGGAAAAAAGAAGTGCTACTAAAGAGTGAAGGTCATATAAGTAGTTGCTGAAGTGACAAGACAAAATGGTATATTATAACTCGTAAGGGTATTGTTTCACATTTACTTACATCATTCTCCTCGTGTTTTCAAATAAATATTGAAGAAAACTAGATAGGGATTGAACATATTTTCTAAAAAGTGTTTGTTAAACACCAATTTTATTCCATTTCTTACCGGTTATAAACCCAACAATATATTTGTGAAATATAAATAATAATATATGCATATATGTGAAGAATTAAGGGTTACAAAACTGATTTATATAGGTTAAAGAGATGTTAACTAATTTCTTTACGTCCTCTCCTCCGTTCTTTGATCGAGAATTTATCCACTGGTCGTCTTCCTTAATCCAGTAGGATATCCATTACACAGCCATCTCACTAATGAAATGTAGTGATCACCTTGTACAAGCATTTCTCTCTTTCTAAGGAAGTGATCACTTTCTCCAAACGTCTCACTTTTCAAGGAAGTGATTGCCTTATACCTCTCATTAATCTCAAGTGTAATGATCAACACTATCTCTAATAACTTAACAAGCTTAGTGATGCCCTTTTCCAAATCAACTGGAAATTTATAAACTCACAATACACAAAAATGAATAATGTTTAGTTGAGGAACAACTCTTTCTCTTGATTTTGAATATCTCTTTGATTTGATGTGGAAATATCAAGAGAACTACAGAGACATATCTTTGACTATTAATAAGAAAGTTTAGAGTAAAAAGGCTGAGTGTAAAAGGTTGGGGTTGACTTGAGATTTGGTTAAAGATGGTTGCTCGATATGTTTCCATTTTTTTAGTACGATTCATCAGTAACATCTTCCACATTCACATCTTCTTCATCCCCTTCAATATCAGTAGATTTACCTTTTTAACCTTGGGAAGAACCTTGTTCACCGACAGTTGGTTGAGGAATTGGGGATCCCAGCACACTAGTATCTAAAATATCATTATGAGTAGCAGTCGCAAAGTTACTACCAGGCTCATTTGATCCCAATTATGCAATTTCACGACCAACGTCATCACCATCTCTGAATGTTCTTCTCATGACTTCTAGATCATCTTTTGAATCGATGTTCTCATGTCTCCACTTGTTTCACCTGGAAACTTCTTAATCTGGATTGCTCAGATGCCCGAATAATCTTCTAGTATTTCGCCATTTATCTTTCGGTTGACCTCTAAAAGTGAGCATCCTTTCCATCGTGCCTTCATCCATATGATCTAATAAAAATCTTTCCCGTTCATTCTTTACCAAGTCCAACAACTGGCGATCAATCAGCATCTGTAAGAACCTAGGATACATCAAATATGGGTTCTCACTTGTTTTTCTCGTAATCATTTCCTTCAAGTGATGCATCATCATTCCTAAGAAGTTGAATGGCTTGTTGAGAATCAAAGCCACTACTGCTAATGCCAGAGTATCTCTAATTTCATCAAACACCGTTCTCCTTGGCCCTAAACTTTGCAAGACAACATGGATCAGATACTTGAAGGTTTGACACACATGCGCCTAATGCAACATCTTTTCTCTTGTCACCGGCTTGTTATACTTCATACATAAGAAGCACCCACGAACAAGTATATAATCGAACGTGATAGGATCTGTTGAAGCATCATTGAAGCGAAGTTCTTCTCGTATCAACTGCTCAGACACAGTTACCTCCTTGACGTTGACCTTGCTTCTAATAATAGAAGGAACAACTTCATAGTTGATTACTGCATGATGATAGAACTCGCGAAGATGGTCTCTGTATGGAACATGTTGCTTCATGATGGCATACGCTATTCTCGAACAATGAAGAAACTCTATCATATCGCCAAACATTCTGTTCTTGTCCTTCTTAATCGGCCCGAGAAACGCACACATATTATTCTTGCTCGAACTTTCCCAATCCATATCACTATACACTCAAATAGAACATTAGAGATGACAAAACGACTCAAAATCTGACAAAAATGGCAAAAATGGCTAAACCATCGGTAACAGGCGACTGGCTAAATTAGTCGCATGTCAGCACATGATTAGCAGGCTAATCACTTGTTTGAACACACAACTAGCAACCTAGTCGTGTCTACAGCGCACACGACTAGCTTCCTAGTTGTCTGACAGGTTTATGCCATTTCACATTGTTCAAAATTTGATATGAGTCGAATTGGGTGATGGTTTGTCACACCCCGCCAAGGCGGAAACATGGGGACGCAACCATCAAAAAGTTTTCAAGAACATGGATCAAGCAACACACACATTTTATTTAAAATAGTATCACCATGAAAGATGGATATTGTTTTAATTTATTTAAAATGACATAGTAATAACTGGATAATGAGATAATGTCTAGTACTCATGGAAATTAGAAACAAAACATCATGGAATTGACAAGACCCATCAAAGTGGTACCACGTGGTGCATGCTCGAACCCTTCCCTCAAATCTCTGCGGCCCTCCATTAGTTAACTGAAAAACATGCATAAAGAGTTTGTCAACAATAATGTTGGTGAGTTCACGGGTTTGATTGTAATAAGTAAAACCAATGTATAATTCGTGTATGACCAATCATAGGCTAGCTAAGCGAATGATTATTGTGCAAACCATGAGTCCCATACCCAAACCTCTTGACTGTTGTGCCTCGCGCATTGTACACTAAAGACAATGTATGTATAGTAGAATACTAACACTCTTTTGTATGTAACCGGTTCGAGCGACTAACCAAGAGTGGGGGTGTCAACACAATAGATCTATTAAAGTGTTCCATGGCTTTTGATAGCTAATGGTTACAGTAAACGTTGTACGAGGACTAATGAGCACATGAAGCAATATGTCTCATGTTCTGTAACGCCCAACGTTTCTCGAATAATATAATAATAATATTTTATTCATAAGACGATGCGTTAATTCGTTAACAATAATATCTCATTAACAAAAAAAAGATACATCCTTAATTCAGTATAAATTTAAATTATTTAGATTCGCCAAATAACGCGTCGTAAGTAATAACACACTAGTAAACCGACACTTATCTTTGTAAATTTTAAACGCGACTAAAAATATAAATATATAGTCCAAATGCTAGTTTTAATTCGCACTACAGTTATATAACTTATGAAATAATTATGTTATTGATAACGGGTCTAGTTCATAAACGAGACCCGAGCCGGTACGAGTTAGTATACGTGGTATCTATTTAACCTACACCAAAACCCTATCTATATAATATCCCAACCCATCCCATCCCATCTTCATCTTCACCATAAAAAAAAAAAAAAAAAAAAAAAAAAAAAAAAAAAAAAAACCGATCTCCTCCACCCAGTTACCCCATGCGGATCTCCAACCCGACCCACAACCATCCACGTTTAAATTGCAGCTCATATGAAGGTGTTTCCCAATTTAGAGCCCAATCATTGACTAATCTTAATGATTACACCATCTGTCAATCAAATTACACGTGATTATTGTCAAATCATGACCAATTAATCACGATTCCTTTGATCAAATTAAACCTATTAATAACCTTACTAAAACACCACCAATCAAGCACTCATGCTATAAATTAAAGCCTAGAACACCATTAAATGAGGGATCCGACTCTTTCTACACACACGTTGATCGTTTCGTCGCGTGGACAAAAAATATGGTCCTGAAATCTCACGAGTGGTCGCACGATATATCCTAGATTTCCATCGCCTATTCATCGGAGTTCGAGCAATATCCTTGGTGCTTTAGAGTCGTTTTGGCCGGAGATTACTTGGGCCTCGTCTTCTGTTCATTATTCGTTTCGGGTCAAGTCTTTCGGTCAAGATTAGAGGCTCGGTCAACATTAGTCAACCATGGTCAACATTGGTCAACCTTAGTCAAAAGTCAGATCTGGTCAATCTCAATTAACAGTCAACGGGTCGAACCCGGCCAGACCTGTCGACGCTCAGTCCAGGCGCGTATGTGACGGTTCATCGGTTACATGTAGGAAGGTATAACGCGCGCCATCTCTTTAATTCATTTATTTCGTGTTACGTTGTTTTTTTTTCATACGTATATATATATATATATATATATATATAAATCATAAAAGCTTAAGCGAACCGAACCGACATGGGACAATAACCATTGTATTAATAGTTTGAACGATCGGAAAAATGACTACTTATTATAGTTATACTTATTGTTGCGATAATAAATAACGCCAAACTTTATATGTATACATAGTACTTATCCAAAATGTGTAGTTTATCGCTATTATAAATTGGGTGAGTCAAATAACGATTTACTTATGTTCATGCATATATCATTATCAAAGTGGCGAACTATATTTATGTATTTCTTATAAAAGTATAGAGTTCATGTTCATTATACTTTTAATAACTTGAATCATTTGTCGATTATAAAGACTTAGTTAAGATGTATTTTGTTTTGTGAAATTGGACAATTGATGTGTTGAAATAATATAGACGACTTGCGTTGTCTGGTTCTTACGAAAACAGGGGAGACTCTGCCCAAATTTTTATAAAATATAAGAAACATATCGGAAGGTCAAATCCATTATTTTGTACAATTAAAGTTACTTATTACAAGTAAATTTCATTAGCAAACCTTACGTTATCATACTAGAAGTATATATACTTATATAGGGGAGGGTTATCTTGAGAATGCTAAATATTGTGAGAACCGTGAGAACAAGTTAAAAAATTAATCAAAAACAAATTTTTTTAATGCAAACCTCATTATAATCAAAATACAACATTAATAAATTAATTTTCTTTCCAAATAATTCATCTTTTTTTGCAAAAACACTTTCAAATTAACTTTTTACACATGTGTAAAAACAACTTATTTTCGTATACGTTTGAATTTTTACGCGTAAATTGTGTTTTTGAGATTGTATTTTAGTAATAAAGGCAAGTGTAAAAAGAAATTTTGAATTTGAATGGTTTTAGATGCCGTTCTCACGGTTCGCACGAATATAGGTGTTCTCAAATTAACTTTCCCCTACTTATATATATATATATATATATATATATATATATATATATATATATATAAACCTAATATATACACTATCCAGCCTACGAAACAAGTTAACATTCGAGTCAAGTTATACAAATATTATTTCATTATACAAAATATGTCTTTAACAAAAACTTCAAGACGCAACCTTGATAATATAGTAAAGTATTTATTATAATAAATTAATAATACAGTTATACTTTCGTGATTCCAAACCAAGTTATTGTTGGTTCGTTAAGTCATACACACTTTACACTACAAGAAATATAGGTCTTTACCCACACATAATTTACCTACACATGTAAATTGTGGGTATATACCTACACATGATATTTTATGTGTGGGTACTTATTGATAATATACTTACATTTTGGACAAACATTTAATATGTGTAGATAATACATTTTAGCTACACACTGAAGTTGTTGGGAAAATTTCCCACGATCAATTAAATATTAAATACCTACACAACTGGTAAAATTTTATTATGTGTTGGTAAATTATTTACGCATATATAAAAATCTAATATGATAATGTTTACCAACACATAATAGTTTTAAATAAATATGTAGATAAACTAAGAAATTAACTTTTTATTTGATTTATTGAAAATGACATGGCAAAATAAATACCTACACATGTTAAAAAAATGAAAACTATGTGTAGATATTTGATACATATATAATTAGTAAATAAATATTTATTTAATTTTTTTGATGATGTGGCAACATAATTATCTTTACATATTACAAAGTATACAATATGCGTAGATATTGGATACACTGTAATATATCTTATTAGTTTATTTTAATTTAAATTCCAAAATTATTAGTAATATAATTGCAATAATATATACTGTTTTAATAGTGTACATAAGTGTATATTTATGTAAGATTGACTATTTTTCTATTATTTTAATAATATAGTTATATTATTTTTGATAAAAAAATACTATTTGTTAACATGAAGTTTGAACTATACACGTGTTTCATGGATCATTTAATATAACAGAGTTTGTATAAAAGATTTATTGTTTGTATATATTAAAAAAGGTTTATATGTATATAAATAATTTTAATTCTTTATATTTACGTATATGATTTTTCAAATATCTCCATATCGTTACAATGACTTTGGGTACGAAGAAAACATGCAAAAGTGTTTTGGCAATTTGGCTTGTCCTTGTATATAACAAAGGATAAAAAAGTTTATTTACAATTCCAAAATCCCATTCCAAGTTATAATTTTTATAAAAGAAATCTGATTTGTAATTGAATTTATTTTAAAAAAAATACATATAAAAACTCTAAGTTAACCTTCAAGTTTCAATAACACCAAACATACTAAATCTTTTCCTAATCTAATAACTCCACAGATTCCCCATCTCCACCCCTATAAAATCCCTCCATCAATTTCACCATTCATCACCTATCCTGCTCGCAATTGTTTGACCAGTTTTGGTTATTATACATCCTAATCGAGCAAGCCAGGTCAGTCAAATATCGATTAAACATTACCATAGGTTCGGCTCTTATTAATTAGAAAAACCCTTTATAATAAATTTGATTATCGATGTCAGGTGTAAGTGAAATAATGGGATTTGTTGTTGCTAAGACTGTTCGCTGTTGGGTTTTTTGGGGTAGATGGTATCGTTTAGCTTTAAGTATTATATAATTAGGGTCGGAGTAAATCAAAGCACCTGTGGTGTAGTGTTTAGGAAGTCTGTGTTTGATGCCTTAGGTACCCGGTTTGAAACCGTAAGGACTGAATTTTTTTTTTTTTAAATAGGCTTGTGTATTATAATAATTATATTATCATATAATTTATAAACTAGACGTCAACTAACTTTTGTAGGATATGTTAGTGTTTTACTATATGATCATGTGCATCTTTTTATTAAATATTATTATTATTATATATATCTTTATTTTGAGAATTTATTAGGAAAGATAAAGTAATGTTTTATGTTCCACAAAAATTTTAAGCCGAACTACAATTTTGGAAAAGAATAAGCATACCGATTCTTAACTCAATTGGCTAAAATGATTTGGTTTCACGGTGTTTCACGGTTTGAATCGTTATAAACACAAACTGATTGATTTGCATCACTTGAGCGGATCGATTGGTTTTATTAGATAATGAACACAACTAGTGGTTTATAATACCGATTCACAATGGTTTTTGTAAATAATTTTTGCTAACAACTAATGAAATAAAGATTTACAATGTAACAATTTTAATCTTTAATTAGATGAAATTGATGATGCAATCTATTTTATTTGTTTAACATTTTGCAACGTTTACTAACTTTTGAAATTGATAATGTAATCTTTTTTATTTGTGTAACATTTTCAACAATTATATGTGATATAATATAATATTTGCATCTTACATATACAGATATGGGTCATCAATGGGTAAAGAATGGAAATCGTGTATCAACTGAGTATATGGACGGGGTAAAGGAATTTATAGATGTTGCCTGAAAAACGTTGAACTCCAAAGGGCTAACTTTATGCCCATGTGCTAATTTTCTTAATACGAGACTGCAAAATATAGGCATCATTACTACCCATTTGATTCATGCTGGAATTGATAAATCGTATACTTGTTGGGTGTACCATGGTGAGAATGAAGTCGATGAAGAAGATGAGGGACCTGATGATTTTATTAATGAAGAATCTGCTGGTTTAAGAGCAGGATTGGAGGATGCGATCGGTCATCCATGTTTTAATATTGGTCCTACAGATGATCTAATTGGAAATCAACAGTCAGTTAATGGAAATACTCGTTATGAGAAGCTGCATGAAGCTCTAAATAATCCCTTGTATGAAGGATGCAAGAATTCTTCTACTTTGACGTTTGTTGTGAAACTGATGAATTTGAAAGTGATGAACAAATGGACTGATAATTCTTTTGAGATGTTACTGAGATTGTTGCATGAAGTACTTTCTCTTGGTAATAATTGTCCAGAGAGTTATTACAATACTAGAGTGATGCTTTGTGAAGGTGGTTTAGGTTACGAGCTTATTAATGTTTGTCAATATGATTGTGCTATATTCTACGGGGACAACAAAGATGCCATAGTATGTCCTGTTTGTCAAAGTAATCGTTATGTGCGAAACAAAATTGCTTATAAGAAGTTGCGTTACTTTCCACTAACACCTCGTTTGAAACGCTTATATGCATCACGCCACACAGCTAAAGACATGCGGTGGCATAAAGAGGTACGCAAGGATGAGCAGGTAGTTTTGCGTCATCCTGCTGATGGAAGGGCTTGGAAACATTTTGACGAGTTGTATCCTAATTTTGCAAATGATTCGAGGAGTGTACGATTAGGGCTGGCTTCGGATGGGTTTAACCCTTTTAGTAATATGACAACAACACATAGTATGTGGCCAGTCATTTTGATGCCATATAACATGCCACCTTGGTGTACAATGCATAAGAGCAATTACCTTCTAACTTTATTGATTCCAGGTCCAAAATCTCCTGGCAAAGACTTTGATGTATTCTTAAGGCCTCTTGTAGACAAGCTTAAAGTTTTATGGCATGATGGGGTTGAAGCATATGATGGATATTTGAAAACCCATTTCACTCTTTATGCTACAGTAAGTTGGACGATTAGTGACTTCCCCGCTTATGCTTACTTGTCTGGGTGGAGCACTATGGGCAAATTGGCATGTCCAATATGCCTAGAGGATACTCGTTCGAACCGGATTTGAGGTAAACAATGTTATACAGGACACCGGTGTTTTTTAGATAAAAAACATAGGTGGAGAAAGAACTTAGAGTTTGATGGAAAGCAAGTGAAAAGACAACAACCTCGTCAATTTACAGGTGATGATATTTTGCGACAGTTGGAGGAAATACCTACATGCACTACCGGAAAAGCACCACGTAACGAGGATAGGAAGCGTAAACGAGGTACAGATGAATTGAACTGGTCAAAAAAGAGTATATTGTTTGAGCTTCCATACTAGTCAAAATTATTGATGCGTCATAATCTGGATGTCATGCATATAGAAAAAAATGTATGTGATAATATAGTAGGGACGCTACTAAATGATCCTGTGAAATCAAAAGATACTACAAAAGCACGTTTAGACTTGGAGGATCTGAACATTCGCAATGAGCAGTGGTTGAAAGAGAGAAATGGAAGATTTGAGAAACCCAATGCCAACTTCACATTGACTAAAGATGAATGTGTGGAGTTTTGCAAATTTATCAAGTCTGTTCGCCTACCCGATGGCTATGCGTCTAACATCAGTCGATGTGTGACGGACAATAATACACTTGGAGGGATGAAAACACACGATTGTCATGTATTGCTTCAGAAGATACTCCCAGTAGCCATTCTCCCTTTTTTGACAAAAGATATACGTGAAATTTGATCGAGTTTTGCCAATTCTTTCAAAAAATATGCTCTAAAACACTATATGCTAAAGAACTCGAGGATATGAAGACCGGGATTGTTATTATATTGTGTAAACTTGAGAAAATATTTCCTCTGGCATTTTTTACGATCATGGTTCATTTGTGTGTGCATTTACCTGAAGAGGCATTATTAGGAGGTCCTGTAAGCCAAAGATGGATGTATGGGATCGAACGTCGTATGGGTACATACAAGGGATATGTCCGTAACTTTGCACGTCCAGATGGCTCAATTACTGAAGCGTATGTGTTTTTCTATTGAGTAAACTGATTTATGCGTACGCTTTTTCTTTTTAAATTAACATGATATATTTTATATGCAACAGATCCAATCGATTCACTCTCAAGCCATGAAATTGAAACAATATCAGGTTACTAGTTTACTTGCTTTCATTTTATCTTTTTTTTATTATCTTCAATGTCTTACATTATATGTTATTTTCTTCTTTTGAAATATATATTAGACTACATATTTAATTACCAGTTCACTGTTTGTGTGCTACTTTGTGAACAGTCTTATCTCCAACAAACCTGGTTACTAACGTAGAGCAATCTGAAGGACCAGAGAAAGAAATTGTTGATGGTATGACAATCAATAACGCATCTTAATATTTTTTTGTAGGCAGTCTTGTAAATATATATGTTCTTCTTCTTGTTTGTAGGCACAACTCATGAGACCGAGGAAGAAATCGGTGAAGGTGTGACAAGGCGAACACGTGGCATTACGTGTGGCAAAGGAGCTCGAAATGCAATGAAAGCTTCTAAGAAGAAATTGCCACTAGAGTTCAACTTTGAAATGCTGCGAGTAATATGCCAAAATGACTCGTCTTTCATGCACGAGTGTGGATATATTGTGTGTAACAATTGTAGCTTACAATATAAAGATTGGAGACTTGTACCAAATGCAGATAGGACCACGTTACGCCACAAGTTAAATGTAAGTTTCTTTTATAATTTAATATGATTTTTAATATGGGGGAAAAAATAGTTTGCCGTTACGCCAGAAGCTAACTAGTTTATTATAACTGTTGCTTGAAGACAATTTATGATATTGATGTGGAGAATTCGAATGTACGCAAAGTTATCGATAGCTACATGTCAAGGGCATAGAGGGGTCACCGAGCTACGTTGCATGCTTACTTCAAAGAAATTGGAGGAGAAGCTGACCCTACAAAGGCAAAGACCACACCTCATCCTGATGTTAAGAAAGAAGACTGGGAATATCTATGTGATATGTGGAGTGACGAAAAATACTTGGTAATGTTTTATCGATCTTCTTGTTATTATCATATTATTTACTATCGAATTTTATATTTTTTTTATGTGAAAGTTGGTTGTATGTCCTTGAAGAAAATTGCAAAAAAGAAAGTTATAGCACATGCAAAACGAAAAGTAGGTAGCAGAAATGGATCGAAAAGTACAGTACGGTATCACATTGAGCGTGGCTTAGATTTGGAATCTTCATCGGGTCAACTTGAGACTTGGCGGCTTACACACTGGGATGAGGAAAAAGGTTGGATATCTAATGATGCGGCTACAATATATGTAAGTTTACATATTCATTTCTACCACTAAATATTCATTATTTGGTAATTTATAGCATTTATCTTCTTTTTTGTTAAAAGGATGAAATGATGAAGCTGAGAAACCAACATACAGTGGAATCAATGAGCGATAAGAAGATTATTGAGAGTGTACTTGGACGAAGCTCTAATCGTCTGCATGGGTGGGGACGCGATCCAGTTATAGCTGATAACACAATGCGTACTAAAAAATCAAAGCGTCCTACTTATGACGAGCTAGTGGATCAACTTCAAACAGTGACAACTAAATGTGCAATTATGGAACAAGCACTGATTGATAATAATATTATGCCTCCTCCATCAAGCACATCAGAACAATCTCAAAGTGATACACTAGAGAGTGATGAAAGTACCGACGATTGAAGTTTTTTTAGTATTTTTATATAACTCGTTGTTAACTTATGGTTAATTTTTCTTTTGTTTGTTTAAGTATTTGGTTTGGTTTCTTGAACGATGATGTTTTATTAATAATGATAATTTGGTCGCATTTCTTTATTTACTTGTTTTTGTATTTGTTTATATATATATTTGAATATTATTATATTTATAGTGGTGAGTGTTTACCTACACATAATTTTACATTTAACTACATATATATTTCTGACACGTGTCATAATCATAGTGCAATTCAGTTGCCTTGTCATGTGCCACGTCAGATGACATGTCATGTGACACGTCACTTGCCATGTCATCGGCTACATCAACACACGCCACGTCACGTGCCACGTCAGATGCCACGTCAGCTTCCATGTCATCTGCCATGTCACAAGCCACATCAGATGTCATGTCATAATCTATCTTAACAAGTTGGTATAGTTTTAACCACACATATAACATACTTTTAGCTACATATGTATGTGTAGGTATAGCTTGCTGTATACCTACACATAATTTATGTGTGGTTAATGATCTATACCCACAGTCCTGAGTCTACACATCCTAACACTTAATTTATGTGTAGGTAAATACAAAGTCCAACTCATTATAGCATTTTTCCCACACATACTATGTGCGGGTAAAGACCTATATTTCTTGTAGTGTTAAGACACGTATTGTTTACAATACGATTCTAGGTAGTAAAATCAACTATCTTGACAACCAAGAAACGAAACAAGCGTATTTGCATTAGAATTTAAGGTATCGTTTATTTGTAATAGGATACAAGAGTTCAATTAATCCAAGTTCAGACTTGTTGCTACTTGCTAGTACTTGCACAGTGAATTTCAGGTGAGTTTTACATAGCCCCTTTTCTATTTCACTATTTTGGGGTGAAACATGTTACAACATTCAATCTACAATTCAATCATAACTGTCTATGTGTTATTCTATGTTGCATTATGTCTTAAACATTACTAGGGTAAACACATTATTCTAGCATAATCAATAACATTGATCAGCCGACGGTATACAATGATAGATCTATTGGACTGACAATCCCACCTGGATACGTGTACCTCCTACATAGGTAGCGTGGGTGATTGTTATCGAATTTATAACATAATCGAGTGAACCTTGAGCGTATGGGATGGACCACAATATTCTAGTCACAAGGTTTGATTATGCACTCGATTATCCGATTGTTTTGTTTTCACATATGGACTAGACTTGCCATGACACTCGAATTGTACAAGTTTTTATTCAATTATCAAAACCTATGTAATTCTCACCAACTTTTGTTGACCCAAAATATTTTCAAACTTAACATGTTTCAGGTTATAGCTTTGCTTGAAGACTAGAGTTAATGCTTGAGGATGCATATTTAGTATTTCTCATGTGATGTGTAAATTCTTGTAGAACAATTGTATGTAATTTATTTAAATCAATTATTGAAATGTATTATTTACCATGAGCTACTTAACAATAGTCATACGTGACATCCCGATGTTTCCGCCATCGGTTGGGGTGTTACATGTTCCACATGGCAGTCATGATATGATGTACACACACTTGTAAATGACACTAGTATTGATGCATGTTATTCCCCCGAAATGAAAAATAGTAAAATGTGGCCAGAAAACTCACCTGATAGTGTTATGCGTTAGTCTAGTGAAGCTGACAATATGAGATAGCTATGCCCGATCAAATGTTGCCCAATGATTATTAAGAGCACGGTAAATTGTAGATTCTACGTCGTGTATTTATTCATTTTGTTCACCCATCATTTGTAGGCCTTGATTTCCGTGTATGTACTTGTGGAATATATATATTGTTTTGGAACCCCGGGTGTTTTGCAACATGGGTCCCTCATGTTAAGCATGAGTTATAGATTTGTCCCTAACTTAACATGTGTGGCTAGTTTGTAATAAAATGTGGGTTCAACATAGGTTTAGGCCCTTTTTTATATCAAATTAACATTAACACTTGTTTCGGCTCATACCAACATATATTAGAGCTTTTGTAGCCGAAACAATAGCATAGTGTAGGCCTTCAATTCGATCGTACATGGATCAAAATGAGTTGATTAGGACGTTTAGGGCATTACTCGAAGCTATGGTAGGGTGTTTAAGTGTATTAATTGTGTAAATCGATTCCAGATCCATTCATGTTAAACCTTCATCCTTGAACATCATTCGCGTGTGTTTGAATTACAAAACCCGATCCATTAGTTGATGACTTATATAAACTTTGTTCAAGTTTTGAAGGTATTATAAGTGCCGATTGTTATTTACCAAAAATGTGATCATAGCTAGTTAAATGATTATGGATAAAACAATGTGTGCAACCTTATGTGAGTGCTTGATTAAATGAAAACGAGGATCGAAATGGGGACGGGTAGACTAAATGAGATCGATGAGAGCAAAGTTTAGAAGCGTATGGGTCTTACCAAGGGATGGTTGATAATAGATAGCCTCTTGTCCTTCTCCAAGCTTCTCTTAATCCTCTTAGTTTGCTATAACCTCGTGCTCTGATACCAATCTGTCACACCCCGCCAAGGCGGAAACACAGGGATGCAACCATCGAAAGGTTTTCAAGCACAAGGTTCAAGCAACACACACATTTTATTTAAAATAGTATCACCATGAAAGATGGATATTGTATTAATTTATTTAAAATGACATAGTAATAACTGGATAATGAAATAATGTCTAGTACTCATGGAAATTAGAAATAAAACATCATGGAATTGACAAGATCCATCAAAGTGGTACCACGTGGTGCATGCTCAAACCCTTTCCTTAAATCTCTGCGGCCCTCCATTAGTTACCTAAAAAACATGCATAAAGAGTTTGTCAAAAATAATGTTGGTGAGTTCACGAGTTTGATTGTAACAAGTAAAACCAATGTGTAATTCGTGTACGACCAATCATAGGCTAGCTAAGCGAATGATTACTGTGCAAACCATGAGTCCCATACCCAAAACTCTTGACTGTTGTGCCTCGCGCATTGTACACTAAAGACAATGTATGTATAGTAGAATACTAACACTCTTTTGTATGTAACCGGTTAGAGCAACTAACCAAGAGTGGGGGTGTCAACGCAATAGATCTATTAAATTGTTCAACGGATTTTGATAGCTAATGGTTACAGTAAACGTTGTACGAGGACTAATGAACTCATGAAGCAATATATCTCATGTTCCACATGGTAGTCATGATATGATGTACACACACTTGTAAATGACACTAGTATTGATGCATGT
This sequence comes from Ambrosia trifida, assembly GCA_028751855.1. Taxonomy (NCBI): domain Eukaryota; kingdom Viridiplantae; phylum Streptophyta; class Magnoliopsida; order Asterales; family Asteraceae; genus Ambrosia; species Ambrosia trifida. Next base: position 124,951,931 of record CM054128.1, on the reverse strand, counting down.
TATTCCCCCGAAATGAAAAATAGTAAAATGGGGCCGTAAAACTCACCTGATAGTGTTGTGCGTTGGTCTAGTGAAGCCGATAATATGAGATAGCTATGCCCGATCAAATGTTGCCCAATGATTATTTAGAGCATGGTAAATTGTAGATTCTACGTCGTGCATTTAATCATTTTGTTCGCCAGTCATTCGTAGGCCTTGATTTCCTTGTATGTACTTGTGGAATATATATTGTTTTGGAACCCCGGGTGTTTTGCAACATGGGTCCCTCATGTTAAGCATAAGTTATAGATTTGTCCCTAACTTAACATGTGTGGCTAGTTTGTAATAAAATGTGGGTCTAATATAGGTTTAGGCCCTTTTTATATCAAATTAACATTAACACTTGTTTCGGCTCATACCAAGATATATTAGAGCTTTTGTAGACGAAACAATAGCATAGTGTAGGCCTTCAATTCGATCGTACATGGATCAAAATGAGTTGATTAGGCCGATTAGGGCATTACTCGAAGCTATGGTAGGGTGTTTAAGTGTATTAATTGTGTAAATCGATTCCAAATCCATTCATGTTAAACCTTTATCATTGAACATCATTCGAGTGCGTTTGAATTACAAACCCGATCCATTAGTTGATGATTTATATAAACTTTATTCAAGTTTTGAAGGTAATATAAGTGCCGATTGTTATTTACCAAAAATATGATCATAGCTAGTTAAATAATTATGGATAAAACAATGTGTGCAACCTTATGTGAGTGCTTGATTAAATGAAAACGAGGATCGAAATGGGGACGGGTAGACTAAATGAGATCGATGAGAGAAAAGTTTAGAGGCGTATGGGTCTTACCAAGGGATGGTTGATACTAGATAGCCTCTTGTCCTTCTCCAATCTTCTTGAAAGCTTCCAAGTCTTCGGCTAAGGCTAGAGATGGTCCGAAAGTTTTGAGAGGAGTGTAGTGTCTTATGTTGTGGCGATGGTAAATGGTGTGAGGCCCTCTTTATATTGGGGGTTGATCGTGTGAGGACAAACACAAGAGAGGAAAGTGTAGGTGGTTTGGTTAATGCATAGCTTAAAGCCTTTAATCACCATTTTTTGAAAGATAGAAACTTGAGTTGCTCATGCTTCCTTCCTAGCGGTTGGCCGATTTTGGTTTGGTAGGGATATATAGGGTTGGTGGACTTGCATGGGGATTTAGATAGAGGTTTGTTTCTTTCCTAATCTAGTGTAAGTTGACAACTATGCATAGGTTTCCTCCTATGTCATGTTTCGTTCGATGTATGGGACAAGAAAAGGTGATTATCTTTAGGTGATAGTGATGTATGGTAGACTTCATATCTAGTCCCTCTCATGAGGTGTTGGCCGATTATACATCATCCAAAAGGGAAGGTTTGTCATGCCTAACCACGAGGTTTAGTGCTTTTGTCTTACTACTATATTAGTGTATGTGATTATGTAATGCATGAGGTGTGAATGTTTGTCCAATTCGGCCGCTTGTTATAGGCACAATCAAGACATTTTTGGCATAGAATCAAGGGTTAACAAAGATGGTGGAGATAGATTAGTCCTTTGTTGGTATAACTAGCATGGTTGTCAATTGATGGTGACTTGTGAGGGGCTTGTTTTTGGCTGATGGGTACCAAAGGAAGATAGATTTGCAATTTGTCTTTAAGTGATAGTATGTTAGGTCATTGTCAAGGGATAGGTTGCTTGTCCTTGTTTGTTCGGCTAGTGTCACCATCAACAAAATTTTGGTCCCTTGCCGTGGGAAATGGAGTCTAGGAAAGGGAAGGGACATGTCATAGATGTGGTGATTAGAAGGTTCCATTAACTTAGGATCATATGCACGTGTGTGTGTGGTCGTGTATAATTGTATGCCTCAGCCGAGTGCACTTATGCATGTTCATATGGTTGTAGATTCAATGGTATATGTATGTATGTACATAGGTTTAGTGTTGATAAAACGTTTTACTAGTTGGCTTGAGTTTTGTTCGATCGTTAAGCCATGATGTGGTATGGTTTTGATTAGATTGTAGAGCATTTAATGACGACATCAACATGTATTTTGCTCACAAGTTAAGTCATTAGGTGTTGAAATATGATGATATTGGTGATCTATAAACATGTGTTAGCGAGGAGTTGTCATGTGTTAGTATGTGATATCGCATTGATTGTTTGTTTGGTGATTTTTCCGGGAGTTGTATGACTAAACAAGTTCCCCATGTTGAGTTCTCTGATTAACTCTTGTTTTACTAGATTGAGGGGGTATAATGTATGCAAAATGTCTAAATATGCACATATAATGACGTAATAAATGAAATGTGTACGGATGTTGACCTGGTTTGTTGAATGTTGTAATATGGTTGTTGTTGCATTATGATCTGAACCCAACGATTAGGAAAACCCATGTTTAGTTTTTAGTTATCGAAAACGTTTAAGTGTTATACTAATCACTTTAAGTTCGGTTAGGGTTTAGTCAAGAAATTGTCTATTTCTCCCATCAAATCTTGTTGTTAGGGCTCAAAAATTAGGATATAGTATACCTATATGGTCCTTAACAAGATTCTATTATTAGAAGTTCAAGGGAAAAATGAGAGTTTAGAATTATATTAGAATGAGGAACGAGAGAACACAGTATAAAACTGATAATAATAAGCCCAGGGGTCTAAGTGTTTCATTTGTACCCAACCAAGTCGTGTTACTGTAGGTACGACTGTGTTAGCCAGTCCTGTCGTGTCCTTTGACACACGACAGGGTGACTAATCATATCATTTCAAGTGTCACCCGACTAGCTTCCTAGTTTGACTTCATGTTTTTACACCTCAATCGTGTCTATCAACACATGATTAGCTTTTATCCATACGATTAGCAATGCTAGTCGCCTCTTGTGAGGGGCGATTTGCTGTGCTAATCGTGTTCCACCCTGAATTTCCAAAAGTGCCTCTAAACTTTTCAAAATTACAATTTTAACCCTTGACTAGTTAAAATATGTATTTTTACTCAGTTTACGAAGATGTTTCATTTTCCGACAAAAAAATGTATCTTTAACAAACTTTTCTCCCTAAGACTTGATAAATTACAGTTTTGACCCGACAATTTAACAATTATCAATTAGTTGAGATTTCGGCTTCGGTTTCTGAAAGATTAAGATTACAAGGATTAGAATTCAACATCGATAAAATCTTTTTGTGATTTTTCATGATAATTTACAAAAATCAAAACTACTAGAAAGCATATAAGCTATTCACATGCATACTTTTGTGAGTTTCATTTGTTAGGGAATCATATCAGTACACGGACCAAACTGGAACCCTCCTTTTGTTCAGTTTACTGTTCAATTACCAATAAGCATCCTGCAAAACCTGCCATTATTGTTGTCCACCTAAACTCAAAATCAGATTTTATTGCTAGGAACTTTATATATGTTAAGGTAATGATTAATACTGATTGAATGGCGGTCCCCGTACGCGCGACACATTCCCGTATCAAGGCATGGATAAAGTTTCCTCGTAACTGGTGAATAAGTTGTTGTCATCTGTATTTACCAGGAATTGACTTAGTGGTGATCAGATCTGCATGAACAATGCAACAAAAAGACTAGTGAGATCCAGACCGTTCAAGTAAGATGTCGTTAAATGATTTATTGGTACGGTGCTTTAGGCATATGATTTGTTACCTTAGAGCAAATTCTCAATGAGAATTAGGGTTTTGGCATTTCAAATCTTTTTGCTCTTTCTAGGATTCCCAGACGACTCCTTCTCAGAATTATTCTATTTTTATTCTATTTTCTTTTCTTTTTCTTTTTCTTTTTCTTAGACTCACATAGAGGTGCCTCAGTTCTGTTGCGAACCCAACGTACGACACATGTTCCAATCTTTTAATCTGAGAGACGTCCAGTTCATCCCCGATGAACTAACATGTACGACACATGTAAATGATTACAATGTATAAATATAAAATAGTTAAATCATATAAAAACACTAAAAGACATAGATAACAAATATTATACACAAAAAATTGGTATTTTTTTTTTTTGAAGAAGATGACAATCTGGATGGACAATTAGATATATTGTGAATACGTATTTTAAAAGATATATAGGAAATTACATCGGGTATCTAATCCGATAAACGGGTATACTTTATCGGGAAATCGGTTCGGGTAAATGGGTATATCATCAAATCCCAAACCCGATAAAAAAAATAAAAACTAATCCCATACCCGGACTCATACCTGATTACCCGACCCCAAACCCTTCCCAAATGTGTCGGGTTTCGGGTTTACCCATCGGGTTCGGGTTTGATTACCATCCCTAAACGAGGAGGCGGAGTTCGACATACCACCTATTCAGGAGGAGAAACACCCCATATGTTTATAAATTTACAGTTTTTTTACATAATTGTTACGATTTTTTTTCTAACATATAAATATTATGAGTACTAATGTAGGTTGGGATAAAGCTCAAAAGAAAGCGGCGGCGGCAAAGAAAATGGCATCGGGTAATACGAGCGGGGGCGGTTCATGGCTTTACACTTTATCGGCACAAATGGAAGCTTTCAACCAAGAAAATGCAGAAAAAATAAAGACCAAGAAGAAAAAACTTAGGTTGATAGACGAAGCAAAAGCGGGGGAAGAGTTCAAAATTATGCGACCGACCATTCTACTTTTCCCGGAAAACAACGCCAAGTCTTGATAAGCGGAATTTAATAGGGTGTATTTAAAAACAGTGTAATAAAAATGGGGGAAGTAATTATCCGTTAAAAAAATGCACCAAACTTTATTTTTTACTGCAACCACTTTAGGCTGAGAACAAGAACATGTAGGATCGACTAACGGGTCACCCAACAATCACGAGCTTGATATTCAGAGTGCGGAATCCTCTGAATATGTTCCAATAACAGAAACAACTAAGAAATAATGATGAATGAGTAATCAACACACACAAATGGGTCAAAAGCTTTAAGATTAATCACTAAAACAAACCACGAGTGTTTGCAATGATCAAATCAGACTTTCAGACTTGGGGAAGGGTGTTTGGAAAATGTGTGATGTAACAACTAATGATTAGGGCAATGATTGGGCCTATTTATACCTCCCGTACTCGTACAGGCTGCAACAGGCGAGTAGGATCCTATCCAGCCCGACAAACAGGCGATTACAAGGCTATCCACCATGTACAACATGCGAGTAGGAGGCTATCCACCATGTACAACATGCGATTACAAGGCTACTCGCCTGTAATGATTCCTTACTCGCCCGTTGATCCCAAACACTCCCAAAACGCTTACAAACACTTTCAAACACCCTGTAACACGTCCAAACATCTAATATACTTGCCTAGGGACATCATGTACTAACAGACTCTCCCTTGGACCTAACTAGTATGATTACGAGCCATAAACCACTCGATTAACCTAGCCAATGACCTATAGGGACCTATCACTAGTTAGGGACATATAAATAATGCACTACCCGACAATCACGAGCTTGATATTCAGAGTGCGGAATCCTCTGAATATGTTCCAATAACAGAAACAACTAAGAAACAATGACGAATGAGTAATCAACACACACAAATAGGTCAAAAGCTTTAAGATTAATCACTAAAACAGAGCACGAGTGTTTACAATGATCAAATCAGACTTTCAGACCTAGGGAAGGGTGTTTGGAGAATGTGTGATGTGACCACAAATGATTAGGGCAATGATTGGGTCTATTTATACCTTCCGTACTCGTACAGGCTGCAACAGGCGATTACAAGGCTATCCACCATGTACAACTTGTGAGTAGGAGGCTATCCACCATGTACAACATGCGATTTCAAGGCTATCCACCATCTACAACATGCGAGTAGGAGGCTATCCACCATGTACAACATGCGATTACAAGGCTACTCGCCTGTAATGATTCCCTACTTGCCCGTTGGTCCCAAACACTCCCAAAACGCTTACAAACACTTCCAAACACCATGTAACACATCCAAACATCTAATATACTTACATAGGGACATCATGTACTAACAGAACAAAACACCAAGCGCCACGTTACAACGGTTAGAAAAAGGTTCAGATACATAGTCTTTTAAAAATAAGAAATCATAGAAGGTATCAAACAGACTCCGATTAAACTTATTTTAACGGCACTAAAACCGCCTCATAAAACTCTACGATCATAGATTTTAGGTTTTCAATTTTAGAATTTTTGTTAGATCATTGTGTGTTTTTATTTGACTTGTGTCTTTTTTCCGTCGTGTCTTTCTCTCTCTCTCTCTCTGTTTTTTTTTTTTTTTTTTTTTTTTTTTTTTTTTTTTGCGATTGATTGTATTTTTTTCCTCAACATTGTGTTACATTTATTGACATTCTGTTATATTTTGTGATCTATTAGACTATGTGGTGTGGTTTAGGCAAGGCTTGGGAAGCCTTGCCGCCACGTCACCAACAAATGGACTCTCTTTAGTTTTAGACAAGTTTAGGACTACCCAAGGGTGTGGGGGTAGTCATCCACTTCTATTGGTTACCAATTATTTTTTATTTTCTAATTTTGAAATAAGTAAATAATTAAAATAAATAAAATAAAAGTGACATAATATTTAAAAAGACGTTACAAATAAAACAAAGTCGAATAATACTAAAGTCGATATGACATAAAAAAACGTCTAGCTATACTTGGTAATGATATCCTCTTGTAATTTTTCAATAACTCGATGCCTTGCTTCGGACATGGAACTTGTGTCGATTGCTAAAACCTTCGCCTCTTCGATTTTGAGCTTTTCATTCTTCACCTTTAGCTTTTCCTCGTTGACTCGGTTGAAAGCTTCAATTTGAGCCGTCAATAGGTCAATCTTCGTTGCGCTACCGCTACCGCTCCCCGACCCGCTTTGTCTTTTGGCGGTCGCTTCCCTTTTCGCTTTATCCCGACCTATTTAATTAACCAAAATAAGAATATAATAACTTTTAAATAACAAGTAGAACTAATTTTAATAAAGGACAAGCCCATGGGACGATCAGCCTCCTCAATCGGGATATCAAACTCCGCTTCCTCATTGATGTCGATGTCCACATGATGAGTCGAGCTTCCCTCTTGTAAAGCTTTAGCTTTAGCGTTTGTCTTTCTACGCTTTGCTTTTACAACGGGGTTTGGGACCGTTTCCCACTTTGGTTCGTTCCTCAAATGTTTCCAAGACCGAACAAATTTGAATCCCCTCGATTGTGTATCTTTTCACTTCTTCATAGCGTCATTAAATTCATACTTTCGTTGAATCCGCTTGGAGGGTTCGAATTGATTTGATTATAGAAACCGGAAAATAACGTACACGCCTTATTTATTTTCCTAAACTTTCCGCTAACCGAGTCTAAGTCTCGGTAGGGCTTCGGTGCTTCCACTCTTTTATGGAAGTTCTCCGTACATTTCTTCTAATAGTCGGTGCCATTTTGGTTGGTGCCTAATTTTTTTACAAAAATTAAATTTATTAAATTTTATTATTAGTGCAAAGGAAAAACTTAAATAATATGCAAAAAAAAAAAATTGTAACAATATAGAAATGTAATAAAAAAAATTAAGTTAATTAATTACCAACAATGGGGCACGTGGATGTTTCTAGCCACGTTCAAACCAACGCCTCAACTTCAGGTCCCGTCCATGGTTTCTTAGGCAATTTGTCACCACCCTTCGCCTTTGCCTTTCCTTTGCCTTTGTTACGTGGCAGTGATGGTTGCGTTTCGGGAACAATTTCGACCTCATCATCATCTTCCTCATCTACGAGCCCCATAGGATGACGTACTCGTGGTGTTGTAGGACTTGGTTGAGGTGGTTGAGTTGGTGTAAAAGTAATAGTTAACAAAGGTTGTTGTAGCATTTTCATTTGACATAGTTGTTGAAACACGTTTGAGGAGGTTTGTTGGTAGTTCGCAAATGAGGATGGCACTTTGGGCCGATAACACCCACTAAAAGTTATCGAGAAGTTCGTGTTTTGATTCGTGTTTGGATTAGATGTTTGGTTCGGGTTATTTGGGTTATATTGGTTGAAGGGGTCCATTTGGTTTTTTATAAAATTTGAAAGAAAATGAGAAGAGTAGAAGAGAAAAGGTAAGTTGTAGGTTGTTTTTTTTAAACAAATGTAAGTTGTACAACAACAACAAAACAACAACCGTACCTGGTAAATCCCACAAATAGAGATACTATTTGTAGGGTCTGTGTGACATCTGTCACCCTCGTCTTTCATCTAATTGACAATTATAGCCCTTCAAATATTTTTATTATAGTCCCTGAAAGTTTCGTCGTATTCGAATTTAATTTTAGAGCAAACTAAAAATTTTACCATTTATATTTATTATGGGTCGGGTATAAGTTTTAATCAAATGCGTATGTTAAAATGTATTCGTAAAAAAAAGCTAAAAAAAAATTCAAGTTTAAAAAGTTTTAAAAATTTTAAGTTAAGTTGATTAACTAAGTTAATTGTTTTACAAAGGAAAACTTCACCATCTAACATGGAAACTAACTAAGGTTGAACATGAGGGATCAATTCTGCCAAAAACCTAAACTTATAAACCAACTCCTCATTTCTCTTTCTTCACTCCGGTTTTTCAGGCCAAAGTCGCCGGCGGCGACCATAAATTCCGGCTACCGGAGTTTATTTCCGGCGAGATAATTACCGCTTGTTAATACCCTTTTAATGCGTCTTAATCATTCCAAAATGTAATCTCCATAATCCTTAACAGGTTCGGACAATTATAAGTGTTTTAATCGAGTTTTAATTCGGTTTTAAGATGTAACAGTCGAGATCTTTAATGAGTTGAAACATACGTTTTTACTTGACCATTATATAATTAGAACTCGCCAAAACCTTTCTGCACTCATTCATGTGCTAAACCCACAAAATTTCTATCATAATCGTGTCTTGAAAAGCTCCAAAATCGACCTCATGTTGCGGACCTGCACATGGAAATTTGAACCTCAAAACGTGATTGTAAGTCCTTTATTTTGGTGCCATTTTGTTAGTTAGATCCCCCTTTACGAAAGCCCTATGAAATCTGGGGTTATATCATACGAATTGAAGGTTAGGGTAGGGTTAGGGTTCTTAGTTGATTGATTTGGGGAAGAAGATGACTTTGAATATAATATTAAAATAGTTTATAAATCAAAAATTAGTAACATATGGATCAAATGGTGTAGTGGTTGGTGATATATGTTGGGACAAAGGGTACCAGGGTTCGAACCCAGGCAACCCCACTTCATTTTCGTGTTTTTTTTATTTATTGTTTATTTCTCTTTATGAATAATATTATAACCATAAAAACTTATAATATTCATAATAAATTCACTTTTTGTCCAAAAATCATGAAAATTTAGGTGTAACATCTTGACACCCAAAATAAAATTATCACATTTTTATTTTCTGGAAAATAAATTATTTTCGTAATTTTAATGATTTAAATTGTTTTAATCATAATTAATTGATTAAAAATTAATTTTAATGATTTTAATCTCAAACTTTTTGAGTAATTATTTCTCATCGTCATGAACTGAAATAAAAATTATTGGTTCAGAAAACACTCATTTTTATTAATTTTCATATTTTTAATCATTTAAATATGATTTAATTTCATTAAATCAGTCTTAAATATAAATAAGTTTATAAAAATTATGGGAAAATTATTTTTATTGATTTACATCAGAAAGCATCCATTTTCAATAAAAAAAATAGCATTTTGGGATCATGTCTTGTATTATTAGTATTATTTATCAATAACGACATAATTAAACGTTTATTTATTTATACTATTACAAAATCTATTTTATAAATACTTTTCTTATAAATTAGAAATATTTCTTATGTTGTAAAGTCTTAATTATTATTTTTTGGATCATTGTATAACACATAATTATTTATTTTAATATTTATGATTAACGTATTTATTTTCAATAATTAATTAAAGTAATTAACTAAATGATTATATTATATTACCTAAAGTAATTAATTATTCAAATAAATTTACATCTAAATATTCAAATGGTAATAATTATATTACCTAAACCACATTTACAAACTTTGATATATTATTTTTGACATACAACTTTTACTTTAATGCAATTTATCATAAAACTCTAATTCCCCAAATCGACTTAGCAAACCCTAATGCCTTAGACCCTAGTTACCTTAGAATTTTTAGACACTTCCTTATTAGTATTCTTACACATTATAGGTTGAATTCCTCAGAATTTCCATTACTTAGCTCACGACCGCTTAAGTTGGATTTTGATCGCTTTCGCAAACTGTGAGTATATCTTTCCCATTTTTACTGTTTTACTACTTTGGGGTGACTCATGTACCTATTAATCAAGTTTCTATTTCTTATACTTTAAGCAATTCTCATGTGTGTTTGCCTTATGTGAATTTGTGTGTATGCTTAGTCAAAATCATTAACCGATGGGCGGCCTAGCATTTCAATGAATAGTACTATGGTATACCCCCTTGAGACTCTGTTGAGAGAATCATGGTCATTGTCTTGTTAATTCATTATTCAAATTGTTAGTCATGTGTTAGTCATTATTCATGGGCTTGGTTTTGAACGGATATTACTTATTACATAATTGCAAATGGTACAGCACATGAATTGCGAAACTCTTTTTCTACTATATGTATTCAAACAGGGTATGCTCACCAATACATTTTGTATTGACATATACTATTTTCGTACATGTTTCAGGTTATTGTTGAGATGACTTTTAAGTTTTTGGAATTTTACTTAGATTTTGGATTCATTGTATTTCAGTTTAGTTGACATTTAGAAACATTGTATTTCATTTCAATGTAATAAATTATTTAATCAATGTATCAATATTTACACTTTTAGTCCATGAGCTATTGAACAATCGTCACTACGTGACACCTCGATGTTTCCGCCATCGGTTGGGGTGTTACAGATTGGTATCAGAGCCATGGTTATAGGGAATTAGGTTATTAGAATGCCTTTTAGCCTAGTCTATTACTAAGCTTACTTTCACGAGTCCTCTCGTTTATATTTCTCTTATTTCCTTTTATTTTCTTTCTAGATATTTTCGTTATGATTATTTCTCGATATTTTGCTTGGCAAAGAAGACACCCGTATTTCACAAACGAAACGATATCTTCAAGTTAGGAGTGGTATCCATACCTTGGTGATTAGTTTCACTCCTTTATATGTTATTTATCTTAGGAATATATCTTTGAGATAGGAGTGACATCCACACCTCAAAGAGTATTACCTTCAAAAAGAAACTTAACCACTAAGCTGGGAGTGATATCCTTAACTTAGTGATTGGTTTAATTCCACAATCGTTTTCAATTTTGAAATACATCTTTGAGTTAGGAGTGAAATCCACATCTTAAGGATCTATTTCTGTATCTCGTTTTTAATCTCGCTAAAGTTTTGGAATTTACTAGTGATGGGGCACGTGCAAGTGAGCGCCTGTATCTTGATTTTTCTGTCTAGGCCTGGCATTTCGCATAAATCCCAATCAGACGAGGGACCCGTATGCCGACCTGGGAACTTTCGGGATGAGCATTCGCTTATAGGCAAAAGTACGCCCCCACAAGTCACTAATAACATTTCAATTACTTTAGTTAGTCAAAGTTTCTTATGGAAACAATCTCAATGTTTTATGATATTGATATTTATGTTTTGTTCAATTTGAAGACTCAAATGATAAATTATGAATTACTGGGAACTTTCGGGATGAGCCGACCTGGGAACTTTCGGGATGAGCATTCACTTATAGGCTAAAGTACGCCCCCACAAGTCACTAATAACATTCCAATTACTTTAGTTAGTCAAAGTTTCTTATGGAAACAATCTCAATGTTTTATGATATTGATATTTATGTTTGGTTCATCATTTGAAGACTCAAATGATAAATTATGAATTTTCTTAAATATTGGTAATCTATTACATATGTTGATTTTATCATTCCCGTCATTTTAAATCTTGGTCTTTTAAAACACATTAGATTTACACATACTTCATGAAATGGTTTCATTTTGCATTTTACAAATTTGTATTGCATATTTTAAAGGTCAAATGTAAACCTTGAATTTTTCAAATGAACATGTTTTGAATCTAAAACACACTTAGATTTCTAAAAAGTTATTCTCATGCATTATTACTATTCTTTCAACTATATCACAAAGTTCGAGTAATCTAGGGTTTTATAAACGAAAATTTATCTTTTTATACATACACTCTTTCGGTCACAAAACTTTTGGCCTAACAAATCATTGAATGTTGCTAAATGTTTTCTAGCGTATTGTGCGTATATGCAAAATTTTTAAATTTTAACTCGCATGTCAGTAGGTTATACACCTGTTCCGTGCACTTTCATTTACAATAAATTTCATTATTTTCTTTATACACCATTCCATTTATAATTACGTTTGCACATTATCTTATTATTCTCATATTATTCTTTTATTGGTGGTTATTTTCACGCGTTATTCGTAACTATTCGCGCACTAGTTATTAGTAGTTATTCTTACAACACTAGTTTTGAGCATTAATTTAAGTCGTTTACGTTCATTTTGTGCAATTATGCGATTTACTTGATCTATATTATACTATTCCTTCAATCGAAATTTTATGCTATACTTACATACTTACTTGAACGCATAGTTGGTATGCACATTTTCTTTCCTATTTTGAGCAAAACCCTGTTATACTTTACATTATTTTGTTTTTCATCATGGCCAATGAACATACCAGTTGATAACTCGTATGAGATCTAAGCCAGTGCCCATGTACGACTCGGATTAGAGTATTTCTTCAATTCGAGGGGAACGGTATAAACCTCAGGGTCTATCAATATGAGTGTTTAGAGCCAACGATGTGAACAGAAATTTACCGGTTGAAGGTGAACCCGAAAGGGAAGAACCCCTAACCATGTCTATTACTTACATGTTACTCACATTACGGTTAAAGGGTAAACCTGAAAGGGAAGTACCTCTAACCATGTCATCGTTTCATTGCAGTATCAATTACTTAGCATATCCTGGTTGCATGCATTTGTTTCTGGTATTACTTAGGATAGGGTTATGGAAAAGCATAACACCCAAGTCTAAGGTAGATCAATGATTACGGTCCGGAACGCAATCATGGGTTTACAGGTACATGAGGGTGGTGTGTAATTCTATTTAGGTTGTTGGTAGACAATAAGTACGAGTCCAAAGTATCGGGAGTGTGGTGGGTTAGCTTCGGTACACCCTATATATAATCATAAACGATACTGCGGGAACGGACTAGGAGTCTGACCAAGAACCTACCCATTGCTACCTTTTCATTAGATAGTAGACTAATAGCTAGCATTTTTGATAAGAACGTTTTTGCACGAGCTTCAGTTCGTCTTCCTAACTCTTTCTTTTGATTGCCCACACAGAAACTAAAACCTTGTGTACTCTTACACCCTCGATTATTTGGATTCTTGTTGCATACTCTAGTAAAGTTCAGTTAGAAACCTTTCTAAAGTATGGGAGACTGTTTCATTAGTACCTCTGCCCTCACCAGTTACACATTTCCAAAACCTTCTCATTTAAACTATCAACCTTCTAATTTTGGGTTAACTGTCAAAGATTTTGGAAACTCTTACTTTGGATATTAGACAACTATTTCAGATCTGGTCAAACCATAAATGGTGAATTTTTTTTTTAATCTACTTGACCTCTACAACGCCTTTTGGTTTCATAGTAACCTCCACTTGAAAGAAATTTCGAGACGAAATTTTCAAAAGTAGGGGAGACTGTGACATCTGTCACCCTCGTCTTTCATCTAATTGACAATTATAGCCCTTCAAATATTTTTATTATAGTCCCTGAAAGTTTTATCGTTTTCGAATTTAATTTTAGAGCAAACTAAAAATTTTACCATTTATATTTATTATGGGTCGGGTATAAGTTTTAATCAAATGCGTATGTTAAAACGTATTCGTAAAAAATGCTAAAAAAAAATTCAAGTTTCAAAAGTTTTAAAAGTTTTTAAGTTAAGTTTTTTAACTAAGTTAATTGTTTTACAAAGGAAAACTTAACCATCTAACATGGAAACTAACTAAGGTTGAACATGAGGGACCAATTCTGCCAAAAACCTAAACTTATAAACCAACTCCTCCTTTCTCTTTCTTCACTCCCGTTTTTCAGGCCAAAGTCGCCGGCGGCGACCATAAATTCCGGCTACCGGAGTTTATTTCCGGCGAGATAATTACCGCTTGTTAATACCCTTTTAATGCGTCTTAATCATTCCAAAACGTAATCTCCATCAATCCTTAACAGGTTCGGACAATTATAAGTGTTTAAATCGAGTTTTAATTCGGTTTTAAGATGTAACCGTCGAGATCTTTAATGAGTTGAAACATACGTTTTTACTTGACCATTATATAATTAGAACTCGCCAAAACCTTTCTGCACTCATTCATGTGCTAAACCCACAAAATTTCTATCATAATCGTGTCTTGAAAAGCTCCAAAATCGACCTCATGTTGCGGACCTGCACATGGAAATTTGAACCTCAAAACGTGATTGTAAGTCCTTTATTTTGGTGCCATTTTGTTAGTTAGATCCCCCTTTACGAAAGCCCTATGAAATCTGGGGTTATATCATATGAATTAAAGGTTAAGGTAGGGTTAGGGTTCTTAGTTGATTGATTTGGGGAAGAAGATGACTTTGAATATAATGTTTAAATAGTTTATAAATAAAAAATTAGTAACATATGGATCAAATGGTGTAGTGGTTGGTGATATATGTTGGGACAAAGGGTACCCGGGTTCGAACCCACGCAACCCCACTTCATTTTCGTGTTTTTTTTATTTATTGTTTATTTCTCTTTATGAATAATATTATAACCATAAAAACTTATAATATTCATAATAAATTCACTTTTTGTCCAAAAATTATGAAAATTTAGGTGTAACATCTTGACACCCTAAATAAAATTATCACATTTTTATTTTCTGGAAAATAAATTATTTTCGTAATTTTAATGATTTAAATTGTTTTAATCATAATTAATTGATTAAAAATTCATTTTTAATGATTTTAATCTCAAACTTTTTGAGTAATTATTTATCATCGTCATGAACTGAAATAAAAATTATTGGTTCAGAAAACACTCATTTTTATTAATTTTCCTATTTTTAATCATTTAAACATGATTTAAATTCATTAAATCGGTCTTAAATATAAATATGTTTATAAAAATTATGGGAAAATTATTTTCATTGATTTACATCAGAAAGCATCCATTTTCAATAAAAAAATAGCATTTTTAGATCATGTCTTTTATTATTAGTATTATTTATCAATTACGACATAATTAAACGTTTATTTTTTTATACTATTACAAAATCTATTTTATAAATACTTTTCTTATAAAATAGAAATATTTCTTATGTTGGAAAGTCTTAATTATTATTTTTCGGATCATTGTATAACTCATAATTATTTATTTCAATATTTATGATTATCGTATTTATTTACAATAATTAGTTAAAGTAATTAACTAAATGATTATATTATATTACCTAAAGTAATTAATTATTCAAATATATTTACATCTAAATATTCAAATGGTAATAATTGTATTACCTAAACCACATTTACAAACTTTGATATATTATTTTTGACATACAAATTTTACATTAATGCAATTTATCATAAAACTCTAATTCCCTAAATCGACTTAGCAAACCCTAATGCCTTAGACCCTAGTTACCTTATAATTTTTAGACACTTCCTTATTAGTATTCTTACACATTATAGGTTGAATTCCTCGGAATTTCCATTACTTAGCTCACGACCGCTTAAGTTGGATTTTGATCGCTTTCGCAAACTGTGAGTATATCTTTCCCCTTTTTACTGTTTTACTACTTTGGGGTGACTCATGTACCTATTAATCAAGTTTCTATTTCTTATGCTTTAAGCAATTCTCATGTGTGTTTGCCTTATGTGAATTTGTGTGTATGCTTAGTCAAAATCATTAACCGATGGGCGGCCTAGCATTTCAATGAATAGTACTATGGTATACCCCCTTAAGACTCTGTTGAGAGAATCTTAGTCATTGTCTTGTTAATTCATTATTCAAATTGTTAGTTATGTGTTAGTCATTATTCATAGGCTTGGTTTTGAACGGATATTACTTATTACATAATTGCAAATGGTACAGCACATGAATTGCGAAACTCTTTTTCTACTATATGTATTCAAACAGGGTATGCTCACCAATACATTTTGTATTGACATATACTATTTTCGTACATGTTTCAGGTTATTGTTGAGATGACTTTTAAGTTTTTGGAATTTTACTTAGATTTTGGATTCATTGTATTTCAGTTTAGTTGACATTTAGAAACGTTGTATTTCATTTCAATGTAATAAATTATTTAAGCAATGTATCAATATTTACACTTTTAGTCCATGAGCTATTGAACAATCGTCACTACGTGACACCTCGATGTTTCCGCCATCGGTTGGGGTGTTACAGTCTGGGGAGGGTGGGATGTAGGCAAACCTTACCCCCATCCCTAGGGATGGAGAGGCTGCTTCCATAAGAGACCCCCGGCTCCAAAAGGATGAACTGGATAAATATAAAATAAGACTACCAAGTACCAACAATCAAGTAGGTGGTGAAAAAGAAACATGGCAGACAAAGGAAACATATATAAACATGGTACACAACATATATGCAGGCATGATTACCAACACAAACCAAGTTCAACTTGAAAAGTGTACAGCTCCTAAGAATCCATAGCCTTAATTCTCCGTCTCCACAAACTCCTATCCTGGACCATGTCCTCAGAGAGGTGCAACTCTATCAAATCCTGTTCAATACGCTTATCCCAAGTCAACTTGGGTCTACCTCTACTCCTCCTACCCTCAATAGTCAGCCCTTCCACTACTCTGACTGGCGCAGACGTCTGCCTCCTCCTTACATGCCCAAACCATCTCAATCTCCACTCTTTTACCTTCTCTGAAATACTAGCCAACCCTAACCTTTCCCTAACAAGCTCATTTCTTATTCGGTCTAGCCTTGTGTTCCCACACATCCACTTAAGCATTCTCATTTCTGCTACATCCATCTTGCGGGCTTGACTCTTCTTGATGGCCCGACACTCCGTCCCATACAACATAGCTGGTCTGACTACAACTCTATAAAATTTACCCTTTAGTTTAATTGGGAACCTCCTGTCACACAAAACCCCAGAGGCTGCTTTTCATCTACTCCAGCCGGCCTGGATACGGTGGGCTAGATCTCTATCTATCTCCCCATCATTTTGAACAAAAGGTCCTAGGTATTTGAAACTCGTTGACTTTGGGACCGCTTAGCCATCGATGGTGATCTGTGTGCCACTGACATCATCTGCAGCACTGAAACCACAGTAAAGTCACTCTGTCTTCGAGCGACTAATCCTTAACCCCTTGCTCTCTAAAGATGATCTCCACTCTTCTACCCTCGCGCTCAGGCTTTCTTTAGTCTCCGCCACTAACACAATATCATCAGCAAAAAGCATACACCACGGCACTGGTTCTTGAATCGATTTGGATAACTCATCCAATACCATCGCAAAGAGGAATGGGCTCAAAGCAGACCCTTGATGGAGTCCTATCTCCATAGGAAAAGAATCAGTGTTCCCTACAGGTGCCCGAACGCCGGTGACAGACCTTTCATACATATCCTTAATTTTATCTATATACTTCCCCAGCACTCCCTTACATTCCAAAATATCCCAAATCAGCCAGCGCGGGACACTGTCGTATGCCTTTTCTAGGTCAGTGAACACCATATGTAAGTCTGGTCTTTTCTCCCTATACTTCATTAATCTCCTTAGAATGTAAATCGCTTCAATAGGTGACCGCCCTGGCATGAAGCCAAATTGGTTTAGCAAAATATGGGTTTCTTTTCTAATCCTATTCTTAATTATTCTTTCCCATAATTTCATAGTATGGCTCAGCAACTTAATTCCTCTATAGCTTCCACAACATTGAGCATCTCCTATGTTCTTATATATGGGAACTAGGACACTACTTCTCCATTGATCTGGCATTTTTCCAGACTTGAGTATACGATTGAAGAAGTTTGTTAACCATTTGACTCCTTCCTCTCCTAAACACTTCCACGCTTCAATCGGGATGTTGTCTGGGCCGACTGCCTTACTCCTTCCCATCTTCCTAAGTGTTAAGCTTACCTCACTAGGAGTTACTAGTAATTACCCCGCGCGTTGCGGCGGTTTTTAAACCTGACTAAGTACGTAAAGGTAACCCAAGTTAAAAAATAATTTTTTTTTTACCAAAATGGTAATTTTAAATTAAAAGTATTTGATATATATAAATCAGGATATTAAGTTTTCTTTTAGTTAGTTGTAATATACAGAGAGAAGGAGATAGAATTATTGGCAAAAAATACATATATTATATGAGGTTACACATCATGCTTTAAAGAGTTACACAATTCAACAAACAAAAAAAGACAAAAATGTCCAATTACTACAATGTTTATATGCTCCAACAAAGCCTAATAGAACCATCACAAACATTGCTTGTTATTATTAAATAGATGTGTAGAAGGATTTAATGAAAAGCTTGGGTTTTATTGAAATTGAATTGGGGTTTAATTAGGTGTTGGGGTTACATGTTGAAATGGATATGAAGTATGCATTACACATATATACAATGAGCATTATAGGTTGTACATAAGGGCATAAAAGGAACAAAATGATCAAATATTGGAAATTTGTGAAGGGACTCTTCAACTCCCATCTTAAAAATTGTGTAAAATTACTTTCTTACCTATCACTCCTCCTTAATAAGGTAGTAGAGATACGCCGACAGTAGCAGTTTTCCCGATGACGCTCTAGAGTAATGCTGCTACTGTTTTCTTATTGGTACGTCCTCCCACTGTTGAAGAGATCATGGAAATAGGTTTGCCACCTCAACTTAATGTCCTGATCCTTCACAAAACACGTCCATCCTCACCCTTTATGAATTTCACGGCTTCTAGATCCTGTCTCCTACGGGCCCTGGCCTTAGCAATCTTGAATATCTCATGCTCCTCTTCCTTTGTTTCCAAGCGTTCATACATCTGCCTATAAGCTGTGTTCTTTGCCTCTGCCACTGCTCTTTTCGCCTCCCTCTTGGCGATTTTGTATTTCTCCCTCAATCTGTCGCGCTCCTCCTCGTCTGTGCACCTCCAAAGATCTCTAAAACTGCCTTGCTTGTCCCTGATTTTGTTTTGAACACCTTCACTCCACCACCATGACTCCTTATGTCCACAACCCTTACCTGTAGAGATCCCTAGGGTCTCCTTCGCCACATATATAATGTTGGCCGACATATCCTCCCACATTCTATTTGAGTCCACATCTATTGGAGACGCTGTCATCGAAAAGACCCTTTCTTTGAACACTGGAATCTTGTCCCCCATCAAACTCCTCCAACGGATATCAGGTCTAATCTTCCTATCCCCGCCGACGAGCTTTTCAATCAAGGCTATGTCGGCTAATAATAAACGATGTTGAGTCACTGCTGTCTCCCCTAGTATAACCTTGCAGTCCCGCCACCGTAGGCGGTCCTCTCTTCTCATCAGGAGGAAGTCAATCTGGGTCTGCCGACCCCCGCTGCTAAAAGTAATCAATTGAGAAACTCTCTTCCGGAAGAAGGAGTTTATAATACCTAAGTCATGAGTCACTGCAAAATCTAGAAGATCCCTACCGGGGTCATTCCTATCCCTAAAACAAAAACCCCCATGGACCGCTTGATAACCATCGCAATCCTTACCGATATGGCCATTAAAATCACCCCCTATACAAATTCTTTCCCACTAGGTATAGACCTTACTACTACATCAAGAGAATCCCAAAAATCTCTCCACTCCTGGTCTCCTAGCCATAGTTGTGGTGCATAGGCGCAAACCACCGAGACTACCTCATCACCTACTACTAGCTTCAATACAATTATTCTATCATTGTGTCTTATAACCTCCACCACATTCTTATGCAATTCCTTATCCACTAGAAAACAAATGTAAGTTGTAAATTGTTTAAATAGAGAAAAGGTTTTTTATTTTATTTATTTATTTATTTCTTTAATTAATAACGGTCATATGATCGTTGCACCCCATCAACCAATCAAAATGGTCCGTCCACTCCGTCCCATTTGAGCTGGTTTGGCCGGGTATGGGTCGGCAAGGGCAGTGTTGGCCGGGGCGGTGTTGCCCGGCCCCAGACTGGTTCACCGGGCCGTCGCCGGCCCCCACACCGTTTAATCTTATGTCTTTTTTTATCTTCCTCTCCCTTTTTATTTATTTTAACTTTCTTATTATGCTTATATTTATTTGTTCACTAAATGAATAGTACTTGCCACAAACTCTTTTCCTTTTTTTTTTTTTTTTACAAACGCTTATTTACTAATATATATATATATATATATATATATATATATATATATATATATATATATATATATATATATGGTTTCATAATAAATCACAAATGGCTTGGTGGTGGAGTTTTTGTGATGCATTTGTGTGACTTCAGGTCTCAAGTTTGAATCCTAGGATTTTTGTTTTTTTACAAACACTTATTTATTTATAAATATATATATATATATATATATATATATATATATATATATATGATTTTATAATAGGTCACAATATGGCTTGGTGGTGGAGTGGTTTATGGGGCATTTGTATGTTTTGAGGTCTAAGGTTCGAAACATGGCAAGGGCAAGTTTTTTTTAAAAAGATTCATACACTTTTTTTAGTAATAATTATATATGATTTCATAGTAAATAACAACATGGCTTAGTGGGTAAGTGGTTTTTGGTGCATTTCTATTGTTTGAGGTCTTTGGTTCAAAACATGGGAAGGGCAATGGGCAACTCCTTTTTTTTCCATTCACAACATGTTATTAAATAATAAATACAAATATGCCCGTGTTTGTGTGAGATGTCGTTTTTTAAATTATGGTATGAAAATTGGTAGTTACTTTGTTGATAATAGTTTTTTATTGTTTTGGATACGACAAAATTGTAAGGTGCGCAACGCACGCCTTTAAACACACTAGTTTATTTTATCCTTAGATGTTAACGTACTTAACCTTAGAACAGTCTAAACACTGAGTGAAAGTATATTTTGATGATAAAAAAATCGATTTACGATAGTGAAATTTAAAAATCGTCGCAATGATGGATTTACAAGGAGAACTTTTTAATTAGCCACAATTTCTTATTTTGTTATAAATGTAATAACTAATTATATTTTTTTTTAACGGCCAACAAACATTTCTGCCTGACTATTTAGGGGAGTCCCCACACTATGGACAGACTCCACAACCAACCCAATGGAGGACCCATACGTACCTCAGGCGCTGGCGTAGTTAAGCCCGCCTATGCAGTTCCCGAAATTAGGGAAAACCCAACCCCTCACCCGCCCGTAGGCACGACGGAAAAGGATTGGTAAAACCCGGGCGAGATCAGGACTCGGACTCAAACTCGTGACCATAGGCCAGGAGTCATCCATCATTTTCTCATTATGTTCCTCGTGGGAATCAAACCCGAGACATTCAAGAGGAATCCTCAATCCATTTACTAACTGAGCTACACGTAACGGAGAATATAATAACTAATTATAAATATGTTCAATCGGTCCTTACTAGTTTTATTTATATATGGGAATATTTTAATAGTATGGATTATTAAACTACAAATTAATCATGAATGAAACAAGTCTCACATCAGTTATTTAATGCAAAGAGGAAAATTGTTAAACGTAGCTATCGTATTGTTAATTTGGACTCATTGTATCTTCTTTTATTGTGACTTTGTTGTTATTAATGATTGTGAAGAAGATGGACGGAAGCTTCTTATTACCATCCAAATATTTAAAGCTTCGCTTGTGTCGGTGGTTCCTCAATAAATCGTTATGAATGAGCACAATCAAAACAATCGTCAAACATATCATGACCTAACATGTGTCAACAGTTTATAATTTAATCTATTATTATAATAATGAATTAAATTAACAACCAAAGATTTAATGGTATGATGCTTATCCTCACAAAAGTGATGTAGGTTTAAACTTTTGCAAATAAAAGGTTAGATGATATTTAATTAAGTGTGCAAAATCGTTATTAAATGAAAAAAACGAAGTTCAGTATATACGTTCAATCCAATCCATCTTCAAAATTCGTAATTGATTAATGACGGAATCACTAGTTATTTAGGGTTTCATTTTACCAAGAGAATACGCTACCGATTACATCCTTCAACAACCATTCACTTGTAAATTGTAACCACAAATTTTTAAAGTTGAAACCATTGAGGCCGATTGAAATCCTAAACACAGAAGATGTAATAAACACCATGAGACCAGATTGCTACCTTAAAGCTTTAAACTTCTAGGTTGAAATTTGTAAGGGAGAACCATGAGAGGGAGAGGATGATAGAAAGAGGCTGTGATGAGTATGAAAATATGGTTTTAGATGCGATAGGGTTAGAAAAGCTTTAAACATTAAAATGGGTTAATGGGTATATCCCGCCCCGCGTGTGTTATTAAGGTGAAAAAGGATATGGGGATGACATGTGTAGAATCTAAGTAGATCCTATGTAGAGCTTAGTTAAAGTTAACATGGAGCCCTAGCTAGCTAAGGGGCTGTTTGATTGATTAAGTGCTGAATCATTAAGATGGTCTGAATGGTTAAGAAGCTCCGAATGGTTAAGAGCTGAATCATTCAGCATCTCTTATTAGCTTAATGGTTCCGCACTTAATCATTCCATTCAGATGCTGAAACAAACAGTCTGAATGCTGAATGATTCAGACCTGAATGATTAAGAGGCTGATTAAGAGGCTACCAAACAGCCCCTAAGTGTCATATGACGCCAGAGCTAATCATTTATTAGGGAGTAAGATTTGTGGCAAGGTAAGTTGAAGAAACAAGTACCTCAGAGGGTAAATCTTCTAGTTAGAACAGAGAAGTCTCTTCTCCAACCTTCCTGAATGAATCGGATGCTTTCACTGCAAATCAGAACACCGTTAGGACTCGTCACAGGATTAGGGGTTTTCCTGTGACCACCCTCCGACGTGAGAATAAGTATGGCTTTTAAGCGTTGGGTATTATGAAAGTGTATTGAGAAACTGAATGCCCTTTACGTTTTACCTGGGACCTCCTTTTATAGTTGAGGTTTCTTGCTTACAGATACCTTCATGGAGTCGATTCCTAGTCATCGTTCCTCCCGAATAGAAGGAGATAACTGTTATCAGTTTATCACTATCCGTAAAGATCTCACTGGTTGTTATTCTTGATCGATGGAATTATTAATCGCCTTTCCTCGTTTAAACTGGCTGGGCCGAGTTTATTGGGCTTGTACTAAATGGGCTAAGTGTGTTATGCTTATTTTGGTGCGGGCCAGTTTAGTTTGACCGGGCCATCCTTGTCATGTCCCCCAGTCTAGTGAAAAGAACATGTGAATATTACTAGACTTTAAGAGAGTATAGAGCATAAATTATAATTACCGAAAAAATTAGAAAAAGCCAAAAGAAATAAAAAGAACACTTTTAAAATCCGAATTGGGATTGGTGCCGCATGACCTATGCACGTGCAATGACATCATCACTAGTGTCCCATCAATCGCCCCCGAACAGTCTGATTGACACGAGTGTTGACGTTTGGCGGTTCAATTTAAATTTTGAAACGCCCCCATTTGGGTTGCCTATAAAAGGTGTATCTCGGAAGCAAAGAACCAAACCACATATTCCGAGTTAAAAACAATCACCTCGTTATCTTCGTTTGAAATGGCACCCAAAGCTGGTTCTTCGCGCACAGTCATGAGTGTTGCCGAAATTCATTGTAGCTGGTCGTTAACGGCGTTCCAATCCTTTCTTAATGAGTATCGTATTCCGCCGGAATGGGGTCCGGTGCTCCCTAGTAAGGAAGACATAGCCTTTCCTTTGAAAGAGGGAAAGCTAACCATGTATGGAGAGTTCTTCACCTTTTCTCACTTTCGATTGCCGGTGACGAATTTCATCTTTGACCTATTGTCGTATTACAAGGTAAACATTTCCCAGTTGTATCCATTAGGTCTAATAAAGATTCGTCATTTTGAGTTTTGTGCCCTAGGGCTTGGTATGCCACCTCGATTGGAAATCTTTCGAACCATGTAGGTGTTGAAGTTCAAGGGGGAGTGTTTTACTTTCGACCGTCGTCCCGGTGCCCTGTCTTGCATAGACAACTTTCCCCAAAGCATCCGGGACAATGATTGGAAAAAGAAATTCTTTTACACTGATGAGTGTGTGCTTCCTTTAAAGGTACCTATCAGGTATCCGGAGGTAAAAACCAAACTGGCCGACGAATGCCCTGCCCCTACCGTGTATGAGAAAGATCCCTTGTAAACGCTTTGACTAATAATCCTACAGAGTTTACCCACATACCAGAACAAGCATTGGTTGCCGTTGGTATGAGTCGGATATGGGTGGACGAGATAGTGTTTCCAGAGTACTGGCGCAAGGATCAGGGATAGTGGCAGTATTTTGATGTACTTGATCCGGAGGCTGATTCCCACTTGATACAGCATGATCGGCAACTTGGTTCGGAAGAACTTGATGTGCTTAGCCAGACCATTGCCAATTTCCTGCTTCCTGCTCCAGTTGCTCCGGCTGGTGGCCAGGGCACTCCTCCGATCGTGCAAGTAGATGTAGTTGATTCTTCTCCCTCTGTGGAAGAGGAAAACATTGCTAACCCTATTGATGCTGATTCAGTCAGCGTTGCCATGCCACAGAAAGATGTGAATGTAGAGAAGAAAAGAGAGAAGTCAAGAAAGAGAAAACCCACAGCTGCTCCCGGGGTGGAAGTGTTGTTAGCTAAGAGGAAACAAATGTTGTAGATGAAATAAAAGACGTTAGGTAAACATCTCTATTTTTCCTTGTAACTTGCTTGTAGCCAGACCGTTTATTTATAAGTGTACTTTTTATGAGCAGGTGAACGAATTGAAATGGCCATTGATCCTCCTCCATCAAAAACCATTGAAGGAAATGTGTCGCAAGAGACTTCTGTGCAAAATTCGTCCCCTGCGAAGTATAGTGGTTCCGGGGGTTCTACCATGGTCGTTGATTCTACAGTGCAAACTACACGAGCCGAGGTTATCCCTACAACCCTTCCAGCCAGTGTGGCTCCTGATTGTGTTCAGATGGCCGAGTCTAACGTTGTTGTGACAACCCTGAATTCTCCAATGAAGGTTACGGTCTCATTGCCTACTGTATCAGTTCAGGTTCCCCTAAGGTCGGTGTTCACACCGGCTGAGACTTCCGTGACCACCACAACTGGTGTGTTTGGGCAGAGTTTCTCACAGCTCCTTAGAGATGTGCATCAGAACCCTATCCAGTTTCCTGGTGGAATTCATACCGGGGGTGCGTCGGGTGAAAACTCTTCTTCCGGGGCTTGTGATATGCCTTCCAACGTTTATGTCCCATGTATTAATTGGCGCCCCTCCTTAAAGGATGCTCGGTATATGCCCGGGTGGCAAATTGCAGAGTCTACCCGTCTGATTCATCCAGATGTTATCCGTCATTGGGCCGAATGTGCTTTCCCCCAGCTGAAAAATATTATCTCCAGGGATTGGATAATGCCCAACTTGCTGAAAATGCCCTGGGATCCGGTGTGAATTATTCTGCTTCCTTATACGAGATTCTTCGTCGTTGGCATGCGGATCTTGCTGGTTTATTAGAACTCTGTGATAGACATAATGTTGTCATGTCCGAGAATGCAAAGTTGTCTAAGCAGTTATCGGAGGCGGAAGTGGAGTTAGTTGCCCGGAAAGTTGCCAAGGAAATACTTGAAGGGGACAGGGCCCGTATGGTGATTACTTATAACGAGGAAAAACTTAATTTGCTTCGGAGGATTGATCAACAAGATAAACACATATTCCGTCTTGAAGACCGGGTAAAGGTTCTTGTGAAGGATTTAGAGGTGGAGAAAAACACCATTGCCCGAAACCAGGCGGATATGGAAAGGTACAAATTGATGGCTGCTGAGGTTGAGAACTACGAATCCCAGGTTAGGCGAGCTGAAGAAGAGAGGGATTCCACTCTGGAAAAGTTGAATGAGTGTCAGAAGCAACTTATGGCTGCTAATAAACGGGTGACCAGGCTGTAAACGTGGCTAAGTCTGCCAAGTCTCAAGCAACCTCTATTCAGTCCCAGTTGGAAAGTGTCCGTGATGACCGTGACTGGTTGATCAGCTACTGGCGTCATGGCGTTATATTCGGGGCAGTGCAAAGTATCAAGAGCGGGTGAAGATGTTTTATGAAGTGGCCATGGAGGTCGGGTATCATGATGGGCTTGGTTATGGCAATCAGGTTGGTCTAGCCGATAAGAAACTTCCTCCTTCCACGGATCACGAGAAGGAGATTCCCACCCGGGTTTTCGAGTCGTTGCAGGCTCTGAACAGTGACTCATTGGAAGCCATTACCGGGCTCAGCAGCCAGGTTGGTGATGAAGGCACCTCTTCCCTCCGATCTGTATTGGGACCTTTTGTTATGGTGTCATCTGAATTATGTAACTAGTATGTTCTTATTGTCTCTTGTACGTATCTAAGTATGCACTTTTTTTTGGCTGAATGTATTGTGTATGCTTGCAACCTGTCACTCCTTTAATTTAGGATTTAATGTTGATTAGGCAGCAGCCTTTAATCAATTGCATGTCATGATTACTTGACGTCATCCACTGCCTTTTCCACTGTTCTGACGGCTCATATCAGGAAATCAATAACGATATTTAAAGCAAATCTCTTGATCTTCCCAAGGAGATTCTTTATAAGTCAGGCCACTTATCAAAAAATGATATCTTCTTCTTTTTTCTTATTTCATTATTCACTCCATGGGTCATCGTTACGCATCCATGAATGAGCTATTTAGGGAACTCGATGCACTGGACGGCCTGCAAATGCTTTAGCAGTGCTCTCGTGACATGTACCGACGTCGAGATGCCATGGAGGAGTTTAATATCAGGACTGTTGGTTTTGTACCGACCCGGAGATATGGTAAAACATACTCCCGTGGTCCTCGATCATTGTTTTTTGGTGTTACTCCTGAGTTTACTCAGCCCCCACCTGTGCAGCATGAAGATCCGATTGCACCAATGATTATGGACGTTCCTGATAGCCCGGAAGCTCAAAGAGTTCCTGATTACCTGGCTGTGGGAATGGTTGCTGTGGAAGGTTCCCCCCTGTGCACGAAGGGCCGGAGGTGGAGCCAGACGTAGGTTTTGTGGGAGGAAGGTCGTTTGGTGACCCGGTACCTCCTACTTTTGCTCCTGCTAGAGAGTTGCTATACACCCCTGCAGAGGTGTTAGTGATCCTTGATGGCAGGGCTTAGATTGCACAAGTACTTGTTAATGTTATGTATAGTGAGGCCATATGTAGCCCTGTTTTGGGTAGCTCTTTTTGTGTTGTGGTAGGATAGTTTTTTTGTGATGGCAAAGGATTTTTGTCCTGCCTCCTACCATGTTTATGAACTGTTAACGTATCAGTTGTAGTGTTGACATCAATATGTGGAATATTAACATGAATATTAGTATGTATATTCATGAAAATAAAAAAAGTTGCCATTAGAGGCGTCTTATTAAATAATCTGAAAACACGGCTCACCGTGGAAACCAATTAGTCAAAAATACATGACGAATATAAATGCCAGTCAGCTATAACGTCGTATGCATGGCAGTAGATCCTTGACTAAGATGCAGTCAGAGGTAACCTTTTTTGAGTTGGGACGCGTTCCAGGTACGCGGGACCGGGACACCATTCAGCTATTTCAGAGAGTATGCTCCTTGCCTAGCACTTCGGCGATCTCATACGGTCCTTCCCAATTTGGCCCGAGTTTTCCTTGAGGCTGGGACCTGCTTGCTTCGTTGTCCCGCATGACTAGTTCTCCTACCTTGAATAAACTTTCGAGGACCCGCTTGTTTTAATATTTTTCCAACAGTCTTTTATAGCGTGCTTCATTGATACTAGCTATCTCACGGTGATCTTCCAACACCTCCAGGTTCTGTCGCAGTAATTGCTCATTCTCGGTGAGGCTGTTGTTTCTTCGTAATGATGGAATGCCGATTTCGGCTGGGACCATCACCTCCGATCCGACGGTCAGACTAAATGGTGTTTTGCCGTTACTAGACTTTGGCATGGTCCGATGAGCCCACAGGACGTGTAGTAGCTGTTCGACCTACGATTTGCCTTCCAAATCCAACCTCTTCTTGATCCCCTCTAATATGCTCCGATTGGCTCTTTCCACTTGACCGTTACCTTGGGGATGGGTAACGGAGGTGAAGACCTGCTGGATGTGCAGCCCCTTGCACCATTCTTGTAGCGTCCTATCCGCGAACTGCGTTCGATTATCGTTGAAGAGGTATAGTGGCAGGCCGAACCTGCAAACGATATGTTTCCACAAAAACTTTCGGATGTTTGCTGCCTCAATTTCGGCCAGCGGCTTGGCTTCAACCCACTTCGTGAAATAATCGATGGAGACTATTAAATACTTGAGTTTTCCGGTGGCCAGGGGAAACGGACCTACCAAATCCACTCCCCACTTCTGGAAAGGCCAGGCTGCCGTAACAGGTATCAGGTTATTCTTGGGTCAAAGAGTCTGTGGTGCATACCTTTGGCAACTGATACACTTCTGCAATTCTTCCACGGCCATGTTATGCATGCCCGGCTAGAAATATCCTGCATTCGTTATTTTTGCAACCACTGCCCGGGGACCCGCGTGGATACCACACATTCCCACGTGAATTTCCTGTATCAGGAACCTTGCTTCTGATGGCGCGACACAACGCAGGGCTGGTGCGAGATATTACTTCCTGCATAAAACGTCATTATGCAGCTCGTACTACAGGGCCTTGGTGCGGATTTTCATGGCTTCTCCCTTGTTTTCTTGCAGAGTACCATGCTCCAAATACTGCTGGATTGGTGTCATCCATGACGCTTCTACTGCGTGTATACTATGTACGACTAATACTTGAGTTGATGGCTGTTTCAGTGTTTCGATGTGGATGTCCACCTCAGTTCCTGAGGATGCCAAATTGCTAAGAGCATCCGCAATGTCATTCCTATGTCTCTGTACGTGGATTAATGTGATTTTCTCAAACTTGGACATCAATTCCCTGGTCTATTCTAGATACTTTGCCATCAATTCCCTGGGCCTCATAAGACTCGTTTACATGGTTGTTTACCAGTAATGAGTCCACATGGGCGTCAACCTTCTTCGCGCCCATTGATAGGGCCATGCGCACGCCTGCTAGCAGTGCTTCATATTCAGATTGGTTGTTGGAGCATTCAAAATCAAACCGCAGGGCATACAAGAATTTCATTCCGTCTGGACTAACCAGCATCAGCCCCGCTCCCGCGCCCCTGCTGTTGGACGACCCATCGGTGTATAGCTGCCAAGCTGGGCCTTCGTCCGCTGGCGAGGATGTAATGGTGTCGGTGGTGTGACAACCTGCACCTTTCACTTTTCATAAATGTGCATAATTGGTCCCTCAACTATTTCAAAATTTTCATTTTTAACCCTCCTATTTTAATAGGTCAAAAAATCACAATTTAATAAAACTTATAATTTTTATAAGTAAAAGTATTGCACGTTTTATACTCACATCTACACCCGAGCACGTATGTTTCTGACCTTGATACTCAAAACCCTTAATTTTCGGTTCTAAAACAACTTAGAAACCGAAGGAAACAAGTCCGGAACTTAAAACTGATTAAATTAGAAAATTTGATTTTTTTTAGTTCTCGCGGTCCGCGAAGACAGTCAAACAGTCAAAGTCCCAGTCAAAGTCCTATTCAAAGTACGAGTCAAAGTCCCGGTCAAAGTCCTAGTCAAAGTCCTAGTCAAATAGTCAATTCATCATAAAACCTTACTTTATGGTGTTGACCAATTTTAATGGCTAATTGAATCCAAAACTAGTATAAAAACCCACCTATGACCCATTACACGGGGCACCTCTAAATCGATTGTGTCAATCCGAATAAACTTTCCCTCATACCTTTCTTCTATAGTATATTACTTCTACATTTGAAGTTTTGATTATAAGCTCTTGTAATTGGCGAATTGGAAGCTTGATATTTTTTCTTATTCAGTTTCTTTTCTTCTAAATTGGACTAGTTTCGTTGTTAAGTCTTTGGATTGCTCGCATTTTCACGCTCGCTTAGTCATCTAGTTATTTGGCGAAAGTGAGTATATCTTACCCCTTTTTCATGTTTACACTTTTGGGGTGACTCATGTACGCTTATTACTTCACTCACTTAATCATGCTTTAGTCTATATTCACAATCGCAATTCTTGTATGTGTTTTACTTGTTGATCGCTGATAGTGTGTACTTATGACCTTAAACATTAACCCGGTGTGGGCCTAGCATAGCAATAAATAGTACTTGACTATTGTTATGTGTAAACTACTTGCTTTGTCGCATACTATATATAGTCATACTATTGGGCGACTACTATACATATATACTAGATATCCCATTATTCTTAGATATCATTTCTACTATAAGGCTTGATTTTAGGTGACATTTGTACATAGCTTGAACACTAAATAGTAGACAGTATAACACGTGAATTGCGAAACTCTTTTCCTACTATATTTATTCAAACAGGGTATGCTCACCAATACATTTTGTATTGACAAAATTATTTTCGTACATGTTTCAGGTTGTTATGTGATCACTGTTAAGCTTTTGGAACTTAGACTTACACTTGAGATTTACTAAATTTTATTTTAGATTGTTAGTTCTTAAACATTGTATTCTTGTAATTTCATTTTAATGTAATAAATTACTTAGTCAATGTATCAATATTTACATTTCTAGTCCATGAGCTATTGAACAATCGTTACCTCATGACACCTCGATATTTCCGCCATCGGTTGGGGTGTTACAGGTGGCCTCTGGGATCTCTTCTCCATCATGAATCTCCGTCATGAAGTCTACAATAACCTGCCCCTTGATGGACGTCCTTTTCTTGAAGCTTATGTCTAGGGCCCCCCATCTCGATGGCCCACTTTGCTAGTCTCGCGGAGACTTCTGGTCAATTAAATACTTATGCCAACTGGAAATTAGTCAATACCTCAACCTTATGTGCTTGAAAATATCGGCGGGTTCGCCGCGACGCGTGCACTAGAGCCAGCACCAGTTTCTCTAATGTTGGATATCTGGTCTCTGGGTCCGTGAGTACGCGGCTAATGTAGTAAATGGGTGTCTGCAGGTTGCTTCTTTCAACTAGCAAGACCGCGCTAACCGCATCGTGTCCTGCCGCCAAGTACATCTTCAGTATCTCATCACCTTTTGGTATCGTGAGCATTGGCAAGTTGTTGACAAATCCCTTCATCTCCCTTAATGCTTTTTCTGCTTCCTCTGTCCATCTGAACTTGTTCTTGTTAAGGCAATCTTTTAGTGTTGCGAAGAAGGGCAAGGACCGTTCCGCGTGCCTTGCTAGGAAACGTTTGATGGCTGCCAGTCTCCCGTTAAGGGTTTGTGCATCTTTCAGCGTCCTCGGAGATGGCATGTTGGTGATTGTTGTGACCTTTTCAGGGTTGACCCGGAATCCATCTTTGGATATGACTACCCCAAGGAATTTTCCCTCTTTGACTCCAAATGAGGACTTTCCCGGATTTAACTTGATGTTGTACTCTCGGAGTGTCTTGAAGGTTTCTATAATATCAGCAATGATCTCCTCTTCTGTGCGACTCTTTATCACTAGGTCATCCACGTAGACCTCTAGGTTCCGCCCTATTTGATTCTCAAATGCTTGGTCCATGAGCCTTTGATAGGTTACGCCCGCGTTCTTTAATCCGAATGGCATCTTTGTGTAACAGTAAATCCCTGCATCCGTATGGAATGCGGTTTTATCTTCGTCTTTGTGGGCCATCTTTATCTGGTGATATCCCTTGTAGGTGTCAAGGAAACACTTGAACCTGAACGGTGCCAAGGAGACCAACTTCAGGTCGATCTCGGGCAGTGGATATGCGTCCTTCGGGCATGCTTTGTTGAGATCTTTATAATCCACGCACATGCGCCAGGTTCCGTCGTGCTTTTTAACCATCACGGGGTTCGCCACCCAGGTATGGTATTTGGTTTTCCGCAGGATACCCGCTCCTTCTAATTTCTTTATTTCCTGGACAACCGCGGCTCGACGATCCTTGGCCATGCTTCTCCTTTTTTGTGCTATGGGCCTGACCACTGGAAATGTTGACAGCTTGTGTTCCACATTAGATCTTGCAATGCCCGTCATGTCGGCGTGTTTGAAAGCGAACACATCCAGGTTATTCTTCAATACCTGTTTAAGCTGATCTCTTGCGTTGATTGACAAGTTGTCTCCGATAAAAATTTTTGTTCCGGGTATTCCGCATTCAGTACCCAACGCTCAGGGCCTCGCAGTCCAGCCGGTGCCTGCCGGCATGGTTTATTACCCGTCGTGGCGCAGATCCTGTCTCCAGACACTGTCGCCACACCCTGGGGGGTGGGGAACATAAGAAACCCCCTGGCCGTCGAGACTAGGGCGTCAATTCGTCTTAGCGTGTACCGACCTATGATCATGTTATATTGGGAGTCCACCGGTATTACGAGGAATGTGACCAAGATTGTTCTTTCCTTTCGTCCATCACCTATCGTGACCGGGAACGTTAGTTGTCCCAACGGTTCGACGCTCTCACCTGTGAACCCTCTGACAGGACCTCTAGCAGGCTCCAACATCCTTTGATCTTCTTCGCGCATTCGGCGAAAACATGGTTCGTATATTATGTCTTCTGAGCTACCCGTGTCCACGAGGATCCTTCTCATGCTACAGTCATGACCGCCTCCATCCAAGGCTCGAGGCGTTCGAATGTTCTTTTTCAATCGTCCCTGGCGTTTGCCCGGACCATGTTTATCTCCCATGGCCTTTTCCCGGCGGCCTTGTCCGCTGCCGCAGAAGAGGAGGCCGGCTTTGCGTCTTTCAATAAGTGGGCCAGTTTTCCGGTTCTGACGAAGTATTCAATTTGTCTCTTTAACTGGAAACATTCGTTCGTGTCTTGGCCCATGCCTTTGTGGTATGCACAATATTTCGACTTATCTTGTGATGGGGAGTCTCTAAGTGGGCGGGGAGCATTGAGCCTTAGATCTTCTGAATCCAATATCTGAGTCGGTGTCTTGATTAGCTCTGGGTACTCGAACTTTGGTTTTCTATGACTTTCGCCCTTTCCAGAGAACGTGTCTCGAGGTCTATCACTCCTTCGACGATCGTCTCGTCGGTCATCCCGGCGATCGCTTCGTGAGTATGGCTGGTTCTCGGTTTCTGACATCCCTCTATTCTTAAAATTTCGTTGATCACGGTGATCGTTGTGGTCGGGAGCTTTCGCCGATTCTTGCTTTTTCCTAACAGCTTGATTCATGGCTATGGACTTTTCATGTTTTACGTATGCCTTCGTAATGGTTATCATTTCGTCCATGGTCTGCGGATATCTTTTAGGCCCATGGAGTTTGCGCAGCAAACCATCGTCATGAACACCCATGGTAAATGCAGAACATGCTAACTCCTCTGTGAGCCCCGGAATTTGGAGTCGTTCTTTGTTAAATCGGACTATGAAATTCTCCATAGATTCATTATCACGCTTCCGGATGTGCATCACCTCGTCCCTATACTTGGTATGTCTTCGTTGTTGACTAAACTGCTGCGAGAAACCCTTGACAATCTAGCTCAAATTGGCGACAGAGCCGGGAGGGAGATTGTCCCACCAAACCTGGGCTGCTCCTACCAGCGTCTGGATGAACATGTGACACCAGGCGGGCATAGGCCAATCCTTTGATCGACTGACCGACTCAAAGATACTAAGGTGGTCATCCAGGTCTCCGGTACCATCGTACTTACCCACCGTTGATGGTAGCTTGAGGTTGGGCGGAAATGGCACGTTGGCTATCCTTGCCGCTAGCTTCGAGTATGCCGCCATCGCCGGAGGTCGGTATGGTCTTGTCAAATCTTCTTCATCTTCGTCCTCGGGATGATTCCTATTCAGACCGCGTTCCGTCCCTTGTGTCTGCGGGTGAACAGTGCGGGAGACGGGACGACTAGTGAAAGGGGTCCCATCATACGTGAGCCCGGTCCTGACCTCATCAGGTCGACGTCCCATGGATTGCGGAGCAGTGTTAACTATCCCCCCACCCCCCACCCAAACATCGGTTGTGGCATCGGCGGGTATGCGTAGGGATAGGGGTAGGCGAACGGGCTCCCTCCCATGGATGAATACATGTATCCGTACAGCTGCATCGGATAGTAGGGCATATACGGCTGATTTTCGGGTGTGACCGGGGTGTTTGGGGCCATCGTTGGAGGTACCAACGTGGCCAACGGTAAGGACATCATAGCCGTCGTCATGGCTTCCGAGAAAAGCGGCAAACTTGCGGCAACGGTCATCCATGACATAGTTGTAGAGGGCGGTTGCGATCTTGCTGCCAGTATGGGGTTGGTTATGGGTCTTGTATAGGTGTATGTGGCTGTTGGGGTGATCCGGGGGAAAGATGGTGTTGACGGGTAGGTCTTGTGGGTAAGGCAGGTGATGACCCAATGCGGGGCGTTGGGACGCTGGTTCTTTGGTTAGTGGAGGCGAATCCCGGGGGATGTTCGGCTATTATTTCTTCTTCCACGGAATCTGCTGAGAACTGGTCTTCATTCTCGTTGCCCACCCCTCCCGGATCCTGGTGAACACCGGGTGTTACGGTGACCGGAGTGTTCTGTTTCGATGCCATTCAGCATGGCGGAAAAAGATGGCTCTCTGTCTTGTATTCCGTCCCACGGATGGCGCCAATGAAGAAACAAGTACCTGAGGGGGTAAATCTTCTAGGTAGAACAGAGAAGCCTCTTCTCCAACCTTCCTAAATGAACCGGGTGCTTTCACTGCAAAACAGAACACCGTTAGGACTCGTCACAAGATTTGGGGTTTTCCAGTGACCACCCTCCGGCGTGAGAATAAGTATGGCTTTTAAGCGGGGGGTATTATGAAAGTGTATTGAGAAACTGAATGTCCTTTACGTTTTACCTGGGACCTCCTTTTATAGTTGAGGTTTCTTGCTTACAGATACCTTCATGGAGTCGATTCCTAGTTATCGTTCCTCCTGAATAGAAGGAGATAACTGTTATCAGATTATCACCGTTCGTAAAGATATCACTGGTTGTTATTCTTGATCGATTGAATTGTTAACCGCCTTTCCTCGTTTAAACTGGCTGGGTCGGGTTTATTGGGCTTGTACTAAATGGGTTAAGTGTGTTATGCTTATTTTGGTGTGGGCCAGTTTAGTTTGACTGGGCCCCACCTCGTCATAGGTCTAACACGGAAAGCAACAAATATACGAGTTTTTGAAAGAAGAACGAACATATATAACATAAAATACTACCAATAAATTTGTTCATAACATAAGAGTGTGTAGATGTCATAAGATGGAACGTAAATCACTTATAACTTTTTTTATTTCTATTAGCTGGAACTTTCATGAGCTCATACCTCTTTTACAATACAATACTATATTATATGTGGGAATTAATCGCGTAGAAAATTAAATTAAACACTTTAATTGAAATTGTACTATAATGATCAATAAGAAAGCAATACAGTATAGTATAGAACATGTTACAAGTGAAATAATTAAAAAGGCAATCAGACTTGCATGACAGATACAATTAGATTGGGTGAGAATTGTGTTTAACATAGACCCCTTAAAACAATTTTGAGTTTTCCTAGTGGCCTTAATTGTTTCTCAGAATATAACAACCTAAAAGTTTGTATAGTAGTAGAAGACCTTCAAAACCCGAAGATATACAGGATATAACGCCATGTCTAACGAGTTTAATGCTTTAATTAAAAACAAGACTTGGGAACTTGTCCCGAGATAGGAACATATGCATGTTATTCGTAGCATGTGGTTCTTTCGCCACAAATACAGATCAGATGGTACTTTGAAACGATACAAGGCACAAATACAGATCAGGTTGGTATGTGACGGTCGAAATCAAGAGGTCGGTATTGACTGTGTAGAAACTTTCAGTCCTGTGGTCAAACCAGCCACAATACGTACGGTTTTAACCTTAGCTCTGTCACAGTCTTGGTCAATCCATTAGTTGGATGTGACCAACGCATTTTTTCATGGCAACTTATTAGAGACGGTATATATGTACCAACCTATGGGCTTTCGCCACAAAGATTATCCTAATCACGTATGTCGCCTTAGGAAATCTCTCTACGGGCTCAAACAAGCCCTTTGCGCGTGGTACCAACGGTTCACCGATTTTGTGCTTTCTATTGGTTTTATCCAAAGCAAGTGTGATAATTCCTTTTTTACTTACCACCACGGGGCCAGCCTCGCGGCTAAATTTGCTATGAAGGATCTTGGACCTCTTACCTACTTCTTAGGTATTCAAGTTTCTCGCTCTACTACTGGCATGTTCTTATCACAGCAATCTTATGCTTTAGATATCATCTTACACGCAGGAATGGAATCCTGTAATCCAGTTGCTACACCAGTCGACACAAAACCAAAACTCAGTGCCACCACCAGTCCGCCATTTGACAATCCAACTCTTTACAGAAATCTTGCAGGTGCTCTCCAATACCTCACATTCACTAGCTAGACCAGACATCAGCTACACAGTTCAACAAATCTATATGCACATGCATGACCCTAAGACTGACCATTGGAATGCGTTAAAACGCATTATTCGCTATATAAAGGGCACAACTGCTTACGGCCTCACGATTTCGGCCTCCACTTATTTATCTTTACGCGCATACACTAATGTGGATTGGGCAGGTTGTCCTGACACACGTTAGTCAACTTCAGGTTATTGTGTTTACATGGGGTCGAATATATTATCATTGTCGTCAAAAAGACAATCCACCATATCCCGCTTGAGTGAAGAGGCCGAATATCGAGCAGTTGCCAACGCTGTTGCTGAATTTTGTTGGATCAGAAATCTTTTACTTAAACTGCGTCGCCCAGTAAAGTCTGCCACCCTTGTGTATTATGAAAACATCAGTGCCATTTATTTGTCTGGTAACCCGGTACCACATCAACGTACTAAACATATTGAGTTGGATATTCATTTTGTTCGTGAGCATGTGCAGAATGGCACGGTTCGAATTCTTCATACTACGATCAGATTTCAAATCGCGGACATATTCACCAAAGGCCTTCCACGAGTTTTGTTCGATGACTTTCGATCCAGTCTCAACATACAAATACCTCCCGTTTCGACTGCAGGGGTGTAATAGAATAAACTCTAGAATATTCTTCTACTTTGTATATATGGATAGTCTTGTGTATTAAGTTTCTTGTGTATTAAGTATTCCGTAAAATAAGGGATTGTAATCTCTATATATTGAACATATCAATGAGAAGATGATCAAGCATTGATCCATAATATTCTTCACATTAAAATTTCAAATTTACAACACATATACAAATGCAATAACGACCGTTAAAACAAACTATAATATGATCTAATAAATATTTGATAACAGTAATTAATTTCTGTCTTGTGATATGCGATCAAAATATTCGCGCACAATATCATCTTCTGTGGATCTGGAAATCATGCCTTCGTAGTACTCACACTTGTGCTACACCCTGATTATCATCTTGCAAATGTAGATGTAAACACATATAAAGGAAAAAAGTGACCCCTTCTTTTCTACTAAAGCAACAGAGAGTATGAGTGAAACCCAGTCACATGATCTGCGCATTATCATGTTGCTTTAGCATGGATATTTTGTCTTCCAAGCAGTCATATAGTGACGTTACATCACATATGCTCGGTTTGGATTTCTATTATTATAGGGCATGTGTTCTATAACTATTAGCGCTTGATCAAGCAGATAAAGCAAAAGACCGCAACTATCATATATGCTCTACTTAGATTAAGATCATTAACCTTCATACATGCAAACCAACTTAACAATCAAAGAAGCTAGACTAATCGAAAAAATAGCAAACTTAGAACAGATAGCAAAAAGGCATTTTAACACTCTAACCTCGGTCATCAGCCTCCTATATTAATGTAACCAATATCTGCTCTTGCGTTCCTAAACAACGATGACATGTTATATTGTTGAAGACGTATCTCAAGCTCATGGTTGCTTTTCTGTTCTTGAACTATGACAACCTATTTAATTGCTATTTTAACATCATTCCTCTTCCTTGGTGCCAAAAATATAGGCTCAGAAAAAATATCATCATCGCCCAAAAAAAGAGGGAAAATAACAACAAAATAATAATAAGCTCAGACTAATGAATGTCGTTGTGATCACCAAGGCTGCAGAGTAAGTTGCAACATATAGGAAGCCATCTATAAACCATGCCATGATAATGCAACAATCGCATCAACCTCATATTCAGAATCATGAACTCATCATAGCCTTTGAGAAATAATGCCCTATCATTAGAAACAGAAAAGAACAACAATCAAACACTCAACAACCAATAGAATAAGATAATTACAAAGCTTTATCAGGGGCCTATTTCCTGGTTTATCATTCAAGGTGCCAGGACAAGTGTTAACACAGATTCTCTATCTTTTTCAAACAATGATGGCGAAGCTGTGTCAGACACCAGATTCCTAGATTCCTGGTTCGTCATTCTAGGTGCCAGGACAAGTCTTAACGCAAGAGCCTCATTCTTAATCCAATAATTAGCAAGGCGTTCGTGTTACCGCAATCACCTAACGAAGCACAAGATACATAATCCTAGCAAAG
The DNA here is from genome assembly GCA_028751855.1 of Ambrosia trifida. Classification (NCBI taxonomy): domain Eukaryota; kingdom Viridiplantae; phylum Streptophyta; class Magnoliopsida; order Asterales; family Asteraceae; genus Ambrosia; species Ambrosia trifida. The sequence continues at coordinate 124,913,168 of CM054128.1, read as the reverse complement.
ATTCCTGGCTTATCTGATGATAAATGAAATGTTAACATAGGAGGCTCATAAAAAATATACGTTTCAAGTTTCAACAAAGCACTTGTGCCATTCGAAACGCAGAAGTCAAACCTCATTCTAACCACCGAATCAAGAGAAGTATGAAGAATCAAAACCAAAAGCAACAAAACATATCATGGATCAAAACAAACAGAAAAACAATTACACAATAAAAAAAGCTATATACAAAAAAAAAATGATAAGCGCAACTACCCGTTACTCTAACCTGGCCAAACGCATCTACAAACAACAAAAGGAAAATAAGAAACAACCTCACCGACTAACCCAAGTTAGGGCTTCTCCAACACTGTTATCCTTTGATTGAGGATAACAGTAAGAAAGCCAGGGATTTTACGACCCCTGGCACGCCAGGGTTTTTACGACCCCTGGAACATCGCTTTCAAACCCCTAGAAAATCAAACAACATGGTCACACGACAACTAAGAGCCGCTACGGTTGCAACTAAAATTGCAATACCTAGTAGCTTGCATTGAACATCGTAGCAACATCACACACATCCAACTGAAGGGCAAATACTAACAAGGTCCCTCAAAATAACCATCATAAAAAAACTATAAAACAAAACCAAAAACGACCATAATACAAAGAGCATCAACAAAGGACAAATACAAACGATTAAAAACCATCATCCTACAACCAAAAATAACCATCATCCACAAAAAAAAAAAACAATAAAATAAAAATGCAACATGATCGATAATATGTTTAACAACAAAGCAAAAACATCATCAGAAACCCCATGAACCTAAAAAAAACTATGCAAAACACTAACTGTAAAATCCAAAAACTGACGGAAACATGCAATACAACCAAAAAACCATCACCAACAACAAACTGAATTTTTTTTGTAAAACGACACGACCAATAATAGACACAAAACAACATAAAACACAAAAACAAAAAAAAAACATCAAAACACAGACAAACAAAAGCATCTCTTTCAACGGATAAAACATAAACGCCGAACACCAAGCTTAGAACCGACAAAGCATAGCCTACACGTTGTCAAAGTAAGCCACAATACACCATAAAAAATTCAATATAACCACGCGCCAAAACAACCAAAAACATCATCAAAATAACCGTAATAATACACAAAAAGAAAAATCCAACACCACACACAAACATGCAAAAACTAACATCAACAACAAACCAGAAAAATACACAAAATGAAACACCCAAAAATAAGCATAAACAAAAAAGCCTCATTTACCGGCTCAAACACAAATGTCGGACCTACAACCGATGGCGTTAAGCAAGTACATTCTAAGACAAACAAATAGACAACGCAAAGGAAACTAAAAAGGCCCCGGCAAGCATACAACCAACAACTCACAACTTAAGACCAACACAAAAAACAATCATCAACAACAAAGCAAATGAACAACAGAGCAAAATACAAAAAGACAACGCCATCTGCAACAAATGCACGCATGCAAACAACACAACCATAAAAAAACATCTAAAAACCCTAATCGGCAACACACCTAAACATTGAGAAAACAACATCGTAAACAGCAGCCGTAAACATGCAAAGGCAATAATCGATCAAAAATAAACAAAGGACAAACCAGACAAAGACGCATGCGTCGACATCAAGCTCTAAAAGCCCACCGAACACCCAAAAATGGCACATAACCAACAAACCCACCCCCGATGGCAACACGACAACAATGTCGGCAACATCTAGATCTGAAGAGGTAAAGTTGAGAAGCTGAAAGCTCTAGCGACAAAGAGAGAGAGAGAGAGAGAGAGAGAGAGAGAGAGAGAGAGAGAGAGAGGAGCAGTGGAAATAAGAAAAGAAAGCAATCAAGAGTATCATACACTCTTTACAGCCGCACAAAAACACAAATAAAAGACCACCAACACAACAAACCACCTCACAACCCATAAAGCATAGAGCATCACCCACCACAGTACAAAACACCCACCAAGCGCAACGTACAACACCCCACTACGCAAACGCCTTGCTAATAAGTATATTTATAATTGCCCAGAAAATGGTTGGTTCGAACCAACAATTATTTTGGCTAAAACTTTTGATAGGCTTAACACAGTTGTAATTGTTGATATCATCGGATGTTTCTGACCCAGTTCATGGACTCGGCCCACACACCTTACCGGTCCCAATGGTGATGTGCTCAACAACAGTTGTAGTTGCTGATGTCATTGGTTGTTTCTGACCAGTTCATGGAGGCCCACACACCTTACCTGACCCGGGTCACATGAAGAAACTTTGAAAAATAAAAAGGCGGCGATGCAAAGTGCACCATACACCCACTCCACGCACACGTATGCGATTTAATCCTTAGCGAATCCACTGGTGTGGGATTCTAGTAAACAATAAGGAGTGTTCACATATAGCACTCCATTGTTTGTTCATCCTCCTATGTAGAAGGTGCCACAGTTCCACCTTTTTCCATCTTCCTTTTCCCAGGTTTCATAGGTTCTTACGTCCCAACTTTAAGTACCAATATCACATTAATCTTAGTTTCAATTTAATCATGGTTTGGTTTGTTGTAAAGCCATTATAACATAGAACATATCCCACACAATAGTACTTATATTAATCAAAGTTTAGTATAAGTACATTTTTCAGAAACATTGGGGAAGTCACATCATTAGTGAAAATACACACGCTTTTACTAATTTTCCAACACTATGTTTTTTAACGGCCAAAGAAACTTTATATATATATATATATATATATATATATATATATATATATATATATATATATATATATATATATATATAAAGGCCCAGCAAGCGGATGGAAAACACGACTACAAACCCCAAAACAAACAAACGGACCCCCAAAATTTCCAACACCATGTCTAATAAGTTTTTTAGAGTTGCTAATTTTATTAATTATGTCATATCTGAGACTTGAATCCAATACCTCCAAACTTGTGTGTTTTTAAACACTTTGAGTTGATTAATGAGCCACCAACCTTGCTTAGTTAACTAAAAGGTCTATTTGTTGTTGTATACTTATAATAACTAAAGAAATATATCTGTCTTGGTGTTTGACCAGATCAGGATAACCGAGCCGAGTGTTATTAAAGAATTGACGAAACGGTGGTTCAGGAAACAATTCGCAGAGCCGATTCGAAGGAGGCCTGGGTTTACCGATCTGGATCTATCCAAGTTGTCTTTGGCCCAAGCGCGTGAGTTGGTGATTCCATTTTCTGAAACGGAAATTTGGGAAGCGATTAAGAGCTGCGAGGGTGGAAAAGCTCTGGGCCCAGACAGTTTTACTCTTAAATTCTATAAGAAATATTGGGAGCATGTTAAACGAGTTCTATAACAGAGGCGAAATCTCTAGCGGTTGTAATTCCTCCTTTACCGCGTTAATTCTGAAAAAGGGCGACCCGCAATCTTTGGAGGATTTCCGGCCTATTTCTTTGGTGGGATCACTATATAAGATTATCGCTAAGACAATTATGGCAAGACTTAGATTGGTTATGCCTTCGCTCGTTTCTGCTTCTCAATCGGCCTTTGTTAGCGGAAAATATATTTTGGACAGCCCTTTGATTATTAGCGAGGTGGTGTTGTGGGCAAAGAAATCTAAACGGGAAATTATGATTTTTAAAGTTGACTTCCGCCGCGCCTAAGACACGTTGAACTGGAAGTTCCTACTCCGAACTATGTCCTTCATAGGGTTCCCGGATATTTGGATTGGATGGATTAAGGGTTGCTTGAGCTCGGGTATGGGCTCCGTTCTTTTAAATGGGTCCCCGACGCAGGAATTTCCGTTTAAGAGAGGCCTTCGTCAAAGAGACCCTCTCTCCCCATTCCTGTTCATTTTAGCGATGGAGGTGGTGATTATGTTGTTCAACAGGGCGGTGGATATGGGTCTTTTCCATGGGATTAAGCTGCCTAACAATGGGCCGACTCTGTCACACCTTTGCTACGCGGATGACATGATCTTTGAGGGGGAGTGGTCGAAGTTCAACGTGGTCAGCATTAATCGGTTTCTTAGGTGGCTTAACCTGATCTCCGGCCTTAGTGTCAACCATAATAAGTGTCAATTGTTCGGCGTGGGGGTTAACACGGGAGAAGTTGAGAGGTTGGCTAAAAGACTCAAGTGTAAAGCTGGTGAATTTCCTTTTTTCTACCTCGGTATTCATATTAGGGTGAACATGAAGAGGGAAAAGTATTGGCAGCCTGTGGTCGACAAATTCACTAAGAAACTGTCGTCTTGGAAAGGAAGGCACCTATCTTTGGCGGGGAGAGTGACTCTAGCTAAGGCGGTGTTGGGTAGTCTGCCATCATATTACCTTTCCTTGTTTTCGGCTCCTAATGTGGTCATTAACAAGCTCGAAGGGCTGAGACGGGATTTCGTTTGGGGTAAATTGGGGTCGCGTAATAAGATAAGATGGATTCGGTGGGAGATTATGATGAAATGTAAGAAGGCCGTGGGCTTCGGTTTAGGAGGCATTGAGGAATATAATCTAGCGATGCTCACCAAGTGGTGGTGGAGATTTAAAAATGACCCGAATAAGCTTTGGGCCCGGGTGGTTTCGGCTATACATGCCACGAAAGGTAGCAACAATTTGGTTCCTTGTAAGAATTCAGTCATGGGCGCTTGGAAAGATATTTGAAATGTGGATGCTAAATTTGCCAAACTTGGTTTTAATATTCAAAATAAACTCACTGTCAAGATGGGTAATGGTGCGAATGTCCGCTTTTGGAAAGATTTATGGCTGAATGGTGAATCATTGAGGGCACTGTACCCCGAGTTATACAGAATGGCGGATGCGAAAGATGCGTCGGTGGCCTCTCACTTTTTCGAATTTGTAGGAACCAACGTGTGGACTTGGAAATGGAAACCAGGCAGGATGAGTAATTTGTGCAAGAGTCAGCTCGCGGAATTGAAGCAGCGTCTTATGCAGGTTAGCCTCGGCGGGAATGCAGACAAGTGGGTTTGGGCTTATAATTTTGGGGTGGATTTTTCTAGGAAAGGGGTTCGGTTAGACATTGAAGCGGCTAAGGGCCATAGCCAAAGGGTGGATGTATTTCGATGGAATTCGTGGGCTCATCCTTAGTGTAACGCTTTGGTTTGGAGGGCGGCTTAGGGTAAAATCGCATCTAAATCGCAGCGGGTTGCCAGAGGTATGCATCTTTCGGACATGTCATGTGTCTGATGTGGCTTAGGAGTCGAAGATCCAGACCACATCTTTGTTAACTGTTTGGTGACTAAGTGTATTTGGTGGGAGATTCTCGTCTGGATGCGGATTCCCTTCCAGCACAATATTTCTTCTCTTGAAGACCTGCTGAATTATCTCTGTGGCTGCCTTGGTCCAAAGACGTGGAAGCGCATTGTGGTCATTATTGCTTATGCGACTATTTGGAGGATTTGGTTAGCAAGGAATGTGAAGTTGTTCGAAGATAAGATGATCCTGCCTAGGAAGACGGCGGAGTTTATTAAAGAAGATCTTTCCGTCTGGCTTAAACATAGATCGAAAGTCTTGATGCCGGACTGGGACAAATGGACTGAATTCGACATTTCAGCTTCGGTGTAGGGGTTGGGTTTCGGCCTGCTGTTGGGGTCGGGTTGTTGTTGGGCTTTTGGCCTTTTTATGTTTGTTCTTTTCGTTGTTTTCCCAGCCGCTTGTTGGCTCTTTATATATATATATATATATATATATATATATATATATATATATATATATATATATATATATATATATAAAGTGATTTTTTCGTTAAAAAAAACAGAACTTATAATAACTCTGAATTAAAATCAGTTAAATTAGATGGATGTAACCCCAAAATCACAAAAAGATATGCATCCAAGATTTAAACCAAATTAGAATCTTGATATGATACTTTGTGTCTCATATGCATGTCTTTATTAACAAATTACAAATTACTATACTTTTTGTAATAAAATAATTACAGTATACAGCCGACAAACAAGATTTACATTCATCTTAAATTTAAATTCACATCTACTGTAGCAGAGGTCACTACACAAACACAATAAAAGTACAAACAATCAATTAACCTAACAATCAATGAACAAAGCAAAATAAAACATTTTCTGATCTCAGATTTGTACTTGCACATCATGCATCACATGTACATTATGCTTTAGTTATTGTAACATCAGACCAAGATTTTGTTTCAACAAGGAGATAAAAAAGAAATGGACAGGAAGGACTCAAACCCTCCAAAGCTTTTTGCATGGTAGTTTCAAGTTCTAAACTTTTATTAACTTTATCCAGATCTACGGCCCACAATTGACAAGAAAGCTTTCTTCATGATCACAACCGTATATGATGAACTAGTCACTGAACTATGATCAGATCCACCACCATACATGTTTCCCTCATCAAAAGAAGATCCAAAGCTCATGAAACGACGTCTTCTTGACTTGTAACCTTTGGAAGAAGGGGTAGCACTCCTCATTGAAGATGACCATGAGGATGATGATAGAGAGGAGGGTGAGGATGCTGCCACCTGTCCTTTCTTGATAACATTAATGTTTAACAAAAGATTGCGCAAGAACTTGGATCTTGGATGGTATTTTCTCTTTTTGTGTTTGGTTTGATCAATATTTGATGTGTAATAAGAAGGAGGAGGGGTTAATGGAGGGAGTGAATTGTCATAAAACTTATGTTTAGGGGTACCAGGTTGAATTTCCCATGTAAAAGGGACTGAACCTGTAACATTGCCATAGTAGACTCTGAAGGAAGGATTTGATGCTGAAGTTTCTTTGGATAGAAGTTTGGAGAAGAATTTGTCATCTTGTTTGATCTTCAAGGGCTTTTGTGAAAAATCTGGGCTGCTACTGTTCGGCATCTCGATCTTAGTTTGAGTTTAGATGAAGTTGATGATGATGATGAGAGAGAGAGAGAGAGAGAGAGAGAGAAGCAGAGAAGAGAGAGAGAGAGAGAGAGATTGTGTGTTGGTGGTAGTTGAAATGTACATGCATGTTATGAATAATGAGGACATTATATATATCTAAATCAAAATATGATATAGCTAGGAAAATCAATATAATAATCACTTTATGCATTTGGTCATAATTAATTCGGTTGACAGTAGGATATTAGAAAATTATTTATCACTCGTATATATATGTATACACGGGTATGTGTGTGAGAATAACAGAGGCGCGGTGTTAAACGCATTAACTTGTGATGTGGCATCCCCTTACCCTTTCACAACACATGGTCTTACCGATTAGTAAGTGAGATATTGGTCCTCGGTAGTAACATTTTAACCCTAAATTTTAACTAAAAGTCTAAGAGTTTAAATATTGTTAAATGCATGTTGTAATGTATTTATATTAAAAATTTGAACATGAGATGGAAGGAGAAATAGATAAACATGTTATTTTTTATTATTTTAAGTTATTCTAAAAAAAGTTGCTTATTTTTATATGTATTATTTTATGGAGTCCTCAAACTAGTAGTTTTAAACACATTTATTAAAATGGGTAGTTATAAAAACATTTTTAAAAATGGGTAGTTTGGTTCATAAATCCAAGGAAAATTTAACTTTCTATTTTCCCACTTCTAATCGATATATTATACTATAAAATGGTTTTGAAACTTTTAAAATGTAATTAAATTTTGAGAAGCAATAATCAAAAATGCTAATTCAAGTGTAACTAGACATGTAAATCAATACTTGACTAACTTTAAAAACAAGATAAAAAAATCATAACAGTTTATTTAGTAGAATGTCTAACAAAAAAAAATACTCTTGCAATTTTTTGAATCAATCTATTATTGATTGTTTTTTGTTTCTATCCAATTATTTATTACAGGCCAAAACGCTTTGTTTTTATATATAAAGAGCCGACTGGAACCCACCAACAAAAACCAAACATCCGCCAAAACAGAAAGACAAAAATTACATCAAAGAGGAAATGTCAAAACTAGCCCACAAGGCCCAATCGATGTAGCCCAACCCGGATCTGTTAGAAATCCAGAAAAAAGTATCCTTCTTTATTCTCTCCACGGTCAGACGGACAGGCTCGAATTTTCTTTCGAAAGTCATCAAGTTTCTAGCGAGCCAAAGTCTCCATAAAGTAGCTTGGATTATCATGCCCACAATTCGCTTCCACTTCTTCGAACCCGGGAGTTAAAACAAACGCTCCAACCAAGGACCCCAAGAGTCAACATTCGGCGGCCAAGGGATCCTTAACCAAGCGAGAATGTTCCACCAAACCGATCTCGCCCACAAGCACGAAACGAACGCATGATTAAGGTCTTCAACAGCAATGTTGCACCTCGAATAGTGGCAATCCGAAATAATAACACCCCCTATACGCCAAGTCAACTTTGGTAGGCAACCTACCGATCACTGCCCTCCAAAAAAGAAAACTGACTTTGGTGGTAGCCCAAGTATTCCATGAACCGGCAGGCATAGCAGAGATCAGAGTGGAGTTCATAGACAATTCACCTCTCAGACTCTTGACAGAAAAAGGCACTTCGGACTAGTCGCCCCAACACCAACAGTCCGCAGCAGCCGAAATCTTCAACAGTTGAAGGCGCTGCAACAAGTCAGTCTGCTGCTGAATAAAGCTTGTAGAGACACCCGCATTGATCCCGTCCCATTTCCACAAAATCGAGTTATTGACCTGTTCATAACAGTCCATTACTCGAGCGTTTTTATTACCAGCTTTAGCGAACAGAGCTGGGAAAAGAATTTTAAATGGAGTGTCTGATGCCTAGCAGTCTTTCCAGAACAAGGTTTTTGAGCCGTCCCCGAGTTTAAACTTCAGCCTATCATAAATGTGCACCTCCTTATCTTCGAGGGACCTGTCCGCTTTCCCAATATCATTCCAAATCCCGGGTAGGGATCTCTTGATAGGAATAAGGCTCTTGTCACTATTCGAGGAGTGGATAGCTTTAACAACTTTAACCCAGAGAGGATCTGGTTCCTATTTATATCTCCACCACCGCTTAGTAATCATGGCAATATTGAATTCTTCGATACTACCAACTCCAACACCCCCTTTATCCTTTGGCAGCATGATTTTCTCCCACTTGACCCATCTAAGTTTGCTTCTAGCACCTTTCTTACCCCATAAGAAGTCTCTCCTAATTCCCTCAAGTTTTTTAATAACGAATTTGGGGGCAGGGAAAAGGGAGAGGAAATAGGAAGGTAAGCTACTAAGGACAACTTTGATCAAAGTTAATCTCCCGGCAAAAGAAAGAGTTCTAGCCTTCCAAGCCGTAAGCCGCTTATTAAATTTATCAATGACGGGCTGCCACCATTTGACTCGTTTCATGTTCAGTCCAAGAGGAAATCCCAAATAAGAAAACGGAAGGCTGCCCCGATTACACCCCAACAGCTCGGCAAAGGAATCCACCTCGTTACTATCTACCCAAAGCCAAAAAGTTGGCATTTGTTGATATTAACCTTAAGACCCGAAACAAGAGAGATGCACCGGAGGAGTCTAGCAAGGACTAACACGTTCTCTTTAGACCAATCACCCAAGAACAAAACATCGCCCGTAAAGCAAAGGGTCGATAGCATTGGCCCATCATTAGGAAGTTGGACGCCTTTAAATAATCCAAGCCCAATCGCTTTATCCATGAACAACTTTATGACCTCCATAGCAATAATAAAAAGATAAAGCGACATCGGATCGCCTTGCCTTAAACCTCTTTTATAAGAAAATTCTCTAGACGGGGATCCATTCACAAGAACCGAACCCCTTCCCGAATTAAGGCACGCTCTAATCCACCCAATCCATTTTTCCGGGAATCCCATATATTGCATAGCCGAAAATAGAAACTTCCAGTTAAGCGTATCATAAGCTTTGTGAAAATCTACCTTGAAAACGAGCAACTTGAATTTGGATTTATTTGTCCACGAAATTAACTCACTCACCAAGAGGGGTCCATCTAAAATATTTCTCCCGCCCATGAACGCGGACTGATTATGGCTGATGATATCATCCAAGACTCCTTTAATTCTCCTAACAAGGACATTAGAGATCACTTTATACCATGAGGAGACGAGCGAAATATGGTGGTACTCTGAGAGAGATTGAGGATCTTTAGTCTTGGGAATGAGAGCTAAAAAGGAAGAATTACATCCGAAAGAGATATAACCTTTAACATAAAACTCGTGAAAAGAGTTAATAATAAACGGTTTTAGGGAGTTCCAGAATTTCTTATAAAATTTCAAGGTGAAACAGTCCGGCCCCGGCACTTTTTCTCCATTACAATCTTTTATAGCTTCCCAAATTTCGCCTTCATCAAAGTGTTTAACTAAGAAATCAGCTTGTACACTCGAGATACTAGCTAGCCCCCGGTTTAAAAACTTTGGCCTCCTCCTCATTGGTTCCAAGAAAAAACTTTTAAACCAACCGTACACTTCAGCTTTTATTTTATCAGGATCGGTTACCCATTCCCCTTCAATCGAAAGGCCATCAATCTTATTTCTCGCAACATTAGCGTTAATAATGCCGTGAAAAAATGCCGAGTTCTCGTCTCCATGGCGAACCTAATTGATCCGAGCTTTCTGTTGAAGGTCTTTCGACCGTTTAGCCTCAATCTCCATGATCTTTTTTCTGATTTGGACCCTTAACTTTATTTCGTCAGCCGATAGCATCCGAGACTCGGCTGCTAAGTCCATATCATTAACCCAATTATTCAAAAACCCCACATAACTCGGCTCGCTATGCTTTTTCCCAGCCCTCCACTCTTTAACGGCCACCTTAACCAACTTGAGGAGGTGTTGGAAAAGGACATCAGCCCTCCCATTAGCCGAAATGCCACTCAGCTTACTAGAAATAATACCCTCTAACTCCCCATCGGACAACCAGGAGTTGAAAAATTTGAAAGGTATGGGACCAAATTTATGGGAAGCGCAACACAAAGACAAAGGACAATGGTCCGAGAATTTTCGATCATGAACCTGTAAACTTGCCGCCGGCCATTTGCTGACAAAAGAATTGCAAACCAAAGCCCGATCCAACTTGCTCTTTTTAACCACTTCATGATCCGAAATAAACGTGAAATTCCCACCCATAATATTATACTCTATCCACCCGACACGCCGAATAAATTCGTTGAAATTGGCTTACTCGACTGGATTAAAGACAGAATTTACTCTCTCTTCCGGCCTTCTGATATCATTAAAGTCTCCCAACACCATCCATGTCCCACCCCTTTGGTTAACCAGCCCAAAGATCTCATCGCACAAACCTCTTCTCAAACTCCCATCATTAGGAGCATACACATTTAACACATTTAAATCAACTCCCTGCCCCACACATTCACCGAACACTAAGAGGAAATACCTGTGTTTGATGCATTCCACCATTTTAAACCGGGAGGGGTCCTAGACAGAGACAATCCCCCCAGATCTTCCCACCGCATCCACCGACTCCATAGCTAACAAAGACCGGTCCTAAAATCTAGTCATAAAGTCCTCCTTCAAATAAACTTGATGAGTCTCTTGCAAACATAATAAATCTACATTAAGAGAACGTTTCAAATCCCTGACCCAAACCTGTTTATCGGTTGAAATTACCCTCCTAATATTTAGGCTTAGAAAATTCATTTAGACATCGAGCCCAAGTCTCCCTTAACCATCTTCTTCACATGGTTCTCAAACCCATTGAGGTGGATGCCTAATTTACATCTGAGATCCAAAGTAGAGCAAACCTCCTACTCGAATTCTTCCTCATCATCATCCGCCCAAACTTCTTCAAAGTCATCTTCATGAATAGACAGATCACCACGGATTCCTCCAGTGTTTGCCTTCTCCTGTCTTCGGCATTTTTCTGAATCAAATCATCTAAAGAGAACGGATTTGAATTGATGGATCTGTTTAGGTCAGGGGTTATGAAAGGGGTTTTTGACTCAGACACAACATAGGACTTCTCTCCAAGGTTATCATTCCCAGATTCATTTTCGGGTATAATATGTTTGGGTCCCACAATAATAGAAGCCAACCGGGCCCCCTGATTAAGCCCAAAACTGGAAGCCCCATTATTATTCAGCCCATCAACAGCATCATTATCATTAAAAAACTGCCCAGTTGAATTATCAGCACACCCCGATGCATCATGTTCCCCATGCAAATCATGCGCCTCTTTTGTAGTTCCCATGCAACCCTTTGGACTCCCTACTGACCGTTGGTTATCGACCCTTTCAGAATCTGCCTCCTGATCTTCTCTTCTGATGACCACCGATCTTTCCGCGGACAATTAGTACCAACCTTCGATATGACCGGAGACCAGCTGGACTCAATCTCCACCACGTAAACCGAACAAGAAAGTTCGCGATTGAATTTTCACTTCAGTGGATATCCTTTTCTCAACAGGAACAAGAATAACCATAGTGGAAGACACCAAGAGATTGTCATTAGTTGACGCCCTGGATGGTACGATAAGTCTTCCACACCATTCCCGAACGTTGTTGAACACGTGCCTGTCCCATCACGTTGGTGGCACTCCTTCCACCTTAACCCAGGCTAAATAATGACCGACCCAAGCGACATCAGGCCGAAATGATAAATTAGAGAACCATTTTGCCCAACCATTAATCTCAGCCTCCAGAAAGTTACTAGCCATAGCCGGGTTCTCGAACACCAAGGCTAAACTCAGCCCTCCCAAGTACTTTAGTTTAAAAGACCAATCGGAAAAGTCATAAATAAGCATCGCCAAATTATTCAGACAATAAAAGTCCTTCACTTTGCCAAACAAAGAATTATATTCCAACTGATGCTTAGCTTCTGATCTTAAAGGTGGAAGCTCGATAGAAAAACTTAAGGCAGGATCAACTCTTGTCCCATCCAGGGCCTCCTTGTATGAATGGCACTTGCCATGGTCCCCGTCTAACCGACTCGAACGAGCACCGTCACCATTGAAGTTACCGGAGTTAGCATCTACGGTTATAGTGCCAAGTCGGTTAAACACCGGCTGATTAACCTGCTTCCCTTCTTCAACACTCCTTTTACTATCTCTATTGAACTTAGCTACATTAACACCAATGACAACCCCATTGAGTACCGTCCCTTTAATCATGTCCGCCCAATCTGAAGCGTTGCTGACCTTCGAGAATTTTAAGAAACCAAAACGATTACCGGCTTTACCCCGTTTCACTGGAATATAGACGTCTTGGAGGTTACCGAAGTGTTCGAAGGCACCCCAAAGGTCTTCAGCATTACAGTCCTCCGGTAGATTAAAAACGTAAAAGGATGTGGTGTCCTTCAGTCTTTCCAATCTGCTCCTGAACTTTCTCTCTTTCATATTATCTTTCTTGCTACGGACAATCTCCCGGTCTTCATCACTTCTGTTGTTCTTCGATCTCTGGTTGATCTTGAGCTGCTCCTCTCTCTTCCTGCGTTGAAGGTCTTGGTAGTTCTCCGGCTTAAGTCTCTCTTCCAATCGTCCCTTGGTCTTCCTCATGACATGTTGTTTTATATTTGTGGGTTAGAATGAACTGAAGAGAGTAGAATGAGTGAAATGAGTAGAATGAGAATGTTGGTTCTATCAATCTTAAAGATAGTTTAAATTTACCTCGGTTTTTAAGAATGGATGTTTGTCTGATAAAATTTTTTAAGCGATCAGTTTATTTTGATTCATAAATTTCTTTTAATTTGGTGGCTATGATTAATGAGAAAGTTTATGGTACAAAGTGGCTCAGCGTACAAAACGTAAGAAGCAATAATAACCGGACACGTGGAAGCGGTTACCAGATTACTTCGTATTTTAATTTTCCAGTATGTAAGGGTATTTTAGACATTTCTCCTTTTATTGTTTTAATTAGTATTTTACTTTCAAAAACTAAAATCCTAACACGATGATCATTCTATAATTTCTGATTGAGTAGTTGTCTAACTCGATCGATGAGTTCTGTTGTACAAATTATAATCCTTTTAATCAGTTTTATCATCAGTTTTTCAGATCTCAACGTATTACCACAATCTTTTTAAGAAGAAGATTAATGAAGATTAAGTCAAAGCTAATGAAGATGAAGAAGCTAATGTTTTACAGTCAAGCCAAAAGCTAATGAAGATGAAGATTACATCTTGAATAATAGTTGATTTATGTTTTATTTCGTAGTCACGTAATTATTTTTTTAAATTAAGTTTTTGTACATATGTAGTTGTGTTTTATGTTTTTGAGGAATTTTTATCATCAATGATAAGTGATTTTTATTCAGACGAGTAGTTGCGTATTATTTTTTTCCTATAATTCTGTTTATATAAAGTTGTTTTTTGATAAGTTGCGTTTGGAGTTATATGTATTTGCGTGTTTAAATTGAAGACTATTAAAACATTTTTTTAAGAATATTTTTTGTACATATTTTAATTGCGTGTAAATTTCATTTCTACTTACTTTTTTTTTTATTTTTATATTTATGAATGATATATTCTTCATTCATTATGTTGTTTTTTTTACCAGTTGTGTTTGAATTTTATAATTCTTTTGGTTATTGATTTTATCATATGGATGATTTTTGTATGTATTTTGTTTTTTGCAATTTGCGTTTGAATTTATATGTATTTGCGTTGTCGGTTTTAAAAGATATTAAAGTGTTTTTTTCCTAGATTATAATAAGAAGGTTGATATATGAAGAATCTATAATTCAAAAACACCATACTATATGAAGAATCGATTAAAACAATTTATGGCAAAATTAAAACAAGAATGAAATAACAAAATTGAGAATATGAATATATGTTTGTAATTTTCGCATTTGCGCGTAATTTGGTTATGCAATTACGTTTAATAATTTCCTTAATAAATTATAATTATGTTTTATACATAATAGTATTTTCTTCTTTTGTTTAGCAAAATTGATTATATTGTTCTTTTTTGTTTTATTTCATAACTTGCATTTGAATTGTTATGCATTTGCGTTTATTGTTATTTTTTTTCATGACACTTTCATACTAGTCAATTGAAAAGGAATCATTAAACATGCCAAAAAACATAAAACATAAATATTACAAAATAAGTTGTTTCATTACATAATATTAAAAGTTAACAGTTAAAAAAACATAAACAACCTATGGAGAGAAACTAGTCATCTCCTCATAAACAACTTCCATATAGTCTAGGTCCTCCAATTTGAACTCATCAAGGTCTCCTTCTTCCTCTTAGTAGTATGATTCTGAGTCCATACCAGACCACAATTCAACCTGAGCCTTGACCATCAAAACAAGTTTTGAACCAAACTCTGATCTAGTTTGGTTTATAAGTGGCTTCTAAGACAAGTTTTAAGAAAATCAATATCAGTAGAGAGATATTTCTTTTGGATGGAATTCTTCAATGTTCCCATCACTAAAAGCTACATCAACCTCAAATCTGTCTTCAACAAATTCTCATCTTCTCAATCCCCTTACCTCACAATTTTTAAATATCTTCTTCAACACCTCAAAAAGTTTGGTTATCTGTGTTGACTGGCTTAAGTGTGGAACACCCAAGGCATACCTTTTTTTGAGCACTAGCTTGCTACAATTTCGTAGCACACTTTCTTTAGAGTTATAAACCACTTTTTGGTTATCACTCATGAGCAGATTGAATTTTCTCTGCTCATATCACCATGTGCTTAGGGTTATGTTGTCTGCCATTATAAGTCCCAAATACTAGATCTTATTAAGTGCAAGAGATTGTTATCACTTAGAAACACCTATGGATTAGGTGTTTTAAGTGATTAATCTTCTAAAACAAAGAAACTAGATGAATATAATAAAAACCGACACACAAGATGAATAATAACACGATTCCATTACTGATTTGTCACTGAAATACCATGGAAACCATACAAGTACGCACCTAAATGATCTTGTGCTACAAAGATAATCAAAAACCCTGACCCTAGTGCTGCAACATTTCTTACTATATATAGATGAGCTGATGGGTTGCGCACTTAAGCTAAGTGCGCAGGGCCCGTGGTTAAGTACGCACCCACTAGGGTTTGCTAAACAACTATCCATAATTACATCATAAGTCCCTTGACTTACACACTACACAATAAACTAACAAAAGTCTTCATTCTGGTAACTGTGGTCTCAAATAAACCCAACAATACCCCCCCTAGACCACAGCTACCAGCTCTTCTTCCATCTCAATCAATTGTCACGTCACTTGTCTCCCCCTCTTCTATCTCTGCCTGTGCCGGGGGATCTTGAATGAAAACGGCAGCAACATCTTCTTCAACGACAGGTGGTTCTTGAGTAGTCTCAGCTGCAGGTTCTACTTGAGCGGGTCTCTCTGGATCAGATGCTGTTGCAGGTTCTTGAATCAGCACCTCTGAAGCAGTTTCAGCTACACATTGTGTTTCTTCCGTAAAAGCATCTTTGGCAGCTTTTTCTTTCTGTTCTTTAGCAAGATCTTCTGCATTGATCCTGTCCACAAAGTCAAGCATCTCTTGCTTCAGCTTCATTGCTCGATCCACTGCCCTTCT
This sequence comes from Ambrosia trifida, assembly GCA_028751855.1. NCBI lineage: Eukaryota > Viridiplantae > Streptophyta > Magnoliopsida > Asterales > Asteraceae > Ambrosia > Ambrosia trifida. Next base: position 124,896,711 of record CM054128.1, on the reverse strand, counting down.
GAATAGAATAGCTTCTTCAAATAGTACATTTCCCGCTCCTACGTTGATCTGATGGGATGATGAGGGTCTTCAAAGCCCGGCGGCTGACAGACGTAGACTTCTTCCTTGATTTCCCCGTACAAGAATGCACTCTTCACATCCATTTGAAAGACTTTGAAGTTCTTATATGAGGCATACGCCAAGAAGATACGGATGGCTTCAAGTCGAGTAACTGGAGCGAATACTTCCTCATAATCAATACCTTCCTGCTGACGAAAACCCTGAACCACCAGACGAGCTTTGTTCTTGATCACCACACCACGTTCATCCATTTTGTTGCGAAAAACCCATCTGGTTCCGATAGGATATTTCCCTTCAGGTAAATCCACTAGCTCCCAAACCTTGAGTTTTCTAAATTGAGACAGCTCTTCCTGCATGGCTTCTACCCAGCTTGCATCTCTGACTGCATCTTCAATGCTGAAAGGTACTGTCTGAGATAAGAATGCTGAGAGTGCGGTATTGAGCTTATCTTCCTGATTTCTAGTAAGAACACCCTCAGTGATTGGTCTGATGATGTTTTCAACAGGGTGATTCTTGGATGATTTGAATCCCATGTTCGACTCTTCTTGAACTTGGGAAGGCAGATTTGTCAAGTGATCTTCAGGGATTGATGAGCTGGATGGATCATTTACAGACTGTTGTGCTGAAGATGCTTCTTCTGAAATTAGAGTACTTTCAACAGTTGTATCACCATTTGTGGATTGAAGAGGAACGATTGGATCAACTACTAATGGAGAGAGTCGGGTTGTGAAGGGTGCAACATCGTCTTCAGAAGAGTAAAGAGTATCTTCAAGAGGAGAAGGAGCGGCTGCTTGATTTTTAGGTGTTTGATCTTCAGTGATATTGAAATTGTTGAAAACAACGTCCACATCAAAGAACCAGTCAGGACCAGCTCCTGTGTTAGTGGGGTTGGATTCCTGCCAATCTACATAGAAAGATTCGAGAACCATCTTGGTGCGTTTGTTGTATACTCTATAAGCCTTTTGACTTGAAGAGTACCCAACAAAGAAGCACTCATCTCCAACTGCATTGAACTTCATTATGTTCTCATAGTTGTTCAGAAGAGTACATGAGCATCCGAAGGGCCTGAAGTAGTCAATCAGAGGTTTTCTTTTGAAAAGTAATTCATAACCTGTTTTCCCGCCCGCCTTAACGATTAAGACTCTGTTAAGAACATAACAGGCGATATTCACAGCTTCTGCCCAAAAGATGATCGGCAACTTGGAGTCGATGAGCATTGTTCTGGCAGCTTCAATAAGTGTGCGATTCTTCCTTTCAGCAACTCCGTTCTGTTGAGAAGTTCTCGTAGCATTGTACTGAAGATGAATTCCTTTGTTGTTGCAGAAAGTCACGAAGCTTTGATTTTTGAATTCAGTTCCGTGATAGCTTCTGATTGATCTGACCTTTAACTTCACTATGCTTTCAATAAGAGGAACAAACAGCATCAAGATCTCAGCAGCTTCACTTTTGTATTCTAAGAAATATACCCATGTAAAACGAGAAAAGTCATCTGTTATCACCAAACAATAAGATTTTTTAGCTATGCTTTTAACACTAATTGGACCGAAAAGATCCATATGCAATAATTGAAGAGGTGAGTCAATTGAGTTCACTGTTTTGGATTTGTGCGATTTTTTGTGTTGTTTTCCTTGGGCACATGCTAAACATTTTTCGGAAAAAAGGAATTCCTTGGAAGGAAGACCTCTGACATAATTTAGTTTAGAAAGTTTGTTAATGTTTTTAAAGTTTACATGTCCCAATCGCCTATGCCATAACAGTGACTCTGACTCGGATGCCTTTGAAAGTAAACAAGTCATTTGACATTCAGACTTGGCATCTCTCATATTTATCACATAGGTGTTATGCTGCCTAGGAGCTTTTAGCATAATCATATTGGTGGGTGGTATGAATCCTGGCTTCAGAAAGATGCACTCCATGTCATTGAATAACACTGAGATTCCTTTGTCGCAGACTTGTGATACGCTGAATAGATTCTAGCACAATTCTGGAACATAATTCACATCTTCTAAAGTCAGTGCGTCGGAAACCACATCGCCTATTCCAACTATCTTTCCACCCTTTTCATTTCCAGCGAAGACAACAAACTCTCCATCAATAAACCGATAGTTTTTGAGAAGTTCTTTCAGCCTAGTCTTATGCCTTGAAGCTCCGCTATCAACATGCCATAGATATCTCATGAGGGCAATCAACCATTTATGTAGTTTATTCTGAAATACAAAAGAAAACAAAAGAAATACACAGATAAATACAAGAGTCTCTATGTACAATCACGACTCAAACCTTGACTTAGTTAACTTTAGGAATCCAGGTCTGCTTTAGTTTTGATCTATCGTGATTTTCACCCAAAATTGACTCTTGTCTTTTCAAAATTTTTGTGGTTTTAACAAAACTTTTTACTGTTTCTTGAAGGTTTTTAATCTGATCAGAAAAATAGTTTAGTGTTTTGACATCATTTTGTGGTTTAGATTTCAAATGACATTTTTTAACGACATGACCCTCATTTCCACATCTAATGCATTTTGAGTGTTTAGGCTTGATCTTTGGAGAAGGTCTGGATGATGATGGTTGTGATGCTCTTTTCTTGATCTTGTTTGAGCAGGAGCTTTCACTTAAACATGATTCGTCAATGTTATTGCTTGATTCTTCGTTTGTGTTGCAGTCAGGCTCGCTAATGTCGCTTTTTGTATCACTCTGTGATTCTTCAGATCTTGAGTTACCTGTTTCACTTTGTGATTCTTCAGAACATGAAATATCTATAGATGATGGAGTAAACTCTGGATTTTCTTCAGTGAGAAATTTCCCAAACCTGTTTTGTTTCAGTTCTGGTACAAACACAGATGGCCTATATACATTTTTATCATCAGAGAATGCAGCATTAAGATCAACAGAAACTGGCATAACATTGTCAACACAAACATTAGAGTGTTTGATAGGATTCTTCCTATCATCAGGGGCCACAACGCCCTTTAAGTCTAGTCTAGAAGTTAATTTAGTACAGTCATCCGGTCTAGATAAACTATTACAGTTATCCATCCTAGATAAACTATTACAGTCATCCAGCTTAGTTAAACTATTACATTCATCCGAATTTAAAATAGTTTTAGACTTATCATTATTCCAGATGAGCCAATTCACTGTAGAGTAATTGGCACCCGGGTGACCTAACCACATCGCCTGTCCACCACAACTCTCATCATCGTCCACCTGATCCTGTTGGGTCACATCTGCATTGCTTTTACTTATATTAGAGTTTGACTCAGATTTGACACGTTCTTTTTCAAAAAGATCATTTTTTGGATGAGGTTTTGGAATGGGTGTATATTCACTTTTGCTCAAAGGTAAAAACAGAGACTTTTCAAGTCCCTTTTTATCCTTATACCCAATTCCATCTTTGACGAACGATTGCCTTGAGCAATCTATGATGTCAGTATGAGCATTTTTGCTTACATTCCATTTGTCCACAATAATTTGGAGATGATTTGTTTCGTTTCTTGATTTTTCTAACTTTTCTGTTAAATCATTTATTAAAAAATCTTTTCTATGGACAAATTCTTTTAGAGTTTACATTTCAGCTATAGTTGCATTTAACTTTCGCTGATACGCCAGCTCATTTTCTTTCATTTCAGTGTTGATTTTTCGGATATCATCCATCTCTCTTAAAATTCTCCTATTGTGAGACAAACAGTAAGCAACAGCTGTAACACACCTTGGTGAGCACAGCTTTGATTTTATTTCAAGAGGAATACTTACCAGATCTCTTTCCTCAGCTGTCTTGGGCACATTTTGCGGCTTCTCATCTGCTTTGCTAGTGGGTGTCTTCTCGGCTACGAGTGCTTCCTCAGAAGCGGCTTCTTTTCCCTTATCGGCCACCAGCACTCCCTTCAAACCAGCATTCTCTAGCATTCCACCCTTTGGCATTTCAGCCGACGACCCTTCCGGTGAATTCACACCATGTGTGGATTTGGTACAGATTTTGGCCATCAATGCTTTGTTCACATCAACTTCAACCGCAGCTGTCTCCTCTCCCCAATCAAAGTCTTCAACCACCAACGCTTTCTGTTGATTTGCTTCCCTTCCATCAGTATTCGCCACCATTCTTTTTGCCGGCTTGATCTCTGCTTGATTTAGAGTGCGACACTCATATTTGAAGTGCCCAAGAGTCTTGCAGTTGTAGCATCTAATCTTTGACTTATCAAAATCCGCTTTACCCATTCCAACTCTTCGATCGGTTCTATCTTGAAATCTCTTCACCCTTAGAGTGATCATAGCCATCTGCCATTTCAGATCCATTTCTTCCATATCATCCGGGTCAACTTGATACATGTCTTCAGGATTCATCATCTCACTCTTAAGATCACCTGTCTTCAAAGCCTCAAAACTAGTCATGAATGTGTTGAAGAGTTCAACATGTTCGTTAGCGAGCTTTGTGAGCTGTGGGTTGAGTGTCTTTGCAGCTTTGTCAGAGTATGAGACTGTCTTTCCCGAGCTTGAACCACCACCACCCATTGCATCCACATATACATGTGATGAGCTTGAACCCATGTCACCTACCGGAGTCATTAGTGCCAGATTCTTCATAGCAGTGCTAGGAGCGACTTTTGGAATAGTCTGGTTCATTTATCTTTTGGTGATATCCATTTCGAATGACTTCAGAGTATTGATGAGATCAGCCAAAGTAGATTGAGCATCTAAATACTCTTTTCTAATCAACATGTATTGTATACTCCATTCTTTGGGCAGGGAGTCGAGCAGTTTCTTGATTGAGTTTCGGTTGTTGACGGGAATTCCTGCTTTCTTCATCTTGGTTAGCATACTCATGAATCTGTCGATGTGTGAGCTCAGACTCTCACCACGAATGCTACCGAACATATCATATTCCTTATGCACCATATCTTGCTTATATTGGCGCATTTCTTCATTCCCTTCATAGTACTCGTTCAGTGCAAACCGCAGGTCATGAGCAGTGCCGTATTCCTCAAACATGTTATAGACATCATTTGATAAGGCCATGGTGAGGGCACCATAAGCCTTATGGTCTCTCTGAAGTAGCTGTTTATCAACATCAGTGTAGGTGGAGGGATCAGGGTTGAACTCTTCCCCTGTAGCAGTGGTTCTCATCAGAATGTGTGGACCTAGCTAGATAGAGGTCCATTGGGTAAAGTCGGTGACATAGAAGAACGACCTCATTCGGTTTTTCCAAGTTCCATAATCTTCTACACCCTTTAACTTAGGAACTCTAGTTGTTGTTCCAGTTTCAAGTTCTTGTTGGGTAATAGGATTTACAGTTGAGTTCTTATTGTTACCAGCCATTGATTTAGGTTGATTTTATAAGTTATTTTCTGATATTATAGGTTACAGTCCAGAATAATGTCCAAAATCCTTAAGTGCGCAATTAAGTACGCAATGAGCACGTCAAGTGTGCAGCAGCCTGTCACAATAGAAACAACCTTGTCAAGATATTTGTCTCCTGATAAGTGTGCAGTTTTGCAAGATACAAAGTACGCAGACACTTAAATTCTCGTTTAAGATTTAGTGCGCAGAAACCCTAGCCAAGTACTCAAAACTACGCCTTTTCAGTAAGTGCGCATGACAACCAGAGATTTCTGGTTATGTGCGCAGAAACCCTAGTTGTGTGTCCAGAGACAATGAAAACAATAAGTACGCAACTTATTATAATGAGTGCGTACTTACAAACAGGAATCTAAGTACTTAGAGTAAGTGCTCAGAGTAAGAAACAAGTATGCAGATTATGTGCGCAGAAACCCTAAGTGCTCAGAACAAGAAATAAGTACTCAAAGCAAGAAATAAGTGCGCAAATCAGTCTGTTAAAAAGCACAAAACTCAGCTGAATCCTATCCAAAACCTTTTCATTCCATTATGAAATGTTTGGATGAAGTTTCTACTTAAAATGAACAACTTTTAACACCTAGAAACACAACACCAACGAAATTTGAAGCAATTAGATAAGAAAGACTCCTTTTTTTTTTGATAAACACAAAAGTTTATAAAAATCTTAATAAAAACTAACAAGATGAGGGTTTTGATATCTTTAAATAGATACAATCTAGAGCACAAAGGCTCTAATACCAAATTGTAAGTCCCAAATACTAGATCTTGTTAAGTGCAAGAGATTGTTATCACTTAGAAACACCTATGGATTAGGTGTTTTAAGTGATTAATCTTCTAAAACAAAGAAACTAGATGAATATAATAAAAACCGACACACAAGATGAATAATAACACGATTCCATTACTGATTTGCCACTGAAACACCATGGAAACCATACAAGTACGCACCTAAATGATCTTGTGCTACAAAGATAATCAAAAACCCTAACCCTAGTGCTGCAACATGTCTTACTATATATAGATGAGCTGATGGGCCTGCGCACTTAAGCTAAGTGCGAAGGGCCCGTGGTTAAGTACGCAGCCCTAGGGTTTGCTAAACAACTATCCATAATTACATCATAAGTCCCTTGACTTACACACTACACAATAAACTAACAAAAGTCTTCATTTTGGTAACTGTGGTCTCAAATAAACCCAACAACCATTTTTTTTATTTTGAAGTGATTTGGGTTTTTCAAGAGAGAATGAATGTGTAGAGAGGTGCCCTAAAATGTTCTCAACTTATATTATTTTATAGTGTTTAGTTTCTAGTTTCTATAGTAAATAAAAGGACTTTTGGCGTTTCAAAAAACTAATTTTATAAGTTCAAAAGTCCCCAGCTTCATCATGACTATCTACATTTCTCTTTTTCTTTTTATCAGTTGTGAAATGACATCTATTTGATGGTCTATGGTAATTTTGTCATTTTTAAACCGACACTTTTTATAATTTATTAATTTATATTACTTTTTCTTTTTTAGAAATTTATACTTTTCAAATGTAATTTATATTACCTTGTATTTTTAACAAATTTATATTAAATGTAATTCTTATTGTGTGTTTTTAAAAAATCAACTTGCGTTTTTGTTAAGTTAAAGTTATTCAACTTGCGTTTAAAAAATAAGTTTCCCAATATTAATAAAAAAAATTAAACTGTTGTGATAATAAGATATAAGCTGCGTTTTACCTTACCATAGTTTTATAAAGGTATCATGTTTTGAACAATTTGTTAACATTTGCGTTTAATAAGAATAACATTTGCGTCTTAAAAAAAGACCCAATGTACATAACAAATGTTAATGGTAATTTAGTCATTTTTAAACCGTCACTTTTTATAATTTATTAATTTATATTACTTTTTCTTTTTTAGAAATTACATACTTTTCAAATGTCATATATATTACCTTGTATTTTTTAACAAATTTATATTAAATGTAATTCTTAGTGTGTGTTTTTAAAAAATCAACTTGCGTTTTTGATAAGTTATAGTTATCCAACATGCGTTTAAAACATAAGTTTCCCAATATTAATAAAAAATTAAGTTGTGATAATAAAATTTAAGCTGCGTTTTACCTTACCATAGTTTTATAAAGGTATTATGTTTTGAACAATTTCTTAACATTTGCGTTTAATAAGAATATCATTTGCGTCTTAAAAAAAGACCCAATGTACATAACAAATGTTAAAAATTATAAAGGATAAACAGGGAAATATGTTTTTTTTTGTTCAATGAAGGAAAAAAGTATATTGTTCTTCATTCTTCCTTTTTCTTCTTATCCCCATTGATAAGTTGATCTTGCCTTTTCTGCATTTTTTCCTTTATATTTGTGAATACTTTTCTCTTCCGAGGAAATTTGTCAAATTTCTCTGCAAGATCAAGAATGTGTTGCCGTTTTTCATTGTATTCATTAAGGATCAACTTTGCGCAGTATTTACGCCTCAATCCTTTAATTTGCCTATCCTGTTCAGCCCCTTCTTCCTTAAAACCACATGACTATTTTTGTTCTCCTTTGTACGTTTCCATGTGATACCCCACAATTTCAGGTTCTCACTTTGACTAAACTCTAGTTACATTCCTTGCATTCTACATAACTAGGGTTAGCTAGATAGGACACACGTTGCACGGTTATAGGTTAATAACTGCATGTAGTGGTAATTCGGGGAATTACCAGACTGTATACATGATTAGTGAATCTTGGACGTTGGTGAACAATGAAGTTTAATAATTGTGAGTTAATTGACTGAGATTGATTGCAAGTACGTGCTTCTGTGATACTCTGTGAAACTATGTGCAAACCGTATGTGATTACGTGAACTTAAATCGAATGCGTTAATAAAAATCGTTAAAGGTGGACCATTAGGATGGTTGGGGTCTTAACACATGGGGTTACACTTATTACGGTCCGAAATAACGAAAACGTCGAAGGAAAACACGTCGGGGAGACAAAACGGGCCACCCGCACGCGCCGAGGGCCTGTGAGCGGCTGCTCACATAGCCCGAGCGGCCGCTCGCGGATGTCTGACGACTCTAAACCGCCTCAATCACCTATTTAAGCAACCTTAAGCCTCTTGTAACACCTAAACACAAACCCTAATCGTCCCTACTGCCCTACCTATGAATTATTAACCCCAAACAACCTGCTAAGGCTCAAGAACATCGATTGGGAAGCTCCAAAGGCGTTCGGTTGATTGTATCGAAGAGCTTGGGGTATAATCCTTAATCCTTTACGCTTTAATCTTATTTTTATGTTATAAAAATCATATAACAAGGTTTGCTCAGGTATGAAAGCTTTTGATAATTATTAAAACTTGAGGTTTTTGAAGATTTAACGGGTTAAACATGATGATAGGCGATTAGTGATATAATAGATTACTTGTTGCGCAAGTTGTTGATGTTTTGATCATTAGGGTTATAATTTTTGCATGTATTATGATAGATTCTCATCTTAATAGGTCGTAGGAATATTTTGTAATGATTATTGATGATTGTTGATCGATTATACGCACACGTGAGTCGTTTAAATAGAGGTTTATGCGTAATTAAAATCTGGACAGAATGTTTAGGTTAACTTGTAGGGTCTGTTACATGGCTTTAACATGATGGTTTTGATGTTTTCTTTTCATGGTTAAATCACACCTGATCATAGCTTTTCATAATGGGTAAAATCGGGTGATTTAGACGTCGTTTGAGTCGTTTTTGGAATTTTCTTTGAAAATAGGTCATATCAGAATTTCGGGTTAACAAACTGAGTCGACTTTAAACCATCATAACTCGAGTTTTATAAGGAAGTAAGTTATGAAATTTTTACAGAAAATTAAAATTGGAATAAATTGGGTTTTCCAAGTGGATTCATCCCGTTTGGATGAATACACAATTTTTGGAAATTTTCCTACTAAACTGACCTGTTGTGAAAGTTTTCTGAATATAGTTGTGTTGAACGAATTTTAATAATTTTTGTGTTTGGTTTTGAGATAAAACAAAAATACAGGTTGTTAAATGAACCTCAAAGAATATTCAGTAAAATTTTGGGAGTTTAACTAAGTGATTAAGTATTTTAAATAAATTAGTTTTGGTGACGCACAATCTGTCCTAAAAACGCAGATTGTGTATTATGTGTTTACGTGACTAATTGAAGTCCTAGGTGGTATGTATTTGATATGTAATTGAATGGGCACTTGTATTAGACGCATATGGAGTGTAAAACTAATTGTAACCAACGTATTCACCAACGGGTCCGTAGGGTTTACTTATACATGAAGAATTACTAGGTGCCACCTACACGCTTTTGAACATTTAAACGTCTTGGACAAACAGGTTATATGGTGTAATGGTATTACACATATACTTACTTAGTGACACTTATACTAGGGAGTCGGTAGGACACCCTACTTTGGAGTTTGGATTTATTTGCTTGCATACTAAGGTGAGTTTCACTATTCTTTTCTCAAAAGCATGCGTCTCGGGTTTGAGACAACTTACAAAACGTTTTCTAGTCCGGTTTGGGACTACTTTTACATCTCGGGTTATGAGATGCTTTGACTCCTTGCATGGGTCGGGTTTTAACTCCTTGTGTGGGTCGGTTTTACGATTCCTTGTGTGGATCGGGTTTTTGATCAGTTTAAAACTTATTGGTCCTTTGTAAACTAAACACTCTATCATTTTGGAAAGTCCTTGCATATTATTGGGTTAATCGCTGGAGGCGAGCGGGGTATTAGTTGATAGCGCTATTAGGTTGTGCAGCAACCTCATGTCTGAGGTGCTTGAGGCACGGGCATGAACTTCTGACCACATTTGAGAACTGGTGTTGATAGACACCAGTTATTGAGGCAAATTATTACGTTACTGAAGGTGTCCCGATAATTCTGTTTAGTTGCAATGAGTGGGTTAGCTACCCCTGACACGCTTAAACTGATAACTCTTGAACATTTTGGTCTGGAGGACCTACGCTTTTACTTGGTTACGTGGTTTTGGAAACCAGCGCGTTTACTTACTCACCTTCTTACTTAGTGAACTCACCAACATTGTTTGTTGACCCACGATTTACATGCTTTTGCAGGTAGTTAGCTTCCGGTGCCAGGATTAGAGAGCACTGCACATTTCACTGCATTTGGGTCTTGGGCATACATCTAAAATACATATTATGCTTTTACGTTATCCTTCATATGGTTTTAATTTGGGCGCGTTGTTTTGCGCATGGTTTTAAAAGGCTTAAATTTGGTTTACGCTTCCGCAGTTTAACTAAACTTGATTTTTGAAAACGAACTAAATGGTTTGGGCATTTAGAGTTCGTTCATATGACTTATGGCTATGAGATCCTGGTATGTCATGCGCCTCGTGGTATAAACTCCGCAGTGGAAATTTGAGGGTGTGACATTTATATACTATTTTTCAGCTTACTAAAATTATGTTGTTGGCATCATAATGTATTGAAAGACTATCATCTCCTCCCGCGTTAACCTCTCCACTATGCAAACTTGTTTGTTAACGTACAGGGAAAGCACCGGTACTTCAAGGAATTTCTCTCCTTCCCCCGACCCTGATCATCTTCTTCTTTATCCTTACCCTTATCTTGCTGAATTTTTGGTGATTTAGGTTTTCGGATCGGTTGAGCCTTTGGTGTCTCCATATTTTCTTCTACATCAACCTGACACATTGGATTTTTTAATATAACATTATAAACACCCATATTATCATCTCCGAAATCATCATCTATATCATTGAGAACATCTTCATTCATCATTGTTTTATTTTCTTCTTCTGGATCAACCCTTTTAGCTTCAACATTTTTATCGTCTTTCAGCTTCAACATGTCAGCTTCTTCTTCAACCTCAACCCCACCAGATGGATCATCATCTTTGTCAATATCATCCCCATTTTGGCCTTCTTTCTCTCCTTTAATTTTATCCTCCTCAACAACTATTCCATCTCCACCCATCAACTGACTAGATATGGTGTCGTCCTTGCCCATATCAGATTATTTGTTAATCATATCATCACTCACATGGTCAGCAACCAAATCATTGGCGTCCAAGTTGATGTTATCAACTTTCTCACCCTCACCATCACCACCTCTGCTATTATCATTTTCTTGATTATCAGGATCAGTTTGTAAATGATCTTCAAAATAGTCCATGTTGTCAGCAAATTTGTTTTTTTTTTCAACTTCATCATTAGTTTCAGTTGCAGTTGCATCTTTCTTTGAAACTGCATCCCATTTGTCGCACCTTTCCGGCAAAGGTGGAATCCAAGAATATTTATTCCTTATTACTCCAACTATTTCATTCATTTCTTCTTCAATTTGTTTTTATCTTTTAATATCTCTATCAATCAAACCATTCCAGCAAAGGTGGAATCCAAGAATATTTATTCCTTATTACTCCAACTATTTCATTCATTTCTTCCTCAATTTGTTTTTATCTTTTAATATTTTTATCAATCAATAACACCAATTCCTGAAATGAATGAAAAGAAAATGATAAAAAAAAACAAATTTGCGTATAAAGTTTTTTAAACTTGTGGCTGAAGCCCTGTACCAATAAAAAAAAATATAACTAGCGTTTAAATTATTATTACTTGCGTTTTACCTCTCTGGATTTTTTGGTTTCATTATCTTCCTCACCTTCCTTTCCCAAATCCATCTCATTCCAAGTACTGTAATTATCATCTTCATCCCCCGATAACTCAAATGCATCATCGCACTCATAGAAACTTTTTTCTTTTTGGACTTTTAGCCTGCCGTATTGTGTAATCTTCATCGAGGCTCTTTTGTTGTTTATTTTTCTGTGCTGGTAAAAGGATCAATGCATTGACAACTTCATTTTCAGTACCCGGGCTAACTTCAGTCACATCATGTTTTTCTGCTGCAGCTTCATTTATATGAACTGTAAAAGGACCGTTGTCGTGTACATACTCTTCCATATCAACCACCAACGATGAGGTTATGTAACTGATGGCCGGTCTTCTTAATGCAACTTCTAATTGTTTATGTTTATGGAACTCATGTGTGTACAGAATTTGTGACAAAGCCACATAACATTAATTTTGTTGTATTTGAATTTATAACATACATGCTTTTTTAATAGATACTTACTGTTAGTAAAGCTATAGGGCCATTATACAATTCCTTATACCCACTCGATTCAGATTTTGTTCTTTTCAAACATTCAACCATACATGCACACCAATTCATATTTGGAATTTCATCTTCATTGTCAATTGACTCCAAGAACCTTTGGTTTATTGTAGTTGACTTTCTTATTTCTCCGAAAACTGTGTTCCAGAGCACCACAAAATTTAGTTTAAACAAGCGACAACCGTCTTAATTTGCTTTTATCAGATTCAGGATGTTGATGACCTTTACTTTGCTTGTCGGGAATTGATTCTTGAATTCATCAAAGGTTTTTGCAGACCCTTTTCTTGGTCTATTCTTCTCTATTACTGGGATTTTACCTATTGGGATTCTGAATAGTTCATGCACCATTTCATCTGTTATGTTAATTTTACGATCACCAACATTCACCTGGCATGTTTCATAATCAAAGTTCATTACCAACCAGAATCCTAGGCCACATGCAGTTGAATCATACTCAAACGTCAAAATTGATTCGAAGCCCATTTTTTTATGTCTTCCTTTTGTTCATCCGACATTATCTTTATTGTTGACATAAATTCTGCAAGTGAGCATCTCATGCTAATTCTTCTGTGCGTGTAATGAAAATATTTTTCACTCTTATTCTTTTCATGAGTCTTTTTCTTTTTTTTTTTCAGATTTTTCCCTTTCTTCTTTTTCTTATCAACATCCTCGGACGAAGAAGAATCAATAACTACATGCTTCTGTTTCTGTTGTTTTTTTTTTGACTTTTTCTTTGTTTCCACAACTTCCTCCGATGATGATTCATCAATAAGCACATGCTTCTTTTTATGTTGTTTTTTTTATTTTTTTCTTTATTACCACAACTTACTCGGATGATGATTCATCAATAAGCACACGTTTTCCCTTGTGTTTTTTGTTTGTTTCTTCTTTGGCTCAACAATTTCATCAAATGATGTTGATTCAACAACTTTTGCTCTTTTCGTCTTCACATGTTTGTTTTTTATCAATGTGCTGATAGGTTGCTCATCTTCATCAACAGGGACAAATGGAATAATCGCATACCTCGAAATATCTATATTTTTAAAGGAACATATAAAAACACAATTTATTTACTATTCAAACGCAACTATTAACATTACGGTTAGACACTCAATGTTTTGTATAAACCAAGAGACATACTGTAAATTCAAATAATATCAAACGCAAGTTCATTTGCTTTAAAACGCAAGTGCTATTCAAATCAAAAAACCAACATGAAAATCATTTGTGTATTAACTTGCCTTCCAAATTACAATATATAGCTTTATATAAATACATATACCAAGAGACATAATGTAAATTCAGATAATATCAAACGCAAGTGCTATACAAATAAAAAAAAAACCAAACATGAACATCATTTGCATCTTAATATTCCTTACAATTTATAATATCTAGCTTCATATATATCAAACGCAAGTTCATTTTCATTAAAACGCAAGTGCCATACAAATTAAAAAAACCAAACATGAACATCATTTTCCTCTTAATATGCCTTACAAATTATAATATCTAGCTTCATATATATATATATATATATATATCATTACCAAACATTTCTTCTTTTAATATACCAAAAAAATTTTGAAACAGGGTTTTTTTTTTTTTCATAAACCCTCGCTAAGGATCTCTAACACTTCTTGTGGAGTGTACCACACATCATTGTTTATGTTGTTATCCACATCTTGTTGTTCTGCTATATTCACATCTTGTTGTGCTTGTTCTGGAACATTATTATTGATTTCCATTTAGCTTCACTTTGTAAATCCCCTGCACCTTCAACATTTTCTACTGGAGCAGGGACTACATTGTTTCTATTCATACGCTGATACACCAAACCATAACGTCTCTGACCTTAGTCTTGGTTGTTTATGTTATTAAATGCATCCAATACATCAATAACTACTGATTGTGTTTCAGTATCATCAACAACACTTCCTTTTAATAAAAGTAGGGCATCAACAGCACTTAGTTTTTTTTTTTTTGGAAGGTGAAGGTCTTATTCAGAGGTGGCAGAGTACTTCACAACCGCTCTTGCAGGTCCTGCCCCCACCTACACGTCCAGACTATGTTGTCTGAACCGGTTCCACGCTGGGGGTGGGGTGGTGGTAGGCATAAGGCTCCCCCGGAAAATTTCCCACCACCTGCCACTTGACATATGTTGCGCCCTCCATAAGAGGCAAGCCTCTTTGGAGTAAATGCACGGTAATGGCAGCATCTAGTTCATCTAGGTATTCTTTGAGAGAGACATAATTTTTTGACATTGTAATTTTGATTTTTTAAAGTTGAGTGATAAAATTAATAAATTCAAGTAATCTTTATATAGAAGACGCAAGTGGAATTTGACTGATCGTTTATTATAATAAGGGTTAATTGTGGTTGATATACTATAGGGTTTTGATTAGTATATATAGATTATTTTATTTTTACTGACACAGTCGACGATATAAAATGCCAGTAAATCATGTCAGTTTTGTAATTATTACTTTTCAAATATCTAAAGTATTAAGCATTGTTAATTACATCTTATAATAAATTATAACGCAAGTACATATAACATTTACACGCAAGTACATGGTTTTTTTAACTCACTGATTACAAAATCAAACGCAAATACAAATAACTTTACACGCAAGTAGTAGCAAAAACCCCAAAAAATGAATACATTTTAAGACGCAATAAACATGTATTTGGAAAAAAAATATAAAATCATAATACTAATACTTATTAACAACTTTTAATTGTTCAGCAAACCTGATTTTGAAGTTTTAGCCAGCCTATCATGGCTTCCCTTTGATCGCCGTTCATATTCAACTCCTGTAAAGTATCATTTGGATTTATTAACTCTAACAACTAATTACACGCAATAAAATGCCAAATATTGTATATGAATACCTGATTTTGCCTTTGATGCCATTTTTTTGTGTTGTTCCTTTTGTTTTTTTTTTTTTATTTTGCATACTAAAAAAACCCTAATTGTGTTTTGATTTGTGTTGAGTAGACGGTTTTCGTTGTAATTTTAGAAATTGAATGTCAGTTGAGTGATGTTTGTAATTTGCCCGCTCTTTTATTTTTTTGATCCAATTACTAATTTGCCCTTACTCATTGTTTTCGACAAATTTAATGACGCGTGTTTATTTACCATCGTGCCCCTCATTATCCGCCTAATCCTACGATCTAGATTATTTCTTACGTTTTGTACGCTAAGACCCTTTTTATGTTAGCCTCACCCATGATTAATTTTATATTTTAAAAACTTATTATACATAGATACACAAATACATATTTGTTAATCACACAGTTAGGCACAATGAATTATCCTTTTTATAACAAAATGACATTTAGAGGGAGAGGGGTTCATGTATAAAGGCTGAAATTTGTTAGAATGGTAAAAATGATTCTAGTGTTGACATGTGATACTCATTGAATTTAAAGATAGAGGATATTAAAGTAATTTGATAAAACACATCTATCTATACTTACTATGTTAGGAGAGTCGTGAGTGACATAAGAAAGCTGAGTTGGCAACCATTTAGAGCCTTAAAAACTGATGTGGCAAGCATAGAAATGCTTGAGTGATGCAAATAATGATGTCATCAAAGTCTGATTAAAATATTTAAGAAAAATTATGAGTCACTCATTAAAGAGTTGTTAGTCAACAAAGTCTGATGTGTGGACCACTCAACAACATCTGTTGAGCTCAAAACAATGCCTCAACAGATGTAACTTACATCTGTTAATTCAAGTTTGAGCTCCAAATTCAATTTTGAGCTCCAAATTTAAATTTCAAAATCAAAACTCCTAACACCAATATATAAATCTTCCCCCTTTCTCTCTCTCTCTCTCCTAAATAATATACATCTCTGCTCTCTCTTTCTTTCTCTCAAACTAATCGTGGATTCATAAGAAGAAGAACAACAATTCTACATCTCTAAGGTACACTTTTATCTTCTATATTCGTATTTTTTTGTTTTGCATTGATTTTATTGTTTTTCATCAGAGTTCTGTTCGAGACAAAGCCTCTCGATCACTTTATCGAACTATAGCTTGAAAAGCTATATTTGATCAAAATCACCTATCGTCGCTACATATCTCCAAATAATTTATACATCATCTTCTGTCTTAATCTTAAAGGTACAATCATTGTGGAGGAGTAGGTGATGAGAGTAAGAGAAGAGAGCGAGACAGAGTCGGAGACACTTAATCCGGCGATTCAGATTTTGTTCTTTGATTAGAAGCTGGGTTTTCCGGCGATTTAGCCTCGAGGCTTTCGCCGGTGAGGTTTGGTTCTTTTGAGAAACTGGATAAGGTTTGGTTCTTTTTTTTTCTTTTTCTTGTGATTGCAGATTTTTTTTAAATGTATGAACATGATGTATTTTTATGCAAATCTTTGTGCTATAAATCCTAGAGGTAAACGGTGGAGGTGTGTTTTAAAAAATGATTAAGGGGATTTGAAGAAAGAAGAAATAGAAATGGTTAAAGTTAATCAGATCAGGTGCATAAATTAAGGAAGATCATTATTATTAACTACTACTGTGAAGAAGTGTTTTCATGTACATGCTTTTGTTGTGTAACAGTATAGCTAACAACAACTTATCTAGGAAAATTCTTCCCTCGATAGGAACTGTGCAGACTCTTGAGGTCGTGTGAGTATCAGCGATTATTTTTTTCTATTTTTGAATATTCTGAACTAAGAACTTTCATTGTAACACCTATGTGTTTGTCTATCGATCTTTTATGTGCAGGTATTCCACGTTCGTGAAAAAATTGAATACATTAATGATCGACGATGTATATTACATGTGTACGATACACAGTGTTAATGATTTTATATTGTTCAAGTCTTCTTGATGAAGAATGGGATGTGTAGGTTGTTGAGGACACGTCAGAAGTGAGACACATCATAAGTGAGTTTTTGAATCATTTCTTTTTATGTTTTTAGTTGGTTGATTGTTTGCTTTTTAGTAAAGTTATATACTTATATTTAGGTGAGATTTTCAATTATAATTGTGTTTTATTATGATTTGGATCTGTTTAATGGTACAAGTAGTGATCCGAAAATGTGTGAAGCTTATGCAAACGATATTCATGAGTATTTGAGTAGCATGTTTTCTTATCTATTTTGCGTGTACTTACATGTATTCTTTCTTATCTAAATCTAATGTCTGTTTCATTTTTTACTTTCTTAGTGAATACAAAAGACTTGGCATCACCGTGTTCTGCCTTCTTTTCGCAAGGTTCTTTGCTGTCAGATCATCATCTATAATGGAATGAAATATGTATTTGTTTGTTATTTTTTCTTCTTTTGTTTATTGACATGTTGATTGTGTATATACCTTGTATACACAGGATTATTATTCAGTACTTGGCGTATCTATGTCATTGAATGTTGGTGGATGCTCTATGTTAATAGTTAAGCACTTTCACAATT
This sequence comes from Ambrosia trifida, assembly GCA_028751855.1. Taxonomy (NCBI): domain Eukaryota; kingdom Viridiplantae; phylum Streptophyta; class Magnoliopsida; order Asterales; family Asteraceae; genus Ambrosia; species Ambrosia trifida. Next base: position 124,878,699 of record CM054128.1, on the reverse strand, counting down.
TACTTCAATGCAAATGTCATCTCCTCTACTCCATGTTTTCACTATTGGTTGGACCAACCTATTGCTTAGTGCTCATATCCACCATTTTTGCTTAAATTATGTGATCACTTATATTGGTGTAGGAACATATTGGTGTAATGTTCATCGGTGATCATATCCAACTTTGGTCTAAAAAATTGGTGTGTGTGTGTGTATGTGAACAGCATATAGGAAGCTCGCAAGGAGTTATCATCCTGATCTGAATAAGTAAGTTCAACTATCGCTTGCTATACAAGAACTCCAATAATCTGATTCAGTTTAACTGCCATATGATGCATGACCGATGTATAAATACCGATTTTGATTTGTAGTTTTAATGTTTGCGAAGTCACTTCCATGAGTGTTTAGTTAAATATACAGGCCTCAAAAGAAACTGATATTACTTGCCAACAAAGAAAAAGAAACTGATATTACTTGCCAACAAAGAAACTAAAAAACATAAGCAATTTAACTACCTTTGTGTTCAGCTTTGTTTTAGAAATCAAATAGTTTTGTTTTAATCCGTCTTTGAATTAATCTTAAGCATAGGTTGTGAATTGAGTCTATTAATTATATGTAATAATGTGTTTATTGCTGTTTTTCTTTGTCGGTTAAGGGAACATGCTCCATCTATCATATTTATGGATGAAATAGATAGTATTGGATATGCTCGGATGGAATCTAGAAGTGGGAATGGTGACAGTGAAGAATAACGAACTATGCTCGAGCTTCTTAATCAGCTTGACAGGTATGAGGCATCAAACAGGATCAAGGTCCTTGGGAGAGAATATGGATGTATATGTTGGGAGAGACAGCACTAAAAGCTGCTGCCGAGAAGGGCATCTTGAGGTTGTGAAACGATCACGCGAAAAATACTGCTGTTGAGAAGCGCTGAACACTGCGCTGAACATGATCCATCACTATGTAAGGTGGAAAAAAATACCGAATTTCATTTAAATTAAATGAACATGAATGTAGATCTGATGAGCTTCATGTTTTGTCTGCATACAAATTGTTTGTGTAACAATAGCAGCAGGACCAGATGGACATGGGTTTGAGCCGTGGTGCGCTGAGGTAGAACCCTTCTTTTGATTTGGTAGTCGTGGTTGTCACACCCGCAAATTCCACGTGCAGGGTTTTACCGCAAGGCGCGTGACACACCAAAATCCAAGTCAAAGGTCACAATAAACAATAACTATATGAAAGATACGTAGACCTAAAACATAAATTTTTAATAACTCAAAACAGTAGCGGAAGCTAAATCAAGTTTACATTCCCAAAATGACAACGTTGTCTCAAATGATTTATTCAAAACATGCACTAAAAGCCCTAGACGCCATGCAAGACCCGTACACCTAGTCCGTGTGATGCTACCTTAGCGACCTGAGAAAAACATGCCAAAAAGATGTCAACATATAATGCCGGTGAGTTCACAGGTTTTCAAAAAATGTTACCAAACGTTACCAAAGTGTACCAAGTTCAATCCTATCAATACTATGCCAAGTGTACACTAGATAGGCATAAGTTTTGCTACTACTACGATTGGAAAACCATTACTGGAAACATTTAGCAAGTTTAGCATATGTTTAAGCCGCCCGAATAATGAGTACAAGTTTAGCATAGGTCGAGACAAAATGCACCCGTTCAATCTCCAGTCGACGAGTGGGGCTGGTCACGCCCAATAGATCTATCCACATTTCCCCGTTGTGCAACCCCGCACATTCATGGTTTTCCCCGGGATGACTTCCAAAGATCATATAGTAACCCAAAAAGTAACCCATAGTATGACACAAGTTCCAAAACATAAGTTCATAGCATGTTTTCTCCCCCGAAAGTAAAACCAGTAAAAGTGGGGATGTGAAACTGACCTTAGGTTGTGCTTTCCAAATAAAAGAGTTACCAACAAGTCCTGATAGTTCCTATTACCGGGAATCTATCACAAAAGTTCGTATAAGTGTTTTGACTATTAACCATAAGGTTATCTAGTCCCCGATTCTCTAGATCGTGACCAAGTATGCTTGAAAACGTGTTTGACTGTTAAACCGACACACCAGACTGACCCGACATCCTGTTGGTGACCCATTACATAAACTAATCAAGTACATAGATTACACATAAGGTTCAATCATGAAACACTTAGTTTTCATCAAGAATCGCACATACGAGGATGTAAGGTCGAATCATCACATAATGGAAGTTGGTTCGACCCCAAGAAGCCTTGGTTCGACCCTCATAAGGTTCATTCGACCTATACACAAGTTCATTCAACCTAACACAAGTTCATTCGACTTAAATTGTCTTCGTTTGACCAAACTGAAGTTTATTCGCCCTTGTCTGATGTTGGTTCGACCCTAGAGGGTCTTCATTCGACCCCATGATGGGTCTTATGGGTTTCTAGTTCGACCCTATCAGCTGCAAACACTCTAAAACGCACCAAATCGCATTTGAACAGTCCGAAACCATCACGAAACATCACGAATCACAGCAGTCCAACATGAATAGCATATCCCTACAAAACCCTACTAATTTTACTCCAAAAACAGTCTGTTTTATAATTTACCTAAAAGGCAAAATTATGGAAATGTCACATCAATGCATGTAAACTTTACCCAATTTGGAAACGTGTTGAAATCCCTTATTAATCAGCTCAAAATGCTCAGATTAGTGTATATATGAAAACCCCTAATCGTTTTATTAACATTAATATCATGAATCAAACCTTATATTAAACAAAAATCCCCAAAATGGACAAAACATCATCATCCAACAATTTGTAACCTAAGAGAATTAAAATCCATCAATAATAACTGTCCTAGACCCTTTCTATAACATCTATACAACATTCAATCATCAAACAACACATAACACAACATAAAACACCATTAACACATGTGAATTTGTATAAAACTCACGTTTAATGATAGGGTTTTGTTTAGAAAGGTGTTAGAAAGGTTTTTAATCATGAAAACCATCTTAGAACAGATCTGGACCTTTGGGGTTTAATAAAAACGAATAAAAAAAATGCTTAAAAAGGGTTTTAGATCAAGAACACACCTTAGATCTTCTCTTGTTGATGATATGGAAGATGTTTGCAGGTTAGATTATGAAAAACACAGTCAAAAACTCCTTCCTCAGTGATTAAGGTCGAGAAAGAGTGTTTAGAGGTGACTAGGGTTTGTGAAATGATGAAAAATTGCAAAGTATAGTATTTATACTTACTTTTCATTCGACCCTTGCAGGGGTCGAATGCGTCACAGGTGTGGTCGAATGAGTGTTCCCAAGAAAACATCATCTTGGTTCGACCCCCCTTAAGGTCGAACCAATTTGTGCCTTTTCCAGATTTTCCAGTTTTTTCGTTTAAACGCGTTTTAACACATCCTAGCACATGAACATGCAATCCTAACATATGTTAAGCATATAGAATCATGTATAATCATGTTTACATCGTTAAAACACGTATTTGCACATTATATAACATGTATGGATCAATCTATGTATAACACTTAATTCAATTTATGTAATTTCACCAACAACGGGACTTAAGACTAGTGTGTACACAAAATAACCCCCAATGGTCCTCCAGATCATTGAACCCTGGACAATACATAACGTAACCAGACTCAACTGACCCAGTTAAGTACGTTAATAAATGTTTTTTTTGCTAAGGTAGACTTATATGTTTGTAAAATGTTAAGCTGAACGTGCCGGGTGTCACATCATCCCCGTGTTGAAAGAATTTTCGTCCTAAAAATTGCGCGAAGCCAAAAAGGAAAGAGACGAAAATAAAGAAACGAAAAGAAAATTTGCCGGTCATTACATTATCCTCCCGTTGAAACGAATCTCGCCCCGAGATTCACTCAGCTTCAACGGTAACATGTCTAGATTCGAACACACGCTTAGGAAAAAATATGAGGATATTTTGATTTCACCTGATCCTCCCGTTCCCACGTGAACTCCCGTACATGATTTGAGTTCCAACGAACCTTAGCGATGCAGATTTTACTCTAACGAGGCTACGAATCTTATAATCAAGAATTTCAATCGGTTCCTCCACAATACGAAGATGATCATCAACCTTGATCTCTTCCAGAGGAATAATAAGAGATTCCTCATCCAAACACTTCTTCAAGTTAGACACATGGAAGACGTTTTGAACACTACCGAGCTCCACCGGTAAGTCAAGTTTGTATGCCACTGGTCCAATCCGTTCCAGGATTGCAAACGGTCCGTCATAATGAGGGTTAAGCTTGCCACGCTTTACAAAGCGTATGACGCCCTTCTATGGAGAAACTTTTAGAAGTACCATGTCCCCAACCTGGAACTCCAAAGGTTTGCGATGGCGATCAGCATAACTCTTTTGACGATCCCGTGAAGCTGCCAAACGGTTACGAATTTCTACGATTTTCTCTGAAGTTTCGTACACAAGTTCTAGACCAGTGAGCTGACTCTCTCCCACTTCGGCCTAACAAAGAGGAGACCGGAATTTCCATCCGTAAAGTGCCTCGAACGGAGCTTCCTTAATGCTAGACTGGTAGGTGACTCTCCCAACCCTTGCCAAAATCTATAACACATGCCCGAAGCATATCCTTCGAAGTTTGAAACGTCTGCTCGACCGTCAGTTTACGGATGATAAGTTGTACTCATATCCAAATGAGTACCCAAGGCCTTATGCAGAGCCTTCCAGAAACGCGAAGAGAAACGAGAATCACGATCAGAAATAATAGAAACAGGCACCCCGTGACGAGAAACTACTTCCTTAAGATAAATGCGAGCTAACCACTCAAGTCCATCAGTTTCCTTAATAGGTAGGAAGTGTGCTGATTTTGTCAACCTGTCAACAATCACCCAAATCATATGACGACCACTTGGTGACTTTGGTAGTTTGGTGACAAAATCCATCGTGATCCGTTCCCACTTCCATTCAGGAATCTCATATTGTTGTTTGAGACCAGACGGCTTCTGATACTCCACCTTGACTTTAGCACAAGTCAAGCATTTGCTCACATAGGAGGCTATACCAGCCTTCATGTTTAGCCACCAATAGAGTATCTACAAATCCTGATACACCTTGTCGGAGCCAGGATGAACAGAATACCGGGATTTATGAGCTTCATCCAAGACAAGCTCCCACAATCCCCCAAACGCGTTCTGCAAAGTAGTGTAGGCCATCAGACCTAAGCTCAAGATGCTTATCAGCACTATGCATAGTTTCAGCTTTAAGTTTTTCCTCCTTCAAAGCTTCCACTTATGCAGAACAAATTTGCAACTACTACGATTGGAAAACCATAGCCAAACCTTGACGAATGTTGTGCCTCCCCCATTGTACACTAAAGAAAATGAAAGTAATGTGAAATACAAGCACACTTTTGATATCTGCCATCCGGTTAGAGCGACTAATCAAGAATAGGGGTGTCAACCCAATAGATCTATTCCGGTGTTTCATGGCTAAGTCTATAGCTAATGGTTATAGTAATATGTATAACACGAGGGCTTATGAGTAATCTGAACCTTTTTGTCTCATGTTCACATAATATTAAAAATGTAATTGAACTTGTACTCATGTTTCCCCCCAAAAAGTATGAAAACTGTAAAAATGGTGCCGTAAGAACTCACATGTTGTCGGAGTGCTAACTACTGACTAAAGCTAACGTGAAATGTCCAAACAAAAGTGCCCTAGATTCACATAAGGACAACTTAAGTCTATGTATTGTACTATGTTCCATGAAATTGCTCACCTAACTTGTACTTTTATGGACTGTGTGTTTATGTACGACTGCCCATATGTGTCAGACACTGTATGTGTTGGAAAAACATGTTTTTGTCCTTATTTGTGTTTATGATTAACCATTGGTGGCAAAAACCGGTGTCTTGGTTTTCTACATGTTATCATGTGGTATGTGTACCACTTATTTCTACCAAATAGGGCGTGTTAACACATGTTTTGGGTCTTTCTTGTATAAAAATGTCGTTTTCCCATGATTTACCATAGTTCACATATATGTCTAGATTGTTAACATATGTTTTTCTAAAAAAACTTTGGTTTAAAACTCTTTTAACACAAGTTTTCTTGGCTTTTAACGTATGTTCCAAAATCACATTCAGGTATATATGTCAAACTTTAAGTTCCTAAAATGATTTTTGTGGCTTTATATCGATCCTATACACACACACACGCATATACTCGTATATATGTGTGTGAGTATGTATGTCCATATATGTGTGTTTGTTCGTGTACATACAAACCACATGTAGGAGTTTACATAAGTGTTCTCGTTTAACAACTATTTCGACATTATGATTACTATAACCGCTTTATAACAACTTGTCATGATGATATATATGTGTGCGAGTGGTGATACTAGTCGAGTGAGTGTAATGTGGGACAAAACATAGATAAAATTGATGCATAGATAGTTAGTTAACATACCACACTTAAAATGACTTAGAATGAAGATGAGAGTGATCTATTGTCGATTTTCCTTCCACCTTAGACCTCCTAGAGCTTGGAAATGGATCGAGTGAGTCGCAGTGAGGGTGTTTGGTCAATGAAAGGGTTCGGTTTTAGGAGGTTTGGGGTCGGCTGAGGGGTATCAAGGGTGGGAGCTTATTGTTTTCAAGTATTTGGCTTCAAGAATGTGGTGTGATATGTCTTGGACCCCAATCGGTTATATATACATGAGAGAGAGTGGAAGTTAGTGTGGATTATCATAGTTTATGTTGTGGAAAGTCAACTTTCCTAGAAAGTGATTATATAAAGATGTTGTGACAATTTAGGCAATGTATAGACTAGTGTAATCATGCTCCCTCTTGGGACTCTAAGGGCCGATTCTTGCATAGTTTTTTAGATGGTTTTGGAAGTCAAAATGGTATGGATCAAAGGGATGGAATGTCAAAGCTCTAAATTGGTGAAATACATGAGTTTTTGTGAGTATGTGTGTGTTGATATGTGTAGGTTATGAATAAAATGAATTTAAATACAAAAAGTTAAACTAATAAAAAAAGAAAATAAAAATGAAATATCATGACATAATTTGAAAGTCATGTTCGTAGTTATTAGATGTAATGGACTAATGGTTAAATGGTGCTAAGGTTTCAAATCAATTAATAATCAAAGGAAAAGGACTTTGAAATAATTAATTAGAGTACATTTTGCAAATAATGATGTATTGGTTAATTATTTCTTATAAAAATATTTACAGAAAAGAAAAAGAACTTATAATGCTTGGGCTTGGAATTAATTGCACTAACAAGCCCACAAATCAAATTCTTTGGAATAAAAAGGGCACGTAAAGGAAGAGAGGAGTATCGCATGGGGGAAGTTTTTTGGCGGCTGCGCTTTTGGGGGGGCACAATATCGCACGAAGAAAAATAGAGGAAGTAGCGTAATGATTGAGATGCAAGGCTAAATGTTTTGTGACTTCCTCTAGGTGAACGGTTTAGTTAGGTTTAACACGTTTTCAGTTATTTTCAGTATTGGATATTGTTTTGCTTGTGATGACAAACTTCTTAACATTATTGATGCATTAGTTAATTGAAACAATTGATTTGTGTTTTGAGTCCTTTCTTTACAACTTGTTCGGTTGATGACAAAACTTAGATTTAGGTTGGGTGACTAAAGAGGGTTGACTTGATATTTGCAAATTAGGTAGTTAATAGGGTTTGATGACAAGAACCTGTGCTACTGGCTAGTTAACTAATTTACAGGTCCATGTCTATGTGGTTCCCAATCAAATAACTGAATTTTGTGTGAAACTTAGAACCTGAAACTTAGAGGGAGTTGCTTCTTTATTATCATTGTTTTTATTCAAATCACTTAATCAATCTTTTCTTGCAAGCAAAGCAGCACCTTAGTTTAATCTTCATAATTTTATTAGTTTTTCTATTAGTACAATAAAAAATTGCTATTAACACTAACCACATACTCCTCGTGGTTCAACAACCCTACTACCTATACTGCAGTCCTTGTAGCTAAGGAGTTGTTTTTGTTTTAGTTTTTGATTAGCACCATTTAAGTGTGGGGTGAGAAGGTGAAAAAGGTACCATTTTTCTATGGCTTTATTAGATCCTACCAAGGGAAAAGATTTAATTAAACGAGACCCACCAAAGGATGATAAGTGGGAAAATTTTAAAACTGTTTAAAACTGTCAAAATCAATTTACCGTTAATTAATAAAATTGAAGAATGTCCCGACTAGGTTCAGTGTCTGAAAGAATTGAGTTCCCAAAAACGACATCATAAACTTCCTAAACAGTTAGATTTAAGTGCCAGTGTGAATGCTATGTTGTTGGGTACCCTTCCCCAAAAACTCCAAGACCCAAGAGCACCTATTATTGTTATACAAGTAGGTGATTTTCAAATGGATAGAGCCCTTCTGGATTTGGGAGCTAGTGTGAGTATTCTACCAGGGAGTTTATATGATTGGTATGATTTTGGTCCATTACAGAAAACCAACACAACGGTGGTGTTGGCCGATCAAACTCCTTCGTGTCCTAGGGATATTATAAGGGGTGTAATTGTAAAGGTTGGAGAGTTTTATTACCCGGTAGATTTTTTAGTGCATGATTGCATTAAAAACACAAAACCAGCTGTCATTCTGGGTAGACCATTCCTGGCTACTGTAAAAGCCATTATTAATTGTGCTGAAGGGACGGTAAAGATGAGGTTTGGGGATAGGAAGATGAATCTTAAAGTGTTCTCTAATACCGCTAATCATAAAACTGACAAAAGTGGATCTCTTGTGAAGGAGAATGGAAAAGAAAAGAAAAGAAAGAATGCTTTGTGATTGACAGAATGCTTTGTGATTGACAAGATGAAACTAGTGGGCAAAAATAACACTAAGAGAAAATGAAGGAGAATGAAGAAGAAGGCCAAGAAGCCACCTGAACCAGATAGTGAGAAGGAGAAGTTGCCATTGTTAGGGCTAATAGGGAGAACTGTAAATGAGTTATCTGGGTGTAGGAGGAGCACACACTTGGAGGTGTGGGGACACAAACATCCCACTGGACCACCATTAGTAGATGTGTCAGGTATGTTTACTTGTAGAGTTTGTATAGTTGTGTAGAGTATTCCAGGTACATTTTTTTATTTTATTTTTAGAGTTTGAGTCTCTTTAGATTTATGGGAACGTTTGGAGTTTAACTTTGCAATTAGATAACCTCGCCTGTACTCAATCTCTATTCAGGCGTGATAGATTTGTACTCCATCGGTGTATAAGGCATCCCAGAATTTTATGTTTTTAATTATCTTGTGAGTCTTAGTTTTCAGGTTTGTTTATCGGCCGCGAATTAAATGCTATACGGCTGGATTGGAAGGAACTATAGAGACTCATACGCGCCTTGCCTATATCCAGGGGAGTCTGTTCCTTTTTATCATTGTTGTACATTTTTTATTTTTACTTTATTTTATTCCCTATTTCACATTAAGGACAATGTGTCGTTCAAGTGTGGGGGTGAGGAAACTTCGTTTTACATTTGTCTTAGTTAGTTTTTGAGTCTTTAAAAAAATAGAAAAAAATGGGAAAACGTCTTGAAAATATTTGCAATTAAATGGAAAATGACGGTACATTTGGGAACTTTTGGCTTTTGATTACCATACGTAAAAGATAAATATAGTAGAAACACATCCAGCTTGTGACGTACTGGTTAGCCCAACCAACCTTGATAGGTGCTTAGAATATACTGTTGGATCAGTATTGCTCTTTGTATGAACTTGCTAGTGAACACTTAAGTGTCTAGCAAGTTCTTTATCAGTAATAGCACAGCGGAATGATATAAGTTAAAGCTACACTTATCAACAGGAGTTATTATTCACCCTGAATGTTTGATAAAACTAAAGATAAGTATTTAATGAGAATCTAAGCATTGAATGAGAATGAACACTTAAACAGATTCTCAGTAAATGAAATGAAAATAACAATGATAAGCTTTGAAGGATTTTTGTATTAAAAATCAATGTCTAAAACAGAGGGATGAACCCATCTATTTATAGACTTTACAAATACATAAACCTTGCCAAAAAGCAAGTTCGGAGACAAGTTGCAACAAGTTGCAATCTTGGAACTTGTACAAAAAGTTAAAGTAATACTAAACTAATAAACTACTGAAACATAAGGCGGTGGAAAGATTCTTGAACAAGTGCTGATGAATTACAAACAACTGATGAGTAGTTTGTCTTCAGTAGTTCTTCAGTGAACTGTCTGGTTTGGACTTCAGAAACTTCTGATTCATTTCTTCTTCAGTACTTGTAGAATCCTTCTTTAGCAGTTTAGTCTTCTTTCTTCAGTAGTTCTATACTTAGAATAATTTGACAGAAGTGAATTAGACTAAGGTTTGCAAAAGCGGTTTCACCAATCCTTTTTGTCCTAACAATCTCCCCCTGGATTGATGAAGCCAAAACCTTTCTAATTCCTTATTGTTTTCTTCTGTCATTCACAATCTTCCATATCCCTTTGAACATGGAATTCTTCAACTGGTTCAGCTGTTCATCAGTGAGAGATCCTCTTTATGGTTCTAGATGCTGGATTGTAAGCAGGTCTTGAGTTGATAGCTTCTTCAGATCATTCATCAACTTATAGGCTCTGCTTGTGAGGTCTCTTCTTGTCACTTGTACTGAGTTGTCATCAGTAAAGGACCATCTGATGATAGGCACTTTAGTCTTGTCAAAGTCTAATGTATAGGGAACCATGCTGGTACCCTGGGATGCTCCTGAGTGTTGGATGTCTTCGATTTCAGTGACTCTCTGGTGGGATTCTCTTCCTTGTTCTTGTTGCATCACATTAGGTAGTTGAAAGGTTGGCAAGTGATGCTTAGTAACTACCTTAGTGTGCAGTTTGTCTTTAATGGTCTTTTGAATTTGATAGGCAAAGGTGGAAGGATCCCTGAATTGGGTTATCAGAGGTTTCTCTTCAATGTCGAAGTCAGAATGGACTACTGTACTTCCTTCTAGTAGTACCATCCTGAAATCAGTCTTCACATTCTCCTCTGTCTTTTTCTTTGTAGCAGGTTTTCTTGAAACACCAGAAGTTCTAACTACTGAAGTTGACACTTCAGCAGTTTCAAACTTCTCTGGATTTGCAGCCCTTGCAGCCTTGTATTTTCTATAAGTGTCCACCATTCTTTCTTCTTTCCATTTGGACACAGAGGCTTTTGAACCATAACCATTTGCTCCTAATTCTTCAATCATCTAGGCTCTCTTGGCTTTTCCATCTTTACTTGTTGCAAGTTTGTCTGCAACAAGTTGAGTTATTCTTGTTAGCTCTTCCATGGAGAGTCCCTTCAATGTATAGGCTTTGGTCTTGTTGTTCTTGGTGATGTAAGACATCAGTTGTTGTCTTTTGTCTTCCTCAGTAATTCTTTCCAGGTTAGCCTGCCTTTGAAGTTCTGCATCATAAGCCTGTATCTTTTCATCCAGGCTTAAGTCATCCCTTGCTTCCAAAGCACTATAGATCTCATCTTTCTTAGCCTTTCTTTCGGCTGCAATTAAACTCTCTCAAGTAGTTCTTTGGACATAGATAGAGGAGAAGGGTTCAACACAGTCATTGTTGTAGTTGTAGTAGGCTTTGTAATAGGAGTTGGTTGTTGTTCAGTTGTCTTAGAAGGCTCAACAGTTGGTTGTATGTTGGAAGTGTTAACTTCTGATGTGTTGACACCTGCTGAAGGTTTGTCAACTACTGAAGGATTGTCTTCAGTACTTTCTGATTCATCATCAGAACTTTCAGCATCAGAAGTTTCTTCATTATGGCCTTGGGATGTTTCAGCTTCTTCTATTTCTTTCTCAGAGACACCAAATTGTTGAGCCAGGTTTTCTCTTCTGTCTTGGTCTCTCTGTTCTCTTTCTTGGATAGCCACTCTTGCCCTTATCCTGGCTTCGAATGACTCCCTAGGTTCCTTAGTTTTCTCCCCCTTTTTGGATTCATCAAGCTTTTTCTTTGAGGGTTCAGAGAAATGACCTGTAAGAATAGCAATCTGTTTGGAATTGAAGTCAATCTTGTTGGACAGATCGTTCATCTTAGTCTGTATCACTCCAAATTGGTTTTTGATGGACAGCTCCAAGTCAACTGTGTAGGTTTGGAAGTGATTTTTGATGAGGGTGTTCATCATGTGATATAAGGGACCATCTGGACTGCATAGCTGGTTCATGTCTATGCTGGATGGCCCAGGGAATTAGGTAGGCATTTGTAGTGAGGGGTGTGTTTTTGGGAGATCTTCTTGTTGTACAGAAGATGCCACTTTTGGGGAATCAGGGATTAAGTGGACTTTAACCTGATCTGGTGTGACTAGCTTCTTGAGCATAGATACACCAGGTGCAGGACCTTCACTTGTAGCCGTCAATTCAGTAGTTTTGTGTTGTGAATCATCATCCAAGTCAATGGAATCATCTGAATCCCTGATTACATCCTCAATGAGGACTGTATCAGTTACAGCATGAGCTGAGCCCAACTCAGTTGTCTCATGTACCTCTTTATCTTGGTTCAGAGGATTTCCTGCCTCAGGCATTAAGCCTTAATCAGTAGTTGCCACAGTTGAGGTCTTAGCTATGTTGCTTCTGTCCTTAGATCCACCACTGAGTGGTAAATGAGTAGTAGCAGCCTCAAAAGTACCAAAAGTTTCTAAGTTTGGGCTTAGAGACCCTGGTTCATCCTCATCTCTTTGGTCAGGGCTGTGAGTGTCCACATCCATGTAAGAATCTGAGGCTATGTCCCCTGTTTGATGTGGTTGTTGGGGACTGAAATTTTCAGATGGGACTTTCTCTTTTAGCCCAGAGAGAAGTTTGGCTATTTCCATATCAGGTTCAGAAATTTGGGGTGCTGGTTCAGTAGTTTGGGCAATGGGTTCAGCAGTTTCAAAAGAGGAGTCAATAGGAATAGTTTTCTTTTGTCTTTTTCTTTTGAAAAGTATGGTGATTGGTGCTCTTGGTGGGGATTGAAATGGATGAGACTGAGAGGATGTTTCAGTCACATATTTATCAAGTGTAGATTGCACATTAGCTAGTTCAGGCATCTCAACCTCCTGAACTGCTTTTCTTTTTGGGTTGGTGGGTTTTTGTTTTTGTTGCTTGGGTTTCTTGGCCTTTGGGGGTGTAGGTTTGGAAGATGAGGGTTCCACGGGGACTGTTTCTGGTTCCCCTTGGTCATCTTCTGGCCAGGCAGCCGGTTTGTTGTGCCTTGAGTATGCTTGTAAGGACAAAGGGTTTAAAATTGTAGTTTTACCCACAAGCACCTCTTCTCCAAGTTCTTTTATTATGCAATGAATAATAAATCTTGGGTACAACAAAAACTTCTTTTTAGTATTGAGATGATGTAACACCAACTCATTAAAGAAAAGTGATGATGCCCTGAATTTTGTTTCATTCACTATGGAATGAAAAATAGGTTGAAAAGTTGAGGGCATCTGATCATAAGATCCAGTTTTCGTAACTCAGATGAGTTATCAAAGTATCATATTCCTATATATATATATATATATATATATATATATATATATATATATATATATATATATATATATATATATATATATATAGGCTAAGTATCCACAAGAAACCCTCTAAAATGAAGAAACTCCCAAAAACCCAACTAGTGGACCACATTGATCCACATCACCATGCTTTGTTTTAGAGGGAAAGGGTACATTGGTCTTTTAACTTTTTTTTATTATCTCTCATTTGAAAAGAGGTACTTCTATGGATCAATAAGTCAAGCCATCTTGTATCTTCATTATTATTATTTCACTTTCCCCCATATTGTTCCCCCTTTTCCATATCAATAATATACAACCTACCGAATGTTCTTCACTCTCATTAACTTCTCTGTTTCTTCTCCCTGCCTCATTAACTTTTTCATGTGATGGAATCGAATCCTCTAATTATGCCACATTTAATGATCGTAGATTCTAGGAATAACCATGCACCGACTGATTTTGTTTCAATGTTCTCTCCTGTTTCAGAAACATATCATGATAGTGATGATTCTGGATCTAAAGGTTTGTACATGGTTTTTTTAGCGCCGATGATATAGTATGTTAAGCCTAGTATGTTATAGTTATAGTTATCTTAACAGGGTTTTATATTTTTTAGAAAGTAGTACTTGTCTGTTCATGATCACAGTGTTGTTATAATTATAGTGGTGTAGTTATAGTTATAACAAAGTTTTTAATATTTTTTTTCAAAACAGGGTTACATAGTTATTCATATGTTTTCTAGTACCCTCAACAAAGTTATTTTTTTGTAGTAGTGTGGGTTGTAGTGTTTTATATTTTTTGTTGTTTACAGGCCTTAATGCTGGTTCCTCATCTGAGCCCTCATCTGTGTTCAGGAATGTTGATGGAAATCAAAGAGGAGCAAATGAAGATATATATGTAGGGGTTGAGTTAGGTAAGCTATGGCAAGCTATTTTTGCAAAACATGGGCCTTAAGTTAGTGGGTGTGGTGCTGATAGTCTTGTTTAGCATAGATTACGAGTTTTGTAAAAGCAGACATTTCTTAAATTCTGGGATACTACATTATATGTGTTACATGTGTTACATAGAGGCTGTTTTTTTAGAGTTATTTGTTGGTGAATGTTTATCCGAAGATATATTTTTGATAGCTGTTTTTGTGTCTTACATATTTTACCTACAAGATGATCAACAGAAATATAGAAATCTAACGTATGTAACACAGCCTTGCATAAGGACATTACAAGTTTTAGATGTTTTTTACTTCAGAATCTATTTCCTTGTTTGTTGTTTTCTTTTAAAAATTTTGTATACTGTCTCCAAATGTAAAAGCTATAAATTTTAGATGTTTTTTACTTAACAGGTGAAAATGAAGACATTGAGCCGTACTATGTTATTGCAACCCCAAACGGTACCAAATTCTGGATCCCCAATATGATCCCCCGGTATTTGCCTGCTGTTGGTCAGACTTTCCCGACGTTTGAGGCTCCAATGGCCATGTATAAGGAATATGCACAGCAGTCCGGTTTTTCAGCCAAGAAGGGGCAAACCAAGGTTTGGATGGGGGAACCGACACATAAGTACATCCGTTGTTGCGAATATGGTAAACCTCAGGTTAACAAAACATTTGACACTTTAGATGAATCTTCTGTTAAACCCTGTAAAACTTCATTCAGCCTCTCAAACTGCCAAGCCCATGTGTTAGTGTCAATCACTTGTGGTGGTTCATTGTTTAAAGTCATTCGTTTCAATGATATTCATAACCATCAGCTCTGGGATAAAAATAACATTGACCTTACTAAGATTTCTCGGAAACTTTCTTTCTCGATCAAACAGTTCATTCATAACACGTCTCTAAACCGAGTTGGACCTATGAAAGCTCATAGGTACTTAGTGTCTCTTAAAGGCGGTGACCATAATGTCCATGGAACTGCTGTTGACTTCAAGAACTTTAGTAAGCAGCTTCTAATTTTTGTCAGCGATAGGGACTCATCTTTATTCCTTGTCCGTTTGCGTGATTGGCTTGAAAATTTACCAGATTTTTTTTATGACTTTGTGGTGCGCGATGGTAAACTACACTCTGTTTTCTGGACGGATGAAATTTCAAAATTGAACTATAAGGCCTTCGGTGATGTTGTAGGGTTTGATGCAACATACAGCATAAACAAAGTAAGTTACTTTGACGTGCGTTACAGCTTTTCTGTTCTATATTTTTGACTACTTAACATAGGTAAATAACATGCCTATCTTTTTATAATGTACAGGTACAACATGATTTTTGTCCCTTTCACTGGGGTGGACCACCACAAGCAGTGTTTGACCTTTGGTGCAGGATTGATAATTAATGAAACCATAGATTCCTAGTGTGGTTGCTTGAATGTTTTTTAAAAGCTCATGGTTCACAGCCCAGGCTAGTGTTGACTGACCAAGACCCGTCGATGATGCAGGCTGTACCACAAGTGTTCACTGAGGCTCGCCACAGGCTATGTATGTGGCATATAATGAAAAAACTACCCACCAAGGTAATGTATATGTAGGCACCCATATTCTGTATTATGTTATGTTCTAGTTAGATCCTCACTCACATGTTAAAAATTACTTACGTTTCTTTGTTCTTTGCACCTAGGTTTCTGGAGATGTTTTAGACAACACTGAGTTTCGGTCGTGCATTCTCAAATTGGTCTGGAACATTTACATAAAACCTACAACGTTTGAAGCTCGATGGCATGCGCTGCTAGAGACATTTAGTCTTGAAGAAAACCAGTGGTTGAACGATATGTATGCAATCAAGGAATTGTGGGTGCCGGCGTATTTCATGGAGATTCCAATGTCTTGCTTGATGAAAACAACTTCCAGAAGTGAGAGTTCCAACAGTTCGTTTAAAGTCAATTCCACTGGTGCAAACACACTAGTTCAATTCATGTTATGTATTGAATCCCGTCTTGATAGCCAACGTTACCGTCAGCACGTTGCCGAGTACAAAACCTCATCGATGGTTTTTGTCGGGTCTACGGACTTAGCCATTGAGCAACATGCGTTTACTCTGTACACCAATAATGTCTTTCAGGAAGTTAAGAAGGAGATTGTGAAGGGGAAGTTTTCTTGCTACATATCGAATGTCTATGAACAGGACAACATGCCTGCCGTGTTTTCAACCACCCAACTGGACAAGCGTCGTGATGTTACCAATGTTTACCAGGTACCCATTTTGCAACTTCCTGTGTTTTAGGTTTTCTGTAAAAACTGCAAATAATATTGTTATAAATGCTAAAAGGTTTTGCAACATGTGTAACAAGTTAGTTGTGCCACAGACTATCTATTGTATTTGACTTTTTTATACTTCCTGTTATTTAGGTTTTCTGTCAAAACTGCAAATATTATTGTTATAAATACTAAAACAACATGCTACATGTGTAACAAGTTAGTTGTACCAAACACTATCTATGGTATTTGACTTTCTTGTACTTCCTATGATTTAGTTTTTCTCTTTCAAAACTTCAAATATTATTGTTATAAATGCTAAAAGGTTTTGCTACATGTGTAACAAGTTAGTTGTACCAAACACTATCTATGGTATTTGACTTTTTTGTACTTCCTGTGATTTAGGTTTTCTCTATCAAAACTTCAAATATTATTGTTATAAATGCTAAAATTTTTGCTACATGTGTAACAAGTTAGTTGTACCAAACACTATCTATGGTATTTGACTTTTGAGGCTGACTTTTGATTATACACCAGAGGATGTTGTACATAGGTGGTACTTGTTGCTGTTACATGTCTTTTAACATTTCTACAATGATGCAGGTGCGATTTGACAGCGTTGATACAACAGCTTAATGCTCTTGCCGAGCTTTTACGCGTCTTGGCTACCTTTGCCGCCATGTCTTTGCAGTTTACATGATTAAGAAAGTTGACCGCATCCCCCAACAATATGTTGCCGACAGGTGGTTACGTGACATTCTACCCAAGAAAGTGTTCTCCATTTGCAGCCGTTATGGTGTTGACACTCATCCAGGTTCTGTGTTGAGGAATGAGATACTTGAACTCGTAACTGAATGTGTCGATGTTTCCAGGACAGATGAAACCGCGCTGGTGGACTTGGTTGAGCTGCTCAAATCAATCAAACTGAACTTGTTATCCAGGGAATCTATTTCTGTTATTTCGAATGAACCGACTGAAGCGGTAGTGGAGGACATAATTAGGCAATCGGCTGATACTGAGGTTGTGGTTGACAATCCTGATGTGGCACGCAAAAACGGTTGTAGGAAAACTCACAGAATCTCTGGACCTGGTGAGAAGGCCACCACAAAGTGCCCCAAAATGCCTAAGGCCCCACGCTTATGCAACAATTGCCACCAATATGTCACGGATCATGATGCAAGGAATTGCGAAAAGATTGCTGCGATGAAAAGGGCCAAGGAGGAGGCGGCACACACCCGGAAAGCCTAAAATAAGTTGATGGCAGTTGATGGGGCAGCGTCACTAATCTCTGCTTTTTGAACCATGTTGGACACCGGTAACAGTTAGAAACATATGCAGTCCCTTGTTGTTACATGTGTAACATGGTTGCCACATTTCATGTTTTGTTGTTCCCCAGCTACTTCTATGGTTTTTTTTACTTTCTGGTTTATGTATGATGTTCAACCACTAGACATGATGTTTTGTGTTTTGTAATATATAACGTGGTGTGGTTGTACTTATTATATTCTGTGTTTTACATTACCCACTTTTTGTAACATACGCAACACAAAAACTCCACTGATGTTGTGATTATTATATTACATATCATTTGAGTTATCTCTTATAGTGTGGGTCCATGAACAGGAAGTGTTTGAGTAAATGTGGTAGATTTGGTACGGAAGATTCCCTACCAAAATCTAATAAAATAATGATATGTAAGGACAAAGTACCTAATGAAGAGAATAAAATATAAATTGATCTTGAACTTTATTACACAACCCCTTTTTATCAATATTGATTTGACATAAAGTAAAGTCCAAGTACTGAATCCTCAATGGGATTTCATTAAAGGAAGTGGACTTAGCAAAGACACAGAGAAGGAGGGTATGAAAGAAAAATTTCATGACTGGTGGGAAAAACTTTTTGAAAAGTGTTGACCCAGTCATTTTTGCATCATAACCTCTTTCCTGAAACTCTGTGTGAAGCTCTGCCTTAGGGAAAGAGTCTTTACCTGACAGGTCATTAAGTGAGAAGGTTGTGGATATGAGTTCAGCGGTAATGACGATACTTGTCTCTCCAATTTTTGAGATAATGGAAGTAGGCTTTTTGTCTTGAAGTAGAAACTCACCATTCAACTAGAATTCTTGGAGGGTATCAAGATAGATAGGGGCGTCAGCGGTTAGGATTGTCAGGTATTTGGATTGTAAAATGATGTCGATGGTGGAATGAAATGGAGTGTTTTCATCTGTTTTTACCAGATATGGGAGGTAATTGTGGGTGGCTTTAGCTTGAAGATCCTTGTAATGGATGTTGGTTTCAGGCCTAAGATTAAAACTCAAACTCTCACGTACAAGAACAAAAGTGAAGTGAATAATATTATGCTAGAAATATATAGAAGAACTTAAAGGAATAAAAAGCTGCTTATATTATTTGATAAACCATAACATGCCTTAAATAGGCATACAAGATAACTGACATGCAAAAACAAATGGTCAATACTACCTATTCAATAGCTAGCCTAAAGAACCGGACCAAGCTTGACTCTTCCCAACGTATACTTTCAAAAACTTGGTCCACCCATGACTTTCTAAACATTTATTTAATAACTAAATAAAACAAACTAAACTTACTAAATAATAAAACTAACTAATAAAACTTAAGTCAAGATTAAACCCAACATTCACCCCCTTAATCTTGACCCGTTCCTTCTACGAATCACAAAGATTCAATCATTTGACGAACCGCGCGGGTCCGGTTTCTTTCTAACTTTCTTTCTCTCGGTCTCATGCGAACTCCTTCGGTCTCGGTCTTCTCATTCACAATTTCGGTCTATTAATCAGCCTTTCGGTCTAAGCTTTCTTCAATAGAAGCTTCTTTCCGTCTACGGTCTTTCTAGGTTTATCTTGGTGTGAACCTCCGGTCATTGTCACACCCACGGTCTCACGCCTATGGTCTCTCTTTCTCCCACCGGAATTCACTTTCCGGCAGCGGTCTTTCAAGCCGTTCGGTCTACTACGGCTTCATTCTCTTTTCGCCAGCCTTTCTTTCTTACTTGCGGCGATTTCTTTCTTTCCTGCGAGGCCTTCTTTCTTGCTAAGCGACGCCGGCCTCTTCTTTCTTTGGCGCCTCTTCTTTCTTTCTTTCTTTCTTAAGGATTCAAGGATTTGAACCCACCTTTCTTTCTTGGTTAAACTTTCTTCGTTCTTTGAAACTAATACTTTCTTCTTTCTTGTCATCACTTTCTTTCTTGCTTGAAACTTGCTTTAATCATACTTCTTGCTTTCTTGTTGACAGCAATCACGCAAATTAATCTGCCTTTTTTTTTTTTTTTGTTGATCGACTTCACCTAAGATCCTTTTGTTGCATCCTTTCTTTCACTTTGACAGCACACACATACACTATACACTGCACATGTGCCTTTCAAGAAAGAAACATACATACACATCACACCATACATTCATGAATCACACATATCCTTCTCTTGCAGCTTCTTTCTTTTTCTCATTGTCTTTCTCTTCCTCTTTATCTTTATCTGCAGCTTTCTTTCTTTCTATGTTAGACACCTTGCTTATTCTACATACCCTTCTTCTTCTTACTCATGAACCTACTGCTTCTACTTCAGGCCGTAGCCATGGGATGCTCTCTTATGCGAACCGACTCTCAAAACAACCCTCTCTTTCTACCTTGCTCTGATACCAAATGTTGGCTTCAGGCCTAAGATTAAAACTCAAACTCTCACGTACAAGAACAAAAGTGAAGTGAATAATATTATGCTAGAAATATATAGAAGAACTTAAAGGAATAAAAAGCTGCTTATATTATTTGATAAACCATAACATGCCTTAAATAGGCATACAAGATAACTGACATGCAAAAACAAATGGTCAATACTACCTATTCAATAGCTAGCCTAAAGAACCGGACCAAGCTTGACTCTTCCCAACGTATACTTTCAAAAACTTGGTCCACCCATGACTTTCTAAACATTTATTTAATAACTAAATAAAACAAACTAAACTTACTAAATAATAAAACTAACTAATAAAACTTAAGTCAAGATTAAACCCAACATTCACCCCCTTAATCTTGACCCGTTCCTTCTACGAATCACAAAGATTCAATCATTTGACGAACCGCGCGGGTCCGGTTTCTTTCTAACTTTCTTTCTCTCGGTCTCATGCGAACTCCTTCGGTCTCGGTCTTCTCATTCACAATTTCGGTCTATTAATCAGCCTTTCGGTCTAAGCTTTCTTCAACAGAAGCTTCTTTCCGTCTACGGTCTTTCTAGGTTTATCTTGGTGTGAACCTCCGGTCATTGTCACACCCACGGTCTCACGCCTATGGTCTCTCTTTCTCCCACCGGAATTCACTTTCCGGCAGCGGTCTTTCAAGCCGTTCGGTCTACTACGGCTTCATTCTCTTTTCGCCAGCCTTTCTTTCTTACTTGCGGCGATTTCTTTCTTTCCTGCGAGGCCTTCTTTCTTGCTAAGCGACGCCGGCCTCTTCTTTCTTTGGCGCCTCTTCTTTCTTTCTTTCTTTCTTAAGGATTCAAGGATTTGAACCCACCTTTCTTTCTTGGTTAAACTTTCTTCGTTCTTTGAAACTAATACTTTCTTCTTTCTTGTCATCACTTTCTTTCTTGCTTGAAACTTGCTTTAATCATACTTCTTGCTTTCTTGTTGACAGCAATCACGCAAATTAATCTGCCTTTTTTTTTTTGTTGATCGACTTCACCTAAGATCCTTTTGTTGCATCCTTTCTTTCACTTTGACAGCACACACATACACTATACACTGCACATGTGCCTTTCAAGAAAGAAACATACATACACATCACACCATACATTCATGAATCACACATATCCTTCTCTTGCAGCTTCTTTCTTTTTCTCATTGTCTTTCTCTTCCTCTTTATCTTTATCTGCAGCTTTCTTTCTTTCTATGTTAGACACCTTGCTTATTCTACATACCCTTCTTCTTCTTACTCATGAACCTACTGCTTCTACTTCAGGCCGTAGCCATGGGCTGCTCTCTTATGCGAACCGACTCTCAAAACAGCCCTCTCTTTCTACCTTGCTCTGATACCAAATGTTGGTTTCAGGCCTAAGATTAAAACTCAAACTCTCACGTACAAGAACAAAAGTGAAGTGAATAATATTATGCTAGAAATATATAGAAGAACTTAAAGGAATAAAAAGCTGCTTATATTATTTGATAAACCATAACATGCCTTAAATAGGCATACAAGATAACTGACATGCAAAAACAAATGGTCAATACTACCTATTCAATAGCTAGCCTAAAGAACCGGACCAAGCTTGACTCTTCCCAACGTATACTTTCAAAAACTTGGTCCACCCATGACTTTCTAAACATTTATTTAATAACTAAATAAAACAAACTAAACTTACTAAATAATAAAACTAACTAATAAAACTTAAGTCAAGATTAAACCCAACATTCACCCCCTTAATCTTGACCCGTTCCTTCTACGAATCACAAAGATTCAATCATTTGACGAACCGCGCGGGTCCGGTTTCTTTCTAACTTTCTTTCTCTCGGTCTCATGCGAACTCCTTCGGTCTCGGTCTTCTCATTCACAATTTCGGTCTATTAATCAGCCTTCCGGTCTAAGCTTTCTTCAACAGAAGCTTCTTTCCGTCTACGGTCTTTCTAGGTTTATCTTGGTGTGAACCTCCGGTCATTGTCACACCCACGGTCTCACGCCTATGGTCTCTCTTTCTCCCACCGGAATTCACTTTCCGGCAGCGGTCTTTCAAGCCGTTCGGTCTACTACGGCTTCATTCTCTTTTCGCCAGCCTTTCTTTCTTACTTGCGGCGATTTCTTTCTTTCCTGCGAGGCCTTCTTTCTTGCTAAGCGACGCCGGCCTCTTCTTTCTTTGGCGCCTCTTCTTTCTTACTTTCTTTCTTAAGGATTCAAGGATTTGAACCCACCTTTCTTTCTTGGTTAAACTTTCTTCGTTCTTTGAAACTAATACTTTCTTCTTTCTTGTCATCACTTTCTTTCTTGCTTGAATCTTGCTTTAATCATACTTCTTGCTTTCTTGTTGACAGCAATCACGCAAATTAATATGCCTTTTTTTTTTTTTTGTTGATCGACTTCACCTAAGATCCTTTTGTTGCATCCTTTCTTTCACTTTGACAGCACACACATACACTATACACTGCACATGTGCCTTTCAAGAAAGAAACATACATACACATCACACCAAACATTCATGAATCACACATATCCTTCTCTTGCAGCTTCTTTCTTTTTCTCATTGTCTTTCTCTTCCTCTTTATCTTTATCTGCAGCTTTCTTTCTTTATATGTTAGACACCTTGCTTATTCTACATACCCTTCTTCTTCTTACTCATGAACCTACTGCTTCTACTTCAGGCCGTAGCCATGGGCTGCTCTCTTATGCGAACCGACTCTCAAAACAGCCCTCTCTTTCTACCTTGCTCTGATACCAAATGTTGGTTTCAGGCCTAAGATTAAAACTCAAACTCTCACGTACAAGAACAAAAGTGAAGTGAATAATATTATGCTAGAAATATATAGAAGAACTTAAAGGAATAAAAAGCTGCTTATATTATTTGATAAACCATAACATGCCTTAAATAGGCATACAAGATAACTGACATGCAAAAACAAATGGTCAATACTACCTATTCAATAGCTAGCCTAAAGAACCGGACCAAGCTTGACTCTTCCCAACGTATACTTTCAAAAACTTGGTCCACCCATGACTTTCTAAACATTTATTTAATAACTAAATAAAACAAACTAAACTTACTAAATAATAAAACTAACTAATAAAACTTAAGTCAAGATTAAACCCAACATTCACCCCCTTAATCTTGACCCGTTCCTTCTACGAATCACAAAGATTCAATCATTTGACGAACCGCGCGGGTCCGGTTTCTTTCTAACTTTCTTTCTCTCGGTCTCATGCGAACTCCTTCGGTCTCGGTCTTCTCATTCACAATTTCGGTCTATTAATCAGCCTTTCGGTCTAAGCTTTCTTCAATAGAAGCTTCTTTCCGTCTACGGTCTTTCTAGGTTTATCTTGGTGTGAACCTCCGGTCATTGTCACACCCACGGTCTCACGCCTATGGTCTCTCTTTCTCCCACCGGAATTCACTTTCCGGCAGCGGTCTTTCAAGCCGTTCGGTCTACTACGGCTTCATTCTCTTTTCGCCAGCCTTTCTTTCTTACTTGCGGCGATTTCTTTCTTTCCTGCGAGGCCTTCTTTCTTGCTAAGCGACGCCGGCCTCTTCTTTCTTTGGCGCCTCTTCTTTCTTACTTTCTTTCTTAAGGATTCAAGGATTTGAACCCACCTTTCTTTCTTGGTTAAACTTTCTTCGTTCTTTGAAACTAATACTTTCTTCTTTCTTGTCATCACTTTCTTTCTTGCTTGAAACTTGCTTTAATCATACTTCTTGCTTTCTTGTTGACAGCAATCACGCAAATTAATATGCCTTTTTTTTTTTTTGTTGATCGACTTCACCTAAGATCCTTTTGTTGCATCCTTTCTTTCACTTTGACAGCACACACATACACTATACACTGCACATGTGCCTTTCAAGAAAGAAACATACATACACATCACACCAAACATTCATGAATCACACATATCCTTCTCTTGCAGCTTCTTTCTTTTTCTCATTGTCTTTCTCTTCCTCTTTATCTTTATCTGCAGCTTTCTTTCTTTATATGTTAGACACCTTGCTTATTCTACATACCCTTCTTCTTCTTACTCATGAACCTACTGCTTCTACTTCAGGCCGTAGCCATGGGCTGCTCTCTTATGCGAACCGACTCTCAAAACAGCCCTCTCTTTCTACCTTGCTCTGATACCAAATGTTGGTTTCAGGCCTAAGATTAAAACTCAAACTCTCACGTACAAGAACAAAAGTGAAGTGAATAATATTATGCTAGAAATATATAGAAGAACTTAAAGGAATAAAAAGCTGCTTATATTATTTGATAAACCATAACATGCCTTAAATAGGCATACAAGATAACTGACATGCAAAAACAAATGGTCAATACTACCTATTCAATAGCTAGCCTAAAGAACCGGACCAAGCTTGACTCTTCCCAACGTATACTTTCAAAAACTTGGTCCACCCATGACTTTCTAAACATTTATTTAATAACTAAATAAAACAAACTAAACTTACTAAATAATAAAACTAACTAATAAAACTTAAGTCAAGATTAAACCCAACATTCACCCCCTTAATCTTGACCCGTTCCTTCTACGAATCACAAAGATTCAATCATTTGACGAACCGCGCGGGTCCGGTTTCTTTCTAACTTTCTTTCTCTCGGTCTCATGCGAACTCCTTCGGTCTCGGTCTTCTCATTCACAATTTCGGTCTATTAATCAGCCTTTCGGTCTAAGCTTTCTTCAATAGAAGCTTCTTTCCGTCTACGGTCTTTCTAGGTTTATCTTGGTGTGAACCTCCGGTCATTGTCACACCCACGGTCTCACGCCTATGGTCTCTCTTTCTCCCACCGGAATTCACTTTCCGGCAGCGGTCTTTCAAGCCGTTCGGTCTACTACGGCTTCATTCTCTTTTCGCCAGCCTTTCTTTCTTACTTGCGGCGATTTCTTTCTTTCCTGCGAGGCCTTCTTTCTTGCTAAGCGACGCCGGCCTCTTCTTTCTTTGGCGCCTCTTCTTTCTTACTTTCTTTCTTAAGGATTCAAGGATTTGAACCCACCTTTCTTTCTTGGTTAAACTTTCTTCGTTCTTTGAAACTAATACTTTCTTCTTTCTTGTCATCACTTTCTTTCTTGCTTGAAACTTGCTTTAATCATACTTCTTGCTTTCTTGTTGACAGCAATCACGCAAATTAATATGCCTTTTTTTTTTTTGTTGATCGACTTCACCTAAGATCCTTTTGTTGCATCCTTTCTTTCACTTTGACAGCACACACATACACTATACACTGCACATGTGCCTTTCAAGAAAGAAACATACATACACATCACACCAAACATTCATGAATCACACATATCCTTCTCTTGCAGCTTCTTTCTTTTTCTCATTGTCTTTCTCTTCCTCTTTATCTTTATCTGCAGCTTTCTTTCTTTATATGTTAGACACCTTGCTTATTCTACATACACTTCTTCTTCTTACTCATGAACCTACTGCTTCTACTTCAGGCCGTAGCCATGGGCTGCTCTCTTATGCGAACCGACTCTCAAAACAGCCCTCTCTTTCTACCTTGCTCTGATACCAAATGTTGGTTTCAGGCCTAAGATTAAAACTCAAACTCTCACGTACAAGAACAAAAGTGAAGTGAATAATATTATGCTAGAAATATATAGAAGAACTTAAAGGAATAAAAAGCTGCTTATATTATTTGATAAACCATAACATGCCTTAAATAGGCATACAAGATAACTGACATGCAAAAACAAATGGTCAATACTACCTATTCAATAGCTAGCCTAAAGAACCGGACCAAGCTTGACTCTTCCCAACGTATACTTTCAAAAACTTGGTCCACCCATGACTTTCTAAACATTTATTTAATAACTAAATAAAACAAACTAAACTTACTAAATAATAAAACTAACTAATAAAACTTAAGTCAAGATTAAACCCAACATTCACCCCCTTAATCTTGACCCGTTCCTTCTACGAATCACAAAGATTCAATCATTTGACGAACCGCGCGGGTCCGGTTTCTTTCTAACTTTCTTTCTCTCGGTCTCATGCGAACTCCTTCGGTCTCGGTCTTCTCATTCACAATTTCGGTCTATTAATCAGCCTTTCGGTCTAAGCTTTCTTCAATAGAAGCTTCTTTCCGTCTACGGTCTTTCTAGGTTTATCTTGGTGTGAACCTCCGGTCATTGTCACACCCACGGTCTCACGCCTATGGTCTCTCTTTCTCCCACCGGAATTCACTTTACGGCAGCGGTCTTTCAAGCCGTTCGGTCTACTACGGCTTCATTCTCTTTTCGCCAGCCTTTCTTTCTTACTTGCGGCGATTTCTTTCTTTCCTGCGAGGCCTTCTTTCTTGCTAAGCGACGCCGGCCTCTTCTTTCTTTGGCGCCTCTTCTTTCTTTCTTTCTTTCTTAAGGATTCAAGGATTTGAACCCACCTTTCTTTCTTGGTTAAACTTTCTTCGTTCTTTGAAACTAATACTTTCTTCTTTCTTGTCATCACTTTCTTTCTTGGTTGAAACTTGCTTTAATCATACTTCTTGCTTTCTTGTTGACAGCAATCACGCAAATTAATCTGCCTTTTTTTTTTTTTTTTTTTTATTGATCGACTTCACCTAAGATCCTTTTGTTGCATCCTTTCTTTCACTTTGACAGCACACACATACACTATACACTGCACATGTGCCTTTCAAGAAAGAAACATACATACACATCACACCATACATTCATGAATCACATATATCCTTCTCTTGCAGCTTCTTTCATTTTCTCATTGTCTTTCTCTTCCTCTTTATCTTTATCTGCAGCTTTCTTTCTTTCTATGTTAGACACCTTGCTTATTCTACATACCCTTCTTCTTCTTACTCATGAACCTACTGCTTCTACTTCAGGCCGTAGCCATGGGCTGCTCTCTTATGCGAACCGACTCTCAAAACAGCCCTCTCTTTCTACCTTGCTCTGATACCAAATGTTGGTTTCAGGCCTAAGATTAAAACTCAAACTCTCACGTACAAGAACAAAAGTGAAGTGAATAATATTATGCTAAAAATATATAGAAGAACTTAAAGGAATAAAAAGCTGCTTATATTATTTGATAAACCATAACATGCCTTAAATAGGCATACAAGATAACTGACATGCAAAAACAAATGGTCAATACTACCTATTCAATAGCTAGCCTAAAGAACCGGACCAAGCTTGACTCTTCCCAACGTATACTTTCAAAAACTTGGTCCACCCATGACTTTCTAAACATTTATTTAATAACTAAATAAAACAAACTAAACTTACTAAATAATAAAACTAACTAATAAAACTTAAGTCAAGATTAAACCCAACATTCACCCCCTTAATCTTGACCCGTTCCTTCTACGAATCACAAAGATTCAATCATTTGACGAACCGCGCGGGTCCGGTTTCTTTCTAACTTTCTTTCTCTCGGTCTCATGCGAACTCCTTCGGTCTCGGTCTTCTCATTCATAATTTCGGTCTATTAATCAGCCTTTCGGTCTAAGCTTTCTTCAATAGAAGCTTCTTTCCGTCTACGGTCTTTCTAGGTTTATCTTGGTGTGAACCTCCGGTCATTGTCACACCCACGGTCTCACGCCTATGGTCTCTCTTTCTCCCACCGGAATTCACTTTACGGCAGCGGTCTTTCAAGCCGTTCGGTCTACTACGGCTTCATTCTCTTTTCGCCAGCCTTTCTTTCTTACTTGCGGCGATTTCTTTCTTTCCTGCGAGGCCTTCTTTCTTGCTAAGCGACGCCGGCCTCTTCTTTCTTTGGCGCCTCTTCTTTCTTTCTTTCTTTCTTTCTTAAGGATTCAAGGATTTGAACCCACCTTTCTTTCTTGGTTAAACTTTCTTCGTTCTTTGAAACTAATACTTTCTTCTTTCTTGTCATCACTTTCTTTCTTGCTTGAAACTTGCTTTAATCATACTTCTTGCTTTCTTGTTGACAGCAATCACGCAAATTAATCTCCCTTTTTTTTTTTTTTTTTTTGTTGATCGACTTCACCTAAGATCCTTTTGTTGCATCCTTTCTTTCACTTTGACAGCACACACATACACTATACACTGCACATGTGCCTTTCATGAAAGAAACATACATACACATCACACCATACATTCATGAATCACACATATCCTTCTCTTGCAGCTTCTTTCTTTTTCTCATTGTCTTTCTCTTCCTCTTTATCTTTATCTGCAGCTTTCTATCTTTCTATGTTAGACACCTTGCTTATTCTACATACCCTTCTTCTTCTTACTCATGAACCTACTGCTTCTACTTCAGGCCGTAGCCATGGGCTGCTCTCTTATGCGAACCGACTCTCAAAACAGCCCTCTCTTTCTACCTTGCTCTGATACCAAATGTTGGTTTCAGGCCTAAGATTAAAACTCAAACTCTCACGTACAAGAACAAAAGTGAAGTGAATAATATTATGCTAGAAATATATAGAAGAACTTAAAGGAATAAAAAGCTGCTTATATTATTTGATAAACCATAACATGCCTTAAATAGGCATACAAGATAACTGACATGCAAAAACAAATGGTCAATACTACCTATTCAATAGCTAGCCTAAAGAACCGGACCAAGCTTGACTCTTCCCAACGTATACTTTCAAAAACTTGGTCCACCCATGACTTTCTAAACATTTATTTAATAACTAAATAAAACAAACTAAACTTACTAAATAATAAAACTAACTAATAAAACTTAAGTCATGATTAAACCCAACAATGGATTCCGAATGTGAGAGTGAGTGGAATTAGATAAAGGGTTTGAGAATGAAGAAGGCGGTTTCAGTATTTTGAATACAATGAGACAGTGTAATGACTGTTGTGATAAAACAGGGTTTTTATAGGCTCTGGTGAAACCGCTGATGTGGCCAAAACTCTGCTTGTAGGAACAGACGTGGCAAACATCTGATGGTTAAACATCTGGTGGTGTACAGCTGTTTTGGCAAACATCTGATGCAATCAGCTGTTGTTTTACTAAAGTGCTGATGCTAACAACACCTTTTTTTAATATTCTTAATAGATATATGTATATATGTAGATATATATATATATATATATATATATATATATATATATATATTTATAGATAACTAGGTGAAATCCCATGTGAAAACACGGGAACACTAAATCCAACTAAAGCTGAAAATCCATTCATTGGTTGTTGTGCTTCTGCCTTTAGTAACCACTGATAAATGAAATAGTTGATTGGAAACCACTGATGAAGCAAGCAACAGAGGATGAAACAAACTTCTGATGACAACAGGGGTTTGCATTCAACAGGTGTTGTCATCAGAAGTTTGTTTTTAGAGTAAACCCATTAGTAATAAAACGCTAGTTTTTTTTCGTTCTTTGTATAGCACCATGGTACTCGTTGGAAAGATAATAAAACGCTCGTTAATTTGGTGTAATTTTTTTTTTTCAAAAAAAGTGTCGTTTAAAAAAGTTATTAATATTTAAAAATCATGGGGGAAAGTGCATGTGCCATGCACATGATAGAGAAAAAATAATTTAATAGTAGATGGAGTATCCATGACCCATCTAAATGACCCAGTAAAATGAGCGGGAAAAAATTAAAGGAAGCTCTCATAAGGTTCCATGTGTCCCTCATTAGCTTTCATTTATATATATTATAGATAAAACAGTTGTTTTATCTGATCAGAGGTTTGAGACAGATTTTTCAACTTAACAGTGGATAGAATGGATGAAACAGTGGTTGTTTTATCTTTAACAAATTTTTCAACCAAAAGGCTATTTTTAAGGATGGATTTTGATTTTCTGAAACATTTTAATGCTTTTATTAAAAACATTTGTGTTGTTTAATCCATGTTTAGCATACCAATTCTAGAAATCAAATTTGTAAAGGTAGATGTGTCTAAAGCTTTTGTCAACACATCTGCCAACTAATCCTCTGTTGGAACATGGTGCAGAGAAATCAAACCTTTTTCATAGCTATCCCTGACAAAATGATGTCTGATGTGTTTGGTAGTTGAGTGAGAGACTGGATTCGTGATGATATTTTCAGCAGCTTGACTATCCAACATGAGTGAAGTCTTTAGTGCAGTTATCCCAAAATCCAGCAATTGATTTTGAAGCCACATGAGTTGGGCTATGCAGCTTGCAGCAGCAATGTATTCAGCCTCAGCTGTTGAGGTGGAAACAGGTGCTTGCTTTTTGCTTTGCCAAGAGACTAAGGCATTCCCTAGAAACTGGCACCCTCTTAATGTATACTTCCTTGTGGTGTGACAGCCAGCAAAATCACTATCTGAATAACCTGAAAGCTCAATGTTTCCATTAGCAGGATACCAGATACCAAGTGTAGGAGCACCTTTTAGGTATCTGAATATCCTTTTCACACCAATAAGGTTTGACTTTCTGGGTGAAGCCTGGGATCTTGTACAGACACAAGTGGCAAACATAATGTCTGGCTTAGATGCAGTTAAGTACAATAAAGACCCAATCATGCATCTGTAATGTGTTTGGTCAACCAGTTCATCCTTGTCATCAATAGTGAGTAGCTTGACTGTACTCATGGGTGTACTACATGGCTTATAGTCATTCATCTCAAATCTAGTTAACAAATTTTTCACATATTTATTTTGATGAATGAATGTGCCATTTTGCAGCTGTTTCACTTGGAGACCAAGGAAACACTGAAGTTCACCCATAGCACTCATTTCAAACTCTACTGTCATGAGTTCCCTAAACTCTTCACACATTTTGTTACATGTGGAACCAAAAATGATGTCATCCACATATATTTGAACAATTATTAAATCTTTCCCTCACCATTTCAAAAATAAGGTTTTATCAATTTTACCTCTTGTAAAACCAATGGATAAGAGAAAAGTGGAAAGAGTTTCATACTAGGCCCTTGGTGCTTGCTTAAGTCCATACAGAGCTTTATTAAGCTTGTGGACATGATCAAGATGGAATGTGTCTTCAAAACCAGGTGGTTGACATACATAGAGCTCCTCCTGAATTTTGCCATATATGAATGCACATTTGATATCCATCTGATACACCTTGATGTTGTAGTTGGCAGCAAAGGCTAGAAAGAGTCTGATAGCTTCTAGCCTTGCTAAAGGAGCAAAGGTTTCATCATAGTCTATTCCTTCTTCTTGTCTGAAGCCTTGAACCACAAGCCTGGATTTATTCTTGACAACTATACCCCTTTCATCAGTTTTATTTTTGAAGACCCACTTGTACCTATTGGACAAACATCCTTAGGTAGTGGTACAAGTTCCCATACTTGTTGTCTTTTAAACTGAAGGAGCTCTTCTTGCATATCTTCTACCCATGTTGTCTTTTAGTGCCTCTTGGTACTTGACAGGTTGTGTGAGAGATATAAACCCTGTAAAAAGACAGATATTGGAGGATTGGCTTCTTGTTAGCACACCCTCTCTGATGTTGCCAATGATTTAGTCTGGTGGATGAGCTCTTAGGTAGATTAGATCTCCCTGATATGGTATGATGGCATTATGAGGTGAAGGGCAGAGGTTTGGTGACTCTGCTATTGTAACATCTGTTTGCACTTCTGTAGTGCCATCACATGTTTGAAATGGAAGTGGGGGAATGGGTCCAAGTGGTGTAAAACTGGACTGACGTTTGTCAACAGATGTTTGACTTTTGTCAACAGATGATTGTGCAGTGGTTGTGAGAGGTGAAGCAGTGGTTTGAGGGTAAGACTGGCCAACAGTGGTTGACTAAGCTGTGACAGAGTTTTGACATTTGTTTTGAATAGCTGCTTCCTCTGATGCAGAATAGATTTTATAGTGACTGGGGATCACAACATCTGTTCTGTAATCTTGTTGTGCAGATTGTGGAGTACCTGCATTCTTAGTTTTAACAATGATATCTTCAAATTTGAATTTATCTAAATCAAACAACTCAGCAGGATTTGCTGGGATTTTTAGGGATGAAAGTTCATTGAACTTTGTTGATGCGTTTTGCGACTAATGATTGGATAAACATAAATAACATATGTTAAGTTTTTGTTAGAAAGGGGCGAAGGTAGATAATAGTGGGCGAAGGTAGAATGTTGATGGACGAAGGTGGACTGGAACTGATCAGAAGTTACATTCGACCATTGGTAATGGGCGAATGTGGAAAAGATCCACATTCGACCAATGCAAAGGGGCGAACGTGCAGTATCTATAAATAGGTTTTGTGTTTTTGAGTATGTAATAGAGTTGTCAGTTGTGTATGTGTTCAGGTCAGGTTCCAGGTGATTTTGTGAAAGTCTGTATTTGATCTAGATTAACGTGTGTGTGATTGTAATTGAATATTTGACAAAGTTAATCTATGAAAAGATGTTGAAAATGATCTTGATTGTGTTTTGATTAGAGTTTTATCATTTTGTTCAGAACTAGGGTTTCCGCACCTGGTTTTGTGACTTGTATGATCATATAATCCTGTTTTAGTTAAAATCTTTCGTTTTACAAAGTGGTATCAGAGCTAGTCAGATCATACAACAACAAATTTGATAAACTCAGAGCTGATTTGGACATGTTTTTGATCAAAATACATCTGTTTTTACATAAACATGGTTTTTGAGTGTTTTTGATTGATTTAGAGTTGAATTTGTGGTTAAAATCAAGTTTTCCAAGAATTAAAGTTGCTCCAAATCAATTCCGAAGCATAACCTGATTAAGATCATTCAAATCCACAAACTTTTGAAAATCTGAGATCAAAATAACCGTTTTTCAAAGTGTAACCGTTTTTCAAAGTGAGATCTGAACAAAAATGGGCGAACCTGGAACCTGAGTGGTCGAAAGTGATTGTGGGTGGGCGAACCTGAGTATTAGTTTGGACGAACCTGAAAATTGTTGTTGAATTTTTCACTTTCGGGTAAATTTTCCACCTTCGACCGTTATACTTTGGGCGAAAGTGGAAAGTGTGTTAGTCTGTGTCTACATTCTGGTGATTTCTACGTTCGGGTGGTACTGTGTGGTCGAACTTAGAATCAGAAGGGACGAAAGTGAAAGATTTCGGACGAATCTAGATCATTTTGGGCGAACCTAGTTTATTTTGGGCGAATCTAGGTCAATCCGGGTGAACCTTGGATTTATTTTGGAAAATTTTCTAAGTGTTGAAATTTTCTAAGTTCGTGAACATGTGGAATTTTCCGACTACACCGAGACCAGCAACGACACAACCACAACAGCAAGTGATGGACCCATGGACAGTGGCAGCACAAAAGACGAGCACACAGTCTTCGCAACCAATAAACTACATGGCGATGACGAGCTCGATGCCTCAAAGTGTAGCACCTCCAGCACCACAACATGACTACTGGGGCGTAGCAGCGGCGGTGGTAAATACTCAAACTACTAATGCTATTTCTACTTTGATTAACGATTTGTCTTCAGGTAGCGGGAATAGGCCACCGAAGCTCATGGACATATCAGAATACAATCAGTGGCAGAACAAATTCAAGATTCACTTGGAGGGCATGGGAGTGGAAGGAGCAGAGGCATGGAGCATGATTGCTAAAGGATACACATCACCGATTTTGGAGAATACAGGTGAAATGATTCCTTTGGAAAGCTTAACTGAGGATGAGAAGAAGAAATATGTGGTGGAAAAGAAAGCCTTTTCCCAATTGACTCAGGCAATCACAAATGATTTGCTACATCAATTTGGGACTTGTACGACCTCTAAGCAATTGTGGGATGTGCTTAAGAGGAGGCATGATGGGAACGAGAAGACGAGAAGTTTGAGGATGGATGAACTGAGAAAGGAGTTTGAGAATTTTTCTTATATTGGAAATGAAACTTTAAAAGAATTAACTCCTAGATATAGTCATTTGCTAACCGAATTGTCTAGTTATGGTATACAGATTCCCATGAAGAATTTGGTGGATAAGTTTGCAGATGCTTTACCACCTTACTGGGATCAGCATGTAGAAGTTCTCAGGGAGAAGGATGCATATCAGTACTGGACTATTCAAGAGTTCATACAGAAGCTAGAAAACAAGGAAATGGAAGAGAAGAGGAAAGCTAGGAGAGCGCAGGTTCCTCAGAATCCTAGTTTATACTTTGGAGGTACTTCAGTCCCTGTGAGTAACTCAAGTTCAGGAGGGGTAGTTGCACCACATGTTGCCTGCATTTCCAATGTTATGGAACCACCAAAACCGACCATCAACTACATGGCACAAACTTCATCTTACTCACAACCATCATACACACAACCACCACCACAACAACAATACAACAATTCCTACATTTCACCATTTTCCCCAATGAAACAAGCAGGTTTCTATACTGCTAGCCAATCTCAACAACCAATGAACCAAGTTACTCAACCTAATCAACAACAAGTGGTTTTGGAGACCTCTAACTTGGGCAATGTGACAGTGGAAATTGCTCAACAACATATTGCACTAGCCTCAGCAATGGTTTCATCCTACAATGGACTTGTTGCTAGTTAAATTGGGAATAACAACTTAACCAATGAGGACTATGCACAGATCGACAAGGAAGAGATGGAACTAATTGATATCCAATGGGCTTTTGCAAGCATCATGAGAAGAGCAACAGACTTTATTGAAAAGACAGGTCGAACAGATTTGGGAACTTCTCCTAACACAACCTACGGGTTCAACAAGGAGAAAGTTACTTGTTTTAACTGTGGAGAAAGAGGTCACTTTAAACGTGAATGCACCCAGCCACCTAAACAAGGTAATAGAAACCCATTCAATGCAACATATCAGAATCGTCAACAACAAAACCAAAACCGAGTTTCTTACCAAAACAACAACAACTACCAAAACCGTCAAAACAACTCTAACAACAACCAAAACAGACAATCTAACACATCAAACCAGATCCAAAACCAATCTCCTAACAACACTAACCGAACAGTTATACCGATCACTACACCAAATGAGACACAACAGAACACGAGTCAGAATCAAGCACTGATGACTCAACAAGATGAAAGGTTTGATTGGTCGGGATTGCAGATAGGAGTTGAGGAAATCACTACTGGTGGAAATGTGGCTTGCGTTGCTTGCAAGGTTGATATTGAAGAGTCAGTGATGGAAGAAGAAAAGAAAGAAACTGAGGAGTGTGATAGTGATGATTCTGAGACTGAGATGAATGTGGAGAATGAACCTGTTGAGGTTAAGGTTAAAGAAACTCATTCTGGAATGGTGATGGATACAGTTTCTGATGTTCCTGTGGAATGTAGATCAGTTTATTCAGACTCGGACAGTGAATCGGACACAGAGGCAAGTGTTGATTCTTTAGATGATGATATTGATCAGTTGTTAGCAGAAGCTGATTTTCTAATGACGAGGAAGTCGTGCATTGCTGATGATGCTTTCACCAAGATTGACTATTCCAAGTTTTTCACTGGAAAGGAAGCTCATTTCGCGTTGATGGCCATGACTGAACCGCCAAAATCTGTAAGTTCTGAATCTAGCACTGATGTTATGAGTGATAAATATTGTGGAACATGTGATAGATTGACTGAGGAGAATAAACAACTCCGAATTTCACGTGATAGTGCTATCATAAACAGTCAATCTACTCGCAAAGGGTTGAATGCTTTCAACAAAGTATTAGATGGCTATAAAAAGGACATTTCCGACTTGAAAAATACTTTATCATTGAAACAATTGGCAATTAACAACTATATCAATGAAATTGAAAACACAAAGTTGGAAATGGCAGCCATAAA
The DNA here is from genome assembly GCA_028751855.1 of Ambrosia trifida. Taxonomy (NCBI): domain Eukaryota; kingdom Viridiplantae; phylum Streptophyta; class Magnoliopsida; order Asterales; family Asteraceae; genus Ambrosia; species Ambrosia trifida. Next base: position 124,842,679 of record CM054128.1, on the reverse strand, counting down.
ATGCTTTGCTGAGAAAGTAAACAAAAAGTTGGAAAGTTATAAGCATATTGCTTATGTGGTAGACCATATCATTGATGATAACACCACCAATTACAAGTCTGTACCATCTCCGGTTCTTTTTGAAAATCATAACTATCACCAAGTTATACCGGAGAGCTCGGTAAAATTAGACTCATCATCGGAAATGGAATCTAATACCTCGAGTATTGGTGATCCTCATTCCGATGTGAGACCGATTTTAGGCTTGAATGATGAGGGTGTTTATGCTGAAAGTGTGAATTCAGATTCAGAGAATGATGATACTGGTAGTGATCAAACTGTTAATGTATGTGAGATTCCAAAAGAAAATCACATCATTACTACTGAACCAGTGTCACCATCTCAACATGTGCATCCGATGGCAACTGTTCATCATGAGAAAAAGGCTGAAAAGAATGAGATTAGAAAGGATCTTGAGAATGAACCAAGTGACAAACCTGTCAAGGTGTTTTATCGGATGGAGGGATCCGATAAAATCATCTCTGATGAGGAATTTCCAATCAAAAATGCTAACTATGCTAAAATTGAAAAGATTTGGCAAGAAAGCACTATATGGTTTCCAAAACATGAGAGAACAAATGAAATTCCACCAGAAATTTTAAAGAAATTGTTTTTGGATGTTCCTCAAGAACCAAAGGTCCATGTCACCGAGTTCATTCGACCAAATGACAAAGAAAATGGTTTTCATGAGCCCACTTACTCAAAAGGACCACTTCCTGAGAGTTTGAGGAATCAACAGTATAATGATCAATATCCTGTTAGATCATTTGCTCCACCAAATGCTCATTATGTTTTTGAAGAGTATCGAAAATGCTTTAAATGTGGAGAACGTGGGCATTTACTTGCTCAGTGTCCATATGTAAGGCATAAAAGACATGAGGTTGAAGTTAGAAATTCCATGAGAAAACCGATTGATCATTATGTTCCACCACATAGACGAGTTGTTCCTCAACAACAACAGTTTTATAATCAAAACAATTTTCAAATGAGGAACAATCGTCCAATACAATATGATCAAAGAAATCGGATTGCAATGGAACAATCTTGGAGAAAGCCTGTGGTGAACGCAACAATTGATAGGCAAAAGGTTACACAAAAACCAATTGTTAAATCAAATGTTGGACCTAAGTCTGTTAACTCAAATAAGGTTGCCAAGAAAGTTACTTTTGTTAACAATGTTCAGAAACCAATTGAAAAACCAAAATCTCAAATTCGTATTCTTAAAAGGTCTGAACAATCTTGGTCACCCAATGCTACTCCAGGAGCTTCTACTTCAGAGGTAAGTGAGAAAAAGGAAAATGTTTTGAACAATCAGAAAAAGATTGATCCAAAACAAAAAGTTGTTGAAAAAGTTAATGAGGATGTTTCTTTGAAAACCAATGTTCAAAGGCCCAAGACTCAGGCTTGGGTCCCCCGAAAGAACTAAATGATTTACTTTTTGTGTGCAGGGAGCTTCAGCTGGCCCTATTAGCAGTCTCTGGATTGTTGATAGTGGAGCTTCAGGCCACATGACGGGGGATCTCGCATTGTTGTTCGACGTGAAAAACATCAATGGAGGGTATGTCGCTTTCGCGGGTAATAAAGGTGGTTATATCACAATGGAAGGAAGCGTGAGTAATGGGATTGTGACTTTCGAGCGGATTTCTTATGTCAAGCAGATAGACTATAATCTATTGAGCGTCAGTCAAATATGTGATAAACAATTTTCTGTGCATTTTGATGACAAATCCTGCTATATTCTCAAACCGGGCTTCAAAATTCCAAAGGAGTGGGTAATGTTGATGGCACCTCGCGTCAACAATCTCTATATTCTTGACATGTCCAAGGCGATGACATCACAGGGGCAAATAACATGTTTTCTATCCAAGGCGACCGAGAAAGAATCGATAATGTGGCACCGAAGAATGGGGCACATTCATCTGAGAAAAATGAATCAACTTGTGAGAAATGGGCTTGTCGATGGAGTAAACGTGAAACATTTCCATCTGAACGACAAGTGTGTAAGTTGTATGAAGGGCAAGCAACACAAACAGGCCCATAAAGTGAAAAAAGTTTACTCTGTTGAGATGCCACTTGAGCGATTGCACATGGACCTATTCGGACCGGTCAAGCGCAAAAGTCATCTTGGAGAGCTTTATTGTTTAGTTGTCACTGATGACTATTCAAGATTTTCATGGGTGATGTGTTTGAAGAACAAAAGCGACACCTTTACTAACCTACAAGTTCTGTTCACTCGATTGGAGAATATCTACAATTTGAAGATAAAAAGAATTAGGAGTGACAACGGGACGGAGTTCAAAAACGCCAAGATGGATGAACTTTGTGAGAGCAAAGGGATACATCATGAATATTCGGCTCCGTATACCCCACAGCAGAATGGTGTTGCTGAACGAAAGAATAGGACTCTAATTGAAGCGGCTAGAACAATGCTCGCTGATTCAAATCTTCCAGTAATGTTCTGGAATGAGGCGATTTATGCAGCAAATTATACATTAAATCGGGTTCTAACAGTGAAGAAGTTTGGAAAAACATCTTATGAACTGTTACACCGACGAAAGCCAAATTTATTGTATCTAGAACCTTTCGGGGCGCCATGCACGATGTTGAATCCAGGTGAGAAGTTTAGTCCTAAAGCTGAGGAGGGATATTTTGTTGGATATGCAACCCCGCTCAAACGGGTATTCAACAAACGAACTCGTCAAGTGGAGGATTGGGCTAACGTGGAAGTTCAACGATACACTCAAAATTTGCAAGGCACGGGTCCTGATTGGATGTTTGATTACAAAGATTTCTTTGAATCATTCAACCTAGATAGCTTGGTTGAAGAAGCTGTTATCAGATTACTTTACGAGTGTGAAAACGCGGCGACTTCACCGTTGATGCGTCCAATCACCGTGAACCCCCTACCAGCTTCTAATGATACCAGTGCTCCTATACAAGAGGAAGAGATGTTTCAAGAGGCTTCAACTTCATTAGACACTTCAGAATCTGAAGATGAACAATTTGAAGAAGCCGTTCTTGAACATGCAGAAGAATTAGAGGAGCAACCTGTGAACCCAACTTCAAATCCAGATGTTGCTTCATCATCAAACACGGGTCATGATCAGGATGCTGTAGAAAACTTGACTGCTCAGACGGGAGTTATTGTACCTGTTAATCCGGAATCTCGGATTCATCGAATTCACCCGCTGGAGCAAGTTATCGGTGATCCTGGAAGTGGTGTTATGACCAGAGGGCAGCTGAAAAGCGTTAATTCGCCAGAGAGTTTTGGTGCTTTAGCATTATATGCCAAAATTCAAAAATCTGGTAGTCAAAATGATTGGTCGTTTGCATGTTATGTGTCGCAGGTAGAGCCAAGGACATACAAAGACGCTTTGAATGAAGATGCCTGGGTTGAGGCAATGCAGGAGGAGTTATTGCAATTCCAGAAATTGGGAGTCTGGACGCTCACAGATTTGCCGCCGGGAAGGAAGAAAATAGGCACTAAATGGGTGTTTAAGTGCAAAAAGGATGATCGTGGAGTTATTGTTCGCAACAAAGCCAGATTGGTCGTGCAGGGTTTCCATCAAATCGAAGGAATTGATTACAACGAAATCTATGCACCAGTAGCACGCATTGAAGCTATTCGTATGTTCCTCGCGTTTGCTTCATACAAGAAATTCAAAGTCTATCAAATGGACGTCAAGAGCTCATTTTTGTACGGGAAAGTCAAGGAGGAGGTTTATGTCGGGCAGCCACCAGGCTTTGAGGACCCAATCCACCGGGATAAGGTCTATGTGCTGAACAAAGCTTTATATGGTTTGCACCAGGCTCCAAGACAGTGGTACGAGGAACTAAGTACATACCTCATTTCCAAAGGATTCAAGCGCGGCCTCGTCGATTGCACTCTTTTCACGAAGAAGACGGGAGATGACTTGCTTCTAGTACAGATTTACGTTGATGATATTATATTTGGTTCAACTAACGAACTTTTATGCAGGGAATTCGAAACTGTCATGCAGGAAAAGTTTGAAATGAGCGCTATGGGGGAGATGCAGTTTTTCCTCGGCTTACAGGTGGACCAAAGATCCGACGGGATCTTCATTCACCAGACGAAATACGTATCCGACATCTTGAGCCGATTCCAGATGGAGGACTCTAAGCCGATGGACACCCCGATTCAACCCAATCACGGGATTGGTGTGGACGCTAAGGGGGAGCTGACAGACCCATTTACATACAGAGCAATCATCGGATCTCTGATGTATTTGACAGCGTCTCGACCAGATATTATGTATGCAACGTGTCTCTGTGCTCGCTATCAATCGAAGCCGAAACAAAGTCATCTGACGGCGGTCAAGCGTATCCTTCGATATCTGAAGGGTTGTCCATCAAAAGGACTGTGGTACCCTAATGATGATGATTTTGATTTTATTGCTTTTAGTGATGCAGATTGGGGCGGCTGTGATAAAGATAGCAAATCAACAACAGCTGGTTGCCAGTTTTTAGGGAGCAGGTTAATTACCTGGCAATGCAAGAAACAGACTTCCGTGGCACTGTCTACCTGTGAAGCCGAGTACATTTCAGCCTCGAGTTGCTGTTCGCAAGTGCTCTGGATCCAACAACAGATGGTCGATTACGGTTTGCAGTTTCTTAAAACCCCTATACACTGTAACAACGAAGCCGCAATTGCATTAACTAAAAATACTGAAAATCATTCTAAAGCGATACATATCCGGATTAAATATCATTTTATCCGTGATTGTTATGCTAAAGAATTGATAGATATGGTCAAAATCCATACTGACTACCAACGTGCAGATTTGTTTACAAAAGCTTTTGACAGATCCCGCTTTGAATATCTTTTAAAAGTAAACAATATAAAGGAAAAACAGGACTAATCGGCACCTCGGTTTATCGCTTTTTCATTTTTAGTTTTAGTTTTAAATTTTTGCTAATTGGGAATTTCTCTTTGCTAATTGGGAATTTCTCTTTACTATCATAATCCTCAAAGAAGTTGATGCTTTCGAGGGGATTGTTTAATCCTCAAAGAAGTTGATGCTTTTAAGTGGATTGTTTCTTTCAAATTTTTGTTTTGTTTTTCAGAAAAATTAAAAACCCAAAAATATGTTCTTTATTTTAGGGGGAGTCATTTTATCAGAAAAACCAAAAACATTGAAAAATTTTCAAAAGACCTAAAAATTAGAAAAACCAAAATGATTTCCTGGATAAAAAGAGGAAATGATGGTACATCAGTGGGGATCTGACACAGGCTAAAGAATTGTATAGTATAATGAGACGTATGTTGATTACGTGTGATATGCTGATAGGCTTCGTAGACTAAATATTGCGTGCATTAGTGATACAAACATAACAAACTACGCGTTTGTGGCTGAACACCTCATGGGCATATGGTCTTAGTACCGTAATTTCGTTTGATAGGATTGCCAAAATCTGAGGTTTCGGGTCGTTATGTTATTGTTATCCGGGATATTCTGATTAAACTTCTGTCGTATTGATTTACGGACCTAGTTTTATCAGAATATTTGCAAAAGAGCATATTGCCAAAACCGAAAGTTACCGAATTGAGGAACTTTATGTTTTATTGATCAAAGATCATTATTACATCGTATTGACTTTCTGATGCAAATCAGTGGTTAATATCAGCCTCAACCTAGTATATACGCACATGTTACTTTGCTGCATTCATTTGCTGACCTGTACACCTCTGTGCTATATACTTTGTAAATTTTACGGATAACTCTGGCATAATCACGTGTTACGATGAAGCTTTGTGCAATTACTTGATACGGGAGTATGTCGTGTGTGTGGGAACCACAATGTGTTAGTCTAAAAACACCTAATTCGTATCATTTTAAAGCATTGCGTAATTGTCTGCATGTGAGCTTATGTGGACCACAATATCAGCAATTGTCGTATCACATATTGTTTCTAATGATAATATTAAAACAGATCAACGCTGTGTTCAGATTTCTCAGTAAACTGATATGATCCTCTTACCGGATATCACAAAATGTTTACTGTTTTCATTTACTTTGATGCATTTTACTTTGTTGCATTTTACTTTTATTGTCAAAAAGATACAAAATCCAAAAAGATTTTAGGTGTGTTTTGATAAAATTTCAGAAAACCCAAAAGATTTGCATTTCTGCTTTATTTTTGATAACCGGGGATGCTTGATGGTCAATTTCTGAGATTTAATAACACCATCTGGGCTTTGTATCATTCAACATGTGGAAATTTGAGTTTTGGAAGTTTAACAGATTGAAAATTGTTGAACGGGATTCTAATTCGTGATTTGGCGAAATTTTCAGATTTTTCCATTTCACATTCGCCCCTTAATTGGGTCGAATGTGGAAAAATCCTCACTTTCGACCGTTTTAATTTGGACGAGTGTGGAAATTTCCACCTTCGGGTATCAATTCACCTTCGGGTAAATTTTTCACATTCGGGTCATTAGCTTGGGGCGAATGTGGAATTACCCCACATTCGTCCATATCAAACGGGCGAAGGTGGCTTTTATATATAACCCATTCCAGATTCGAGTCCTCATTCACAAAATTTTTTCAAAATTCTTCGATAACCAGACCTTGTTGCTGTGATTTATTTTGATTGTGATTTTCATTCCCTACATATTCCTGATCAATTTAACACTAATTTCACAGGTATTGGAGCTGTTTTCAGATCAGAATCGTCGTGTTTTTAACCGGACTTAGGGTTTCAATTTTAGGGGTCTTAGCATGTTTGTTAATGTTTGCTTTTGATTTACATTCAATACATATCAGTTTTAGGGGGAGAATGTTAAAGGAATTAGGTTATTAACATCGTTTTTGTGATCAATTGATTGAATGAACTGATTTAACCTAATTCATCTTTAAAAACTGATATATATTGAAAGAAATGGACAATTGGTGATACACGAGTGATAATCGGCCATATTAGGACATATCCTAATCAAAATCAAGAGTCAAAAACAAGTTTGCAAAATTTTTAAATTTTGGGGATAAACATGTTTCACTTTCGGTTCCAAATACGGGCGAAAGTGGAAATAAAAGGGCGAATGTGGGCATAAAACGGGCGAATGTGATTGTTACTTGAAATCTTTACACATTCGACCTGTGGAATTCACATTCGACCACAATTTTATACATTCGACCAGTTTAAAAAGGGCGAATATAGAATCTGTAAAACCTTAAAATTTTTAACTTTTTGTCGTTTTTGCATTTTGACGTGTTTTTCTGTTTTTGATGTGCAGATGGCTGATCAATCCGAGAATGTTGAAGCACCAGTAGAAAATGTGGAAACTCCAGCAGAGAATATTGTTCCAGATCCGGTGCAACAGGCTGAAGCATCTGTTCCAAGCAGTTGGCCGTTCGAGCGATCTCACAACTGCTGTGCATATCTTGGTGACGTAGAGAAGAATACTGAGTTCACCGGGATCATAGAGTTTTTGAGAAGGAGCAGAATTGTACATGCATTAGCCACACCGACAATCATATACAGAGACATTATTGAAGATTTCTACCATAATGCGAAGTATGACTTCTGGGATAATCAGACAATTATCAAGATCAAGATTCAAGATATGGAGATGTTTTTGATAGAGTCTGATATACGGGAAGCACTGCAGATCAAGTTTGAAATCAGTGAAGATCCCAGAGAGTTATCATAGACTGAGCAGAAAGCTTATTTCTTACGGATGAAGTACAAAGGTCCGATTACTGATGGATCTATGTATAAAGGGAAGCTGGGCGTGCAGTTCAAGTACTTTGCACACGTTATTATCCACGTATTTGGATGTGTGAGCGGTGGATATGATGTTATGAGAAGGAGTTTGAGTTCGTTAATGGTTGCGTTGACTCTCAACAAACCATTTAACGTTTCTGGTATGATTCTAGATCATATGATGGAGATGCTGAAAGGTATGAAGCACAAGAAGTTCATGCTATATCCAAGATTTCTGATGATGATCTTTGACCACAAGTATCCAGAGTTGAAGAAGGATCCGACTATGATCCTTGGTCAAGATCACATGAACATTCGTACTCTAGTGAGGATGAAGGGATACAAAGGTGTGCCAGATAGTGAAAAGCCACCTAATAGGAGACTCTTTGGAGCTTTGGCTCGTCAGGATTACACTGATCCTGGCAAGAACAAAGCAAGGCACGATGATAGTGATTCGGATAATGATGATCCCTTAGTGTACGCTGATTCAAGCACTAAGAGGAAGAGACAAGTAGTCAATCCTGGAGCCAAAGGGAAGGGCAAGGGAAAGATTGATCAGGGAAGTTCAAAGCAACAGGCGGTTAGACATAAATCAACGGCAAAGAAAGGTTCAGGTTTGGTGGATGAAGAGTCAGTTGATTCAGAGGAGACTGAGATAGATGAGCAGTGGGATTCTGATGCTGAAAATGTTAGGACCACCAAACGTAAGGCCACTATGGTTGGTGAGTCTGAATCTTTGAATAGGTCGATTGAAGAAGCTGAGAGAAGGAAGAAGTCTGTTGAAGATGAGAGTCTAGGTGTTGACTTAGCAGAGTTGAGTGTTGGAGAGACTGTGGTGGTTAATTTGCCTAAGACGAAAAAGCAAAAGACCATGGCGAAGAAGTCTAGTACGAAAGAGTTGAGAGAGAAAGAATTAGCTCAACTGTTGAAAGGTAAAAGAGTGCCAGATGCTGGTACATCATCAAAGCTATCTTCACCTGTTGCCAAGAAGCAAAAGAAAACCAAAGAGGCAGAACCAATATCAGCTGATCAACTTAACATTGCATTGGACAATGTACTTGATATGTTCAGAAAGCCTCAGAAAGAAAAAGAAGTTGAGCCATCCAAATCCAAATCCAAGAGAGTCACTGTAGATGATGATGTGATGAAACAGGTGAATAGGAAAATGGATGACATGATGAAAATGATTGTAGCTCAACAAGCTGAGATTGCCAAATTCAAGCAGAATGAGGAGAAAATGCTTCAGATTGTGGTTGCGTCTAAATCTAATCAAGATGAGATAAATGAGAAGGTTAAGATGCTTGAAGCTAAGAATGAAAAGCTTGAAAGAAAGTGTGCAAGAAACAAGAGCAAGATTTAGCTGATCAAGGCAGATAACAAAGAACTAAGGGCTGAAAATAAACGCCTTAGTGATTTGATTGATGATCTGTATAATACTGCACCCAAGTTGAAGGAGGGTGAAGAAGATGAAGAAGAGGAAGAAGAGAAAGTTGATTATGAAGATTCTGAATCTGATAAAGAACAAGATGATGATGAGGATGATGATGAATCATAGAAAAGTGATGATGATGATGACAAGAATGATGATGATGATGATGCAGTAGGTGCTGGGAGACAGAAAGGAGATGAGTTTAGCAGTGGTAGTGATCATGATGGAGGAGATGATACTTCCAGATTTACTTATGAGAAGAGAACACCAAAGAAGAAAGATACTGGAGAATCAAGTTCTAAGAAGAAAAGTGAGAACGTTGATTCAGATGAAAGTATCTTTTGGAATGAAAAGGTGAGATCTTTATCTGATGATGCTAAACAGTTGTACAAAGACATGTTGGAGAAAAGAGAATGGACCATTGATTCACAGGATGCTTTACTGAAATATTCCAAACTGATGATATGCGATATGAATTGGAATATGAAGATCCTGATCTGGAGGAAGGAGAATTACCTGCATCTGTGGCAAAGGAAATTCTAGATGGTCTTGCACAGAGGGTAGGGAAGACTTTTGAGGAGTTTATAGTGGACGAGTCGATTCCAGATATTCCTGAAAAGGATATGGGAAGTCACTCAGATGATATGCAGACTCCTGAGAACAATGAAGTGGAAATGGAAGATATAACTCATGAAGAGTTTCCTCAGTACTTCAGACAAACGGATGAAAATGAGGTATTCCCTGATTTTACTGAAGTACCAAATAATTCAGCAAAGCAGAAAGCACAGCAGAGGAGTGCAGAGTTTGTAGAAAAAGTATTTGGTGCTGATAATCAAGGACCTTCAAATCAGTCTGATGAGTTGAAGAGTTATTTGAGAAAATTGAGAGAATTAGATAAGAACCGACCAAAGCCTGAAGCTCAAGGTAACTTTTATAGATTCCACAATGCCAAGTTCAAAGGCAGAGCTCTTGGGTGGACATACATAGGCAGGCTGAAGTGCATAGCTGCGAAATGGGAAACAGGAATCTTGTACTTTAATAGATTCTGTGATTTGCCTACTCTACCATACTGGGCGGTCAGAGATTTATGTAGATTTCCAATGTCAGGTGCAGAAGTAAATGGTTCGCATGTTGGTTGGTGCGCAGATAAATTGGTTTGGGAAAGTCGTACAAGATGGAATAGATTCAAGCCTCAATATCCCCGAAGGAAAGTTCATAGGGATATTGATCCTCAAACCAATATGAAACGAGTTACTTTGATCTACAAAGCACCTGCAGTGATGAGAAAGATACCTTTGATGCCTATGCCACAGCATTTTAGTGCTGATTTTATCTTCTGGTATTATGATTGGAGAAAGGCTGAAGCGGTGATTGTGTTGAGAGATGGAAAGGATAAATACAAGCATGTTCATGTATTTGATCCTATGTGGTTAATTAATTGCACGTTTGAAGACATCATCATGCTTTTCTACAATCCGATTTACTATGAACCAAAAGACTTTGCTCAAGCAAGAAAATATACTCAAGTGGTTGGAGTTTGTTTTGCTTATGACATCAATGCGGGAAGCAATTTGGAGAATAAGCTTGGTAAGACAGTGAAGATAGCGAATGTGTCTAAACCAGTGAAGAGAACATATGACCCTCCAATGACTACTGAGCAGAAGAAACAGCTCAGAATCAAGTTGATGAACAAAACAATGGACCACCAGAGAAAACTATCCAATCAATAGTCGAGGGGGAGTTTGTTGATGCGTTTTGCGACTAATGATTGGATAAACATAAATAACATATGTTAAGTTTTTGTTAGAAAGGGGCGAAGGTAGATAATAGTGGGCGAAGGTAGAATGTTTACGGACGAAGGTGGACTGGAACTGATCAGAAGTTACATTCGACCATTGGTAATGGGCGAATGTGGAAAAGATCCACATTCGACCAATGCAAAGGGGCGAACGTGCAGTATCTATAAATAGGTTTTGTGTTTTTGAGTATGTAATAGAGTTGTCAGTTGTGTATGTGTTCAGGTCAGGTTCCAGGTGATTTTGTGAAAGTCTGTATTTGATCTAGATTAATGTGTGTGTGATTGTAATTGAATATTTGACAAAGTTAATCTATGAAAAGATGTTGAAAATGATCTTGATTGTGTTTTGATTAGAGTTTTATCATTTTGTTCAGAACTAGGGTTTCCGCACCTGGTTTTGTGACTTGTATGATCATATAATCCTGTTTTAGTTAAAATCTTTCGTTTTACAAACTTTACATTCAAAGTTTCTTCTATTGTCTTGGTCCTTGTGTTAAACACTTTATAGGCCTTGGCAGTAGAAGAATATCCTAGAAAGTAGACACAATCTACTTTGGCTGCAAATTTTGAAATGGAATCTTTGAGATATAAAATGAAACATGGGCAGCCAAAGATTTTTCAAAATGAGATTAATGGTTTGATTTTGAACAAAATTTCATAAGCAGTTTTTTGATGTCTTGGGTTGATCAAAACTCTGTTTTGAACATAGCAAGCAGTATTTACAGCTTCTGCCCAGAAGGACAGTGGCAAACCAGAATCTGCTAGCATGGTTCTTGCAGCTTCAATAAGAGTTCTATTTTTCCTCTCAACCACCCCATTTTGCTTTGGTGTTCTTGGGATGCTGTACTGCCTCACAATCCCTTTTGACACACAGAAGTCATCCAACTTCTTAATTTTAAACTCTGTTCCATTGTCACTTCTAAAGACTTTTACTGGCAAGTCATATTGTTTTTCAACTTTGGTGACAAAGTCCTTCAAAATACCTGCAGTCTCATCCTTAGAGTGTAAAAAGTAAGTCCATGTAAACCTAGAAAAATCATCAACTATGATAAGACAAAATCTTTTTCTTCTTTGACTCATGATTTTAACTGGGCCAAACAAGTCCATGTGCAAAAATTGTAGACATTGACTTGTTTTGGACTCATCAATGGATTTGTAAGAGCTTTTATATTGTTTTCCTTCTAAACAGGAAACACAATGCTCATCACATTTGAATTCTTTTGATGGTAAACCTCTGACAAGGTTTTATTTGGAGAGTGAGTTGATAGTTTGAAGGTTGGTATGACCCAGTCTCCAATGCCACAATTCTGTTTCCTTTGTGGAGGCAGCAGAAAACAAACAGACATTTGCCATAGGATTGTCCTTCAACATATCAACTACATACACATTGCCACTTCTATGAGCAACAATTTGTGCTTTGCTCTCAGCAATGATGGTATCAATCGTTTTCACCACTTCTGGCCCAATAATCTTACAAGTTTTCTTAGTGAAGAATGAGCAATAACCTTTGTCACTCATTTGTGAAACACTAAGGAGATTAAATTTAAGATTATCAATAAGATTGACATTTTCAAACTTGAGTTTTCCAGCCTGAACAGTCCCTGAACCCAACACCTTACCTTTTGAATCATTACCAAAGGATATATCACCCCCTCCATGAGCTAAGAAGTCCAGAAGAAGGGCTCTACATCCTGTCATGTGCCTGGAGCCTCCACTATCTACATACCAAAGACTATCTAAACAAGCAGAAGCTCCCTACAAACAGTAATGAATTAGTTTTGGTGAGTGTCCAAAGCCAAGTTGGCTTTGGATGGATCCTCAGACTTTTCAGACTCAAGCTTTGTAGGATGTTTAGTGGTTTGAACTAGTTTTTGAATCAAGTTCAACAACTGTTGCTGACCATTTGCAAGTGCTAGAATGTCAACACTTGGGGCAACAATTGTTTGATCACTTCCAGACAGATGATAATACCCATAGGGATTTCTGTTCACTCTTGTTTTAGAAGGTCTTTTTGGTTCTTCATAAACATGTGACATATTATGACATGGTGGTTGTCCATATCCTCTTGGGTACTTGCTTGTGGGTGGAGCAACAGTTACTTGGATATCCCTGGGAGCAGATGTTTCAAGACTTTTGGTAACACATGTTTGAACTGGTGTGAAGGTCTGTTTGGGCTTTCCTTTTGAAGTACTCACCACCTGACTTGCAAGAGTTTTAGCCTTGTACTCTTGTATTTTGACATCAAAATTTTTGAGATACAGACACTCTTTGGTTTTGTGATTCTTTTTCCCACATATTGAACATGTGGCTTTGGAATCACATGCACTTGTTCCTTTGTTAATATCATATGCATTTAGAAGAAAACAGTTTTTAATAACATGATTCTTCTTTTCACAGAAATCACAGAACAAGTGGACAGACTTTTCTTTCTTTTTCCCTTTTTCAACCTTCTTTTCAGCAGATGTTTGAGCATCTGCTGGAAGGTTTTTTAAGGGAATGACCTTTGCCTAAGGTGTTGTCTTTCCCTCAGGAGTTTTGAAATCAACAAGTTTGAAGTTCTCAAGAGTACCACACTCATCAGGCCAAGTAGGTTTAAATTCATAATTTTAAAGTTAAGTGAATGATGAGGAACGTTCTGGTTTTTCTAGAACAATTTTCTTACCATTGGGTTCAGTGATTTTAATCTCTTGACCCTTCAAATTTGTTGGTATTATCTCAACTAACTTTTGATCCCTTTTGTCAGTGTTTTCAAAAGCTGGAGCAGTGGTTTCAAAACCAAAACCAAACTTCACATGACTTTTGGTTTGTTTGTTGAGTAGCATTTCAAAACCTCTACATGATTCCACCCATTTCTGACATTCAACTTGGGTGGACTCAAGCTCACTCTTACAACTCTGATATTATGTTATCATAGTTTGGAGCTGGTCTTTGGTTATGGTTGCTTCATGTTTTAAGCTGCTTATTTCAGATTCTTTTTCAGTTAAATTTGTTTTTAATTCTTTTGAAAGTTTCTCAAATTTAACTTCATCATCTAAAATTTTCTTTCTAAGGTTTTCATTCACCTCTTTGATGTTAGTAAATGCTATTACACATTTGTCAGAACATAAATTTTTAAGAATTTGAGGAGATACCTTAGCAGCAGCCATCAATGCACAATCACACTTGCACTCACAATCATCAGATGCACCCCAGGGATCTGAGAGATTCACAACCTCTTCTTCAGGTTTTTCACCTGCAACTACTTCATCAACAACATCATCAGTCACAACTTTAGATTCAGTCACCACCTCCTCAGATTCAACTTCTTCAACCATAGCCATGAAACAAAAATTTTCTGGTTTATTTTCAGCTTTGGCAACAAGTGCAAAATTTTCATCTGTTAACTCATCTGGTAGACTGCTCCAATCAACAAAGCCTTGTGTTAAGAAACTCTGTTGACTGGTCTCTGCAGGAGCAGAGGATGAAGCACCAGTCATTGGCACAGGTGCCTGAGCAACAGGTGTTTGCACATAGTGGATCTGAGGAACCGTGGTTTGGACAAACTGGACAGGAACAGTGTTTGAGGACTGTGCAAAATAAGCAGTGTTTTGCACATTTGGTCCAGGGTTATTATAGGAATTTTGATAAGTGTTGGTCTGAGGCCTTTGATTTGGATAGGTAATTATAGGTGTACCATGTTGACTCCTACATTCCCTAGCAAAATGACCAAGTCTATGACATTTATAACACTTTATCTTCTATTTATCCAACCCAACCCTTGATCTGCCAGTTAACCCTGGAAACCTTCTCCCAATTTTCTTGTAAAAATTGTTAGTTCTTACACTGAGAAGGGCCAATTGGTGCATAATTTCTATTTCTTCCAAATCATCAGGGTCAAAATATTTTAGGTCATCATACTCAAAGGATATGTTATCAGATGTCTGGATATCACCACTACTTGTTGTAAAAGCATAGTTTGGTGAATAAGAATCAGAGTTAAAACCTGAGTTAAAACCTGAAGTTATGTCAATGAAATGATCATAACTCTGATCCTTAGTATTTCCAGGAACTTCATCATGACCCAAAAGTGTTGTATTACCAAATACATAATCATCAGACACTTTTCTAGAGTCCTGAAGCTTCTTTTTCTGGTTAAGCTCTCTATCATAGGTCAAGAGCTTACCATGAAGCTGGGTCAGTGATAGGTCCTTGAATCCAATTGAGTTTTTCATAACTATAGCAATAGTGTCCCATTTATCTGGTAATGATCTTAAAAACCTATGGTTCAAGGTTGAATGAGGTAAGTTAGACCAACCAGTTTTAGTTCACTAATGAGACAATTAAACCTCTCAAATTGTTGAGTTAATGACTCTCCCTTAACATGACTGAATGTTTCATGTTGTTGGTTAAGTATTTCACGATTGTTTTCAATAACCTCTTCAGTCCCACCAAATTGTTCTTTCCATGCATCCCACAACTCCTTTGCACTGTTACAGTGTAACAGCCCAGCATATATATCATTGGGTAGAGCCATGGCCACAATACTGAAGGCCTTAGCATCTAACTCAATTTTCTGAAAATCCTGGTCGGAGTAGTTTTCAAGTTTCTTAGGCTCCTGAACCTTGGGATCATCAGTACTCGGCACCATCGGAACATGTGGTCCGAAGATAACCGACTTCCAACACCCAGTGTTCTGTTGAGCTAGAACATGGCTCATCCGACGTTGCCAGATATTGTATTCAGATCTGACAAGCATCGGTGGCTTGTTGTTCGTGCCAGTGTTGTGTGGATCGTGATTGATTGAAGCCATTCTCTGATTTTTCAAAAACAAAGTCTGTTTATAACCGGTTGAATCAAAAATAAACTATTACTCTGTTTTCAATCCGACAAACACACGATATCAATAATTGTGAGCTGATCTGTTTATATTAAATTGATTGATTAGATCGAATTTAATTGACAAAGCTCTGATACCAATTGTTAGGATCTGAGTTTGATTGTTTTGATTTGTTTAGAGTAGAATGAGAATTGAATGAAGTGAATATATATGGAAAGTGCATCGGAATGATAAACTATAATCAAAACAAAGGAATAAATGTTTTCTTAATCGAAATCTTTCATTAAATTGAAAGATTACAATCAAATACAAGTACTCCCCCTCAGCCTGATCACACAGTGATTGTTTGTTTGAGAGAATGTTGTGTGTGACCAATAGAACAGTACAAGCACTGTTCTATTTATAGACAAATCTAAACCACTAGTGACCTAGGCTGACGTCACCAAAGATAGTGACCTCTAACAGAATAATAACATAAAACATCTACCCTATACAAACTACTGTTATATTACAAAACACTGTAAGGTAAACTACTGTTGAGGGAAAACTCTGATGGTCTTGTATCATCTGTTGGAGCCTAAGTGTTGTTGGCTCCAACAGACCTTTAGTCTTCAGTACTTGATCAGCAGTTGTTCTTCATCAGACCTTTGGTCAGTAGTTGTTCTCTATCAGTTGTTATCCAGCAGTCCTTTGTAGCAGCAGTTGTCATAGCAGTTGTTTGGGTGGAACAGTTGTTAGAGTCAACAGTCTTTTGGGAAGAGTATGTTATAAAGACTGTATATTTATGTGGATCAACTGTTAGTATATTTTGGCTTTTCAATCATCTATTCTTCTTCAGGTCAGCAGACCCAACAAAAAGTATTGAATCCACCACTATTAAGTGGGATAAAACCTCATTTTCAAGCTTTCTTGATCAATATGGTATTCTGTCTGAATGGGAGCCAGAGCTCCTGGTCGAAGGGAAGAATGCATTACAAGCACCACCTAGTTTGTAGTGGATGCCTTGCTGACGTATGGTATTCATCCGACACAATTCACCCCTTATGGGTGGTGCCGTTTGATTCACTTTGAGGCTACCTGCAGGGCTTTGGATATTCAACCTACATTCGAGAGGCTAAATGTTTTTTATGTTCTTGAGGCTGCCCGTGGCAGTAGTGGTTGGTATAGCTTAGGTATCCACCGGAAGGTGAAACAACTAGTATCAGAGAGTTTGAAATCCATGTATGAGTGGAAGGATAAGTTTCTCTATGTCCACCGTGGTGTTATCCCTGCTGCTTTTCAATGGATGATGGTGGGTTTAAAAGAGAAGATTGCTGAATTTCCCCCAATGGCAGGGTATAAAGAGCAGGCCTGGTACAAGTCGCTTTGCAGCAATGCTACTCCGTTGGTGATGGATGATTGTCCAGAAAGTGTGATAACATTGCTGGGCCTCAGTCTTATCTTCCCTGAAGTAATGATACGAATCCTCCAGAAGGTAATGAGTTTATCTCTGACTTTTGTTTATATTGCTTCATGTATTTAAATTTATGTTGCGCACTTGTTTCCAGGTGTGTCCCTGTTTGAGTTGTTTGCTAAGAGAGGTGAAGCAAAGGTGCTGTATACTCTAGCTGTTGAAGGTGCGCAACGGTTGTCGAAGAGGACTAGCTCGAACTTTTTGTTCCCTAATCTCATTGATCCTCCAAAGCAGTACGCAAGGACAGGTTATGAACCACATCTCTTTCTTTTATTATTGATAAATTTCTTGTGTGCGCGAAGAAGGCGCAGTTAGGTACGCATCCTGCGTACTGATTTTGCGCATTCTTCTTGACAGGTGTGGGTATTCAACTCCGCAGAAAAGCTGTAGTTGATGTAGAAGAAGTTACTTCTGAGCGCTAGAAACCTGTTGGTTAGTCCTTACAATTCCTTTACTCTTTTCTCACACATAGGTTAATGTATACAGATGTAATTTCCGCCCCAGGCACAGGTACGTCTAAGAAGCGTGCCAAGGTGAGCAAGAAAACAAAGCCACCAGCTGCTCCCATTATAGTCGAGGAAGTGGATGAAGAGCTGACAGAGTCGGACACGGAGTTGGATCATAAATGCGCTAGGCGTTTCTCCCCTGCCCGTCAGTCTGAGAGCGTCACTGAAGAGCTATTCAACAAAGGATGGAGGAGTTGAAACAAAAACAGGTTCAGATCCCACGGCCATCGGGAGAAACGGTCGAGATGTTATGCCCGGAACCAATTGCAGCAGTTCCGGTTGATGTATTTAAGCCTTTGACTTGGCCAAAGGGTGGTAAGCTTGAAGTGCCTGTGAAGCCTCCACCAGTGCATGAGAATCTTCCCATGACGACTATGAGGCACTTATCTGGTATGTTTGGCTAAGCTTCCTTTTGGGTTTGTAAGCATTATTTTGTGTAACATCTTGTATTAGCTTTTTATGTAGGTCAACATTCATTTGCGGAGTCCCACCTGAAACAGGCTACGTCTGTGGTTGAGAAGATATCTTCTCCAGACTGTCCCATTGTTGAGGATATTGGCATGGCTGAAGATCCGGCGAAAGATGTAACTACTCTGAACGAATCTGAGGGTGTTGTGGACGAAGATGTGATGCCACAAGTTGAGCCAATCCCGGAGAATTCGGCTATTGCTACTGAGAAGGCTGTGGGTAAGAAGGTAGATGAGTCCGCAACCCCCAATCTGAGTGTTGAACATCCTATTGTGTCATCAGAGCGAGAGAAGGAACCGAGCTCTTCGCAAGGATCTAAAGATGCTCGTGAGAAGGAGAAAGAGGATGAGGTTGTTGAGGAAAACCCCTCCGACTTTTTGCGCACTGTGGACACTCCACATTGATATATAAGAAGGCCCCTTCAGGCGGTGATGGGAAATCTGGCCAATCTGGTCCCTGGCGGGGGAAATATTCTTCGCGTGAAACTGATCCGCCAAGGCCATACCAGCCGCACTGGGACATTCTGGATACTACCCGGTTTACAAATGCGCTTGATGCGCAAGAGTTTGTTATGTTGTCTGTTCCCCCTGCCGAGCGTGATTATCAAGACAGTGTGGATTGGCGGTCCCTATTTATTGATATGGCCATGAATCTCTCGCTGGGTATGAGTGGCCTTGGTTCTCTTATCCGGCGTGAAAATGAATTCCAGCGGGATTATCAGAATTTGAAAGATTCAGAGGCCAGCTTGTTGAGGCGTGAAGAAGAGTTCCAACGCGCTCGTTATGAGATCCAGTCAGAGATTGAGCATCATAAGAAGGTGGCTCTCAATGCTGTGGGGGAGTTGAACAAGGTGAAGAAGGATAAGGCTGAAGCTTCTAAGGCGTGGTCTGCTGCTTGCAAAACGACGAATCAAGAGACTGAGCTTCTGCGTTCCACCATTGAAAGTTTGAAGAACGAGAATTCTCGTTTGAAAAAAGAAGCAGAGCAAAGCCAAAAATCCTGTGAAGAAAAGCAGACAGAACTTGCTGACACCATCCGTAAGTATAATAGTCAGCATGATGATCTCCTCAGGGCCACCACCTCATTATCTGATGCGGAGGCCAAAATAAAGGATCTTGTTGTAGAAAATGCCAAGCTTCAGGAAGAGAAGGTGCTGGCGGAGTCTTCTTATTCTCAGGCAATGTTGGAGCGGGATAAAGTTCAGAGTTTGTTTGAAGAAGCTACTGATATAGCCGTTGCTTCCAATGAGAGGATCTCTTGGTTGATGAGCGATGGTGCTACTGGGGTAATTTAGAATTCCCTCTTTTATAAATAATTATGCCTTGTGCTATAAATTTATATAGTATTCTGAACTTGCAGATATTTAAGCGTGTCTGGAACGATGCCAAGCTGACAGAAGTGATTGCCCGCATTTCAAGTACTTCTTTAAAGCAGGGTTTAAAACTGGGTTTTTGCGAAGGCTTTTGCCATCATGTGGATGGTAAGAAGAAAGAAGTCGGGCCATATGAGAACGAGTCGTATGATAACGAACTGTTGAAGGCCTATGATGATTATGAACACTTGAACTTTGAAGTGTTTGAGCTTTTAGAGCCTGTATGAAGACTGACGACCCTGCTGGGGAGTTGCGCAAGTACTTTATAAAGTCAGATCGCCTTGGGGAAGAGCTAGCTGAGAAGGCGCGCAAGGAAGAGGAGGCCAAGAAAGCTGCTTCTTCTGGCGGAGCAGGGACATCGTCCGCAGTTGGTGAAAAGCGTGAGGAAGGTCCAAATACTGATGATGTGTCTCAGTATTTGAATCTTGAATGAATGTTCCTTCTTCCCTTATGTTTATTTGTGTTTGTGTGACATTAATGAACAATTTTTCTTGCTTTTCTTTTCATGATACTGATAGAATGTTTTCTTTTATCTTACACGTGTATGCTTAATCATTAGATGATGTCATCTTTTTGTTTTCTGACACAAGTGTTTGTCAGACTGCCCATGATTGACGTGACGGTTGTGACGGCTACTGTCAGGGTGACTGTCACATTGCCCTAGGGTAATCGAGTGGTTACCATTAATGGTAATTAATTACCATAATCTCTCTCCTATATTTATAGTAAGTGTATCCTCATATCTTCTTCATTAGTTACCCTTGAAAAAATTATTGTACACTTTCTGAGTAAATGGCGACTAGCACTTCCAACAATAGGCTTCAAATCACGGAAAGATTAGCATTGCAAGGGATGATGAAGCTATCTCAGCATCCCAGTCGTGATCAATCTTCAACAAATGCTCTTAATCGTCTAGCTGAGTATTGTGAGCATGTGTTGTCACAAGAAGACATGCGGCCTGATAATCTTGATGATCAAGGGACCTCTGATGGTCAGCCGTTGAAGATGAAGAAGCTGTCGGAGTTGAGAGATGTAACCAAGACTAAACTCAGGAAGGTTAGAGGTTAATGTGTGCTTCCAGTATGTTGGATTCTTCATGTGTAAATTATATGTAAAATCTTTTGTAGTTGCTGTTGAACATCATGTTCATGGGGTATATTTTGTTTTTGTGATGATCCCCTTTTTGTATGTGTATCAACAATTTATTTCTTGGGTTTGTAGGTTGTAGTATTGAACAATGGCTTGTGTGACAAAATCTTGCTGTAATATAAATGACTTGGACATGGAGTCCTTATTACAAAATCTGAGAATAATAGATTAAACATAGCAGATGCGCAATTGCGCTGCATTCCAAGTACGTGGTACTGGTGAACCATCTAGGCGTTCTAAAGCTTACACTCCTTTTCCCAATACCTCTTGGATTTTGTAAGGTCCTTCCCAATTTGGAGCAAGCTTTCCTGGTTTTTCCACATTTGATGCTTCATTGTTGCGGAAAACAAAGTCGCCAACGCGGAAAGATTGTTCTTTGACTCGCGCGTGGTAATACTTTTCTAACTGTCATTTATATGAGGATTCTCGAACACAGGCCGAATCTCGGCGTTCATCTAGCAAGTCTAGATTCATCCTCAATTCTTTATCATTATCAGTTTATTGCGCGTACAAGACTCTTGGGGAGGGATGCGTGAGCTCTGTTGGGATGACCGCATCAGTTCTATATGTTAAGCTGAACGGTGTTTCCCCGGTGCTTGTTTTGGAAAGAGTGCGGTGAGTCCAAGGAACATGGGGTAATTCATCCACCCAGCCGCTACGTCTTGTTCCCAGACGTGCTTTGATGCCTTCAATAATACTTCTATTTGCGCGTTCCACTTGGCCATTGACTTGAGGGTGTGCGACTGAAGTAAATATCTGTTTGATTTTCATGGATGAGAGCCATTCTTGTAAGTGTTGATCCGCAAACTGCGTTCCATTGTCACTTACGATTTCCGGTGGTAGACCAAATCTGCAAATGATGAATTCCCATATAAATTTTTTGATATTGCGCCCGTCAATTGTGACTAACGTCTTGGATTCCCGGCCATGCTGTGGTGACTGGTACCAAATTATTTTTTGGCCTGAGTGTACCAGGCGCGTGCCGTTGGCAAGCGTCACATTTTCGCAACTCTTTTAATGCATCGAGGTGCATTCCCGACTAGTAATATCCTGCGTTCATGAGTTTGGCTGCAACCATTCGACGTCCTGCATGCAAACCGCATGTGGCTTCATGTATATCTTTTATTAAGTACGTGGCTTCCGCGGAATCTACACATCGTAGTAATGGTCCGAGATAGGACCGTCGGTATAAGATACCATCGGCGACCTCATACTGTAAGGCCTTGTGTTGTAGTTTCCTTGCTTCCGCTTTGTTTGATGGGAGGATTCCCTTGGTCAGGAAGGCCATTATGGGTGTGATCCAAGATTCTATTCCTGTCTGGACCACGTTTACTTGTTTTTGTGGTACAGATGGCTTGGTCAGCACCTTAACACGTACGTCTTTTGCCATATGATCGAATGCGGTTGGTGCCATTTTGCTTAAAGTATTTGATGGCTTGTTCTGGCTTCTGCGTACGTGGATGACTTTGCAGTGGAGGAAGCTATTCATCAGTTGTTTGGTGTGCTGTAAGTATAAAATCATGGATGGCTCTCTTGCATCATATGAGTCATCGATGTGATTGGCAACTAACATTGAATCAACATGGGCCTCGATGTATTGTGTGCCCATCTTTTTGGCGATGCGTAAGCCTGCTATAAGTGCTTCATACTCTGCCTCGTTGTTAGTTGTTTGAAAGTCGAGCCTTATTGCGTACGTATACTCTTTCTCTTCTGGAGTAATCAGACGTAACCCCGCGTTGGCTCCTTCGTCCTTACAAGCACCGTCAGTGAATAACTTCCACTTTTGAGTTTCATCAGGCGGAGTTGATGTTGATGATGCCTCTTTTGCGCATTCTTCAATTTTATCCGTTGGGACTTCCGCGATAAAATCTGCAAGGATTTGTCCTTTGAAGGAAGGTCTTGCTTTGTATGAGATCGAGTGTTCATCCAATTCTATTTCCCATTTGGCCAACCGTCCAGAAAGTTCTGGCTTGCGCAAGATATCATTGATGCGGAAATCTGTGAGGACATTGATCGGATGTCCTTGGAAGTATCTGTGCAGTCTTCTAGAAGCGTGGACTAATTCAAGAACCAATTCTTCCATTGTCGAGTAGCGGGTCTTGGCGTCCAGCAGCGTACGGCTGACATAGTATATTGGGGTTTGCACCCCATTTCTGTCGACCATGAGTACCGCGCCTACTGCCTTATCAGTGACAGATAGGTATAGGGTAAGCGGTTCTTTCGGCAGCGGAGCAGTGAGTGTTAGCAGATTGCTCAAACACTTCTTCATTTCATTGAAAGCCGCTTCTGCCTCTGCGGTCCAGTGAAAGTTTGATTTCTTCAAGCACTTCTTTAGTGTGTCCAAGAAGGGAAAAGATTTGGACGCATAGTTTGACAGAAACCTGTTCAAGGCTACAAGTCTCCCCATTAAATTTTGGACTTCTTTGACCGAAGATGGAGATGGCATGCGCTCGATTGCTTGTACCTTATCTGGGTTCGGGCGGAAACCATTTTTTGTTACGATGACTCCGAGAAATTTTCCTTCTTCCATTCTGAAGGAACATTTGCCCGGGTTAAGCTTCATCCGCACACTGCGCAATTGATCGAAAGTTTTTTGAATGTCGTTTAACATCTGGTCTTCTTCTCTGATTTTGATTAACAGATCGTCGACGTACACTTCCAAATTTACGCCGATTTGCTTTACAAACGCAATGTCCATTAAACGTTGATATGTTGCCCCCAGCATTTTTCAGCCCAAACGGCATCTTGGTGTAGCAAAAGGTGCTCATATCTGTGCGGAATGTTGTCTTGTCTTCATCTTCTTTGGCCATCTGAATTTGATGATAGCCTTGTAGGCGTCCAGAAAGTATTTAAACCTGTAGGGTGCTAACGAATCGACCTTTAAGTCGATCTCGGGCAGCGGATAACAATCTTTTGGGCAAGCTTTATTCAGATCCTTGTAGTCGACACACATGCGCCAAGTGCCATTGGATTTGCCTACCATGGCTGGGTTGGCCACCCAAGTTTGGTACTTGCTTTTGCGAAGAATTCCCGCCTTTAGAAGTTCCATAACTTGTTCATTCATCGCCTTTCTTTTCTCCGGCCCCATGCTGCGTTTCTTTTGAGCGACCGGTTCTGTGTTTTTGTAAATGTTGAGTTTGTGTTCCGCGATGTGACGCGGGACACCAACCATGTCTGCTGGTTTGAAGGCAAAGATATCCATGTTCTTTGTTAACAGTTGCTTCAAATGTGTGCGAATGGAGTCGGAGATTACAAGGCCGATGACAACTGTCTATTCCGGGAATACAGGGTTGATGACCCATTTTTCCGGCTTGGTTCTGACAGTTGGTTTTGTCGCTTTGTGGGCTTCGGCGCATTGGTTGTGTGGCATGTTTTGTTTCCACGGATGAATGCGAATCTTGTTCGCGTAGGGAAGCCTGCCATCTGATGCGGCATGGATGCATTGCAATTGAATTTTGCCAATCATTCCCGTCCTAGCAAGATGTAATGCGAGGAATTAACGGGAAGGACAATGAAATCACACGTTTCAGTGCGCGAGTGCTTTCCGTCTGAGAGGTGTTGCTAGAAACGTGAGCATTCCCAGTGGGTAAATTGTCTCATGAATAAAGCCGGAAATTGGCTCTGTGACTGGTATTATTCTTGCTTTGTCATCATCGTCCAGCTGGTCGAAACATTGCTGATACATGATGTCTGCGCTGCTACCGTTGTCTAAGAACATATACCTCGTCCGGTAATGTCCAACAACGCCGGTAATGATTAGTGGAGCTATCGACGAGGCCCCCTCTTTTACTCTTGGCATGATTACCTGCTCTTCCTTCCATGAATCGTCATTTATATCTGCAAACGTGCGTTTGTGACTTGTGGTTCTATGGATCATGTTGCAGGCATTGCGCGATGTGTTGTACACATGATGCGTGTTGAGATTACGTATCCTTTTCTGAGAGGGTTCGCCTCCTTCCGTGTTGACCGTCTGCTTTCTCCGCATGTTCTTCACGAGGTGCGTTAACTGCCCTGATTTTATAGCATTTTCTATTTCCAACTTCAGACTGTAACAGTTGTCTGTCATATGGCCGTGGTCTTCATGATACTCACAGTACTTGGACTTATCCACGTTCTGTCTGTCACCTCGGAGTTCTTGCAGTTTCGGGAATTGAATTTGTTCGGTTTTTAGGACCTCAGATGGTGTTTTGGACAGTGGTGTCCACTCATAGTTTTTCTTTTAGTGTCCCTTGTGATCTCGGGGCCCTCTCGAGCTAAGCATGTTTCATGCATCTTGCGCTGAGGAGTATTTTCCTTCCTCTGATGCGCCCGAAATTCTTGACGAGACAGACTGTTTGCCTTTTCCTCTATTGTTTGAGGATGGATGATGGCTGCTGCTTTGGTGCATATTTTTGTTTCGGTGAAAAGATCGCTCGGAGGACGCGTATACTTTGGCAGCTTCAATCACTTCTTCCCAGGCTTGTGGCACGCCATCTTTTTCCGTCAGACACTTCATCAGGTCATCATTTCTTACCTCGTGTATGAATGCTGCACGGGTAAGTTCTTCTCCGCAACCTAACTGGAGGGCTTCCTTGTTGTATCTAATAATGTAGTCTTCAAGGGATTCATTCTCATGACGTGTGCACAAGAGAATGTGCACTTTATCTTTCTTGTGTTTGCGCAAGTGTGAAAAGTGATTCTTGAATTTTCTAATGAGGTCATCGAAGTCTACCAGACTTCCGACAAGCAGACTTTCATACCAAACTCTGGCTGCCCCTGTTAACGTTTGCACGAATAGATGGCACCAGGCTTGTACAGGCCATAGCTTAGAGCTACCTGCGCAATTGAAGGCGTGTAAGTGATCGTCTAGATCACGCAAACCGTCGTATTTCCCAATAGTGCTTGGTAGTTTACACTCTTGGGGCATTGGTGCTAGCACTATGCGCGAACAGAATTTTGTTCTCTCGGCGAAAGTCTTCGGCCTGTATGGCTTGTAGAGGTCATCATCTTTGGGTGCCAGGCTGCTGGCAACAGATTTAGAGTGTTGTTTTCGATTGGAATCATGATGCACCTCGTTTTTTGATTCATAGCCGTTTGGTTCCTCATTCAGGTTGACGGGGTCCTGACCGTGAGTATTTCTACCACGGTCTCCACCACGTACCTCCTGACGAGGTCCCTTATTGCGACGACCATTGTTGTTTTCCCAAGGCTATTCTGAATCATCCTCTCTTGTGTCGAACCTTAATGTCTTTTGGACATTAAGTTTGGCTTGATTCATTACCATCTTCTAGTATTCGGCGATTGTCTTTGAATTTTGCCAAGCCAGCCATTCGTCCGGATCAACCGGAGATAGGTTGTCTTGTTTCTTTTTTCCTCCAGTAGATCCCCCCCCCCCCCTGATTGGGTGGAACTGGAATGTTGAAGCTGGTTGCTTCTGGGCCATATTCTTCGTGACATTGTTTGGTGTAACGTCCTGAATTTCGTCGTTGATTGTTGCATCTACTTCAGCAGTGTTGTTGTTGTTTGCATCTTTTGAGAAAGCCATGGTTGCTAGTTTGAAAGATGTTTTAAACCGTAAGGGATGGCGCCAATGAAGAAACAAATAGTCTTACCACCGGTTAGGGATGGAAAGATTATGAGTTTACTATAGGGTTGATCTTTCACTAGCAGCTACGGATGAAAGAACCTGCAAACAAGAGTTGGTGTGGGTGTGGAGACGACTACACAAGATAGTAGTTTATAACAAAAACGGGGTGAATGGGGATACTATCAAGTGTGATAGCTCTCCGGATTAGCAGAAAGTGTCCTCTCCTATTGGGGATGTGATCCCTTTTATAGGAGAGTCCGTATGCCAGCATTACCCAAGTCCTAACCGTGGTTAGGTTGTCTCCATCACCCTTAATTATGTTAGTAAGGTGATCTATGGAAAACTTAATTAATGGGAATAGTGGAATCGTCTACCGCCTTTAATGGTTGGTCAACATGCTTGTAGCCTTGATTCACGCATGGCGTTTGACCATGCATGACTTTCGCCTTGACCGAGACTTGACCATTGACCGGCCGTTAATGTGTTTTGACCATTTTCTACGCATAAGCTTTTCTCCGCGTGGGGATGTTATTCCGGGTTTGGGTATGCGGAATAGTGTATTCAGTACCCAATCCCATCAGTAAGATTTGTTCATTTTAATCTGGTTTGTTAGATTTTTTTTTTTTTTTTTTTTGTATCTGTTTTTTTTTTCATTTTAATTAAAAAAGTGCCATTTGGTTGTAACTTTTGTGTTATGATTTGCTGTGTTTTGTTTATTTGATTTTGTGGGTTATAATTTATCATATGTTTTTGTGTTTTGGTTATAAATTATAATTTGTTGTTTTGTTATATCTAGATCTGTAAGTTTCTCGTTGTTCTCTAGTTCATGTTCTGTGTTTTTTTTCTTAATTTTTCTTTGTTTTTCATGTTCTTTGAATTATTATGTATAGTTTTTTTTTATGTTTTTCATGTTTCTGGGTGTTGGAAGTTTGGTGAGCTCTACATATGGATTTTTTATTTTGCACAATCTTTCTTGTTGGCGCTCCAAGTGATGAAGACGGTGGCGGTGGTCAACATTCATGCTTGACGATTTTAGTAGAAATAAATGATGAAATGTTTATTAGTTATAAAAAATGCAACCATTAATTCATTTAAAAACATATGTTTTATTGGTTAATGGTTTTAATTTAGCATGAAAACTTGTTTAGATTTAGCATGAAAACATATGTTTTTCATTTAAAAACATATGTCTTCAGTTTTGTAACATTTGTTTTGGGTTGTAATTTACATCTTTACTTGATACATAAGCATGTGTTTCTCAAATATGTTATAAAAAAACTTATGTTTTCGTGTTTGAGTTATAACTTATCATATGTTTTTTGTTGTTTTGGATTATAATTTAATAATAATGGTTATAGAGACATTGTTACCGAAGAAAGAGGGAGACACTTAAATTGTACATGGACCAAACTACCCTCTCAACACTAAAAGACAATCTTCACTTTGGATGAAAAAGTTGAAATAATTGTGACACCCGGCGTGTTTGGCTTAAACATATTAGTAACATCTAAGTCTACCTTAGCGAGAAACATTTATAAACGAACTTAACTGGGTTAGTTGAGTCGGGTCAAGTTAGGATTGTCCAGGGTGCAATGATCTGGAGGATCATTGGGAGTCGTTTTGGTAATACACTAGTACCGGGTTCCGTTGTTGGTGACATTACCTGAACTAATTAAGTATATGTGTAGATTATGGGTCGTGTGATGGATTATATACATAGATGTGTTTAAATGATGTATAAACGATTATGTGTTAAGATGTGTTAGAATGCGTTAAACACGACAAACTGGAAAACTAGTTAAAAATGAGTTAAACACGACAAACTGGAAAACTAGTTAAAAATGAGTTCTGGTTCGACCACTTTTGTAAATGGGCGAACCTGGGAAGTGGAATTGAAAGAATTCCCTTCGACCAGGACAGGGCTCATTCGACCCTGTGTAAGGGTCGAAGGAGAAGTAGTATAAATACCAAACTTTGTCATTTTTCATCATTTCACAAACCCTAACCGTCCCAAAACACTCTCAAACGATCTTAATCATTAAGGAAGGAGTTTTTGCTCTTCTTTTTCATAATCTAACCTATCTACAACATCTAAACAAGAATCCAAGGTGTGTTCTTAATCCTAAACCTTTTTAAAAGCATTTTAATTCGTTTTCATCTAACCCTAATTGTCCGGATCTGTTCTAAGGGTGTTTTTATGATTAAAAATCTTTAAAACATCTTTCTAAATCAAAGCATTATCATTTGACATAAGTTTTCATGATGATAAACATATGTAAATTGTGTATTATGTGGTGTGATGTGTTGTTCAATGATTTGCTGCTGTATCTATGATAGAAACATGATATAGGATTGTTATTGATGCTAGATTATTGTTGATTAGGGTTAGGATTGGATAAATGATGATATTATGGGTATTTGGGGGTTTTAACGAATCTAGGCTTGATGCATGATATTTATGATCAATAGAACTAATAGGGAAAGATCGAACACTCGACAAACTGAGGATTTTAAGTTGAAAACGGATCGATTTCAAAAGTTTCCAAATTGGGTAAATTATTCATGCATGAAAGTGATGTTTCCATAATCTTTACCATTTTAGGAAAGGGATGAAATGGATGTATTATTGGGGGAAATCGGTGGGGTTTTGTAGGGATGAGTTATTCATGCTTGACTGCTGTGTTTGATGATGTTTCGAGTCGTTTTGAATGTGTTTGAAGCGTTTTTAGGAAAATTTGCACAACAGGGGCGAACCTGGACTCCTTCGACCGATCGAAGGTGCGAAGGAGAGAGTCCAGGGTCGAACCTGGGTTAGTTTTGGGCGAACGTGATAAAACGGGCGAAGGAAACATCAAACGGTCGAACGAAATACAAAACGGGCGAAGGAGATTAAAAACGGGCGAAGGAGACTTAAACTGACTGATTCGACCGTTCTGATGCAGAAATGAGATTTTTGATACAAACTAAGTGTTTTATGCTTGAACCTTGTGTGTAATCTATGTGTACTTGATTAGTTAGGGTAATGGGTCACCAACGGAATGTCGGGTCGGTCTAGTGTGTCGGTTAAACATTTAAACACGTTTTAAAACGTACTTGGTTACGATCTGGACAATCGGGGACTAGATAACCTTATGGTTATTAGTCGGAACACTTATGTGAACATTTTGATAGATCTCCGGTAGAAAACATGCGCTAAACTATTTTGGTAACATATGTCATACTATGGTTTTAAATTTTGTATTGCTATACGATCTTTGGAAGTCCCGGGGGAAACCATGAATGTGCGGGAATGCACAACGGGGGAAATGTGGATAGATCTATTGGGCGTGACCTGCCCCACTCGTCGGCTTGGAGGGCCGGGCGGGTGCATATTGTCTCGAACAGGAACATTGGTATCATGCTGAACATTCGGGCTTCTTAAACATGCTAAACATTGCTAAACGTGTCTAGTAATGGTTTCCAATCGTAGTAGTAATAAAACATACGCCTAGCTAGCGTACTTGGTAACATTGATATAGTATGGACATGGTAACGTTTTGGTAACATATTGAACAAACCTGTGAACTCACCAGCATTATATGTTGACATCCTTTTTGGCATGTTTTTCTCAGGTCGCTAAGGTAGCAACAAATGGAACTAGGCGCACGGGTCTGCATTGGCGTCTAGGCATAGTTGCATGTTTTGTAATAAAAGTGTTTTGAATACTTTGGGATACTAGCGTAGCTGATTAAATTCTTCTTAAATGCTTCCGCTTATAAAATCGTTGTTTATGGTTTTTACGTTTTTCACATAGACTTGTTTATTGTGATTGTTGACTTGGATCCTGGTTTGTCATGCGCCTCGCGGTAAAACCCCGCATGTGGAAATTTGGGGGTGTGATAGATTGGTATTAGAGCCAATGGTTATAGTGAACTAGGACTGCATGTAGAGTCTGGTCTATAGCCGAGTCGCACACACTAGACGATCACATACTTTGGGTCTATTAGTGGGATACGTACTAACTTTGTCGGGGTGTCCTTACATCATCATCATGCTTCTCCGTTACATCATCCGCTTTTATTTGGATTCTTACCTACTCTTGTCTTCTTCTTCTGGATTGAAGAAGGAGGGGTTGATTTGTTGGTTCTAGCACACACATGCCTTCTTATACTTGCACCTATCATCTCACGTTACTAGGTGACGATATTCGGTGACTGGGGTCTGGATTAGGGATGCATCTGGAGGGCCATGTAGAGCAGTTTATCATTTCGGGTGCACACGAAATAATAAACTGGAATGCATGAAAATCCCGATGGACTTTGAGTTTGGATGTATAGTCCTGGATTTGTCCCTAGGTTAACTTTTGTAAATTTCTAGTGGTAGAAACTGGAAGTGAATCTGAATCCCTCGATTTCTTGATTTGCTATATCATGTCTGGTGCTCACGGTGGTGGACGTCGTGGTGGCCGTGCTGGCGGCGGTGATCGTGCTGGAGGCGGTGGTCGTGGTAACATCAACATGACCCATGCTGAACTGAACAACTTGCTACAGCAGCAAGTGAATATGACTATGGCTAATTTCCAGGCTGGGATTAATGCCATGGGTGGTGAGTTGATTTCTGTCGACCTTGCCTCATTTTTGGGTTTCATATCCTTTCGTTTGTGTTTTACTCGTGTACCGTGTTTCAGGTATGGGTGCCAATCCACCCCCACCTCAGTGCTCTTATAAGAAGTTTCGGGACTGTCAGCCCCATAACTTCGCTGGAACTGAGGGAGCGGTGGGACTGCTCTGATGGCTGGAGAAGGTTGAGTCTGTGTTCGTCATGTGTAACTGTCCTGCTGGGGACCGGGTGAAGTATGCTACTGCGACGATTGAGGGGCCTGCACTGTCGTGGTGGAATGCTACTACTCAGAACATGGGATTGGGGGAGGCTATTGTTATGCCTTGGGCGGAGTTTGTGCAGCTGTTGAGAGGTGAGTACTGTCCGAGAGAGGAGATACAGAAGTTAGAGCATGAGGTCTAGAGCTACAAGATGGTTGGGTCTGAATCGAAGAGTACACTGTGAGGAGGAATGAGCTGGCAGTGTTGTGCCCTGATTTGCACACACCAGAGTACAGGAGGATCGAGCACTACGTGTCTGGACTGGTGCCGGAGATTGCTGGGTTGGTGGCTGCCGGGAACCTCCCCACTATTGCTGAAGTTGTTCGATCAGCTCATCGGATGACTAACCTGAAGGTGGCAGAAGGTGTTTTGCCTCCTAAGGGTGCTGCTGTGAAGGTAACTGAAGGGAACAAGAGGAAGTGGGATAATGTGGGAAAGAGTGTTGTGCCAGCTCAGCCGACAAAGAAGTTTGATTCATCTGGGTCTTCTTCTGGGTAGAAGACGGGTGGGTATGTTGGGAAGCATCCCAAGTGCAACAAGTGTGGTTTTCACCATTCTGGGGGTTGTGATAGGGCTCGTTGTCATCGGTGCCATCAATTGGGGCACCATGCTAAGGATTGCAGGGTGACACTCACCCCAACTCAGACTCCTGCGGCTACTCCTGCTCCTGCTCCTGCTGCTCAGGGGACTCAGGGGAGGCAGGGGTGTTATAACTGTGGTGATGCGGGACACTTCAAGCGTGAATGTCCTAAACTTAAGCAGGGCGATAATGGGAGGGGCGGGAACGGTAACGGGAACAACGGCGGCGGAGGCAGGACTTCACGTGCTTTCGTCATTGGATCTGCGGAGGCTAGGCAGGATCTAGACACAGTTACCGGTACGTTCCTTCTTAATGATCGCTATGTTTCTGTCTTGTTTGATTCTGGTGCCGATAAGAGTTTCGTATCTTTGGACATTAGTCGATTGCTAGATATAGTACCCACACCTTTAGAGGCTAAGTACTTAATAGAATTGGCTGATGGTAAGAAAATCGAAGCGACACACACCCTTAGGGATTTTCGCTTGGAACTGTCGGGTTTGTCCTTCCCCATTGACCTTATGCCGGTACCCTTGGGTAGTTTTGATGTCGTGGTTGGCATGGATTGGTTATCGTTGTATCGTGCGGAGATCGTTTGTTTCGACAAGGTTATTCGGATCCCTCTCCCTGATGGAGAGATTCTTTCGGTTCGTGACGAGAAAAGCAGGGCTCCGCTGAGTATCATTTCTAGCATGAAAGCCCGTAAGTACCTTCGGAAGGGCTGTTCGGCCATTCTGGCGCTTGTAAACGTTTCTACTGACGATGAGAAGAAGATCGAGGATATTCCGGTGGTTCGTGACTTTCCTGATGTGTTTCCTAATGATTTACCTGGTCTTCCACCCCATCGTCAGGTTGAGTTTGGTATTGATCTTACTCCAGGCGCAGCTCCTATTGCCCGAGCTCCGTATCGTCTTGCACCTCCCGAGATGCAAGAGTTGTCCAGCCAGTTGCAGGAACTCTTGGAAAAGGGTTTCATCCGACCGAGTTCTTCCCCGTGGGGAGCTCCTATTTTGTTTTTGAAGAAGAAGGATGGAAGTCTTCGCATGTGTATTGATTATCGTGAGCTGAACAAAGTGACCATCAAGAATCGTTATCCTCTTCCTCGCATTGATGATCTCTTTGACCAGCTTCAGGGCTACAGCTACTATTCGAAGATTGACCTGTGGTCCGGTTATCACCAGTTGCGCGTCAGGGAAGCTGACATTCAGAAGACTGCTTTTCGCACTCGTTATGGCCATTTTGAGTTCTTGGTGATGCCTTTTGGTCTCACTAACGCACCGGCGGTGTTCATGGATTTAATGAACCGCGTTTGCAAACCTTATCTCGATATGTTCGTCATCGTGTTCATTGACGATATTCTGATTTATTCCAAGAACAAGGCGGATCATGAGGAACATCTACGGTTGGTCTTGGAACTTTTGAGACAGGAGCAGTTGTATGCTAAGTTCTCAAAGTGTGATTTTTGGTTACGTGAAGTTCAATTCCTAGGACATGTGGTGAATGAACTGGGAATTCATGTCGATCTGGCTAAGATCGAAGCTATTAAGGACTGGGAAGCACCAAAGACGCCATCTGAGGTGCGGCAATTCCTAGGTCTTGCGGGTTATTATCGTCGTTTCATTGAGGGATTTTCGAAGATCGCTCAACCCCTCACTACCCTTACCCAGAAGGACCGAAAGTTCGACTGGGGTAAACCGCAGGAATCAGCGTTTCAGATGCTGAAGCTTAAACTTTGTTCTGCACCTATCTTATCCTTACCAGAGGGTACGGATGACTTCGTTGTGTATTGTGATGCTTCTATTCGTGGTCTCGGTTGCGTGTTGATGCAACGCGGGAAGGTTATTGCTTATGCTTCTCGTCAACTTAAAGTTCATGAGAAGAACTACACTACTCATGACTTGGAACTGTGTGCGGTAGTCTTCGCGTTGAAAATCTGGAGACATTACTTGTACGGTACCAAGTGTGAAGTATATACCGATCACAAGAGTCTTTAGCATATTTTCGACCAGAAGGTGTTGAACATGCGGCAGCGTCGCTGGGTTGAACTCCTGAACGATTATGACTGTGCCATCAAATACCATCCTGGCAAGGTGAACGTTGTGGCGGACGCCTTGAGCAGGAAGGAGTTTGCAAATCCTCGTCATGTTCGAGCCTTACAGCTCACCATTCATTCGTCGTTGCCTGACCGAATCCGTTCTGCACAGTTGGAAGCCTTGAAGGAGGAAAACCTTAAGGCTGAAACTATGCACAGTGCTGACAAGCATCTTGAGCTCAGGACCGATGGCTTACACTATTTTGCGGGACGTGTTTGGGTCCCATTTTTCGGGGGATTGCGCGAGCTTGTTTTGGATGAAGCTCACAAATCCCGGTATTCTATTCACCCTGGCTCCGATAAGATGTATCAGGATTTGAAGATACTTTATTGGTGGCCAAACATGAAAGCTGATATAGCTTCTTATGTCAGCAAATGTTTGACTTGTGCTAAAGTCAAGGTGGAGTATCAGAGGCCGTCTGGTCTCCTGCAACAACCAGAGGTTCCGGAATGGAAGTGGGAGCGAATCATGATGGATTTTGTCACCAAGCTGCCAAGGTCACCTAGTGGTTATGATATGATCTGGGTGATTGTTGACCGGCTGACAAAATCGGCACGTTTCATACCTATTAAGGAAACCGATGGGCTCGAGCGGTTAGCTCGACTTTACCTTAAGGAGGTGGTTGCTCGGCACGGGGTGCCTATCTCTATTATCTCTGATCGTGATTCTCGTTTTGCTTCGTGTTTCTGGAAGGCTCTGCACAAGGCTTTGGGCACTCAGTTGGATATGAGTACGGCTTATCATCCGCAAACTGATGGACAGAGTGAGCGGACGATTCAAACCTTGGAAGACATGCTTCGGGCATGTGTTATCGATTTTGGCAAAAGTTGGGAGATCCACCTGCCATTAGTGGAGTTCTCTTACAACAACAGCTATCACTCTAGTATCAAGGCAGCTCCGTTCGAGGCTCTCTACGGACGGAAATGTCGATCCCCACTTTCTTGGGCCGAGGTGGGCGAGAGCCAGCTCACTGGTCCGGAACTTGTGTATGAAACTTCGGAGAAAATCGTGCAGATTCGTCAGCGTTTGGCTGTTGCTCGGGATCGTCAAAAGAGTTATGCCGATCGCCGTCGAAAACCTTTGGAGTTCCAGGTTAGGGACAGGGTACTTCTGAAAGTTTCACCATGGAAGGGCGTCATACGCTTCGGAAAGCGTGGCAAGCTTAACCCTCGATATGTCGGACCATTCGCAATCCTGGATCGGATTGGACCGGTGGCATACAGACTTGACTTACCGGCGGAGCTCGGTAGTGTGCACAACGTCTTCCATTTGTCTAACTTAAAGAAGTGTTTGGCTAATGAATCTCTCATTGTACTACTGGAGGAGATCAAGGTCGATGATCGTCTTCGCATTGTGGAGGAACCTGTCGAGATTCTCGACTACAAGATTCGTAGCCTTCGTCGGAGTAAAATCCGCATCGTTAAAGTCCGTTGGAACGCGAACCGTGGATCGGAATTCACATGGGAACGGGAGGATCAGATGAAAGCTAAGTATCCTCATCTTTTTCCGAAACGCGCGTTTGAAACGAGGCATGTTACAGCCGAAGCGGAATGAATCTCGGGTCGAGATTCCATTCAACGTGGGGATGATGTGACATCCGGTAATTTTCATTTTCTTTTCGTTCTGTTCTTTTCGTTTCTTTCTTTTTGGGGCTTTGCGCAATTTTTGGGACGAAAATTCTTTCAACGTGGGGATGATGTGACACCCGGCATGTTTGGCTTAAACATATTAGTATCATCTAAGTCTACCTTAGCGACAAACGTTTATAAACGAACTTAACTGGGTTAGTTGAGTCGGGTCAAGTTAGGATTGTCCAGGGTGCAATGATCTGGAGGATCATTGGGAGTCGTTTTGGTAATACACTAGTACCGAGTTCCGTTGTTGGTGACATTACATGAACTAATTAAGTATATGTGTAGATTATGGGTCGTGTGGTGGATTATATACATAGATGTGTTTAAATGATGTATAAACGATTATCTGTGCTTAAATATGTTAAATATAGACCAAGGATGCATGCTTATGTGTTAAGATGTGTTAGAATGCGTTAAACATGACAAACTGGAAAACTAGTTAAAAATGAGTTCTGGTTCGACCACTTCGAGTGGTCGAAGGAGAACATTTTTCTGGTTCGACCCTTTGTAAATGGGCGAACCTGGGAAGTGGAATTCAAAGAATTCCCTTCGACCAGGACAGTGCTCATTCGACCCTGTGTAAGGGTCGAAGGAGGCCACCTTCGACCATTGAAATGGGGCGAAGGAGAAGTAGTATAAATACCAAACTTTGTCATTTTTCATCATTTCACAAACCCTAACCGTTCCAAAACACTCTCAAACGATCTTAATCATTAAGGAATGAGTTTTTGCTCTTCTTTTTCATAATCTAACCTATCTACAACATCTAAACAAGAATCCAAGGTGTGTTCTTAATCCTAAACCTTTTTAAAAGCATTTTAATTTGTTTTCATCTAACCCTAATTGTCCGGATCTGTTCTAAGGGTGTTTTTATGATTAAAAACCTTTAAAACATCTTTCTAAATCAAAGCATTATCATTTGACATAAGTTTTCATGATGATAAACATATGTAAATTGTGTATTATGTGGTGTGATGTGTTGTTTAATGATTTGCTGCTGTATCTATGATAGAAACATGATATAGGATTGTTATTGATGCTAGATTATTGTTGATTAGGGTTAGGATTGGATAAATGATGATATTATGGGTATTTGGGGGTTTTAACGAATCTAGGCTTGATGCATGATATTTATGATCAATAGAACTAATAGGGAAAGATCGAACACTCGACAAACTGAGCATTTTAAGTTGAAAACGGATCGATTTCAAAAGTTTCCAAATTGGGTAAATTATTCATGCATGAAAGTGATGTTTCCATAATCTTTACCATTTTAGGAAAGGGCTGAAATGGACGTATTATTGGGGGAAATCGGTGGGGTTTTGTAGGGATAAGTTATTCATGCTTGACTGCCGTGTTTGATGATGTTTCGAGTCGTTTTGAATTTGTTTGAAGCGTTTTTAGGAAAATTTGCACAACATGGGCGAACCTGGACTCCTTCGACCGATCGAAGGTGCGAAGGAGAGAGTCCAGGGTCAAACCCGGGTTAGTTTTGGGCGAACGTGATAAAACGGGCGAAGGAAACATCAAACGGTCGAATGAAATACAAAACGGGCGAAGGAGATTAAAAACGGGCGAAGGAGACTTAAACTGACTGGTTTGACCGTTCTGATGCAGAAATGAGATTTTTGATACAAACTAAGTGTTTTATGCTTGAACCTTGTGTGTAATCTATGTGTACTTGATTAGTTAGGGTAATTGGTCACCAACGGAATGTTGGGTCGGTCTAGTGTGTCGGTTAAACATTTAAACACGTTTTAAAACGTACTTGGTTACGATCTGGACAATCGGGGACTAGATGACCTTATGGTTATTAGTCGGAACACTTATGTTAACATTTTGATAGATCTCTGGTAGAGGGATTATCAAGGGCTTAACATCTTTACTTGTGACCGAAGAACGCTATTTAAGGTGAGTTCACGGCCCCACTCTTACTGCTTTAACTTTTGGGGGAGAAAACATGCGCTAAACTATTTTGGTAACATATGTCATACTATGGTTTTAAATTTTGTATTGCTATACGATCTTTGGAAGTCCCGGGGGAAACCATGAATGTGCGGGAATGCACAACGGGGGAAATGTGGATAGATCTATTGGGCGTGACCTGCCCCACTCGTCGGCTTGGAGGGCCGGGCGGGTGCATATTGTCTCGAACAGGAACATTGGTATCATGCTGAACATTCGGGCTGCTTAAACATGCTAAACATTGCTAAACGTGTCTAGTAATGGTTTCGAATCGTAGTAGTAATAAAACATACGCCTAGCTAGCGTACTTGGTAACATTGATATAGTATGGACATGGTAACGTTTTGGTAACATATTGAACAAACCTGTGAACTCACCAGCATTATATGTTGACATCCTTTTTGGCATGTTTTTCTCAGGTCGCTAAGGTAGCAACAAATGGAACTAGGCGCACGGGTCTGCATTACCGTCTAGGCATAGTTGCACGTTTTGTAATAAAAGTGTTTTGAATACTTTGGGATACTAGCGTAGCTGATTAAATTCTTCTTAAATGCTTCCGCTTATAAAATCGTTGTTTATGGTTTTTACATTTTTCACATAGAGTTGTTTATTGTGATTGTTGACTTGGATCCTGGTTTTTCATGCGCCTCGCGGTAAAACCCCGCAAGTGGAAATTTGGGGGTGTGACAATAATAACCACCATAGATCAAATGGAATGAGTAGCTAATATGTGGATTTAATGGGTTTTCTTAAATGAGGAGGGTTTTCAAATTATCCCTCATATATATATATATATATATATATATATATATATATATATATATATATATATATACCTTCCATAATAGGAGAAGCGTGAGTGACGTCAGAAAGCTGATGTGTCAGCCGGAGAGAGTAGTCACCAATGCGTGTATGATGCAAAAACTGATGTCACATTAAATAATAAAAAAAATCCCACCACTTGCCTGAACAGTGGTAATAATACCACTTGCTTGACAGTGGTTGTTAATAAATAAGTTAAATACTGTCAGTTGAGTCAACAAACTTTTGTATGACTGTTGGTTTTAAATTTGAGCTCCAAGTTGTAAATTTGAGCTCCAAATTCAAATTCAAATTTCAAATTCGATACCCCATTACACAACTATATAAAGGTATCTTGTGCATCTCTTTCTCCCAAATAATTTATAAATCTCTTAAATAATTTTTGAATCGTAACAGATGGTTCTCTCATATTTGCGTTTAGGTCGAAGCACTCGAGTATCAGGTAAAATAATTCTAATATATGTTATCAATAAGATTAAAATTTATCCATTTGTTCTTAAATAATCTCAATGTTCTTCAATAACCTCAATGTTTTGTCTGCTCCATTAGCAACCAGAGCATTTACGTCGAAAAAGTTTTTGACTTTTGAAGATTCTTGCAATCAAAGGAAAATATCAGTCTTGCCATTACGAACGCTTGTAGATTGGCAGGCTCAAACTCAAGAGGGTATGTCTTTCCGTTTTTAAATTTATTTATTCGAGTGTTTAATACGTGTTCATTTTGTTTTCTGATCAACTTTTTGTGTTTGATTAATTTGAGTCATGTTTTATTAATGTTATTGTGAATGTTTCTCTGTTAACAGATACAGGCGTTAGCTTAAGCAATGAAGTGTTTTTCCAGATGGCATTAGAAAAGACATTGATTGTGATTATGCTTTTACGCCACTATGCTTATCTTTTGTGGTTCCGTTTTGTATTAGCGTCATTTCATTTTGATAATTAAAAAATTATAAAAATTATTTTAAAACTATCTTTAATAAGTAAGCCTAAGTTTTGAATTTTTAGGAAAGAAATTTTTAAATCACATAGGTAAGCGTGTTTAGAAATTTTAACATTAACAGGGTGAAATTGGATATAATAAGAGTTGTGTGAGCAAATATTGATATTGTTATAATTATTAATGAATTAATTAATTCATGTACGTGACATATTGCAAATTGTAATTGAAAAT
Organism: Ambrosia trifida; assembly: GCA_028751855.1. NCBI lineage: Eukaryota > Viridiplantae > Streptophyta > Magnoliopsida > Asterales > Asteraceae > Ambrosia > Ambrosia trifida. The sequence goes on along the minus strand of CM054128.1, from coordinate 124,803,238 downwards.
CTATTTTAATGAATGCTGTTTTAACAACATTTGTTGGCAAATAAGGACAGTTTTGAAACTCTATTTTTATTGTTTACCTCTATGTTAGTTTACAAGCTCTCATCAATAGTGTTTGTAGCATTATTATTAATAAATTAATTAATTAATAGATTTATATAAGATATACCATTGTAAGCTTTAAGTGAAATTCTATTTGATGACAGTTGTTTTAACAACATCTGTTGACAAGTTTACAGTTGTTGTAAAAAGATCTTCCAATTATAATAATAAATATATATTTAAGCCCAAGTTTTGAATATTGAAGATGGAACTTTTAAGTCCTAAGTTTTGAATATTTAGGAGGGAAAGTTTTAAAGCACACAGGGAAGCGTAAGAGTTGTTGTAATAAGAGTTGTTGTATAAGATATAACATTGCAAATGAAATTCTATTTGAAGGAAACTGTTTTAACAACATCTGTTGTTTTTATTAATAGGTGTTGTAAAACAGATCTTGCAATTATAATAATAAATATTACATTTAAGCCCAAGTTCTGAATATTCAAGAAGATTTTTTTAAAATTACGATAGGGAAGTGTATTTACGATTCTGAACATTAGTTGTGTTGAGTGCCAAATAATAAGTTTTTTGAGACGAAATATTTTTATTATTATATTTTATTAATTAAATAATTAATTGATTTATATAAGATAAAACATGGTATCAATATGTATATAGTTTGTTGTATTGTTCAATAATATTCAAGTTGATAGGTTATATTTTATAAAAAAAACATTTTTCAAACTGGCTAGTTATTTTCTAAAAATTTTGTATTAGCGTCATTTCATTTTGATAATTAAATAATTATAAAAATTATTTTAAAACTATCATTAATAAGTAAGCCCTAAGTTTTGAATTTTTAGGAGGGAAAGTTTTAAATCACATAGGGAAGCGTGTTTAGAAATTTTAACATTAACAGGGTGAAATTGGAAATAATTAGAGTTGTGTGAGCAAATATTGATATTGTTATTATTATTAATGAATTAATTAATTCATGTACGTGACATATTACAAATTGTAATTGAAAATCTATTTTGATGAAAGCTGTTTTAACAACATTTGTTGGCAAATAAGGACAGTTTTGAAACTCTATTTTTATTGTTTACCTCTATGTTAGTTTACAAACTCTCATCAATAGTGTTTGTAGCATTATTATTAATTAATTAATTAATAGATTTATATAAGATATAACATTGTAAACTTTAAGTGAAATTCTATTTGATGACAGCCGTTTTAACAATATCTGTTGACAAGTTTACAGTTGTTGTAAAAAGATCTTCCAATTATAATAATAAATAATATATTTAAGCCCAAGTTTTGAATAATGAAGAGGGAACTTTTAAGTCCTAAGTTTTGAATTTTTAGGAGGGAAAGTTTTAAAGCACACAAAGAAATGTGTTTAGGAATTTTAACATTAACAGGGTCGAGTTACAAATAATAAGAGTTGTTGTAATAACAGTTGTTGTATAAGATATAACATTGCAAGTGAAATTGTATTTGAAGGCAGCTGTTTTAACAACATCTGTTGTTATTATTAACAGTTGTTGTAAAACAGATCTTGCAATTATAATAATAAATATTACATTTAAGCCCAAGTTTTTAATATTCAAGAAGAACTTTTTAAATTACGATAGGGAAGTGTATTTTTGATTCTGAACATTAGCTGTGTTGAGTGCCAAATAATAAGTTTTTTAAGACAAAATATTTTTATTATTATATTTTATTAATTAAATAATTAATTGATTTATATAAGATAAAACATTGTATCAATATGTATATAGTTTGTTGTATTGTTTAATAATATTCAAGTTGATAGGTTATATTTTATAAAAAAACATTTTTCAAACCGGTCAGTTATTTTTTAAAAATTTTGTATTAGCGTCATTTCATTTTGATAATTAAATAATTATAAAAAATATTTTAAAACTATCATTAATAAGTAAGCCCTAAGTTTTGAATTTTTAGGAGGGAATGTTTTAAATCACATAGGGAAGCGTGTTTAGAAATTTAACATTAACAGGGTGAAATTGGAAATAATTAGAGTTGTGTGAGCAAATATTGATATTGTTATTATTATTTAATTAATTTATGTACGTGACATATTGCAAATTGTAATTGAAATTCTATTTTGATGAAAGTTGTTTTAACAACATTTGTTGGCAAATAAGGACAGTTTTGTAACTCTATTTTTATTGTTTACCTCTATGTTAGTTTACAAACTCTCTACAATAGTGTTTGTAGCATTATTATTAATTAATTAATTAATTAATTGATTTATATAGGATATAGCATTGTAAGATTTAAGGGAAATTCTATTTGATGACAGCTGTTTTAACATCTGTTGACAAGTTTACAGTTGTTGTAAAAAGATCTTCCAATTATAATAATAAATAATATATTTAAGCCCAAGTTTTGAATATTGAAGGGGGAACTTTTAAATCCTAAGTTTTGAATTTTTAGGAGGGAAAGTTTTAAAGCACACAAGGAAGCGTGTTTAGGAATTTTAACATTAACAGGGTCGAGTTGCAAATAATAAGAGTTTTGTAATAACAGTTGTTGTATAAGATATAACATTACAAGTGAAATTCTATTTGAAGGCAGTTGTTTTAACAACATTTGTTGTTATTATTAATAGTTGTTGTAAAACAGATCTTGCAATTATAATAATAAATATTACATTTAAGCCCAAGTTTTTAATATTCAAGAAGAACATTTTAAATTACGATAGGGAAGTGTATTTACGATTCTGAACATTAGCTGTGTTGAGTGCCAAATAATAAGTTTTTTATGACGAAATATTTTTATTATTATATTTTATTAATTAAATAATTAATTGACTTATATAAGATAAAACATTGTATCAATATGTATATAGTTTGTTGTATTGTTTAATAATATTCAAGTTGATAGGTTATATTTTATAAAAAAACATTTTTCAAACCGGCCGGTTATTTTCTAAAAATTTTGTATCAGCGTCATTTCATTTTGATAAATAAATAATTATAAAAATTATTTTAAAACTATCATTAATAAGTAAGCCCTAAGTTTTGAATTTTTAGGAGGGAAAGTTTTAAATCACATAGGGAAGCGTGTTTAGGAATTTTAAAATTAACAGGGTGAAATTGGAAATAATAAGAGTTGTGTGAGCAAATATTGATATTGTTATTATTATTATTTAATTAATTTATGTACGTGACATATTGCAAATTGTAATTGAAATTCTATTTTGATGAAAGTTGTTTTAACAACATTTGTTGGCAAATAAGGACAGTTTTGAAACTCTATTTTTATTGTTTACCTCTATGTTAGTTTACAAACTCTCAACAATAGTGTTTGTAGCATTATTATTAATTAATTAATTGATTGATTGATTTATATAGGATATAGCATTGTAAGATTTAAGGGAAATTCTATTTGATGACAGCTGTTTTAACATCTGTTGACAAGTTTACAGCTGTTAAACTTAATATTATTATCTATAAAACTTTTAAGGACTAATTAACAATGCATTTCCTGTTTTGTTTCATCATATATTACACATAATAAAGATTTAATTTATCGATTTGAAAAGATTTCTGAAATTTAACTTTAACGTGATACTTTAATAACATGGGTTGTAAACTCAACAGATTTTATAAAAAGCCCCAAAAATAATGATTACGCTTTTGAAGTTACTTTATTAATAATATTATTTTATTATTATTGTTTGTTGCAATTATCTTTCTTTATATTAAAAATATATAAAAAGTACAGAAAGTAACTTGCAACTTTATATTTCCTTTTAATCTAACTGATAAAGTTGAAAACCAAATTTAGGAATAGTTAGTGTATTCTTTCATTCACACACACATCCTATAAAAGAGGAGAAGTTTTTAATTAAATTAAGATTAATATATTTTTTATTGACAGTACTACGTATTTAACCATGATTTATAATATAAAGGACCTAAATATCTCATTTTCATATTTCTACAAATATTGTTAAATAGTTCTACGTATTTGTTTTTATCTTGAAATTTCTATTTAAAAAAATAAAAAAAAAGAATTTGAAAAGTTTTCTTAGTGGGAAAATAAACGAGTTAATACCGTATGTATCCAAGATTAATAAAAGTTTATTGTAATTAATAAATTCATTATAGTTAATTCACTGCAGTTAATAGATTCATTATTGTTAATGTATATTTTTTACTATAAAAGTCGATTTTCATTTATTTGTATAGCACACTATTCAAACATATTTTCTACATCTGTATGGGTTTATCAATCTACTAAAAATACTAGCAACATGGATTCCAGCAGCAGTAACCAGTGGTCTAAAATGTCAGATGTTCAAAAAATCATTTTTGATTGCTTTAAAGAAGATGAAGAATTTGAGATTCTTCAAGTTATTGAAGGTGCTACACAGCTGTGGGAACATCACATATGGACGACCAATCTGAAATTAAATCAAGTCATTGGTACCGATGTATCAAAGGAAAGATGGAATGCCTTTTCATTTCTATTGGAAAGCATAAAGTCAAACGAAAAGTTCAGTGTGGACATACAAAAAATATGTATGTCCTATAGAAACTTTGTTAAAGAGAAGAACAAGAGGTTAAAGGAATTGTTGAGTACAACAGGATAATTATTTAAATGTATTTTATATTTTTATGGTTATAATTGTAATGAAAATTTTATTTTATATATTATGTTTTTTATATTTAATTTTTTATTCTTATATGATGAAAAATATCAATTAGTATATATCAATAGCGATTAGAATAATATTAATAGTCTACTGTTAAAGTAGAATAGCTATTAGTATATATCAATAGTCAATTGTTAAACTGAACAAATAATTGGTATTTAGCAAAAAAAAGTCACTAGAAGTATATGCGATGCCATTGTTAGTATGATCTGTTTATGCAACAACTGTTTTTAAAGAAACATTTAAATTAGCAACTGTTTGAATTAGACATTCGATTACAAACACTTGAATTACAAACGATCTATTGCCTCAATATTATTAACTACTAATGCTTTGGTCTATTGACGTGTGAATATAAACAGACGTTGCGAAACAGACGTTTGGTATGCCGGCTTGTCAGTGGTTAGTGTACAGCGTATAAGGTTTGGGCGACTCCTCCCGTGTGTTTCCACACGGGATCTCACCTAGTATATATATAGGGAAATGGTAAAATAAGAACATAGTTGAGTTGGAAGAACATGAGCAACTCACTTTATAACCACATACTTATTTTATTCAAAAATGAATGCGTTGTTGTAAATTAAAGTATAATAAAAGATTATATAGAATATTAAAAGTCAACATTGGTGTGCTGGATTTTACACCATCGTAAAACCATCATAATTTTTTTTTCAATTTTTTTATGGCGGAGTTACCCGTTTTCACATTAGTGTGTGAATCCTTTTTTTTTAATTCACATTTTATGTTGGAGTTCTCATGGTTCTTCCAACTCAACCTTGTTTTTATTTGAACCTAATCATATATATATATATATATATATATATATATATATATATATATATATATATATATATAGGGATGGGTTAAAACGAGAACTAGGTTTAGTTGTGAGAACCATAGGAACTTACTTATTACCCACCCATTTAATTAATTGTGTAATGGATTTGTGGTTGTAATTAAATCATAATAAAATATTAATTGTGTTACAACGGTATAGTCATTTTTTACACCAGTGTAAGGACGACGTAAATATTTTTTTCATTTTTTGTATATTTCTTAGTTGGCCATTTTTACATATTTGGGTTAAAAATTAAAAATTTGCATTTAACGTTGGAATTCTCACGGTTCTCACAACTGAAATAAATTCTCAACCGAACCGAATCCTATATATTAGGGCTGGCATAACACGTTGCACGAACCTGTTAAGACAGGAACCTCTTAAGACACGAACACGAAACTTGTAAACACGAACACGACACGAAATCTAATCGTGTCATTTTTTCAAACACGAACATGAACCAGTGTATAACAGGTTAACACGATAAGACGTGTGACACACCAGGATCCAAGTCAACGGTCACAATAAACGACAACTATATGATTAGAAAACAATGTAAACTACCCATTAAGTTTTCATAACCGTTCTAGCACAGCAGAAGCAAAACGTATTATTACAACTCAAAAGTAAAACTCAAGTCTGAAATACTCAAAATGAAATGCAAGTGAATCCTAGACGTCGTGAGACTCCGTGCGCCTATCGACTACTGCTACCTCAACGATGTGAGACAAACATCCTAAAAAACGTCAACAAATAATGACGGTGAGTTCAGAGGTTTTTAATGAATACTCACTCCAAATGTTTTCAATGAATACCCGTGGTCAACCCAGCCCACATGCATGCAAATCATATGAATACCTGTTACTACTGCGATTGGAAAACCATTACTGGACTCGAATACTGTGAATACTGAATACGTGCCCGAATGAATACTAAATACTGAATACTGCATACTGAATACTGAATACCTAAGAGACAACATGCACCCATCCGACCTCCAGTCGACGAGTAGGGCGGGTCGAGCCCAAATAGATCTATCCACATTTCCCCCGTTGTGCATCCCCGCACATTCATGGTTCTCCCCGGGACTTCCAAAGATCGCATAGTAATATATGAATACTCCAAAACGTAATGAATACATGAATACCAAAACATAGTAGACTCATCTTTTATGAAATCGTAGTTGACACACGTTTAAAGAATACAGCATGTTATCTCCCCCGAAAATGTAAACCAGTAAAGAGTGGGCCCGTGAAACTCACCTTAGAGTGCGTCCTCAGTAAAATAGAAACCCGAAACGTGTGTGATAGTCCCTACTAGTGGTGATCTATCAATGAGTTTACATAAGTGTGACGACTACTAACCCGAAGGCTAACTAGTCCCCAATTGTCCAGACCGTGACCGTGTATGTTGAAAACATGTTTAAACATTAAACCGACCAAACCAGACAAAACCCGAAATCCAATTGGTGACCCGACATCCCACGTGTTAGCCACATACAAGATATCATGCAACATATGCAATTTAACACTTAGGATGCACGAACATTCACCCTATCTAGCATAACGCCCAACTAACACATAAACAAGTCCAAACACGTGTTACTAAGTTATTGGACTTGTCATAGGGTTCCTAACATGTTCCTAGGTGTCAACCGGTGTTCCGGGATTTTAAAATACACATATAAAAGCAGTACACGCGATTAGGAATCAAACATGCAATTAGGAAAGTCAGCTGGTGATTAGGAGGGTCAAACTAGTGATTAGGATCGTAATCACGTGTGTTACATGTAATTAGGCTATCATACATGCATTTAGGAACTTCAACTAGTGATTAGGATGGTCAACTAGTGATTAGGGTGTAATCACATGAACTTACATGCGATTAGGCTCCCAATCGCCTCAAGTAACATGCGATTGGGGCCAATCGCCCCTGCTGCACCATTCCGCCTTTTCGCGTGTTTAACCCTCCAAATCAGATCCGAAACATGTGGAAACACCCAATATCAAACCCAAAACATTTATCAAGATATTTCAAGCAAAAACCCCTAATTTATTATCATCCTAACTGTCCCAAATGCAAGCGTTTTCCCAAAATAGCATAACTAGCATGTAAACGTCACATCAACATACAAAACTTACCCTAAATAGCAAATATCTAGATTTCATCACATAATGACGTTTTCCGACACTATCCTACTGTTCTAGCATCATCCTAGAGTAAACCCTAACCTCAAACAATCAACAAAACACAACATATCATCATCAATCCTTCATAATCATTCAAACGGGTCAAAACGCCTATTATCAACAATACACATCTATGAACCTCCAAACTCCTAGATTAACATCATAATAACTCATTTAGGTCAGAAACATAACAATAACACAAGAACAATCATGTTTAAACAATAAAAATCCTATCTTTGCATGAATACATCACATATAACAAGCATACAGGTTTGGGTTTGTTTAGAAACTGATTTTAATGAGTTTTCAAAGACACAAATGTTTAGAAACCAGGTCTGGACCTTTAGGGAGCAAAACAATATCATTACAAAGGTTTGGGATGAAGAACACACCTTGAAATTTCAAGATTATGAGGTGTAAGGCTTGGAAAGGTGGTTTCTTGAGCAAAAACGTGTTCCAGAGGTTGGATAAGGTGTGGGATGGCTTTGTGGTGTGTTAGGGTTTCATAAATGATGTTTTACAACTTAAGGGTGGTATTTATAGGCGTTTCTAGTCGTTCAATACACGTCAGGCGATTAGGGTGCAGTACAGGCGATTAGGATTCCTAATCGAATGTACTACTAGCGATTAGGGCTCTAATCGCCCATAAATCCTCCCAATCGCCCCTAACATAGGCGATTAGGCCAATCACCCCCATCTTTACATGCAATTAGGCCAATCACCCCCTATTTACATGCAATTACACGTAATCACCTATAATGTCATGCAATTACACGTAATCACCTATAATGTCATGCAATTACGCGTAATCACCTGTAATGTCATGCAATTACGCGTTATAATCTAGTGTTATTATAAAAACGTAAGTCTCAAAAAATAATGAATTCAGATAAATATAAATTGCTTTTTTGGGAATTGATCTGAGAAATTGAATAAGAATGTGGAGATAATTTGAATGATATGTTAAAGATATGGTGCTAAATTAGTAGGATTTGATTAATTTAAAAATTGTTAAAAAGTCTTAAATGCCCTTAATCACAAAAGTTGATCCTATGGCTATAAATCTTTCCTACACTTCCTACACAAATCAATTTTCTTACTGGATCCTCTACCACACACACACACACACACACACATACATACATATATATATATATATATATATATATATATATATATATATATATATATATATAGGGGAGGGTTATCTTGAGAATGCTAAATATCGCGAGAACCGTGAGAACAAATGAGAAAACTAATCAAAATCATTTTTTTTCAATACAAACCTAATTATAATCAAAATACAACATTAAAAAATGAATTCTTTCCAAATAATTCATCTTTTCTTGCAAAAACACTTTCAACTTAACTTTTTACACATGTGTAAATGAAACAGTTTACACATGTACAAACAGTAAATTTAAACATATGTAAAAACAATTTATTTCCGTATACGTTAAAATTTTTACGTGTAAATTGTGTTTTTGGGATTGTATTTTAGTAATAAAGATAAGTGTAAAAGGAAATTTTTGATTTGAATGGTTTTAGATGGCGTTCTCGCGGTTCGCACGAAATATAGGTGTTCTCAAATTAACTTTCCCCTATATATATATATATATATATATATATATATATATATATATATATGGTAAGGATAATGTGGAAACCCACTCTTATAGTGCAAACTCTGGAAACTCTGACTTCACAATTTTTATTTATTTATTTATTTTTTTGAAAAAATTAGGGCATGCAATATACATGATTTTATGCATATTGGGGCAAAAAAATCAAAAAAGCGCCGGGCACTTTTTTTAAAAAAAATAAATAAAATTTCGACTAACACGTGTTAAGCCAAACTAACACGTGTTACCTATTTTTCACTCGAAGACGGTTTTTTTTTTTTTTTTTTTAAAAAAAACGGCTCAGCACTTTTTCTATTTTTTTGGCCCAAAATGCTTAAAATCATGTATGTTACATACCCTAAAATTTTCATAAAAAAAGTCGGGAAGTTAGAGTTTGATAGAGTTTCCAAGGTTTTCACTATAACAAGGTTTTCCAATATAACCTTATACTATATATATATATATATGTATATATATATATGTATATGTATATATAGGGGTGGGTTCAATAGGGAACCTAAAAAAAGTGAGAAACTGGGGAACGATGCATTTAACTTGTTAATTATATCATAAAAAAAACAATTTAAGATGTAAAAAAGCATTTTTATCAAAAAGTTTAATTAGAGATTTTGTATATAAATGTATGTAGAAACTTTTTTGACAAAAAAAAAATCAAAAAATAAAATAATTAAAAAAATGCTTAAATTTAGCTAAAAAAAAAGGTAAAAAAATTTTGTTTACAAAAAGTAATTTAAATTTTTTTTTTACAAAAAGTAATTTTTTTTTTTTTTTTTGGAATAGCTTCTACACATGTTTATATGCAAAAGCTCTAAAAACATTTTTGAAACCAATATTTTTTTACATGTTGAATTGAATTTTTAAACTATATTTAACATGTTAAATGCATGGTTCCCAAATTCCTCACTTTTTTGAGGTTTCCTATTGAACCTTACACTATATATATATATATAATTAAACCAATATTAAAAAAAATAAAAAACTTGATTTTGTGGAATTTCTAAAGTTTTTTTTTTTTTTGAACGGCAAATTTCTACTCCTTATGAGACTTGAACCCATGACCTCCCCTTACGTGTTTCTAGAAGCTTTGCATTAAGCCACTAACCTCAATGAATTTCTAAAGGTTAATAAATGTATAAAAGTTATTTGAGTACAAAAAATAATAGAAGTAGTATTTATTGAAGAATACGGCAATACAATGACATGACAAAATCTAATTTGCCAACCAATACCTTAGTAAAAAAAGTTAGGAACCCAAAATACTTCTATACTTAACAAGATGGAGTTTCTTCTAACGCTCAATAAAGTATGACCATTTGGGTATACCATAGACGAAATCTCAGTTATGGAGGAGGGGTACAACCCATAATTTTTTTCAATTTAGGGGAAGTGAGAGGGGGAAATGACATATGGTATTTCCTTTTTTTTTTTTTTTTTTTAAGTTTAATAAATTAATAAACATAATTAAAATAATAAATTTAAATATTTAAAAAATATTTAAAATAATAAATTGAAAAATTTTATTTAAAAATTTATATTAAAATATTTAAAAACATTTATTTAAATAGTTAATAATAAAATATTATTCAAACTTTTGAATTTGACTGCCAGTTTCAAACGTTTGAATTTCAAACGTGGGGATGGACTTGGATTATGAGCTTGCTTTGGACACCGTTCGCTGCTCTCTTCCTGATTCAGATTTGGAGGGTTTTATGGATAAGGACACCGCCCCCAACAAACCTCAAAAGTTCTTGGCGAGTGCGTTTAACTGTAAAACCCTTAAGACTATGGGAGAGAAGTTTGCCATGACTGCGCGTCAGAAAGCGGTGTTTGAATGCCTCAAAGTAGTGCATGCTCAAAATTTCTTGGCTGCCCTTCCTATTGGGGGGCTCGGGCAACACATGTCAGCTGTTGAATACCGGGCTATCCTTAAATATAGGCTCATGATTCCCATGTTCCCAGTTGACCAGTCGTGTCCAGTTTGCAAAAAAACATGTTTAGATAAGTTTGGGGAACATGCCCTTCACTGCAAGGAGCTTCCCGAATTTAAATAAAGACATGATCTGGTCAGGGATGTTTTATGGGACGTCTTGCGTAGGGCAGGGATTTCGGCTAGGAAAGAAGCCCCGGTTAACTTTTTGACGGACCCCCTAGAAGGACGGTCTACCTTAAGGCCAGCAGATGTCCTCGTGTTCGGGTGGGTACAAGGCAAGCATGCGTGCGTTGATCTCACAGGGGTGTCTCCGTTGGTGGGACTTCGAGATTCGGGTTTTGTGGCAGGGCAAGCAGCCTTGAGAGCAGAATCCCAAAAAGTTGTCAAACATGAAGCTGCATGTCTAGAGAACCAGCACGCTTTTGTGCCATTTGCTTTTGACACATTTGGAGGGCTAGCCCCCGAGGCAATCCGGTTCTTAAAAAGAGTTCAAAAGGTGGTGCAGAGCAACTCTCCAGCGACGAAGGACCTAAGTTTTATTTTTAATAGAGTAGGTTTTTCTATTCAAAAGGGGGTAGCGGCGCAACTTGTGGCCCGTTTACCCGCCTCCCACTTGTAAGAATTATTTGTTTATCTTTCTGATAAAGTTAATGATTACATATTAAAATAAAATAAAAAGTTTGAAATTCAACTACCAGTTTCAAACGTTTGAAATTCAACCGCCAGTTTTCAAACGTTTGAATTTCAAACGTTTGAAATCCAACCTCCAATTAGTTCCCCTATAAATACAACATCAATCCAATCATACTCAGTCAAAATTCTCACAATTCTCATCAAATGTTTCAAATGTCTGACCCTATGAATTTCAAACGTTATCACAAAGGTGCTGAATCTTCCGACCTCCAGCGATACACTCGCCGGAGACGGCGACTACCTTTTTCATCTCCTTTTCCTCCTCCTGCACAACCAACTTTTTCATCTTCTGCGCCTCCTACTCCTGCACAACCTTTATTCTATCCTCCCCCTCCTGTACAACCTTCGTTCTATCCTCCCCCTCCGGCACAACCTTTGTTCTATCCTCCGCCTCCTGCACAATCAACTTTTTCATCTCCTCCCCCTCCTGCTACTCAACTAACTTTTTCAGCTCTTCCTCTTCCTCCACAAGATGATGACTTAACGGATGAGGAGTTAGTATGGGGTGTGGATTACTTTACCACTCTGAGAGAAATGGACCGTTTTAGGTTGTCGGCACCCACCCCCCGGATGCAAGAGATCCCCCACCAGCAGACTACACCCACTCCCCGGATGCAGGAGATCCCCCACCAGTAGACTACACCCAACCCTCCTCCTCGGGAGCCATACGAGGAGGAGTTGGAAGCACTTAGAGATGTGATGGAAGAAGAACGCTTGGACTACTACTCGGCACCTTATTCTCCTTGCCGCATCCCCTCGGATGCGAGGTCCGATGGTCGCGATAGCGACCGTTCTGTGTCACCTCCACCATATACACTGTGGGACTGGGACAATTACTCCCCGTAGTGGGGGTTTAGGTTTTAATAAGTAATTTAGGCGTATGTTATGCGTTTATGTAATGTTTTAGTAGTTTAATTATGTAATGTTTTAGGTTTAATTATGTAACGTTTTAGGTTTAATTATGTAATGTTTTAGGTTTAATTTGTAATAAGTAATTAGGATTATGTAATTGTTGTTTAAGTAATTATGTAATGGTTATTTAAGTAATTTAATTATGTAATGTTTTTTTTAAAATTTTTTTATTTATTTAATTTGTTTATTTTAAACCAACCTGCCACAAGTGTATATGGTTTATTTGTTTTTTTTACATATATAAACTAAATTTCAAACCCTTCCCCAATCAAATGGTGCCACATCACCATCACCCCAAGCCCCACGCCAGGCTCCCCTTCCCCGCCCCCTCCTTCCTGCCCCTCTCCACGCCACCCTGGCGGTGGTGTTCCCCAACCCCCCCCCCCCCCCCCCCCCACTTCCCGCCCCTTTACCGCCCCCACTCCGTTTGGTCGTACAAAAACAGTTTTTTGAAGGCAGCACTTCACTGATTAACTTCACTAAAATGTTTTTTTGTTAGTTTTCTTTATTTTTAAACGGTTTCATTAATTAAAATAACCGTTGCATTAACTGAATAAAATAAAAATACATTAACTTAAAATAAAAAATACAAGAAACATCAATTAAAAAAACATACAAATAAAAAAAATCTACTCGTCGCCTTCGCCTTCCACCCAATAACGATCCTAGTCGTATTTCGCCATGATTTCTTCTTTTCGTTTCAAAACGAATTCCAAGATTTTACCTTTGAGGTGGTCGTGTGGTTTTTAGTACATATTCAAGTCGTGGTCATACTGCCTTTGCCTCAACAATTCGCGTTGTTCCTCCATAAACGGTAAAGTTTTTTTCTTCTTGTTTACGCTTGTACGGTGACCAACTAGTTCAATTTATCTTCTTTCATTTCTCGGTATGACCCACATTCGTCAACCAATGATGTTCTGCTTGAAGACTCGGCGGCGGCAGCTTTCTTATTTTGCGTTTTGGTCTCGTTGGGTGGGTATCTTCATTGAGGTCCGGCATGAGGCTAGTGAGGGCGGAGTCATCCGGTGCAGAAAACGCAGATGCCTGATAGTTTCCGCCTTCCGATGACCTTCGTCTCTTGTCGGAATTACTATCGGACGGTTCTTCACCCATCAACGCTTGCTTTTTCCATTTATCATGATCTTTTACAATCTCCCATGCCGCTTCATGATTAAAACCAAAAGGATGACTTCCTCTTTAATCTTTCAGTGCCTGTTGCATCACATTAAGATCACTCATCCACTCCCTCGTAGGCGCTCCTATAATCAAGAAAGTAAAAATATATTTTAACTATATCATAACCGTTATCGCTTGTTGATGAAATCCATTGAACGCAATTTTGGACCACCTTTCAAAAACTCCACTGAATGCAGTCATTTGTGGGTTCATAACCGTTATGCTTGTTGATGAAATCTATTGAACGCGGTCATTTGTGGGTTCATAGAGGTCCATTTTGAAGTAATTTGATCAAGGCTTCAAGCGGATCCTCCCAACAATTCTGTGTAATGGTTTTGGACCACCTTTCAAAAACTCCCCTTGCTTCTTTCATTACTTTTTTCCCTGTTCTCCGACACATAGCACTAAGCTTTTGCCAAAGCAACTTCTTGTATCATTGACCGTTTCACAGCATTTGATCGCTTCCCAAATTTCTTTTTCCCCTGCTTGTCAACTTTTGCAACTTCAACTTTTACAACAAGCATCTCATCCACATCATCACCTAATGTATATCCTTCTTCATCTCCATGTGCTTTGAATTGTGTATCTGGCACAAATTCTTCCTCTTCTCGTCATCATCGTCACGTAGGTGGAGGTTTCGCTCTGTATCATCATTTGTTTGACGAACGTTTGGACTCCTCATTGCAAACACGTCAAACTCCTCTATTTGTTGTGGTGTTAATTGGGGTGGCGTAAAATAATGTGCATAATAATTGGGTGGGGGTTGGCTTTGGGGTTGTTGGTATTGTGGTTGAAATGCCTGTGTTTGTTGATAAAACGGTTGTGGTGCTTGAGGTGGTTGACTTTGTGGAAAATTAATCACGGGCTTATAACCTTCCACCGCACCTGAGGTCGAACCCAAACCTCTACCACGACTATTGGAACCGCCTCCTCTTGATTTAGAGGATATCCCATGCCACCCTTTGCCACACTCTTTGAATTTCTTGCATCCATTTATTTATGTTTGAAAGTAGTTTAGTTATCTAAATGTGAGTGTTTGCGTTTTTTTTATATATATGTCCCCTATTATTATATACCCGACACCCGTCCTATTTTTTTAAACGGTAAACAAAATAACTGTAAAAAAATATGACCGTTGCATTTAAAAAACATATATTTTATGTTTTAATTGACCGTTGCATTTAATACTTAACTTTCTTCACGTTCATTAGTTAGAACTAAGGGAGACGGGGCGCCACCAGAATTGGGCACGGGCACCCCATTACTAGCACGGTAATACCGCCGCCACATGTGCTGGTAGGGTTCTCGTGAACCATTTTCTTGTGCTTGTTACCGTGCTGGTACAAAGAAACGATCCTTTTCTTGACCAATAATAATATGCCACGTTTTTCTATCACCTTTGACCTTGATTTTTTGACCGTGTTTTATATTTTAAGTTTTAACCGTTTACATTTTGACCCTTTTTTATCTTTTACCCCTATACAAATCATACAATCACATAAAATAAGTGCCACGGTGAACTTTCATTCAAAATTTAAAAACCATTACACAATAAACATTAAACAACCATAAACATTAATTATTAATTAAATCTCGCAACAATCGCCATGACACAAAATGGGTGAAGTTAGTCATTTGTTTACGGTAGTGGTCGCCACGAGTGAGTTGGATTGCAATGTCTTCTTGAAAATTAGGGTGCCCCTCCATCGTGGCCGTATAGAGGACGTTTCAACGTAGACACCTGGATCAGAGAAGAATCCACCTACGAACGATCGAATCCTTGGAGCGGTCATTTGTGCCGGTTAAATTATTGAATATCCCCGACACCCGGTGCCAAAACGAAAATGGGGTATTGACTTCATGAACCCATGTGTTTCTCACTACGAGGTAGGCCCTCGTTAACGCGATATCCTCATTTGCATTCCACGGGACCATTTTTTACGAAACGATTAAAGTATAACCGGGTTATTGTGTGATTTTGTTGTGTTGGATTAAGGTGTTTATAGACCAAACCGTAATGGTACAGATTCCAAATGGTTGCAACGGTTTAAATGTAACGGTAACAAAATTAATTACCGTCTGACTATACAACGGTTAGTTTTCTCAAATTTAAATGAAATATAATGAAATAATCAGTGAAGTGCTGACTACAAAAAAGTGTTTCAGTGAAGTAAATCAGTGAAGTGATGTGCCAGTGTATAACCGGTTAAAATCAGTGAAAGAAATTATTTTTCTAAGAGTGCCCCTTATACCCTAATAAAAGATCCACGGGACCTCTACTAGAAGTCACGGTGGTGATGTTAACGTATTGGTAGTGGGGTACCCGTGAACAAAACTGGGTGGCATCGTCCCCTCTCACGCCCATAATTGAAGAAAACCCTGGTATGGTATCTGTTCACAGTTATAGAGGAACCCACGTTCCTAAATGCATATTGTGTTCAATCGATTGGTTATATGAGTTATTAAATACCTTTCAAAAAAAAAAATATATGAGTTATTAAATGGAAGAGTATTAATGTGTGATTTAATGTAGTGAACCCCGGAGAGAGAATATATAATAAATACCATGGACTATGTAACGAATTAAATGAGTTGGTTGAATTTTGTTGGCTTTAACATGTGTCAAACATACAGAGCACAAGCGTGAAAGAAATGGCAAATTTTATTTTTGTTTTAGTTTTCATGGCTATTATTTTGTCATAAGTGTTTTGTATAATGTAACATAATAATTGTATACAATGATTCATATGTTACAATCTTAATTCATATATTATATAAAGGGAATTAAATTTTAATAATCTAAACTTTGCATTGTTGGCTGATGATAATCTGTACTTAAGAAATTTACAATAACAATCTCAACTTTTAAACAATTTTTCTCCAATAATCTTTTCAAGTTTTAAACCCTATCAATTTTGACAATGGGTTAGTTCTCATTTAATAAAAGTGCATTAGAGGAAATATACTTTCAAAGTTGGAACTGTTGTAGAGAATTTCTTAAGTGCAAATTATTGTCGGCCAATGATGCAAAGTTTGGATTATTAAAATTCAATTCTCCTTATATAAAACCTAATTGATAAATACTAAAAACTCACATTATGTCGTTATAACACCTAACAAGTTCAGATTAATCTTTATTGCAAACATTTACTCTTTACCTTAGTCAACATTTACACATTTAACTTAAGGGGAATTGGATTTTAATAATCTAAACTTTGCCTCATTGACCGATAATAATTTGTACTTCAAAAATTCCGCTCAACAATCCCAACTTTCAAAGTATTGGCCGATAGTGAACTTTTGTTAACTAAAAACTAACCAAGTTAGTGGAGGCTGACATGACATGCCATGTCAACATCCACGTCATCATACACGTTAGCGTGAGCATGTCACGTCAACGTGTATATCAGCATCCACTAACTAAGTTAGTTGTCAATTAACAAAAGTTCATTGTCAACCAGAGCGTTGAAAGTTGGGACTATTGCAGAAAATTTCTTAAGTATAGATTATTGTCAGCCAACAAGGCAAAGTTTAGATTATTAAAATCCAATTCCCCTTAACTTAGTTGGGTTAATTAAGTACGTTAAATATACACAAACTATCACGTAACGATAATTCGATGAATTATCAGATCACACACGAGTCTTGTACCCTGAACATTGGTGAGACAATCAAACAAGTAATTGTAGAATAACTTATGTTAATTTATTTACAATTATGTGCCTATGTGTTATGTGGATTAAATGTTATTACGTGATTACATGTTATCAGGTCCGTGACCGACATTAGACTGACCGAGGTAATTAGCTTAGTTGTTGGTTGTTGTAATTAAATTTTTATAACAACATAACCACCCAAGCCCATTAGTTTAAACAAAACAAAATTATATATATATATATATATATATATATATATATATATATATATATATATATATAAACATTGAGCCTGGCCCTCACCAGGCCCAACACAGAACCAAACGCGCTGCGAGGCAAGGCCGCCTGGGCCGCTGTACGCGGACTATGTGCAGGCCGACCAAAATGTTGCAACTTGGCGAGGTCGTGACTTTTATTTTTAAAATCGTTTTTAACACTAAATTTTCGTTAAACAAAACCTAATTTGACCTAACAAGCCTCCATACGAATTTCTAATCATCTAACCTTTGCCATTAACCATTCTAAGTGACTTTTAGAGCTTAAGACGAATTAGAATCACCAAACAAATACTTCTTGGTGTGTAATCAATCTTTGTATGCTTTAATCTTATTTTATTCTATTTTGTTTATCATTTTTCCGACAAACTGAAATGTCCGGATCTGTCTTAAATACCTTTTATCAAATAAAAACAAATTTAAAGATGTTCATTATGTATTGATGATGATTTGAATGATGAAAACATTAGGATGTATGTAAGATCTTAACTTTGAATTATGTTGAAACTTTGTTGACTTAGATCTTAGAATTTTGATCTTAAAACCTGCATGATGATGTTATGCGGGGATTATGTTAATCTATGATAGATAACATGTATTGGATATTGTTTTGGATTGATTCTAGTTGTTTTTCATAACCTGCCTATAATGGAAACTCTGTTGCTTTTGAGATTTTGAAATTGAGATCTAGCCATGATATGAGTTATGTAATGTTAGAACTTGCTTTGGAATGATTCTTTAATCATGTTAGAAATCTCGTTTCACTAAAAACACAAAATAGGATCTTTACTTACTAAAGATGAAAACTTTATGTATGTTAAGGGTTCATTGTGTTCATAACTTACTAAAAGTGGAAATGTTGCATGTTGTAGCACATATATGGAATATTGTATGAGTTATTGTTATAACATGCTAGAAGTAGGATGCATGCTTAAACCCGAACCTTGGTTATTTTCTATAATTGGCATGTTATGTGTTTATTTAACATGCTTGTATACTAGGATTGTACTATTACCCTTATGTAACTTGCAATTCTAGGCTTATAGAACATGAACAAAATAAATCACTAAAGGGTCACCAAAGGTCTTCGGGTCAAACCTGTCAAACTTGGTTAACATAGTCAAACAGTTTTCTAAAACTCAAACAAGGTCATTGTAGGGATACAATGGGTCAATTGGACAAACCCAACACTTATAGGCTATTATACGATAGGTTACCGGTATTTGGGACACCTCTTTATACGCATGCTTGGTATTTTATTACCACACAACCTAAGTTGACTTTACGGCCCGTTTTTACTTGTTTTCCTGTTGGGTGAGAAACATGCTACAAACTTACAAACATTTTTAGATCACATAATACTTTTATATCACTTGTTTACTTTAGTGTAACTCATCGTAAAAGTCTTTTCAGTATGAACTTTTCGTATGTGAGTATTCATAGCGAGGATATATGGATAGATCTATCGGGCCTGACAAGCCCCACCTATGTCGACTGGTGGTCAAGCATATGGATGGCAAAAATCCTGACCCCGATGGTTATATCCGAAACCCGACACATATGGGACGGGTATACCTGAAATCTAACGGGTATTGGGTTGGGTTTGGGATTAGTGTTAAAAATTTTCGCGGGTTTGGGTCGAGTTTGGGATTAGGTGATTCCCGTCCTGATTACTCGAAACCACATACCCGTTTACCCTAAACTACATACCTAATCATTTACCCGTGAATATATATATATATATATATATATATATATATATATATATATATATATATATATATTAGTGATTATGTTTGTAGGTTCATTTTGTGAAACTATATACTTTTTTTAGAATATGTATTTATTAATTATTATTTATATTTGAGTAAATTACCAAAACCGTCCTTGACGTTTGGGCCAATATGCCTGTCCAGTCCAATCTTTTAAAAATTGCTTGAACATTCCCTGATATTTCAAAAAATAGTTCAAAACAGTCCAACCACTTAACCCAGTTCAGTTTTCTTAGTTAAGTCAGGGGCATTTTCGTCAAATCAGGGGCAAAGTTACCTTCTTCCTCAATTGTCTTCTTCCCTAATCAAACCCACCACCCACCACCATCTTCAACCTTTCACCACCACCACCAATACCCACCATCCCCTCCACCTTTCACCACCACCACCACCACCACCATCTCCTCCACCTTTCACCACCACCACCATAAACAACTCGTGAGCTTTAAATAAATCGAAAGAACAAACCGTTTATTTGAATCTTCTCTATACATTATGAGATAATAAAATAATAATAATAAGCAGTAGTTCCCAAAAAACCTTATAGAACTTTTCATCAATCTACTACCATACACAATGGTTGCAACTGTAAGTCCGGCCTTTTTTTTTCATCATTGCCAACTATTTTAAAAAAATAACAGACAAAATGGATAGAAAACCATGTCACCAACTGAAACAAAAAGGAATGATATAATTACATATACGCAATAGTGCATATGCTCTGCTTGAATTCAGATCTCGATGAAAGTTAATTTTTCAATTGATTGAAGCCATATTAAAAGATCACCACGACGTTTTAATAAAAGGAAACACCAAAACTAAAGATTTTATCATCAAAGCTGAAATTGAAGCCCTAAAAACTGCCACATCAGTCCAGGAGCTCTTTCAGGCGGCTACGATAGCGAATGCGAGGTTTCGGAAGCTTGATGTGTTTGGTTCCGTTAGTATTACGCTTGATTCTGGTCCCCCCTGAGTTGCCTGGGACTTCTAATGTTGTTGTTAAAGTTATGGAGTGTAAAAACCCTCTCACTGGTGATGTTGGTGTTTTTACGAAGCTCGATGTAGTTTTCGATTTATTTGAGTTTTGATTCGATGTTTAATTATGATGATAGGTATATTGTGTGATGGTTTTGATGATAAGTTTGATTGTAGATGTGAATGTGTTAGGTTTAGGTTGAGAGATTGCCAGTGATTAGGTATGGTGGTGGAGGTGAAAGGTGGGTCTGATAGATTGGAAAAGAAGACAATGGGGGAAGATGAATTTATACATGACTGGACGAAAATGCCCCTGACTTAACTGAGAAAAATTAACTGGGTTAAGTGGTTGGACTGTTTTGCCCTATTTTCTGAAAGATCAGAGAGTGTTCAAGCAATTTTCAAAAGATTGGACTGGAGAGGCATATTGGCCCAAACCTTAGGGACTGTTTTGGTAATTATACTCTTTATATTTTGTATATTGTGAAGTATATATATATATATATATATGATACTATTTAAAAAATATGAAGGTATTATTTATTTATTGTTAGGTCTGCTAACCTGAAGAAGAACAGATGATTAAAAAGCCAAAATATACTAACAGTTGATCCACATAAATAAACAGTCTTTACAACATACTCTTCCCAAAAGACTGTTGACCCTAACAACTGTTCCACCCAAACAACTGCTATGACAACTGCTGCTACAAAGGACTGCTGGATAACAACTGATAGAGAACAACTGCTGACCAAAGGTCTGATGAAGAACAACTGCTGATCAAGTACTAAAGCATAAAGGTCTGTTGGAGCCAACAACACTTAGGCTCCAACGGATGATACAAGACCATCAGAGTTTTCCCTCAACAGTAGTTTACCTTACAGTGTTTTGTAATATAACAGTAGTTTGTATAGGGCAGATGTTTTATGTTGTTATTCTGTTAGAGGTCACTATCTTAGGTGACGTCAGCCTAGGTCACCAGTGGTTTAGATTTGTGTATAAATAGAACAGTGCTAGTACTGTTCTATTGGTCACACACAACATTCTCTCAGACAAACAATCACTGTGTGATCAGGCTGAGGGGGAGTACTTGTATTTGATTGTAATCTTTCAATTTAATGAAAGCTTTCGATTAAGGAAACATTTATTCCTTTGTTTTTATTATAGTTTATCATTCCGCTGCACTTTCCATATATATTCACTTCATTCAATTCTCATTCTACTCTAAACAAATCAAAACAATCAAACTCAGATCCTAACAATTGGTATCAGAGCTTGGTCAATTAAATTCGATCTAATCAATCAATTTAATATAAACAGATCAGCTCACAATTATTGATATCGTTTGTTTGTCGGATTGAAAACAGAGTAATAGTTTATTTTCGATTCGACCGGTTATAAACAGGCTTTGTTTTTGAAAAATCAGAGAATGGCTTCAATCAATCACGATCCACACAACACTGGCACGAACAACAAGCCACCAATGCTTGTCAGATCTGAATAAAATATCTGGCAACGTCGGATGAGCCATGTTCTAGGTCAACAGAACACTGGGTGTTGGAAGCCGGTTATCTTCGGACCACATGTTCCAATGGTGCCGAGTACCGAAGATCCCAAGGTTCATGTAACGACCCGAAAATTTACGAGCCATTACGGATTGGTAATCACGACACAATTTACTAATTACCAATTTAATTAATTCTAATTTAAACACATTTCTTTTACTTAAAACATACATTATTATTTAATTATAATCGGGCCGAAGCCCATTACAACTTGTTCCTTGCATGGGCCGAGCCCATTTGGGTTACAACAACCGGGCCAAGCCCGTAAACACTTTGGGCCGTAGCCCTTTTTAAACCACCTTCATCATTATTTTTAAACCACTTGGGTCGAAGCCCATTTAGACTACACTTAATATTACACAACACTTTGCTTAAACCACATAGGCCGAAGCCCATTAACTCTTAACCGGCCCAAAAGGGGTTCGGTTCTTTATTCAATAACATGCTTCACATTTTTAAGACACGTACGAGCTCGGGTTGCCTTTACTATTCAACCTGAAATGCATGTTAAAAATACGTTAGCCACAAAGTTAGTGAGTGATACCAGATTCGTTTAGACTCGTTTAAACAAACAATAACAACAATTTTCGTATGGTTCGGTCTTTCTATGGTGGAATATATTTATCGATGGAGCACCATACAAATGCTTATTGTGGTTCCAAACCTCTAATTGGTTTAGAAAAATATATCTCGATAATACCGAATGGATCCATCCTACGTGATTTCTATTCGACCGATTCTATTAACTCTTTCATGATCATGAACCAATATATCATCAAAATACACGTAAAAACTAACATGCATTCACCCCGAAATCATTAAAACATATGGGGTACATGCACTCACTTGAGTAATTTCCGAGTCTATTATCTCACTACTTGCTTGATTTCTATTTTCCACTCGTTCCTGTTACACCACAAATCAAGTTATCACAAGAATATATAAACGTATAGCTGGCCATTACAGCTTGGCACACCACCTTAAGAACTCTAGACTCATACTTACCCGGGTGCTTGCTTTACACAACTTCTCTTCGGCCATAAGTAAAAGCCGATTGGTTTTTAAAGCTAAAGGGTGGGATTTTCTTTGTTGGGAATAGTTTAACAAGCTAATAGGAATGGTGTGGCATGATTAAAAGAATGGTTTAATGATGGTGGTATAGGTGCCGATTGCTATTAGTGGTTTGGAGAGTGGTCTTGCATGTTGAATAAGTATGATTATAGTGGATTTGAAATTGTTGTAAGGAGAGCCAAATGAGCCGATGGTTTTCTCTTATAGGGAAGGTTCATGCATGTCTAGGTTCTAGGTTATATGAGGTGGAGGTACAAGAATCACTTTGAGTGTTGAAGTGTATATTGAGTAAGATTTGATGGAATATTCTCACAAAGTGGCGGCACCCATATGTACGAGGAGTGGGCAGATTAGTTTTCATAGGGTATTGGGCTTTTATTTCATAATTGGGCTTGCTTTATTCCACCTCCTAATAATTCACTTCTATAAGTCCAAATAATACTTAAAGGTATTGGGCCTTAGTCATAAGACTGGCCCATAAACTATTTGGGTTCGTGGTTCTTATCGGGTTATAAGAAAGGAGCCCAAAATGCAAAATACGGTGGCCCTTTAATAGGCCCAAAAGTTTAGTCGGGTCTTTAACCTATTCGGCCCATACTAAATTAGTTATTGGGCCTCATTTAACCTTATCGGGTAGGCCCAGTCTTTAAGCGGCTCTAAAAATATTCGGCCCACATAGGATGGGCTATTGGGCCGAGCTTATAATCCGGGTAAGTTATTGGGCTATACCATAGGTGGCCCAATCATAATATTAATTAATTATTATTTATAATTCTAATCTCGTTTATAATGACGTCATAATTTTCAGGGTGTTACAGTTCAGGAGCCTAAGAAACTTGAAAACTACTCCGATCAGGATTTTCAGAAAATTGAGTTAGATGCTAAGGCCTTCAGTATTGTGGCCATGGCTCTACCCAATGATATATATGCTGGGCTGTTACACTGTAACAGTGCAAAGGAGTTGTGGGATGCACTGAAAGAACAATTTGGTGGGACTAAAAAGGTTATTAAAAACAATCGTGAAATACTTAACCAACAATATGAAACATTCAGTCATGTTAAAGGAGAGTCATTAACTCAACAATTTGAGAGGTTTAACTGTCTCATTAGTGAACTAAAACTGGTTGGTCTAACTTACCCTCATTCAACCTTGAACCATAGGTTTTTAAGATCATTACTAGATAAATGAGACACTATTGCTATAGTTATGAGACACTCAATTGGATTCAAGGGCCAATTGGTGCATAATGACCAAGCTCTCATAGGTCAAGAGCTTACCATGAAGCTGGGTCAGTGATAGGTCACATATCCTTTGAGTATGATGACCTAAAATATTTTGACCCTGATGATTAGGAAGAAATGGACATTATGCACCAATTGGCCCTTCTCGGTGTAAGAACTAACAATTTTTACAAGAAAACTAGGAGAAGGTTTCCAGGGTTAACTGGCAGATCAAAGGTTGGGTTGGATAAATCAAAGATAAAGTGTTATAAATGTCATAGACTTGGTCATTTTTCTAGGGAATGTAGGAGTCAACATGGTACACCTATAATTACCTATCCAAATCAAAGGCCTCAGACCAACACTTATCAAAATTCCTATAATACTAAAATTTCCCAATTACAACTAACGTATAGTGGCAAGAAGGTATCGAACACAGGGAGTTTGTGGAATGTGTGTAAACTAGTAACTTTGCGAATTAACTAAAATTAATCTACTAAATAAAAATAAAGATCAAGAGTTGTGGATTGTTTTAGATTTGAACTAGATTATAAACTAATTACTTAATCAAAATGGATTTGTTTCTTAAGATTATAAAAGCAATGACCATTCCCGGATCCGTTTTCCCTAAACACTTATGCAAAAGTTCCAACTAGAAAGAGTTACATAGACATAACTCGTGCATAAACAATTGTTGTGATAAAAGGGAACAAAGTACTCGGATTATATTAATGCGAGGTTGTTGCCCGATGACCAATTAATCAATTAACCAACCCAAATCCTACCCGCAATATCTCGATTGTTAGCAACACCAAGAACGTACGATTATGACTAAATATTGGTAAAGTAATTAACAACTACAACAATTATTCAAACACCACAATAATCAAGCAACATACTAGATTATCATTCTAGAAATTCATAGAAAAATACATAAAAGTTCAAGAAAAACTTCACCAAGGAATGATCACCAAGAGTTCTAGCCAAGCATGGTTTGGTGAATCATCATCACAATCAAAGAAATGTTCATAAGCATCAAAAACATTAACCAAATGTTTAGAATTGTTCTCCAATGACCCAAACTAGCCAAAATCGCCCAAATGCTTCTTAGAAACGTTCACAATGGAAGAGATGATGAAAAGACACCATCAAGTAGTCTTTAAATAAGGGAGTTACACTTTTGGTGCAGGGGCCACCGTACCCTTACGGTGCCACCGTATGGGTACGGTGGTTTATAGAATCTGGACGGCCATTACACGCTGCCATACGGTGGAAAATAAATGTCCTGAAGCCACCGTACCCATACGGTGGCTACCGTAAGGGTATGGTGGAACCCTTAAAAATTTTCATTTTTCTTTCTTGCATTCCACCTCGTTCCGATCCGTTCCGGTCCATTCCAAAGCCCGTATTTCGTCATTTTTAGCTCCTTATTACACCTGCAACCAAAGCACTCGTAGTTACCCAATTCCAAGAAATAACATGATCAAGCATGGATAAAATAAGCGTTTTAATGATATAAAGGGTTGTTCCTTGAACCACCCGTCACATCCCCACACTTGACCATTGCTTGTCCCAAGCAATATATAAAAATCACTTTTACGCAAAACGATCATTTTTAAATCAAGCATTAACGTGCAATCCATATACTAACCCGTCCTTAACACCCGAATCAACACACCCCTCACAGTTTCTCTCTTCTCGGTGACAACTGAAAACCAGCAATTCGGAGCTAGGCACACAAAAGGTAAATAAATGAGTGCGCAACCATAAGCTTGTACCTGAATCAACCCTCCTCTTACAACGCTAAGCATAAGTGCAAATCAAAGGGTCTTGTTGGGTTGTAATGTGGCTAAGTGTAAAGGTAGGAAATGGGGTATATTTTTAGTAGCGCATAACTTTACCCGGTCTTTTATTACACAACGACACACACACATAACTAACACACGCAAACACAAATACGAACACAACTATAATAGATATCACACATAAACTTCCCCCTTTTTTTTTTCTTTTCTTTTCTTTTTCTTCCTCTCTTTTTTTCTTTTTCTCTTTTGCTTTTTTTTTTTTTCTTTCTTTTCTTTTCATCATTTTTCTCAATTTCTTCTTCTTTTTTTTTTACAATACATCAAGAAACACTAATACATACACATACGAACACACTCAACTAAAACTTCAACTTGTAATACTAAAATAACACACTAACACTCTATTTAAACACACAAGACCGGGTCAAGTTGGGTATTTATTTAGGGAACTAGCTAAATGGTTAACAATCGATAGGCTTTTAGGCTCAAAAATGGGCAACTAAATGTCCAAACCCCCGCCCCTCTCGCTACCAAGCTCATATATATAATGCATGAGGTCCAACCCCCCAATTACCACACTCTCACTCAACATAACAAGGCTACCTAGTGCCCTTATCATCTCTACACTTATGCTCACTCAAAGATTCAAGTCACATTCAAGCACAAGTTCTAGTGCACCCCCACCCATTGCCACTCTCACAAAGAAAGATATATCTATATATATTGTTCTATAACTGTGGCTCAAATCTCACCAAGAATAAAAATGGGTTAAGGGTTGCCGGTGTGCCCCTCGAGGTTAGTTCAAGGTGTTCCAATTCTCACAACGCTACGCTTGATTTTTTTTTTCAAAAAAATTTTGTTTTAATTTCTTCAAAATTTTCCCCCATCCCCACACTTGGGGTACATTGTCCCCAATGTGCGGTTTTTGGAAGGAAACGCTCCAATACTCAAACCACAAACTTCTTTTTGGATTTTTTCATTTTATATTTTTTTTAGATTTTTAATTTTTAAACAACACACCTCCTACTACCACAACCCGAACCAATCATCATCAATCATAACACCACCCAACCACCCGATCCCAAAAACATAAGGAAAAGAAAACAAACATACAACTATGTACAAAAGAAAACAACCTGGTCAATAATAGCGAGGCTGAGGCGGTCCAAACACGGAGGTCATCAAATCATTCCACTCCCCGAATCCAAATGCCTCGCTACTGCTTCCACCTTGATCTGGGGCCTGCTGTTGTTTGTTTTTTTTTTATATATGAAACACGTGTATGAGTCCCTGCAGTTCCTCCCAATCGAGCCGTATAGCATTTCTTTCGCGGCCGATAAACAAACCTGAAACTAAGACTCAAAAGAAAAATAAAAATATAAAATTCTGGGATGCCTTATACACCGATGGTGTACATATTTACCCTGCCTGAATGGGGATTGAGTATAGGCGAAATTATCTGATTGCAAGGTAAACTCCAAGCATTCCCAGAAATCAAAAGATACTTAAAATACAATCTAAAAATAAAACAAAATATATAAATATACAAAATGTACAAGACTCATACCTAATGTTCGTTCATGGTGGTCTTAAAGAACATTTTCCTACCGAATTTCCGAAGTATGCTTGGTAGTTTACATGCCAAATAAACAGATGTCTAAAGATTGACATGTGAATTGGGCGCTTTTTGTCATTGTGGAAGAACCATCTCACTCGCCTTTTCCCGATGTCTTGTAATCTCACATTCCTAATATTTGTCTTTGGATCTTCATCCCGAACCTTGTTTATGAAGGTAATCAGTGCGGGATGAGAGTTGTGAGAATCTTGAGAAAGACTGGTGACACCTGCATCAATAATAACAACAACCTTTTCTACTTGTAACTCTTCAACAAGTGAAGGATTTGGTGTGGTATTAGTCTCCACAACCTCATCCTTAACTCGAGAATAGTTTCTGATATCATCAGGTAAGGGAGACACAGACTCTGCTATATCTATCCTTGACGATAACACCTCACATTTCAAACTTAAGTACTCAATTCATTGTTGAATTGAGAGGTTGGGTGTTGATAAAAATTCCTCGAGCTTGGATAATATCATTTCTGCTCGAGCAAGGTTATTTTCCTCCTCGCTTTGATATGTCATCTCTACACATTTGTCTTCATCGGGAGGAATTTGATATTGATCTTGATAGTAACCTGGAGAAAAACATGATTGTGAGTTTTCATAATAATAAAAATAATCCTCCTGGTTACCTGAGAAAGGTGCCTCTTCGGGTTCATAGCTATAGTAACTATGGTCATTTTCTTGACATGGAGTTGCCCGGTACCTCGACTTACACATTTCATCCCAATATTCTGGATCACTCCAAAATATTGTGCAGTCTTCATCCCTATGTATTTGCCCGCAACAAAAACAATAAGGATCTACCGGTGGTAAGGGTTTTGGACAATCTTTACAATCTTGGGTCCAGTGAGCGAAACTTCCACAACTATAGCATGGTTCATTGTCTTCATCAACCCAATCCATAGTGTTCTACGTCTGTAAAGGAAAAACCTGCACAACTAGAACACCCAAAGTGAAATCTAATAAAATTAAATAACACTTCTATATACCAAATTTTTTTTAAGATTTTTTAAAAAAATAAAAAATAAAATAAAAGACAACTAAAAATTAACACATGTTGCGCACAACTCCCCGGCAACGACGCCAAAATTTGACGTGCTTGTCGTGGTACACGTAAAATTTCCCAATTACAACTAACGTATAGTGGCAAGAAGGAATCGAACACAGGGAGTTTGTGGAATGTGTGTAAACTAGTAACTTTGCGAATTAACTAAAATTAATCTACTAAATAAAAATAAAGATCAAGAGTTGTTGATTGTTTTAGATTTGAACTAGATTATAAACTAATTACTTAATAAAAATGGATTTGTTTCTTAAGATTATAAAAGCAATGACCATTCCCGGATCCGTTTTCCCTAAACACTTATGCAAAAGTTCCAACTAGAAAGAGTTACATAGACATAACTCGTGCATAAACAATTGTTGTGATAAAAGGGAACAAAGTACTCGGATTATATTAATGCGAGGTTGTTGCCCGATGACCAATTAATCAATTAACCAACCCAAATCCTACCCGCAATATCTCGATTGTTAGCAACACCAAGAACGTACGATTATGACTAAATATTGGTAAAGTAATTAACAACTACAACAATTATTCAAACACCACAATAATCAAGCAACATACTAGATTATCATTCTAGAAATTCATAGAAAAATACATAAAAGTTCAAGAAAAACTTCACCAAGGAATGATCACCAAGAGTTCTAGCCAAGCATGGTTTGGTGAATCATCATCACAATCAAAGAAATGTTCATGAGCATCAAAAACATTAACCAAATGTTTAGAATTGTTCTCCAATGACCCAAACTAGCCAACATCGCCCAAATGCTTCTTAGAAACGTTCACAATGGAAGAGATGATGAAAAGACACCATCAAGTAGTCTTTAAATAAGGGAGTTACACTTTTGGTGTAGGGGCCACCGTACCCTTACGGTGCCACCGTATGGGTATGGTGGGTTATAGAATCTGGACGGCCATTACACGCTGCCATACGGTGGAAAATAAATGTTCTGAAGCCACCGTACCCATACGGTGGCTACCGTAAGGGTACGGTGGAACCCTTAAAAATTTTCATTTTTCTTTCTTGCATTCCACCTCGTTCCGATCCGTTCCGGTCCATTCCAAAGCCCGTATTTTGTCATTTTTAGCTCCTTATTACACCTGCAACCAAAGCACTCGTAGTTACCCAATTCCAAGCAATAACATGATCAAGTATGGATAAAATAAGTGTTTTAATGATATAAAGGGTTGTTCCTTGAACCACCCGTCAAATACCCCTGGACCAAATGTGCAAAACACTGCTCATTTTGCATAGTCCTCAAACACTGTTCCTGTCCAGTTTGTCCAAACCATTGTTCCTCAGATCCACTATGTGTAAACACCCGTTGCTCAGGCACCTGTGCCAATGACTGCTGCTTCATCCTCTGCTCCTGTAGAGACCAGTCAATAGAGTTTCTTCAAACAAGGCTTTGTTGATTGGAGTAGTCTACTAGATGAGTTAACAGATGAAAATTTTGCACTAGTTGCCAAAGCTGAAAATGAATTAGAAAATTTTTGTTTCATGGCTATGGTAGAAGAAGTTGAATCTGAGGAGGTGGTGACTAAATCTAAAGTTGTGACTGATGATGTTGTTGATGAAGTAGTTGCAGGTGAAAAACCTGAAGAAGAGGTTGTGAATCTCTCAGATCCCCGGGGTGCATCTGATGATTGTGAGTGCAAGTGTGATTGTGCATTGATGGCTGCTGCTAAGGTATCTCCTCAAATTCTTAAAGATTTATGTTCTGACAAATGTGTATTAGCATTTGCTAACATCAAAGAGGTGAATGAAAACCTTAGAAAGAAAATTTTAGATGATGAAGTTAAATTTGAGAAACTTTCAAAAGAATTAAAAACAAATTTAACTGAAAAAGAATCTGAAATAAGCAGCTTAAAACATGAAGCAACCATAACCAAAGACCAGCTCCAAACTATGATAACAAAATATCAGAGTTGTAAAAGTGAGCTTGAGTCCACGCAAGTTGAATGTCAGAAATGGGTGGAATCATGTATAGGTTTTGAAATGCCACTCAACAAACAAACCAAAAGTTATGTGAAGTTTGGTTTTGGTTTTGAAACCACTGCTCCAGCTTTTGAAAACACTGACAAAAGGGATCAAAAGTTAGTTGAGATAGTACCAACAAATTTGAAGGGTCAAGAGATTAAAATCACTGAACCCAATGGTAAGAAAATTGTTCTAGAAAAACCAGAAGGTTTCTCATCATTCACTGAACTTGAAAATTATGAATTTAAACCTACTTGGTCTTATGAGTGTGGTACTCTTGAGAACTTTAAAGCTGTTGATTTCAAAACTCTGAGGGAAAGACAGCACCTCAGGCAAAGGTCATTCCCTTAAAAAACCTTCTAGCAGATGCTCAAACATCTGCTGAAAAGAAGGTTGAAAAAAGGAAAAAGAAAGAAACGTCTGTCCACTTGTTCTGTGAGTTATGTGAAAAGAAGAATCATGTAACTAAAAACTGTTTTCTTCTAAAAGCATATGATATTAACAAAGGAACAAGTGCATGTGATTCCAAAGCCATATGTTCAATATGTGGGAAAAAGAATCACAAAACCAAAGAGTGTCTGTATCTCAAAAATTTTGATGTCAAAATACAATAGTACAAGGCTAAAACTCTTGCAAGTCAGGTGGTGAGTACTTCAAAAGGAAAGCCCAAACAGACCTTCACACCAGTCCAAACATCTGATACAAAAAGTCTTGAAACATCTGCTCCCAGGGATGTCCAAGTAACAGATGCTCCACCCATAAGCAAGTACCCAAGAGGATATGGACAACCACCATGTCATAATCTGTCACATGTTTATGAGGAACCAAAAAGACCTTCTAAACCAAGAGTGAACAGAAATCCCTATGGGTATTATCATCTGTCTGGAAGTGATCAAACAACTGTTGCCCCAAGTGTTGACATTCAAGCACATGCAAATGGTCAGCAACAGTTGTTGAACTTGATTCAAAAACTAGTTCAAACCACTGATCATCCTCCAATGCTTGAGTCTGAAAAGTCTGAGGACCCATCCAAAGCCATCTTGGCTTTGGATACTCACCAAAACTAATTCATTACTGCTGTGCAGGGAGCTTCTGCTTGTTTAGATAGTCTTTGGTATGTAGATAGTGGAGGCTCCAGGCACATGACAGGATGTAGAGCCCTTCTTCTGGACTTCTTAGCTCATGGAGGGGGTGATATATCCTTTGGTAATGATTCAAAAGGTAAGGTGTTGGGTTCAGGGACTGTTCAGGCTGGGAAACTCAAGTTTGAAAATGTCAATCTTATTGATAATCTTAAATTTAATCTCCTTAGTGTTTCACAAATGAGTGACAAAGGTTATGGCTCATTCTTCACTAAGAAAACTTGTAAGATTATTGGGCCAGAAGTGGTGAAAAAGATTGATACCATCATTGCTGAGAGCAAAGAACAACTTGTTGCTCATAGAAGTGGCAATGTGTATGTAGTTGATATGTTGAAGGACAATCCTATGGCAAATGTCTGTTTGTTTTCTGTTGCCTCCACAAAGGAAACAGAATTGTGGCATAGGAGACTGGGTCATACCAACCTTCAAACTATCAACTCACTCGCCAAACAAAGCCTTGTCAGAGGTTTACCATCAAAAGAATTCAAATGTGATGAGCATTGTGTTTCGTGTCTAAAAGGAAAACAACGTAAAAGCTCTTACAAATCCATTGATGAGTCCAAAACAAGTCAATGTCTACAATTGTTGCACATGGACTTGTTTGGCCCAGTTAAAATCATGAGTCTAAGAAGAAAAAGATTTTGTCTTGTCATAGTTTATGATTTTTCTAGGTTTACATGGACTTACTTTTTACACTCTAAGGATGAGACTGCAGGTATTTTGAAGGACTTTGTCATCAAAGTTGAAAAACAATATGACTTGCCAGTAAAAGTCTTTTGAAGTGACAATGGAACAGAGTTTAAAAATAAGGAGTTGGATGACTTCTTTGTGTCAAAAGGGATTGTGAGGCAGTACAACATCCCAAGAACACCAGAGCAAAATGGGGTGGTTGAGAGGAAAAATAGAACTCTTATTGAAGCTGCAAGAACCATGCTAGCAGATTCTGGTTTGCCACTGTCCTTCTAGGCAGAAGCTGTAAACACTGCTTGCTATGTTCAAAACAGAGTTTTGATCAACCCAAGACATCAAAAAACTGCTTATGAAATTTTGGTCAAAATCAAACCATTAATCTCATTTTTCAAAATCTTTGGTTGCCCATGTTTCATTTTAAATCTCAAAGATTCCATTTCAAAATTTGCAGCCAAAGTAGATTGTGGCTATTTTCTGGGATATTCTTCTACTGCCAAGGCCTATAAAGTGTTTAACACAAGGACCAAGACAATAGAAGAAACTTTGAATGTAAAGTTCAATGAACTTTCATCCCTAAAAATCCCAGCAAATCCTGCTGAGTTGTTTGATTTAGATAAATTCAAACTTGAAGATATCACTATTAAAACTAACAATGCAGGTACTCCACAATCTCCACAACAAGATTACAGAACAGATGTTGTGATCCCCAGTCACTATAAAATCTATTCTGCATCAGAGGAAGCAGCTGTTCAAAACAACTGTCAAAACTCTGTCACAGTTGAGTCAACCACTGTTGGCCAGCCTTACCCACTGCTTCACCTCTCACAACCACTGCACAATCATCTGTTGACAAAAGTCAATCATCTGTTGACAAAAGTCAGTCCAGTTTTACACCACTTGGACCCATTCCCCCACTTCCATTTCAAACATCTGATGGCACTACAGAAGTACAAACAGATGTTACAACAGCAGAGTCACCAAATCTCTGTCCATCACCTCAAAATGCCATCATACCATATCAGGGAGATCTAATCTACCTAAGAGCTAATCCACCAGACCAAATCATTGGCAACATCAGAGAGGGTGTGCTAATAAGAAGCCAATCCTCCAATATCTGTATTTTTGTAGGGTTTCTATCTCTCACACAACCTGTCAAGTACCAAGAGGCACTAAAAGACAACAGTTGGGTAGAAGCTATGCAAGAAGAGCTCCTTCAGTTTAAAAGACAACAAGTATGGGAACTTGTACCACTGCCTAAGGATGTTTGTCCAATAGGTACAAAGTGGGTCTTCAAAAATAAAACTGATGAAAGGGGTATAGCTGTCAAGAATAAAGACAGGCTTGTGGTTCAAGGCTTCAGACAAGAAGAAGGAATAGACTATGATGAAACCTTTGCTACTGTAGCAAGGTTAGAAGCTATCAGACTCTTTCTAGCCTTTGCTGTCAACCACAACATCAAGGTGTATCAGATGGATATCAAATGTGCATTCCTATATGGCAAAATTCAAGAGGAGGTCTATGTATGTCAACCACCTGGTTTTGAAGACACATTCCATCCTGATCATGTCTACAAGCTTAATAAAGCTCTGTATGGACTTAAGCAAGCACCAAGGGCCTGGTATGAAACTCTTTCCACTTTTCTCTTATCCATTGGTTTCACAAGAGGTAAAATTGATAAAACCTTAATTTTGAAATGGAGAGGGAAAGATTTAATGATTGTTCAAATATATGTGGATGACATCATTTTTGGTTCCACATGTAACTAAATGTGTGAAGAGTTTAGGGAACTCATGACAGTAGAGTTTAAAATGAGTGCTATGGGTGAACTTTAGTGTTTCCTTGGTCTCCAAGTGAAACAACTACAAAATGGCACATTCATTCATCAAAATAAATATGTGAAAAATTTGTTAACTAGATTTGAGATGAATGACTGTAAGCCATGTAGTACACCCATGAGTATAGTCAAGCTACTCACTATTGATGACAAGGATGAACTGGTTGACCAAACACATTACAGATGCATGATTGGGTCTTTATTGTACTTAACTGCATCTAGGCCAGACATTATGTTTGCCACTTGTGTCTGTGCAAGATCCCAGGCTTCACCCAGAAAGTCAAACCTTATTGCTGTGAAAAGGATATTCAGATACCTAAAAAGGTGCTCCCACACTTGGTATCTGGTATCCTGCTAATGGAAACATTGAGCTTTCAGGTTATTCAGATAATGATTTTGCTGGCTGTCACACCACAAGGAAGTCTACATCAGGAGGGTGCCAGTTTCTAGGGAATGCCTTAGTCTCTTGGCAAAGCAAAAAGCAAGCAGCTGTTTCCACCTCAACAGCTGAGGCTGAATACATTGCTGCTGCAAGCTGTATAGCCCAACTCATGTGGCTCCAAAATCAATTGCTGGATTTTGGGATAACTGCACTAAAGACTCCACTCATGTTGGATAGTCAAGCTGCTAAAAATATCATCACGAATCCAGTCTCTCACTCAACTACCAAACACATCAGACATCATTTTGTCAGGGATAGCTATGAAAAAGGTTTGATTTCTCTGCACCACGTTCCAACAGAGGATCAGTTGGCAGATGTGTTGACAAAAGCTTTAGACACATCTACCTTTACAAATTTGATTTCTAGAATTGGTATGCTAAACATGGATTAAACAACACAAATGTTTTTAATAAAAGCATTAAAATGTTTCAGAAAATCAAAATCCATCCTTAAAAATAGCCTTTTGGTTGAAAAATCTGTTAAAGATAAAACAACCACTGTTTCATCCATTCTATCCATTGTTAAGTTGAAAAATCTGTCTCAAACCTCTGATCAGATAAAACAACTGTTTTATTATCTATCTATATATATATATATATCTATACATATATACATATATCTATTAAAAAAAAGGGTGCTGTTAGCATCAGTACTCTGGTAAAACAATAGCTGATTGCATCAGATGTTTGCCACGTCTGCTCCTACAAGCAGAGTTTTGGCCACATCAGCGGTTTCACCAGAGCCTATAAAAACCATGTTTTATCACAACAGTCGTTACACTGTTTCATTGTATTCAAAATACAGAAACGACCTTCTTCATTCTCAAACCCTTAATCTAATTCCACTCACTCTCACATTCGGAATCCATTACAATGGATGTTCAAGCTAAAGCCACCCACAATTACCTCCCATATCTGGTAAAAACAGATGAAAACACTCCATTCCATTCCACCATCGATATCATTTTACAATCCAAATACCTGATAATCCTAACCACTGACGTCCCTATCTATCTTGATACCCTCCAAGAATTCTGGTTGAATGCTGAGTTTCCACTTCAAGACAAAAAGCCTACTTCCATTATCTCAAAAATTAGAGAGACAAGTATCGTCATTACCCCTGAACTCATATCCACAACCTTCTCACTTAATGACCTGTCAGGTAAAGACTCTTTCCCTAAGGCAGAGCTTCACAGAGAGTTTCTGGAAAGAGGTTATGATGTACAAATGACTGGGTCAACACTTTTTAAAAAGTTTTTCCCACCAGTCATGAAATTTTTCTTTCATACCCTCATTCTCTGTGTCTCTGCTAAGTCCACTTCCTTTAATGAAATCCCATTGAGGATTCAGTACTTGGGCTATGCTATGCTGTCAGATTCTGACTTCAATTTATCCCAGGGACTGTTTATGGACTTAGTGTCAAATGTGAAAGCCATAAAGTCTGGGTCTAATAATGTTTTTTTAATTTACCCAAGAATTTTGAGTGTAATCCTTCAATAGGTTTTATCTGAAAAAAGATTTTAAAAAGGTTGAGTCTATGCAAATGAAGCATCTAACTAATGAAACTTTCACAAGAATGTTGGGTTCAAACACCCAAGAAAAAGTATCAAAAGTGTCAAAAGTTTCCAAAACACAAACAAAGAGGACTAAGACAACAACTGTTGTCCAAACCTCTGTTGTTAAGCCCACTGCTCCTGGTGATCATGGCACTACATCCAGTGCTGTGAAACCCACACCAGCCACTTCCAAAAGAAAACGTCCATCCACAAAAACCACCACTCAACCAAAAAGGGGACTTCTGGAAGATGAGATACCAGAAGATAACCCTGTTGCAACACAAAAGCAACTAGAAACCACTGTTGTTACTTCCTCACAACAGTTGGTAATATCTCAACCTGTCCAAACTCCTCATGCATCCCCACAAAAGGATCATGTTGTAAGCCAAAGGGAAACACATCATGATACATTTGAGTCACTTGGCCATATGTTCACAAGCCCCTATCCCAGGGCTAATTCTCTTTTTAATCCTCCACCTTCACCATCACATGTTCCACAAACCATGCAACCTCTGTTTGAGGCTATTGATAAAACTCAGGAAAACCCCAGTTCCTCTCTTTCACCTATCAATGAGAGTATACCTCCACAAGTGACTGGGACTGAGGAAATTCAATCAGCCATCCCACAAGCAGAAGGGGAGGTTACACCCCTAGAGTTCAATGAAACTCTAGGTGAGTTTTCATGTGGAGCAGCCACTACTGATGTAGAGACCATTGTCTCACAACAGGACAGTGGTTACATAACTAAGACTCCCTTGAAGGCAACAGCTGATGAGGCCACTATAGTGTCCCCAAAATCAGTTGGAAGTCCCCAGAACCAAGAAAAAGGGGCATCAGGTTCTCATCCTTTGGACTCACCTCCTAGGACTGAACCAGTTACAACTACCACTGGTAGGAATTCTGATGATCCTATTAACTTAGGTGATGAGTTAAAATACCAAGAATTGACAGCCAGAGTCCAATCCATTGAAACCTCTGTTGCTGATATCAAATCTGATGTTAAGTCAATATTGGATTCCTACCACCATTCTCAGAGATGAAGATGATGATGAATTCACAACTGATGATGCCAAAAAGGGGGAGAGTGGCAAAGATAGATTGCCAAAGCTAGATCCCTTTGGTTGTCCACCTTCACAAAAAGGTCAATCAAAGTCTGTCAACAAACCAGGGTCTACCAAACAACACCACAACAACAACAACAAACCAGCAAAGCTAAAGAAGTGGACAACTCTGCTAATGAAGAAGCTGAAAAAGCTACTGAAGATAAGCAAAAGAGGGCTGACACTTTGGAAGTCAAGGCAGAGGCTTTGATACAAAAGAAAAGGGAACAACAGCAGGAAGTTGAAGATGCGGGTTCCTCTAAGAGGAAGAAAATGCCTGCCAAACATATCAGACAACCACCATCCAAACTGGCTGTTAAAACCACTGCTGTCAAAACCACTGCTGCCATCCAAACCACTGATACCACCAAAACATCTGAACCTGTCACCACTACCACCAAACCAACATCTGAACCTACAACCACATCACCACCTAAATCCCAAACATCTGCTGGTCCTACTAAAGTGCCAACAGATGTTAACATCACCACTACCTCTACACCACCATCACCAAAAATCTTGTACAAAAGGAAGAGGAAATCAACCTTTGTTGTACAGGATGAAAACATTCACACATCACCAATTACCACTTCAACCACACAATCTACACCCATATCAGCCATTCCACTTTCATCATTCTCACCACACACATCACAATTCACTTCCCATAGACCACCGCCAACCATCACACCATTGGCTGTTCAGTATCCCCTTGAACTTGATCTACTCAAGGGGAAATGCAATCATTCTATAATACTGAACAAACATCTGAAAGATCTTTCCCCTCTCTTCCACATTTTCCTGTTCCCCTAAACATAGACACATATCTAAAATACAAGGCTGAACAGGAAGATGCCATCATAAAAGAGAAATGCAAAGGGAAAGATGACAGGACTGCTCAGGGCATCCATTCAGCAGAGCTTAGAAAATTGAGAAGGATTGAAGATTTTGCTAAGACCCTGAGCAACTCCATGTGTACCATGCCTCTCAGCAGTGACATGGAAAGGGAGGTTAGGGAATCACTTCTTGAACAGATCTTGGCAACCATGCCTCATAAAGCAAACAAGAAACAATTTGCAGGTTGGACCACTCATGCTCTCAGAGAAGAACTCTTAAGAATTGAAGAGATGGCCAAGAATCCCACAGCTAAGGTCTCTGCCCCTGATTTTAGTAAAGGCAGAGATCCAACCAGAGCCTTGAAATTCAAAAGAATGAGACAAGAAATTGTGGCTGCTGACTATGGGGAGATGAGGTCAGTTGCAAGGTGGTCTGAGCCGAGGTTGGTTGAAACATACAAGAAACTGGAAGAAAACAAGAAGAAAGATCCTAATCTGCCCAGAAAACCTGTCTACTCTGATGAACCACTGATGAAGAGACCTCAACGGGCTTTTACATTAGACAACCTACTTGATACTTCTGATCTATCAGCTGCTGCTAGGAGACAATTCAAGAAAAAGAAAGAAATGTCTGAAGAAGATCAGAAGAAGTTTGCTGATAGTTATAAATAGGAGGGCCTCTTCAATCAAGTACACTTTTTCTCAGATCCCATTACTGAAAAGCTCAGAGAACTCATTGGGAGACCTCCATCACCAAACTCATCTAGAATAAAAGTGCATCTCAGCAAATCCTCTGACTCAAAAATTCTAAAATGGAAGGTCAACAAAGACACCCATGAATTGACTTTGCTCAGGTCAATGGAGAAGCTCAAAAGCTAAGCATGGATGATGCATATAGCCTGTCTGGAGATGACCTCGAAACACTTCTGAACCTTGAGCTTGAAAGAGATGTAGAAGACCTCTACTCTTTGAACTTTGAGCTACAATTCAAAGGTCAAATCAGAGAAAGTCTGATGAGAAATAAAGATCAAGAATAAAGTCTAGTTTTGGCATCATCTGTTCTAGGGGGAGATTGTTGGGTCTGCTGACCTGAAGAAGAACAGATGATTGAAAAGCCAAAATATACTAACAGTTGATCCATATAAATAAACAGTCTTTACAACATACTCTTCCCAAAAGACTGTTGACCCTAACAACTGTTCCACCCAAACAACTGCTATGACAACTGCTGCTACAAAGGACTGCTGGATAACAACTGATAGAGAACAACTGCTGACCAAAGGTCTGATGAAGAACAACTGCTGATCAAGTACTGAAGACTAAAGGTCTGTTGGAGCCAACAACACTTAGGCTCCAACAGATGATACAAGACCATCAGAGTTTTCTCTCAACAGTAGTTTACCTTACAGTGTTTTGTAATATAACAGTAGTTTGTATAGGGCAGATGTTTTATGCTGTTATTCTGTTAGAGGTCACTATGTTAGGTGAGGTCAGCCTAGGTCACCAGTGGTTTAGATTTGTCTATAAATAGAACAATGCTTG
Source organism: Ambrosia trifida (assembly GCA_028751855.1). Classification (NCBI taxonomy): domain Eukaryota; kingdom Viridiplantae; phylum Streptophyta; class Magnoliopsida; order Asterales; family Asteraceae; genus Ambrosia; species Ambrosia trifida. The sequence continues at coordinate 124,762,986 of CM054128.1, read as the reverse complement.
TGTTTGATTGTAATCTTTCAATTTAATGAAAGCTTTCGATTAAGAAAACATTTATTCCTTTGTTTTGATTATAGTTTATCATTCCGCTGCACTTTCCATATATATTCACTTCATTCAATTCTCATTCTACTCTAAACAATTCAAAACAATCAAACTCAGATCCTAACATTTATGATAAAACGTATATACGCATAATGTATATTTTAGTTTATATGTAATGTGTATATATGTAATGCATATAAAACTTATATATATGTAATGTATATTTTAATTTATCATAGTTGTATATAAATATAAATTATATAATACTCATAATAGTAAAATAAATGTAATCGGAAATCCTAATGGCTAACTTTTAATAAACTAACGGGTATACCCGATACACGCAAGTATACCCAATCGCCGACGGATAATTACCCGACGGGTATTAGGCCGGGTACGGGACACGATTTTATAACCAGATATGGGATTATCGATACCTGACCCATTGTCGTCCCTAACCGAGTGGGTGCATTATTGTCCTAAATTGTCACCCCTGTAATGAATAGGGGTGGAAGGCAAACTAAACTACCATCAGTCAGCTCGGTTTCATGATGCTTAGTAACTTGTATAATGTCAACCTAGCATTTTATATAAATAGTGAACAAGTGTGAATCTAGTAAACCAAACAACTTTACATTTATTAAAACCTGTGAAATCACAAGCTTAATTGTTGACAAATATTAGCAAGCTTTTTGCATATCTTTTAGGTAGCAGCATAGGATGCACCTGAAGTCTCACTTGCATGTTTCAAAACTTTATTTTATTTACATTTCAATCATTTGGTTTTATTTACTTACAGTTGTGTTTAGGTTTATCGCACTTGGTTTGCGAGATATTTACTTTACTGAAACTTTTTCTTCCGCTAAAACTACTTACAAACATAAAACCAATTTCTCATGTAATTGAGATACGTATTTTACAAACATATAGAGGTCGTTCATTCTACCATTAACCGGATCTTGGTGTGTCACACATTGTTGAGATTTGAGGTTGACTTGTTATGATGTTTAATAAATGAAGAAGTAAATGAATGATGAACAGATATAGAAAGTGCAATGGAAAGTAAACTTTAAAATATAACAAATTAGAAGAATTGCTTTTCGGCAAGTACTTTTATAAACCATAAAAGTTTAGCACGTAGTATTACATTTCTCTCCCCAGACCGATCACTCACAGTTTTAGTTGTATAGAGAATGAGTGTAAAAGTGATAAATAGAATAGTACATGCACTATTCTATTTATAGACAAATACAAACTTTGGTGATCCATGCTGACGACTTCCTATGACAATGTCATCTAATTAGATTAATAATTGATACAAACAATTGTTCTAATACAAGCACTGTTACATAAGTCAAAGGTCTGTTTGAATCATATGTTGAAGCCTAAGTACTATTTGGCTTCAACGGTTCTCCATAACATATGTTGCTTCAGCAAGCTGGTTCCAGATCAGTTTTTTCGTCCTCAGCAGTTTAGTCTGAGCAGACCTTTGGGAGAATCTTGTATCCTAAGTGTTGCTTATGGATCAGAGGTTTAGCATGTTTTGGCTTTCCACATCATCTGTTCTTCTTTGATCCAGCAGACGCAACAATCTACCCTTAGAACAGATGATGCCAAAACTTAGACTTTATTTTTGATTTTTATTCTGCATCAACCTCTCCCTTACTTGACCTTTGAATGAGAGTTCAAAGTTAAGATGTACCATATATTTAGCATCCCTTTCCACTTTAGTTCAAGAAAATCTTGGAGATCATTTGTTGACAGATCATAAGCATCCTCCATGCTAATTTGTTGAGCCTCTCCATCAGTCCTAAGCAGAGTCAATTCATAGGTGTCTTTATTAGACTTCCACTTTAGAAGTTTTGGGTCTGAGGAATTTTTGGGTTGCAGGATTATTTGTGATAAGTTTGGTGATGTGGGTCTGCCAATTATTCTTCTAAATTCATCACTTACAGGATCAGTGAGGAATTGCACTTGAAATTTATCCCTTCTTTGACAAAGGAGTCTTCAAACTTTTTTTTGTCTTCTACAAGCATCTGCTTCTGCCTTTTGTATTGTTTCTTGGCAGCAATGGTGAGTGAAGAAACACTAATCCTTGATCACCAGGTTAGGGTTGATCTTGGTAGTGATTCTACGAGGTAAATGATTGGTAAAATGTGTATTTAGAAAAGTGGGGGTTTAAGGATAAGACCAAGGAGGTTAAGAGACTGCCAGTTAGAAGAGCCGAGCCTCTAAATGTTGGATATAAAACAAGGGTTGGAAAGGTACGATGTGCTCGTAGTCTTTTCGATGAAAGTTCTAATAGATTTCGGATGCCAATAAAAGGAGAAGGGACTCTTCCTTTTATAGTACCTCGACCTCCAAATCTCACAGCCTGTCCTCTACCTTTAATGGGCCCGGCCCAGGTAGAGGTGTCTCTTGGTTTCCAGCCCAAATCCTCAAGCCCAATTTGTACAAGTGGTTTTATGTAAAAAAGAGAAGAGAAAGGGGGGATGTTACCGTCCTATCAATAATACACGTGGCGCCCATTGAGTGGACGCAGGTGGGAGGCGGATACATGGCGTCCGCTTGTTGGTTAATCCAGGGCGGTGGGTGATCATTTCCTTATCTAGAACCTGATACAAGTGGGGTTGATTAAGTCTTCTATCAGAGATGTCTTTGCTGGGGAGCTGCCACGTCATCATCCTTTCAAGAGGTCAGGCTAAGCATAGTATTTGATTAGTTGAAGACTCTGACAGGTAGCCTGGCGCGTCAGGAACAGTTGTCCAGTGCAGGCCTTGTGTGTGTCTTAATGCTGACCTAAAAGGTATCTTTTAGTTGTGTATCTTGATGAAGAAGCTTCTTCATGCATCCATTGGGTTAGGAACACATGTTGTTCCGCTGACATAGAACGGGCGGTAGGAAGTGCATCCATTGTGTTGTGGACGCATGGTAGTCCTCTGACGTAGAACGGGCGGGGGAACCAGCGTTATGTTACTTGGGCGCAGCTTCCTGTTGGGAAAGAGTGAGTTGGTTTTTGATATGGTATTGCTGATTTTTAGATACCATATCCCTTCAAGTCCCCTCAATCTAGTGCTTTCGTGTTGCTTTGCATAAAAGGAATGAGGGAGTGCTAGACTTTTGTTGAATCTTCATGTGTACTTTGAGTCACATCCAGTCGTCATTGGATTTTCATGTGTTTGTCAAGGTGTACATGTAGTTAAAAGACATCGTCAACTGGTGCGCGTATAATGATCAATCTGTGTGGCGTATAACGGAATTGTTTGTCATTAATGCGGCAGCGGGATGCATGAGAAGGTGTTTGGCGTGTTTGCACGTTGTAATGACTATAAAAATAGCAAACCATTCTTCCGTAGGTTCCTTTAGCCTGAGGAAGAAGGGGATACCGTTTTTGATTTCTACGCTAATCGAATACCTGATAAGGTGAGTGACTAGTTATTTTATTCACGTGCTTGTGGAAGATTTGTGAAATCGTCCGCTGCGTTTGAGCATGTAAATGAGTTAAATAATGACAGAGGAAAAGTGAGTTTCCTGAAAAGGCGTTCGTCGCTTTTGCGTATGTAGATCATGTAAATAATGAGAAAAAAATAAAATTTTCTTGTGTATGCGCAATGGGGACTCCTGAAAAGGCATCTGTCGCTTTTGCGCATGTAGTTGATCTAAATACTGTCAAACAAAAAATAAAATTTTCTTGTCTATCTGCAATGGGGACTCCGGAAAAGGCGTCCGTCGCTCTTGCACATGTAGATCATGTAAATAATGACAAAGGAAAAAAGATAGTTTTTGTCTGTCCCTACGCTTACTAAAGTGGAGTTAATGTGCATTAAAATTGTCTTTTTGGATTTTGGGCGAATTGAATGGCTCAGGTGGCTTGGTCAAGGGATAAATACAGATCTCTTTTGGAGAGGTATGAAATCCTTCGGGAGTGGGAGCCTGCGTTCCCGGCGAAGGGGAAAACTCCCATGGATTGACCTAAGGGGAAAATATGCTTGTATGAAGCCTTCTTTTGGAAGTGCCAATTTCGTATTCCGGTGAGTCGGTTCTTGATTGATGTATTGAAGAAGTATGGAGTGCACATCTCTCAAATGAGCCCGTTTGGGGTAATGAGGGTGATGCATTTTGAGGCTACGTGCAGGGCACTGAGGATGGACCATGTGTTTGACCAATTTAATGTGTTTTACAATCTAGAGGTGAAAGAGAGTGGTTGGGTATACTTTATTGAACGGTCGAAGTTTGTGGCGGTGGCGACATAGAAGAGTTCTCCTAAGAGTCTTCGTGACCGGAAGAGAAGGCTTTTTTAGGTGAGGAAGGAGGTCATACCCGTGGAGATGGGGTGGTTGAACCTTAGGGCTGGGCAGAAGGTGCCATCTTTTGAGGTGATGAAAGATTTCTAGGAGGAGGAGTGATTCAAGCTTCTGGTTGCTCATCAGAGTCGGTTGGATAATCTTGACCACTGTGATGAGGTGTGCTAAGGCTGCTGGGGTCAGCCGTTTGGGTGTCATGGAGGGTAAAGATGTTCTGCCCTATGGTGACGGAGGTATGGAAATTGTGGCAGGAAAGTGGGTTTGCCTACTTTGTTTTTTGTTGATAGTGTTTTTTATCATATTTTTCTGATTTAGACGCTTGTTTTTGTGTTGTAGGGGAGCGACTATTTGACTTTTTTGCTGCTAGGGTGTCGCGCACCCGGTTTGTGGATGTGCCCAAGGGAGCAGTTTCTGGTGTTGAGCAGATAAGGGGCAACTTCATATTCCGTGTGTGGATTGAAGGTGCGCTTGATAATCCTCTAGTAGTTGGCTTTCTTGTAAATCCTGAACCCTTGTTGGCGCGTACTGCGGTAGGGGTTGATTAAATTTTTTTATCTGATGATTAGTCTAGCAGATCATCATCTAATCTAGTTCATCGTCTGCGTTAGCCTGTAGGTGGTGGTTCCAGTGGTACGGTGGTTGCGACCCTTGGTGTGGGCGCAAGTAGCAGTGGTTCCAGGACCGGTGAGGCTTCGACAGGCAAGGGTGAGTATACTTTCTTTATTTTCTGAAGTGTTGTGTCCGTCTTCTATTTTGACTGATGTATTTGTTGTGTAGGTGAGACCCGGAAGCGCATGCGGCTTGTGATGACGCATGAGGATGTGCCCGAGGAGCCTTCAACGAAGAAGGTGGCTACTGGGGAGGCCGTCGTTGCCCCGACTTTGGATGGGATTACTGCAGAGGGCGACCAAGATGTTGTGAAGCCCCATTAGGGGATAGGTAATGTCCAGTTGGATTTTGAGCCACTTCCTAGGGGGGAACCCTTGAGGAAGAAGAAGTTGAGCAGTAAGTATCTTTTGCGTTTTCCTTGATTGATGATTTTGTGTTTTGATATTTTTAACCTTCGTATGTTTTCATGTTGTAGCCACTACTTCGCCTGCAATTAAGCAGTTACAGGTGGAGAGGGACAGGAAGAAGAAGGCTGAGGAGGGTGAACGGTCCAAGGCTGAGGCCCATCGTTTGGAGGAGAAGGCGGCGCAGGATGCGAAGGCTGCGCATAAGAGAGAAAAAGAGGCGCGGGCCGCTGAGGCTTTGCAAAAGAGGAAGGAGGAAGAGGCCCGTCTGGTGGCCATTGCTGCGAAAGAGAAGGGTAGGGTACTTCATAACTGGGGCCTATGTTTATTGATGTTGATGCCCCGTCGTTTGAGGCGAGGGGTCTGGTGGGAAGAAGGTTGAAGGGGGTGGGGCGTCTGTTAGTGGCCCCACCATTAAGTTGGACGCTCCGGTATACGTCCCAAAGTGGCGTATTACCGAGAGTTGTCATTTCCTCATTTCGTTTGTGGCTGAGGAATTTGTTGACTGTGCGTTGCCGCCAGCGGAGCGTCACCATAATCGTAGCCAGGACCAGGGCACATTGCTTTCGGAACTGTGCTCCAACTTGACGCTTGCATTGGGGAATGTGTATGGGGTCTGCCGGTTAGAGGGTGATCTCGCCGATGAGTAGGCAAAAGGTCGTCTTTGTAGATCAGGTGAAAAAGTTTGAGGCGGAGGTCCGCCAGAAGGATGCTGAAGCTGCTGAACAACAGAAATCTTGGTTGGAATCTTCAGGCAAGATCAACAAGGAGCTTGAGCGCCACCATCTGGCGGTGTAGAAAGCTGAGGCGGACCTCGCCACTAAAAAGCAGGGCGAGGCCCAGAGGGCTAAGGATTTGGAGGTGATGACCGCCAAATATGCTACGGCCATCGCCGACCTAAATGCGAAGGATGAGGATGTGATGAAGGCAACGACTCGTGTCTCAAAACTTGAGAGCGATTTTGCGACCTTTAATAAAGAAAGGGAGGCATGGGCGGCTGAGAGGGCGGTGATGGTTTTGGAGAAGCAGACTGCGGATGTCAACGCAGTATGGATGATGTCTGATGGTGTCGCTGGTGTAAGTCTTTCTTCGCACTGGGTGTTTTTTTGTTTTGTTTTCTTAATTATATGTTTTGTTGTGTGGTTGTAGTTCTTCTCCCAGATTTGGAATGAACCAAAGATGGGGAACCAAGTGACAAAGATTGTGGACGTTGCGTGTGACACCCGACAATTTTCCAGGACAATATTTGTACACTTAACTAGATTTGCAACATTTCATTTGTGCATTATTACAGCAACTTTGTCATCCCGAGTCTAGTAAAGCCCGAACTATTGCAGAAATTCTGTACATACATATTTGTTTATGCATACAACACCCGAGATATCCGAAACAATTGGCATTGAACAATCAAGCCAATCACACGCTCAACAGAGAGCAACCGGATATCCAATTACTACGTACGGACAAAATAACAATACACGTGACACTACCAAAATGGGAAAACCACACAATCTCTCATAAATCCGAACAATTTACAATGTGTTTTATGAGATTAACACACAAAATCATGAAACACTATTTGGAAACAAGCATGTGTTAACACAAGTTAATATTACAATCGACGACACATGTTATTAGCGCACAAGGTCACACATATGTCTATAACTAACGCCTAAAAAGGGTCTATTCTTTTACCATGGATAACTAGTGTTTATAAAAAACATGTCATATACATACCAACATGGAGGTTCGGCTATATATATATATATATATGTATATATATAGCTAAGCACATGTACATACCTATCTTATCAAGGCACAAACTAGCTTAGTTAATATATATATATATATATATACACACACACGGCTCAAGCTTGCATGAATAAGTGATAACAATTAACTAATCTGTGTATCTACACCTATATATACACACACCCATGTGCAAGATTAAGTAATACACTAAACCTCTGATGCACATGTCGCTTTCATCACTTACACTAAATAGGATTTGTACAATAGATATGTCACTTTCAAGACAACTAACCCTTCCACCATATTCCCTTCTTTCGAAAGAAACAACACATACACACACCTGCTTCAATTCGATTGGAAGGAAGAAAAGACAAGGAAAGAAAGAGAGCCATGCATGCAACTAAGGACAAGAATGGACCTAACCTAGTTTATACCAAATAGGAACCTTCTATTCCTTATAAACAACTCCCAACACATGACAACATTTCTACTCTTGGTCTATTTCCTCTAATCGGTCACATGGTGAAAACAAGACTCACAAATCATCATCTATTACATCATTCACACATACATGACCACGTGAAGGTGAAAGAACAAATATTTGTTCATGGTCATGTCATTATCATGCACAAATAACAAAGACACCAAGGATTACATAAAAGTAGCACCTACACTATCCTATCTCATTCCTATAAGAGTGAACTTGCCAAAATTATCGTTCTAACCTCCCTAACAATTGTCTCTAGGTGGAAGCAAATACATGAAACATCATTTTCAATAACTATACATAGATTACACTAATACATGACCTACAACTGCATTCACAACCATGTGCCCATGCCCTTCCTTTCCTTAATTGTTTTGTTTGTATGTTGAAGCTGAAACATAGAGGAGTTGCATGGAGGGTTGTAATGTCAACATCTTACTCTAAACTAGACCTCATGCCTTCATGATTTCCTTCCCATAAGTGATCACCTTCCTTATTTGTTGAAGATTCCTTCCAATCAGCCTAGGGAGCAACAATACGCAAGAATATAAGTACATGACAACTCACTAAATCGAACATTTACACAAGATTAGTTAGCCTCCTTTTTAGGCATGAGAATTAACTTCCTAATTTGGATCCCTAGACTCATCCTCAACCCTCTATATAAAGGTCCCTCATTCACACTAATTCCTCACACCACAAAACCAAACAAAACTCATACTTCCTCTTGTTCCCTCTCTCTCGGCTGAAGTTCCCAAGAACCATCAAGAAATCCCTCATAAGCCATCTTCTAGCACCACCATTGGAAGAAGTCGAATAGGAATCACAAGACTAGGCCACACATACTCCCATGGTTAGTTATTCCACTAAATCATTTAGGAACTTTCAATTATAATCAGTTTCATTCCATCTCACCCGATCCCCAACCCTTTGGAATTGTATTTGGCCAAGATCACGCACACACATGTCGGTTTTTGTTAATAAAATATACACTATGTATACGCATACACTAGACTCATACGTATATATATATATACCCGAAACTATGTTATATTAGTACACACGATTTCATGGAAACATGCCCACATTCACTCATACGTGCATTGGTTAACACTAGCGAGTCATTTTTATGTGTTAAACAATCGAATCCGAGGTCACTTATCCCTACAAAGGTTTCGGCTATATTAATGAACATGCATTATGAGGTATCAAATGTATGTAAAACTAGTCTAAAACTACAACATAATATAACACATGTTAAACCTTTGATTTATTCATAAATACCCCACACATGTTAGATCGGGGAATATTATGTTACCCATGATGACATATGGGGCCAATGGATACGTTTTTACAATAAAACGCTTGGAATTCATGAAACCGTGCATTTTACTAGTTACACAAGAAACACGTAGTAATTGTCACATGCACAAACAATGGCCCCACATATACATAGTACAAGGGTGCACAAATCGGGTGAACAACTTGTATGGTAAATGGCAAGAACGCACAACTCACTATGTCCTTGATAATTATATAATCATAGGGCGCTTACTATCGGGATAGTAGTTATCTCATTTTTCTACTTTGCTAGACCACATATCTAGCCACCAGGTGAGTTTCATGACCCCTTTTTAATGTTTTCATATTTTTGGGGGAAAAACATGCAACTATACACAAGCTACTTTCATTTAGAGTGAATTCTAGCATGATTACAATTGTAAACATGAGACAATTGGTTCATGAGATCTCAACAGTCCCCGTACATACATTACACCGTAACCATTAGCTAAACAGTTAGCCACGTAACACTTAAATACATCTATTGGGTTGACACCCCTACTCTTGGTTAGTCGCGCTAACTTGCCACATGCAAAAGAGTGCTAGTATTCTACCACATTCACGTTTCCTTTATTGTACAATGCGCGAGGCACTACATGTCAGATGTTTGGTTATGGGCTCATGTTGGTACATAAATCTTGCCCTAGCTAGGCGACGATTGGTCAAACACGGATTCACTAATTATGTGTGTGTTTTCGCGAACTTTTCAATGCGAATACTTTACATAGTTCTCCACAATTTACGAGAATCACCAACGAATTTCCAAGAACAACTCATAGCGAGTCGATAAAACCTATAAACTCACCAACTTCATGTTGACAAATCTTTTATGCATGTTTTTCAGGACATAGATTTCAACGAATGAAACTTGGGATTCAAGCATGCGTTACACAACACCATTTCCGCGGGGATTTTTATTTGAACTAGCAAGTATTACAAAGTTTGAATGTAAAATCCTTAGATTTAAAAAACAACGAGTTTCTCGAATTGTAACTCTTGACGAGTTTAAATCAAAACTTATAATTTATTGTTTGCTTGAATCTTGTGCTTGAAAACCTTTCAATTTACATCCCATGTTTCCGCCTTAGCGGGGTGTGACACTGCGTGTGTTGCTGGCCTGCGCGTTCGGTGGCTGGAAGGGTTCTTGGCGACGAAAGATGGGGCTGTCATGGAAGATGAACCGTTCCAGGATACTGATACTGAGGCCGATTTTTTCCGTCGTTGGAGAAACTGGATGCGATAGAATTTCTAGTGATAAAGACTATGGAGAAATGCCTTGCTGATCCGGACCCGATTGGTACTTTCAAATTCCGGGTGAAGGAGTCTGATCGCTTAGGTCAGGAGCGGGTGGCCAAGGAGGCTGCTGATAAGGCGGCTGAAGAGAAGGTTGCTGCGGAGAAAGCGGTCGGCTTGGGTAGCTCGGGGACGATGCATGAGCCTCCTTAGTAGGATGTTTTGTAATCTTCAATTTTCCTGTAAATATTCTAACTTTTGAATGAAATAAAGCTTTCGTTTTTGTCATTTCAGAGTGTTGTTTGCGTATGTATATAGGATCGGCTATTCAAACAAAGAATATGATCAAACAAGTTCAATTCAGGTGCGGAATCCCTGAATTGATCACGAAATGATAATAAAATTAGCAAAACACAAAAATCATCACAAACGTTTTCATTTCATTGATAAACATTGTTAATAATCCTTACATAGCTTGTTTATAATGATCAAACTCAATTACAGACTTGACAAAAACACTAGGGAGACACACACTCTGAAAGGGAAACAAAATGACCAAAAGTTAAACATTCAAAAATGATTCAGCCTTATATAGACCTGCACATTCGACCAAACGATTGGGCGAATGTGCATGTTCGACCAAACAATGTGGGTGAATCAGCATATATGTACAATCAAAACTACATTCGACCTCCCAGAGCTCCCTTCGACCAAACATAATAAGATTCGCAATTCAATAGCACTAGTCGCACTTCGTGTATCTACAAACTCCCCCTCGACTATTGCTTGAATTGCTTCAGCCTTTGCTCTTCATCCATTCTCTTGTTCATCAGTTTGATATGCAGTAGCTTCTTTTGTTCTTTCGTCATAACTAGTTCATGAGTTTGTTTTGGTTTCTTCTTTTCAACTTTCTGAATCTGAACAAACTTCCCCAGCTTCTTATCAAAGTCACAACCCACATTGACATCCCACGCAAAACATAGAAATACCACTCGTTGGTATTTAGCTGCCTGTTCACTGTCTTTCTCTTCACAGTTAATTGGATTATAGTATAGCATGATAATATCCTTGTGCGAGCAATTGATCAACCACATTGGGTCGAAAATATGAATCTTCGTGAAATCTTTCATACCATCCTTCACAACAATAATAGCCTCTGCTGTTTTCCAATCGTAGTACCACCACATAAAATCTTTCGAAAAGTGTTGTGGAATTGGCATCAAAGGAATATGCTTCAAAACTTTTGGTGGTTTATACTTCAAAGTCACCTTGTACAACCCCGTTATCTCATCTTTCTCCTTCTTGTGTACTATCCTCTTAGGATACTGTGGGGTGAACACATTCCATTTCGTTCGGCTCTCTCTCGCCATGCGATCTGCAAAGTAACCAACAAAATTGTTGTTTACTGAAGCACCTGACATAGTATGTCTGCAGATATCCCGAACAGCCCAATACAGTAGTGTCTTTATGTCATGGAATCTGTTAAAGTACAGAATTCCTTTTTCCCATTTCACAGCAACACACCTAAGCTGTCTCAAATACTTCCATCCGAGAGCTTTTCCTTTGAATAGTTCATTGTGGAATTTGTAGAAACTACCTTAAACTTCAGTCTTAGGACGGTTAGCTTCTTTTTCTTTAAGTTTCCTCAACAATTCTTTCAAATCATCAGATTGTGCAATATTCGGCTTCTGACAGTCTGAATTCTTAAACACTTCTTCAACGAACTTTTTGCTCTTCTCACGAGCAAGTTTCTCAGCCTGGCTCAACAACTCGTCAGAAAATTCAGGAAATCCCGAATCTTTATCATTCTTGAAGTATTCTGGATATTCCTCACTTGTAATATCCTCCATCTCTACTTCTTCAAACACTAGAACATCTATATCATCAGAGTGATTACCTGCTTCTTTCTCAGGTGTATTCGGTATTTGGTTCTCACTCATCAACTCTTCCAGAGATTTACCAACCTGTTTAGCCAGTCCCTCTAATATCTCTTTAGACACGGCTGCAGAAATTTCTCCGTCTTCCAGATCAAGATCATTATATTCAAGATCAAAAAGCATGTCATTTGACTCAAATATTTCTGGAAATCTACCAGTCATCTCAATCGTCCAGACTCTATCAGTCAACATCTGGCGATATAACTTCTTATCTTTTTTAGATAAAGGTCGGATTTTCTCGTTCCAGAAAATATTATCATCGTCAGTGTTTCCACCAGGAGCTTTCGAGCTAGACTCTCCTGTGTCTTTTCCTGATCCCTTTTTTTCACACTTATATTTATCAGTATCATCATCATCATCATCACTATCAGTAGAGCTATTACCATCACCTGAATCATCACCTGAGCCATCATTATCACCATCATCTTTCTTCTTAGGAGCATCGCCGGCATCCTCTTCCAATTCTTCATCATCTTCTTCTTCATCTGATGGTTCAAAATCAACATGTTCTTCTTCAGGTTCTTTATCTTCCTCTCCAGCTTTCAGTTGTGGAGCTTTCAAGTATAAATCTTTTATGAGATTATTCATTCTCTTGTTGGTTTCTTTCAGCTTTTTGTTCTCATGTCTCATAGTAATATACCTTCTAGTATTTCTCTGCTCATGTAATAACAACTTCTGATTCTCATCCTGAAGTTGTTTGATTTTAGCTTCCAATACCTCTTGGTTTTCCTGTGAAGAGACAACTACATCCAATATCTTCTTGTCGTTCTTCCTTAACTGCTCAATCTCTGCTTGTTGCTGATTAATGATTTTCATCATATCAGTCAGCTTCTGGTTCACTGCATCCATCACACCACCAGATACAGTAACCTTTGGAGTTGAAGCTTCAGCAACTGAAGTCTTTTGTTTCTTCAGCTTTTGCAAGACTCTATCTAAAGCAGCATTAAAGTCATCAGTTGGTAGTTCAGATTGATCAGCAGCAGATGATGTTTTCTATTTCTTTGCTGCTGGGGATGTCATGGGAGATTTAGAGCTTGATACTGCAGGAACTTTCTTCCCAACAATTAAATTTTCAATATCTTTTGCTCTCTTTTTCATCGGCTTCTCAATCTCATCAGCCTTTGCTTTCTTCTTATAAGTAGGATTCTTCTGTTTCTCTCCAGTCTTTGGCGATCCCCCAAAATCTTCAGATCCCAAACCTAAACTTTCATCAATATCGTCCAACACAATCGGACTTTTCATCCTCTGTTCTTCTAATGACTTATCAGAATCCCATCTCTCTTCAACCTAAGTCTCTTCCGAATCCATCGATTCTTCATCAACCAAGTGTGTGCCTTTCTTCGCAACACTCTTTTTCCTCCGAGATATCTTCTTTGGTGGTTCAGCGTCATCCTCCTTTTCTTTTCCTTTCCCTTTGCCACTCTTCGCACCAACGTTCACTACTTGCCTTTTCCTTTTCGCTTCAGGATCAATAGGACATAACGGATTGTCTTCGTCAGAATCACTGTTCACATTCCTGGCTTTATCAGTACCTGGATTAATCAGGTGTCCAAACAAGTTCTTCATTGGTGGTCTTTCATTCAATGGCACACCTTTATAACCCTTCGTTCTTACTAACGTACTCAAACTCATGTGATCCTGAACTACTATCTGTCTAGGATCCTTTTTCAAATTCTTGTACTTCTCATAAAAAATCATCTGCAGGAATCTCGGATATAACAAAAACTTCTTATTCTTCAATCCTCTCAATGGTTCCAACATGTGTTCAAGCATCATCCCAGATACGTTGAAAGGCTTGTTCAAGATCAGGGCAACCATTAAAGAGCTAATACTCTTTCTCATTACAACATAACCTCCACTAGCAGATCCAAAAACATGTAACATAACATGAGCAAGGTACTTGAACTGTGGACACAGTTTTCCTTTATGTAATGAACCATCAGTAATCGGTCCATTGTACTTCATTCTTAGGAAACACTTCCTCTGCTCAATCCAAGAAAGAACTCTCGGATCAGTCTTCTTATCCGTTAGCTTCAATGCCTCTCTGATGTCGTCTTCAGAAATAATCACTAACTCCCCCTGAATCTTACTCTGTAAGTCCCGAATGCTAGATCTTGTGAAATGCAATAGATTGTTATCACTTAGAAACACCTATTTGTTAGGTGTTTTAAGTGATTAATCCAGAAAAACAAAGATACTAGATGAACACGAAGAAAACCGACACACACAATGAAAAACATGATGATTCCATTTCTGATTTGATGATGAATAACCTTGGAATACACAGACTAGTATGCACCTATTCACGTGTGCCACAAAGATAATCCCAAAACCCCAACCCTAGAGCTGTGCACACACTAAGCTTATATAGGAAGGCTCCTGGGCCTGCGCACTTAGCACAAGTGCGCAGGGCCCGTATCACAAGTGCGCAGCCTAGGGTTTCTTTACTAAACATTGTGTTAATTACATACTAAGTCCTTCAACTATCAAACTATACAACTGGCTATCAAAAGTCTATGATCTGGTAACTGTGGTCTCAATATAACCCAACAATACTCCCCTTAGACCACAGCTACCAGTTCTTCCATCTTCAATCAATCTCAACCTCGCTTTGCTCCCCTCAGCCTGTTCTGGGGGGTCTTGAATGTATAGGGCGACTGGATCTTCTTCAACTACTGGAGGAGCTTGAGTTGATTATGTTGCAGGTCTTTCCGGATCAGCTGCTGTTGCAAGATCTTCTGTCTGTACCTCTGAAGCGATCTCGACTTCAGGTTGAGTAACTTCTGCAGCAGCAGCAGCAGTAACTTGGGCAGCTTTCTCCCTGTCTTCCTATTCTTTGTCTGCTGCATTGATCCTGTCAACTATCTCAAGTAGTTCCCGCTTTAGCTTCATTGCCCGATCAACCGCCCTTCTAAATAAGACGGCCTCCTCAAATAACGCGTTCCCGGCACCCACATTAATCTGATTCGCAAACAGCATATTCAGATCTGACAGATTAAGTGCAAACACATCTACTGGATCCAAAATCCTCATAGCCTCCGAGTCGTCCTGCAATTTAATGACTGCTTCACCAGTGTTGCTGTCGTAAAACCACTTCTTAAAGTCCCTCAGCATAACTGGAAGCTCAGATCGAATAGGAACTCGTGTGACGACCTAAGGAGGGTCAATCACATAAGTTATCATGCCTCGTCCTGTTGCTGGATCGATTATTTTCTTGGAGATCCGCCTTCTTGGTTTCTGTGGCTTGAAGATTTGGAAATCAGTGTCACATTCTTTCTTTATAAACCACTCAAGCATGGACCCGGTGTTGTCGTGGCTGCGGTTGATGAATGGGGCCCTGCTAAGCTCCCTGATATCCCATCGAGGGAGAGACTTCAGTTCTTTTTGACCCTTGAAGTACTGTATCACTCCCCCTCTTCTCTTTACGGCAAACAATCTTTTCTCTTCATCATACTTCCAGGAGATAATCTTCTCCTTGTGAGCTTCCCTGGTGTGATGGATGTTTTGATGCATGGCTGGAATGTTGATGGGCCTTCTAGGAAACCAAGTTGATCTTTCAGGATCCAACTTGTGCCCATCTGACGTCTCATAAACAACCTCTTCATCCATTCCCATCTCCACAAACCTATCGGGCATCTCATCTTCACTGATCTCATCAACCTCACTTTCCTCAGTAACTCTTTCTTTCTCTTTCTCTTCCTCCAGAAACTTCCCGGAATCAAAAGCCTCATCAAATGTAGTGCTGGGAGCACCAGTTTGCTGCTTCTTGAACTCTTGGAACATATCAAACATTTGCATCTGAACCTGATTCTGAAACTTGATCAGGTATCGTTGATCCTTGATAATTTTCTCCATGTTCCTGTTCTTGTGCTTGAGCTTCTTCAATTTCTTTCTCAGCTCTTGATTGTTGTGCACATCACTTTTCAGCGTACAGATTTCCCTGGCAGCCGTCTTTCCAACCTCTTTCACTAGCTTCTCATACAGTTCCTGATGCACCGGTTTGCGACGTGGTGTAGCAGGTGCTGAGGAGTATGGTTCAGCTGGCTGTTGAGATGGAGCTTTAGGGACTGGAGCAGCAGCTGTGGAAGGCTCTGGTTGTTCTGGTCGTTCTGCCCCGAAGATGGATTCCAAAATCACTTGTTCCTCGATATCGTCCTGAGTCATTACACGAGGAATCTCTGACTGAGGAAGTTGTTCTCTCCTTTTCTTTCTTGCTGCCCTCTCGAACTCAGCAACTTGTTGAAGGACTTCAGCGGTTTCAAGCTGTTCAGGTGTCAGTGTTTCTCTTCCTTCTTGTAATACACCAGCTGGCCTCTTCCTTTTGCTAGGCTTTGATGGAGCAGTTTTAGTAGCTACTCTTTTGCCCCTGGCCTTCTCTAGAGCAATCTCTTCAGCAGTCGGCTGGGCTGAAGATGGAGCAGGGTCAGATGATCCAGGTGCAGAGGCAGCAGTGGATTGTTGACAAGATTCTGTAACATCTAACCTTCTCTTCTTGATCTTGTTGTACAGCTCCATAACCACAGGATATTGCTGGGTTGCATACATATTCTCCAGCATGGGTTCCCAGTCCGGCGTGTTGCACTCAGTAAAGAATCGTGCACCTTTGGTGAAATTGTATTAATCACCAAGGGGCAGATTCTCGTGTTGTGCATTGATCATCATCTGCACGAACCTTGGGTACATAACCCATTTGCCTAACCCAGCTTCAACATTCTTTACCATGTAATCGAAGATCATGCCCGACAAGTTGAAGGCTTCGTTCTTGCAAATCTTTATCATTGCTGTCGACCATTCAGTACTGAGCGCGTTGTAGCCTCCTTTTCTATGACATAGAGACATAATAAATACGTGACTGATTAGTCTCCAGTCTCTTGTCAGCTGGCTTTTCTTGATATCGCCTCTCTTGTCAAAATCTCCCTTGTAGCCGAAATTCTTGAACTGTTGGTGAATATCTGCTTTGGGCATGAATCTGACAGTTCCTGGCTGATCTTGCAGTCTCAGCACGTTCCGAACGGTATCTTCAGTGATGACTACAGCCTTGTTTCGGACTGTAGCGTTGATTCGCTTGACTCTTCCAGCAGTTTCAACTCGAGCAGACCTCCAGAAGTCTTCAATGTGAGAACAGTAGACTGGTACAATGTGCTGCACAACATATCCGACTTTGCTGCGTCTGATCCAAGTCACTACGTCTTTAAACTTCATATCATCAGTCTCAAGATTCATCGGCTGATTGTGCATTCCTCTCGGATCCTAGTCGAGTGCCATCTGTTTAAACCAAGAGCACGAAAAGCCAATTAGATCTCTTGAATACGAATCGCCGACCAATGACTGACCTTAGACTTAAACTTAGACGGACAACGTACTTAGACTTAGATTTTATTGTTATTTTTTTTTTAAGTTTTGTAATTTTAACAGTCATAGGATTAAGGTTTGATGGATTTGTTTCATCAGTGTCCATGATACGTTTGATTTTCAGTTTTGAGAGCATTAACGTCAGGGTTTAAGTACGCAGTCCGTTCAGGTGTCTCAATGGTCAAGATAAGGGTCACATTGTTTAAAGGTCAAGTATGCATGTCCACAAGTGCGCAGGCCAAGTCAAAATCAATTGAGTCAAGTACTCAGTCAAGTACGCACGTGCTTGACTGAGCACTTAGATTAGTACGCAGGCTCTAGACAAGTGCGTAGATCTAATCATACATGGGCATGGTAACCCCTTGGCAACACAGTCAAGTCTGCGTACTAGATAAGTACGCAAACACTTAAACCTTCGTTTAAGATTTTAAGTTCACACTCAAGTACGCAGGTCATTAGGGTTTCAAAGGCTTTGTATGATTATGAGACAAGTGCGCAGTCTCTATGAGACAAGTGCGCACTGTGCATTATCAAGTACGCAATCTTCAAAAATTCAAACATAGAAACCCAATAAAACCCACAACTGAAACCTTCAATCGTGCTTTTAGTTCCTGTAATCACAAGCAAGAGACCATCAGTACATAATAACTACCTTAAACAGTGGTGAGGATCAATAAAATGAAAAGAATGAAGTTTGATTTGGGGTGATAAGGTGTGATTAATGGACGATAATGGTGATTAGAGTTTGAATGTATGATGATGAACAGTGAGGATGAGATGAGGATGAACAGGTATGGTAAAGTAAATTAGGGTTAAAGAAGATAAAGTTTGTTAAAAAGAAATTAACTGAGAATATATACAGTCACCAAATGGGCTGCGCACTTGAGTCAAGTGCGCAGGGCCCAATCAAGTACGCATGGTTCAAAATTTTTTGGCCCAAAGAGAGTTTAAAAGCCCAAATCCATTTTAATAAGCGGGGTTTTACCAGAACTCACCTTCTGCATTCAAGATCATACTAACCATACCTGCCAGAACCCGTTTCAACTTCTCGTTGGATAGCTGGAGCCTAAGAACAATTGTCGGTATGCTTGTCCACTTAAATCCATGCCTTTTCTCTTTCAACATGTGTTTGGTGATGCTGTTTATCATGTTCTTCGGTAATATTGACGAAAATTTTATGGACCCCACAGTGTGCTAGGTATTGGCCTACCGATCCTCAAGGTTTATCGAAATATAATGATGAGAGCTTCAGGTCTATGTTACCATAAGCAAAGAAGATGATCATTATCTTGATCAGATGATGAGAGCTTCAGGTCTATGTTACCATAAGCAGAGAAGATGATCATCTGATCGTTTGTTGAGCTATCTAGATATGTTTGCACGTCACTAACATTGCGTGTCTTTTGCTGCTCAGTTTCAAAAATTTTCTTAGCCCCGCATTGGTAGCTTGCACTCTTAGGTGTCTTTTGATTTACCTATGCACAAAATTTTCTGTGTCTTTTAATTTCTCAACCTGTGTATGACCGGACTCAGCTTGTGCAGACCTATAGCACAGTGGGAATCCAGCTTTCCATGTAGATCTTCATTGTTAATCACCTATTAGCAGTTTACTTGATTCCAGGCTGAATCTACCGACACATCGTTGCTTGAGGCCACAACATCCCCTGGGTCCTATTCACATGCTGACGAGATATGATTAGTTCCTATCATTTCCTGAAGTAATTTTGCATTAGGGATGGACTAGTTTTACTTCCTCCCCTAAAAATCTTGTTTTAAGTAAAAAGAAGATTTTTCTGTAAATTATGCACAAGTAAAATTTTTTTTTTATTCAAAATTTATCATCTCAAGCCATGTAACCAACTGATGAAAACGGGTTTTGTGAAAAGCTTTTGTAAAGATATCTGCCTTTTGATCAGCAGTATCTATTGGCAACACCTGTATATATCCTTTGTCGTGAGCATCGCGAATGGAATGAATCCGAATTTCAATATGTTTGGTTTTAGAATGATCGATTGGATTCTTCACAATGTCACGACAGGCATCATTATCAATAAAAATAGGTGTATGCATGACGTTCAAACCGTAGTCCAAAAGCTGATTTTGGATCCATAACACCTGACAACAACAACTGGATGCAGCTGTGTATTCTGCTTGAGCAGTGGAGATGGACACTGTAATCTGCTTCTTGCTCTGCCAAGACACTAGCCTGTTACCCATAAATTGACAACCACCAGAGACAGATTTTCTGTCAATCCTACAACCTGCATGATCACTATCAGAGTAAGCGATTAGATCAAAATTATCACTCTTAGGATACCATAAACAAGTTTTGGTGTTCCTTTGAGGTAGCAGAAGACTCTTTTCACTGCAGTTTCATGCGATTGCTTGGGATTGGACTGAAAACGCACGCAGCATCCAACTGCCCACATGATATCTGGTCTGCTAGCTGTTAGATACATCAGTGAGCCAATCATTGATCGATAAGTGTGAGGATTCACTGAAAGGCCCTGAAGATCTGGTACAAGTGTTGTTTGGGCCGCAAAAGGAGTATTGGACGGCTTGCAGTCGGTCATGTTGTATTTTGCCATAATGTCTCTTGTATACTTGGCTTGATGGATGAGAATTCCGTCTTCTTTCTGCTGAACTTCCAAGCCTAAGAAAAACGATAATTCGCCCATCATGCTCATTTAAAATTGAGACTTCATAATGCTTTCAAATTCCCTGCATAAATTTTCATCAGTTGAGCCAAAGATAATATCGTCAACATAAATTTGAACAAGGATAGAATGTTTGTTGACTTCTTTGGTGAACAGAGTCATGTCAATCTTCCCTCTGGTGTACCCATTCTGCAGCAAGTATGAAGATAAGGTCTCATACCAAGCTCGAGGAGCTTGATGAAGTCCATAGAGAGCCTTTTCCAGTTTGTAGTACTTGTTGGGATGATGAGGGTCTTCAAAACCCGGGGGTTGACAGACGTAGACTTCTTCCTTGATCTTCCCGTACAGGAATGCACTCTTCACATCCATTTGAAAGTCTTTGAAGTTCTTGTATGAGGCGTATGCCAAAAAGATACGGATGGCTTCAAGTCGAGCAACTGGAGCGAACACTTCCTCATAATCAATACCTTCCTGCTGACGAAAGCCCTGAACTACCAGACGAGCCTTGTTCTTGATCACCACACCTCTTTCATCCATTTTGTTGCGAAACACCCATCTTGTTCCGATAGGATACTTCCCTTCAGGTAGATCCACAAGTTCCCAAACCTTGAGCTTTCTAAACTGATACAGCTCATCCTGCATGGCTTCAACCCAACTTGCATCTCTGACAGCATCTTCAATGCTGAAGGGTACCCTCTGAGATAAGAAGGCTGATAATGCAATATTAAGTTTATCTGCCTGATTCCTAGTGAGAACACCCTCAGAGATTGGTCCAATGATGTTCTCCACAGGATGATTCTTAGATGACTTAAATCCCATGTTTGGTTCTTCTTGAATTTGGGAAGGCAGATTAGAAAGGTGATCTACAGGAATTGATGAGCTGGATGGATCATTTGCAGACTGTTGTGCTGAAGATGTTTCTTCTGAAGCTGGAGTATTTTTAGGAGATGGAGTAGTTTCAACAGTTGCATCACCATTTGAGGACTGAAGAGGAACAATTGGATCAGCTACGAGTGGAGAAAATCGGGTGGTGAACGGTGCAGCATCGTCTTCGGAAGAGTAAAAAGTATCTTCAAGAGGAGAAGGATCGGCTGCTGGATCGTCAGTTGATTGTTCTTCAATGATACTGAAATTGTTGAAAACAACGTCCACATCAAAGAACCAGTCAGGACCGGCTCCTGTGTTAGTAGAGTTGGATTCCAGCCAATCAACATAGAAAGATTCGAGAACCATTTTGGTTCGTTTGTTGTACACTCTATAAGCCTTTTGACTTGAAGAGTATCCAACAAAGAAGCACTCATCTCCAACAGCATCAAACTTCATTATGTTCTCGTAGTTGTTAAGCAGCGTACATGAGCATCCAAACGGCCTGAAGTAGTCAATCAGAGGTTTTCTTTTAAAAAGCAATTCATAACCTATTTTCCCGTGCGTCTTTACAATTAAGACTCTGTTAAGAACATAACAGGCAGTATTCATAGCTTCAGCCTAGAAGATGATCGGCAATTTTGAGTCGATTAGGATGGTTCTGGCCGCTTCAATAAGTGTACGATTCTTCCTTTCAGCAACTCCATTCTGTTGAGGAGTTCTCGTAGCATTGTACTGAAGAAGAATTCCTTTGTTGTTGCAGAAAGTCACGAAGCTTTGATTTTTGAATTCAGTTCCATGATCGCTTCTGAATGATCTAACTTTTGTCTTCACTATGTTCTCAATGAGAGGAACAAACATCATCAATATCTCAGCAGCTTCACTTTTGTATTCTAAGAAATACACCCATGTAAAGCGAGAAAAATCATCTGTTATCACCAAACAATAGGACTTTTTAGCTAGACTTTTAACACTAATAGGACCGAAAAGATCCATATGCAATAATTGAAGAGGTGAGTCTATAGAGTTCACTGTCTTGGACTTGTGCGATTTCTTGTGTTGTTTTCCTTTGGCACTTGCTAAACATTTTTCAGAAAAAAGGGAATTCCTTGGAAGGAAGACCTTTGACAAGATTTAATTTTGAAAATTTGTTAATGTTTTTAAAGTTAACATGTCCTAATCGCCTGTGCCATAACAGTGACTCTGACTCGGATGCTTTAGAAAGTAAGCATGTCATTTGACATTCAGACTTGGCATCTCTCATGTTTATGACATAAGTGTTATTTTGTTTAGGAGCTTTAAGCATAATCATATTGGTAGGAGGTATGAATCCTGGCTTTAGAAAGATGCACTCCATGTCATTAAATAACACTGAGATTCCTTTGTCGCAGACTTGTGATACACTCAGCAGATTGTAGCACAATTCTGGAACATAGTTCACATCTTCTAAAGTCAGTGAATCAGAAATCACCTCTCCTATCCCAACTATCTTTCCGCTCTTCTCGTTGCCAGCGAAAGCAACAAACTCTCCATCAATAAACCGATAGTTTTTGAGGAGTTCTTTCAGCCCCGTCATGTGCCTTGAAGCCCCGCTATCAACATGCCATAGATATCTCATCAGGGCAATCAACCATTTCTGTAGTTTATTCTGAAATACACATAAAACAAAAGATATATACAGATGAATATACGAGACACTATGTACAATCACAACTTAGACCATATTTTTTTAAGTAACTTTTGGAATCCAGGTCTGTTTTAGTTTTAATCTGTCGTGATTTTCACCCAAAACTGACTCTTGTCTTTTCCAAGTTTTTGTGACTTTAACAAAACTTCTTATAGTTTCTTGAAGATTTTTAATTTGATCGGAAAAAGATTTCGAGTCTTGGCATCACTTTGTGGTTTAGGTTTCAAATGACAATTTTTAACCACATGTCCCTCATTTCCACATCTAAAGCATTTAGAGTGTTTAGGCTTGATCTCTGAAGAAGATCTGGATGATGATGGTTGTGATGTTCTTCTCTTATTTTTGCTTGAGTTGGGGCTGTCTCTTGAACATGGTTCATCAATGTTGTTGTTTCTTGATTTCTCATTTGTGTTGCATTCTGGTTCGCTAATGTCACTTTCTGTATCACTCTGTGATTCTTCAGAAGTTGTGTTATCTGTTTCACTTTGTGATTCTTCAGAACATGACATATCTGTTGATGATGGAGTAAACTCTGGAATTTCTTCAATAAGAAATTTCCAGAACCTGTTTCTTTTTAGTTCTGGTACAAACGGAGATGGTCTATATACATTTTCAATATCAGAGAATGCATCATTAAGATCAACACAAACTGGCATAACATTGTCAACACAAATATCTGAGCGTTTGATAGGATTCATCCTATCATCAGGGTCCACAACACCCTTTAAATTAAGTTTAGAAGTTAATGTAGTACAGTCATCCGGCCTAGATAAACTATTACAGTTATCCATCCTAGATAAACTATTACAATCATCCAGTTTAGTTAAGTTATTACATTCATCCGAATTCAAAATAGTTTTAGACTTGTCATGACTCCAGATGAACCAATTCACTGTAGAGTAATTGGCACCTGGGTGACCTAACCCCATCGTTTGTCCACCACAACTCTCATCATCATCCACCTGATCCTGTTGGGTCATATCTGCACTACTTTTGCTTATATTAGAGTTTGACTCAGATTTGACGCATTCTTTTTCAAAAAGATCATTTTTGGATGTGGTTTTGGAATGGGTATATATTCACTTTTGCTCAAAGGTAAAAATAGAGATTTTACAAGTCCCTTTTTATCCTTATACCCAATTCCATCTTTGACGAATGATTTCCTTGAACAATCAAAGATATCTGTATGAACATGCTTGCTTACATTCCATTTGTCCACAACAATTTGGAGATGATTTGTTTCATTTCTAGATATTTCTAGTTTTTCTGTTAAGTCATTTATTAATAAATCTTTTCTGAGAACAAATTCTTTTAGAGTTTGCATTTCAGCTATTGTTGCATTTAACTTTCGCTGATATGCTAACTTATTTTCTTTCATTTCAGTGTTGATTTTTCGGATGTCATCCATTTCTCTTAAAATTTTCCTATTGTGGGACAAACAGTAAGCAACAGCTGTAACACACCTTGGTGAGCACAGCTTTGATTTTATTTCAAGCGGAATACTTACCAGATCTCTCTCCTCAACTTTATTTTGCATGCTCTGCGGTTGTTGATCAGCTTTGCTTGTGGAAGTCTTCTCAGCAACTAAAGCTTCCTCGGTAGCAGCCTCATTTCCCTTGTTCTCATTCAGCACACCTTTTAAACCAGCATTCTCCATCCTTTCTCCTTTTGGCATCTCCGCTGATGACCCTTCCAAAGAGCTCACACCAAGTGTTGATTTTGTGCAGATCTTTGCCATCAGTGCCTTGTTCACTTCAGCCTCAGCCACAGCAACTTCCTCTCCCCAGTCAAAATCTTGAACCACCAGTGCCTTCTGCTGATTGGCTTCGCCTCCATCCGTGATTGCCACCATTCTCTTTGCCGGTTTAACTTCAGCTTGATTCAACATTGGACATTCATACATGAAGTGTCCGAGAGTTTTGCAATTGTAGCACCTGATTTTTGACTTATCAAAGCCAGCCTTTCCCAGTCCAACCCTTCGACCTGTTCTGTCCTGAAACCTATTCACCCTTAGAGTAATCATGGCCATTTGCCATTTTAGGTCCATCTCCTCCATATCATCTGGATCCACTTGATACATATCTTCCGGACTCATCATATCATTCTTCAGGTCACCTGTCTTCAATGCTTCAAAGCTGGTCATGAAGGCGTTGAAGAGTTCAACATGTTCATTAGCAAACTTTGTTTGTTGTAGGTTGAGAGTTCTTGCCACTGGGTCGGAGTATGGAACGGTCTTTCCTGAACTGGATCTACCACCACCCATTCCATCAACATACACATGAGACGAGCTTGAACCCACGTTACCCACTGGGGTCATTAATGCCAAATTTTTCATTGCAGTGCTGGGTACGACCTTCGGATTGGTCTGGTTCATCTCTCTCTTCGTGATATCCATCTCAAACGACTTCAGTGTGTTGATAAGGTCAGCCAAGGTAGACTGGGCGTCTAGATATTCTTTCCTGATCAATATACAATGGATGCTCCATTCTTTTGGCAGGGAGTCTAGCAGCTTCTTAATTGAATTTCTGTTGTTCACAGGAATTCCCGCCTTTTTCATCTTGGTCAACATACTCATGAACCTTTCGATATGTGAGCTCAAGCTTTCCCCACGAATGCTACTGAACATGTCATATTCTTTCTGCACCATGTCTTGCTTATACTGGCGCATCTCTTCATTCCCTTCATAGTACTCATTTAACGCAAACCACAGATCGTGCGCAGTGCCATACTCCTCAAACATGTTATAAACATCGTTTGATAAGGCCATGGTAAGGGCACCATAAGCCTTATGATCTCTCTGGAGTAGCTGTTTATCAACATCAGTGTAAGTGGTTGTATCAGGGTTAAACTCTTCTCCGGTGGCAGTGGTTCTCATTGGAATGTGTGGGCCCAACTGGATAGAATTCCATTGGGTGAAGTCCGTGACATAAAAGAATGACCTCATTCTGTTCTTCCAAGTTCCATAGTCTTCAACACCTTTTAACTTAGGAACTCTAGTTGTGGTTCCGGTTTTAAGTTCTTGTTGAGTGATAGGATTTATTGTTGAGTGGTTATCGTTACCGGCCATAATTTAAGTGAATTTTAAGGGTTTAGTTAATCAGATTTTAGTTAACAGTCCAGAAAAATGTCCAAGTCCTTAAGTACGCAGTTATGTGCGCAGAAGTCCAGATCAAGTATGCAGCAATCTGTAAGAATGTAAACAGCCTTGTCAAGTTGTAGTCTTTTGTTAAGTGCGCAGGCCGGAAGTACACGTGTAGCTGTGTTTCTTGATAAGTGCGCAGATCAGTCAACACTTGGGCATGATAAGTGCTCAGTATTTACTGATCAGTCTGCGTACTAAATTAAGTGCGCAGACACTTAAACTCTCGTTTAAAATTTAAGTTCGCAGAAACCCTAGCCAAGTACTCAAGACTACACCTATCAATAAGTGCGCACAAATCCAAGATTTCTGTTTAAGTGCGCAGAAACCCTAGACAAGTACGCATGAGCTTGATTGCGTACTAAAACCAGATATTTAAGTACTCACAATCACAAGTATGCAATATATGAGCCAAGTACTCAAACCAAGAAACAAGTGCTTAACTTATGAGATAAGTGCGCAGAATGTATGAAATAAGTGCGCAAAACAGGCTGTGAAAAACACAAAAACTCAGCTGAATTCTTTCCAAAACATTTTCATTTCATTCTGAAGTGCTTGGATTGAATTTCTACCTAAAATGACATACTATTAACCTTCAGAAACACAATTTTCACGAAATTTGAAGCCAAAATATAAGAAAAACACCTAAATTTGAAAGTTCATAAAGAAAATAATCTTGATAATAAAAACTAACAAGATGAGGGTTTTGCTATCTTAAAGTAGATACAATCTAGAGCACAGAGGCTCTGATACCAAATTGTAAGTCCCGAATGCTAGATCTTGTGAAATGCAATAGATTGTTATCACTTAGAAACACCTATTTGTTAGGTGTTTTAAGTGATTAATCCAAAAAACAAAGATACTAGATGTACACGAAGAAAACCGACACACACAATGAATAACATGATGATTCCATTTCTGATTTGATGATGAATAACCTTGGAATACACAGACTAGTACGCACCTATTCACGTGTGCTACAAAGATAATCCCAAAACCCCAACCCTAGAGCTGTGCACACACTAAGCTTATATAGGAAGGCTCCTGGGCCTGCGCACTTAGCACAAGTGCGCAGGGCCCGTATCACAAGTGCGCAGCCTAGGGTTTCTTTACTAAACATTGTGTTAATTACATACTAAGTCCTTCAACTATCAAACTATACAACTGGCTATCAAAAGTCTATGATCTGGTATCTGTGGTCTCAATATAACCCAACATACTCACGATAGCAGACTCATTGTTCCAATAATCCATTCTAGCATTCGTCCAGAACTCTCTTTGGTGGTCTCTATATATGATGGCAGGAGTAGCAATAGCAACAATGACATGGCTTCTCTTCAAAAAGTCAACAATCCGGTGAATTCGGTATGTTTCCTCGGATCGCCCAAATAAGCACAGTAGTTGTGTGCTTCTTCAAATGGTAAATCTTCTACGGGCTTCCTCCCAGCTGCCTTGCCTGACGATCCTGCGGGAATATCAGTACTCTATTGTTCAGACATGCTTAAACTGCAAAACAAAACAAGAAAAACACGTTAAAAATGGATAAAATATTCAAAACTTGAAATTTTTGATTTTTGATTTCTACATTCGACCATTCGGGGGTTTGAATGTGGGAAAAATGAGGTTCGAATGTGGAATTAAGTTCGAATGTGAAAAATCAGTGATAAAAATAGACATTTGACCATTTGTTGCACTTTCGACCGTTTGAACCAACTACATTCGACCAAAGAGCCACTTTCGACCCTTTTAAACTGATCGAACATGTCTGTTCATCTTCTCAAATTGCATATTTTGATTTTGTATGAATTAACATGCCATTTTGATTTGAAAAGCATCTAACATGACCGATTAACACAATCCAAACATCAATTGTTATAATTATTCAGTGTTTAAGTGATTTTCCCTAAAATCTAGGGTTCGAAGGTTTTGAAGAATTAATCCAACAATCTGTTGGATGTTAACCCTTGATTTTGATATCCTATCCCCAAAAATTACTTAAACAATGAATCCATATGAAAAATTATCCCTATAACAGTCCAGAAAACATGATTTGATTCATGTTAGGGTTCAAACAGAAAATCGAGGATTCTGAAGTTGTTACTGGATCATTACCTGCAAATAACCTCTTAAAATGATCAGCAAGAATCAACGATCACAATGATATGATTTTTAAAACACGAGCAACAAGGGTCCTTAATCTCAGAATTTAAAAATTTTTGGAATAAAGAGTCGAATGTGCAAATAAGGTATTTATAGGCTCCACATTCGACCATTCATGAAGGGCGAATGTGAAAATTATTCCACCTTCGACCCTATTTAAAGGTTCGAATGTAGAAAAATGGTTCGAATGTGAAACTAACATAAGAACACTCACATTCGACCGTTCTGAAGCTTCGAATGAGCAGCAAAAATTCCACATTCGTCCCATCGAAGGGGCGAATGGAGATTGGAATTTTTGAACTTTTTACCAAATCTCAGAATCGAGTCCCGTTCAAAATTTTTCTCAACTTTTAAATATCCAACATTCATTATTTCTCATTTAATGATGACAAAACTCAAATGGTCAATCAAGTTTTAGAAAATCACCATCAACCACCATCGGTTATCAAAAATAAAAAAGAAATGTAAAATCTTTTGGATTTTCTGAAATTTTTGTTAAAACACACCTAAAATCTTTTTGAGTTTTGTATTTTTGACGAGAAATGTAAAATTCAGAAATGTAAAGATAAAACAGTAAATGTTTAATATTTCCGGTAAGAGGATCATATCAATCTGATCACACCGTTGATCTTTTGATTTATTATCATTAAAGACAATGTGTGATCTGGCAACTGTTGATATTGTGATCCACATAAGCTCACATGTAGGCTGTTGTGCAGTGCTTTAGACTGATATGGTTATTTATAGTATAAACTCAATTGTCTATGGTTCCCACACACACGACATACTCCCGTATCAGGAAGTAAATGCACAAAGACTCATTGTAACGCGTGATTATGCTTTCGTCATTTGTAATTTACAAGGTATGAGGAACAGAGGTGTACAGGTCAGCAAATCAATGCTACAAAGTAACTTGTGCACTCTACCAGGTTAAGGGCTGATATCAATCATGATTTGCATCAATGATTGGGTACGATGCATTAGATAATCTTTGATTATCGTCATACATTGAAAGTACCTCAATTCGGTAACTATAGGATTTGGCTTTACATCTCTTTTATAAAGACACCCTGTCTGATCTAGGTCCGTAATGACTTACAACAGAAGATTAGAGAGGCTATCCCCAGATAACTAATAACATAACGACCCGAAACCTCCAAATTTTGTACAAATACCCTATCAAACGAAATTACGGTACTAAGACCATATGCCCATGAGGAGTTCATCCACACAACAATTCGTTTGATATTTATGTATCAGGCACGTAGTAATAGATCTACAAATCCTATCAACACATCACACAGTCTCAAACACACGCCTTATATTGCATTACACTTCTTTAGCATGTGTCATATCCCCACTGATGTACTATCATTTCCTCTTTTTCTCCTGGAAATCATTTTGGGTTTTTCTAACTTTTTTTATGAGTTTTTGAATGTTTCAATGTTTTTGGTTTTTCTAAAAATAAACTCCCCTAAAAATGAAAAACATATTTTTGGGTTTTTGTATTTTTCTGAAAAAACAGTAAAAACTAAAACTAAAAAGCGATAAACCGAGGTGATGATCAGTCTTGTTTTTCTTTTATACCGTTAGCTTTTAAAAGATATTCAAATCTTGATTTATCAAAAGCTTTGGTAAAAAGATCTGCACGTTGATAGTCAGTGTGGATTTTGACCATATCGATCAACTCTTTTGCATAACAATTACGGATAAAATGATATTTGATCCGGATATGTTTAGCTTTCGAGTAATTGACTAAACTTTTGTTAATGCAATTGCGGCCTCATTATCACAGTAAATAGGGGTTTTAAGAAGTTGCAAACCGTAGTCCACCATCTGTTGTTGTATCCAGAGAACTTGTGAGCAGCAGCTTGATGCTAAGACGTATTCTGCTTCACATGTGGATAAAGCGACTGCAGTTTGTTTCTTGCATTGCCAGGTCACGAGCCTGCTCCCCATAAACTGACATCCAGCCGTTGTGGATTTTCTGTCTTTGTCACAGCCTCCCCAATCTGCATCACTAAAAGCAATTAAGTCAAAATTATCATCATTAGGGTACCACAGTCCTCTCGACGGACAACCCTTCAGATATCTAAGGATACGTTTAACAGCTGCAAGATGACTCTGTTTCGGCTTCGATTGATAACGTGCACAAAGACATGAGGCGAACATTATGTCTGGTCTAGATGCGGTGAGGTACATCAGAGATCCGACGATTGCTCTGTATGTAAAAGGATCAGTTAGCTCCCCCTTAGCGTCAACTCCAATCCTGTGATTAGGTTGTATCGGGGTATCTATCGGCTTGGAATCATCCATCTGGAATCGGCTCAAGACTTCAGAAACGTATTTGTTCTGGTGAATAATGATCCCCGTTGGTCTTTGGTCCACCTGCAAGCCTAGGAAAAACTGCATCTCTCCCATCGCACTCATTTTGAACTTTTCCTGCATAACTTTTTCAAATTCTCTGCATAAAAGTTCATTAGTAGATCCAAAAATAATGTCATCAACATAAATTTGCACTAGAAGCAAGTCATCTCCTGTTCATTTTGTGAACAGTGTGCAATCTACCAAACCTCGTTTAAATCCTTTGGATAGAAGATACGTGCTCAGTTCCTCATACCATTGTCTTGGAGCCTGGTGCAACCCATATAGAGCTTTGTTTAGAACGTAGACCATATCCCGGTGAATAGGATCCTCAAAGCATGGTGGTTGACCTACGTAAACTTCTTCCTTGACCACACCATAAAGAAACGCGCTTTTAACGTCCATTTGATACACCTTGAATTTCTTGTAAGATGCAAATGGCAGAAACATGCGAATAGCTTCTAAGCATGCAACCGGTGCATAAATCTCGTTATAATTGATTCCTTCCACTTGATGAAAGCCTTGTACGACCAATCGAGCTTTGTTCCTAACAATCACTCCTCTGTCATCCTTCTTACATTTAAACACCCATTTGGTGCCTATATTTTTCCGTCCTGGCGGTAAATCTGTCAGTGTCCACACTCCCAGTTTCTGAAACTGTAATAACTCCTCTTGCATTGCCTCAACCCAAGCGTCACCCAAAAGAGCATCCTTGTATGTCTGCGGCTCAACCTACGAAACATAACAAGCAAAAGACCAGTCATTCTGAAAACCTGACTTTTGAATTTTGGCATATAAGGCTAGAGCGCCAAGGTTTTCTTGTGAGTTTGCATTCCTCAGTTGACCTCTCATCATCACACTGCTACTAGGATCACCAATAACTTGCTCGAGCGGGTGAATACGATGTATCTGAGATTCCGGATAATCAGGTACTTACACTCCTGTTTGAGTAGTCAAATTCTCTGTCGAATCCAGATCATTACCCAAGTTTGATGTTGAAGCACCATTTGGATTTGGGTTCACTGGAGGTGTCTCTGTAGCAATATCTGGAACAGCTTCACTTGTAACATCATCATCATCTTCCGATTCTGATGAATTGAGAGTTGTGGAAGCTTCCTGAAATACCTCTTCTTCAGCTGCAGAAGCATTAGTATCATTAGAAGCTGTTTGAGGGGTTACGGTGATCGGACGCACCAACGGTGATGTTACTACGTTTTCACACTCATAATATAATCGTAATACAACCTCTTCAACCAAGCTATCTAGATTGAATGATTCAAAGAAATCCTTGTAATCAAACATCCAGTTTGGACCACTACCCTGTACATTCTGAGTATACCGCTGAACTTCAACGTTAGCCCACTCCTCGACCTGACGAGTTCGTTTGTTGAATACCTGTTTGAGCGGGGTTGTATATCCAACAAAGGATCCTTCTTCAGCTTTCGGTGCAAACTTCTCAGATGGATTAAGCATTGTACACGGAGCTCCAAATGGTTCTAGATACTCTAAGTTCGGCTTTCGTCGGTTCAACAGTTAATAAGAAGTTTTACCACACTTCTTCACTGTTAGAACACGATTAAGAGTATAACACGCTGCGTAAATTGCTTCATTCCAGAACATTACTGGAAGATTGGAATCCGCAAGCATTGTTCTAGCCGCTTCAATAAGTCCTGTTTTTGCGTTCTGCGACACCGTTCTGTTGAGGGGTATACGGATCACTATATTCATGATGAATTCCTTTGTCTTCACAAAGAGCATCCATCTGTGCGTTCTTGAACTCCGTCCTATTATCACTCCTAATTCTCTTGATCTTCAGACCATAGATATTTTCCAATCGAGTGAACAGAAACTTCAAATTATTAAACGTGTCGCTCTTATGATGCAAGCACATAACCCATGAAAATCTGGAATAGTCATCGGTAACCACAAGACAGTACAATTCACCAGCATGACTTTTACGCTTGACCGGTCCAAACAGGTCCATGTGCAAACGCTCAAGTGGTAATTCAACTGAATTGCCTTTTTTGGTTTATGGGATTGCTTGTGCTGCTTTTCTTTCTTACAACTCACACACTTGTCATTCAAATGGAAATGTTTAACATTCACGTCATCGACAAGTTCATTCTTCAGCAAATGATTCATTTTCTAAGGTGAATCTGTCCCATCCTCCGATGCCACATGATTGATTCTTTTTCAGCAGCCTTGGAGAGGAAACACATTACTTGACCATGGGTTGTCATGGCCTTTGACATGTCAAGAATGTACAGATTGTTCACTCTCGGAGCTTTTAGCATTACCCACTCTTTTGGTAAAACGAATCCTGGCTTGAGAATGTAGCAAGATTTGTCATCAAAGAATACCGAAAACTGCTTATCACATATCTGACTGACACTGAGCAGATTATAATCAATTTGCTTCACGTAAGAAATCTTCTCAAAACTCACGATCCCATTACTCACACTACCCTCCATAGTAATGTATCCTCCTTTATTCCCTGCAAACGCTACGTATCCGCCATTGATATTTCTGATGTCAAACAGTAGTGATAAATCCCCTATCATGTGACCAGAAGCTCCACTGTCAACAATCCAGAGACTGCTCACATGGCCAGCTGAAGCTCCCTGCACATATCAAGTAAAAAGATTAGATTTTTCGGGGGACCCAAGCCTGCTTGGTCTTGGGTCTTTGAACATTGAGCTTCAAAGATTCTTTTTCACAAACAGTTTGATTTGAATTGATCTTTTTCTGATCAATTAAATCCTTTTCAGTTTCAGATTTCTCATTCTCTTATGAAGATGAAGCACCTTGAGAACCCTTTGGTGACCAGAATTGTTCCGAACGTTTCAAGATCCGGATCTGAGAATTTGGGGTCTCAACCGGTTTCTTTACTTTGTCCTTGAAGGAAACTTTCTTGGTTACCTTCTCTAATTTAACAGAGACAGGTCCAAATGTTGATTTTACTGTAGGTTTTAAAGATACCTTTTGCTTGTCAACAGTTGTGATCATCACAGGTTTCTTAAAAGGCTTTTCCATGGCTATCCGGTTACGACGGTCATATGTCATCTGACGATTATCCCTCTTTTGAAAATATCTGCTTTGGTTATAAAATGGTGCTGGTTGAGGAACAAAGCATGTTTGTGGATAACAATGATTATCGACTGGACTTTGGTATTTCTGCTTCACTTCAACCTCGTGCCTTTTGTGCCTAACATATGGGCAGTGAGCAAGTAAATACCCTCTCTCCCCACATTTAAAACACGCACGGTATTCCTAAAAGTTGTTCTTGGCGTTCGACTTTGCAAAAGTAGTGATAGGATATTGATCATCCACACACCTTCTTTTAAGACTCTCAGGAGCTGGGTCCTTTGAGTAAGTCGGCTCAAGAAAACTATTAGCCTTCTCTTTCGGCTTAATAAACTCTGTGACATGAACCTTTAGTTCTTTTGGAACATCCAAATAGATTTTCTTTAAAACCTCTGGAGGTACATCATTTGTTCGCTCATGTTTTGGGAACCAAATGGTACTCTCCTGCCAAATTTTCTCAATCTTGGAATAAATGGCAAATTTGATTGGATATTCCTCATCAGAAATTATCATATCGGATCCTTCCATCCGATAGAAAACTTTGACAGGTTTGTCACATTGTTCATTTTTCTCAACATGCTTAACTGACTGATTCACTCGATGAGCATTAGCCATTGGATGTATAATCTGAGATGGTGACACTGGTTCATTTGTAATAATGTGATTTTTAGCAGGAATATCACACACCTTCTCAGATTTGTCATCCTCAGAGTCGGAATCATCAGTTACAGCAATCACACCTTCATCATTTAGTCCCAAAATTGGTCTAACATCAGAATTGGGGTCTCCCACACTAGAGGTGTTAGACTCATCATCCGATGTAGAGTCAGACTTAACTGAACTCTCCGGTGTTATTGAATGCAAAGTATGGTTTTCAAATAACACTGGAGATGGGACGGCCTTGTAGTTTGCACTACTTGACTGTGAAGGCTCCTCAATGATATGGTCAACAACATATGCAATATGTTTGTAGCTTTCAAGCTTCTTGTTGACTTTCTCTGCAAAGCACTTGATGGTAGCCATTTCAAGTTTTGTATTTTCTAATTCATTGATGTAATTGTTAATGGCTAATTGTTTTAAAGATAAAGTCTTTTTAAGATCTGAAATGTCTTTCTTGTAACCATCAAGAACCTTATTGAATTCTCGTGCTTCTTTTTTATACGATTGACAGTTGATCTTAGCACTCTCAAGTTGAACCCTGAGTTGCTTATTATCCTCTGTCAATCTATCGCATGCACCACAATACCTCTCACTATTCATATCTAAAGAAGATTCAGAACTTACCTGTTTTGGAGGTTCTGTCATTGCCATCAATGCAAAGTGTGCTTCCTTTCCAGCAAAGAATTTAGAATAGTCAATTCTGGTAAAAGCATCATCCACTATGCACGATTTGCGCATCATCAGAAAATCAGCTTCGGCAAGAAGTTGATCAATATCTTCATCTAGTGAGTTAACACTAGCTTCAGAATCAGAATCGCTCTCCTTATCAGAATAAGCTGAATCACACTGTTAGCAAACATCAGTAACAGAGTCAAGAATCAATCCCGACTTCTTCTCAACACAAACATCACTTTCTTCACTCAACTCTTCAATCTTCACCTCAGACATCTTCTCAGTCACCAAAACATCTTCAACTGACACAGGCTCATCCAAATCCATCTTCTGGGCAACACACGCCACATTACCAGCAGTGATCTCCTCAACACCGAGTTGCATACCAGTCCAATCAAATCCCTCATCTTTCTGGATCACCAAGGCCTGGTTCTGGTTATCTGATTGGGTTTGGTTGTTTGGTGTAGAAATAGGAATGATAGTTCTAGTTAAATTATGTGGTGTTTGATTTTGGTTCTGGTTTTGTGTAGTGGCTTGTCTGACAGTATTGTTTGGTGAGGTGTTTTGGCGGTTTTGGTAAGTATTTTGTTGTTGAATATTGGAATTGTTTTGGCTTTGATATGATACCTGATTTTGTGATTGACAGTTCTGGTAATTGGTGTTGAAAGGATTCATGTTTCCCTGCTGTGCTGGCTGTGTACATTCTCTCTTGAAGTGACCTTTCCCACCATAGTTAAAACATGTTACTTTGGCTTTATTGAAGCCATATGTGGTGTTTGGAGAAGTAGAAAGATCTGTTCTGCCGTCTTCTCAATGAACTCAGTCGCTCGCCTCATGACACTAGCAAACGCCCACTGGATGTCAATGAGCTCCATCTCCTCCTTGTCAATTTGTGCATAATCTTCACTGGTCAAATTATTATTACCAATTTGATTAGCTACTAACCCATTATACTAAGCGACCATAGAAGAAACCAAGGCTACATGTTGCTGTGCAACTTCAATAGTAACATTGTTCAAGTTTGAAGTCTCCAACACAATTGGGCTCTGGTTAGGTTGACTTGGGTTCATTTGGGTTTGATTCATTTGAGGAATGTAGGATTGTTGTTAAGGTTGGTTCAAATTTCCTGAATAGCAAGCAGCTTGTTGCATCGGTGAAAATGGTGGAATGTATGTAGTATTGTATGATGGTGGTGTATAAGATGAAGTTTGAGCAAGATAGTTTATGGGGGTTTTGGTTGGTTCAACAATACTTGATACACAAGCAATGTGTGGAGCAACAGTAGTACTAGAACTTGAACTAGCTAGAGATGAAGATGTACCGCCATGGTATAATTCTGGATTCTGAGGAACTTGTGCTCTTTTCGCCTTCCTCTTTTCCTCCACCTCTTTGTTTTCAATGTTCTGGATGAACTCATTGATGGTCCAGTATTGGTACGCATCTTTCTCGTTGAGGACCTCGATGTGTTGATTCCAGTATGGTGGTAATGCATCAACGAACTTATCCACCAGCTCAGACATCGGTATATTGATCTCATAACTTAAAAGTTCAGTCAATAAGTGACAGTACCTCGGAATCAACTCCTTCAGCGTCTCATTTCCCATATAGCTGAAGTTCTCAAACTCTTTTCTTAACTCCTCCATTCTAAGCTTCCTCGTCTTCTCATTCCCATCGTGATGATTTCTTAACATATCCCACAATTGTTTAGAAGTGGTACACAACCCAAACTGATGTAACAGATCTGTGTTAATGGCCTGGGGAAATTGTGAAAACGCCTTCTTT
The DNA here is from genome assembly GCA_028751855.1 of Ambrosia trifida. NCBI lineage: Eukaryota > Viridiplantae > Streptophyta > Magnoliopsida > Asterales > Asteraceae > Ambrosia > Ambrosia trifida. The sequence goes on along the minus strand of CM054128.1, from coordinate 124,726,456 downwards.
TCCGTTGCAAACTTCTTCTACTCGTCCTCAGCGAGACTCTCTAATGGAATCGGCTCACCAGTGTTCTCCAAAACCGGAGCAACATACCCCTTAGCAATCATTTGCCAAGATTCTGATCCTTCTAATCCCATTCCCTCTAGATGAATCTTGAACTTGGTATTCCATTGGTTGTAGTCTACCATTTCCATCAACTATGGTGGACGGCTCCCAATACCCGAAGATAAGTCATGAATAAGTATCGAAATCGCATTGGTAGTCTGAGAGTGTACCGCTGCTGCTGCAACTCCCCAGTAATCAGCCATGGGTTGTGGTTATGGTTGTGCAACTTGTTGGGGCATCGAACTAGTCATCGCCAAATAGTTAATCGGTTGAGATGGTTGACTAGTCTTCTGAGCAACTACCGACCAAGGATCCATAGTTGTTTGTTTTTGTGGTGTTGTATTAGGTCGTGGTGTTGTCGGAAAGTTCCACATATCATTCTGAAAATGATAAACCACGAAACGATTAGAAAAATTTATCAACAGATTCTACGTTCGACCGTTCACAATGATCGTATGGGCGAATGTGGACATTATTCGAGATTCGACCGTTTATAAAAGTTCTAAAGTAGAAAATAACAAACTTGTTCCACTTTAGACCAAACCAAATCACTTTCGACTGCCCGACTGGTTGAATGTACAATTGATGGTCGAATGAACAACAACACTCTAAAAATTTCTAGCTTCGACCAAATATCACTCCATGTTCGACCAAAAACTCCTTAGTTCAACCTAAAAACTCCACTCTCGACAAAATCTCCCTAGGTTCGACCCTTTCATTTTGAAAAACGGTTATACTTTGAAAATCAGTTATTTTGAACCAAAATTTTCAAATGTTGATGAAATTTGATGATCTTGTGCAGGTTTTGCTTCGGATTGGATTTTAAACAAGTTTAACAAAGAGAATTTTGAATTTTATTTAAGAAAACAAGTTCAAATCAATCAATTATCACCAAATTCAAATGTTCAATGAAAACAGAAAAGTTTTGATCAAAATTGGGTCCAAATCAACTGAAATATTATCAATTCGTGGTTGTTTGATCCTTATGGCTCTGATACCACTTTGTATGTGTATAGGATCGACTATTCAAACAAAGAATATAATCAAACAAGTTCAATTCAGGTGCGGAATCCCTGAATTGATCACGAAATGATAATAAAACTAGCAAAACACACAAATCATCACAAACGTTTTCATTTCATTCATAAACATTGTTAATAATCCTTACAAAGCTTGTTTATAATGATTAAACTTAATTACAGACTTGACAAAAACACTAGGGAGACACACACTCTGAGAGGGAAACAAAATGACCAAAAGTTAAACATTCAAAAATGATTCAGCCTTATATAGACCAGCACATTCGACCAAACGATTGGGCGAATGTGAAGGTTCGACCAAACAATGTGGGCGAATCAGCATATATGTACAATCAAAACTACATTCGACCTCCCAAAGCTCCATTCGACCAAACTATTCTTCCTTCGACCAGTTAAATCCACCTTCGACCGTTCGATATCAACAAAACATAATAAGATTCGCAATTCAATAGCACTTCGTGTATCTACATAGTTGTCTTGTGCTGTTCGTTTGGGAGTCTAAAAAGACTAGAAGATCAGCGTCCAGTATGAAGAGTTAATTAGCTTCATATATAGAGGCGCTGTGAGTAATAAGAGTCCTAAGAGGAGTTTGTATTTTTCTCGTAAACTGCATAGTGATATTTCAAAATATATGATGGATTATAAGTAACAGGGGCGCCGTTGCTCTACATTCCATGATCTAGGTATAGGTGTGCCATCAAGTCGTTCCAGCGCATAGGCGCCTTTACCTAGTACTTGTTGAATCTTGTAGGGACCCTACTAGTTAGGCGCTAGCTTGCTTGGACGCTCAAAATGTTATGCGTTGTTATCTCTTAGGACGTAGTCTCCAATGTCAAAAGTGCATGCTTTGACTTTCGAGTTGTAGTTGTGACACCCCAACCGATGGCGGAAACATCGGGATGTCACGTATTGATGATTGTTCAGTAGCTCATGGTAAAATAACAATTTTCAATAAATGATTTAAATGAATTACATACAATTGTTCTAAAAATTTGTACATCAAAATAACAAATACTAGCTACGCATCTTCAAGCATTAACTCTAATCTTCGGGCAAGCTATAACCTAAAACATGTTAAGTTTGAAAATATTTTGGGTCAACAAAAGTTGGTGAGAATTACATAGGTTTTTGATAATTGAATAAAGCTTGTACAATTCAAGTGTCATGGCAAGTCTAGTCCATATGTGAAAACATACTAGAAGTAAATCGAGTGCATAATCAACCCTTGTGACTAGAATATCGTGGTCCATCCCATACGCTCATGGTTCACTCGATTATGTTATGCGATAACAATCACCCACGCTACCTATGTAGGAGGCACGTATCCGGGTGGGATTGTCAGTCCAATAGATCTATCATTGTATACCGTCGGCTGATCAATGTTAATGATTATGCTAGAATATTGTGCTTACCCTAGTCATGTTTAAGACATAATGCAACATAGAAAAACACATAGACACTTTATGATTGAATTGCATATTGAATGTTGTAACATGTTTCACCCCAAAAATAGTAAAAATAGAAAAGAGGCTATGTAAAACTCACCTTAGCAAAATGTTATGTCTCGTGAAAATAGAATATGTGTCGCCCAACGATGTCAAGTATTACCCTATAATTAAGGTAATAAATATGTCTAAGTCTTTCTAGTCTACAAATATTTTCTGGGGTTTCGAATTGAGGATAAGTGTTCGTTTGATTAATAAATAAAATGTTTATTAAATAAGAGAAATTTGATATATAAATAATCAAAAGTCTTTTTGTAAATTTTAGATTAAAGATGGTCACAATATAAAGTTTAAGTATGAAAATAATTTTTATAAAATTATTTTCTTTAAAATAGAATATTAAATCTATTTATTTCAAATTGTCAAAATATAACTTTAATATTTAAAAATACTAAAATTAAAGGATTATTAAATTAAAAATTGTTTTTCTGTTCCAAATAAATAGAAATAATTAATATAAAATTTTGGTGCAAAAACATTGAACATGAATTTATAATGATTTATTTATGATTAAAACTAACAAAAATTGATTAAAAATAATAAATAAATAATTTTTCAGAAATAAAAATCATTTCAAAAAAGTTTAATGTTATAAAAACTCAGAATAATTTTTTGTGGAAATTTATATAACTGTTTTGATATTTTTATAGAATTTTAAAATTATAAATGAATAAACTTGTAATATTTATAATATATATTAAATAAATTATTTTTGAAAAACTAAAAGTTGGATAATAAACTTTATCCTCAGAATAACTTAAGATAAATTTTATAGAATTTTTAAGCCATGTTTAGTATTTAAAAACTATTTTAAAAGATTAATATGTTAAATATATATATATATATATATATATATATATATATATATATATATATATATATATAAAGAGTTAAAAAAAAAGTTGTTGGTTGTGGGAATCGAACCTAGGCCTCTGGCTGGTTCAGGTTTTAAAACACATCCCACAACCATCTGGTCTACCTTCCAGATCAGTTTTAGATTTCACGTAAATATTTAAAACATATAGTTGCGTTTATCCCCAATTTCTTGTAAGAACCCTAGAAATCTAACCCGTACAATTGAACAATAAAACATATCAGTTAACAAGATCTATGTTGGTGCTATTGTTCTAAACATAAAATCGACCAGGAATAAGGTGACAATTAACTAAAACGAAGAACAATGAAAGGCGAACGGCCGTCACTTGTACACACGTATGGCCGATGGCTTGCAGGTCACGTTTACGGGCCGATTCGAAGCTATTGGTCAAGTGTGTGCTTTCAAGGGTTGCGAAAGATCTCTGTGAGTGATTGTATACCTTCAATTGAACATCAATCGGCTGATTTAATAGTGTGTGATTAGGTCAAAGCCAAATTAGGGAAAAACGTGTTTTTGAGTCAATTATCCTAAACTTTCGGGTTGATTAAACACAGATGAGGGTCACTTGGCTGGATTAACGCACTGATGGGTCCAATTTCAATTAAAGATAACAAAAATTTCATTGATTTGATTTGGATTAGGAAAGTATTGATGGGTGTTGACTCGTTTTTTTTGGTCAACTGATTTGTTTGCAGCGAATACAAGGAAGAAGCAGGGATAGCAGGTTCGTTTGCGTTTAAAGCTTATCGTGTCTATGTTCTATTCACAAAGGCGTCTGTGGCTCAGTGGTTGTGTTGTTGGATGTTGAGATCAACCCGCATGCAGACCCGGGTTCGAGTCAGGTGGTATGCAATATTTTTTTTTTTTTAGCAGAGAAGGAAGGGAAAGGAAATGGGCTGGATGTTTTGGGCCTTGTGATGTGGGCTTAGGCTTGTACTTGGATTAAGGGTGTTGTGTTATGTTAATGGGTTTAGGATGTATGGTTTGTTTAAAACCAACTTTATTATTATTATTATCATTATTATTATTATTATTATTATTATTATTATTATTACTTATAAAAGAAAATAATTATTTATTATTATTATAAAAGAAAAGAATTTTCTCAAATACGACAATGATTCAAGTAGATGTAAATTTATGAAAAGGGAGGGACTAAAGTTGGACAAAAGATACGATGAAAGGTGACGGATGTCACAGTAGTAGCATTCGAGTTGTTTTTTGTAGTTGGCTTCTCATATTGCTACCCCTTCACGTCTTTCTTCGAGTAGGTCTAAATTCTGATGCAGTTCTTTATCGTTGTCTATTTGTGATGATGCGCTGAGTACTCTTGGTGATGGGAAACCGATTTTGGCGGGGGTAACGACTTTAGATCCATAGGTTAGGCTGAAGGGTGTTTCTCCGGTATTTCTTTTTGTGAGGGTGCGGTGAGCCCATTGGACATGAGGGGGTTCGTCTATCCAGCCGGTTCTTTTGGAACCAAGGCGGGCCTTAATCCCTTCAACAATTGATCTGTTGATGCGCTCCACCTGTCCATTTCCTTGTGGGTATGCAACAGAAGTGAAGATCTGGTTGACGCCCATTTGTGTTAACCATGACGTTATCTTGTTGTCCGCGAACTATGTTCCGTTGAATCGATATGGGCGTTGAGATGTTTGACACCCATCTTGTCCACCTGGCATTAGCCAGCGAGAAAAACTTCATAATTGACTTCCTTGTTTGTGCTTGGGAATTCGAGTCGTACGACGAAGGTGAATTCAGTGTTGTCAGGGCTGACAAGGTGGAGGCCTGCGCCCACGCCCTATTCGTTGGATGCGCTGTCGGTGTAAAGTGACCATGTTAGCTGGGAGTCTAGAATGGGCTTTGGATCTTGTTCGTTTTGGCATTCTACGATTTTATCTGAAGGAATTTCTGCAACGAAGTCTACGAGAACTTGACCTTTAATTGTTGGCCTTGGTTTGTAGATTATGGTGTGGGCGCCTAACTCGATGGCCCACTTGACCAGACGACCCGACAGCTCTGGTTTGGAGAGGACGGTATTGATCCGATAATCTGTAAGGATGGGGATTAGGTATCCTTGGAAGTAGCGTCGCAGTCTGCGTGACGCATGGACGAGCGCGAGTACTAGTACGAGTTTTTCCATGGTTGAATAGCTTGTTTCTGTGTCGACGAGTGTGCGGCTGATGTAATAAATTAGTGTTTGTACTTTGTTGCGGTCTGTAGGTGCACGAATGTGACTATCGCTTTGGATTTACATAATAAGGTGTGAATTATAAGGATTTTGAAGATGTGAAGACACATTCGACCTAACGTGAGGTCGAAAGGAGATTTTGGGAGGTCGAATGGTTCATTCAACCAATGCAATGGGTCGAATGAACATGTCTATATATAGTTTTGATTTCATTTTGAATGTAACTTGTTGGTCATTTTGGTCTAGGTCGTGTGTGTGTTTTTCAAGGTGTTCTTAGAACCTTCCGATTTTCATTGTTCATTGTAAACCTAATCATTATCAAGTGTATTTGAATGTTTATCAATGAAAATGTTTATTGAAAAGGATTTAATCGTGTTCTGATTTGTTTTCTATCATTTTGCATGTGATTTAGGGATTCCGCACCTAAATTACTTCACTTGTATGATTACGTAGTTGATTTCTTACAATCCGATCCTCTACACGGTCTACAAGTAGTACTGCGCCTATGGCGGTGTCAAACGCGGAAAGGCACGGTGTCAAAGGCTCTTCTGGTAGAGGCGCTGTTAGAGTCGGTAAGTAAGTCAAACATTTTTTTCATTTCACAGAAAGGCGTTTCCATTTCTGGGTCCAGCGGAACTGCGTCTTTTTTAGTACATTTCTTAAAGTTTGAACGAAAGGGAAAGACTTGGAAGCATAATTTGACATGAAGCGGTTGAGGGCGACTAGGCTTCCCATAAGTGTTTGCACATCTTTGATTGAATTGGGGGAGGGCATTCGCTGGATCACTTGTACCTTTTCTGGTCTGGGTTTGAAACCCCATTGGTGACAATGACGCCCAAGATTTTCCCTTCTTCTGTTCCGAAGGAACACTTGCCCGTATTTAGCTTTATATTTATGTCACGCAGTTGATCAAAGGTGTGCTGTATATCAAGGAGCATTGTGTCTTCTTCGTGGCTCTTTATGAATAGGTCGTCGGCGTATACCTCAAGGTTGAAGCCGATCTAGTTGGTGAATGCCTGGTCCATGAGGCGCTGGTAAGTTGCGCCCGCATTTTTAAGACCGAATGGCATTTTGGTGTAGCAATAAACCCTTTTGTCAGTCCGAAAGGCGGTTCTCTCTTCGTCTTCATGAGCCATTTGCATAAATATCCCCTGCATACCTTTTGTCTTGAACAATAACTTTCTTGAGCTAAGATAACAAAAAGGAATCTACAAAAGAAAAGGTTACCTCCTTTATTACCGGTCTGACTAATTGAACCCTTTCCGTGCGCATAAACATCAAAATTCAGAAAAAAAAAACATCATACATGCAAATAAAAAAAAACCTTGATAACAACAGCCTCTGTCGGGAGTGGTTCTCAGCAGTGGCGCCATTGGAAATGCAATGGAGAAGTAAATGAGGAGTTGGATTCAGGGAAAGGGCTGTGTTCCGACAGGTCGGCGATGATGACGACGATGTTGGTAGGGAGACTGGTGATGGTAGGAACGGTCCTCTACGGAACCCAAAAACACCTAGTTCCTCCTCGCCGCACCACCACCTACAAGTACCTATACCTCTACAACCTGCAACTACATTAACACTCCAGGGTCTACCACCGATTAACCCCATCTCCACCCAGTCGAGCACATGGCACACCAGTGGTCAATAATAAGAACTAAATTTCCACCATACCCACCGCGTAAGATCAAGCCCTAAATTGTTTGTGAATATTGTGCTGGCCCAGATGTTTGTCCCAAAAAAAATAAGGGTTTTTTAACTTTTCCTAACCTCAAAGCATCTGATGAATAGCAAAAGGAAGAGTGAAATCAAAAGGTGATTATGGAGAGGATTTGGTTTAAGTGGAGCGGTGGATGGTGACGCAAAGGAAAGTTGAACAAACCAAGCTGCTGGTTTGACACGTAGCAGGTAGGTGGCAGGGAAAGAAATAAGGTGAATCTACTTATTTTGACCTTTAGTCTTTCACTCTTTTACCAGTTAACCGTCTTCAATTCAATATTCACTCGTTTACCATTTCTAGTATTCATCTAATTTTGAATTAATATGTAGCAGAATAAGTTTTCAATGGCTAAAGTTTCAACTTTAAAATTGATTTTCTATTAAAAATACATATATATATATATATATATATATATATATATATATATATATATATATATATATTGTGCTCTAAAAAACAGATCCTAGGTGGGGATCCTTCTCGGCCACCCTAACGCTCTGTTCCAAAGTTTCATTTAGCAGGGAAAGAGAAAGGAATTGGAAGGAATAGAGAAAAAAGTGTGTTCCAGAGTTTTTGCATAGAGAGAAAGGAAGGAAAGAGGAGGAAAAACAGTGGGGTTTTTAGGCATAAATCCATCTTTCAAATTTTAAAGGAACACGACAGAAAGGAAGGGGAGGAAGATGAAAGGAGAGATTCATTTCTCTTCCCCTTAAATGAAACTCGGAACAAAGCGTAAGAGCCTCCCATGCTTCCACCATCATCAAGAGTTCAAACCTTGTTTTCAATTTCTAAATCGTAGGTTCCAAAGATTGAATCCTAATTCCACCTTCTTCGTCTTCAACTTTCATCATTCATCATGGATCCTTGGTCTATTATTCGTAGGTTACTTTTTTTAAAAATAGTAGCTTACTTCCTCGTCTTCAAATGGCATCGATTATGAATCCGTATCTGTTAATCTTTAGTTAGTTCTTTGGTCTTCAGATTTAGTCTTCAATATCGATTTTGGATCCATGGTTAATGTCGTAAACTTTCGCTCTTCATCATTGACAATTAGAGTGTCTATTATCGTTGCTAGACGATGTGAATGTGATATATTAATCTTATAATGCAAGGTTTGGTAACTAGACTTAGTTGTCAATCTTGTAAACTAGGTTTTAGAGATAGATTTCCTAGTTTAAGTCAAAAGAAGTTTCTAGATTATTATAGTTCTTTAGTGGACAAGGAATAAAGGCTAGTTTTCTTGTTCTACAAGGCTAGTTTTCTTGTTCTAAATAGATGGATGATTTTGTAAGTAAAGCATTCAATCACAATCAAATAATAAGAAACAAGTTTTGGCTTAATTCGTGTGTGTCTTTGGTACCGATTTCTAACAATTGGTATCAGAGCTCAGGGTTGGGTAGCAATATGGTCGATAACGATCAGCAAGTCCGGCTAGACAAGAACCGATCAACAAAAGTGATCTACGATCGGAAGGATCTTAGCGACGGGTTTAGTTTGATTGGAAGCAGGCTGCGGCAGAAGAAGACGTGTCGTGCATAAACCGTTTACAATGGGATACGATGCTAATCAACAGATCGTTACAGCCAAAGACCACAACACGACATCTCTCCAAATCCCACTGTTAACTCCGGTGAACTATACGGTTTGGGCGATGAAGATGAAGGTAATCTTGAACGGTAACAGTGTTTGGGAGATGATAGAACTAGGGACAGCTGCTAACGCGAAGAATAACAACATTGCGATAGCACTTCTATTCCAAGGAATACCCGAAGATTTGGTGCTCCAGATCGGAAACCTGACTATGGCCAAGCAGATGTGGGAAGCAATTAAAAACCAGCACCAAGGAGCCGAGCGGGTAAAGGAGGCGCGGCTTTAAACCTTGATGTCCGAATTCGAAAACCTAAAGATGAAAGAGACCGGTACGGTGGACGAATTCTCATGCAAAATTGCAAGTATCGCCTCTAAAGCATCAACACTCGGAGAAAGAATAGAAGAATCGAAGCTTGTCAAGAGGTTCTTAAACGGATTGCCGAAGAAATTTATTCACATGGTCGCGTCACTCGAGCAAGTGATCGATCTTAAAAAGTCACGTTTGATGACGTGGTTGGACGTCTTAAGGCCTACGAAGAGAGGATAGGGTCCGAGATAATCAAACCACAAAGCATGAAAATCTTCTTCTTACGTACGAGGAGTGGGAAGCCAAGAAGAAGCAAGGAAAGAGCTTCGGCCGCGGAAGAGGAGCATCAGCCAAAGGTTCATCTTCACAAAGGGGTAAAGGAAGAGGTCGAGGTAGAGGTTCGGGTCACGTAAGAGAGAAGGAAACCACTAAGAAGACAACAAAGGATCGTTCAAAACTTAAGTGTTTACGATGTGACGAGTTGGGCCACTTTTCAAGCGATTGCCCCACCCGAAACAAAACCGAAGAGAATAACCTCACCCTTGACGACGGACCGGTGCTCTATATGGCAACCCATGAAGGAGTGTACTTATATGAAGACCGAGTTGACTTGAAGAAGTATGATGAGAATCCGTAAGAAAACAACACTTGGTTTCTCGATAACGGGGCGAGCAATCATATGACAGGAAACAAGGATTGGTTTTCGAGTTTAGACAACCGGATAAAAGGTAAGGTTCGGTTCGGAGATGGTTCATGCGTGGAGATCAGAGGCCGCGGCACAATTATCCTAACAGACAAGTCGGGTAAGAAGCGGATCTTGAAGGATGTTTACCACATACCTTCGCTGAAGAATAACATAATCAGTGTCGGGCAAATGGACGAGTTAAGACACAAAATAACGATCGAGCATGGCGTATTGTGGATGTTTAAACCAAACGGATCGGTTCTAATGAAGGTACCTCGTTCAATCAATCTTGTTTATAAGATTAACCTAAAAGTTGTTGTGCCAGTTTGTTTACAGGTTAACATGAATGACGAGTGTTGGCTTTGGCACGCCAGACTCGGTCATCTTAATTTTGATGCGCTGAGGACGCTATCAAGAATCTCGATTGGGCTACCATTCATCAAGAGACCATCCTCAATATGTGACGCATGTGTGATAGGAAAGAAAACAAGGGGAGCTTTTCCAAAGGAAGTCAAATATCGCGCGTCAAAGCTGCTTGAGCTACTCTATGCCGATCTATGCGGTGCCATCTCACCAATGACTCAAGCAGGAAACCGGTACATGCTACTGATTGTAGATGATTACAGCAGGTTTATGTGGGCTTACATGGTGAAAATCAAAGACCAAGTTCCTAGAATTCTAATCGGATTCATCAAGGGAGTGGAGAGGAAACTTGGGATAAGCCTAAAAACCTTTAGAACCGATAATGGAGGAGAGTTCACATCAAATGTACCCGGTACCACTTCATAAGAGAATGTATTGGGCGAGAACAAATTCAAGTGAAGCACATAAGTGGGAATTTACAAAGGGCCGATATTCTTACTAAAGTGTTGCCACGTTTGAAGTTCAATGAGATGAAAGGACTCGTTGGTGTTACAAGATTACGGGGTGAATGATATATTAATCTTGTAATGCAAGGTTTGGTAACTAGAAGGACTTAGTTGTCAATCTTGTAAACTAGGTTTTAGAGATATATTTCCTAGTTTAAGTCAAAAGAAGTTTCTAGATTATTATAATTCCTTGGTGGACAAGGAATAAAGACTAGTTTCCTTGTTCTCCAAGGCTAGTTTCCTTGATCTCCAAGGCTAGTTTCCTTGATCTCCAAGGCTAGTTTCCTTGTTCTCCAAGGATTGTAGGCTTATAAATAGATGGATGATTTTGTAAGTCAAGCATTCAATCAAAATCAAATAATAAGAAACAAGTTTTGGCTTAATTCGTGTGTGTCTTTGGTACCAATTTCTAACAGAATGTTGGTCAAGATTGTGGATTATGTGTTTTATATCTAGGTTTGGTGAGTCTTATGTTGAGATTGAGACAGATGATTATGTGGAGAACTTTATTTCTTTAAAAGGATTTTGGAATGAACTAACATAGAAGGATTGATAGTTAAATATTTGAAAGAACTAAATTCAATTTAATATTAAAAGAAGAATAAATTGAATTCAATTCATAGAAATTGGAATGAAATATGTTTGTTTTAATTGATAAAGATGATTGTGGGTTTAAATTAGGGGTGCAGACGAGCTGAGCCTGACTAGGATCGAGCTCATCATGCTTTTATGAGGCTCAAGCTCAGCTAAGTTCGAGCCTACTATTTTGAGCTCGAGCTCGGCTCGAAAGTAAAACCTAAGAGTTTGGTTAGGCTCGGCTCGAAGTAATTTGAAAATAATATTAAACGAGCTAAAGGCTCGGCTCGAGCTCGGTTCTTAGCTTAAACAAGCAAAAGCTCGGCTCGAGCTCAACTCACCAATGTTATTAGTTATAATCGAACATGTTCAAAGGATAAATCGCGTGCAAAATAAAATAGTATAACATTTGTTTGGGCTCATTTAGGCTCGGAAGCCAAAACGAGTTTTATATATAAAGCTCGAGCTCGGGCTTGATAAGTAAACAAGTCATATTTTAGGCTCGAACTCGGGCTTGTTAAGGCTCGGCTCGTTCAAGCTTTTTACAGATTTGATCCCAAATAGCTCTTGAGCCCAACACCTCGTTCAAAACCCTAGTTTAAATTTGGGGTATGTTAGTCAATCTATATGAATTCCATTGGATTTAAAAAATTCCATTGGGTTAATGAAGGATTTTTAAATCACTGGTGGATGTAGCTGGAAGGGTAACACCCGCTACCCCTCAACTTTCCCAGCATAGTGTCTTCGACACTTCATCATGTGTGGTCCATACCAAGAGACATCTTTCGTGATTTTTCTCCTTATATCCCAATATTAGTTCTCCTTGTTTTGTGCCCCAAGATTAGTTCCTTCCTCATTTTAGGTTTTCCTTTATATATTTATATAGGAGATTGTTTTTTCCTTTAGTTTGTACAAATATTTCAATCAAGAAATAAAAACAATTAGTCCATCTATATACTTCTTATACAAATAATCCACTTAGGCCGTTTTGAGAGTCGGTAACTAGAAACAGAGCAGCCCTTGGCTGCAGGGCTGAATAATGCTTAATCCAATACAAAAACGCTTCCGCTTAATTTCTATATGGTATAAGAGTAGTGTTCCTGATCCTTGATACATCCACTCATCAAACAAATTCCAAACTCAAATCCCAGCCATCCGAAACATGTTGTGTTCGTCATTGTAATTGTGACTAGAAGGAAAGAAGAAAAACCTGGTTTAGTGTGGTGGTCAAAGAAGATAACGTCCGTCGGCAGAGAAAGAAAACCCGGTAGAAAAATCGACCCGATGAAGAAGGATACCAGGCGAAGAAAAGACCCAGCAGAGAAAGATAAGGAGAAAAGTTCACAAAAAAAAACCCACACCGGAAGGATGTCGCCAAAAGCAAAGCCGCAAGCTTACTGGGTTCGACTTCAGACCAGTTGATTGAGTTGTTGTTGTCATTTGCAGGTGAGGACAACAAAAGGGTCGGTTGGCCGGAAAAGGGTGACTCGCGGGAGACGACAACCGGACCGATCCTTACAAAATTATGACATGTGATGCGACCGTTATTTATTAATTATACATATCACATAATCACTTTCAAAATTTGCATACCAAACACTTCATACTGTTTAATATCTAGTGTATTAGCATGAAACAACTTTTGGTGTCATTCTTTCTCTCTCTCCTGCGTTTCAGTTCCTTCTTTTCTCTATCTTAGTGGTGCGGTGCATTTCTTAATATGAATGCATGTATGGTGTGAGGGGGGGCGTCTGTTGTAATATTTTTTTTAACTTAACTCATTTTTTCTAATCTTACACTGCCACGTCACTTCACTTATTTACTTCACTGAAACACTTTTTTAGAAGCAGCACTCCACTAATTTTTTTTTGTTTTCATTTTAATTAATACAAATCTACACGTTTTTTTTCATTCACACGGTTTTTAAATTTTACTAACAAACAGTCAACACATAATCAATTACCATAAACCGTTCCACCCAACACGGTCAAAAATATTTAATTACATTAAAATCAGTCCTATCTAAGCGTCAGAAAGCATTCAACACGGTCGGATCTTTTAGTATATAAACCACCATACGACGGTGGTGAAAACACAATTCAAAATCAACACAACATTAAGAACACCCACACCCTACAAAATGACACGTTGAACAGAAAATGAAGAAATGGCCCTGGTTGTGTGAGTCAAAGACGCACAAAATGACATATCCTTGCAACGCCAACGCCGCCAAGGATCAGGTGGCAGGGATACATGGTTCTGGGACCGTGTTTTGCATGACTTCAGTCAACAAGTCGGCCAAAGCACTCGCACAATCAAGAGTCTGCAAAGAAAATGGACCAATCTAAATAACAACTGTGATCGGTGGATGACATGGTAAGAGCGCACCATGAACCACCACCCGAGCATTGGATCTGTGACACCCGGCAATTTCTGGTTAACAACGTTGTCTAGATGAAAGTCTACCTTAGCGAGTCACGCGTATATTGTACTTAACTGGGTTAGTTAAGTCGTGTTATGGTTCGGGAACTACCGGTTTAGTATAGAAGATCATTGGATGTTGGTCTGGAGGTTCATTAGATGTCAGTCCTTAACCAAGTGTACAAATGGTGACGATTTGTAGAATCGTCAGGTCATACGGAACATACAAGTCTCGAGTCCCGGGAATTGGTGAACGAGTGTGAATATGTTTGTTTGCAAATGTTATGTGTTTACAATCATTATGTGACTTGTCGGTATGTGAAAATGTGTTAACGGGGTTTAACGCGCAAAATACAAGGAACCAGCCCCTATAGGCGATTAGGGGTGGCTAATCGCCTATAGGGAGGGCGATTGGGCAATCTTATGGGCGATTGGGGGCTAATCGCATGCCCTAGGGGGCGATTAGGCCCCAAATGCATGAACATCATGCGATTAGGATCCCTAATCGCGTATAGCTGCTGCACAATCGCGTGTTACGTGCTGGACGACTAAAAACGACTATAAATACAATGCTTGACCTCCTAAACCTCATAATATCAACCCTAGTCGTCCCATAACCCGCCCCAACACACACACAACCTCTGGAACGTGATTTTTAATCAAAACACAAGGTTTCAAGCTTATTTCATCAATCTTTCACAAATCTAAGGTGTGGTTTCCATCCATGCAATCTTTATCAACGTTTTTATTAAATCCCTAATGGTCCAGACCTGTTCTAAAACAAATAAGCTTTCTGAAAATCGTTAATAAGTGTTGTTAATTGGATTCTATCTATCATACGTGTGTTATGTGTGTTTATGATTAAAAGCTAGGGTTTTTATGATTCAAGGAGATGATTAACATGTTATTAGGGTAGTTTCAGATTAATAATAATATCATGATGATGAGATCTGAGTTATTGTTAATTAGGGTTACGGTGTTGCATGCTAATGTGATGTTTCATGTTATGTGTATTATCTTTAAGATACATGATTGCATTCAGGGCTGATAGATCGAGGTTAAACGAAGGATTTTGATGGATATATGTTTGATATAGTTGTTTGGATGATAATTGATGTTTACACACGTTCTGGGATTGATTTGGAGTGTTAAACGCGCGAAAAACCGGAACAGCCATGTTGCAGGCGAGTAGCAATCCTAATTGCCTATACTATAGGCGATTAGGAGGCTAATCGCCTATAGTATAGGTGAGTAGGGGCTAATTGCTAGTGAATAGCATGTCTTATGAGCTAATTGCTAACAGATGCATGTCTTATGACCTAATTGCTAATAGATGCATGTCTTATGACCTAATTGCTAGTGAAATACATGTCTTATAGCCCTAATCGCCTATAAGGTCAAGATTTACATGTCTTATGACCCTAAATGCCTATATTACATGCAATTAGCCTTCCTAAATGCCAGTTGACCAACCTAAATGCTAGTTGACTTTTCCTAATCGCGTATACTGCTGCTGTAAGTGTAAATTAGCATTCCGAGACCCGATTTGACATCTAGGAACATGCTAGGAACCCCGTAACATATCTAACAACTTGGTAACATACGTTTGGATGTAATTATGAGATACGTGAACTACGTGCTATAACATGTTGGTCGTTAACGTATGTTAAGTGTAATTGCATGATTGTTTGTTTGGGAGCGTAAACATAACACGGGGAGTCTCGGGTCACCAATGGGATGTCGAGTCTTGTACATTGGGTCAGTTAAACAGTCACGGTGTTTTCAAACGAACTTGGTTATGGTCTGGACATCTAGGGACTAACTAACCTGCGGGTTATTAGTCTAAGTACTTGTAACTGTCATATGTTAGGTCGCCGCTTTACGGGACTAGCATAGCTGCTGAGTTTATTCGTGTTAAGGAGTAACGCAACTTAAGGTGAGTTTACGGCCCCTCTTTTAACTGGTTTCACTTTTTGGGGGAGAAAACATGTGTTAAACTTATGTTTTGGTAACAACTGTCATACTATGGGTTTCTATGGTTTACTATACGATCTTTGGAAGTCCCGGGGGAAACCATGAATGTGCGGGTTAGCACAACGGGGAAATGTGAATAGATCTATTGGGAGTGACCAACCCCGCTCGTCGACTTGGAGGGTCGGCGGGTGCATATTGTCTCAAACAGGAACAACAGGTTACTACATCGGGCACGACATCTGGTTTGCGAGTTAGTAATGGTTTTCCAATCGTAGTAGTAACAAAACATACGCCTAGCTAGCGTACTTTGGTTTTCGATTTGTTATAGTATGGACAGGTTGAACTTGGTATTTGGATTACAAAACCTGTAAACTCACCAGCATTTTTGTGCTGACGTAAACTTTTACATGTTTTCTCAGGTCGCTATGGTAGCACAATGGAACTAGGGCGCACGCGTCTGCACGGCGTCTAGTTAGGATTGCATGGTTTTCAAACGTTGAACACTTGGTTTACTTTGGATTATGTTTTGAATAAGCTTCCGCTGTTATTGGGGATTTTAAACTATGTTTTCTTAAATTGCTTATGTTCATTTAGACTTGTTTATTGTGATCGTTGGTTTGGATCCTGGTTTGTCATGCGCCTCGCGGTAAAACTCCGCAAGTGGATTTTGAGGGTGTGACAGATTGGTATCAGAGCCAATGGTTATAGTGAACTAGGACTGCATGTAGAGTCTAGTCTATAGCCGAGTCGCACACACTAGACGATCACATAGTACTAAACATTTTGATGGATTACGTATGGGCTGTCGGGGTGTCTCTAAATCATTTGACCTTTCTATGTTACATCATCCGTTCTATCCTAGGTCGAGTTACTTGCTTTCTAGGCAGTGTGGTGTATTGGGGTAAATCGTGTACTCTTGAGATTTGTCCAAGGTTCGGACATCTCCCTTTTATACTCCAATAGATACACTTGCCATAAACTACCGTAGCATTACGGTGTATAGCTAAGAGTCTATGTTCGGTGATTTGAACTTTGAACTAGGAAAACACTTGGAGGACCATGTAGAGCGGTTTATCATTTTGGGTGCACACAAAATCATAAACCGAAATGCATGGAAGCCCTAGTGAGCTCTGGGTTTGAAGGGATAGTCCTGGATCGGATCTAGCTTTGATCTTGTGAACGTTAGTGGTTATCATTATCTGCGAAACTAAATTTTCTCGTTCTTTCTGCCAGAATCATGTCTTGAGTACGAGGAGGACGTGGAGGTGGTCGCAATGGTGGACGTGGTGGTGGTCGAGGTGGTGCTGGTGGTCGTGGAGGTGTTAACCTATCACAGGAGGATCTGAACAACTTGCTACAAGATGCCTTTCAATTAGGGCACAATGGTGGTGGTAAGTTGATTTATCCATTTTTGCCTCATTAGTGAACCTTGTTTACATCCTTCGTGGTTTCTCATACGTTTTATTGTAGGTGGTCCTGTTAACCCACCCCCACCTATGTGTACCTACAAGATGTTTCGGGATTGTAAGCCCCAGGAATTCTCTGGCACTGAGGGTGCGGTAAGCTTGCTTAGGTGGCTGGAGAAGGTGGAGTCAGTGTTTCTGATGTGCAACTGTCTCCCAGAGGATCGAGTTAAGTATGCTGTTGCGTTATTCCAGGATGTTGCTTTGACCTGGTGGAATAACATCACCCAGAACATGGGTATTGGGGAGGCTTATGCTATGCCTTGGGAGAATTTTGTGCAACTGCTGAAGCGTGAGTACTGTCCAAGGGAAGAGGTGCAGAAGTTAGAGCACGAGGTGTGGAACCTTAAGATGTCTGGGTCTGAAATTGAGAAGTATACTGTGAGGCGTAATGAGTTGGCAGTGCTGTGTCCCGATCTGCATGTGCCAGAATACAGGAGGATTGAGCATTATATCTCGGGGTTAGTGCCAGAAATCGCAGGGTTGGTAGCTGTGGGAAATCATCCTACATACTCAGAGGTGGTCCGATCGGCTCATAGGATGACCAACTTGAAGGTGAATGGGGGTATTTTGCCTGCTCAGGGTTCGACTGTCAAGGCCCCGGAGAATAACAAGCGTAAGTGGGAAAGCGAGGGGAAAGGATCTGGGCCAGCACAGCAGGGTAAGAGGTTCGATAGCGGGGGTTCTTCTTCTACTGGTAACAAACAGGGTGGTTATGCGGGGAAACTGCCTAAATGTAACAAGTGTGGACGTCATCATCAAGGGAACTGCGACAGTAACCGTTGTCATCGCTGCCAGCGAATTGGGCATTTTGCTAAAGATTGTCGGGCTACACTTCCATCGACCCAGGCCCCAAGCAATACCTCGGCTCCTACTGCTCAGGGAACAACAGGAAGACAGGGATGTTACAACTGTGGTGAGACCGGTTGTTACAAGAAGGATTGCCCGAAACTGAAGCAGGGCGGGAACAACGGTAACGGAAACAACGGGGGCGGCGGCAGGAATGCACGTGCCTTCGTCATTGGAGCCGCTGAGGCTAGACAGGATCCTGACACAGTTACCGGTACGTTCCTTCTCAATAATCGCTCTGTTAGTGTTTTATTTGATTCTGGTGCCGACAAGAGTTTTGTATCCATGGAAGTTAGTCGACTGCTAGATGTAGTACCTGTACCATTAGAGGCTAAGTATATTATTGAGTTGGCTGACGGTAAAAAGATTGAAGCTACTTGTATCCTTCGGGAGTGTCAACTAGAGTTGTCGGGTTTGTCTTTTCCCATCGACCTTATGCCAGTACCTTTGGGTAGTTTTGACGTTGTTGTAGGCATGGATTGGTTGTCCTTGTATCGTGCGGAGATCGTTTGTTACGAAAAGATTATTCGGATTCCTCTCCCTGATGGAGAATTCCTTTCTGTGTACGGTATCAAGGGTGGTGTTCCGCTAAATATCATCTCTAGCATGAAAGCCCTTAAGTGTCTTCGGAAGGGTTATTCGGCCGTTTTGGCACTTTTATCTGTTTCCTCTAGCGATGAGAAGAAGATCGACGATATTCCTATTGTACGCGAGTTTCCTGATGTATTTCTTGATGATTTATCTGGTCTTCCTCCCCATCGTCAGGTCGAGTTCGGTATTGATCTTGTACCAGGGGCTGCTCCTATTGCTCGGGCCCCCTACCGTCTTGCACCTCCCGAGATGCAGGAATTGTCTAGTCAGTTACAGGAACTCTTGGACAAAGGGTTTCATCAGACCAAGTTCTTCCCCTTGGGGAGCCCCGATTCTATTCGTCAAGAAGAAGGATGGAAGTTTTCGATTGTGTGTGGATTACAGAGAATTGAACAAATTGACCGTCAAGAACCGTTATCCTCTTCCACGTATTGATGATCTATTTGATCAACTCCAGGGTTCTAGTTACTACTCCAAGATTGATTTGAGGTCCGGTTATCACCAGTTGCGCGTAAGGGAAGCTAACGTTGCAAAGACTGCCTTTCGTACACGTTATGGCCATTTCGAATTCTTGGTCATGCCTTTCGGTATCACGAACGCACTGGCGGTTTTCATGGATTTGATGAACCGCGTTTGAAAACCGTACCTTGACAAGTTTGTCATTGTGTTTATTGATGATATCCTGATTTACTCCAAGAACAAGACCGAACATAAGGAACACCTGCGTTTAGTTTTGGAACTTTTGCGACGGGAACAACTTTACGCTAAATTCTCAAAGTGTGACTTTTGGTTACGCGAAGTTCAGTTCCTAGGACATGTGGTTAATGAACTAGGAATTCATGTCGATCCAGCTAAGATCGAAGCGATCAAGGACTGGGGAGCACCAAAGACGCCAACTGAGGTGCGGCAATTCCTAGGCCTTGCGGGCTACTATCGTCGTTTCATTCAGGGGTTCTCGAAGATCGCCCAACCCCTCACCACTCTTACTCAGAAGGATAGAAAATTTGACTGGGGTGAACCACAAGAGTCGGCATTTCAAGAACTGAAGTCTAAACTTTGTTCTGCTCCTATTTTGTCCTTACCTGAAGGCCCTGATGATTTCGTTGTTTACTGTGATGCTTCTATTCATGGTCTCGGTTGCGTGTTGATGCAACGCGAGAAAGTGATTGCGTATGCTTCTTGTCAACTCAAGGTGCACGAGAAGAACTACACCACCCATGACTTGGAGTTGGGTGCAGTGGTTTTCGCGTTGAAAATTTGGAGACATTACTTGTACGGTACCAAATGCACCATCTACACCGATCACAAGAGTCTTCAACATATTTTCGACCAACAACATTTGAACATACGACAGCGTCGTTGGATTGAACTCCTGAACGACTATGATTGTGCCATTAAGTACCATCCTGGCAAGGCGAATGTTGTAGCAGACGCCTTGAGCAGGAAGGAATCAACTAAACCTCGTCGCGTTCGGGCATTGCAACTCACCATTCATTCATCTCTACCCGATCAACTCCGTTCTGCCCAGTTAGAAGCTTTGAAGGAGGTAAACCTTAAAGCTGAGACTATGCACGGTGCTGACAAGCACCTCGAGCGAAGGCCTGATGGCCTGCACTACTTCGCAGAACGCATATGGGTTCCTTTAATCGGGGGACTTCGGGAGCTTGTCTTGGATGAGGCTCACAAGTCCCGGTATTCTATTCATCCTGGTTCGGATAAGATGTACCAAGATCTGAAGGTGCTTTACTGGTGGCCAAACAGGAGGTCGGATATAGCCTCATACGTGAGCAAATGCTTGACCTGCGCTAAGGTCAAAGTGGAATACCAGACACCGTCGGGTCTCTTGCAACAACCTGAAATTCCGGAGTGGAAATGGGAACGGATTACCATGGATTTTGTCACACAACTGCCTAAGTCACCGAGCGGGAATGACAAGATATGGGTGATTGTTGATCGGTTGACCAAATCAGCCCATTTTCTCGCTATCAAAGAGACTGACACCATGGATCGTTTGGCTCGTCTTTATCTGAAGGAAGTTGTTTCTAAGCACGGGGTGCCGGTTTCTATTATTTCGGATCGTGATTCCCATTTTACTTCTCACTTCTGGAAGTCTTTGCACAAGGCTTTGGGTACCCAACTAGACATGAGTACAGCTTATCACCCACAGACTGACGGTCAGAGTGAGCGCGCGATTCAAACCTTGGAGGACATGCTGCGGGCATGTGTGATCGATTTTGGCAAAGGTTGGGAAGCTCATTTACCGTTAGTAGAATTCTCATACAACAACAGTTATCACACGAGTATCAAGGCAGCTCCGTTCGAGGCACTGTACGGGCGGAAATGTCGTTCTCCTCTTTGTTGGGCTGAGGTGGGTGAGAGTCAACTCACTGGGCCTGAACTAGTGTACGAAACTTCGGAAAAGATCGTACAGATTCGTAACCGGTTGGTAGCGGCACGGGATCGGCAAAAGAGTTATGCTGATCAACGTCGCAAACCATTGGAATTCCAAGTTGATGACAAGGTACTTCTGAAAGTCTCACCGTGGAAGGGCGTCATACGCTTTGGGAAGCGTGGCAAACTCAACCCTCGATATGTCGGTCCATTTACGATCCTGGAACGGATTGGACCGGTGGCGTATCGTCTTGATTTACCGACGGAGCTCGGTAACGTACATAACGTCTTCCATGTGTCCAACTTAAAGAAGTGTCTGGCTGACGAGTCTCTCATCGTTCCATTGGAAGAGATCAAGGTTGATGATCGTCTTCGGATTGTGGAAGAACCTGTGGAGATTCTGGATTACAAGATTCGTAGCCTACGTCATAGCAAGATTCGCATTGTGAAGGTTCGCTGGAACTCGAACCGGGGACCAGAGTACACTTGGGAACGGGAGGATCAGATGAAGTCTAAGTATCCTCATCTCTTTCCTAAGGAAGCATTCGAATCGAGATACGTCTCCACTGCTGCTGAATGAATCTCGGGGCGAGATTCCTTTTAACGTGGGGATGATGTGACAACTCGGGTAAATCTCTCTCTTTTGGTTTCTATCTTTTATTTGTTTCTTTCGTCATTCCTTTTGGTACTTGTGCAATTTTCGGGACGAAAATTCTTTTAACGTGGGGATGATGTGACACCCGGCAATTTCTGGTTAACAACGTTGTCTAGATGAAAGTCTACCTTAGCGAGTCACGCGTATATTATACTTAACTGGGTTAGTTAAGTCGTGTTATGGTTCGGGAACTACCGGTTTAGTATAGAAGTACATTGGATGTTGGTCTAGAGGTTCATTAGATGTCAGTCCTTAACCAAGTGTACAAATGGTGACGATTTGTAGAATCGTCAGGTCATACGGAACATACAAGTCTCGAGTCCCGGGAATTGGTGAACGAGTGTGAATATGTTTGTTTGCAAATGTTATGTGTTTACAATCATTATGTGACTTGTCGGTATGTGAAAATGTGTTAACGGGGTTTAACGCGCAAAATACAAGGGACCAGCCCCTATAGGCGATTAGGGGTGGCTAATCGCCTATAGGGAGGGCGATTGGGCAATCTTATGGGCGATTGGGGGCTAATCGCATGCCCTAGGGGGCGATTAGGCCCCAAATGCATGAACATCATGCGATTAGGATCCCTAATCGCGTATAGCTGCTGCACAATCGCGTGTTACGTGCTGGACGACTAAAAACGACTATAAATACAATGCTTGACCTCCTAAACCTCATAATATCAACCCTAGTCGTCCCATAACCCGCCCCAACACACACACAACCTCTGGAACGTGATTTTTAATCAAAACACAAGGTTTCAAGCTTATTTCATCAATCTTTCACAAATCTAAGGTGTGGTTTCCATCCATGCAATCTTTATCAACGTTTTTATTAAATCCCTAATGGTCCAGACCTGTTCTAAAACAAATAAGCTTTCTGAAAATCGTTAATAAGTGTTGTTAATTGGATTCTATCTATCATACGTGTGTTATGTGTGTTTATGATTAAAAGCTAGGGTTTTTATGATTCAAGGAGATGATTAACATGTTATTAGGGTAGTTTCAGATTAATAATAATATCATGATGATGAGATCTGAGTTATTGTTTATTAGGGTTACGGTGTTGCATGCTAATGTGATGTTTCATGTTATGTGTATTATCTTTAAGATACATGATTGCATTCAGGGCTGATAGATCGAGGTTAAACGAAGGATTTTGATGGATATATGTTTGATATAGTTGTTTGGATGATAATTGATGTTTACACACGTTCTGGGATTGATTTGGAGTGTTAAACGCGCGAAAAACCGGAACAGCCATATTGCAGGCGAGTAGCAATCCTAATTGCCTATACTATAGGCGATTAGGAGACTAATCGCCTATAGTATAGGCGAGTAGGGGCTAATTGCTAGTGAACAGCATGTCTTATGAGCTAATTGCTAACAGATGCATGTCTTATGACCTAATTGCTAATAGATGCATGTCTTATGACCTAATTGCTAGTGAAATACATGTCTTATAGCCCTAATCGCCTATAAGGTCAAGATTTACATGTCTTATGACCCTAAATGCCTATATTACATGCAATTAGCCTTCCTAAATGCCAGTTGACCAACCTAAATGCTAGTTGACTTTTCCTAATCGCGTATATTGCTGCTGTAAGTGTAAATTAGCATTCCGAGACCCGATTTGACATCTAGGAACATGCTAGGAACCCCGTAACATATCTAACAACTTGGTAACATATGTTTGGATGTAATTATGAGATACGTGAACTACGTGCTATAACTTGTTGGTCGTTAACGTATGTTAAGTGTAATTGCATGATTGTTTGTTTGGGAGCGTAAACATAACACGGGGAGTCTCGGGTCACCAATGGGATGTCGAGTCTTGTACATTGGGGCAGTTAAACAGTCACGGTGTTTTCAAACGAACTTGGTTATGGTCTGGACATCTAGGGACTAACTAACCTGCGGGTTATTAGTCTAAGTACTTGTAACTGTCATATGTTAGGTCGCCGCTTTACGGGACTAGCATAGCTGCTGAGTTTATTCGTGTTAAGGAGTAACGCAACTTAAGGTGAGTTTACGGCCCCTCTTTTAACTGGTTTCACTTTTTGGGGGAGAAAACATGTGTTAAACTTATGTTTTGGTAACAACTGTCATACTATGGGTTTCTATGGTTTACTATACGATCTTTGGAAGTCCCGGGGGAAACCATGAATGTGCGGGTTAGCACAAAGGGGAAATGTGAATAGATCTATTGGGAGTGACCAACCCCGCTCGTCGACTTGGAGAGTCGGCGGGTGCATATTGTCTCAAACAGGAACAACAGGTTACTACATCGGGCACGACATCTGGTTTGCGAGTTAGTAATGGTTTTCCAATCGTAGTAGTAACAAAACATACGCCTAGCTAGCGTACTTTGGTTTTCGATTTGTTATAGTATGGACAGGTTGAACTTTGTATTTGGATTACAAAACCTGTAAACTCACCAGCATTTTTGTGCTGACGTAAACTTTTACATGTTTCCTCAAGTCGCTAAGGTAGCACAATGGAACTAGGGCGCACGCGTCTGCACGGCGTCTAGTTAGGATTGCATGGTTTTCAAACGTTGAACACTTGGTTTACTTTGGATTATGTTTTGAATAAGCTTCCGCTGTTATTGGGGATTTTAAACTATGTTTTCTTAAATTGCTTATGTTCATTTAGACTTGTTTATTGTGATCGTTGGTTTGGATCCTGGTTTGTCATGCGCCTCGCGGTAAAACTCCGCAAGTGGATTTTGAGGGTGTGACAGGATCGGATATTGCTGTGGAGATGATCCACGTGACCTATGCGGGTCGTTACCGCTGCACATTTGACCATGTCCAGGCGTGGCAACTCATGCGCCAGCTTTAAGCTTTATTTTTTTAGATATATTTTTATTAATGTTTAATATTAATGAATTATGTTTATGTTTTTGTTATTTAATTTTGTTTTAATTTATTTTTATTATTTTTTAAACACACGGTTTAAATTATAAAAAACAATAACAAAAAAGTGATAAAACACATGGTTATAATAAAAAAATTGAATTATATTAATTAAAAAAACATAGTTACCAGCCCGTTAGATAGAACCAGCAAAACGGTTCACGAGACCATTACTAGCATGGGTGGCAGCGGTGTTACCGTGCTGGTAGTGGGTACCCGTGACCAATTCGGGTGGCGCCCCGTCCCCCTGATGCACATGTTTATGTATGTTAGGTTCTAGAAAGGGACAGGGTTCTAGGAAGGGACATGATTGTATGTTGTGTGCTGTCAAGACTTCTCCAAGAAGTTTATTATAAAAAAGGAGGAAGCATACAAGTGATGAGCCGGTCGTCACGGGTCATACAAAACCTAATTAACCTAGGTAGATAGGGTAAGTAGGGTATCGAATCCAGAGGAGCGTGTGGTTAGTGGATATTGCTTAGTTGATTAAACGGTATTATTTATGAAGATGCTAAAAAATTAGGAAGCTAGTGCTTTGTTCATTTAAGAATTTGATTGGAAAGTTTTGTTTATTATACTAAGACTTGAATTGAAATTATATGAATAAAAAATAATATAGATTGTAAACAATTTAATTAAAAAGATCACACTAGGGTTTCAACAAATGAATACTAGGGATTTCACAAATGGGTAAACAATAGTAGTGTGATTGGTGTTAACGGAGTGATTGCTCAATAGGCTTAGGTGTCAAGTTTTATCAATATCAAAGATAGAATAAACTACACTTCATTACCTAGAACATACAATCCTATGTTTGTGTTAAAGCAATGAACCATGTTCATATCATTAGAAATTGGCACAAGATCAATTAACTAAAATGAGTTCAACATAAGGTTAATCACAATTCAACACAGTTAATTCAAACACACAAAAACACAAACAATAGTTTAAGAACAATACCCACTTGCTAACCCTAGATCTTCAAAAGTTTACATCCCTATTGTGATACAAAGGGATTAGCCACTCATGGCCATGGAGCTTGAGCCTTCAAAAATATTCTTGTCTCTTTTTTTTTTCTTGATGTGCGACCTCTGTCTACTCCCCAAAAAAGATTGTGCGTCACCTCCTTCTAATAAAAATATATGCGATCTCCAATCCTCTTTTTGTTCCCCTTGTGCGCCGTCAAAAAGCAATGGCATTATATTCCAACCTAATTTCCTTCAATTCATATAAAACCCTTTTTTTTTTTGTTTTGACTTGCTTTTCACTCCACATGATACAAAGTCACTTTGTAATTCTTTTATTTTTTTAATTATTATTATTATTATTATTATTATTATTTAACATACTATTATTATAAATGGTATTATGACCCCATGCTTTAGACTCGGGTGTTCGGGTCTCAAATATAATTTGTACTGTTTTAGCCCCGCTCCATTCGATCACCTACCAAAAATATAAAATAAACAAATTAATAGTAAAAACAAGCAAAAAGTAATAAAATATATACAATACTAAAATAATAGAGTACAGACCTAAAACTAATAAAAATACTATCTAAACGACTCAAAAATATACAAAACTGGCAAATAAACATAATGCCTGCAACCGCGCATCACACCCCCACACTTATCTTTTTTCGTCTCGAAAAAATTATATACACTCTGCTCAAGACATGATCACAGACTAGCACCCCAGTCGCCCTATCATACCTTAGCTAAGGTCCAAAGTCATACCCCATTTATAGATCAGCACTAGATGTGTTAATTCAGCAAGTCAAATTGATATTCATTTAAAAACAGAATTACCCCGACTATATCTAACATGCTTCCGGTTTTTATTTTCATTCAACACACCCCTCACAATTTTTCACTCAACTCGGTTTAATATCTAGACTAGCATGTAATGCGCTAGTATTAATCACTCAAAAACCAAGTATGCAACTCTGTTATCATAGGCTTGTATGACAATCACACCTCAACTGTAGACAATGCACATATCTAAAGGACTTACGAGTTTTGGGCTTAGGGTAAAGGTCGAATAGATTTGGCTAGAAGTGGCTAAAATAAAATGGTGACACCAACATGATTGACAATCCTTATTCACAATACACATAAATAAACATAACTTTGGGCATATTTGACCCATAACACATACTTCTATTTTTGTATTCTTTTTTTCTCTTTTTTTTTCTTTTTTTTTTGATTTTTTGATTTTTTTTTTCACACATATATTTTTTTCTAACATAAATACAGTCACTTAACACTTTGGATGTCATCAACACTTGGTAAAGGTACTGGTTTATTTGGGTGATTATGTGGTTTAGCAAACGAAAGGGTATAAGGCTCAAAGTTGGCTACTAATGGTAATATTCTTGGGTAAACCGGTTAACACAAAACAAATAAAAGGTGTTAAACAAAAAGGGAATCTTAAATCGCCTTTATCATCTATGTGCATATCTAGTCTACAACCTCGGCATGTATCAAATCACACAAGTTCTGCAACATAGAAACATCTGGCCTACTCTCAACAAACAAAAATATATATAAATCAATCTATCAACTAGTAGGCTCAAGATCTCACAAAAGTGGGGAAATGGGTTACCGATGTGTGCATGCATTTATTACCAATAGCTTGTTAAATCTAGTCAGACAATTCTAAACTTTTTTCTTAAACACCTGCTGAAAACGGTTCATATTACTTTTCCACAAATTAGACCATGACTAAGGATCTACTGCCAAAACAATCAAGAAACAACTGGTAGGTACCGAAAAAGCTGCTTTTATGTCTAATTAGAATGCTTTTTTTTTTAGGAACAATTTTCAAGACATTTTCATTTTTTTTTTTTGAATTTTTTTTAAGACACAAAAATAAATAAAAACGAAGTTTCCCCACCCCCACACTTGAACGACACATTGTCCTCAATGTGAGCTAGGAATAAAATAAAGTAGAAATAAAAATAAAATACAATAGTAAAGGAACAGACTCCCCTGGATATAGGCAGTGCGCGTATGAGTTTTGGAATTCCTCCCAATCGAACCGTATAGCATTTCATTCGCGGCCGATAGACAAACCTGAAACTAATACTCAAAGAAAAATAAAAACGTAAAATTCTGGGATGCCTGATACACTGATGGTGTACAGATTTACCCTGCCTGAATGGAGATTGAGTACAGGCAAGTTATCTGATTGCAAGTTAAACTCAAAGCATTCCCAGAAATCAAAAGAGACTCAAAATATTAACTAAAAATAAAAGAAGAATAAAACAAAATAAATAGATATACAAAATGTACAAGAATCGTACCTGATGTTCATTCATGGTGGTCTCAAAGAACATTTGCCTACCGAGTTTCCAATGTATGCTCGGTAGTTTACCTTCCATGCCCCAATATGTTCATTCTCTTTCAACTTATCCATCGAGTCCAAGCATGAAGGTTTTATCCCACATTTTCCTATCGAGTTTCCAACATACACTCGGTAGTTCACATGCCAAATCCACAATTGCTTCCCAGTTATTGGCATGAGAATCTGGTGATTCTTGTTGCGGGGTCGTTTTGCAATAAATTGCCCAATGTCCTCCCAGCTCACCTTCCTCTTCTTCATCTTTAAACCTTCATCCTCCACTTTGTTGGGTGCTATAATCAACACAGGATGAGATTCGTGAGGAACTTTCACCTCAGCCACCAAATCTTCATGAGATGCTAAGTCTTCAGTTGTGTTTAACCATTCAGAAAGACTTGCAGCATCTTCATCTATATCAGCCTCTACCATAATACCATTGGCCAACTCGTTTTGCTTATACTTAAATTGGGCAAATTCCTCGGCCAGTTGACCCACTTGAATCACCAAAGCTTCATGAGCTTTGTCTCTTACTTCATTTTCTCTCTTCATTTCTTTGATATTATCATGGTATTCTTTGATGATGATCGCAAGAGCATCGAGCTTAGAATGTGTTGAATTTTGAGGGTCTTCGTATGCCGGTTGAGGTTGATTAAGATAATAGTCATTATATTCCTCATGGTTTGGATATGGTTGCGTCCTTTGGCTAAATGAACTCCCTTGATACCTGTTATTTAACTGATAATAACCTTGGGAGTTTGAATAGCGTGACTGACGATGTGAAGAAGATAAATGTGAACCTCCAGGTTTTTCGAGCCCAAAAATAATACGATCTTGTCTTTCTTTAAATGCTTCCATTTTCTTACGGGCCACTGGACATTCTCGCCACAAATGATATGGGCTCCCACAACAAGGACAAGTATTATCATCATCTTCCCAGTACATTGTGATGATGATGATCAAGTCTTGCTAAATTCCCAATCTTCAGATTTTACAAAAGTGGCATGCATGCATTATCTGTCACCTGCACACTTAACACACCACGCGTAAAAACGAACAAAAAGAAGTAACAAAGACAAATTAAACAGTTAATCACAATAATCAACTAAAAACTAAACACTAAGCGCACTAGCTCCCCTGCAACGGCGCCATTTGATGAGCCGGTCGTCACGGGTCATACAAAACCTAATTAACCTAGGTAGATAGGGTAAGTAGGGTATCGAATCCAGAGGAGCGTGTGGTTAGTGGATATTGCTTAGTTGATTAAACGGTATTATTTATGAAGATGCTAAAAAATTAGGAAGCTAGTGCTTTGTTCATTTAAGAATTTGATTGGAAAGTTTTGTTTATTATACTAAGACTTGAATTGAAATTATATGAATAAAAAATAATATAGATTGTAAACAATTTAATTAAAAAGATCACACTAGGGTTTCAACAAATGAATACTAGGGATTTCACAAATGGGTAAACAAGGGTAGTGTGATTGGTGTTAACGGAGTGATTGCTCAATAGGCTTAGGTGTCAAGTTTTATCAATATCAAAGATAGAATAAACTACACTTCATTACCTAGAACATACAATCCTATGTTTGTGTTAAAGCAAGGAACCATGTTCATATCATTAGAAATTGGCACAAGATCAATTAACTAAAATGAGTTCAACATAAGGTTAATCACAATTCAACACAGTTAATTCAAACACACAAAAACACAAACAATAGTTTAAGAACAATACCCACTTGCTAACCCTAGATCTTCAAAAGTTTACATCCCTATTGTGATACAAAGGGATTAGCCACTCATGGCCATGGAGCTTGAGCCTTCAAAAATATTCTTGTCTCTTTTTTTTTTTCTTGATGTGCGACCTCTGTCTACTCCCCAAAAAAGATTGTGCGTCACCTCCTTCTAATAAAAATATATGCGATCTCCAATCCTCTTTTTGTTCCCCTTGTGCGCCGTCAAAAAGCAATGGCATTATATTCCAACCTAATTTCCTTCAATTCATATAAAACCCTTTTTTTTTTGTTTTGACTTGCTTTTCACTCCACGTGACACAAAGTCACTTTGTAATTCTTTTATTTTTTTAATTATTATTATTATTATTACTATTATTATTATTATTATTATTATTTAACATACTATTATTATAAATGGTATTATGACCCCGTGCTTTAGACTCGGGTGTTCGGGTCTCAAATATAATTTGTACTGTTTTAGCCCCGCTCTATGCGATCACCTACCAAAAATATACAATAAACAAATTAATAGTAAAAACAAGCAAAAAGTAATAAAATATATACAATACTAAAATAATAGAGTACAGACCTAAAACTAATAAAAATACTATCTAAACGACTCAAAAATATACAAAACTGGCAAATAAACATAATGCCTGCAACCGCGCATCAACAAGCAGGGAGAAAAGAGCAAGAAAGTAACTCGGGTTTTCAAAAAAAAAAAAAAAAAGTCAGGTTCTTTGAACTCGCAAGAAGACAAGTTGGGTTCTTTAAATTCGCAAAAAGAAAAGTCGGGTTCTTTAAACACGCAAGAAAAGGAAAGTCGGGTTTTTTGAACTCGCAAGAAAAGGAAGTCGGGTTTAGATCTTTGAACCCGCGAGAAAAAATTGGGTTCAAAGATTTGAACCCCCAAGAAAAATCGGGTTCAAAATCTTTGAATCCGCAAGAAAAGCAAACACTTCAACTTGAGGGAGAGTGTTCACAAAGGAAGAAATATTGCTTGGCAAATTGGGCGTTCATGATGTTCATGCTCCAACTTGAGACAGAGTATTGGACACTCCATTATTTTTGGTCCATACCAAGAGACATCTTTCCTGATTTTGCTCTTTGTATTATGCCCCAAGATTAATTCTCCTTATTTAGTGCTCTAAGATTAGATCTGTCACACCCTCAAATTTCCACTGTGGGGTTTTACCGCAAGGCATGTGACATACCAGGATCCAGTCAACGGTCGAATGAACGACCTCTATATGTTTTCAAAATCATACGTAAATAAACCAGACAGTTCGAGTTTTAAAAGTTTAGCGGAAGCAAAATATGAAACCTCTCGCATTACAGTCGCGAGTTACCAAAACCAAAATAACCATTGAAATGTTTGAAAACTAATTGATGGTGTTTGTATGCATGCAACTGTGACTCCACGTGCATCCTAGCTACTGCTATCTTAGATACCTGAGATAACATGCTAAACTGTGTCAGCAATTAAGTTGGTGAGTTCACAGGTTTTAATGTTAGAAAATCCGTTTGTCTGTTTGTCTGCATAGACTCACATCCGTTTACTAATTATATCCTAATGCTAGCTAGACATTAACAAGTTACTAAGTGTACATAAACCATTGCAGATTGTTGGTAGTAGTTTGCCTCCCACCATTGCTCATTCAACGGTGACGAATATTTAGGACAATATGCACCTGCTCAACCTCTAGTTGACACAGATAGGGCTTGTCAGACCCAATAGAACTATTCACAACTCCTCGCTATGTTACACATACTATGGTTTACAATGTAAGGACTTAAGAATGAGAGTTACGCTATAGTAAACAAGTGATATAATAGTACATGTGATATACAATGTTCGTGTGTTTGTGTAGCATGTTTCTCCCCCAATAGGAAAACAATAAAAGGGGCCGTGAAACTCACCTTTGCTTTGCGTGCTAAAGTAAAACCAGCATTTTGTTAATAAGATATCCCATTACCGGAAACCTATCATACAAAAACCTATAAGTGTTTGTCCAATGTTTGTGTTTGTCCAGTTAACCCATTGAATCCGATCAATGCTTTAGTTTGTGTTTTACAAAAGTGTTTGACTATGTTTGACCAAGTTTAACCCGCCGACCCGTTGGTGACCCGTTAATGTTTCATGTTTGATTAATCCACATAGACCTAGAATTACATCACATACACAGTTCATGCAATTCCTAGCATGTATCATGTTAGTTGTTACGTAATGTGTCACATATCACATACGCTTGCAAGTACAAGTTGGCGCATATATCATACATCTAACAAGTCATGGATCACAACAAGTCATACAACATAGTCCATGCATCCTACAACTTGTATCTCATGTAAACTTTCTATATTTGATAATGTATGGACACCAAGAACATGTAACATGTAAAAAGTTTCCATTTTTAGCAAGTCTATGAATCTAGTTTGATTTCACCGAAACGAGTGTTCTAACACTCTTACATAATCATTACTAAGAATCTCATAATATTATATATTCTATAACATGATTAGATCTCAATTTCAAAATCTAAAACTCAATAAAGTTTCCTTTTTTGGGCAGGTTAAGAACAATAATTCAAATCACGTCAAATCATCGTCTAATGCATGTTATCCATGTTAAATAATCATAGCATCATCACAATAATACATCATACAAGTTTCAACATCAAAGTTATAGGATCTAGGGTTTAACATAATCAAGGCTTTTGCTAAACTGCACCCTATGCTTTTATATAATCATCTCACCATCAAAACCCCATTATAATTACATGTTAGTTGTTTACAAACCATTATAAATTTATAATAATATTTTTTATCATATCTGGATATTTAGGTGTGGACAAAACTTTGATTAAAAACATAATTAAAACAAATTATAACATATAAGAGTTGGTTACACACATCAAGCACTTCAAAATAATGATCATAGACTAACTTAAGCTCCAAGAATTGATGATTTTTTATTAGGGCAGAGAGTAGGGTTTAAAATTTCGTAATTAGGAGATGGGGGCTGATTAGGGTTGTGTTATAATAATAAAAAGTGATTAAAAACCTAATTGTAAACTACCACAACGATTTGGGCTTTATAAACATTAGTTGGGCCGATGTCTTACTCACAACAGCACAACCCAGGCACTGTTCCTGGGTCCACGCGTGTACCGCCTTCCTTTCTTTCATTTGATGAATCTATATATCTATATCTATCTATCTATATATATATATATATATTGCAAAAGGATTAATTATATATGTCATACTCTTATGCAATCTCTCCTTTAAAAGATGCCACATAGGATGTGATGTGGCAAGTGTAAACCAATTAAAAAAAGAATAAATATGATTTAACCTAATCTATTATAATCTTTAACTTAATTTATTAAATACATAATCTACTAAATCTAAATATTAAAACTTTATTATTTTTTCTCTCATGTTTCCTCCCATAACTTTTAAACGTTAATATCTTTTATATACGAGATTTTTTAAAGAAAAAAATTACACCAAATTAACAAGCGTTTTATTATCTTTCCAACGAGTACCATACTGCTATATAAAAAACGGTGAAAAAAATGACTATTTTTTGTAACCCAACATGTATTGTGTCGGGTTTGGGATTTGTTTAAAAAAATTGTGGGTTTGGGTCGGGTCTGGGATTAGGTGATACCCGACCCGATTACCCGAAACAACATACCCAAATACCCGAACTATATACCCGATCATATACCCATGAATTTTTTAACGCATCACATAACCCTTAGACTAATGCGTTCGATATTTCAATAATTAACTTTTTTTTTCTTATTTCATGTTAGTTCTTTTTAGAATGATCGATTACAAACTTCCGAATTCATTTGTAATGGCACTAGAGTTATACCCCGGCGCAGAGATTCGTTTTTTTTATATTTGAATATAATAACTTATAACAGAGATTTGTTTAAAATAATAATAATAATAAAAATAATAATAATAATAATAATAATAATAATAATAATAATAATATATTTTATTATGTCATATTAGATATTTCAACCCGGGACGCTCTCGAGATAAAAACTAGTATATATATATATATATATATTGCAAAGGGATTAATCCTACATGTCATACTCTTATGCAATCTCTCATTTGAGAGATGCCACATAGGATGTGATGTGTCAAGTGTAAACCAATTAAAAAAAAGAAATAAATATGATTTAATAATCTATTATAATCTTTAACCTAATCTATTAAATACCTAATCTACTAAATCTAAATATTAAACCTTTATTATTTTCTCTCTCATGTTTCCTCTCATAACTTTTAAACGTTAATATCTTTTATATACGAGATTTTTTAAAGAAAAATATTACACCAAATTAACGAGCGTTTTATTATCTTTCCAACGAATACCATAGTGCTATATAAAAACGGAGAAAAAAAATGAGTATTTTTTGTAACCCGACAGGTATTGTGTCGGGTTTGGGATTAGTTTAAAAAAATTGTGGGTTTGGGTCGGGTATGGGATTAGGTGATACCCGACTTGATTACCCGAAACAACATACCCAAATACCCGAACTATATACCCGATCATATACCAATGAATTTTTTAACGCATCACATAACCCTTAGACTAATGCGTTCGATATTTCAATAATTAATTTTTTTTTTCTTATTTCATGTTAGTTCTTTTTAGAATGATCGATTACAAACTTCCGAATTCATTTGTAATGGCACTAGATTTATACCTCGGCACAGAGATTCGTTTTTTTAATATTTGAATATAATAACTTATGGCAGAGATTTGTTTAAAATAATAATAATAATAATAATATATTTTATTATGTCATGTTAGATATTTTAACTCGGAACGCTCACGGAATAAAAACTAGTGTTATTATATATTTGATTTTATATTTAAATTTTGTCGATCATGCCTCCTGACATGTTTTGGAGCATTAATAAGTTTTGGGTTTTGTTTTGTGTAGTTGACTTGGTCTGTGCCTAAGTTGACGCACAGATATAAGTTTTTTTTTTCAAACCATATATATTAATTAATCAATAAAATATTTACCCCAAATATTTATTTTAATTAGTTTACGACACCCGGTCCTACTAGAGTTGGTTACGGACCCGGTCTCGCATAGCGCATAACAATTTCATTTCGTTTAATTCTAAATAAATTTGCGAAACGATTTATATTGACATAATAATAAATCTATAAAATATTTAACCCAAATCTTTTATAACTTATCTACGATGCTCATCTCATCTAGTGCCCTTTATGGACCTAATCACACAGTCGACCGATAACAATTAATTCGAACTAACTCCAAATAATCTCAAGTTATTCTACAATTATTTGTTTTGTTGTTACACCAACATTCGGGGTCAGTTGTTTGTATGTATGACTCGATAATCTACTAAATTATCTGTTTGTGTTTATTCGTGTTGTTTCACGTATATTTAACCAATTTAATTCCACCGAATTAAACTAAATATATAAAAGTTAACGAAGTTAAATGGTAAATGTTTGTAGAAAATTAACCCGAATTTGTCGGGTGTCACAAGATCCTTCCTCATTTTAGGTTTTCCTTTATGTATTTATATAGGAGATTGTTTACTCCTTTAGTTTGTATCAATTATTTCAATAAAGAAATAAAAAACATTTATTCCATCTATATACTTCTAATACAAATAATCCACTTAGGCCATTTTGAGAGTAGGTAACTAGAAACAGAGAAGCCCTTGATTGCAGGGTTGAATAAAGCTTAATCCAATACAAAAACGCTTCTGTTTAATTTCTATATAGTGCAAAATTTTATTTAGTTTTTATGTTTTTGTATTACATTACCCCTGAAATTGTATTAACGCTACTCCTCAATTTTTTAAAAACTTAAAACACCCTCAAAGTTTATCATTAGCCCACTATAAAGAAAGAAGTTTATAAGTCCATAACCCATTGAACATTCCATTCGTTAATTATATGACAGAAGCCCATAAGGCTTAAGCCTAATTGGTTGGTTAAGGGTAGACGTGCACATATCGAGGTTTTTTTTAATACCCGGTTCCGGGTATAACACATATAGGAAATTTGAGTATTGAGATAAACTGGGTAGGGTTTAGATACGGGTATTAATGGGTAGGGTTTAGATACGGGCATAACCGAGTAAGGGTGCGGGTATTAATATATGATTTTAAAAAGTGACGTTTTTTATTGTGTTGTTGAAAATTTATATTTGATTTGTAATTGGAAAAATAATTAATACAAATTACAATAACATAAATTCACTGAACTACAAAATATTTGCTTTATAATATGCTTTTTTTAAAAAAACTTAAATACAAAAGTTGTAAAGTAAACATAAAATATACTATAAAAAATTTGGGTCTTAGAAAAATCCAGAATCGGGTACAAGGTATAACCGGGTTTAGGCATAAAGTATAACCAGTCTCGAGTATTTTCAGGTAAAAATAGTGTACGATTTCGGATGCGGGTATTAAGCCCAACTGTATACATTGTGGTGCAAAAAACAATAATAAGTTGACAAGTTCATCAATATAGAAATAGATTATCAATTGTTTCCTTTTCATTGTATGTAGGCCTGTAAACGAACCGAACGAACACGCACACAAGCGTGTTCGTGTTTGTTCATTTAATTTTAACCGAACACGAACACGAACACATAATTGAACACATTTTTGTGTTCATGTTCGTTCATTAAGAAATTTGCCATGTTCGTGTTCGTTTATGTTCGTTCATTTAAAACCTAAACGAACAGTTCATGAAAATAAACGAACACAAATGATCAATATAAATGAAAACAAATCAACATAAACGAACACAAACAAAAACAAGTTAATAATGATTCATCACAAGTCAACCAAGTCTAATACATCACAGTGCAACCAAAACCAAATGACGGGGATGAGAAATACAATGGTGTTGTTATTTGTGGACACGGCGACGCTGTGGAGGTTCGTGTAACATCGCATGACTTTTAATTTTCTTGTATTTTAAGTTCTATACTTAACAAATTCCATGTTCGTCTTTATTCGCTTCTTGTATGTTACTCCTACCAATCATTGACGAGTCGTCATTATAATTTATCCTAATTGAATTTATGGCAAAAGAGAATGGCACATACCTTGTCACAAACCAACACAGGTCGTTGGAGATATGTGATATATGGTCCTCATAAACCAGTAAACATAAATCTTGAAACTAAGGAAGAGATTCCAAAAGAACCAAAAGACTATACTGATGATGATTTCCTAAAACTTGAGCTTGATGCAAAAGCTTTTTCTATGTTGGCAATGGCACTCCCAAATGAAATCTACTCTGGCCTATTTGTAAGACCCTAACCCGTAATCACGCAATCAACGCCTAATCCTACGGGTTTTGACCTTAACTAAAAACCACTCCCGATTAAAACTTTGAAATTTTCTTTATAAGTCAACCCACTAAGATCAAATACATGTTTGATTCACACAATTTTTTTTCTACATTTTAATAGTTAAAACATATTTTAAGATGTTGCGTTTTAACTTTATGAATCTTAATGCTTGGAATACAAGCATCAAGTGTTGATTTCACATGGTGAGGACATCACCATTTGACCCGTTTAGACTCCTAGTTCATAATGCTATGTTACCCAAATTTTTATCTATGGTTCAAGTGAAACAAACTTGACCCATTTAACATCATGCTTAACGACTCCATTCAATTGGTTTAATTTGGATTAAAACATCATTTCTCACATATCTTTATTAGTTGACCCGTTTGATGGATTTCTCCATTTGGTCATAACTCATTATCTCGATTAAGGTCATAAACCACATTTTGTATTGAGTGCACATAAGGCAACTCACTTAATAGATTCTACCCCTCGGGGTTTATCTTTACCTCACACTCAAGATTTGAAACTAATGTTTATAACAATTTAAGCTATGTTATAGTATATTGGTGTAAGTAAAACTTACCTCATATCCATTCTTGCTTCCATGCGCATTGAGCTTGCATCCGTTTGACCCGTTTGCACCCCTAGTTCTTGTACCTAACTTAGGGACATGTCAAACCTTGTTTTGTTAGAATACATTATATGGATTTCTTTCATTATCCATGGCATTCATGTATTCATTTTACCTCTAGCTCAACCTCACATTTCAAGTATTCATGTTTAAACATGTTTACACATTTATTTCCTCATTCAAGCATTTTATCAAACATTTGGTGTGCACTCACCAATTCGATTGATTTTCATGAGTTTTAAGTTAGCCAAAGCATACCCATTTAGCTAAACATCACCATATCATGTTATCTAGACTTCTTAGTCTAATTTCTCATATTAACAACTCCTAAGAGTCACAAGGATTACTAGATATAAGTTGATTCAACCTAGAGGTTAAACCCCAAAATTCTACACATATCCATAAGCATATGATCAAAATCAAATACACATATTAGTGTGATTTGTAACCGGATTATACATGTTTAAGGCTCCCCAAGACTAGGGTAACCCATATTAACCATCAATTCCACGTTTTTATCAAAACCCTAAATCTTCATAAGAATCAAAAACGAATTATGGCATAAATTTCGGCCAATAAAAGGTACCTTGTTGTAGTTTAGGACCCATATGACCCGTTTCTTGCTCATGAACTGAAAGCCCCTTGATTTTGGCTTGGATTGAGCTTGAGCTTGAGGTTTAGGGTTTGGTTGTTGGAGGAGATGATCTCCTGATCATCACACACGACACACACACACTTTGTGTGTGTTTTTATTGTTTTATTATTATTAATAAAACCCACTTTGTCATTTGGCAGCAATGGTCCCTCAAGTTTTAGTCTCGTTTTGCTTTTAGATTATAACATTAACTAGATTAGTATCTTGTAGTGGGTTTTAGTCTCGTTTTTATTCGTTGACTAAAACAACCACCGCTAAATTCGCTTTCGATACTTTATCAATTACGCCTAATGGGGTATTTAGGCGAAACAAGATTTCGGGGTGTTACAACTCTACCCCCCTTAAAGAGGTTTCGTCCCCGAAACCTTTCTCTTGTAGTTGTTTTGGTTATCATGAGGAATTTTATTTTATCCCCAAACCAAATTTTAGGACCACTCGCTGTTTTGTCATTTTAAAAACCTCATCACTAATTAGTATTATATACCTCGGGCTATGATCCCTTTACTCTGCTTTCTAACCTTTCGATTATTATATGAAAGCCTTAGCTTTCATAATGTGACTTTAGTTACTCTATTCTTTCGGTTAGCTAGGGGCAATACCTACATACTTACCCCCTACCCGACATTTTCGTAACTTATGTTCTTCATAGGTCTTTCTTGGATCCGTAGACTATCCCCGTCTACCATTGTCTCGAATGATGTAATGGTTTAAGGGGCCATTCTATCATGCACCTTAGGGCATCTACTGTAATACTCGGTCGTAGCATGCATATGCATACATGTCTATGCTTCTATTACTAACAAGTAATTTGTCTTGGTTTTCAAGACTAGCCCGGCTTTTTAACATAACCGTTTTCTAGCTTCTTGGATTCATCCCCGAATCCAACCATCGTTTCTTCTTGGTTTGCTATAATGTTATAACAAACCTTGCTTTACGCTAACATTTTACTTTATTTGGCAAATCCTTATTTTAAGAATTTGCCATTTATTTGGTTTACCCAAGTTCCCGTTTTGCTAACTCGATTGGTGGTCATTGCCCCAACCGACCCGTTTAAAGACTTTTGAGTTTTAGATTTCAAATCGTTTATATATATTTATAACGCTTAGTTTCTAAAAGTCCTCTTTCCGATTACCGATCTCAATATAAATTGAGGTCGGTTTCCTTTTTATAAAACCTGGTGTTGATTCGTCATTACAACATATTGTATCGACTAATCTCTTATTATCACGGTTTGCATCAGATTGTAATAACTACACAATCCAACTGTTATTATAATTTGCTTTAAGTTGTACCAACGATACAATCTAATGTTACGGCAGTTTACACTTTTTCATCCTTAACCCGGGGGTTGAAAGATTTAATGATTTATCACGGCCCTAATCCGCTGTTTTAGGTCATTAATCCCAAGATTCATGACTTACCCGAATGTGATTATGACTCAACCCTTGATTAAGGTTCAAGTCCCTCTTTATGAATTTAACCTTCTATAAAAGTCCGAGTTTAATTATGACTTAACCTTGATTATGGTCCAAGCCTGTTTTCAAGCTAAATCTGTTTATGACTCAACCTTGATTAAGGTTCAAGTTTATTTCCGAACCGAATCTATTTATGACTAAACCTTGATTAAGGTTCAAGTCAATCTTTGTATCAACCCAGGATAACTCGAATCGTATATTGCCCGTTTTGCTAGCCCAACGTATAAGCTGGTGCCTCGCTCAAGGTCTTGGATGGTTCGCATCCCTGCCGTGTTAGACAGTGGACTACGTCCATACGCTCCAGTTTGTTGTCCTCTTTGCTAGCCCAGCGTATTCCAGCTGGTGCCTCGCTCAAGGTCTTGGATGGTTCGCATCCCTGCCGTGTTAGACAGTGGACTACGTCCATACGCTCCAGTTTGTTGTCCTCTTTGCTAGCCCAGCGTATTCCAGCTGGTGCCTCGCTCAAGGTCTTGGATGGATCGCTTCCCTGCCATGTTAGACAGTGGACTACGTCCAAAATCCCTCGGCACCTCACACTTACTAAGCCTTTGTTACATAGGTTGTATATGTATTAATCATAAGAAACCCATAGTATCATATGTTTAACACTTACCTGGCCAGGGTAAGTAATTCGCATATGGTACACACGGACTTATTATAATTAAGGCATCACACCCTATGCAAGCAAATTTTCAGCTCATGCTTGTGCCCCCTATTTTATTTGGTAAAACCCTTCCTTGATAAATTTTCACTTTATGAATCTTAATGCTTGGAATACAAGCATCAAGTGTTGGATTCACATGGTGAGGACATCACCATTTGACCCGTTTAGACTCCTAGTTCATAATGCTATGTTACCCAAATTTTTATCTATGGTTCAAGTGAAACAAACTTGACCCATTTAACATCATGCTTAACGACTCCATTCAATTGGTTTAATTTGGATTAAAACATCATTTCTCACATATCTTTATTAGTTGACCCGTTTGATGGATTTCTCCATTTGGTCATAACTCATTATCTCGATTAAGGTCATAAACCACATTTTGTATTGAGTGCACATAAGGCAACTCACTTAATAGATTCTACCCCTCGGGGTTTATCTTTACCTCACACTCAAGATTTGAAACTAATGTTTATAACAATTTAAGCTATGTTATAGTATATTGGTGTAAGTAAAACTTACCTCATATCCATTCTTGCTTCCATGCGCATTGAGCTTGCATCCGTTTGACCCGTTTGCACCCCTAGTTCTTGTACCTAACTTAGGGACATGTCAAACCTTGTTTTGTTAGAATACATTATATGGATTTCTTTCATTATCCATGGCATTCATGTATTCATTTTACCTCTAGCTCAACCTCACATTTCAAGTATTCATGTTTAAACATGTTTACACATTTATTTCCTCATTCAAGCATTTTATCAAACATTTGGTGTGCACTCACCAATTCGATTGATTTTCATGAGTTTTAAGTTAGCCAAAGCATACCCATTTAGCTAAACATCACCATATCATGTTATCTAGACTTCTTAGTCTAATTTCTCATATTAACAACTCCTAAGAGTCACAAGGATTACTAGATATAAGTTGATTCAACCTAGAGGTTAAACCCCAAAATTCTACACATATCCATAAGCATATGATCAAAATCAAATACACATATTAGTGTGATTTGTAACCGGATTATACATGTTTAAGGCTCCCCAAGACTAGGGTAACCCATATTAACCATCAATTCCACGTTTTTATCAAAACCCTAAATCTTCATAAGAATCAAAAACGAATTATGGCATAAATTTCGGCCAATAAAAGGTACCTTGTTGTAGTTTAGGACCCATATGACCCGTTTCTTGCTCATGAACTGAAAGCCCCTTGATTTTGGCTTGGATTGAGCTTGAGCTTGAGGTTTAGGGTTTGGTTGTTGGAGGAGATGATCTCCTGATCATCACACACGACACACACACACTTTGTGTGTGTTTTTATTGTTTTATTATTATTAATAAAACCCACTTTGTCATTTGGCAGCAATGGTCCCTCAAGTTTTAGTCTCGTTTTGCTTTTAGATTATAACATTAACTAGATTAGTATCTTGTAGTGGGTTTTAGTCTCGTTTTTATTCGTTGACTAAAACAACCACCGCTAAATTCGCTTTCGATACTTTATCAATTACGCCTAATGGGGTATTTAGGCGAAACAAGATTTCGGGGTGTTACACTATTACATTGTGATAGTGCCAAAGAGCTTTGGGACTGCCTAAAAGAACAGTTTGGAGGAACTGAAGAGGTGATTGCCAACACCAGAGAAATCTTGGCTCAACAATATGAAACTTTTGCTCACATTAATAGGGAAACTTTAACTCAGCAATTTGAAAGATTTTCCTCATTAATATCTGAGTTAAAACTAAATGGTCAGACCTATACAACTGTATCTATGATTCATAGATTTTTAAGGTCTTTACCTGATAAATGGGAAACATACTCAATAGTCTTAAGATCTTCACCAGATTTTAGCTCCCTCACTCTTACAAAACTTCATGGGAGATTACTTACTTTTGAGAGAGAAATTGATCAAAAGAAAAAGTTACAAAATTCTGGTAAAACTGCTGATGACTATCTACCTGGTAGTACAGTACTATTGGGACAAGACTCACCAACTTGTTCAAATAGTTTTGGATCTTTTGACCACATTGACATAACTGCTGGGATCTCATCTGAAAGATCATTCCCAGGTTATGACAATAATGACTTTGGTCAAATTGCTGATAAGATGTGTTTTATCATGGATAACTTAAATAGTTTCAGCAGTGATGACCTTGAAGAAATGGATATTTTGCACCAACTGGCCATGTTAAGTTTAAAAACAAATAAATTTTACAAAAGGTCAGGAAGGAAGTTTCCAGGACTTAACAGTTCTACAAAAATTGGTTTTGACAAATCTAAACTTAGATGTCATAAGTGTCAAAAGTTGGGACACTTTGCTAGAGAATGTAGAAGCTCTGGCTTTAACCAATCTCAGTCTGGAAATAATTTTAACCCCAATTATAACAGGAATAATGGAACTCAAGGGAGTGCACATTTTGTACAGGCACAAGCTCCACAACACCAATATGTGCCACAAGTACAATATGTACAGATGCCTGCTCAACAGATGCAGAGCCAACAATCAATCCCTCCCTTTCCAGCTGCTCAACAACCTCCACAGCAACAACAACCCTCTCAACAAAGTTTATTTACCTCAGGGTATGTTGACTGGAGCAGTCTTCCTTTTGACACAACAGAGTGCAATCCTGATGCAGACAACAAAATTTTTGACATCAACTGGGGAGAGCCTGACAATGGCCGAAAGAACTTTGCCTTAATGGCATTTGAGGGATGCTCCTCAAAATCTGCCTTGTCTCAGGTATCAAAAGAATCTTTGACAAAACTATGTTCAAATTCATGCAAAGAATCTTTTGCTCTCATAAGAGAGACAAATGTGCACTTACAAGGAAAAGCCAATGATTCTGAGAGAAAACTCACTCAGATAAAATGTGATTTAGAAAGAAAACTTTCTGCAAAAACAAAAGATGTTTCTAAATTAACTAACTCTGCTATTGAAACCCAAGCACAAATCAAAATAATGATTAATGACCTAGGAAATGTCAGACAAGTGCTTGCTGACACCAAGGTCACATGTGAAAAATGGGTGGAATCTTGTAAGGGGTACCAACTATTGCTAAACAAACAAAGTGCTTCAAATGTTAGGTTTGGCATAGGGTACAATCACACTGAAACACCAACAGATTTCTCTCCCAAAACTACTGAAGATGAGAGAAAAATTGTTTCAGGTGAAACTTCTGAAGAGGAAGAATGCACATCTTTCCATGAAAACTTTCTAAAATCACATAAAGAAAGTTCTTCAGAAGTATTGATTAAATCTGACTTTAAGTCATCAGCAGTTTCAACTACATCAGGAGTTGAGAACCTGAAAACTACTGATGACCTAAAACCAATCAAAACTGTCAGAGATTTGTCTTTGAAAGAAAAGACAAAAGAATGTGAAATTTGTGGTCTGTTCAACCACAAAACAGAATTTTGCAGATATAGAAAGGGCATTCAGTTTAAAAAGAAAAATCAACAACTGGTTGTGGGGGAACA
Source organism: Ambrosia trifida (assembly GCA_028751855.1). Classification (NCBI taxonomy): domain Eukaryota; kingdom Viridiplantae; phylum Streptophyta; class Magnoliopsida; order Asterales; family Asteraceae; genus Ambrosia; species Ambrosia trifida. Next base: position 124,682,376 of record CM054128.1, on the reverse strand, counting down.
AATCAAAAATGATTATGCAAAAACCTTTTCTCCCAAGAAACAACAACCAGCAAAAACCCTTTCTCAGAAAAAGACAAAATCTCAACAAAAGTCTTTTTCTCAAATTTCTCTTTCAGTAGTTAGACCTAAATCATCAGCAGTTTCACAAACTGCTGAGATTAAAGATCTTATGAAAATGGTACAACTACTGATGACCAAAGTTGATGGTGGTCCTCAAAAGGATACCACCATTGTTCTTAATGCAAAATCCATTGCCAAAAAGAGATGGATTTCTAAACTTGGTCAAGAACAAACTGTAAATGTTCTCAAGAGCAAACCCAAAGCCAAACTGGCTTGGGTTCCTAAATCTAACTAAGTTGCTATATTGTGCAGAGAGTTTCCAGAGGCTTGAATAGCATTTGGATGTAGACAGTGGAGGCTCAATGCACATGACAGGATGCAGATATCTGATAAACAATTTTATCAGTCAAAGAGATGGATCTGTGTCCTTTGGGAACAATGCTAAGGGATATGTGCTAGGACATGGCAATGTCTCCTCTGGCAAAATACAGTTTGACAAGGTCAATCTGGTTGAAAACCTTGAGTACAACTTGCTTAGTGTGTCACAAATGTGTGATAAATGATATTCTTCCTATTTCACAAAGACAGCATGCAAGATCATATCACCAGAAGGCCAGAAGTTGATAGAGAAGATCATTGAAGATTATACTTTGTTAATTGCCAAAAGATGTGGCAATGTCTATGCAGCGGACATTGAAAAAGACAAAGTACTGAACAACACTGCCTGTTTCTTCTAAAGGGCATCAACTTCAGAAACTGATCTCTGGCACAGGAGACTTGGCCATGTGAACTTTAAAACCATAAATAAAGTCACAAAAATGGGCTTGGTCAGAGGTCTACCCTTAAAAGTATACCAGTGTCAAGAACACTGTGTATCCTGTTTAAAGGGTAAACAGCATAAGTCCTCCTATAAGTCTATTGAAGAATAAAAAACAACTGCATGTCTTCAACTACTCCATATGGACTTATTTGGGCCTGTAAAGATCATGAGCCTTGGTAAAAGAAGTACTGCTTAGTCATCATTGATGACTACTCAAGATTTACATGGGTATTCTTCTTATTTTCCAAGGATGAGGCTGCTGAAATCATCAAGCTCTTCATTCTACAAGTAGAGAAGCAATACTCTCTACCTGTCAAAACCATTAGAAGTGATAATGGGACAGAGTTCAGGAACAAAACTCTAAATGACTTCTGTTTGTCTAAAGGGATTATTAGACAATTCAGTGTTGCCAGAACTCCTGAACAAAATGGTGTGGTAGAAAGGAAGAACATAACTTTAATAGAAGGTGCAAGAACAATGTTAGCTGATTCTGGCCTACCTTTATACTTCTGGGCAGAAGCAGTTAACACATCATGTTATGTTCAAAATAGAGTTCTTTTTGTCAAGAGACATTCAAAGACTGCCTATGAAGTTCTTCATGGCATGAAGCCCCTTATCTCCTTTTTCAGGGCTTTTGGATGTCAATGTTTCATCTTGAACATCAAGGAATCTATTTCAAAGTTTGCTGCCAAAGTTGACTCAGGTTACTTTCTTGGTTATTCATCAACTAGAAAAGCCTACAAGGTTTTTAACTCAAAAACCATGATAGTAGAAGAAACACTGAATGTCAAGTTCAATAAGTCAAAACACACTCTCATTCCAGCACATCCTGCTGAACTCTTTGACCTTGACAACTTTCATTTTGAACCTGAAAAGACTGTCACTTCATCCAAACCTACTTATTATGGTGATCAATGGTTTGATGATGAGGATCCAGCACCATGGACTCCTCAAACAGTCATTAAGTCAACTTCAAAACCATCAGAAGTTTCACAAACTTCTGATTCAACAAATACTGAAGGCCAAACTCAAACATCTGCTTCAGCACCTGCAACTACTGAAGACACTGAAACTGCTGAACCAGATATAATAGACCTCAGTAGTTTGTTTGAAGAACATGAGCCACCAACACCTGTCAGTGGTTTACAACAACTGATCGAACACAAAGATCATCCACTTGATCAAATCATGGGTGATATTGCATCAGGTGTTCTTACAAGAAACCAGCTTTCCAACTTTTGTCTATTCTCAGCATTTATTTCACAGTTGGAACCAAAGAAGTACCAGGAAGCCCTCAAAGACAACAATTGGGTGCAGGCAATGCAAGATGAATTGCTTCAATTCAACAAGCAACAGGTATGGGAAATCTGTCCCTTACCACCAAACAAGCAACCAATTGGCACAAGATGGGTTTTCAGGAACAAACAAGATGAAGCTGGTATGATAATAAAGAACAAGGCTAGACTGGTAGTACAAGGTTACTCTCAAGAAGAAGGCATTGACTATGATGAAACCTTTGCTCCAGTTGCAAGGCTTGAGGCCATCAGGTTATTTCTGGCCTATGCCATTTCCAACAAAATAAAAGTTTATCAAATGGATGTCAAGAGTGCATTTTTGTATGGAAAGATAAAAGAGGAAGTGTATGTTTGTCAGCCACCTGGGTTTGAGGATCCTTCTCATCCTGAGTGGGTGTACAAACTAGACAAAGCTCTTTATGGGCTCAAACAGGCTCCAAGAGCCTGGTATGATACACTTTCAACCTTTTTACTCAAAAATAACTTCACCAGAGGTGCCATTGATAAAACACTTTTCATAAACATGTTGGAAATCATATCTTACTTGTTCAAATATATGTTGATGACATCATTTTTGGTTCAACAAACACAAAATTGTGTGAAGAATTTAAGAAACTCATGCAATCAAAATTTGAGATGAGTACAATGGGGGAACTGCAGTACTTTTTGGGACTGCAGATTAAACAACAAACAAATGGAGCTTTTATACATCAATCAAAATATGTTAAAGAATTATTAAACAAATTTTCTTTACAAGACTGTAAATCATGTTCTACCCCCATGACACCAACCACACAAGTTGAACCAGATGATCAAGGAAAACAGGTTGATCAAACCATGTACAGATGTATGATAGGTTCCCTTTTATATCTAACTGCTTCTAGACCAGATATTATGTTTTCAACATGTGTCTGTGCTAGATATCAATCAGCTCCTAGGGAATCACACCTTATTGCAGTCAAAAGAATTTTCAGATATCTGAAAGGAACTCCCACACTTGGAATTTGGTATCCTGCTTCAAGCAATACCAAGTTATCAGCTTTTTCAGATAGTGACTATGCAGGGTGTAAAATGTCAAGAAAATCAACATCTGATGGTTGTCAATTCTTGGGAAACTGTCTAGTGTCCTGGCAATCAAAGAAGCAAACATCTGTTGCAACTTCAACTGCTGAAGCTGAATACATTGCAGCTGCAAGATGTACATCACAGATACAATGGCTCCAATATCAACTTCTTGATTATGGAATCAAAGAGACCAAGACACCATTGCTTGTAGACAGCAAATCTGCCATTAGCATCATTCAAAATCCTCTTCAGTTTTCAAAAACTAAACACATTGAGATCAGGTATCATTTCATAAGAGATTGCTATGAAAAAGGCAAGATTGAAGTGAAACATGTAGCAACAGCTAATCAAATAGCTGACATTTTCACTAAACCCCTTGACACATCAACATTTCAGAAGTTAGTGTCCATGCTAGGGATGCTAAATTTGTAAGTGTTTCTATTTATTTTTCTACACATATTTTTGTTTTTCACTTACATCTGTTTTCAAAACACTTGAAAAACTTCTGAAAAGAGAGAAACTACTGATGAACAAAACATCAGTATGGGGATAATTTATGAAAAGTGAATAACTTCTGATAAAATAAACTTCAGAAGTTATGAATAAAAGTATTTATAAAACATTTCTCATCAGCTGTTAAAACTACTGAAGAGGAAATGGGAACTACTGATGAAGATAATCCTTCATCAGCAGTTTAGTCAAAAAGGGCAAATCTGACTTTTCCCATCATCAGAAGTTTGACCTAGTCGGTTTAAAACTTCTGATAAAGAGATTTTTAACCTAGGCGGTTTAAAAACTTCTAATAAAGAAGATCCAAGCGGTTAAAAACTTCTGATAAATATCTTTTTTCAACACTTATCCTTTCAAACACAAAAATTCCCTCCTTCTCTCTCAAGAAAGCTCTCAAACCCCTGAACCTGCAACACAAAATCACTGTTCGATTCATCAACACACACAAACCACATGGCTTTAGTTCTCAAACAGGGACACAATCTCAGAGCCTACTTAGAAAAACAAGAAGGCTGGTCCCAATACGATGAGATCATTGATCTCGTCGTCAAATCCCAATATTTCACCGCTCTCACCATAGACCCACCAATTCATCCTGAAACTCTAAATGAGTTCTGGGCTAATGCTGAGACAGTGATGGTGGATAATGAAGTTATCTCCCTCAACTCAACAATTAGAGGAAGACAAATGGCCATAACAGAGGCCATACTCTCAAACAGACTGGGGTTGAATGATGTGAATGCCCCTGAGAAGTTTGACAACTCTGCTATCCACCTAACCATGACTGAGTGTGGTTATCAAGGTACTCTCTCACAAGCTACAATCTTTAAAAAGTATTTTGAACCAAAATATAAGCTTTTGTTTCATTATATTATTATGTGCTTGAGTCCTAAAACTGGGTCTTATGACCAGATGCCCTCAACCTTTCAACCAATATTTCATTCCATTGTGAATGAAACAAATTTCAGGGCATCAAAACTTTTCTTTAATGAGTTGGTGTTACATCACAATAACACTAAGAAAAAGTTTTTGTTATATCCAAGGTTCATTATGCAGTGCATAATATCTGAACTGGGTAATGAGGTGCTTGTGGGTAAAATTGAAATTTTAAAACCCTTAACCTCACAAGCATACTCAAGGCACAACAAACAGGCTGCCTGGCCAGAAGATGACCAAGGGGAACAAGCACCAGTCCCCATGGAACCCTCATCTTCCAAACCTACTCCACCAAAGGCCAAGAAACCCAAGATAACAAAACAAAAACCCACCAAACCTAAAAGAAAAGCTGTTCAGGAGGTTGAGATGCCTGAACAGACTACTGTGCAATCTGCACTTCTAAAAGATGTGACTGAAACATCCTCTCAGTCTCATCCATCTCAAACCCCACCAAGAGCACCAATAACAATCCTTTTCAAAAGAAAAAGACTTAGAAAAACTATTCCAATAGATTCTTCTTTTGAAACTGCTGAACCCACTGCCCAAACTACTGAACCAGCACCCCAAATTTCTGAACCAGACATAGAAATAGCCAAACTTCTCTCCGGGCTAATAGAGAAAGTCCCATCAACACATGTCAGTCCTCATCAAACACATCATACAGGGGACATAGACTCAGACAGTGACATGGATGTGGACACTCATAGCCCCAACCAAAGAGGTGAGGATGAACCAGGGTCTCTAAGCCCAAACTTAGAAACCTTTGGTACTTTTGAGGCTGCTACTAGTCATTTACCACCAAGTGGTGGACTTGAGGACAGAAGTAAAACAGCTAAGACCACAACTGTGGCAACTACTGATGAAGGCTTAATGCCTGAGGTAGGAAATCCTCTGTACCAAGAACAAGAGGTACATGAGACAACTGAGTTGGGCTCAGCTCATGATGTAACTGATACAGTCCTCATTGAGGATGTAATCAGGGATTCAGATGATTCCATTAATTTGGATGATGTTTCAACACTCAAAACTACTGAATTGACGGCTGTAAGTGAAGGTCCTGCACCTGGTGTCTCTATGCTCAAGAAGCTAGTCACACCATCTCAGGTTAAAGCCTACTCAATCCATGATTCCCCTAGAGTGGCATCTCCTGTACAACAAGGAGATCAACCAAAAATACACCCCTCACTACAAATGCCTACCCAATTCCCTGGGCAACCTAGCATAGACCTGAACCAACTATGCAGCCTAGATGGTCCCTTGTATCACATGATGAACACCCTCATCAAAAATCACATCCAAACATACACAGCTGACTTGGAGCTGTCCATGAAGAATCAATTTGGAGTGATACAGACGAAGATGAATGATCTGTCCAACAAGATTGATCACAACAGCAAACAGATTGCTCATCTTCAAGGTCATTTCTCCCAAGCTTCAACTTCCAAAGGTGATAAAGCCAAAAAGGGGGAGAAAATCAAGGTACCTATGGATACACTTGAAGCCAGAAGAAAGGCAAGAGTGGCTATCCTAGCTAGAGATCAACAAGATCAAGCCAGAAAAGAGAAACTGGCACAACAGTTTGGTGTCTCTATTCAAGAAATAGAAGATGCTGAAAAGGCTGATGAAACCCAAGGGCATAATGAAGAAACCTCTGATGGCCAAAGTTCTGATGAAGAATCAGAAAGTACTGAAGACAATCCTTCAGTAGTTGACAAACCTTCAGTATTTGTCAACCCATCAGATGTTAACACTTCCAAAACTCAAACTGCTGACCCTTCCAGAACAACTGCTCCTATTCAACCAACATCTGCTCCTATCAGGCCTACTACAACAGTTACAACAATGACTGTGCTAAACCCTTCTCCAATCTCTCAATCAGCTGAATTACTAGAGAAGAGTTTAGTTGCAGCCCAAAAGAAGGCCAGAGAAGATCTGATTTGGAAAAACCTGGAAGAAAGGGATGACTTAGACCTAAGCCATGAAGAAAAACTTCAGGCTTATGAAGCTGAATTACAAAGGCAGGCTAGCCTTGATGAGATTGCTGAACAAGACAAAAGACATCAACTGATGTCTTACATTATGAAGAACAGCAAAGTCAAAGCCTATACATTGAAGAGACTCTCTGTGGAAGAGCTGACAAGAAGAGCTCAACTGATTGCAGATAAACTTGCAACAGGTAAAGACACAAAGGCCAAGAGAGCTCAGATGATAGAAGAACTGGTAGCCAATGGTTATGGTTCAAAAGCCTCAGTGTCCAAGTGGAAAGAAGAAAGATTGGTGGACACATACAGAAAATACAAGGCTGCAAGGGCTGCTAATCCAGAGAAGTTTCAAACTGCTGAAGCTTCAACTTCAGTAGTTAGAACTTCTGGTGTTCAACGAAGACCAGCTACCCAAAGAAAGAAGACAGAGGAGAAAGTAAAGACTGATTTCAGAATGGTACTACTAAAAGGTAGTACAGTAGTACATTCTGATTTTGACATAGAAGAGAAGCCTCTGCTCACACAATTCAGGGATCCTTCCACCTTTGCATATCAAATCCAGAGGACCATCACAGACAAACTGCATACTAAGGTAACAACTGAACATCATTTGCCAACATTTCAGATACCTAATGTGATGGAACAACAGCAAGGAGGTGAATCCCACCTGAGAGTCACTGAAGTTGAAAACATTCAACACTCAGGAGAAACCCAGGGTACCACCATGGTTCCCTACACTGCAGACTTTGACAAGTCTAAAGTACCAGTCATTAGATGGTCCTTTACTGATAACAACTCAGTACTTGTGACAAGAAGAGATCAAACAAGCAGGGAATATAGGTCGATGAAAGAACTGAAGAAACTATCAACCAAAGACCTGCTTACAATCCAACACTTGGAACCAAGACAAGGGTCTCTTACTGATGATCAACTCAACCAACTCAAGAATTCCATGTTCAAAGGAATATGGAAAATTGTGAAGGACAGAAAGGAACAATAAGGAATTAGTAAGGTTTTGGCTTCATCAATCCAGGGGGAGATTGTTAGGACAAAAAGGATTGGTGAAACCACTTTTGCAAACCTTAGTCTAATTCACTTTCTGTCAAAATACTCTAAGTATGGAACTGCTGAAGACAAGGAATCAACCTGCTGAAGAAGAGATTCAGAAGTACTGAAGAAGAAGTCATCAAAAGTTCTGAAGTTCAAACCAGACATTTCAACTGAAGAACTGCTGAAGACAAACTACTCATCAGTAGTTTGTCATTCATCAGTACTTAAAGAAGATCTTTTCCACCGCCCTTGTATCAGTAGTTTAATATTTTAGTATTTCTTTTTGCTTTATGTACAAGTTCCAAGACTGCAACTTGTTTCTGAACTTGCTTTTTGGCAAGGTTCATGTATTTGTAAAGTCTATAAATAGAAGGATTCATCCTTCTGTCTTAGACATTGATTTTAATACAAGAAATCCTTTAACACTTATTATTGTTATTTCCATTTCGTGTTTACTGAGAATCTGTCAAAGTATTTCATTCTCATTCAATACTTAGATTCTCAATAAACACTTCTCATTTATTGTTCTTGATTCCAGGGGGAGTAATAACTCCTGTTGACAAAGTGTAGCTATAAACTTATAAACATTCCGCTGTGCTAAACACTCACCAAGAACTTGCTAAACACTTAAGTGTCAACTAGCAAGTTCAAATATAAGAGCAGCATAATACTGATCCAACATTATTCATCCTAAATCACTCTCTAAATCTCTCAAACCTTCAAGAACTTCAAGCAAACTTTCGGATTCAAATCAGTAAGTTTCTTGACTTTCAACCTCACTTTTCTTCCACTTTCATCACTCATTTTCTTCTCCTAACCTCTTGGAGAAACCTCTAGGACCTTACTCTTATTTTCTATGGTAAATTAATATGAGTAGGACACCAAAATGAGGCCTCAAAGGTGGTTCATTTTCTATTGTTTTTTATGCACTAGAAGGCTAGTTGTAGTATTACCAACCAAGTTCACCAATAGCTTAATATTGGATGGACTTGTGCTATGGCTAATGGTTGACAAAGGAAAGCCAAGGCTCTTCCAAACTAAGTCACCTTACTCTACTTTAATCTCCTAGTTATATTATGTAAATACTAAAATATATACATTCAAAACTCTATTAATCTATTAACTTGGAAGGTTTGTGGATACATCCCTACCTTACAAATACTTGACTCTCTTGACCAACCGAATTACCTTTATGGTGGTTTGTGGTTTGTGTTTTGGTTAGCCTTAAAGGCACTACTTGACTCTCATGACCATCCGAATCACCTTTATGGTGGTTTGTGTTTTGGTTCGCCTTAAAGGAAATGGATGACTTTCTTGTACTCTTGAATCTTCCTCTGAATCTAAATTCATTCTTTTTCAACTCTAGTCTAACCGGAGCTAAATTTTTGTCAAGACTCTAACGGGAACTTAACGAACGCACCCTAAGGTGAGTTCATACTTGTCCCCTTTTTATTCTTTAACTCTTTGGGGCTCAACATGTATCTATACAAAAACCTTAAACTTTTTCATACTCTTATGCTCAATCTAATGCTTATATGCTATGCTATGCTATGCCATGCTAGAATCTAATTCTTACATACAAATGTCTATTAGCATACAACTCACCTTACATGTATAGCGCTATAGGAGTGACACACTGCCCCCTTTATGAGCCATGTTAAGTTTCCATTTGTGTATTTGAGTGTTGGTGCCTTATGTATGGTTCTGTATGCGCATGACTATGACATGATATTTTATACATGTTGCAGGAAATATGTGATTCATTGATTCAAGAAACTCGTTAGGGTTGGACTTAGAAATGCACCGCTTTATTCTTTGATCTCTATGAATGTTGTATTTCTTTTTAAACAATTTGTATTTCTTGCTTCTAGCATTATGAAATGAAATCTTTTAAATTATATTGTCACAACTCTAGTATCATGAAGTCTTTGAACAATCTATCACAAGTCGCGCCTCGATGTATTCCGCCATAGGTTGGGGTGTGACAGTTGGAGAGTGGAGCCGGGGCTGTGGAGTGTGGATAGCGTCTGATAAGTGATATGGTTAAATGTTAGGGTTAGGGTTAAGTTTTTAAAACATATGAATTAAGATACTTAACAAAAGGAAATAAATAATAAAAATAAAGGGTAAGTTTAATTAAATGAACATAAACGAACAAAAATAAACGAACGAACATAAACAAACAATAATGAACGAACAAAACGTGTGTTCATGTACGTTCGTTTATTTAAACGAACAAAAAATTGTGTTCGTGTTCGTTCATTTATTTAAATAAACGAACATAAATGAACTTTCTGCCAAACAGTTCATGAACGTTCGGTTCGTTTACAGGCCTAATTGTATGAAAGTGCGGTAAAAAAAATTTTTTGAATGTTACCCCTAAATTTTTGGTCTAGATCTGCCACTAATCATGAACTAAAAGTGGGTTTAAGAATGATAAAGTAGAAGATATACAACAAAAGAACAGGTTTACAAAGGTTTAAATTGCGTACCATGAACGTTAAACACACTAACAAAACGATACAATATATTTGGATAAAAAGTGTTTTTGGCCAAGCCAACGTGTACTGCAAAGTTGACTATTTTGACCTAACCACTTGTTGAAGCTAATGAGAATACAATGATCCTAAGGACAAATTACAGCCAATTGTTTTTTTCCCTTAGTGAGAAAGTATACAATACATATATATCTTAACGTGAGAAATGTAGGAAGCAACCAGAGAATGACACCTGTAAACCATAGTTAAGTTTACTTAACCTAAACCTGGTTGATTAAAAGGGTAAATTAGTCCTTTTATTGTTCGTTAATCTTTGATAAATTCAATCACAATTCAATTATAATCGACAATAATTCTATTCAATTCATGATCGATTATGTATTTTAGATTGACGATCTAATCAATTCACGATTCAATTAACAATACTGTTATTTGATTATAAGTATACTCTGTTTTTTCAATCGATCAATTTTTTAACGATTGATTTTTTACTGATTATCGTGTGATTTTCTTAGTTTTACATCTTGATTATATGTTTGCTAATTAAAATCAAGGATTGTGGATGTATTTAGAGACAGAAAGATATTCAGGATGTGAGTTAGGGTTAACAGTAATGGTATGATAAAGATGATGATATAAAACGTGCGCTTAGGGTTAACCAATTGTTATTTAATGTGCGTCTATATAAATGAATATGTGGTTTCTCAATGTTTTTGTAAGTGCGTTTAAGCAGTATACACGTGCGTCTATCCAAACCATATGTATGCGTTTACAATCTTATACACGTGCGTTTATAATCAATTATTGGAAACAAACAATAACAGTAATTCTCGTGAATAATATTTTCTCACCTTGTTATTATTGTTTACTTTATATATTTATCTCTACAAAATCATTTTATACACATCACAATTGAATCACAACGTATCTATTTTTGTTTTCCAGTAATGGTTTCATTTTCATCAACAAAATCTGAAATGATTAAAAGGATTCAGGAGCAAATTTCAAAAGATTATGCTTCTGAGGGTCGTCTGACCAATAATCTATAAAGGATAAATGATGGCATGAGCAAGAGAGATGAGATTTCCAAGCTTCTTATGCGTATGCCTAGCTCAAGTCTTCATGAACTTGCAGTTATCTTTATGATTGATGCAAAAAAAAGGCGATGTTAATCTTATCGAACAACTTACAAAATGCATAGCCCTTTTGAGGTGTTTTATTGAATTTAAAATCCAGTTCCTAAAATCTATGTAAACTCCCAGGGAACTGATTATGTACATGTTTTTGTAGTTTGTATGAGTTGCTTCTGATGTGTGTTTTTTTTTCTTAGTTATTGTAATGTGCGTTTGAAATAAGTAAACACATGTACAAGTGTGTTTAAGTGAAGTCAGAATAATCTATTCTATTTTGTAACATGCGTTTAAATGATCATTCATTCACATAAAAGTGCATTTAAACTAATATGATAATAAACCAAGTCAGTAAGCTGTTCGAATCATTAAACAATGACAAAACCCCATGACCATCTTTATATTGCATCCACCCTCCTTAGTAATTTTTTTAAAGGCATTCTCCAACAGCTTTGTCTTTGCCTTGATTGGTCTTTTTGTGAACTTGTTAGCATCGTCAATAATATGATCTCTGACCAGGTTGTAAGGTGAGAGTACAATCTTTGCTACGTACTTGAACCGCAACGCACTCAACTACTTCCTTTGATAATCCGATTCACCTGCAAAACCACAATTCCAAAATTTCTGCCCTTTAAAAGTTTCTATGTGCCTCATAGCGAATACGCCACAGTCTTCTACGTTGTCTAGAGTCCTCCACGTCATTTCTCGATTTATAATAGGTAATATACGCAAAGGTTTTTAACCCCTGCACTTCTAGGACAGGTTCTCATCCAGCAATGGCACAATGTTTGTCTCTACAAATATTTTTGCAAAATTCAGTTAATTATCATAATATTTGTTCATGTTTTTGTGTTTAATTGTGATAGTAGATTGTTACATACCAATATTTTGGTCACCCCTTTATATCGTTTTCCAAACTCTTCATCCTCTTTTGAGTTGTTAAGCAACTCTGTGACTGCATTCCTCACATAAAAACTCAAGACATAGAAATGTTTATCTATCAACATTGGCACGATAATCATGTCGAAGTCATCTAATGAGGTTGCATTGAACTTTCGTAGTATATCTTGAACATTTCTATGAAAAATCCAAGCCTATCTGACCAACTAACCCCTTCTTTATAGTAGTTATAAGACTTCATTGCCAGGAAACTAAAAATCAATAAAAATATAAATGAGCGTTTAATACACCTTATGTGTGCGTTTAACAAACATGGTGCTTCTAGGTGTACGTCTAAAGTATAATATGTGCGTTTAAATGTTACCCTGCCCTAGTTTACAAAATACTTATTTTTCATGCGTGCGTCTAATTTATTATATATGTGCGTCTAAAGGTTAACAATCATACCATCATTGTTCTACTCAAAAACAGTTTACGAACAAACCCCTCTTTTCTTCGCTCGGCCTCCTCATAATTTAGAATATCAGTCCATGGATCCAGGGCATTTGTGTGAAGCCAAATTCTTGGATGGAAACTTTCAAATATCACCTTCGGTGTCTCTGTCCCAACCTCTGAGTGAAAACAAATTTTCCTGGATTTCACGAAATTAAAAATTAGTATACATTATATAATATTTTACAAACAATAAGAAAATGACACTTACAATCTATCCCTAATTGGTGCAAACATGTATTCTGTTATTCTTATCTCCTCTGTTGTTAGTTGTTCAATGAGGCACATGGTCTTCCCGGTGTATGGAGATCTTAAAGCCCATGATGGCTCTTTGTCCCTGTTTGGCCTTCCACAATCAACCACTGCTTTCCCCTTGCCTTTCCCCTGAGCTTTTTCTGTTGGATTTTCCTTATCAGGCTTTTGTGCATTTGGTGTTTCATTTACATCTTTGACCGCATAAACACATGGTTCGACAGTTTGCAGCATGTTTATTGTTGTGTCTGTTATCTCTTCTTCTTGATTTTCAGCTTCTAAGTTTGCATCCTTATCCAATTCGTGCTTGTCCAAAGCAGCATTATCGTCACCATCCTGATCATCATTTTCCCCATCGTTCCTTGTTGAAGTTCCATTACCTTCAACAGCCTCTTCTTGTTCCTCAACCCGAGCATCTTTTTCTGCCTCATTCCTTTTTGAAGTTTTGTTAACTTTAGACTTAACATTTTGTTCAACTTCAAGGCCTACCACATTTTCTTCTATGTCCACCACATTTTTTCAACCTCAAATTCAACATTGCTTTTCGATTGTTTGTTATTCAATTCATCCCACTTTGTACACCTTTCCATTATTTCAGGCACCCAGAAATACTTCCTTCGTGCTTGCTTAACCATTTCTTCCATCTCCTTTTGTATTGCTTGATACTTCTTTATGTTCTTATCCATGGTTTTAATCCAAATCTGAGACAACAGAAGACAAATACATAGTTAATGATATTGTGCATTTAAAGTATCATATGTGCATTTAAATTTACAGTATAACACAACATGTGCGTTTAAGTAAAATACACGTGCATTTCAGTATACTTACACAGTGCGTTTAAACTTCACACGTGTGCAAACATGTGCTTTAAAATTTCACAGTGTCTTTAAAATTTGTACCTTCTTTGCTTTCATTGTTCCATCATACTCTGCCTGTCTAATCTCCAGATTATAATAAAGACAAACTACTACTATTCCTAAGAGTACACCCAAAGCCAAATTGGCTTGGGTTCATTAATCTAACTAATTTACTCTTTGTGCAGAGGGTCTCCAATGGTCTAAATATCATTTGGTATGTTGATAGTGGAGGCTCAATGCACAAGACTGGATGCAGGTACCTGATCAACAATTTCATAAGTCAAAGAGAAGGATCTGTGTCCTTTGGGAATAATGCAAAAGGATATGTGCTAGGATATGGCAATATATCCTCAGGCAAAATGCATCTTGACAAGGTCAATCTGGTTGAAAACCTTGAGTACAACTTGCTGAGTGTTTCACAGATAAAGGATATTCTTCCTTTTTTCACCAAAACATCATGCAAGATCATATCACCAGAAGGCCAAAAGTTGATACAGAAGATCATTGAAGATCATACTTTGTTGATAGCCAAAAGATGTGGCAATGTCTATGCAGTGGACATTGAAAAGGAAAAAAATACCAAATAACACTGCCTGTTTCTTCTCAAAGACATCAACTTCAGAGACAAACCTTTGGCATAGGAGACTTGACCATGTGAACTTTAAAACCATAAATAAAGTCACAAAAATGGGCTTGGTCAGAGGTCTACCCTTGAAACTATACCAGTGTCAAGAACACTGTGTATCCTGTTTAAAAGGAAAACAGCATAAGTCCTCCTATAAGTCTATTAAAGAATCAAGAACAACTGCATGCCTTTAGCTACGTCATATGGACTTATTTAGGCCAGTCAAAATCATGAGCCTTGATAAGAAGAAGTACTGATTAGTCATCATTGATGACTACTCAAGATTCATATGGGTCTTCTTCTTATTTTCCAAGGATGAGGCAACAAAAGTTATCAAGTTCTTCATTCTACAAGTAGAAAAACAATATTCTCTCTTTGTCAAAACCATTAGAAGTGAAAATGGGACAGAGTTCATGAACAAAACTCTGGATGAATTCTATTTGTCTAAAGGGATTGTTAGACAATTCACAATTCCCAGAACTCCTGAACAAAATGGTGTGGTAGAAAGAAAGAACAGAACATTGATTGAAGCAGCAAGAACAATGTTAGCTGATTCAGGCTTGCCTCTTTATTTTTGGGCTGAAGCAGTCAACACAGCTTGTTATGTTCATAATAGGGTTCTAATCACAAAGAAACATTCCAAAACTTCTTATGAAATTCTTCATGGCATTATGCCCCTTATCTCCTTTTTTAGGGCTTTTGGATGTCAATATTTTATCCTCAACATCAAAGACTCTATTTCAAAGTTTGCTGCTAAAGTTGATTCAGGTTATTTTCTTGGTTACTCTTCAAGTAGAAAATCCTACAAGGTATTCAATTCCAGAACCAAGATAGTTGAAGAAACACTGAATGTCAAGTTCAATGAGTTAAAACATTCACTCATTCCAGCACATCCTGCTGAACTCTTTGACCTTGACAGTTTTAATTTCGGACCTGAAAAGACTGTTGATTCATCTAAACCCATTTATTATGGTGATCAAGGGTTTGATGATGGTCTTCCATCATGGACTCCAAATACAATCATTAAATTAACTTCCAAACCATCAGAAGTTCCTCAAACTTCTGATTCAACAACTGCTGATGTACAAACTCAAACATCTGATTCAGCTCCTGCAACTACTAAAGATGTTCAAACAGCTGAACCAGATATTATCAACCTCAGTGGTTTGTTTGAAGAAGTATAAGAGCCTAGACCTGTCAGTGGTTTACAACAACTGATTGAACACAAAGATCATCCCTTTGATCAAATCATGGGTGACATTGCATCAGGGGTACTTACAAGAAACCAGCTTTCCAACTTTTTCTAATTCTCAGCATTTATCTCTCAGTTAGAACCTAAGAAGTATCAAGAAGCCCTTAAAGACAACAGTTGGGTTGAAGCAATGCAAGATGAACTTTTACAGTTCAAGAAGCAACAGGTTTGGGAAATTTGTCCCTTTTCCAAACAAACAACCAATTGGAACAAGATGGGTTTTCAAAAACAAACAAGATGAGTCTGGTTTAATCATCGAGAACAAGGCAAGACTGGTGGTACAAAGTTATTATCAAGAAGAAGGAATTGATTATGATGAAACCTTTGCTCCAGTTGCAAGGCTTGAAACCATTAGGTTATTTTTGGCTTATGTTATTTCCAACAAAATTAAAGTTTTTCAAATGGATGTAAAAAGTGCATTTTTATATGGAAAAATAAAAGAGGAAGTGTATGTTTGTCAGCCACCTGGGTTTGAGGATCCTTCTCATCCTGATTGGGTGTACAAACTTGACAAGGCTCTTTATGGGCTAAAACAGGCTCCTAGAGCTTGGTATGAAACACTTTTAAACTTTTTACTCAAAAATCACTTCACAAGAGGCTCCATTGATAAAACTCTTTTCATAAAGCATGTTGGAAATCACATCCTACTTGTTCAAATTTATGTTGATGATATTATTTTTGGTTCAACAAATTCAAAACTGTGTGATGAATTTAAGAAACTCATGCAATCAAGATTTGAGATGAGTACCCTAGGAGAACTGCAATACTTTTTGGGACTGCATATCAAACAAACAACAAGTGGAACTTTTATACATGAATCAAAATATGTTAAAGATTTATTAAGCAAATTTTCTTTATAAGACTGTAAATTAGCTTCCACTCCCATGACACCAATCACACAAGTTGAACCAGATGATCAAGGGAGACAAATTGATCAAACCATGTATAGATGTATGATAGGTTCCCTATTTTATTTAACTGTATCTAGACCAGATATTATGTCTTCAACATTTGTGCTAGATATCAATCAGCCCCTAGCGAATCACACCTAATTGCAGTCAAAAGAATTTTTAGATAGTGACTATGCAGGGTGCAAAATGTCAAGAAAATCAACATCTGGTGGTTGTCAATTCTTGGGAAACTGTCTGGTGTCCTGGCAATCAAAGAAGCAAACATCTGTGGCAACTTCAACTGCTGAAGCAAAATATATTGCAGCTGCAAGTTGTACATCACAAATCCAGTGGCTTCAATATCAATTACTTGATTATGGAATTAAAGAGACCAAGACCCCATTGCTTGTAGACAGTAAATCCGCCATTAGCATAATTCAAAATCTTGTTCAGTTTTCAAAGACTAAACATATTGAAATCAGGTATCATTTCATATGGGATTGCTATGAAAAAGGCAAGATAAAGGTGAAACATGTGACAACAGCTAATCAAACAGCTGAGATATTCACCAAACCCCTTGACACGTCAACATTTCAGAAGTTAGTATCCATGCTTGGGGTGCTAAATTTTGAATAAGTACTGTAAGTGTTTTTCATTTTCCTGCACATATTTTTCTTTCACTTACATTGTTACTAATCTGTCACAAAACTTCTGAAAAACAAAAAGAGAGAAACTACTGATGTACAAAAACATCAGAATGGGGATATTTTTAGAAAAATGATTAACTTCTGATAAAATAAACTTCAGAAGTTATGAATAAAGTGTTTATAAATGTTCTCATCAGTTGTTAACAAACTACTGAAGAGAAAATGGGAATTACTGATGAATATTGTTCTTCATCAGCAGTTTTGTCAATAAGGGTAAATAAGACATTTCCCATTTCAGAAGTTTGACCTAGGGCGGTTATAAACTTCTGATAAACACCTTTTCTCACTCTTATCCTTTCAAAAAGCAAAATTCTCTCCTTCTCTCTCAAAAACACTCACAAACTCTCCCATGCAAACAACAAAAACACTGTTCAATCCACACATACACATGGCTCTTATACTGAAACAGGGACATAATAAACGAGGCTACTTTGTGAAAGATGAAGCCTGGTCCCAATACAATGAAATCATTGATTTATTCGTCCAATCCCAATACAACACTGCTTTCACCATTGATCCTCCAATTCACATTCAAACTCTTAATGAGTTCAGGGCGAACGCCGAGGCGGTGATAGTGAACAACAGAGTGATTTCCCTCAAATCAACTATCCAAGGGAAGGTTATGCCAATCACACCGGCTACATTGGGAATAAGACTTGGTCTGGATGATGCTGATGCAGCAGAGAACATTCCCAATTCTGAAATTCACTTAACCCCATGACAGAGTGTGGTTACCAAGGTACTCTCTCACATGCAACAATCTATAAGAAAGATTTTTAACCAAAATACAAACTTTTGTTTCATTACATAATCATGTGTTTAAGTCCCAAAACTGGATCTTATGATCAGATGCCTTCTACTTTTCAACCTATTTTTCATTCCATTGTGAATGAAACAAAATTCAGGGCATCAGCACTTTTCTTTAATGAGTTGGTGTTGTATCACCAAAATTATAAAAAGAAATTTTTGTTGTATCCAAGGTTCATCATGCATTGCATAATTAAAGAACATGTAAAACATCACTTTTAAACCCATTAACCTCACAAGCATACTCAAGGCATAACAAACCGGCAGCCTTGCCTGAAGATGACCAAGGGGAACAAGAACCAGTCCCCATGGAACCTACATCTTCCAAACCCTCATCTAAAAAGGCCAAGAAACCCAAAAAACAAAAATCAAAACCCACCAACCCTAAAAGAAAGGCAGTTCAGGAAGTTGAGATGCCTGAAACTGCTGACGTGCAATCTGCACTTGTTAAAGATGTGACTGAAACATCCTCTCAGTCTCATCCATCTCAAACCCCCAAAAGAGCACCCATTACAATTTTATTTCATAGGAAGAAACTTAAAATGCCATAACTACTGATCCTTCATTTGAAACTGCTGACCCCTTACCCAAAACTACTGAACTAGAAATATCTCACACCATAATAGAAATTGCCAAACTTCTCTTTGGGCTAAAAGAAACAATCCCATCTGAACATGTCATTCCCCAACAAACACATCAAACAGAGGATATACCATCAGAAGTTGACATGGATGTGGATGTTAATATCCGTATCCCAAGAGATGAGGATGAACCAAGGTGTCTAAGCCCAAACTTAGATACTTTAGGTGCATTTAAGGCTGGTACTACTCATTTACCATCCAGTGGTGGATTTGAGGACAGAAGTAGCATAGCTAAGACCTCAAATGTGGCAACTACTAATGAAGGCTTTATGCCTGAAGTAGGAAATCCTTAGTACCAAGACAAAGAGGTTCATAAGAAAACTAGGTTAGGACTAGCTCATGATACAACTGATGATGTTCTCATTGAGCATATCAGTAGGGATTTAGATGATTCCATTGATTTGGATGATGATTCAAACTCTCCACAACATGAATTGACGGCTACTTATGAAGGTCCTGAATCTGATGTCTATAAGCTCAAAGAGCTGGTCACAAAAGATCAGGTTAAAGACCACTTGAACCTTGATTCCCCTAAAGTGGCATCTTCGGTTCAGACTGAAGATCACCCAAAAACACCCCCTCCACATCAAAAGCCTACCCAATTCACTGGGTCATCAAGCATAGACTTGAACCAACTATGCAGCCCAGCTGGTCCCCTATACCAGATTATGAACACCCTCATTTCTCAACATCTCAAATCATTTACAACTGCTTTGGAGTCGAAGACCAACACTCAATTTGAGGTGGTCAACAACAAAATTAGTGAGCTGTCAAAGAAGATAGACAACAACACAAAACAACTTGCTAAATTATCTGGTGTAACTTCTTTACCTATTTGGTTTCTAGAAGTGGATGAAGCCAAAAAGGGGGAGAAGATTAAAGAACCAACAGTGTCACTTGAAGCCAGTACAAAGGCAAAAGAGGCACAACAGCAAAAAGATGCCCAAAAATAAAAAGAACATCAAGAAAGGCTCCTTAAAGAAGCTAAAGAAGCAGCTGAGAAGTCCCAAGGCCAAATTGAAGAAACTGCTGAAGTCCAAGAAAGTACTGAAGACAATCCTTCAGTAGTTGATAGCCTGATCAACACTTCAGTAGTTAACACTTCCTACATTCAAACAGAACAGTTTTCTAAGGCAAGTAAAGACATTCCAACTGACATTCCAATGCCTGCACCCACTCAAACAATTGTCTTAAACCCTGCTCCTATATCAATGTCAAAAGAACTTTTGGAGAAGAGTTTAAAAGCAACTCAGAAGAAGGTCAAGGAAGATAAGATTTGGAACAGCCTAGAAGAAAGGGATGACTTAAGCTACAATGAAAAGCTTGAGAAATATGAAGAAAAGTTGGGTGAGTTAGAATAGCTAGAAAGAGTTGCTGAGGAGGATAAAAGACAACAACTGATGACATACATCACCAAGAACAGCAAGACAAAGAAATACTTACTCAAAGGGCTCTCTATGGATGAATTGACAAGAAGAGCTCAGATTGTATTTGACAAACTTGCCACAGAAAAAGACAGAAAAGCAAAGAGAGCTGAGGTCATAGAAGAGTTGGTAGCTAATGGATTTGGTTCAAAAACTTCAATGTCAAAATGGAGAGAAGATACCTTATATGAAACTTATAAAAGATTCAAGGCTGATAAGGCTGCAAATCCAGAGAAGTTCAAAACTTCTGAAGTGTCACAAACTTCAGTAGTTAGATCTTCTGGTGCAAGACAATCAGCATCAAAGCCTGCTACCAAAAAGAAGCCAGAGGAGACCATAAAGACTGATTTCAAATTGGTATTGTTAGAAGGCAATACAGTGGTACAAGGAGACTTTGTGGTTGAAGAGAAGCCTCTGCTAACACAATTCAAAGATCCTTCCACATTTGCTTACCAATTACAACATACAATTACAGACAAAAAGCACAATAAGGTAATCACTGAACATCATCTCCCTACCTTTAACATACCTGATGTTATGCATGCTGAAGAAGGAAGAGAATCCCACCTGAAGGTCACTGAAGTAGAAAACATTCCACATTCAAGATCAACCCAGGTGACTAGCTTAGTCCCCTACACTTTAGACTTTGACGAATCTAAAGTGAATATAGTGAAATGATCCTTTACTGATTCCAACTCAGTATTGATCACAAGAAGAGATCGTTCAAGAAAGGTCTTCAAGTCTATAACTGAACTGAAGAAACTTTCTACAAAAAAACCTGCTCATAATCCAACATCTTGAACAACAACAAGGATCTCTCACTAATGAACAACTGTAACAACTCAAGACTTCCATGTTTAAAGAAATTTGGAAAATACTTGATCGCAGAAAAAGAGAATAAAGGATTGAAGAAACCACTTTTGCAAGCCTTAGTCTAATTCTTATTCTGCCAAAAATGCTAAGTATGGAAACAGCTGAAGAACAAGATTCAAAGTGCTGAAGAAGAAAAACATCAAGTGTTGAAGAGTAATGATCAGAGGTTCTGAAGTCAAACCAAACAAGTTAACTGAAGAACCGCTGAAGACAAACTACTCATCAGTAGTTTGTCACTCATCAGATGTTTTAATAGAATGTTCCTACCGCCTTTGAACTTCAGTAGTTTAGTTAAATATTAGTATTCTTAGATCTTTTGTACAAGTACCAATGCTACAGCCTGTTGTAGTATTTCTACTTATTATATTGCTTCAATATTTCTCTTGTACGTTTACACTTAGTCTATAAATAGATGGGTTCATCCCACTATTTTAGACATTCCTTTTGTAGTTATTATTTCCATTATATCTGAGAATAATTGAAGCATTTACTGTTTTATTCATTAACTGTTTTAGATTCTCACTTACTGCTTTAGTTTCATAACTCAAGGGGAGTATTTATTACTGTTTAAAAGTACATCTTTAACTTGAACACTTAACTTATAATCCGTTGTGCAAATCACTTTGATAGTTTAAATATACAAGTGTTCATGATAAGAACCTGTTAAACCAAGAAACTGATCCAACAAACCAGAAAGCTCTTATGCAGCAAAGAAGAAGGGAAAGAAAGCAATGTTAATAGATAAAGATTCAAAAGATGATTCTTTGGGGGTAAGTGATTCTGGTGATGAAGAAAGGACTGATAGTGAAGTTGAAATAAATCCCAAGGACACTAGTGATCCTGAGGATACAACTACTCTGGTTGATGAATTGGTTGTTGCACAGCTACAAAGATAACTAGATCAAGATCCTAACTTTGTTCCTGGAGACGAAGTATTAGATGTTGATGACTTTGATGGTTCTCTAGTGGCTGCTTAGTCTAATAAGCATGGACGTCTAAAGTCCATGGCTAAGAAATAATTGAAGATAGCAAAGAGGAAGAAATATTTAGAAAGTTTGATTAAAGGGTCTGAATCATCAAGTGCAACAGCAACAACTACATCAGCACCTACACTAGCAACAACAACACCAGCTTCTTCACCCGCACCAAAAGAAAGATCTGAAATCAAGAAGATAAAAAGATCAAAAGAACTAGAAGTTGTCAAAGTTAAACCACCAACATAATCTTCACAACAGCAGAATCCATCTAGCATTTCCAAGACTCTGAAGGAAATGTTATCTAGTTTCGACAAGCCATCATCAGCTAAACAACCAGAATCTAGTTCTCAAGCAACTGCTACGGTTTTAAGATGCTTTGAATATGATGCAACAACAAATAGCTCAATTGATGAATGTTTTCAATGTTCAAAAGGCAAACACTGTGAAGAATCGGCAAGAGATTAAAGAGCTAAAAGACAATGAGAAAGACATGTTGCTGATCATAGCAAAGTCAAGAGAAAAGTAGGATGAACCAGAGAATTAAATTACTGAACTGAAGTTTCAAAATTCAAAGATGCAACTCACTAATGTGAACAACGAGAAGCTTATTGTTGCAGTAGAGAATGAGAACAACAAGTTCAAGAAAATAGGTGACAAGCTTTATGAAAAGAAGTCTAAAGATCAAGTTGATGAGGAATCTGATGAAGAAGATGATGAAGATTTTGGTGAGGACGATGGACTAGATGATGATGATAATGATGATGATGATGGTGCTGATAACAAAGGTGGGGAAGGTTTAGTTAAGAGTGATGACATAGATGATGAGATAGAGAATTATTCTTACGAGCGTCGTGCTAAATCAACTGAAGATACGTCAAAGCAATCAAGAGAACAAGGCAGATCGGGTGCAATGACTGATGCTGATAAAGAGAGGCTAAGACAGATGATTAAACGAGAACGTGTTTCTCTCAAGTTCACTTCTAAGTTCCGGGAGATATTTGTGACTAATGATATGAAGATGTACTTAGAGTATCAGCATCACGAATTAGAAAATGGGGAAGTCAACACGGAAATGACTAGAGAGATTCTTGAAGGCATTGCACAACAAGCTAGAATAACGTTTGAAGAACTGATCAATAAGAAAGATATTCTAGACCTGCCAGTGATTGAACCTAGAAAGCATTCAGATGATGCAAGTGTGGACAACTTTGATGAGATAGAGATTGAAGACATAACTCATGAAGAATATCTAGAGTACTTCAATATCAAAGACCATACGAGTGTCTGATGGGGTGCTGGTGTTTCAATAAAACTAAAACTTCTTTTCAAAAAGGGCAAAGTTCCGAATGAGGTGCCAAAAGATTTGGTGAAGAGGTGATTAAGTGAGGAAACAGAAAGACACTTACAAGTTTTAAATTTATAATTTAAAACGATAGTTGCTCAACGTTCTTGACCTAGCATAATAGGCAAGCTTACCTATCATGTATAATATAGAAATGTGCAAGTACCGAGTATCAAATCCATGGACAAGATTTTTAATACT
Organism: Ambrosia trifida; assembly: GCA_028751855.1. Taxonomy (NCBI): domain Eukaryota; kingdom Viridiplantae; phylum Streptophyta; class Magnoliopsida; order Asterales; family Asteraceae; genus Ambrosia; species Ambrosia trifida. The sequence continues at coordinate 124,658,787 of CM054128.1, read as the reverse complement.
CAGCTTTCCTAAAAATTACTAAGAGACTTTTAAAATGAGAAGAAAAGTAAAAAGAGAGATGTAAACTTTAGGAGAAATCAATGACAAAACAATGGTGTTACTTCGGGATCAGATGGAACCTAGTATGATAATAGTAATCTTCTATTAAAGTGGTGTTTTTAAGTTGCACACTTGTGCTTTAACTTAGAGTTGCATAACTACATTATCTAGAGGTGATTGTTTTGCATAATTGTATAAACGACTCGTGTTCTTAATGTTTTATGAGGGTCTCCCAAACCGGGCAGCTCACCTCTCAGCAATGGAAAGAAAATGACTCGAGACTGGGTCGACTCAACCCCGAATTACCTACCTCCCAGTGTTGCGATATAGACATCTAACTACTCTAGACTTTTATGAATAACTTGTCGGTGGCCGGAGCATGACCAAACAAGTTACCACTTAATATCATAGAGTCGTGACTGGCCAGAACACGTGCATCCCTTACTTGATTTAATTAACTTATTAAAAAGTGAGTGGTCTATTACTAATTGTGTGGCAATATAGTAATGAAAGAAAATAAAGACCGTTTTCTTTCAACATGGGTTCATCAATCCTTAACTTGCGCCAAAGCTTTCACATAGATAATGAAGCTAAGTCGCAGAATTAAGTCTTGACTTATCACCAAGACCGAGTATAAAGACCGTACCGACCCTAAGTGAGATTTTGATATTAGAGGATTAAGCCACTAAGTGTATGTATTTCTACCCACAAATAGGCTAATCACTACTCGCGGGATTAGGTTAGCTCACAAGTGCATGGGTTGTTACACACCATGGGCACACTCATGAGTCCTCCCACTTCCTATCAAGACGCTTACAAGACCAAAGACTAAGTGATTTATTAATTAACTCATTAAACAAAGTTTAGAATAGAAAGAATTATTAAGAACACAAAACGCTACTTTTAAATAAAAGATAAACTATTTAATTCATACTAAGTTTCCATCATCACTCTAGGAACACCAACAAAAATCTAGCCTAGCATGGTTGATACAACAAGCTCGCAAGGTTGGGTTTGTGTACAAGACATGGTGGAAGGTTGTATGAAGATTTCAAGAGGTTTTGGGTGATTTCGAGTTTTTTCTCTCTTGATTGTGGTGTTTATGGAATGATCCTAGGCTCCAAAGGACACTCACAATCCTTAAGGATGGCTGGAACTTCGTGGAGAAGTGTTAGTTTTTGAGTGGAAAGGGATGCTTCAAAATGTGGGGTGGAGGCCTCTATTTATAGGCAAATCAGCTCAAGCACACTCATGCTCACTCCCTGGCACGCCGATGCTCGACAGCAGGTATTGTTGCAGATGTAGAGATGTCTGTATTTAGGGCAAGCACGCCCATGCTTCGGCATGGAGCACTCCCGTGCTTCCCAGTACTTGTGACTGTCTTGTTAGTTTTTGTCGGTATAAGCCTTGGGGAATACGTTTCAGTATGCACGGTCGTGCACTAGCATGTGGCACGCCCGTGCTCTTCTTTAAAAGCTGAATTTGGCCTCTACTGACTTGGAAATGTTGAGTTGTTGACTCAAAACAGTTGCACGACCGTGCCACACCTGGCAGAGCTTCAAAGTCTTCAATCCTTCATCTGTTTAGTGCCGTTTTGTGCTGGTTTCCACTTCTTTCCACCTCCTGACCTCTGATCCTGCAATTATCAACAAAAGAGATAAATGTTGACAAAACATAGATAAAAGCACGACTTTGAGTATAAGGTAGGTGATAATTATGTGTACACATGTTGATGAAGCTGTTCTGAAAGAAGCAGAGAAGGTTGCTACTGAAAAAGAGAAGACCGTGATTGATGAAGTGTTTGATGATACTAGAAAAGAAGATGTATATCATCAATCAGATGCTTTGAAAGATTATTTGAGAAGATTGAGATAAGGGACTGCTAATCATCCAATTCCACCAATCCAAGCCAACTTTTACAAGTATCATAGCAAGATTTTCAAAGGACGTGCAATCAGTTGGAAGGTCTTTCCACAACTGAGGTGTGTCGGGGTTAAATGGGAACATGGAATTTAGTATTTCAGCAAATTCGATGATTTGAAGACAATACCTTACTGTGCTATAAGAGATTTATGCCGTCATCCGTTGATCGGGGCTAGTGGATTACTGGAATACATGACAGACAAGATGACTCGTGAAAATTAGACAAAGCGGGATGTTTCCAATTATCAGTATCCGAAGAGAATTGTACATAAAGAGATTGACACGAAGAATAATATGTTGTTCATGACATTAAAGTATAAACAAGCAAAATACATGAAGAAGATACCGTTGATGCCGATAAAACAAAATATTAGTGATTACTTTACATTATGGTATTATGGTTGGAGAACAGGCGAAGCAGTGATTGTGATGGATAATGAAGATCCAAGCTTTGCACGAAAATTCGTATATTTGACCCTATATGGCTGAGGAACTGCTCGAAAGAAGATATTGAAACTCTGTTTTTCAATCCAATCTATTTTGATGTGTTAGACATAGAGCAAGCATGGAGATTTCAAGCTGTTATCAAGTGTTGCTTTGCTTATGATCTACACACTGGTTGTGACTATAAAGATCTGCTGGGAAAGCATACGGTGAAGGTACAGAAACCTAAAGAGAAGAACGTTGCTGGTAAGACGAAGATTGCCAAGATTAAGCTGAAAAACATGCTGATCAACAACTGAAGATACCCAAGCTACAGAGAAGGAGGAGTCTGTAGATGCATATTCATATTTGTCTATAGCTTTTGGGTCAATCGAGGCGTATTTGGTTGTAAGTTGTATTGGTCAATCGTCGAAGTCTTTGTATTTGTGGTCGTTAGGGCGAATGAGAAATCTCATTTCTCATTCGTGTGCTTGTTAGGGAGAATGAATCCATTCGTACTATCGATAGGGCGAATGAGCATTTAGTGTATATAGGTGGGTTGGAAACGAGCCTAGGCAGTTAGAATCTGTTATCCTTTGAATGTTTTAGCGCCAATTCTTTGTTCAAAACCCTAGTTTTGCTATATCTGAGTTATTGAGTCATGTAACTGTTATAAGTTGATTATAATAACAAATATAAGAGTTTTAATGGATTTCGCACGCGTTTTTACATAGATTTCATATCATTTTCCTAGAGCCGAGGGGATTCCGCATCCGGAGGTTTATATATCGTTGAGATATTGTTGTATGAAAGTTGTAATCAGTTGTATACAACACAGTTTTTAAGGGGTGCGAGGTGGACTCCCGGTATGAGACTAAAGTTAGTAAGTTTTACACCACTAACCTGCAAATTTTGTTAGTTTGTACTAGGCTCATTATAACTCTAATGTTCAAAACTCAAACCTATTATGCTACTAGCCCACTTAACTAACTTGACCATTAATCCATTAGCCAATACTCATGAAACTTTAGCCCACTTAAAAAAAAAAAAAAAAAAAAAAAAAAAAAAAAAAAAAACACTTTGCGGATTGACGATGATAACTATCAAGAACCAAATGTTGGATAATATAAAATGTGAAGAGTTGATCTATCAATTTGATATTACTTTAATCATCGTTTAGAAGAATATACAGTTTACGTTACTTATTTCGTTAAGGCTTAAAGCTAAGGGCAACTTTTCCGCAACTTGGCCAGGGCACTTTTAACTTTTACGGACAACCCTGGTTGTATGCATAATAATTTATTAAAACCAATGGAACCAAATGGTATTCAGCCTATTTTTACATGATTTTTGATTTTTTGAGTAGAAAGAAAATCAACAAATAAAATTCAAAGGAGAAATCAAAATCTTTTTTCTTCAATAGCAAATAATATAAATTTTCATTCTAATTCACATGATTAAAATTGTTGTTTTTTCATATTATAGTATATTAAATATTAATTTATATGCTACATCGTAACACATATTGTGTTTTAATAATAGATTTATCTATCTCACAAAAATCCCAAGATATAACATGGTTTATTATAGAGACGAGATATTTCACCCCACGTCTTATCTCATGGTGGCGAAAACTAAAATCACATGACTAGTTAAATATCTAAAAGAGAAAGAAAATATCAGATGGGTTATGATTCTTTAAAAAATTAATATCGGGTGGGTTATGATTCTTGAAAAAGTTAAAAAAATAAATAAATGAAACTTGTGTTTGAAAAGTGTGTTTGGTCTCCAGCCTAGCTGGTTTGATGTAGGGTGAGTTTTCTTTTAAGGGTTTCCATCTTGGGGGTAGGTCACATGTTCGATCCATGCACACCACAAAAAAATTCCCAGTGACGGTTTGAGCTTAGGCAAAAAGGACATCGGTGTGTGGGTAAAGATTCGAACTTAGGACGGCTAGATTAGGGTTATACAAAAATTTTCACTAAGCATTTAAAAAAAATTAAAAAGTCTTTATGAATCAAAGTCATATCTAAAATACCATAAATTCAGAAGGAAAACCATATTATAAAAAAGTTGCATTAAATACAAGATGTGAAAATTTGTTAGAATATATTAAAATTCGTGCCAACCCAACCGATTATGGTACCAACGGTGGGCCGTAGAAACGTAACTTTTTAGCCAAACATGCACGTTGCCAGTATTTTCGACTCAATTCTCTAATTTTTTTAAAGGTTCTTTTAAGGTATACTTTATTAAAAAAACCGGGCCAACCCAACAGTGCACCCAAAGCACACAACATACTACATACAAGCAAATTTATACCATTCCGTCCAGGAAACAAAGAAACGAACTTTAACCTACCTGTATTTTTAAACCACAAATACCCCCATCAACTTCACCTCACTAAGCAGTGGCGAAACTTGGTTTTTGAATCGGTGGGGGCCGGACTCAATTTTTTTCGATCGGTAGTGGCCGGAAGATCAAATCGGCGGGAGCCGAACTCAACCCGGACTCAATTTACCTACGAAATCGTAAAATTTCACTACTGCGCCAAAAATCGGTGGGGGCCAGGGCACCCTCAGGCCCTAAAGAAGCTTCACCCATGTCACTAAGCATGTTTTTAACATGCACCGGCTTATTAGAGAACTTTACCCCGCTTATCGCCCTCCAAAGGCTCCAACAATCAATAATGATAAACAATGGTGGATCTAGACCAATATTTCAGGGGTAACATTACATAATTTTCACATGTAATGTAATACAAAACATAAAAAAAAATTAAAAATACCCTAAAAATATACTACGCCAAAAAAGTTGCGAGGTAACAGACGTTACCCCTGCTTCTTCTCTAGATCCGCCCCAGATGATAAATCCCTTGAAAAGCCTCTTTAGGTGTACCTTTGAGACCAACGAAATTGTGAAGCTCGAGCAAGTCATGGAGGGATAAAGCTTAAATACTCGGCATCCTACACTACGGGCTAATTTGCTGCCATCGTTTAGAGTTATTTAAATTCTAATTTTTATCCCCAAATCTCAATAAACAACTTTGTAAATCCTTTACTAGTTTCACCTCGTTGTTTACTCACAAATAAAGGTAACGCTACCCATTCAAAATTTAAACAAACAAGAGTAAAAGGATAACCACTTTACTTGCATAGAACCGTAACCACAATGATAGTGTTTATTTTTATCTTTTATAAATCATACGTTACAACTTACAATTTACAAACATGTTTATATCTTTGATAAATTATAGATTTAGGACAATTATGACTTTTTAACTGAATATAAGTGGTTACAAACCATAACAGAACAGTTAAATTTGGTAAATAAGAGTTTAATTTGTATGCCAAAGGCATTATAGCCTAGCGGCATCTTGGTGGTGAGATAAGACTTAGGGACCATAAGGTCCTGGGTTCGAATCTCACAAAGGGGGTTTTCTCATAATTAAGAGTTTCCTCCTGAATTGGTGACTTGGTGGTGCAATACGATCGCGTGGCAACATTTGTGGCACGATGATACTCCAGTATTCCGTGAGTGATTCCAATTTGTTGGCCGTTCAAAAAAAAGAGTTTAATTCGTATCTTTAAAATTCAAATTTGTGTATTATTCAAAAAAAAAAAGTAGTATATGCTAATTAGATACGAGAAAACTAATGATAAATATCAAACAATGTCGTAAAATTAAAACTTATATAATGATTAACAAGGTATAAAGGGAAGTTCAATTGAGAACTCATAGTTAGGGAGAGAACTCGAGAACTTTATATTACACATATGTAATATATCTTACTAGTTTTTATCCCGGGAGCGTCCCGGGTTGAAATATTTAATATGACATAATAAAATATATTATTATTATTATTAATATTTTAAACAAATCTCTGCCATAAGTTATCATATTCAAATATATAAAAAAATGAATCTCTGCGTCGGGGTATAAATCTAGTGCCACTACAAATGAATTCGAAAGTTTGTAATTGATCATTCTAAAAAGAACTAACATGAAATAAGAAAAAAAAAGTTAATATTGAAATATCGAACGCATTAGTCTAAGAGTTATGTAATGCGTTAAAAAATTCATGGGTATATGATCGGGTATTTGGGTATGTTGTTTCGGGTAATCGGGTCCGGTATCACCTAATCCTAGACCCAACCCAAACCTACAAGTTTTTTTAAACTAATCTCAAACCCTACACAATACCTGTCGGGTTACAAAAAATAGTAATTTTTTTCTCCGTTTTTATATAGCACTATGGTACTCGTTGGAAAGATAATAAAACGCTCGTTAATTTGGTGTAATTTTTTTCTTTAAAAAATCTCGTATATAAAAGATATGAACGTTTAAAAGTCATGGAAGGAAACATGAGAGAAAAAATAGTAAAGTTTTAATATTTAGATTTAGTAGATTAGGTATTTAATAGATTTTGTTAAAGATTATAATAGATTAGGTTATATCATATTTATTCCTTTTTTTTTTTAATTGGTTTACACTTGCCACATCACATCCTATGTGGCATCTCTCAAAGAAGAGATTGCATAAAAGTATGACATGTAGGATCAATCCCTTTGCAATATATATATACTAGCTGATTACCCCGGGAAGGTCCCGGGGTTGAAAATTTTAATATGATTTAATAAAAAATGATAAAAGAAGAAAACTCAAATCACGAAAAGAGTAAATAACTTAAACATAATCAATCTTAGTTAGAAAAACATTTATTTAAAAAGTTAAAAAAAATAAAAAGCATAAACCATATTAAACATAATACATTATTAAAAGGATAACCTTCAACATATAATCATCTTCACGTAATTTAAAATATGTTACAATTTGACTTTGAGTTATATAGATGTAGAATTCATGAAGGGGTTGAAAAATATAACCATTCTAATAATACTAATACTAATACTAATAATTATTACTCTTTTTAATTAAATAAATAAAAAAATAACCTTGTTATAAGGTGACACCATGTGTTGCAGTGTTGCGCAATTCTTTCTCCTAACTTCTCTTGATGAAGTATACCTATCCATTTTTAGAAGAGTAAAATTTCAATGATAGCATGGCGATTGGGCTGAATTTCAACATCGTAGATAAGAACCTGGTTTAAAAGAAAAATCATGATTAATGAATAAGCTGAACACTTTGTGTTTTTTTTTCTGTACGAACATAACCCCACAAAAAATAGTCGTTTTTTTCTCCGTTTTTTATATAGCACTATGGTACTCGTTGGAAAGATAATAAAACGCTCGTTAATTTGGTGTAATTTTTTTATTTAAAAAATCTCGAATATAAAAGATATTAACGTTTAAAAATTATGGTAGGAACATAAGAGAGAAAAATCTAAATTTATTTTTAAATTCTTTTTTCCTAAAATAACTCAATTTAATTTTAGTAATTGAGAATTGAGAGATAAAGAGATAAATTTAGGGTTTTATGTTTATCTTTTTTTTAATTAAAAAAGGAAATAATTTAAAAACACTAAAATCTTTCAATTATGATGCCACGTGGCAGTTTCTTAGAGAGGTTGAAGGCACCATTGCACGCCACGTCAGCAATGTTCAATTCTTTTATATAGATATAGATATAGATATAGATGTTATATATTACACTGGTGTAATATATTATTATTGCACATCTGTAATATATCATATGTTACACATGTGCAATATATATTACATATGTGTAAAATGAGTTTTCTATTGAACCATCCCCAGAATATAAAAGATCAAATAATGTCGTAAAATTAAATATAGCTTATTACTTAAGTTTTCTGATGTAACTAATTCATCACGTAAGGGGTACAAAACTACAAATATGAGATAGTAAAATTGTTTTATTTCTTTATTAAATGAGCATTCCTATTAGATATTAAAATAAAAAAGGTAGTCACACATTGGATACTTTTTTTTCTTTTTTTTTTTTATCAATTTGTTTTATTATAATGATATATTTACGCAACTACGAATCACAATACTTTTTTTAACAACAAAACAACTTTTATTAATAAGCTAACAAGGAACTGGCGGCAAAATCCGGAAACAACCCCAAAAAATAGTCCAACAACACAAAAGGACCTGCCCCACTATAACAACTACCCGGATCTAATCCATCCGAGACATGTCAAATCTACCCCACGACTCTCACAACATTTTAGACATTCTACCTATATTAGTAATCCACAAAAATGACATCACTTTGACCTCCTGCAAAAATTCTTCTCGCCGACGGCTGCTTTGCATTAAAGACGAGGTCATTTCTGGCCCGCCAAATATTCCAAAATGCCGTAAGAACCACCCCGTGAAATGCCTTCCTTTGGCGCTCGCCTGTGAGTTTACCGAGATGTGTTTACAGGCCAACGCTTCTGTAGTTGGTAACCTGTCAAGAAAAGCCCTCCATGCGACAATACCGACTTTCTTAGGAATCTAATTACACCAAACAAAATCCGTCTTCGGTAACTAATTAGTAGCCGCAAAAATACACCGCTTACAGCCTGCACTGAGAACCCTACTTCTGAGCCGATGACCCATGTCCACGAATCAGGTCCTGACACCAATCGGATCCCAACCAACTCGACCTGCAAAGCATCAAACTGATGCTGCTCCTCAGTCGTAAAAGAGATGTGGCGCCATTCCCATCTCCACTGACCTACTGAACTCCCCTTTTTAATCATGTCTGACACCCAGCACAAGCGGTGTTTTCAAGAGCAAATAAGGCCGGGTACTTACTGCTAAACTAGCGTCCGAGGTCCACCAGTCCAGCCAAAAAAGGATAAAATCACCACACCGCAGATTACCTTTAACAACGTTCTGAACTTCAACATTCATCATGCTAAGTTCATTCGGAATACCCGCGATCTTCTTCCATGGACTGTCTTGTGACACCCGGCACGTTTAGGTTAACATTTTTTAAAACACATAAGTCTACCTTAGCGAAAAACGTTTTCAAACATACTTAACTAGGTCGGTTAAGTCGTTATGATAGTTCCGGGAATCATCGGGAGTCATTACAATGATCCACGGGATCATTGGGAGTTGGTCCATAACCATGTGAACACGAATGGGTGATTTGTAGAATCGTCGGGTTTAACGCACACACGTAAATCTCGAGTCCCGGGAATTGGTGAACGGACGCAAACGTGTTAGTTATTGTGCATTATATGTTTGTAATCATTATGTAACTTGCTGGTATGTGAATACGTGTTTATATGTGTTAAAATAGTGATTTCGCGTATTTGCATGACATTATAGGTGATTACGCGTAATCACCAATAGTATAGGCAATTAGGATCCTAATCGCCTATAGCAACATGTCTTATAGCAACATGTCCTATAGCAACATGTCTTATAGCAACATGTCCTATAGCAACATGTCTTATAGCAACATGTCCTATAGCAACATGTCTTATAGCAACATGTCTTATAGCAACATGTCGGACAACGTCGTTATGTGATGAAATCTGGATATTTGCAATTTAGGGTAAGTTTTGCAAGTTGATGTGATGCTTACATGCTAGTTTTGCTATTTTGGGAAACCGCATGCATTCGGGACGGCTAGGGTGATGATAAATTAGGGGTTTTTGCTTGAAATAGTTGGGTTAATGTTTTGGGTTGGATATTGGGTGTTTACACATGTTTCGGATCTGATTTGGAGGGTTAAACGCGCAAAAAGTCAGAACAGAACAGTACTAGCGATTAGGGGTCCCTAATCGCCTATAGTATAGGCGATTGGCCTCCAATCGCCTGAACTATAGGCGATTTGGAGCCCAATCGCCATTATTACTAGTGATTGCAGCCCTACTCGCTAGTTTGACTCTCCTAATCACCAGTTGACTTTTCCTAATCACATGTTTGATTCCTAATCGCGTGTAATGCTGCTGTATGTATATTTTAACATCCCGAAACACGGATTGACGTCTAGGAACATGTTAGGAACCCCGTGACATGTCTAATAACTTGGTAACACGTGTTAGGACTCGTTTATGCGTTAATTGGGCGTTATGCTAGATAGGGTGAATATTTGCGCATGCTAAGTGTTTAATTGCATAAGTTGCATGATATCTTGTATGTGGCTAACACGTGGATGTCTGGTCACCAATGGGATGTCGGGTATTGTCTGGTTTGGTCGGTTTACCGTTTAAACATGATTTCAACATACACGGTCACGGTCTGGACAATCGGGGACTAGTTAACCTTCGGGTTAGTAGTCAATACACTTATTAAAACTCATTGATAGGTCGTCACTAAGTTGGGTCATCATACACGTGTTGGAATTCTAAGTATCTGAAGGCGCACTCTAAGGTGAGTTTCACGTCCCCACTCTTTTACTGGTTTTACATTTTCGAGGGAGAAAACATGTTGTGTTCTTTAAACGTGTGTCAACTATGTTTTAATGAAAAGTGTGTCAACTACGTTTTGGTATTCACGAATTCATTGGGTTTTGGAATATTCATTATGTTTTCAAGTATTCATTATGTTTTGGAGTATTCATTATATTACTATGCGATCCTTGGAAGGCCCGGGGAGAACCATGAATGTGCGTGGATGCACAACGGGGGAAATGTGGATAGATCTATTTGGGCTTGACCCGCCCCACTCGTCGCCTGGAGGTCGGACGGGTGCATGTTGTCTCTTAGGTATTCAATATTCAGTATGTAGTATTTAGTATTTAGTATTCATTCGGGCACGTATTCAGTATTCACAGTATTCGAGTTCAGTAATGGTTTTCCAATCGCAGTAGTAACAGGTATTCATATGTTTTGCATGCATGTGGTCTGGATTGACCATGGGTATTCATTTGTAAGTTAGTATTCATTGGAGTCGGTATTCATTAAAAACCTGTGAACTCACCGGCATTATTTGCTGATGTTTTTAGCATGTTTGTCTCAGGTAGCAGCTGTCGATAGGCGCACAGAGTCTCACGGCGTCTAGGAATCATAAGCATGTTTTGTTAAACATTTCAGACTTTGAGTTTTACTTTTGAGTTGTAATAATACATTTTGCTTCCGCTGTATTAGAACGGTTTTGAAACTCTATGGCAGTTTACGTTGTTTTCATATCATATAGTGTCGTTTATTGTGACCGTTGACTTGGATCCTGGTGTGTCACGCGCCTCGCGGTAAAACCCCGCATGTGGAAATTTGAGGGTGTGACAGATTGGTATCAGAGCCAATGGTTATAGTGAACTAGGACTGCATGTAGAGTCTAGTCTATAGCCGATATCAGACACATTAGACGGTCACACATATTTACGAGTCGTGTCATTTGATAAACTTACTAACCTTTTCGGGGTGTCGGTGTCCTCGTCACACGGTATCGTCTTATTTATCCTTGGGTTATTTCTACACTTATTCTATCTTCTTCTTCGGGTTTGAAGATGAAGGAGGCTTATCGCTTATACTTGGCAGTAGTGTACATTGGAGTGGCTTCGGCGCATTTTTGAGATTTTTCCGGGATTTGGATATCTCCCCTTTATGCTCTAATGTACATACTTGCCTGCACACACACTATCCTACACTAGTACCTGTCATAGTACACCCTTGAGTGATTGTTCACTTTGGGGATCCTCGTGCGATAACAGTTTCTTTTAGGAATGTGGGTATCGGGTGATTGGAAGTTCTAGCTAGGAGCACGCCTAGAGGACCATGTAGAGCGATTTGTTATTTCGGGTGCACACGAAATCATAAATCGAAATGCATGAAAATCCTGGTGGACTTCGAGTTCGGACAGATGATCATGCTGGAACCCCGTTCTAAATTCGTTGGTCATTAGTAGTTTGATCTAGTAGTGATGCTGAGTATCTTGTTTGTGTTTTGGTAGAACATGTCTGGTCGTGCTGGTGGACGTATTGGGGGACGCCGTGGTGGCGGCGGGGGTCGTAATGGCGGTGGACGAGGTGGTGGGAACATCACCATGACTCATGCGGAGTTGGAGCACTTGTTGCAGCAGTAGTTGAACGTTGCGTTGGCTGCTTTCCAGGCTGCTCAGGAGACCCTGGGAAATACTAATCAGGTGCAGTCTGGGTGCACCTACAAGAAGTTCATGGACTGTAAGCCCCATTACTTCAATGGGACTGAAGGGGCAGTGGGACTACTTCGGTGGTTGGAGAAGATCGAATCGGTGTTTGCTATGTGTAACTGTCCCAACGCTGATCGCGTCAAGTATGCTTCTGCTACTCTTGAGGGACACGCTTTGACTTGGTGGAACTCCACCACTGCGAATCTTGGCCTGGGTGAGGCCAATGCTATGCCGTGGTCCGAGTTTGTTCAGATGTTGCGAGCGGAGTATTGCCCGAGGGATGAGATTATGAAGTTGGAGCATGAGTTTTGGAATCTGAAGATGGTTGGGTCGGAGATCGAGGAGTTTACTGCTAGGCACAACGAGTTGGCTGTGATGTGCCCCGGGTTGGCTACACCGGAGTACCGGAGGATTGCACTACGTTGCTGGGCTAGTGTCGGAGATTGCTGGGCTTGTTGCCGCTACTGATCACACTACCATGTTGGCCACTATTCGGGCAGCTCACAAGCTGACCAACATGAAGGTTGCTGAGGGCGTTCTACCTCCGAGGGGTGCTGCTGTGAAAGCCCATGCGGACAACAAGAGGAAGTGGGAGAGTGCTGGAAAGAACATTGGGTCGTCTCAACAGCAGGTTAAGAGGCAGGACGTTGTGGGAGCATCATCTGAGCAGAGGACTGGGGGTTATACTGGGAAACTCCCGAAGTGTGGTGAGTGTGGGTTTCATCATACGGGTGATTATGAGAAGTTTCGCTGTCGCCGGTGCCAGCGTTTTGGTCATCATGCTAAGGAATGTAGGACCACTCTTCAGCTACAACCGGCACAGGTCACTACTGCTACTACCACTGCTACTGCTCCTAAGGGGAGGCAGGGATGTTATCATTGTGGGGAGACTGGGCACTTTAAGCGGGATTGTCCCAAGTTGAAGCAAGGCGAGGGTGGCGGTCGAGCTGCTCCGACTCGTGTTTATGTCATCGTTGCTAGGGAGAACCAGGAGGATCCTGATACTGTTACTGGTGAGTATTCTTTTCTTGATTCTAGTTATACTTGTATTCATTCTCATTCACATTGTTTCGGAATTCGTATTCATTGTGTGCATTCAGTTTGGTATTTGATCATCGTTTTGCATTCATCGGTCTGATGTGGGTCCTTTAGAGATGCTACATGGACGGTACCGGTGCATCATTTATACCGATCACAGTAGTCTCTAGTAGGCCTTCGATCAGGAGGATTCATTGTCTTGTATTCACTTTGGGGAGGGCGGTTCTCCGGCATAGAGTATCTGTTGATATCATCTTTCGTTCGTGATTAACATTTCGTTTGCGTTCTGGGAAACGTTACTTGGGTTAGGTCGACACTCATCACTGTCGAAGAGTGAATCTCGGGGCGAGATTCCTTTCAACAGGGGGATGATGTGACGACCGGGAAAATTTTTCTTTTTATCGCTTTGTTCTCTTTGACTTCGAGAAATTTTCGGGACGAAAATTCTTTCAACAGGGGGATGATGTGACACCCGGCACGTTTAGGTTAACATTTTATAAAACACATAAGTCTACCTTAGCGAAAAACGTTTTCAAACATACTTAACTAGGTCGGTTGAGTCGTTATGATGGTTCCGGGAATCATTGGGAGTCGTTACAATGATCCACGGGATCATTGGGAGTCGGTCCATAACCATGTGAACACGGATGGGTGATTTGTAGAATCGCCGGGTTTAACGCACACACGTAAATCTCGAGTCCCGGGAATTGGTGAACGGACGCAAACGTGTTAGTTATCGTGCATTATATGTTTGTAATCATTATGTGACTTGCGGTATGTGAATACGTGTTTATATGTGTTAAAATAGTGATTTCGTGTAATTGCATGACATTAGAGGTGATTACGCGTAATCACCAATAGTATAGGCAATTAGGATCCTAATCGCCTATAGCAACATGTCTTATAGCAACATGTCCTATAGCAACATGTCCTATAGCAACATGTCCTATAGCAACATGTCTTATAGAAACATGTCTTATAGCATCCTAATCACGTGTACTGTTCACGCGATTAGGGCCTAATCGCCTATAATTACATGTGGTATAGCTCCCAATCGCTAGTTATACATGTCTTATAGAATCCTAATCGCCAGTAACAGCCCCGTACTCGCCTGAACTGCATATGACGACTAAAAACGCCTATAAATACCACCCTTATGTTTTAAAACATCATTTGTGAAACCCTAATACACCCCAAAGCCACACCATACCTTATCCAACCTCTGCAACACGTTTTTGAGTAAGAAATCACATTTCCAAGCTTTACACCTCATAATCTCATCATTTCAAGGTGTGTTCTTCATCCCAAACCTTTATAATGATATTGTTTTGATCCCTAAAGGTCCAGACCTGATTTATACACATTTGTGTCTTTGAAAACTCATTAAAATCAGTTTCAAAACAAACCCAAACCTCTATACTTGTTATATGTGATGTATTCATGCAAGATAGGATTTTTATCGTTTAAACATGATTGTTCTTGTGTTATTATTGTGCTTCTGATCTAAATGAGTTAATATGATGATAACCTAGGAGTTTGAAGGTTCATAGATGTGTAATATTGATATTAGGCATTTTGACCCATTTGAATAATTATGGTGGATTGATGATGATATGTTGTGTTTTGTTGATTGTTTGAGGTTAGGGTTTACTCTAGGATGATGCTAGAACAGTAGGATAATGTCGGACAACGTCGTTATGTGATGAAATCTGGATATTTGCTATTTAGGGCAAGTTTTGCATGTTGATCTGATGCTTACATGCTAGTTATGCTATTTTGGGAAACCGCATGCATTCGGGACGGCTAGGGTGATGATAAATTAGGGATTTTTGCTTGAAATAGTTGGGTTAATGTTTTGGGTTGGATATTGGGTGTTTACACATGTTTCGGATCTGATTTGGAGGGTTAAACGCGCAAAAATTTGGAACAGAACAGTACTAGCGATTAGGGGTCCCTAATCGCCTATAATATAGGCGATTGGCCCCCAATCGCCTTACTATAGGCGATTGGGAGCCCAATCGCCATTATTACTAGTGATTACAGCCCTACTCGCTAGTTTGACTCTCCTAATCACCAGTTGACTTTTCCTAATCACATGTTTGATTCCTAATCGTGTGTAATGCTGCTGTATGTATATTTTAACATCCCGAAACACGGATTGACGTCTAGGAACATGTTAGGAACCCCGTGACATGTCTAATAACTTGGTAACACGTGTTCGGACTCGTTTATGCGTTAATTGGGCGTTGTGCTAGATAGGGTGAATATTTGCGCATGCTAAGTGTTTAATTGCATAAGTTGCATGATATCTTGTATGTGGCTATCACGTGGGATGTCGGGTCACCAATGGGATGTCGGGTATTGTCTGTGTTGGATCAGTATTGCTCTTTGTGTGAACTTGCTAGTGAACACTTAAGTGTTTAGCAAGTTCTTTATCATTAATAGCACAGCGGAATGATATGAGTTTAAAGCTACACTCATCAACAGGAGTTATTACTCCCCCTGGATGTTTGATAAAACTAAAGACAAGTATTTAATGAGAATCTAAGCAATGAATGAGAATGAACACTTAAACAGATTCTCAGTAAATGAAATGGTAATAACAATGATAAGCTTTGAAGGATTTTTGTATTAAAATCAATGTCTGAAACAGAGGGATGAACCCATCTATTTATAGACTTTACAAATACATGAACCTTGCCAAAAAGCAAATTCAGAGACAAGTTGCAACAAGTTGCAATCTTGGAACTTGTACAAAAAGTAAAAGTAATACTAAACTAATAAACTACTGAAACATAAGGCGGTGGAAAAGATTCTTGAACAAGTGCTGATGAATGACAAACTACTGATGAGTAGTTTGTCTTCAGTAGTTCTTCAGTGAACTGTCTGGTTTGGACTTCAGAACTTCTGATGTATTTCTTCTTCAGTACTTGTTGAATCCTTCTTTAGCTGTTTGGTTTTCTTTCTTCAGTAGTTCTATACTTAGAATAATTTTGACAGAAGTGAATTAGACTTAGGTTTGCAAAAGTGGTATCACCAATCCTTTTTGTCCTAACAATCTCCCCCTGGATTGATGAAGCCAAAACCTTTCTAATTCTTTATTGTTTTCTTTTGTCATTCACAATTCCATATTTCTTTGAACATGGAATTCTTCAACTGGTTCAGCTGTTCATCAGTGAGAGATCCTTTTTTTGGTTCTAGATGTTGGATAGTAAGCAGGTCTTGACTTGATAGCTTCTTCAGATCATTCATCGACTTAAAGGCTCTGCTTGTTTGGTCTCTTCTTGTCACTTGTACTGAGTTGTTATCAGTAAAGGACCATCTGATGATAGGTACTTTAGACTTGTCAAAGTCTAAAGTGTAGGGAACCACGGTGGTACCCTGGGATGTTCCTAAGTGTTGGATGTCTTCAACTTCAGTGACTCTCAGGTGGGATTCTCTTCCTTGTTCTTGTTGCATCACATTAGGTAGTTGAAAGGTTGGCAAGTGATGCTTAGTAACTACCTTAGTGTGCAGTTTGTCTTTAATGGTCTTTTGAATTTGATAGGCAAAGGTGGAAGGATCCCTGAATTGGGTTAGCAGAGGTTTCTCTTCAATGTCGAAGTCAGAATGGACTACTGTACTTCCTTCTAGTAGTACCATCCTGAAATCAGTCTTCACATTCTCCTCTGACTTTTTCTTTGTAGCAGGTTTTCTTGAAACACCAGAAGTTCTAACTACTGAAGTTGACACTTCAACAGTTTCAAACTTCTCTGGATTTGCAGCCCTTGCAGCCTTGTATTTTCTATAAGTGTCCACCATTCTTTCTTCTTTCCATTTGGACATAGAGGCTTTTGAACCATAACCATTTGCTACTAGTTCTTCAATCATCTGGGCTCTCTTGGCTTTTGCATCTTTACTTGTTACAAGTTTGTCTGCAATAAGTTGAGCTCTTCTTGTCAGCTCTTCCATGGAGAGTCCCTTTAATGTATGGGCTTTGGTCTTGCTGTTCTTGGTAATGTAAGACATCAGTTTTTGTCTTTTGTCTTCCTCAGCAATTCTTTCCAGGTTAGCCTGCCTTTGAAGTTCTGCTTCATAAGCCTATAGCTTTTCATTGAGGCTTAAATCATCCCTTGTTTCCAAAGCATTCCAGATCTCATCTTCCTTGGCCTTTCTTTCAGCTGCAATTAAACTCTTCTCAAGTAATTCTTTGGACATTGATAGAGGAGAAGGGTTCAGCACAGTCATTGTTGTAGTTGTAGTAGGCTTTGGAATAGGAGTTGGTTGAGTAGGTTCAGTTGATCTGGAAGGCTGTTCAGTAGTTTCAGTGTTGGAAGTGTTGACTTCTGATGGGTTGACAACTACTGAAGGTTTGTCAACTACTGAAGGATTGTCTTCAGTATTTTCTGAGTCTTCATCAGAACTTTCACTATCAGAAGTTTCTTCATTATGGCCTTGGGATTCCTCAGGCTTTTCAGCATCTTCTATTTCTTGAATAGAGACACCAAATTGTTGGGCTAGTTTTTCTTTTCTGGCTTAGTCTCTCTGATCTCTTTCTTGGATAGCCACTCTTGCCTTTTTCATGGCTTCAAGTGACTCCCTAGGTTCCTTAGTTTTCTCCCCCATTTTGGATTCATCAAGCTTTTCCTTTGAGGGTTTAGAGAAATGACCTGTAAGAGTAGCAATCTGTTTGGAGTTGAAGTCAATCTTGTTGGATAGATCGTTCATCTTAGTCTATATCACTCCAAATTGGTTTTTGATGGACAGCTCCAAGTCAACTGTGTAGGTTTGGAAGTGATTTTTGATGAGGGTGTTCATCATGTGGTATAAGGGACCATCTGGGCTGCATAGCTGGTTCATGTCTATGCTGGATGGCCCAGGGAATTGGGTAGGCATTTGTAGTGAGGGGTGTGTTTTTGGTTGATCTTCATGTTGTACAAAAGATGCCACTTTAGGGGAATCAGGGATTAAGTGGACTTTAACCTGATCTGGTGTGACTAGCTTCTTGAGCATAGATACACCAGGTGCAGGACCTTCACTTGTAGCCGTTAATTCAGTAGTTTTGTGTTGTGAAACATCATCCAAGTTAATGGAATCATCTGTATCCCTGATTACATCCTCAATGAGGACTGTATCAGTTACATCATGAGCTGAGCCAACTCAGTTGTCTCATGTACCTCTTTTTCTTGGTTCAGAGGATTTCCTACCTCAGGCATTAAGCCTTCATCAGTAGTTGCCACAGTTGAGGTCTTAGCTATGTTGCTTCTTTCCTCAGATCCACCACTGGGTGGTAAATGAGTAGTAGCAGCCTCAAAAGTACCAAGAGTTTCTAAGTTTGGGCTTAGAGACCCTGGTTCATCCTCATCTCTTTGGTTAAGGCTTTGAGTGTCCACATCCATGTCAAGTTCTGAGGCTATGTCCCCTGTTTGATGTGGTTGTTGGGGACTGACATGTTTAGATGGGACTTTCTCTTTTAGCCCAGAGAGAAGTTTGGCTATTTCTATATCAGGTTCAGAAATTTGGGTTGCTGGTTCAGTAGTTTGGTCAATGGGTTCAGCAGTTTCAAAAGAGGAGTCAATAGGAATAGTTTTCTTTAGTCTTTTTCTTTTGAAAAGTATGGTGATTGGTGCTCTTGTTGGGGTTTGAGATGGATGAGACTGAGAGGATGTTTCAGTCACATCTTTATCAAGTGCAGATTGCACATTAGTCAGTTCAGTCATCTCAACCTCCTGAACTGCTTTTCTTTTTGGGTTGGTGGGTTTTTGTTTTTGTTGCTTGGGTTTCTTGGCCTTTGGGGGTGTAGGTTTGGAAGATGAGGGTTCCATGGGGACTGGTTCTGGTTCCCCTTGGTCATCTTCTGGCCAGGCAGCCGGTTTGTTGTGCCTTGAGTATGCTTGTGAGGATAAAGGGTTTAAAATTGTTGTTTTACCCACAAGCACCTCTTCTCCAAGTTCTTTTATTATGCAGTGCATAATGAATCTTGGGTACAACAAAAACTTCGTTTTAGTATTGAGATGATGTAACACCAACTCATTAAAGAAAAGTGATGATGCCCTAAATTTTGTTTCATTCACTATGGAATGAAAAATTGGTTGAAAAGTTGAGGGCATCTGATCATAAGATCCAGTTTTTGGACTCAAACACATAATAATATAATGAAAAATAGTTTATACTTTGGTTCAAAATATTTCTTAAAGATTGTAGCATGTGAGAGAGTACCTTGGTAACCACACTCTGTCATGGTTAAATGAATTTGAGAGTTTGGAAATTGGTCTGGGGCATTTACATCATCCAAACCTAGCTTAATTGACAAAATAGCCGGTGTGATTGCCATTCTTCTCCCTTTGATGGTTGAATTGAGGGAGATATCTTTGTTGTTCACCGTCACTGTCTCTGCGTTTGCCCAAAACTCATTTAGAGTTTCAGTATGGATTGGAGGGTCGATGGTGAGGGCGGTGAAATATTGGGATTTAACGACTAAATCAATGATTTCGTCGTATTGGGACCAGGCTTCATGTTTTTCGAAGTAGCCTCTTTGATTGTGTCCCTGTTTCAGAGTTAGAGCCATGTGGTTTGTGTGTGTTTGGATCGAACAGTGTTTTTGCAGGTTCAGGGTTTGAGAGCTTCTTGAGAGAGAAGGAGGGAATTTTTGCTTTTTTAAATGGATAAGTGTTGGAAAAGGTATTTATCAGGAGTTTTAAACCGCCTAGGTCAAACTTCTGATGTGGGAAAAGTCTGATTTACCCTTTTTGACTAAACTGCTGATGAAGAACTGTTTTCATCAGTAGTTCCCACTTTCTCTTCAGTAGTTTTGAACAACTGATGAGAATGTTTTATAAATACTTTATTCATAACTTCTGAAGGTTGTTTTATCAGAAGTTAATCACTTTTCAGAAAATATTCCCATACTGATGTTTTGTTCATCAGTAGTTTCTCTCTTGTTTGTTTTTTAGAAGTTTTCAGACTTAAAATGTAAGTGAAAAATGAAAATATGTGCAGAAAAATAAACAGGAACACTTACAAATTTAGCATCCCAAGCATGGATACTAACTTCTGAAATGTTGATGTGTCAAGGGGTTTAGTGAATATGTCAGCTATTTGATTAGCTGTTGCTACATGTTTCACTTCAATCTTGCCTTTTTTATAGCAATCTCTTATGAAATGATACCTGATTTCAATATGTTTAGTTTTTGAAAACTGAACAGGATTTTGAATGATGCTAATGGCAGATTTGCTGTCTACAAGCAATGGTGTCCTGGTTTCTTTGATTCCATAATCAAGAAGTTGATACTGGAGCCATTGTATCTGTGATGTACAACTTGCAGCTGCAATGTATTCAGCTTCAGCAGTTGAAGTTGCAACAGATGTTTGTTTCTTTGATTGCCAAGACACTAGACAGTTTCCCAAGAATTGACAACCACCAGATGTTGATTTTCTTGACATTTTACACCCTGCATAGTCACTATCTGAAAAAGCTGATAACTTGGTATTGCTTGAAGCAGGATACCAAATTCCAAGTGTTGGAGTTCCTTTCAGATACCTGAAGATTCTTTTGACTGCAATGAGGTGTGATTCCCTAGGAGCTGATTGATATCTAGCACAGACACATGTTGAAAACATAATATCTGGTCTAGAAGCAGTTAGATATAAAAGGGAACCTATCATACATCTATACATGGTTTGATCAACCTGTTTTCCTTGATCATCTGGTTCAACTTGTGTGGTTGGTGTCCTGGGAGTGGAACATGATTTACAGTCTTGTAAAGAAAATTTGTTTAATAATTCTTTAACATATTTTGATTGATGTATAAAAGTTCCATTTGTTTGTTGTTTAATCTGCAGTCCCAGAAAGTACTGCAGTTCTCCCATTGTACTCATCTCAAATTTTGATTGCATGAGTTTCTTAAATTCATCACACACTTTTGTGTTTGTTGAACCAAATATGATATCATCAACATATATTTGAACAAGTAAGATATGATTTCCAACATGTTTTATGAAAAGAGTTTTATAAATGGAGCCTCTTGTGAAGTTATTTTTGAGTAGAAAGTTAGAAAGTGTTTCATACCAGGCTCTTGGAGCCTGTTTGAGCACATAAGGAGCTTTGTCTAGTTTGTACACCCACTCAGGATGAGAAGGATCCTCAAACCCAGGTGGCTGACAGACATACACTTCCTCTTTTATTTTTCCATACAAAAATGCACTTTTAACATCCATTTGGTAAACATTTATTTTGTTGGAAAATGGCATAGGCCATAAATAACCTGATGGCTTCAAGCCATGCAACTAGAGCAAAGGTTTCATCATAATCAATTCCTTCTTCTTGAGAGTAACCTTGTACTACCAGTCTTGCCTTGTTCTTTATAATCATGCCAGCCTCATCTTGTTTGTTCCTAAAAACCCATCTTGTGCCAATTGGTTGCTTGTTTGGTGGTAAGAGACAGATTTCCCAAACCTGTTGTTTTTTGAATTGAAGTAACTCATCTTGCATGGCTTGTACCCAGTTGTTGTCTTTGAGGGATTCTTGGTACTTTTTAGGTTCCAACTGAGAAATAAATGCTGAGAAGAAGCAAAAGTTGGAAAGCTGGTTTCTTGTAAGAACACCTGATGCAATATCACCCATGATTTGTTCAAGTGGATGATCTTTGTGTTCAATTAGTTGTTGTAAACCACTGACAGGTGTAGGTGGCTCTTGTACTTCATCAAACAATCCACTGAGGTTGTTTCAGTATCTTCAGTAGTTTTAGGTGCTGAAGCAGATGTTTGAGTTTGTACATCAGCAGTTGTTGAATCAGAAGTTTGTGAAACTTATGATGGTTTGGAAGTTGACTTAATGACTGTTTGAGGAGTCCATGGTGCTGGATCCTCATCATCAAACCTTTGATTACCATAATAAGTAGGTTTAGATGAAGTAAGAGTCTTTTCAGGTCCAAAATGGAAGCTGTCAAGGTCAAAAAGTTCAGCAGGATGTGCTGGAATAAGCGTGTGTTTTGACTCATTGAACTTGACATTCAGTGTTTCTTCTACTATCCTGATTCTTGAGTTAAAAACCTTATAGGCTTTTCTAGTGGAAGAGTAACCAAGAATGTAACCTGAATCAACTTTGGCAGCAAACTTTGAAATAGAGTCTTTGATGTTTAGAATAAAACATTGACATCCAAAAGCCCTGAAAAAGGAGATTAGGGGCTTTATGCCATGAAGAACTTCATAGGCAGTCTTGGAGTGTCTCTTGTTGACAAGGACTCTATTTTGAACATAGCATGCAGTGTTAACCGCTTCAGCCCAGAAATACAATGGTAGGCCTGAATCAGCTAACATTGTTCTTGCTCCTTCAATTAAGGTTCTGTTCTTACTTTCTACTACACCATTTTGTTCAGGAGTTCTGGGAACACTGTATTGTCTAATAATCCCTTTAGACAAGCAGAATTCATCCAGAGTTTTGTTCCTGAACTCTGTCCCATTGTCACTTCTAATGGCTTTGACAGATAGAGAATATTGTTTCTCTATTTGTAGAATGAAGAACTTGATGATTTCAGCAGCCTCATCCTTGAAAAATAAGAAGAATACCCATGTAAATCTTGAATAGTCATCAATGATGACTAAGCAGTACTTCTTCTTACCAAGGCTCATGATTTTTACAGGCCCAAATAAGTCCATATGGAGTAGTTGAAGACATGCAGTTGTTTTTTATTCTTCAATAGACTTATAGGAGGACTTATGCTATTTTCCCTTTAAACAGGATACACAGTGTTCTTGACACTGGTATACCTTTAAAGGTAGACCTCTGACCAAGCCCATTTTTGTGACTTTATTTATAGTTTTAAAGTTCACATGGCCAAGTCTCCTGTGCCAGAGATCAGTCTCTGAAGTTGATGCCTTTGAGAAGAAACAGGCACTATTGTTCAGTACTTTGTCTTTTTCAATGTCCACTGCATAGACATTGCCACATCTTTTGGCTATCAACAAAGTGTGATCTTCAATGATCTTCTCTATCAACTTCTGGCCTTCTGGTGATATGATCTTGCATGTTGTCTTTGTGAAAAAGGAAGAATATCCTTTATCACACATTTGTGACACACTTAGCAAGTTGTACTCAAGGTTTTCAACCAGATTGACCTTGTCAAACTGTATTTTGCTAGAGGAGACATTGCCATGTCCTAGAACATATCCCTTAGCATTGTTCCCAAAGGATACAGATCCTTCTCTTTGACTGATAAAATTGTTTATCAGGTATCTGCATCCTGTCATGTGCATTGAGCCTCCACTGTCTACATACCAAATGTTATTTAAGCCTCTGGAAACTCTCTGCACAAGATAGAAAATTAGTTAGATTTGGGAACCCAAGCCAGTTTGGCTTTGGGTTTGCTCTTGAGAACATTTATAGTTTGTTCTTGACCAAGTTGAGGAATCCATGTCTTTTTGGCAATGGATTTTTCATTAAGAGCAATGGTGGTATCCTTTTGAGGACCACCATCAACTTTGGTCATCAGTAGTTGTACCATGTTCATGAGATCTTTAATCTTAGCAGTTTGTGAAACTGCTGATGATTTAGGTCTAACTACTGAAAGAGAATTTTGAGAAAAAGATCTTTGTTGAGATTTTGTCTTTTTCTGAGAAAAGGTTTTTACTGGTTGTTGTTTCCTGGGAGAAAAAGTTTCTACAAAATCATTTCTGATTTGTTTTCCCACAACCAGTTGTTGAGTTTTCTTGTTGTACTGAATACCTTTTCTGTTTCTACAAAATTCTGTCTTGTGGTTGAACAGACCACAGATTTCACATTCTTTTGTCTTTTCTTTCAAAGACAAGTTTCTGACTGTATTGATTGGTTTTAGGTCATCAGTAGTTTTCAGGTTCTCAACTCCTGATGTAGTTGAAACTACTGATGGCTTAATGTCAGAAATAATCAGTACTTCTGAAGAACTTTCTTTGTGAGTTTTTAGAAAGTTTTCATGAAAAGATGTGCATTCTTTCTCTTCAGATGTTTCACTTGAAACAATTTTTCTCCCATCTTCAGTAGTTTTGGGGGAAAAATCTGTTGGTGTTTCAGTGTGATTGTACCCTATGCCAAACCTAACATTTGAAGCACTTTGTTTGTTTAGCAATAGTTGGTACCCCTTACAAGATTCAACCCATTTTTCACAAGTGACCTTGGTGTCAGCAAGCTCTTGTCTGACATTTCCTAGGTCATTTATCATGATTTTAATTTGTGCTTGGGTTTCAATAGCAATGTTAGTTAATTTAGAAACTTCTTTTGTTTTTGCAGAAAGTTTTCTTTCTAAATCACATTTCATCTGAGTGAATTTTCTCTCAGAGTCATTTGCTTTACCTTGTGAGTGCACATTAGTCTCTCTTATGAGAGCAAAAGATTCTTTGCAAGAATTTGAACAAAGTTTTGTCAAAGATTCTTTTGATACCTGTGACAAGGCAGATTTTGAGGTGCATCCCTTAAATGCCATTAAGGCAAAGTTCTTTTTGCCATTGTCAGGCTCTCCCCAGTTGATGTCAAACATCTTGTTGTCTGCATCAGGATTACACTCAGTAGTGTCAAAAGGAAGACTGCTCCAGTCAACATACCCTGAAGTAAATAAACTTTGTTGTGAGGGTTGCTGAGTCTGTGGAGGTGGTTGAGCAACTGGAAAGGGAGGGATTGATTGTTGGCTCTGCATCTGTTGAGCAGACATCTGTACATATTGTACTTGTGGCACATATTGGTGTTGTGCAGCTTGTGCCTGTACAAAATGTGCACTCCCTTGTGTTCCATTATTCCTGTTATAATTGGGGTTAAAATTATTTCCAGACTGAGATTGGTTAAAGCTAGAGCTTCTACACTTTCTAGCAAAGTGTCCTAACTTTTGACACTTGTGACATCTAAGTTTAGATTTGTCAAAACCAATTTTTGTTGAACTGTTGAGTCCTGGAAACTTCCTTCCTGACCTTTTGCAAAATTTATTTGTTTTTAAACTTAACATGGCCACTTGGTGTAGAATATCCATTTCTTCCAAGTCATCACTGCTGAAATTTTTTAAATCATCCATGATAAAACACATGTTATCAGCAGTTTGACTAAAATCATTATTGTCATAACCTGGGAATGATCTTTCAGATGAGATCCCAGTAGTTATGTCAATATGGTCAAAAGATCCAAAACTATTTGAACAAGTTGGTGAGTCTTGTCCCAATAGTGTTGTACTACCTGGTAGATAGTCATCAGCAGTATTGCCAGAACTTTGTAACTTTTTCTTTTGATCAATTTCTCATTCAAAAGTAAGTAATCTCCCATGAAGTTTTGTAAGAGTGAGGGAGCTAAAGTCTGGTGAAGATCTTAAGACTATAGAGTATGTTTCCCATTTTTCAGGTAAAGACCTTAAAAATCTATGAAGCATAGATACAGTTGTGTAGGTCTGACCATTTAATTTTAGCTCAGATATTAATGAGGAGAATCTTTCAAATTGTTGTGTTAAAGTTTCCCCATTAATGTGAGCAAAAGTTTCATATTGTTGAGCAATGATTTCTCTGGTGTTGGCAATCACCTCTTCAGTTCCTCCAAACTGTTCTTTGAGGCAGTCCCAAAGCTCTTTGGCACTATCACAATGTAATAATCCAGAGTAGATTTCATTTGGGAGTGCCATTGCCAACATAGAGAAAGCTTTAGCATCAAGCTCAAGTTTTAGGAAATCATAATCTGTATAGTCTTTTGGGTCTTTTGGAATTTTTTCTTTAGTTTCAAGATTAATATTTACTGGTTTATGAGGACCATATATCACAGATTTCCAGCAACCTGTGTTGGTTTGTGATAAGGTATGTGCCATTCTCCTTTGCCAGATGTTATATTCATTTCTTACTAGCATAGCAGGTTTATTGGCAGAACCAATATTATGAGGATTCATTTTAAAGAGTATTGATTTGTCAAATATCTCTTAAAGTGATCGATGTTGATAAAAGTGAGCTTATAATCCTTTATTGAATATCAATAAGAGCCTGTGTCTGATTCTCAATGTGTTAGATTGATATGTGATCAGATAAACCAGATGCTCTGATACCAATTGTTGGATCAGTATTGCTCTTTGTGTGAACTTGCTAGTGAACACTTAAGTGTCTAGCAAGTTCTTTATCAGTAATAGCATAGCGGAATGATATGAGTTTAAAGCTACACTTATCAACAGGAGTTACTACTCCCCCTGGATGTTTGATAAAACTAAAGACAAGTATTTAATGAGAATCTAAGCAATGAATGAGAATGAACACTTAAACAGATTCTCAGTAAATGAAATGGTAATAACAATGATAAGCTTTGAAGGATTTCTGTATTAAAATCAATGTCTAAAACATAGGGATGAACCCATCTATTTATAGACTTTACAAATACATGAACCTTGCCAAAAAGCAAGTTCAGAGACAAGTTGCAATCTTGGAACTTGTACAAAAAGTAAAAGTAATACTAAACTAATAAACTACTGAAACATAAGGCGGTGGAAAAGATTCTTGAACAAGTGCTGATGAATGACAAACTACTGATGAGTAGTTTGTCTTCAGTAGTTCTTCAGTGAACTGTCTGGTTTGGACTTCAGAACTTCTGATGTATTTCTTCTTCAGTACTTGTAGAATCCTTCTTTAGCTTTTTGGTCTTCTTTCTTCAGTAGTTCTATACTTAGAATAATTTTGACAAAAGTGAATTAGACTTAGGTTTGCAAAAGTGGTTTCACTAATCCTTTTTGTCCTAACAGTCTGGTTTGGTTGGTTTACCGTTTAAACATGTTTTCAACATACACGGTCACGGTCTGGACAATCGGGGACTAGTTAACCTTCGTGTTAGTAGTCAATACACTTATTCAAACTCATTGATAGGTCGTCACTAAGTTGGGTCATCATACATGTGTTGGAATTTTAAGTATCTGAAGGTGCACTCTAAGGTGAGTTTCACGGCCCCACTCTTTTACTGGTTTTACATTTTCGGGGGAGAAAACATGTTGTGTTCTTTAAACGTGTGTCAACTATGTTTTAAAGAAAGGTGTGTCAACTACGTTTTGGTATTCAAGAATTCATTGGGTTTTGGAGTATTCATTATGTTTTCAAGTATTCATTATGGTTTGGAGTATTCATTATATTACTATGCGATCTTTGGAAGTCCCGGGGAGAACCATGAATGTGCGGGGATGCACAACGGGGAAAATGTGGATAGATCTATTTGGGCTTGACCCGCCCCACTCGTCGACTGGAGGTCGGACGGGTGCATGTTGTCTCTTAGGTATTCAATATTCAGTATGCAGTATTCAGTATTCAGTATTCATTCGGGCACGTATTCAGTATTCACAGTATTCGAGTTCAGTAATGGTTTTCCAATCGCACTAGTAACAGGTATTCATATGTTTTGCATGCATGTGGTCTGGATTGACCATGGGTATTCATTTGGAAGTTAGTATTCATTGGAGTCGGTATTCATTAAAAACCTGTGAACTCACCGGCATTATTTGCTGACGTTTTTAGCTTGAATGATGATTGATATGTTTGACTCGCGTCCATTACACGCTAATTAGCTATTATAACATTCCAATTTTATATCAATCATGCGTTCATGATTGAAACCCAAGTCAAACATTACCATTTCGTACACACGAACCTCCCACTATAAATTGAGGCCTTCACTACAACCTATACTCGCCGATTAATCTTTCCCCTCTAAAACTTTCTGCTAAAAACCCCTATACAAGCTCCAATCAATCGCGTGTTTGACTTTGCGTTTGACCAAACGAATCGTCATCAAAAAACTTTTGTAAGTCCAATATTTTTGTTGGGTTTCATTGATCGGCTATAGAGTAGCAATAACCCCATGTATAATCGGGTTATTGCTTGCTCATTTGAATTATTGCAAAATCTAGGGCTCGTAAGCCACGAATTGGGGAAAAACACTGCAGACCTTGTTATTTAATTAAAACAGAGACAAAACAAACACAACCACTGTTCTAGATCAAGTGGTTGTGTCGTCTGTTTGTAAACATGGGTACGCGGGTTCGAGTCCCGTATCCCACAACCTTTTCCTTTTCTTTTAAAATAACTATATATTTGCTTCAAGTATAACCTTATAATTATTTCAACCATGGCTTAATCGTTCTCAGGGTCTAGACCAGATGGTCTAGGCTTGTGATTTAAAAACCCTAACCCGGGTTTGACGCGGGTTCGGGCCTCACCATGTGCAAACCTTTTTTTTTTAGAAACCTTTATACTTATACATTCATTTTATTTTTAAAAATAGTTTTAAAAATACTAAAAATGCTTTATATATTCTACAAAAGTTATTTTATGATGTTTTAATAGAAAAGTTTATCAAACAATCTTTAGTTTTTCAAAAATGTTTTATTATTATATAAAATAAATATTACAAGTTTATTCTATTATAATTATAAAATTCTATAAAAATATCAAAACGATTATATAAATTTCCACAAAAATTTTTCTGAGTTTATAAAACATTAAAAATTTCTAAAATAATTTTTATTTTTGAAAAATCATTTATTTAATATTTTTAATCTATTTTTGGTTATTTTAATCATAAATAAATCATAATAAATTCATTTTTCAATATTTTTACACCAAAATTTTATATAAATTATTTCTGTCCATTTAGAACAGAAATTCAAATTTTAATTTAAAAATTCTTTAATTTTAATATTTTTAGATATTAAAGTTATATTTTCGCAAAATAGAAATAAATAGATTAAATATTCTATTTTTAAGAAAATAATTTTATAAAAATTATTTTCATACTCAAAACCTTATAATGTGACCATCTTTAATCTAAAGCCTACAAAAAAGACTTTTTTTATTTATTTATCAAATTTCTTTTATTTAATAAACAATTTAATTATTAATCAAACGAATACTTATCCCCAAATTCGAAACCCTAGAAAATACTTGTAGACTAGAAAGACTTAGACTTATTTATTACCTTATACATAGGGTAATACTTGACAACGTTGGGCTACACGTATTCTATTTCTCGAGACTTAACACTTTGCTAAGGTGAGTTTACGTAACCATGTTTATGCAATTCTTTATACTTGAAACTTTATACTTAAGAAATTCTACATACATGTCTAGTTGTAAACTTTAGTGCCTCATGACTTAGACAACTACTGTTAGACTTAAACTTAAACTTACATAATCATTAGCTATGGCCAAGCAGGCGATACTCAATAATAGATCTATTGGATTGACAATCCCACCTAGATTCGTTGACCATCTTTTATGGGGAGCGCGGGTGATTGTTATCGTTCCAACGTGATATTAAGGTGAACCGTGGATGACAGGATGGACCTAAACTTGTCGGAGGTTTGATTATGTGCATACTATACTCCATGTTTATTCATGCAGACTTAAACTTACGATAGACATATGAATTGCTAAACTTTATTTATTCTAAAACTTAATTGCTTGCATGGCTTATGTATTCTCACCAACTTCTAGTTGACCCCCCCGCCCCATTTTTCCAAACTCAACAGGAAATAACGATGCTTGAAGTCTAGAGCTAGCATGAGGAGACAATTTGAAGTTTATGCTTTGTTTGGCTATTTGATGTATTAGAATTTCATTCAAGACATGTTATGTATTTTCAAATTTTTGGATATTTTACTTTAAATAAATTTCAATTAAAACTTGAATACCATGTGCTACTGTATACTCATTCTTACGTGACACCTCGATGTTTCCGCCATCGGTTGGGGTGTTACAGATTGGTATCAGAGCCTTGGTTATAGGGAATTAGGTTATTAGAAAAATAATCTAGACTATAACCTTAGGGATTTAAAACAGTACTTGCTTCTCTTACTTGTAACCCTAATTGCTTCCTTAATCTTATCCCTATCCTACACCTTATACAACCCTATGCCTTTACAAGTTGACTGCTCTTATTCGTCTGCTGCAATCCTGATCCACCATTAGATTAATAGGACAAAATCCTCAGGTTTAACCTGAACCACCTTGAGATCTCGTCGAAGTTCTAGATTTTAATAACGAACACGTGCAATCTGGAAGGGTGAACGCCTGTATTCTGAGTCTTCTGTCTAGGCTGGCATTGCGCATATATCCCAATCAGATGAGGGACCCGGATGCCTACCTGGGAATTCTCGGGATGAGTGTTCACTTATAGGCTAAAGCATGTCTTCACTATGTTATTAGAATCTAGAATCTTTAATAAGTCAATGTTTTCGTTTATTCGTTTTAATTAATGGATAAATGATTACATTCCTTATATTACCTCATTCATTTCATTGTGTCTCTTACAGATCATGTCTCCACGTCGCAGCACTCGCAATAACAGTGGTGGAAATCATGAGGAAGGGAGCAGCAACCACAACCATAACCACGACACTAACCACAACAATGGAGGTGATGCCCAACTGGCTGCGATCATCTCTCAACAAATGGCGCAACAGATCGCAAATCTGGTTCCTAATTAACTGGCCCAAGTCATCCAGATGAATGGGAACGGCAACGGAAATGGAAATGGCAGTGGAAATGGAAACGGCAATGGAAACCACAATGGGAACGGGAATGGAAACGGAAATGGTCTCCCAGCCTGCACTCTCAAACACTTTAATACCTGTAATCCTCCTAAGTTCAGTGGAGATGAAGGAGCTACGGGTCTTCTACAATGGTTCGAGGGTATTGAGAATACCTTCATTAACAGTGAGTGTCCTGATAACTTTAAGGTCCGTTATGCCATGAGTGTTCTTCACAAACGAGCACTCACTTGGTGGAATGAGGAAAAGCGCACCCGCAAAGCTGAAGTTGCACTTGCTATGACCTGGGATCAAGTCAAGGAGATTATGAAAGATGAGTTTTGTCCCCGTAACGAGGTTAAGAAACTGGAGGACGAGTTCCACACCCTTGCTCAGGATAGTGGGGAAAACCTTGCTTATACTACCCGCTTTCACGAGCTCAGTTTGTTGTTGCCCCATAAAGTCACTCCCCTACCTGTAGCCATCGAGAAGTATATCAGTGGCCTACCTATGCAAATTCAGGACACGGTATGGGGAAGGAATCCTGCCACCTTGGAGGAAGCCAAACGCCTTGCGGCTACTCTCACTGATAATCATGTGAAGAACGGTACTCTTTTTCGCAAGAACACCAAGAAGACTGCTGCAAAAGACACTCCTCAGCCCGCTATTGAGGTTAAGTCTGAGACCTCAACCAACAGGAAGCGCATGGCTAGGAACTACATGGTTGCTACCACCCCACCCGCAGTGCAAATCCCAGCCAAGAAACCGTATGTTGGGAACCACCCTCTTTGTAACACTTGCCAGTATCACCATGCTGCTAACAGACCGTGCCGCCAATGTAATAACTGTAAGCGGTATGGACACTTTGATAATACTTGCCAAGCCCCTGCCACTCAAAACAATCCTGCCAGAAATAATCCAGCTCCCAATGCTCAAAATGGTAGGCCTGTTCGTGGCCAGTGCTTTGAATGTGGTAGTACGGAACATTATAGGGATGCTTGCCCTAGACTTGGAAACCAAAACCAGAACCAAAACCGCAACCAAAACCAGAACCAAGGTGCTAGAGGTCTCGCATACAACCCCAATGCTAATCAGGCCCGCGACAACAACGAGGTGGTTAATGGTACGTTTCTCGTTAATAACCACTATGCTTCTATATTATTTGATTTGGGTGCTGATAAGTCATTTGTATCACTAAAGTTTGAACCCTTACTTAACGTACCCCAAACTAACCTAGAGGAACCTTTAGTGGTAGAGGTAGCTAATGGGAAGTCTATCTCGATTGATTCTATTATTCGTAACTGTGTGTTGAACCTTGATGAGCATACCTTCTCTATCGATCTCATTCCTATGCATCTTGGAAGCTTTGATTTCATAGTAGACATGGATTGGTTGTCAACCCATCGTGCTGAAATCCTATGCTATGAGAAAGTTATTCGCATTCCTCTCGAATCCGGTGATATTTTGAAGATCTATGGTGAGAAGCCTTGCGGTGAGCTTAAACTCATGTCTTGTACTACTGCTCAAAAATACTTACGAAAGGGGTATATGGCTTTCTTAGCTAACGTGATAGAAAAGAAAGACAAGGGCAAAAGTATCCAAGACATCCCAATCATTCGGGACTATCCTGAAGTCTTTCCAGAGGATTTACCTGGTTTGCCTCCTGCTCGACAAGTGGAATTTAGGATCGATCTTGTTCCTGGTGCAAATCCTGTCGCCAAAGCTCCTTATCGTCTTGCACCCTCTGAAATGCAAGAACTTGCCAGTCAACTACAGGAACTTTCTGATAAAGGTTTCATTCGCCCCAGTTCTTCTCCATGGGGAGCCCCTGTTTTGTTCGTTAAGAAGATAGATGGGTCTCTCAGGATGTGTATCGACTATCGTGAACTCAACAAACTCACCATCAAGAATCGTTATCCCTTGCCTAGGATTGACGATCTTTTCGATCAACTTCAAGGAGCAACCCACTTCTCAAAGATTGATCTTCGTTCTGGTTATCATCAGCTTAGAGTCCATGAAGAAGATATTCCCAAGACAGCCTTTCGTACACGTTATAGCCATTACGAATTCATGGTCATGCCGTTTGGATTGACCAACGCTCCCGCAGTGTTTATGGATCTAATGAATCGGGTTTGTAGACCCTACCTTGACAAATTCGTGATCCTCTTCATCGACGACATTTTGATTTACTCGAAATCAAAATCCAAACACGAACAGCATCTTCACTCAATTTTGGGTCTCCTAAAGAAAGAACAACTGTATGCCAAGTTCTCGAAATGTGAATTTTGGCTTAAGGAAGTTCAATTTTTGGGACACGTCATTGATGAGAACGGAATTCATGTTGATCCCGCGAAGATCGAAGCTGTTAAAGAGTGGAGTATTCCTAAAACTCCAATAGAAGTTCGTTCTTTCCTTGGTTTGGCTGGTTATTATCGTCGATTCATTGCCAACTTCTCCAAAGATCGGTGTTCCTCTCACTGCCTTAACTCACAAGGGTAAACCTTATGAGTGGGGACCAAAACAAGAGGAAGCATTTGAAACTCTTAAGCTGAAACTCTGTGAAGCTCCTATCCTGTCTCTACCTGATGGTAATGATGACTTCGTGGTCTATTGTGATGCATCAAACCAAGGTCTTGGTTGTGTTCTCATGCAACGAGGCAAGGTTATTGCTTATGCGTCTAGACAACTCAAGACCCACGAAAAGAATTATACCACCCATGATCGTGAATTGGGCGCTGTCGTCTTTGCTCTTAAGATTTGGAGACACTATCTTTATGGAAGCAAATGTGTGGTTTTCACGGACCACAAAAGTCTCCAACATGTCTTCGACCAGAAAAATCTTAACATGAGACAACGACGTTGGGTTAAGTTACTTAACGATTATGATTGCGAGATTCGCTACCATCCTGGCAAAGCGAATGTTGTAGCTGACGCACTCAGTCGTAAAGAGCGCATCAAACTTCATTGTGCTCTCGTACTGATTTACAGGATCGTGTCCTCCAAGCTCAACATACTTCAGTCGCCCAAGGTAACATGTACGAGGAAATGTCTTGTGGTGCTGAGACTCAACTTGAAACCAAACCTGATGGTCTACTTTATTTTCTCAATCGACTTTGGATTCCTGACCGTGATGATCTTCGTACCTTTCTTATGAACGAGGCTCATAAGTCTCGTTATTCTATTCATCCTGGTGCTGACAAGATGTACCAAGATCTTCGTTATTCGTATTGGTGGCCTGGTATGAAGAAAGATATCGCTCTTTTCGTTGCAAAATGCCTTACTTGTTCAAAGGTCAAGGCTGAACATCAATGACCATCTGGTATGCTTGAACAACCAGAAATTCCTGTATGGAAATAGGAGAGCATAGCAATGGACTTCATCACTAAACTCCCTCGTACACCCAAAGGTTTTGACAGCATTTGGGTAATCGTTGACCGTTTGACCAAGTCAGCCCATTTCTTACCTATTCGTGAGAAATATTCTGTGGAAAGGTTAGCGAAGATGTACGTGAGTGAAATTATATGTCGCCATGGTATACCTTTGGACATTATCTCTGATCGTGATGGTCGTTTCACTTCTCACTTTTGGGATTCCTTACAAGACGCTTTGGGTACCAAGTTAAACCTGAGTACTGCTTATCACCCTCAAACAGATGGTCAGACTGAGCGGACCATCCAGACACTTGAGGATATGCTCAGGGCATGTGTCATCGATTTTGGTGGCGCGTGGGATTCTCATCTTCCCTTGGTCGAGTTTTCATACAACAACAGCTATCATGCCAGCATTAACATGGC
Organism: Ambrosia trifida; assembly: GCA_028751855.1. NCBI lineage: Eukaryota > Viridiplantae > Streptophyta > Magnoliopsida > Asterales > Asteraceae > Ambrosia > Ambrosia trifida. The sequence goes on along the minus strand of CM054128.1, from coordinate 124,624,077 downwards.
TCCTTTCGAGGCACTCTATGGTCGTAAGTGTCGTTCACCTGTCTGTTGGACAGAGGTTGGTGAAGCCCAGATCAGTGGACCTGAACTGATCCAGGAAATGACAGATAAAATCCAACTCATCCAGGATAATCTTCTCAAGGCTAGAAGTCGACAGAAGAGCTATGCTGATAAACGTCGTAAGCCCTTGGAATTCCAAGTCGGGGACCTTGTACTTCTTAAGGTATCTCCTTGGAAGGGAGTAATTCGCTTTGGTAGAAAGGGAAAACTAGCTCCTCAATATGTAGGCCCATTCAAAGTGCTTGACAGAATTGGAAAAGTGGCTTACAAACTTGATCTTCCACCTGAGTTAAGCAATGTTCACCCAACTTTTCACGTTTCGAATCTCAAGAAATGCTTAGCAGATGAGAACCTCCATGTCCCTCTTGAAGATGTGCAGATCGATGAAACTATGCACATTGTCGAGAAACCTGTTGAGATCGTGGATACTGGAGTCAAGAAACTCAAACGCAGTCGCATTCCGATCGTCAAGGTTCGTTGGGAATCTAAACGAGGTCAAGAGTTCACTTGGGAACACAAGGACCAGATGAAGTCTAAGTACCCACACCTTTTCCCACCAGACTCTCCAACTTCAACTTCGGGACGAAGTTCCTAAAAGTAGGGGAGACTGTAACATTTCGCATTAAATCTTATGTACGTTACGATTATTATCAAATAAAACGTCGAATTTTTTTTATCATTTATCGTGCCCTTTAAAAATATTTCGTGACGCATTTGGACCCCTTGTACCATACTATATACATATAATATCATTATATTATTGTTTTAATTGTCAAAAAAAATATGGCATGGGCCGGGGTTCGAACCCGAGCCCATGGCCGGTTCAACCCATCACACTCACAACACAAACCATCTGGTCTATAGCTTCTATTCGTTATAACTCAGGCTTATATAATACTTATATTATGATTGGAATTGCAGTTGACTTGCAAGAAGTCAATCTGGGATCCCAACTTCCTAAAATACTCGATCAATCCCCATTAATAATCCTGTTAAGGCTTGAATGATGATTGATATGTTTGACTCGCGTCCATTACACGCTAATTAGCTATTATAAAATTCCAATTTTATACCAATCACACGTTCATGATTGAAACCCAAGTCAAACATTACCATTTCGTACACACGAACCTCCCACTATAAATTGAGGCCTTCACTACAACCTATACTCGCCGATTAATCTTTCCCCTCTAAAACTTTCTGCTAAAAACCCCTATACAAGCTCCAATCAGTCGCGTGTTTGACTTTGCGTTTGACCAAAGGAATCGTCATCAAAAAATGTTTGTAAGTCCAATATTTTTGTTGGGTTTCAGTGATCGGCTATAGAGCAGCAATAACCCCATGTATAATCGGGTTATTGCTTGCTCATTTGAATTATTGCAAAATCTAGGGCTCGTAAGCCACGAATTGGGGATAAACACTGCAGACCTTGTTATTTAATTAAAACAGAGACAAAACAAACACAACCACTGATCTAGATCAAGTGGTTGTGTCGTCTGTTTGTAAACATGGGTACGCGGGTTCGAGTCCCGTATCCCACAACCTTTTCCTTTTCTTTTAAAATAACTATATATTTGCTTTAAGTATAACCTTATAATTATTTCAACCATGGCTTAATCGTTCTCAGGGTCTAGACCAGATGGTCTAGGCTTGTGATTTAAAAACCCTAACCCGGGTTTGACGCGGGTTCGAGCCTCACCATGTGCAAACCTTTTTTTTAGAAACCTTTATACTTATACATTCATTTTATTTTTAAAAATACTAAAAATGCTTTATAAATTCTACAAAAATTATTTTATGATGTTCTAATAGAAAAGTTTATCAAACAATTTTTAGTTTTTCAATAATCTTTTATTATTATATAAAATAAATATTACAAGTATATTCTATTATAATTATAAAATTCTATAAAAATATCAAAACGATTATATAAATTTCCACAAAAATTATTCTGAGTTTATAAAACATTAAAAATTTCTAAAATAATTTTTATTTTTGAAAAATCATTTATTTAATATTTTTAATCTATTTTTGGTTATTTTAATCATAAATAAATCATAATAAATTCATTTTTCAATATTTTTACACCAAAATTTTGTATAAATTATTTCTGTCCATTTAGAAAAGAAATACAAATTTTAATTTATAAATTCTTTAATTTTAATATTTTTAGATATTAAAGTTATATTTTGGCAAAATAGAAATAAATAGATTAAATATTCTATTTTTAAGAAAATAATTTTATAAAAATTATTTTCATACTCAAAACCTTATAATGTGACCATCTTTCATAAACCTACAAAAAAGAATTTTGTTTATTTATTTATCGAATTTCTTTTATTTAATAAACAATTTAATTATTAATCAAACGAATACTTATCCCCAAATTCGAAACCCTAGAAAATACTTGTAGACTAGAAAGACTTAGACTTATTTATTACCTTATACATAGGGTAATACTTGGCAACGTTGGGCTACACATATTCTATTTCTCGACACTTAACACTTTGCTAAGGTGAGTTTACGTAACCATGTTTATGCAATTCTTTATACTTGAAACTTTATACTTAAGAAATTCTACATACATGTCTAGTTGTAAACTTTAATGCCTCATGACTTAGACAACTACTGTTAGACTTAAACTTAAACTTACATAATCATTAGCTATGGCCAAGCCAGCGATACTCAATAATAGATCTATTGGATTGACAATCCCACCTAGATTCGTTGACCATCTTTTATGGGGAGCGCGGGTGATTGTTATCGTTCCAACGTGATATTAAGGTGAACCGTGGATGACGGGATGGACCTAAACTTGTCGGAGGTTTGATTATGTGCATACTATACTCCATGTTTATTCATGCAGACTTAAACTTACAATAGACATATGAATTGCTAAACTTCATTTATTCTAAAACTTAATTGCTTGTCATGGCTTATGTATTCTCACCAACTTCTAGTTGACCCCCCCATTTTTCCAAACTCAACAGGAAATAACGATGCTTGAAGTCTAGAGCTAGCATGACGAGACAATTTGAAGTTTATGCTTTGTTTGGCTATTTGATGTATTGGAATTTCATTCAAGACTTGTTATGTATTTTCAAATTTTTGGATATTTTACTTTAAATAAATTTCAATTAAAACTTTAATACCATGTGCTACTGTATACTCATGCTTACGTGACACCTCGATGTTTCCGCCATCGGTTGGGGTGTTACAGATTGGTATCAGAGCCTTGGTTATAGGGAATTAGGTTATTAGAAAAATAATCTAGACTATAACCTTAGGGATTTAAAACAGTACTTGCTTCTCTTACTTGTAACCCTAATTGCTTCCTTAATCTTATCCCTATCCTACACCTTATACAACCCTATTCCTTTACAAGTTGACTGCTCTTATTCGTCTGCTGCAATCCTGATCCACCATTAGATTAATAGGACAAAATCCTCAGGTTTAGCCTGAACCACCTTGAGATCTCGTCAAAGTTCTAGATTTTAATAACGAACACGTGCAATCTGGAAGGGTGAACGCCTGTATTCTGAGTCTTCTATCTAGGCTGGCATTGCGCATATATCCCAATCAGAAGAGGGACCCGGATGCCTACCTGGGAATTCTCGGGATGAGTGTTCACTTATAGGCTAAAGCATGTCTTCACTATGTTATTAGAATCTAGAATCTTTGATAAGTCAACGTTTTCGTTTATTCGTTTTAATTAATGGATAAATGATTACATTCCTTATATTACCTCATTCATTTCATTGTGTCTCTTACAGATCATGTCTCCACGTCGCAGCACTCGCAATAACAGTGTTGGAAATCATGAGGAAGGGAGCAGCAACCACAACCATAACCACGACACTAACCACAACAATGGAGGTGATGCCCAACTGGCTACGATCATCTCTCAACAAATGGCGCAACAGATCGCAAATCTGGTTCCTAATTAACTGGCCCAAGTCATCCAGATGAATGGGTTTTGCTCTGTTCTAATAAATCACAAAAAAATACCCATATCAATCAAAACTAATTATTAAGAATATTAATTTATTATCATACCAATCATTACTCATATGGGTTTTGCTCTGTTCAGATCAAGAACATTAATCTTGATCAAAAATCAAAACTTTTATATATTATAACCTAAAAATCAAAACTTTATTGATACCCATATCAATAATAAAAGCTAAAGATCAAGATTATTATCATACTAATCATTAATTAAGGTGGGCAGTGCTCTGTTTAGATGAAGAACATTAACTTTGATAAAAAAAACAAAAAGTCAAAACTTTTGTTGATCATAGCCTTTAAACCAAAGAATCTTACATGGGTTTGGAAGAATCTTGAAGAGTCTTTTGCACAAACAAGGTAATAAGAAGTTGGGGATTTGTTTTTTAAATGAAGAAAAGAGAACTAAAGCTTGATGAGGGATTATTATTATTGGACTGAAAATGGTGGATGATAAGCAAGGGAAAGAAGCAGAGAAAGAAGAAAGAGGAACCGGAGAAGGAAGAGGATCGGTTCTGGTCTCTTGACTGGCTCGTACTACCAATCGGTGGGGGGTTCCGATGACAATAGAATTCAATCAAATTCACAACATAAAAGGATTACAGAAACTAAATTTGCAAAAGAAATACAATAAAAGTTTGGTGATTGAAAAGAACAAAGTTGTTAGCTGAATCAGATATCAGATATGATGAATGAATACAATCAAAATGAACAAGAGTTAGTCAATTCCCCTTCATTTGTTCTCAATCTGCCACACACACGCACTACAAAGAGTGAAAGGTTATAGTTTGAAGTATGTATAGATTTAATGTTTGGAAATGGATCCAATGACAAGGTAGTAATGAGTTGAACTGTATAATAATATACTCCCTCCGTCCCAATTTAAATATCCTTTTTTCCTTTTTTTTGTTTGTCCCAAATTAAATGTCCCTTTCCAAAAATAGAAATACAATTTTTAGTTTGCCCAAAAAAACAAAACACAATCACCACTTTTGAGGATATTATTGTCATTTTACCACATACAAACAAAAGATTTCTTAAAATATGTGTTTTTAGACTCAGGACATTTAAATTGGGACGGAGGTAGTATATTGTTAAAGTGATGTAAGATGTGTGAGGTGAATTAATGTCAACGTAAAGGCACTAATTAATATGAAAAAATGTAGCTCGAAGATGGAGGAATGGAGGGTAGTGGTGGTGGTGGTGAAAGGTGGAGGAGATGGTGGGTAGTGGTGGTGGTGAGAGGTAAAGATGGTGGTGGGTGGTGGGTCTGATTAAGGAAGAAACAATTTGGGGGAAGAAGATGAAGTTTATAAGTGACTAGACGAAAATGCCCCTGACTTAACAAAGAAAAGTTAACTGGGTTAAGTCGTTGGACTGTTTTGGCATATTTTTTAAAGATCAAGGGGTGTTCATGCACTTTTTAGAAGATTGGGCTGGAGTGGCAAATTTGGCCAAACCATAGGGACGGTTTTTGTAATTTACTCAAAAATCTAACATCTATACATTCAAATTTCAAAGTAAGTATTAATATATATATTTTTTAAATCGAAAATTATTAATTACTTTCGTAAAAATAGGCTAAGAATATTAATTACTTTCCTAGAACAATTATCATCCTCAAATAATTGTTATTCGTCTGCATTTTGATAGGTTCATTGACAATCTCAAGGTGTATATTTTTATTTATGTATTGATTGTATTATTACTTTGTTATCAAATTTATTATTAAATATATACTCTTCTGATGAGTATTTTATCTCTGTATAGCCTGGTGATTTGGAGAAAGCACAACTTGGTCTGGGCCACAGTTACAGTAAGGCAAAGGTCAAGTTTAATGTCAACCGTGTTGATAATATGGTCATTCAAGCAATCTTTCTTCTTGATACTCTTGATAAGGATGTCAATTCTTTTTCCATGAGAGGAAGGTTTATTTGCTCTGTTATAGATTTTTCATTCTCATATTATTGTTACCATGATTTGCCTAACTCTTTTATCCTGTCTGTTGATTTGGAGTGTAATCGTAACTTTTTTTTCTTTCTTTTTTTTATGAACAGGGAGTGGTACTCTTGGCATTTTCCAGAGCTTGTAAAGATTGTCAATGACAATTATCTGTATCCTAAAATCGATATCGTTATTGATTATTCAACACACGTTTTGTTTATCCATCGATCTGAATAGTTAGGGATCCTATCAATCCATTGATTTTCTTCTTATATCCCTAAAATATATCATCTTTTTAAGTATTTAAGTTTATTGTCTTTCTAGATTATTTCAGGTTAGTTTTCTATCATTCATCGATTTTCAACAACTGTTTTGTTTATCCATCAATCTGAACAGGTTAGTATTCTATCATTCATTGATGAGTCATTTTTTAAAAACCAGTAACAATTCATGTTGGTGCTAAACAATACCGAATCAATCTTTTATCCTAGACAATCTCCTATTTTTGAAGGTTAGGTGTAACACCCCGCCCCTCTCACCACCAATATTGTCCGCTTTGCCCTTTTAGAGCTCACGGATTTGTTTTTGGGTGCCCCGGTGGAAACTTCCCAGGAGGTCACCCATCCTGAAACTGCTCCCACCTGAGCACGCTTAACTGTGGAGTTCTCCTCTCATTCACTAACATTAAGCCCCAAAAAGCGTTGGTTATTTAAGAGGCATGGCATTACTTATGAACCAAGGATCTCTCCTAGCCACGGCCGATGTGGGATTTTCCTGGGGTGTCACATTCACCCCCTGTTAGAGTCTCATCGTCCCTGATGAGGTATGCACCCACCATCCCGAACGGCACAGCAGTGGCTCTGATACCATCTGTAACACCCCGCCCCTCTCGCCACCAATATTGTCCGCTTTGCCCTCCCAGAGCTCACGAATTTGTTTTTGGGTGCCCCGGTGGAAACTTCCCAGGAGGTCACCCATCCTGAAACTGCTCCCACCTGAGCACGCTTAACTGTGGAGTTCTCCTCTCATCCACTAACATTAAGCCCCAAAACGCGTTGGTGATTTAAGAGGCATGGCATTACTTATGAACTAAGGATCTCTCCTGGCCACGGCCGATGTGGGATTTTCCCGAGGTGTCACATCAGGAGTCTATGCAAAGGTAAATTGTATTCATTAATCTCGATTCTGTTTATTGTTTTCTTGTGTTATTGATATAACTTATTAATGCAGGAATTAGCTTTCTAGCAATGGCAATCATAATGAGTTCGATTTGCAGGGTTTCCTAAAGATGAATTGTAAGAACTAAAATCAATTGTTGTAGGCATGCCACTCAATCGGTTGTAAGTTTTCCTTCTCCTTATTATTTTGTTCATTAATTGTTTAATTTCCTAGGTTACTTTTATATATTAGATAGAACGTGTTTTGTGCATTTTTTTATCAGATGTTGCTGCTAAATTTGAGATATATCCTATATCTGTGGATCTCAAAGTGCATTTAGGGAAGTACTGTATCTTATAATCTTTACTTTTGATCAATAATGGTAACGCGATATGTTCAAATTAATTTAAATTGATAATGGTTTTAGAGATTTGATTTCAAATTAGGTGGCTTTGTGTGCTTAATTGTCGTTTTTTTACTAACTGAATTGCAATAAGGTTAGGAATTCATGTTTTGATGATTAAGTAACGGCGATACCCTGATTTCAAATTAGGTGGCTTTGTGTTTTCAAATAATAGTTTATTGACATTTTGTTTCTAATTTAATTTTATAAAACATTAATTATGTTAAAGTTAATAAGTATCTAAATTTTTGTTATTTTTAATGAAAACAAATTTTTCCGAATCATAATTCTTAAAAATAATAATCACCATATAAACATTTGTTTGACTTTTAAAAAAAATTTAAATTTGAAAATCCCATATTTTTCGTAGGTAATAAATATACCTTATATTTTGGTAAAATAATTATATATTAACTATATTATGCCCATTCTAAATTCAAAAATTTACCTTAATTACCTGAAATTCAAAACCTAAAATTCGAAATTAAATAACCTCCATTAGATTAACGTCCATTACCAAAATGAAAATATCATAACCGAAAAGCTTTTTCATATTATTTATTAACACCACCATATAGACTTAGATTAATCTTATAGATTATACCTAAACCACGAGCTTATAGCTAAGTGGTTTTGGGAAATGATATTTTCTTTGGCCGCGTGGTCAGGAGTTTGATTCCTGATCCACCGGGTTTTACCGGCTCCTTATCGTAATGTCCTCGGGTGGGTAAATGGTCGGGTTTTCCCCATAACTGGTGGGTGTTAGCTACGCAGCAATAAATGAAAATAAGAAAGGAAACAGACGTAAATTAGGAACTCATTAAATTTCCTTATTACATTCAAATTACTCACTTCCTAAATTTAGTGTAATTCATATTGGTAATAAGTTAAATTTTGAATTTTGAACTTCAAAATTCAAATTAAAATTCAAAATATTTAAATTCAAATTATACAAAATTTTTAGCTTTGGTTAATAATGGTAAGAAATTACACATACTAATTATCCTTTTAGTTACACATTTAATAAGATTCAAAGTCTCTACAATAAGTAGTGTCAACTCTCTAATTAATAAATTTTTTGATCTTATTAATTGTGTTATATTATTCTAATATTAGTTTAGCTTATATTGGTAATCAATTAAATATCGAATTTTGAATTTCAAATTAAAGTTCGAAATGTTTAAATTCGAATTTGACAAAATTTATAATTTTGAATTTTGGTTAATAATTGTAAGAATTGATACATACTAATTATCCTTTTTATTTACATAGTTAATATGATTCAAAGTCCATATATAAGTTGTGTCAACTCTTATTAATACATTAATTGATCATATTAATTTCCCTATTTATCTTAATATTAGTTTAACTTATATTGGTGATCAATTAAATAACAAATTATCAATTTCAAATTTCAAATTAAAATTCGAAATATTTAAATTCAAATTAGAAAAAATTTCAAATTTCAAATTTTGTTTAATAATGGTAAGAAATTGCACATACTAATTATCCTTTTAAATACACATTTTGAATGACTTAATCTTTTAAAAAATAACCGCTTGGGTTTGAAAGGAGAAACCCGTGTGGTGCTATGGGATTCGATCCTGGGCAGTGGTGGCTTTGCAACACAGAATTTATCGCTAAAACACTACTCTAAAAAAAAGTTAATAATGGTAACCATTAGAATTTGAATTGATAGATTTTAATTAAACTTTATAAATATTCAAATATTAAATGATCTATTTAAGTATATAATTTCATATTTCGATATCTATAATTTTAATTTTTAAATTTTTTTAACATTATAAAAATTCTAAATTTTGGATAATAATGGTAACAATAAGACTTAAGTATAACATTTAATTTAAATTTTGAATTATCTGAATATTTTAAAATTTTTCAAACTTTGAATTTAAATTAAAAATTGTAACAATTAATTCTACTATGATAATTAAAAAAGAGCTATTATAATTAGAGATTTTTTAATATATTTAAAATTAAAAAAGAATAGTTTTAATTATAAACTTCTGCAATTAGTTACAAGTTAAAATTTATAAGTAGGGTATGGATCATAAGAGAACCAACTTTATAGAGAGAACCAAAGAACCAATGTGAACGGATGGCACTATTGTAAATATGTAGTATGATTTAAAAAACCCATTATTTTTTGTTGTCTTCCTTCTTCACAAACCATTCAATACATTCATTCTCTCTCACACACATACACACACAAAATAAAATCAGTAAGTAAATCAATCAATCAATCAAGAAGATGATGTCATATACAAGAACCGTCCAAGTGTTGATTCGAACGCAACTGTTAAAAGAACTATTTATTGAAGTAGGTTTTAATCATGAGGTTTAGCATCAGTCAAAAATTTGGAATCATCATCTTGTTTACTCTAATTGGCGAGTTGTTATGGTGTTTAGTTCTGATCCTGCAACGTGTCTTCTTCACCTTCAATGATTTGGTTTCATGCACTCTAGGTGTTTGTTAAAATGCCTAAATGAGAATGAATATAAAAATGTTACTGATTGTGTTATTATCTTCCTTGTTTTTCCCTCACAAAATTCATTTGTAGGTTTTTTAATCTCCTTTATGTTAATTACAGGGTAGAACTGCTGATACTTTATCCCTATATTTTGGTGAAGATCCTGCTCGATACACTTTTTAACAAGGTAACATATAAACTATAAAGGGTTTGACTTCTTTTTTAATTACGATTCTATGTTGGAAATTGTAACATTTCGTGTTCACTAATTGTACGTTACGATTAAAAACGACAAGTCATATTATTTTATATAGTATATTTTAAAAAAAAAAAACAAAACCCTAATACTATGCACCATATAATACAAATAATAATATTCAAGCATTGGGTATTTAGTTTAACCCATCCAGCCCACTCCTTTGAATTCTGGAAGCCCAGGCGACCGGCCCACTAAACCCAGCCCACAACCAAGGCCCAATACCCCCCCCCCCCCCTTGTGTCTGTCTTAATCAAAAAAAAAAAAAAAATGTTTGTCCCAGCCGGGTATCGAACCAGGGACCCTTCGCACACACACACACGAGCTAACCAACTGGGCCACACACTTCAATTGATTCTTATCCAACATTATTTATATTTAACCCAATTTTAACTCTCTATTCTCCTCTTCCTTGTCCACTGTTAGCGCGCAGCAGCAGATTGTTTGAGTTTCAAATTATAACCAATCAATTAACTTAATTAACGTGAAATTTATCTCGATTTGACTTGGACACGCAATTATCGGCCTACAAAGACTCATTAACGCGTTGATTTTCATCCAATTAACACCAAAATTATCAAGAACACGCGTTTGACAATAAATCGTGGTCAACCTTCCAATTAACCAAACCCATTGAACCTCAGTATAAATAGATGATCTGCGAACCTTGTATACTCGCTCACAACTCTCTCTCAACCTCCAATTCTCTCTGTAATACTCTAATTATTATAATCACGTTCGTCGTTTGACTTTTGCCTTGACCCGGCTATTATCACCAATTCAACACTGTGAGTTCGATTAATTGTGTGGGTTTTATTCATCGGCCATCACACATCAATAGCCCTATGGTTAATCAGGCTATTGATGTGTGATTTACCCGATTGTAAATTCTAGGGCTCGTTCATTTGGATTTGGGGATAAACTTGATTTCGCGTGTGTATTTAATTAATTTTAAACAAGAAACATCACAACCACCGGCCTAGGCCAAGTGGTTGTGACCATGGTCCACCACAGAGGTTACCCGGGTTCGAGTCCCGGCTCTGACCGTTTTTGTTCTTTTCTTTCTTTTTTTTACAACAATTATATATATATATATATATATATATATATATATTAAACCTTTTAATCTTTTAAATTCATTTTAAAATATCAAAACTATTTTATAAATTCTAAAAAAAATTATATTTGTTTAATCTGAGATAAAAGTTTTATTTACAATTTTTATTTTTCAGAAATTCATTTATTTAATATTTATAATAATTAAATCATTTTTATACTATTATATTTGTAAAAATCCATTTATACATCAAAACAATTTTATTAATTTCCACAAAAATTATCCTATGTTTGTACAATGGTAAACTTTACTGAAATGATTTTTAATTCAGAAAAATCATTTATTTAATATTTTTAATCAATTTTTGTGAGTTTTAATCATAATTAAATCATAATAAATCCAATTTTTAGTATTTTTACACCAAAATTTTATACAAATTATTTCTGATCATTTAGAACAGAAATATAATTTTTAAACTGATAATTATTTAATTTTAGTAATTTTTAATTATTAAAGTTAAAGTTTGACAATTTGTAATAAATAGATTTAATAATCTATTTTAAAGAAAATAATTTTATAAAAATTATTTTTATACTTTAAACACATTCTTGTGACCATCCTAGATTTAACATTTATAAAAAGATTTTTAGTTATTTATTTACTAAATTTCTCTCAATTGGCGAATATTTTTAATATTAATCAAACGAGCAATTATCCCCAAATTCGAAGCCCTAGAACTTATACATTTGTAGACTTGATAGACTTAGACATATTTATTACCTTATTTTAGGGTGATACTTGATACATTGGGTCAACACAATTATCCAAATTTCTCAACAGATATAACATTTTACCAAGGTGAGTTTTACATAGCCCCTTTTATTTATCACCATTTTTGGGGTGAAACATGTTATAACATTATCATTGCAATTCAATCATCAATGTGTCTATGTGTCATCTATGTTGCATTATGTCTTGAGCATGATTAGAGTAAGCACCATTCTAGCATAATCATTAACTCCGTACAAGCCGACGGTATACATTGATAGATCTATTGGACTGACAATCCCACCCGGATACGTGCCTCCTACAAAGGTTACGTGGGTGTTTGTTATCGCATAACATATTCAATTGGACCATGAGCGTATGGTATGTATCATTTTATAACAGTCATCAGGGTTGATTATGCACTCGATTTATTTCTAGTATGTTCTCACATATGGGCTAGATTGACATGACACATGAATTGCACAACATTTTATTCATTTTATTATCAAAAACCTATGTAATTCTCACCAACTGTTGTTGACCCAAAACATTTTCAACTTAACATGTTTCAGGTTCTATTTGCTTGAAGATTTGATTTGATGCTTGAAGATATGTGTATAGTTTTATTCAATTTGATGTACAAATTCTAGAACCATTGTATGTAATTCATTTAAATTATTTAATGAAATTTGTTATTCACCATGAGCTACTGAACAATCATCAATACGTGGCACCCCGATGTTTCCGCCATCGGTTGGGGTGTTACAGATTGGTATCAGAGCCATGGTTATAGGGAATTAGGTTATTAGAAAAATAATCTAGTCTATAACCATAGGATTTAACAAGTACTTGCTTCCTTTACTTGCTATTCTCTATCTCCCTCCTACTTCATATCCCTACTTTCATTCCTACAAGAAGGTTGCTCACCATCACTGGATTCACTCTTAGACTGATAAGGCAAAATCCTCAGGTTTAACCTGAACCACCTTGAGATCTCGTCGAAGTTCTAGATTTTAATAACGAACACGTGCAATCTGGAAGGGTGAACGCCTGTATTCTGAGTCTTCTGTCTAGGCTGGCATTGCGCATATATCCCAATCAGACGAGGGACCCGGATGCCTACCTGGGAATTCTCGGGATGAGTGTTCACTTAAAGGCTAAAGCATGTCTTCATATGTTATTAGAATTTAGAATCTTTGATAAGTCAACGTTTTCGTTTATTCGTTTTAATTAATGAATAAATGATTACATTCCTTGTATAATCTCACCCATTTCACTGTGTCTCTTACAGATCATGCCTCCACGTCGCAGCACTCGCAACAGCAATGGTGAGAACCACGAAGAAGGTGGTGATAACCATAACCATGACCAAGTTCCTAACTACAACAACAATGGTGTTGATGCCAAATTGGCTGCAATCATTTCTCAACAAATGGCGCAGCAAATCGCAACTCTGGTTCCCAACTTACTCGCTCAGGTCATCCAATTGAACGGCAACGGGAATGGCCACAACAACGGGAACGGCAATGGCAATGGAAATGGACCCCAAGCCTGCACCCTTAAGCATTTCAATTCTTGTAACCCTCCAAAGTTTAGTGGTGAAGAAGGAGCTACAGGACTCCTACAATGGTTTGAGGGTATTGAGAATACCTTCATAAACAGTGAATGCCCCGACAACTTTAAAGTCCGTTATGCCATGAGTGTTCTTCACAAACGAGCACTCACCTGGTGGAATGAAGAAAAACGCACTCGCGGAGCTGAAGCTGCACTAGCCTTAACTTGGGATCAAGCTAAAGACATTATGAAGGCAGAGTTCTGTCCTCGTAATGAAATCAAGAAACTGGAAGACGAATTTCATGATCTTGCTCAAGACAGTGGGGAAAACCTTGCTTACAACACTCGCTTTCACGAACTTAGCTTACTGCTACCCCACAAAGTCACCCCTTTGCCCATTGCGATCGAAAAATACATTGGTGGCTTATCGATGCAGATTCAAGACACGGTGTGGGGAAGGAACCCTGCTACTTTGGAAGAAGCAAAGCGTTTGGCCGCCACTCTAACAGATAACCATGTGAAGGCAGGAACCCTAACTCGTAAAGGGGAAAAAAAAGAAGGATACTTCCCAACCTGCCATTGACATCAAAACTGAGGCCTCAACCAACGGGAAAAACAAGGTCAGGAATTTTGCAATAGACACCACTGCCCCACCCACCAAGAAACAATACAATGGGAACCTACCTAAGTGTGACACCTGCCAGTATCACCATCCAACTCATGTACCCTGTCGACAGTGCACCAATTGTCAAAGGTATGGGCATCTTGCAGATGCTTGTCGAATCCCTGCTACAAACGCTCTCGATGCTCCAAATAACCCCGCTTGAGACCCTCCAGCTACTTACCAACAAGTCCCACCATTTAAATGTTGTTTGCTTTTAAATTCTATGTAATAACGCTATTTGATTCAAATAATAAAGTATTATCATAACATCTGTGTGCATGCTTGTTTGAATGTGAACTAATTGCTATAATCATACTTGCTTACTTGTACAACAATTAGTTAACTACCAAACAACCTACTTAACGATTGGTAGAGGTCATCATGTCTTTCCACAGTCGGGAGAGGCCCTACCACCTGCTCAACGACTGGCGGAGACTATCAGACCTGCTTAACAATCGGTAAAGTCATAAAAGGACGCAAAACCCTAAGGTAAGGTAAATTGGTAATTACGGTCCGGAACGTAATCATGAATTTACAGGTACATTAAGGTAGTGTGAAATTTTATCAAGGTTTCAGTAGTTGGCCAATTGTAAACCTAGTGTTTCTCTTAACTTCGGGACGAAGTTCCTAAAAGTAGGGGAGACTGTAACATTTCGTGTTCACTAATTGTACGTTACGATTAAAAACGACAAGTCATATTATTTTATATAGTATATTTAAAAAAAAAAACAAAACCCTAATACTATGCACCATATAATACAAATAATAATATTCAAGCATTGGGTATTTAGTTTAACCCATCCAGCCCACTCCTTTGAATTCTGGAAGCCCAGGCGACCGGCCCACTAAACCCAGCCCACAACCAAGGCCCAATACCCCCCCCCCCCCCCCCTTGTGTCTGTCTTAATAAAAAAAAAAATGTTTGTCCCAGCCGGGTATCGAACCAGGGACCCTTCGCACACACACACACGAGCTAACCAACTGGGCCACACACTTCAATTGATTCTTATCCAACATTATTTATATTTAACCCAATTTTAACTCTCTATTCTCCTCTTCCTTGTCCACTGTTAGCGCGCAGCAGCAGATTGTTTGAGTTTCAAATTATAACCAATCAATTAACTTAATTAACGTGAAATTTATCTCGATTTGACTTGGACACGCAATTATCGGCCTACAAAGACTCATTAACGCGTTGATTTTCATCCAATTAACACCAAAATTATCAAGAACACGCGTTTGACAATAAATCGTGGTCAACCTTCCAATTAACCAAACCCATTGAACCTCAGTATAAATAGATGATCTGCGAACCTTGTATACTCGCTCACAACTCTCTCTCAACCTCCAATTCTCTCTGTAATACTCTAATTATTATAATCACGTTCGTCGTTTGACTTTTGCCTTGACCCGGCTATTATCACCAATTCAACACTGTGAGTTCGATTAATTGTGTGGGTTTTATTCATCGGCCATCACACATCAATAGCCCTATGGTTAATCAGGCTATTGATGTGTGATTTACCCGATTGTAAATTCTAGGGCTCGTTCATTTGGATTTGGGGATAAACTTGATTTCGCGTGTGTATTTAATTAATTTTAAACAAGAAACATCACAACCACCGGCCTAGGCCAAGTGGTTGTGACCATGGTCCACCACAGAGGTTACCCGGGTTCGAGTCCCGGCTCTGACCGTTTTTGTTCTTTTCTTTCTTTTTTTTACAAAAATTATATATATATATATATATATATATATATATATATATATATATATATATATATATTAAACCTTTTAATCTTTTAAATTCATTTTAAAATATCAAAACTATTTTATAAATTCTAAAAAAAATTATATTTGTTTAATCTGAGATAAAAGTTTTATTTACAATTTTTATTTTTCAGAAATTCATTTATTTAATATTTATAATAATTAAATCATTTTTATACTATTATATTTGTAAAAATCCATTTATATATCAAAACAATTTTATTAATTTCCACAAAAATTATCCTATGTTTGTACAATGGTAAACTTTACTGAAATGATTTTTAATTCAGAAAAATCATTTATTTAATATTTTTAATCAATTTTTGTGAGTTTTAATCATAATTAAATCATAATAAATCCAATTTTTAGTATTTTTACACCAAAATTTTATACAAATTATTTCTGATCATTTAGAACAGAAATATAATTTTTAAACTGATAATTATTTAATTTTAGTAATTTTTAATTATTAAAGTTAAAGTTTGACAATTTGTAATAAATAGAATTAATAATCTATTTTAAAGAAAATAATTTTATAAAAATTATTTTTATACTTTAAACACATTCTTGTGACCATCCTAGATTTAACATTTATAAAAAGATTTTTAGTTATTTATTTACTAAATTTCTCTCAATTGGCGAATATTTTTAATATTAATCAAACGAGCAATTATCCCCAAATTCGAAGCCCTAGAACTTATACATTTGTAGACTTGATAGACTTAGACATATTTATTACCTTATTTTAGGGTGATACTTGATACATTGGGTCAACACAATTATCCAAATTTCTCAACAGATATAACATTTTACCAAGGTGAGTTTTACATAGCCCCTTTTATTTATCACCATTTTTGGGGTGAAACATGTTATAACATTATCATTGCAATTCAATCATCAATGTGTCTATGTGTCATCTATGTTGCATTATGTCTTGAGCATGATTAGAGTAAGCACCATTCTAGCATAATCATTAACTCCGTACAAGCCGACGGTATACATTGATAGATCTATTGGACTGACAATCCCACCCGGATACGTGCCTCCTACAAAGGTTACGTGGGTGTTTGTTATCGCATAACATATTCAATTGGACCATGAGCGTATGGTATGTATCATTTTATAACAGTCATCAGGGTTGATTATGCACTCGATTTATTTCTAGTATGTTCTCACATATGGGCTAGATTGACATGACACATGAATTGCACAACATTTTATTCATTTTATTATCAAAAACCTATGTAATTCTCACCAACTGTTGTTGACCCAAAACATTTTCAACTTAACATGTTTCAGGTTCTATTTGCTTGAAGATTTGATTTGATGCTTGAAGATATGTGTATAGTTTTATTCAATTTGATGTACAAATTCTAGAACCATTGTATGTAATTCATTTAAATTATTTAATGAAGTTTGTTATTCACCATGAGCTACTGAACAATCATCAATACGTGGCACCCCGATGTTTCCGCCATCGGTTGGGGTGTTACAGAAATAACCAAAGGATGACACGTGGATAATTTTTTTTTTTTTTGTGGTTTGTAGTTACTCAGACCCTTTTTAACTTCATGAGGCTATTTTGAAAAGCTCATGAAGAGAATATGTCACAAAATTTCTTCTATTTATGAATTTAGGTTTTGTCCTATGTTCTATTTCATTTATTTTCTTTATATGTTGTACCATAAGCATGTTAAAAAGGTGTCATTTCTTGATATGTAGATGTGAATTACGAATGTTAATGCACATGTGCATAACGTAGTTGCTACTGATAAAAGTAATGTTAATGCACATGTGTATTTATATTGATATCATTAAGGTATTTCACTCTAACGCACATGTTCATATATTATGTGGTAATGAAAAAAGTAATGTTAATGCTCATGTGTATTAAGATTGAAAATTTAGTTTTCTTATGTGTTGTTTATTATTTGTAGACAAAGATGGGATAAACATAAAATAATGTAATTTTTGTGTTATAATCGAGGGATAAAGGGTCAAAAAAAGCAGCTGGATGCGATTGAGGATGATGGCATAATCATTGATCAGGAAGTTAAAAAAGGTCGTTATTATTTATTTAAGAAATTTAGGTATATATGCACATGTGCATGTATGTATATTTTTCATGTTAAATAATAAATGTTAATTGTTAGTTGTGTAAACAAACGAACAATGTGATACATTTGATAAGCATACGGTGTTCAGGTTGACAATTGAAAAAACAAGGGAGATGTTAGATGAGGGATCAATGAAGTGTGAAGATTGTTGGAAGAAGATAAGTAAAATGGGAAGAAGATGAAAAGGGACAAATAAGCAATAGAAGGGGACATTATTGGTGGACGTGAGATTGTGATATAATTAGAAGTTTGTAGGTAGGTGGTTAGTGGTAACATGGTTGGTTTGTAATATGGATATTTTTTTGTTGTTATCATTTGTTTTATCGAGTTTGATGCGTTTGGTAGAAACTACATGTAGTTGTATGATAAAAAACAAATGGGCATAAAAACTTTGTTATTTGAAGGATGATGCATGCACATATGTATATTTTGGGTGGCCTTATATGGTAGTTGATAGGTTGATCATGTTTGTAATTATTATTGTAGCGCATGTTAATTGGTATGATAATGAAATTGACATATGCACATGTGCATGAGTATAATTAAACCCCCACCACCTAAAAACCTAAACCCACCACCTTATACCCCTAAAAAATTTAACCCCCCCCCCCCACTCACACCATACATAAAAACTAAGCTATAAAGCTAAACCACTAAAAAAATCTAACAATATTAGTGAAATGCACATGTGCATGTAGTACATGTTTCTTATTTTATAGGTCTTATATAGAGGTGTTTCAAGTTTATTCATGTTTATTGTCATACACGTATTTTATTTTCAATTTATGTTATAATATGCATGACTAAACACTTGATGAGTTCGAGTGTATTTTATATCTCACTTTTCGTCCATTTAATCACCATTGAATAGAATTTGTGACCCCTTATATATCTGTTTCGCGTCCATTTTATAATCATTTAAGTATGGTAATTGACAATTCATTTAAAAGTGTGATTTAATAGTGAAATGCACATGTGCATACGGTGTATTTCTGTATATATAACAGCGACATGCACATGTACATCAGGGATGACGTCATATGACGTCACAACAACCATTTTTTTATTTTTTTTATTTTTTTAATTAATAATGAAAAATAATCATTTTGGTGTTTTTACTTTTTTTATTTTTTTATTTATTTAGGTTATATAATTTTTTTATTTTTTTTATTTTTTGATGGAAGGGTTTTTGTAGACACTCTTCATATTTACAAAAATGTCACCTGTTCACACTGGTTCTTTGGTTCTCTCCCTAAATTGTGGTTCCCAAATGATCCAAATCCTTTATAAGTATTCAAATATTAAATGTTCTATTTAAGTATATAATTTCATATTTCAATATCTATAATATAAATTTTAAAATTTTGTTAACATTATAAAAATTTTAAATTTTGAATTCTAGATAATAATGGTAACAGTTAGACTTAATTATAGCATTTAATTCGAATTTTGAAGAATTTGAATATTTTAAAAAATTTCAAACTTTTGAAGGTAAGTTAATAATTGTAACAAACAATCTTACTATTACCTTTAAAATTAAATATAGATATACTAATTAGATATTTCCTAATATATTTAAAATTTAACAAATAATAGTTTTAGTTATAAATTTCTCAAATTAGTTACAAGTTAAAATTCAAATTTTGAATACAAGAATTTGAAATGATAGATTTCAGTTAAACTTTATAAATATTCAAATACTAGTCTATTGCCCGCATGGACACGCAGTTTATCAAATAACAATTATTTGAAGCGGTATAACCAATAAAACAAAATATAGTAGAAATATTTTATTAAAATTTAAAAGCAAGGAATACACATTTTATTCAAATATCACTAAGTATTTCCTTATACACCACATTTTTTTGTTTTAGTCTTGACATTTCAATCACTATCTAGTATAAGTAATTTCACCCATGCCCTGCTTTTAACTCTTGAAAATGCGACATAAAGTTGGTCATGTGAGAATACGGGGTTTGTTAAATACAATCCAACATTCGATAGAGACCATCCTTGGCTTTTATTGATGGTCATTGCGAAACATACGGATAAGAAGTTATGAACATGAAAGAAAAAATATGTGATGATTAGCTTAGCCGAATACAATGGCTAAGTTTGGGTTCGCTCTAATGCCTAGAAATAACTATGTACCTTCAAATCGATCACAGAATCAGAATCAAACATTAATCATAATCAGCTAACTCTAATCACCAACCAAAAAATACAATCAGTGTTAAACTAAATCAACAAACAACAAAGGACCCTAAGAACATGACAACCCATCCCTAGACAACCAAAATAATGTGAAAAACCCGATCATACCTTGAAAATAATCGGCCAAAATCCATACTAATCATCACCCGTATGATCAACCAATAATCAATCCAATAATAATTAATCTATATGAACATGCTCGGCCTTACATCATAACATTTTCTTGATATTGTGCCATGGTTTCTGTATCAAAATTCACGAAAACAAAAACAGAGGAGTGAAGAAAGATGAAGAATGATCGTTTTACAGAATAAGGAGGCGAGATCATACCTTGAAGAAGATGGAGGATCGACAATGGAGAGGATGTTGGTTTGATTGTTTTAGGATTTAGAATATAGTGATTGAATGATCAATTGCGTATGAGAATGATTGAGTTTAGGAAAGTTATTAATGGTTGACCGATTTTGACTTACAAATTAATTAATATATTATTTTCGATTTAAAAAAATAAGAAAATCTTATAAATGCTCACATATTGCCATGTGGCTTAATAATGGGAGGAGATATAATTGCTAGGTGGGTGAATGATTGCCATGTGTACAAAATGGCTTTAAAATATTATATGTATTGATTAAATGTTCTATTTAACTATATAATTTCATGTTTTAATATCTATAATGATAACAATTAGACTTAATTATAACATTTAATTCAAATTTTGAATGATCTGACTCAAATGGTGTCTTACTTTTAACATTTTATCAGAAATATTTTTCAATACTACTTATTTTTACTAGATAATACTCCTCAAATACCATCTGATAACAAGATTCCAGTGAAGTTCCAAAGGCGCCAATTCCCAATATCCGTATGTTTCGCAATGGCCATCAATAAAAACCAAGGACAGTCTCTATCAAAGATTGGATTGTATTTAAGAGACCCCGTATTCTCACATGGCCAACTTTATGTCGCATTATCAAAAGTTAAAAGCAGGGCAGATGTGAAATTACTTATACTAGATAGTGATGGGAGTGTCAAAACTAAAACAAAAAATGTGGTATATAAGGAAATATTTAGTAATATTTGAATAACATGTGTATTCCTTACTTTTTAAATTTTAATAAAATATTTCTACTATATTTTGTTTATAGGTTATACCGCTCCAAATAATTGTTAGTTGTTGAACTGCATGTCCACGCGGACAATAGTCTAGTTAGGTAATAAAATAGATCATATTACAAATTATATTACTATAATAATAAAGTAAAACACGTAATAAATTTAATATTCACTGTAAATGAATTCGTAGAAGTAAGAGACATTGATATTCAACATAATAGCTTTTATACTATCCCATGCACAACAAACACAACTCAACATTCGAATAAAAACTAATTTCTCTGTCTTCCGCTTACACGACCCAACCCTACTCAAAATTTGACGCACATTCACATTCCAACTCATCCTAAAAATATATTTTTAAATGAACTCGATTTTTAATAAAATTTATATCGAGATGTTCACAAAAAAAAAAAGTTAAGAAATACCATGTATTTAGTTTTATTTTTAAGTTTAAATATAATAAGTTATTTGAGTAATTAAGTTAGTGGAAGGTTTAGTTGGGTTGCAACCCTTGGTTGATGGATCAACCGGGTTGTGGGATTATTACCAATTTTTATTTACTTTTAATGTTGTTTTCCACGACCAACTACCCCATCTTTCACACCAATGGGGATGGTCTTATATGAAACCTAAACCTATGAAGATTCCAAACTCATCAGTTGTCATATCGAAATATAGCCAATAATAATTGATCTCGACTGCTACAGGTTGCATTGTGAAAGCAAATTGAATGACATGAGAAAATCTTATCTTTGTTAAATGGACAAAGTGGCATTCAAAATCCAAATGAAAAGAAAACAACAAAAAATGAAAAGTGTTTTGACCAGACCTACATATTTGGAAACGAACTACAACCGTAAGAAACTTGTATAATAATGTTATAGTGACTTGTAATATGACCCTAAACTATCTATTATATTATAATAGAATATTTGTGAGATCACTATAAGTTTTTTATTTATTTATATAGAGTAAAGTAATAATAAAGGTAAACATAAAGATTATAACTTAATAAATATATAGGATTGGGTTCATTTGAGAACCCCATTGAGTTATGAGAACATTATAACTAGACTGGACCAATAAAAATCTAACACATAGGCTTGTATTGTGTATTTTATTAATGGGCATTTTTGTCTAAACAATATGTTTATCTCTCCCTAAGTACAATCAAAGTATTTGTTTGATCATGTTATGTTGATTTATTGTCCATTTTTTGTCAGTGTTTTATACACTTCCCAAGAGTGTATTTCCCGCCCACATGTTTCTCTCATCAAACTCCCCATAATATATACAAACCATACACACAAATATCAGACATGCAAAACAAAAAAAGTAGATCAAACTCTCCCTAATTACAAAGCATAAGAAACCCTAAAATAAAGGCTTTTTATGTGAACATGGACGACGAGGATCATGCCGGTGATGGGATTGAAATATTCTCCGAACAAGATATAGAGGATGTTGCAATTTTCCTCACACAAAAAGATCAAGCAAGTGCAGAACCAGAGCATGGAACGGAGGAGAGTAGTGTGCAATCGACTCAAGGCAAGTGGAAAAGGGTGATCAACGAGGGTGAAGAGATGGGTGATGTGTTTCAGGAGTCGATCGAGGGGGAGTTTTCTCGTCGGATGATGGTGGTTCTTCTGCTGATCCCTGCAACATTCCCCCGTGAGCCAACCGGCTGTAGTTGATGATGATGATGATGGTAAAATGTGCACTACCCCCCCCCCCCCTTAATTTTTTTCCTTTTTTTTTGTATGCTCTGTGTATCTGTTTTTATGACTCGGGTAGGAAAGTTTTAGGGGTTAGGGCGTAAAGATTAGTGTTTTATTTTTGCTTAGTTGGGTGTTTTTTGTCATAGGATTTTGTTTTTACGCCAGTGTAAGGTTTTGGTATGTTGCACAGGAAAATAGGGTTTCTCATAGGGTTTGTTCTGTTGCCCAAGAAAAATAAATAAACAAAGGAAAGAAAAGTAAAACAGTGGTCATGCATTTTCTTTGGGTTTTATTGCAGGGGCTAGGTGTGCTTACTAGTTTACGCCCAATGGTACTCGTTACTGGAAACCCATAGTGGATGACAGTGTAAAACCGGATATGAACGCTAGGTATAGGGAGTGGCAAGATGTGGTTAAAATGTACGAGTTGTACGCGGAGAAGCGTGGTTTTTCTATTAGGATTGAAACTGTGAAAAGCAATAAAGGTGTCATCACCCATAGGTACATATTGTGCTCTAAGGCTGGTAAACCCCAAACCAAAAGAAAGTTCGACTCGTTAGATGAAAGTTCGTTGAAGATCAGGCAGTCAACTTTCCAGGTGTGCGACTGTAAAGCAAGCATTAGAGCTAAGATATGCAACATTTCGTCGATGTGGCAGATTTATCACTTTGAAGACGCGCACAATCATATGTTGGTTCCTGCTTATAACAAAGATTTAACCAAAATAGGGAGGAAGCTGGATTTCCCAACGAAAGAATTTATTCATCGTGTAAGCCTCAACAAGGTTGGCTTTGTATGTGGCACATTATGAAGAAACTGACAGCTAAGGTAGTTTATTTTTTTTACACCAGTGTTTTTTTTACACCGGTGTTTATTTCTGGCTGAATGTGGCATTTTTATTGTTTTGCCAAATAGCTTACTGGAGGGGTTGTTGACAATTCAGAAGTACGGGCCACAATCCATAAGCTGGTTTGGAACGTCTACATAAAACCGTTCATATTTGAAACCCGGTGAGGAAAGTTACTTGATAAGTATGGGCTGACTGAGAATGAGTGGTTAGGAGACATGTTCAATATCAGGGAGCTTTGGGTGCCAGCATACGTCCGCGAAATTCTATGTCGTGTCTCATGAAGACTACACCGCGGTGTGAATGTTCGAATGCATCATTCAAAGTTAACTCTGGGCTAACACGCTTGTGCAGTTTTTGTTGTGTTCTGATACCACCATGGACTCCTAAAGATACAAGCAGGGGGTTGCGGAGTTTCAAACCGATAGCCGGGTGCCTGAATTAAAAACCGGGATGGAGATTGAAAAGCAATGTGTTGTGTTTTATTCTCAAACGATATTCCACGAAGTTCGTAAGGAAATTCAGAAAGCGTTGTTGTGGTGCTGCATTACAAATCAAGAAGAGGTCTACAGGTTGAAGGTGTACACTGTTACACACCTTGACAAACGAACAGACCCGGTGAATGACTACACGTATGACTTTAATCTATTTTGTTTTTGTTTCATGTTTTTTATTTTTTAATTTTTGTTCTTTATTTATTTAGTTTTTATTTCTTTTTTTTTTAGCTGTGATATCTACAGGTACATGTCAACTCTGCCAATGGGGATGTAACATATTCGTGCAATTCCTGGACGTGAATCGGATACCTGTGTCGCCATATTTTTTGTGTTTTTAGATACAAAAAAGTTGAGGAAATACCCGACAAATATATTATGGACCGGTGGAGGCGTGATGTGCTTCCAAAATCTGTGTTTAGCATAAATTCTCGTTACGAGGTTGACAACAGCGACAGCGCTGTCATGCGCAATGAAAAAAATTTGCTGTTTAAAATATAAGAAAGAAAGAAGGAAAAAAAAAACAATGCTTTGAATGAATAACATGTCTCTCAAATTATATTGGTTTATCAAAATAGATCATTAGATATCAACTCAAACACATTTACACGGTCATGTTTACAAATTCCCATTACCAATATCCCATATATTTCAAATTCGTGTAACATATCTACATCTTAAAGCTAAATGCTAAATCAGTAGTGACCCGTAATGCCTCATAATATGAAGAGTATAGAGATCTCAATACAATCGTTCATTTGCTTGGACAGTAAAACGAAATTATACAAATATAACAAGGTCAAAAATAGGTGTATTTGATCGGAGAGATGATATTAATTGTTTAAATACTATAAGACTATTTGGTGTGGTGCATAATTCCTCCAACTCCACCAAGTTCCACATCAGCGTCACATCATTTCCCTCATTTTCACACCTAAAGTTTGGAAATAGTATTCCCCTAATTCCCCCACTCCCCTTCATTTTTTTATTATATAAAGTTTAATTAAAAAAAAAAAGAAAAAAGAAAAAGGGCCAATCATGTTACAAGGGGAAAATTCCCCCAACTCACCGAAATTTTATGGGGGGAGGAGGCGGGGGGGGGGGGGGGGGAGGGGCGGTGTTCCCCTTGGGGGAAAGTGACAACTCAGCTCCCCTAAAGCTTTCCCCGACTCCACACCATATAGTCTAATAGTCGGTTAGAGCATGTTAAATAAATTGGTAAATATAAGAGCTGTTGGAATTGTGTTCTAATTATCCTCACAAAAGTTGATACAAAGGGGAGAGATGTTCGGTATAGACGTTGGTCTTTGGTAACAAGCCCTTCGTTACAAACACATCACGTGGCTTACTAAATACTCTTAGACTATGTGTAGTGGTTTAACTAAAAAGTAAAAAAGTTTCTAATACATTGACAACGGGGCTTTAACTTAACCCTTAAAAGTATGTAGTGGTTTAAAACTAAACTGATTGGTTGACTAAATGTGGAAACCATCTCTCAATGGCTTCATGTTCGTTAAGCTAACACTACACATAGTGAGTTAACTAGAAAGTAGAAAAGCAACGGTCGCATATGCAATGAGACTTTGACGTCCTGCCACATAGTCAAGGAACCCCTCACGCCCGTTGAGTTTTGGGCGAAGATGATAAGTGTGGCCCATTTGGTTGAGTAAGAACTCGCGCACATAGTAACGCCCACTACGTACAGTCTAAGGACACCCTTCACGTATAGATGTTTAACTATTCAACACCCACTATACTTTTTTTTTTTTTTGAACGGCAAAGAACTTTTTTTAAAACCAAAACGGTCACTACCAAGAAGCTAGAGACACTATACACCAATAATGCCAATAGACGCAACACCAAAACCATCAACACCCTAATATGAACACCCAATAAGATTATAACGCCAATAGGCACAACACCCACTATACTTGGCCAATAAAACTATGAATAATAAATAATACATATTAAATTCCTTATGAAAAAAACATTAATAAAACCGAAAGCTTTTTTTTTTTTTTTTTTTTTTTTTTTTTTTTTTTAAGTTTGGTTGTGGGGCAATTGTAGCCGTTGTTTGAGCACTTTTGCCAAGATAAAATAACGTTAGACTGTCACTCTCATCACTTCTAACCTTCAACCTATATTTACCCCTTCCTTTCAGATCCAAACAAAATCATAACCCAAATCCAAATACCCATCAAAATCTTCAACTTTTTGTTTCATTTCACTTCATCCCATGGAATCTCTTGATTCGGATCCAAATATCGGGTCTGGGTTTAATCAAACGGGTTCTGACCCGAAACAGAGCAATTGTGGTGTTGTTGTTAGAGGTGAAGTTGACACGTCAGCACCCTTTGAGTCTGTCAAAGAGGCTGTGACCCGGTTTGGTGGAATCGGGTTCTGGAAACCGCATTCTAAAAACCTTCTTGCTTCTGAGGTCTCTCTCTCTCTCTCTTTGCTAAAAGATAATAATATTATTTTTAATTACTCTTTTGAGGTTTGATGTCTGTGTTTGGTCAAATGTGTGACAAGAAATGGAGAATTGACCTAAAAAGATTTGGTTTTTGTTTGTTTTAATAAGTCAAACTAAAAGATAATATTTTTGTTTGCTTGAATTACAATATTTTTTTTATCCTCATTTTGCTTTTTTTTTTTTTTTTTTTTTACTTTTATGTTCTAACCCCCAATTATGGGTTTGATTGATCTTTATGTTTGGGTTAAAAGTGTGACAAGAAATTGAGAACAGAGCCAAAAAGGTTGAAGCTTTGGCATGTTTAAGTAATAAGAAACGTTGGGGACGAAAATAACAAGAATTTGTTTTTTCGGCTAAACTCGCGATTTTCGACAAACCACATGGACGAAAATGACAGTTTACTGTTAAATAAAATTTTACATTTTGACTTTTGAATTTTGAATATGTGTTTACCATGTTGATTATTACTTATTAGTGTTGTTTGCTTGAATCACTATATTTTTCATAATTTTGCCTTTGAATAACCATTTTTGGGTTTGATTATGTGTTTGGTAAAAAGAGTCAAGAAATTTGAAATTGAGCCAAAAAGGTTGAAGCTTTGGTTCTTGTTTATTTACCAGAAGTCAAACTAAAAGATAAGTGTTTGAGTTTTGAAAGCCAATAGTGTTGACTTATTAGTCAAACTACAAGATGACATTTTGACTAATGGATCTTTATTATAAGTTTACCATTTTGAATATAAGTGTTGTTTGCTTGAATCACCATATTTTATTCAGTTTTTAATCACCCTTTTGGGTTTGATCTCTGTGTTTGGTTAAAATTAGTGACAAGAAATTGAAAGTCAGCCAAAAAGGTTAAAGCTTTGGATCTTGTTTGTCCTGATAAATCAAACTTAAAGTTGCCATTTTGAATTTGATATGTGTTTACCATTTTATAAAAGGGTTGTAAACGAGCCAAGCCGTTGTCTAAGCTTGAGCTCAACCAGTTAACTTGTGAGAGCTCAATTTGAGCTCAAATTTTAAAGCCTGGGAAGTTTAGTATTTTTTTCAAGCCCATGCTCGGCTCGGGCTCATTAATTTATTTGTAAGAATTTTATTTACTTTTTATTATTACATTACTTTATATAAATTATTTTGTTACTTTTATAATAAATTTATATAATATTATGTAAATGTACTTTAAATTTATTGAAAACATTATATAGATAGCATCATAGCAGGCCCGTTTAGGCACGTGATTGCACTCAAGCTCGATAAGGGAAACTCGGACTTGGGCTTACTTATTAAATGAACTTGCTTTAGGAGCTCAGACCCATTCAAGCTCGGCGTGGTTTGAGTTTTAGAGAGTCAATCTCAAGTAACTCACAAGCGTCTTGGCTCGTTTACACCCCTAATTTTGTTAATGTGATTGCAGAATGGCA
This sequence comes from Ambrosia trifida, assembly GCA_028751855.1. NCBI lineage: Eukaryota > Viridiplantae > Streptophyta > Magnoliopsida > Asterales > Asteraceae > Ambrosia > Ambrosia trifida. The sequence goes on along the minus strand of CM054128.1, from coordinate 124,595,547 downwards.
TCGAAGAAGAGTTTGATGCAGCGAAAGCAGAAGAGCAGGCTGTGCAGTTAGCAAACGATCTGATGGTTAAAGAAAGGGAAACACTTGATGTCTTGAAAGAACTCGAAGCAACAAAGAGTCTTGTCGAAGAACTAAAAGTCAAACTTCAGAAAGAATCAGCTGCAGTCAATGATCAACTACAAGAAGTCAAAGAATCAAGAGACGGAAATGACGAAAACGCTCTTGAATCACAATCAGCTGGTGACAGATTGATGTCTTCTTCTTCAGCTCCAGGTTTCATATTGATGGAATTGAAGCAGGCGAAACTGAACTTAACAAGAACTACAAGTGATCTCGCTGACATCAGAGCAACTGTGGAAACATACAGCAAAATGATCGAGAAAGAAAGATTCGAAGTTGAGAAGACCCGTCAGCGAATATCTACAAATTGTTCAAAAATGTCATCTTTGAAAGACGTTGACTTTCCGAAGGAGCTTCATAGGCTGACTTCTGAAACAGAACAGTTCAAGAAGGTAGGAGAGGTAGCAAAGTCTGAAGTGTTAAGATCAATGAATCAAATCAAACAAACTAAAAGAAAAATCAAAACAGCCGAAATCCGTCTGATTGCTGCTAGAAAGTTAAAGGAAGCGGCGAGAGCCAGTGAAGCTCTTGCTCGAATTGAGATGAAGTCGATATCAGAAAGTCAAACTTTAGCAGATGGTGACGGTGTAACTCTTTCGTTTGAAGAGTACAATTCTTTAAAATTAAAAGCTCAAGAGGCCGAAGAATCTTTAGTTAAAAAAGTCAACGAATCGGTGGTCAAAGACAACCAATCCGAGATCTTGAACAGGGTCGAGGAAGCAACAGAAGAAGTGAAACAAAGCAAGAAGGTTCTTAAAGAAGCTTTGAGTAAAGCGGAAGCTGCTAACAATGACAAGTTAAAAGCAGAAGAAGCTCTTAGAAAGTGGCGTTCGGATCATGGTCAAAGAAGAAAGTCAACGGTTCAAAACTCAGCGAAGTTCAAGAATTCTTCAAGCAGGAACGGTCGTTTGTTGGATGTAAACGGGGCCCATTTGGGAGGCAACGTGACGAATCCTATGTTGGCAGGTCCCATATTGGCGCCCACAATGTCGATTGGGCAGATTTTGAGCCGCAAGTTGCTTTTGACAGAAGAGTATTATGAGAAAAGTGACATGAAAAGGAAGGTTTCTTTGGCACAAATGTTGAGTAAACCTACTATTATTGGTGGCGGCAGCGGCAATGGTGGTGGTGTTGATGGCTGCAGAGGTGCGAAAGGAAAGAGAAAGAAGTTTGGGTTTGGTCGAATTCAGTTTCTAGTGACAAAGCCGAGCAAGAAGAAGAAGAAACATACTGTGAGTCCACCACGCTTGAATGATTAGAAAGTATCTGTTTCGTATTCGATATAACTCTACGATTTCTTTAATTTGTTTGTGTTTCATGCTAAAAACTATCTTACTTTAGATTTTATTCGCTGTTAGATATAGATAGGCAACGTGATTATATCCTATTCCTGTAAAAATCGGTTGCAAATGGTTATTCTTTAAAATATATGCATACCTTAGCCTCTGGTATCTATTGGCAAAGCATTCCTGATGAATGATTGAACTTATGAACAACATGGTTAGCCTCACCACCGCTTTCTGTGATCAACATTGCGCGTGAGAGTAAGTAACGTTATAACCAGAAATGCCGTCCAACAAAGGCAAAGGCAAAGTGTATGTGTATTGAATTTGAGTTGGTTGAATTTGTATTGAATGTGCATATTTAGACTGATGTCCATAGATGCTATCACTCATTTGTTTCCCAAGAGTGGTTAAAGCCTATGGTTATCAGCAAGCCTGGACGGCTGCCCGTTTTGTGAAGCGGTGCAGGAGACAACGACTCACATATTCACGGCCTGTTTCTTTGCTGCTGAGATCTGGGCTCGCGTCTCGGCCTGGTGTCGTATGGACCCCATTTTCGCGTTCGAGGTAAAGGATCTTCTCTCGGTTGCTAAATGCTTGATGGTTCGGAAGCAAGACAAGAGGGTGGTTCACAGTATCATCATTGTCCAAAGTTACATCCTGCTTGTATTTCTGGATTCGTAATAGGTCAAGATTTAGAACGATAGTTTAGAATGATTTGTGTAATTGTCCTATTGCTTTGATGTAATGGTGTTTTTCCTAGCGGTCATTGATTTGAGGATTCGCACGAGGTATTTATAGTTGAATGAAGTTTTCCATTAAAAAAAAGTTATAAAATTAAAAGTAAAACACTTTATTCTTTCTCGTAAATTTGAATTAAATTGATTTTTTTTTTCAAATTCACGTCTCAAATACGAATTATAAATCGAATCTTAATCAAATACGATTTCAGGTAAAAATAATGGAAAAGTTGATCGGATCAATTAAACAATTTGTTATTTGATTCGTTGACGACCCCTAGAATCACGCTCCGATTGCCACAGCAGTAGATATAGGTATTTTGAGAATACGCCTTAACGACCAATGGCTAACGATGGCTCTGATGGGCGGTTTTGCTAGAATAGGTAATAATGAAATCACTGTTTTAGTAAATGATGCAGAATAAACAATTTGTTATTTGATTCGTTGACGACCCCTAGAATCATCTACTACTACGCATATCAATTTTTGAAACTACTTGTCAAGTGGTTGACACATCGATGGTAGATTGGTAGTTTGTATCTATGTTTTGTTTCGGCTCGTGCATTGATTGATTCTTCATAGAATGGTCGATAAACAACTTTATTGTATTTTTTAATGTGATACTTTCTGTACAAAATTTAGATATTTTTCAGCTATTTGCGACATCTATTATAAACCTTCTGTGGTTGACCAGTGGTTCGAAATTAGATTTTGTAATGTTATTGAACAGTATTAATATTATACTTGAATACGACTTCTTCTGGGCTAATATGTATAAGTTGAGATGATTAAAATCCAATTTCTCTAATGACTCACTCTCTCATAGATTAAACTTCTTGAGATGGCTAGGTTGGATATATGCTAAACTAGCTTATACCCCGGGAGCGTCCCGGGTTGATAAATCTAAGTAAAGTGAATAAAATTAGAAGTATCTAAACTATAAAAATGGCATCTATATAGCAATTACCTGTTGGAGAGCGTCCCGGGTTAAAATATCTAATATGACATAATAAAATATCTAATATGACAACATAATAATGACTTGCCAATATATGATTAATGAATATTATTATTATTATTATTATTATTATTATTATTATTATTATTATTATTATTTTAAACAAATCTCTGCCATAAGTTATCATATTCTAATATAAAAAAAGGTAATTGGGTCGGGTATTACCTAATCCCAGGCCCGACCCAAACCCACAATTTTTTTAAAACTAATTCCAAACCTGACGCAATACCTGTCGGGTTACAAAAATAGTCGTTTTTTTTCTCCGTTTTTTATATAGCACTATGGTACTCGTTGGAAAGATAATAAAACGCTCGTTAATTTGGTTTAATTTTTTTCTTTAAAAAATCTCGTATATGAAAGATATTAAAGTTTAAAGTTATTCGTTTTTTTTCTCCGTTTTTTATATAGCACTATGGTACTCGTTGGAAAGATAATAAAACGCTCGTTAATTTGGTGTAATTTTTTTCTTTAAAAAATCTCGTATATGAAAGATATTAAAGTTTAAAGTTATGAGGGAGAAAATAATAAAATTTTAATATTTAAATTTAGTAGATTAGGTATTTAATAGATTATGTTAAATAATATTTAAACCATATTTATTCCTTTTTTTTAATTGGTCTAGAGTTGCCACATCACATCCTATGTGGCATCTCTCAAAAGAGAGATTGCATAATATTATGACATCTCATCAAAATGGCTTTGGTTTATTATATGTATAGATGGGAGTATAAGCCATAAAGTTAGGGCTATAAACTAAGCAAACGTTCAGCGAGCGGTTTGTGAAATGTTTGGCGGGAAGTTCGTTTGTGTTCATTTGTTCAGTAAATAAGCGAACACAAACAAGAAATTATGTTCATTTAGTTAAACAAAAGAACGTGAGCAGAGGTCGTGTTCGTTCATTTATGTTCGTGAACGTTCGGTAACGTGTTTGTTTGTGTTCGATAGTTTATTAGGGTTTTTAACTTTTTATTTTTAATTTAAATACTTTAAATTTCTCAGTGGTAGATTATTTATTATATATTAATGTATCATATATTAACATTACTTTAACTATTTTGATTAATTGTTATTTTGGAAGAATTAACCGAGGATTTCAAGTTTAATATGATAATTTTCTGTTTTTATGATACATTATGTGATCAAAATTAGGGGCAATTACATTATCCCCCTCAAAACTTCATAAATTACATATTTACTCAAGTCAAAATTTTATTTACATATTTCCCCTTCCCAAAAACTAAAAATATCAAATATAAACATTCTATTATTAAGCACCTCATATCATTACATGTTATGATGAATGTAATGATATGAGGGCTTAGTAATGATTATGTAAGAGTGTTAGAACACTCGTTTCGGTGAAATCAAGTTGTAGGATGCATGGAAACATTTTGCATGTTACATGTTCTTGGTGTTCATAACTTGCTAAGTTGGAAAGATCGTATGGCAGTATGGGATATAAGTTGTAGGATGCAAGGAATGTGTTGTATGACTTGTCATGAATATAGTTTAATAAAAGAATTGGGGTAAAATAGTTATTTTCCAATGTATTTTTAATAGAATTGGTATATATGTAATTTATGAAGTTTTGTAGGGGGATATATAAATTTTGGGTTAGGTATATATGTAATTATAGTTAAAAATAAGGGGATATATGTAATTAATCCTCAAAATTATGTCAAGTATATTTGGATAATTGAATTAGTATACTTTGAGCATGCAATGTTCGATGAATCTTTTGGAATTTAATATGTGTTAGTTTGTGCTTGGTTTTGTTCATTGATGTTTTTTTTGTGTTCGTTTATGTTCATTTGTGTTTGTTTTTGCTTTTATCTGACACCTAAATTTAACAAATAAAGATAAATGAACACTAACACGTTTATTTCCTTAACAAACTAAAACGAACAAAACCTCGTTTGATAATTGTTCATGAACAATTCGTGAACATGTTATTTCCTTAACAAACGAACACGAACAAAAAATCTCGTTCGGTAAGTGTTCATGAACACATTATTTTCTTAACAAACGAACACGAACAAGGCTTTGTTCGTGTTCGTTTGGTTCATTTACAGCCAGGGCTGGCCCGTATATGTTCCAAACCTAGGCGACATTATTTTCTTAACAAACGAACATGAACAAAGCTTTGTTTGTATTTGTTTGGTTCATTTACAGTCAGGGCTGACCCGTATATGTTCCAAAACTAGGCGACTACTTTGGGCCCTAATTTTTTTTTTTTTTTTGAACGATTAACAAAATTTTTATTCAAACCAAAACGGCTAGCGGAGTGTTAGCTAATCACCAAGTACATCATACACCAAGAAATACAACATACATTACAATCACACAATCCAAAACATTACCATCCTATCTTATACATGAGAAAACCTCTCCGCATCGGCCAATCCATCTGTTGTTCCTTTGCTCGCGACTTGATCCACAGATAACTAAGAGTCTTCACCTCTCCAATAAGTTGGTTAATCGATCCTTGATACTGATTAAAGACAAGGTTATTTCTTTCTCTCTGATGTGTTGCAAAACACATCTAATTTCCTATGTATTTTGTATATTATTTGGTCAAATTTGTATTCGTTTCGTGTCAATTTTATTATTTATCTATTTATTTTATTATTTTATAGGTGTTCGTGGAAAATGAGCTCAAAACGAAAGAATTTTAATCAAGACACGAATACTTGAGAGTAGGTGTTCATGGACGTTGGAGCGTAGACGAGAAACTTTGGTCAAGTCAAGAACACCCGAGTCTAGAGCACCGAGTATAATACTATCTATTATAATAATAATAATAATAATAATAATAATAATAATAATAATAATAAAATATGGACTTAAAGTCCATTTGGACTTACGAAAATAAAGCAAGACAAAAAAAAAAAAGGTCAAAGCCCAAATTTTGATTAAAAAAAAACCCTACAGGCTTGGAAGCATTCAGCAGCGGCCAAGACAAGAACTCGAAGGCACAAGCAGACGTCACTTTGCACGGAACTTGGAGAATTTTTAAGGATGAAGGCTTGGGTTTGTTTATCTAAAACACTAGTTTTGAGTTTTGATTACTTTGTGTTTTTCAACTACTTGATACTATGTTTTATTATTTTGTTGAACCTATGTTTTCATTGATATCCATGACTATGAGTGGCTAAATATTTAGTGCTACCTAGGTATTGATGATGGGTGACAATTGAATAATAGTTTTCGGTTTGGATCTATGTTATGTTTTGGATAGTGTTTTGGTAAAGGTTTTCTAATAAGGTTTCTTTTGTATATGCGTGCTTGATATCTGAATATTAATTCTTGTTTCGCTTAATTCTAGTTTAATTGATTTTGTATCTTTTGACCTAGGATTTTGTGAGTATCTTAGACTTGGTGTTTTTGATATATTTTGTGGTTGCTAGACGTAGTAAGCCCTAGAAACAAGTTAATTAATTATTCGGTAATTTAGCATTCTACCATCTTTGAGACCGAGAGGAGATTAGGTGTCAGCGTGTCTAGCTTGGTAGGTATTCGGGACCATGGTCTGCACGAGAGTGAGTCACCCCTAGCGTGCCTGTTTTGTTAGCATCCTGTGTTAGAAACCTGTTAGAATTACTATCCCTTGCATCCCTTACACATCCCGTATGTATTGTTTCTGAGGGGGCCGAGAGGACATTCAGATTTAGGATACCTTAGCATAGTTTGGAGAGACCGAGAGGTGATCTGAACCCGAGACCGGTGAGTTTACACACTTCCCTAGATTCAGTATTGCGACATGTTGGAGAGTGATTCGCGTTCTAGTGTTGGTCTAGTTTAGTGTATCTTAAGATCCCGGTAGCCAAAACCCATTTATCCAATCCCGAGAGCTATATGTGAGTCACCTTGATTCTTACCTAGGTAGCCATTTTCTCATTACTTAATCTCATCCAGTTCTGCTTGTTCGTTTGCTTTGTTTGAGTTGTTTGCATTTTATTTACTTTAATTTTATATTTTTTTAGTAATTAATTAAATCACCATCACTTCAATTTATTAGACTAGGACTCGACAAAAGCTTAGTACCGAGAGCCGCTACTACTGTGTCCACGGTTCGATACTCAGACTTATTTACTTTACTACTTTCGACCGGTACACTTGCCGGTAGTGTGTGGTTTAGTGGGTATTTCCCATTTAAAACTTGTTTTGAAATTAATTGAACTTAAATTATATTTATCACACATTTCATGCATCAAGTTTTTGGCGCCGTTGCCGGGGACACAGTGCGCTTTCGAGGACGACCCGAGTCGGGGATCTAGTCATTTTATTGCTTTTGTAGGTTGGTAGATTTTTATTTTTAATTTAAAAAAAAGAAAAAAATATATATTTTTGTTTATTGCTATTTGGTTTTCTTATTCTAGTATAGTTTTAGTTTCTTTGTGTGCATAAGAAATACCCCGTTGCAGTCCTAGAACATTTTACCCACCAGATAGATCACATAGAAATGGCTGCACGTAGGACTGTCGCTGACCACATCAGCATTATACCCACTCACATCCGGTCCAGTATTACACTACCCACTGTTGAGTCAAACAGCTGGACCATTGAACCCGCTCTGATCAACACCATATCTCATTCAGTTCAGTTTCACGGCATGCGTGATGAAGACCCATATGCCCACCTGACTAAATTTGGTAGAGTCTGTAGCACCTTCCAGCTTAATGGTGCCACTGATGACGGCATTCATTTGCGTCTGTTCCCGTTCTCACTTACTGATCAGGCCCTCACATGGCTGGACTCCCTCCCGCAGGGAGCCATCACCTCTTGGACTGATCTTCAGACGAAATTCCTGTAGAAGTATTTCCCCCCTGCTAAAACCGCTCGTCTTAAAAATCTAATCTATGCCTTTACTGAGCAGTGAGGGGAGTCCTTCTATGAGACATGGGACAGATTCAAGGCACTTCTGAATAAGTGCCCTCATCATGGTCTTGAGGACTGGAGAGTCGTGGAGAAATTCTATACTGGAGTTTCTGACGCGACCAAAAGATTTCTTGACTCTACAACAGGTGGTAACATGATGAAAAGCAAAACCGCTGCTGAATGCCTTGAGATGATAGAGGACCTAGCCACTAGCACCTACATCAAGCCTGGCTCTGGGGGCGTTACTGCTGCCCCTAAGGGTATCCATTCTGTTGAGAGTAGCATTGCACTAGCCGCCCAGGTATAATCTTTAGCTAAGGTCATGAAGGACATTCAGGTTAAGATTAGTGCTAAGTGTGAGATTTGTAGAGGGGGTCATGAGACCATAGATTGCCACGTAGGTCCTAGTGAAGATTTAAACTATGTCTAGAATTTAGATCAAGTTCAGGGTTACAACTCTGGATGGCAGGGTATAGGAGATCCTAAGTCTGAGATTAGTGATTTAATAAAGAAAGGTGAGGAGAATCAGGCTAGGACGAATAAACTCCTAGAGACCATAGTGATGCAGCGTGAGACCCGTTATCAGGAACAACAAAAGAAAAATCAAGAATTTGAGATGTTATTTAGGAATCAGGGGTCCACGCTCCAGAGTTTCGAGAGGGTCATAGGAGAGTTAGTTGGTAAGATGACCAGGAATTCGACAGATGTTCAGGTGAATGCGGTGTTTACCGAAAGTGGGAAGAGCACGGGAGTTGATCACCCGGTGTCGAGAGAGAGTGAGGTAGTTGAAGAGGAGAGTGCCGATGAGGAGATTAGGGTAGAGTCGGGCAAAGTGCAAACTATTAGGCTAGACCCAGCAAGTACCGCACAGCCCAAAAGTAGGTTGAAGGAGAAACAGTCTAACGAGGAGCCCAAAAAGGTTTATGTTCCACCTGCCCCATATGTACCAGTACCGCCCTATCCAGGTAGGTTGAATAAGAGTGAGCACTTACACCAACATAGGCACTACATTGATATGTCTAAAGAACCTAAGATTAGTGTCCCATTCATTGATGTTTGTAGAGATATGCCTAAGTATGGGAAGTTCTTGAGGGAGATGTTGTCCCGTAAGGAGAAGTTGAAAGAGCTTTCCCAAGTCACTCTGAGTGAGGAGTGTTCGGCTGTCGTTCTTAATAAACTACCCGAGAAGATGACTGATCCGGGAAGTTTCACTATCCCTTGTCAGATAGGTGGTTTGACAGTTAGGAATGCCCTCGCTGATTTAGGTGCTAGTATTAATCTCATGCCCTATTCCACGTTTAAGAGATTAGATCTTGGGGAGTTGAATCCAACTAGGATGTGCTTACCATTGGCTGATAAGTCTGTGAAGTACCCTGTGGGCATTCTAGAAAATTTGCTAGTAAGGGTGGAGAGATTCGTGTTTCCCGTTGATTTTGTCGTACTTGATATACGGGAGGACGAGCATGTGCTGTTGATCTTAGGACGACCCTTCTTACGCACAGCAAAGGCATTGATCGATGTCTCGGACGGTCGGATTACACTGCGTGTAGGGGATGACTCCATCACTTTTGGTGTTAATAGGTCTAGGGAGAGTATGAGTAGTCAGGTCGAATCTGTGTGCTTTCTTGGCACTTTCATGTCACATGTCGACCGATGCATTGACTACATCTGTGGAGCAGACTTATTAGATAGGCGGCACCAAACAGAAGAGAGGCATGAGGTAGAGATAGAGACTGTAGTTCCTGTGGAGCATGATTTGGGCTCTGCAGCCGGTGAGCCTCCTGATAGGTTAGAGGTAGTTAAGGTTGTTGAGAGTTCTGAGGAGGTGCCGAAGGAGCCCTCGGTTCATATTTTGCTATCCCACGAGTATGAGAGTGAGCACAAGATAGATGAGGAGAATAAGGCACTGTTTAAATCTAGCCTTGAGGTAGTGAATAAATCTAAGTGTGGGGATAGGATCCTGATTCACCACTCGCATTTAAAAATATTTTCTGGTGATCTTAGATTTAGGTGGAAAATATCATGCCTTGGGAGAGATAACATTAGTAACATGATTGATTTACATGAGGATGGTGTAGATATCCTCGTTGATCCAGGTTAGAGTGCTTGATAAAAGAATAGGATCATGGGTGAGAACCCAAATTTGTAGAGTTTGTATTTTTTTTATGTGTTTATTTTGTGTGTTTGCATTTTTGTGTTTTTGTTTCATCTTATTTTTGCAGGAAGTTAAGCTTGTCTTTGGCGCGGAAATATTTCATCCATACGAGGTTTGATGTTGGTTTTATTTTCTCTTTACACACAAAAAAAAAACATTTAAAAAAAAGCCACATAACCTCCACCATTATCATTATCACCGCCACTGACCACCACCGTGCTGATCCAGGTATGTTTTCCTTGTTTTTATTTTATTTTATTTTATTATATTTTATTATGTTTCATGTAATTGAGTCTTGTATTTTAATTTATTTGAGTCAGTTTTATCTATTTTCATTTTGTCGAGTCTTGTGGGATTGCCATGGCCTTTTCGATGTTGGATCCCCCTCGCCCGTACTCAATCTCCATTCGGGTGGGGGTCGATCTTAAAATTATTTTTTTTTGTAAACATGCATCTCACTTGTCATTGAGTCATTTTACTTTCACTTTCTTTTTAGTTTATTTTTGCAGGATTCTGACTATGGCCGCGAAGAAAATGCTATACGGCTGTAGATGATGGACGGACGGGACACTTTCTGCAAACTATCGCCACATATTCCAGGGGAGTTCGTTCCATTTATTTTGTTGTTATATATTTTATTTTTGCATTTTTATTTTTAGTTTACGTTGTATCCTGGAGCACATTGAGGACATTGTGCCTTTCTAAGTGTGGGGATGGGAGACTTCGTCTTTATTTTGCTTAGTTGTAGGTTAAGTAAAAAAAATTGAAAAATTGAAAAAAAAATGTCCCTGATTTTTTTGTGCATTTTAATCTCATTTATTTATATTAATATTACTATGAAATTATGTTTAAATTATCCTTATGAATTATTATTGGTCTTGCCTGCAATTAATAGGATTTATTTTATTTTTTAATGTTATTTAGTATGAGTTTTAATGACATTAATAATAATTGACCGAATTTAGAGTTATATATTACGATTTTTAAGCTCATTTATTTATTATTGACCGAATTAAATTACGAATATATTACTAATACTAAAACTAATATTATGAATTATTATTGGTCTTGTCTGCAATTAATAGAATTTATTCATTTTTAATGTTATTCAGTATTAGTTTTAATGACATTAATAATAATAGACCGAATTTAGTGATATGTATTACGATTTTTAAGCTTATTTGTTTATTATTGACCGAATTGACCGAATTAAATTACGAATATATTACTAATACTAAAACTAATATTACGATTTTTAATTTTAGTCTCATTTATATCTTATTGACCGAATTAAAATTTTCTATTACTATTTTTACGAATATATTACTAATTACTAATACTAATTAATACTAACACTAATACTAATATTACGATTTTAGTTTGCTTCAATTAGAAGATATTTCCATTGGCGAATTTTGTGTCTTTAAATGGTGTTCAATCCAGCACAGGCTGTTTGTTACAAAGGTTCCACCACAAGAAGTCATTGATTTTCAAATTAAAATTACGAATTTTTATGTTTGTAATGTAATTTATTTGAATTATTGATTACGATTTTGTGGTTATTTATTAACATTTATAATCTTAATTATTTATATTACTATGTTTACAAATTATGATTAGTATTGATTGCAACTAATAATATTTATTCATTTTTACTGTTATTTATTAAGATGTTTAATATTATTTATTGACATTAATAATAATTGACCGAATTTAATGTTATTTATTAAAATTATTAATCTCATTTATTCATATTACTTTTTTCGAATTTATGTTTAATAAGATTTAATTATTTTTAATTTATTTTTAGTATGTTAGAATTAATATTATTTATTGACATTAATAATAATTGACCGAGTTGAATGTTATTTATTATGATTTTTTAATCTCATTTGTTTATATTTATATTACTAAGAAATTATGTTTAATCTATTTTTAAGAAATTATGTTTAATCTATTTTTAAGAAATTATGTTTAATCTATTTTTATGAAATTATGTTTAATATTATTTATATTACTATTCATTCGAATTATTATTGGTCTTGCCTGCAATTAAAAGGATTTATTTATTTTTAATTGATATTTATTATGAGTTTTAATGACATTAATAATAGTTGACCGAATTTAATGTTATATATTACGATTTTTAAGCTCATTTATTTATTATTGACCGAATTAATTTACGAATATATTACTAATACTAATACTAATATTACGATTTTTAATTTTAATCTGATTTATTTATTATTGACCGAATTAAATTATGAATATATTACTAATACTAAAAATAATATTACGATTTTTAATTTTAATCTCATTTATATCTTATTGACCAAATTAAAATTTTCTATTACTATTTTTACGAATATATTACTAATTACTAATACTAACTAATACTAATACCAATATTACGAATTTAGTTTTCTTCAATTAGAAGATATTTTTATTGGCGAATATTGTGTCTTTAAATGGTGTTCAATCCAGCACAGGCTGTTTGTTACAAAGGTTCCACCACAAGAAGTCATTGATTTTCAAATTAAAATTACGATTTTTTATGTTTGTAATGTAATTTATTTGAATTATTGTCACACCCTCAAATTTCCACCTGCGGAGTTCTACCGCGAGGCGTGTGACATACCAGGATCCAAGTCAACGGTCACAATAAACGACGTCTAAATGTAAAAACATACGTAAACAAAACCATGCATAAGTTTAAAACCAACATTCAATAGTGCGGAAGCATTTTAAAGTTTACAAAAGTCATGCATAATTAAACATAAGTTCAAAAGTTCATAATCCCAAAACGTGCAGACGAGACCCTAGACACGAGACGACTCCAGTGCGACCGCGTGCGCCTATCCATATGCTGCTACCTTAGCGACCTGAGAAAACATGCTAAAAGAGTCAACATATAATGCTGGTGAGTTCACAGGTTTTAAATAAATGTTTACAGTGATCCTTCAAAAATGTTACCACCACAATTACTACTATGCTTATGAGAACGCCAAACCAGGCGCAGAATGAGATACTCATACGGGTGAAACCATTGCTGACTAAGCCGAGTGTTACCCTTATTCCTATGGGCTACCGTCATCGCCGGTAGACCTTGTGTTGTTTAGAGACAATATGCACCCGCACGGCCTCCAACCGTCGAGTGGGGTTTGTCAGTTCCCAATAGCGCTATCCACATTTCCCCGCCATATACCCATGTTAGTGGTTTCAAGGGATTTTCGATGAACCGTATAGTAAGATATGTGAGCCATAGTATAATGTGATAAAGAGTCATGAGCCATAAGAGTTTAACAAGTCATAAGTCATAAAACAGTTTGTAAGCATGTTTCTCACCCCGTAAGCAAAAACTGTAAAATATGGGGCCGTGAACTCACCTCAAGTTGTGTAATCCGTATGCGTGATATGAGTAAACCGTTTACGAGATATGATAGCCCCAACTATTGGCGACCTATCATAAGATATGTGTTAAGTTAGACTAATAACCCATCGGGTTCATTAGTCCCTAAGTCCAGTCCATGACCATTATGTGTTCGAAAAGCATGTTTAACCGACAACCAGACAACGTAAGACAAGACTCGACATCCCATTGGTGACCCGGCAATCCACGTGTTAGATAAATACAAGACAACATGCCACATATGCAAATAACACTTAATACGCGCAACAGTTCACCTAGTCTAGCATAATATCCGTTTAATGCATAAACAGGTCCGAATACGTGTTACTAAGTCATTGGGTGAATCCCGGGGTTCCTATCATGTTCCTAGGCGTCAAATCATGTTCCGGGATGTTAAAATACACATACAGCAGCATTACACGCGATTAGGAATCAAACTAGCAATTAGGAAAAGTCAACATGTGATTAGGCTGGTCAACAGGCGATTACAGGGTCTAATCGCCTGTATTATACACGAGTAGGCCCTCTATTCAGGCGAGTACACCCCTAATCGCCTATACAGTCATGCGATTAGGGTGCTACTCGCCTGCAGCAGCAGTGCAATGCAATTTCGCGCGCCGAACACTCCAAATCAGATCCGAAACATGTAAAAACATCCAATAATCATCCTAACATATTAACAAACATATTTCAAGCAAAACCCCTAAGTTTTCATCATTCTAACAGTCCCGAATGCAAGCGTTTTCCCAAAATGGCAACTTAGCATGTAAACATCACATCAACATGCAAGAACTTACCCTAAATAGCAAATATTCAGATTTAACCATATAATCACGTTGTCCGATAGCATCCTACTGTTCTAGCATCATCCTAGAGCAAACCCTAACATCATTCAATCAACAACACACCTCATAACATCCTTAATCGTCTAAAATCCTTCAAACGGGTCAAAATATCAAATATCAACAATACACCACCAAAACCATCCAAACTCCTAGGACATCATCATAATAACTTATCTCAGCAATAAACATCAAAATATCATAAGAACAACCATGATTCAATCCTAAAAATCCTATCTTTAAACATATATAACACATATAACACATGTAAAGGTGTGGGTTTGTTTAAAAACGGTTTTAAATGGATTTTCAAAGATAAAAACATTTATAAGTCAGGTCTGGACGTTTAGGGAGCAAAACATAATCATTTAAAGGTTTGGGTTTGAAGAACACACCTTGTAATCAAGAGGTGATGATGGAATAAGCTTGGAAATGGTGGTTTTGATGCAAAAACGAGTTCCAGAGGGTGTGTGGGTGTTGGGTTATGTTATGGGACGGCTAGGGTTGCACAAATAATGTTTTGGAGGTCAAGGGTGGTATTTATAGGCGTTTTTGGTCGTCCAGCGCGTTACACGCGATTATGCAGGTTTATACGCGATTAGGGTGCCTAATCGCATGACTGTTCATGCGATTGGGGCCTAATCGCATGAACAGTTGTGTGATTAGCCCCCTAATCGCTAGTATCCTCCCCTACTCGCCCCTATACAGGCGATTAGGTAAGGCTAATCGCCTGTAACCCCTGTTTTGGTGTGTTTTGCGCGTTAAACCCCGTTTTAACACATGTTAGCACATATTCACATACCGACAAGTCACATAATGATTGTAAACATATAATACATGATAAATGACACGTTCCCGCCCGATCACCAATTCCCGGGACCCGAGACTTGCGTATGTTAAAACCCTAATGATGTGCGACTCGACTCGACCATGTGTAACGTATGCGCGACTCGCTAAGGTAGACTTACTAAGTTTTCAAAAGTTAGTTACCGAAAGTTGCCGGGTGTCACATCATCCCCCTGTTGAAAGAATTTTCGTCCCGAAAATTTCCCGAAGTCGAGGAGAGAAAACAAATAAGAAGAAAAATTTTCCGGGTCGTCACATCATCCCCCTGTTGAAAGGAATCTCGTCCCGAGATTCTTTCGGTTTCAACAGTAATGTGTGTCGACCTCGGTGCCCAAGTAACGTTCCCCAAAATACGACAAGTGAAGGTCATGAATCAAACGTGACAGTAACAACCGGAAAACCACTTTCCCCAAATACGAGTATGAGACAAGAGACCCCCGATGAAAGCCTACTGGAGCCTACTATGATCGGTATAACTAATCCACTGGTACCGTCCAAGTAGCATCCCCAAAGGACCCTCATCAACCCAAAGAATGAGAAACAGCGACCAAACCACAAGGAAAACACCCGAAACACGAATGCACAACAATGCGGATAAAAGTATGACCAAAGCGTAACAAGAGATAAGAGAGAATACGTACGGGTAACAGTGTCTGGGTCCGCCTGGTTCTCCCTAGCACCAATCACATAAGCATGAGCACGAGTCCACCGGCCACCGCCGTCCTTGTCCCCGTCCTTCCCCGCAGTCTCTGTGCCCCCTTGAGCCAACTTGGGACAGCTTCGCTTGAAGTGCCCCGCTTCCCCACAATGATAGCAACCCTGATTCCCCTGTGGAGCAGGGGTAGTAACAGTAGCAGTCTGAGTCGTCCCGGAGAGGTTGACCCTGCAGTTCTTGGCAAGATGCCCCGTCTTCTGACAACGCTCACAGCGAAAGCTCTCACAAGTACCAAAATGATGAAATCCACAACGTCCACACTTAGGGCTTTTCCCAGCATAGCCCCCCTGTCTCTGATCCGAGGCTGACCCAGAAGCCTCAATCTTCTTCGCTGCCGGTTGTCGCTGAGTCCCCGATGAACCCTTATCCACGCTCTCCCACTTCCTCTTGTTCTCAGCCGGCGCCTTCACAGACGAGCCCCTAGGAGGCAAGACACCCTCAGCAATCTTCAAATTGGTCATCTTAGTAGCTGACCGCACCGCCTCTGACATAGTAGTAGGATCCCTAGCAGACACCAGTCCCGCAATCTCTGGCACCAAACCCGCAAGATACTGCTCTATCCTCCTATACTCCGGTGTAGACAAGCCTGGACACATCACAGCTAGCTCGTTGTGCCTGATCGTGTACTCCTCAACCTCAGAACCAACCATCTTAAGATTCCCATATTCCTGTTCCAACCTCTTAATCTCCTCACGTGGGCAATACTCCTCCTTCAACCTACGCACAAAATCCGCCCAAGGCATGGCGTTGGCCTCCCCAAGACCAAGTGTCTGTGTGACGCAGTTCCACCACGTCAAGGCGGCTCCTACAAAAGTCCCCGAAGCAAACTTCACCCAATCCGCCGCTGGAGTCTCACATAAAGCAAATACCGACTCCGTCTTCTCCAACCACCTGAGTAACTCCACAGCTCCCTCCGTACCCTGGAAGCTGAGAGGCTGACAATCCTTAAACCGCTTATAGGCAACACCTGCCTGAACTGGAGGAGCAGCGGCACCCATGAAAGTCTGCTGGGCTGCCTGAAAAGCAGCTAGTGCAACGCCCAACTGTTGCTGCATCATCTCATTAAGCTCATCATACGTCATAGTAATGTTACCACCACCTCTACCCCCACCACGGCGTCCACCTGTACGTCCACCAGCGCGACCAGACATGTTCTGCCAAGACATGAGACGAGACACTCAGTACCAATAACAAACCAAGCTACAAGTGACCAACGAACTCAGAATACGGTTACAGCATGACCGTTAGTCCGAACACAAAGTCCACCAAGATTTTCATGCATTTCGATTTATGATTTCGTGTGCACCCGAAATAACAAATCGCTCTACATGGTCCCCAAGGCGTGCTCCGAGCTAGAACTTCAAGTCACCCGATAACCACACCCCAGAATGATATAACTAACTCAAAAGATCGATAAGTAAGTCCCCTCGGCTGTAACCCAGAGATGGAAATAAAATGAAGCTAAAAATAGCCAAGAATGAGATAAGTAATGTGACACTGTATGGTAAGGAGACCGACACCCCGACAAGGTTAGTATGTTTGCCCAAAAGGCACGACTCAAATGTATGTGACCGTCTAGTGTGTGTGACTCGGCTATAGTCTAGACTCTACATGCAGTCCTAGTTCACTATAACCATTGGCTCTGATACCAATCTGTCACACCCTCAAATTTCCACCTGCGGAGTTCTACCGCGAGGCGTGTGACATACCAGGATCCAAGTCAACGGTCACAATAAACGACGTCTAAATGTAAAAACATACGTAAACAAAACCATGCATAAGTTTAAAACCAACATTCAATAGTGCGGAAGCATTTTAAAGTTTACAAAAGTCATGCATAATTAAACATAAGTTCAAAAGTTCATAATCCCAAAACGTGCAGACGAGACCCTAGACACGAGACGACTCCAGTGCGACCGCGTGCGCCTATCCATATGCTGCTACCTTAGCGACCTGAGAAAACATGCTAAAAGAGTCAACATATAATGCTGGTGAGTTCACAGGTTTTAAATAAATGATTACAGTGATCCTTCAAAAATGTTACCACCACAATTACTACTATGCTTATGAGAACGCCAAACCAGGCGCAGAATGAGATACTCATACGGGTGAAACCATTGCTGACTAAGCCGAGTGTTACCCTTATTCCTATGGGCTACCGTCATCGCCGGTAGACCTTGTGTTGTTTAGAGACAATATGCACCCGCACGGCCTCCAACCGTCGAGTGGGGTTTGTCAGTTCCCAATAGCGCTATCCACATTTCCCCGCCATATACCCATGTTAGTGGTTTCAAGGGATTTTCGATGAACCGTATAGTAAGATATGTGAGCCATAGTATAATGTGATAAAGAGTCATGAGCCATAAGAGTTTAACAAGTCATAAGTCATAAAACAGTTTGTAAGCATGTTTCTCACCCCGTAAGCAAAAACTGTAAAATATGGGGCCGTGAACTCACCTCAAGTTGTGTAATCCGTATGCGTGATATGAGTAAACCGTTTACGAGATATGATAGCCCCAACTATTGGCGACCTATCATAAGATATGTGTTAAGTTAGACTAATAACCCATCGGGTTCATTAGTCCCTAAGTCCAGTCCATGACCATTATGTGTTCGAAAAGCATGTTTAACCGACAACCAGACAACGTAAGACAAGACTCGACATCCCATTGGTGACCCGGCAATCCACGTGTTAGATAAATACAAGATAACATGCCACATATGCAAATAACACTTAATACGCGCAACAGTTCACCTAGTCTAGCATAATATCCGTTTAATGCATAAACAGGTCCGAATACGTGTTACTAAGTCATTGGGTGAATCCCGGGGTTCCTATCATGTTCCTAGGCGTCAAATCATGTTCCGGGATGTTAAAATACACATACAGCAGCATTACACGCGATTAGGAATCAAACTAGCAATTAGGAAAAGTCAACATGTGATTAGGCTGGTCAACAGGAGATTACAGGGTCTAATCGCCTGTATTATACACGAGTAGGCCCTCTATTCAGGCGAGTACACCCCTAATCGCCTATACAGTCATGCGATTAGGGTGCTACTCGCCTGCAGCAGCAGTGCAATGCAATTTCGCGCGCCGAACACTCCAAATCAGATCCGAAACATGTAAAAACATCCAATAATCATCCTAACATATTAACAAACATATTTCAAGCAAAACCCCTAAGTTTTCATCATTCTAACAGTCCCGAATGCAAGCGTTTTCCCAAAATGGCAACTTAGCATGTAAACATCACATCAACATGCAAGAACTTACCCTAAATAGCAAATATTCAGATTTAACCATATAATCACGTTGTCCGATAGCATCCTACTGTTCTAGCATCATCCTAGAGCAAACCCTAACATCATTCAATCAACAACACACCTCATAACATCCTTAATCGTCTAAAATCCTTCAAACGGGTCAAAATATCAAATATCAACAATACACCACCAAAACCATCCAAACTCCTAGGACATCATCATAATAACTTATCTCAGCAATAAACATCAAAATATCATAAGAACAACCATGATTCAATCCTAAAAATCCTATCTTTAAACATATATAACACATATAACACATGTAAAGGTGTGGGTTTGTTTAAAAACGGTTTTAAATGGATTTTCAAAGATAAAAACATTTATAAGTCAGGTCTGGACGTTTAGGGAGCAAAACATAATCATTTAAAGGTTTGGGTTTGAAGAACACACCTTGTAATCAAGAGGTGATGATGGAATAAGCTTGGAAATGGTGGTTTTGATGCAAAAACGAGTTCCAGAGGGTGTGTGGGTGTTGGGTTATGTTATGGGACGGCTAGGGTTGCACAAATAATGTTTTGGAGGTCAAGGGTGGTATTTATAGGCGTTTTTGGTCGTCCAGCGCGTTACACGCGATTATGCAGGTTTATACGCGATTAGGGTGCCTAATCGCATGACTGTTCATGCGATTGGGGCCTAATCGCATGAACAGTTGTGTGATTAGCCCCCTAATCGCTAGTATCCTCCCCTACTCGCCCCTATACAGGCGATTAGGTAAGGCTAATCGCCTGTAACCCCTGTTTTGGTGTGTTTTGCGCGTTAAACCCCGTTTTAACACATGTTAGCACATATTCACATACCGACAAGTCACATAATGATTGTAAACATATAATACATGATAAATGACACGTTCCCGCCCGATCACCAATTCCCGGGACCCGAGACTTGCGTATGTTAAAACCCTAATGATGTGCGACTCGACTCGACCATGTGTAACGTATGCGCGACTCGCTAAGGTAGACTTACTAAGTTTTCAAAAGTTAGTTACCGAAAGTTGCCGGGTGTCACAATTATCGATTATGATTTTGAGGTTATTTATTAAGATTTATAATCTCATTTATTTATATTACTATGTTTACGAATTATGATTAGTCTTGATTGCAATTAATAAGATTTATTCATTTTTACTATTATTTATTAAGATGTTTAATATTATTTATAGACATTAATAATAATTAACCGAATTAAATGTTATTTATTAAAATTATTAATCTCATTTATATATATTACTTTTTTCGAGTTTATGTTTAATAAGATTTGATTTTTTTAATGTATTTTTAGTATGTTAGAATTAATGTTATTGACATTAATAATAATTGACCGAGTTGAATGTTATTTATTATGATTTTTTAGTCTCATTTATTTATATTAATATTACTACGAAATTATGTTTAATCTATCTTTATGAAATTATGTTTAATATTATTTATATTACTATTCATTTGAATTATTATTGGTCTTGCCTGAAATTAATAGGATTTATTTATTTTTTAGTGATATTTATTATAAGTTTAATGACATTAATAATAGTTAACCGAATTTAATGTTATATATTGCGATTTTTAAGCTCATTTATTTATTATTGACCGAATTAATTTACGAAAATATTACTAATACTAATATTACAATTTTTAATTTTAAACTGATTTATTTATTATTGACCGAATTAAATTATGAATATATTACTAATACTAAAACTAATATTACGATATTTAATTTTAATCCCATTTAAATCTTATTGACCGAATTAAAATTTTGTATTACTATTTTTACGAATATATTACTAATTACTAATAATTACTAATATTAACTAATACTAATACTACGATTTTAGTTTACTATTCGTAAAAATAGTATTGTTGACCGAATATATTACTAATTCTAATTGACAATAATAATTGACCGAATTGAATGTTATATATTACGATTGTTTAATCTTTATTTATTTACATTAATGTTACTATGAAATTATGTTTAATATATTTTTATGAATTATTATTGGTCTTGCCTGCAATTAATAGGATTTTTTCATTTTTTAATGTTATTTATTATGAGTTTTAATGACATTAATAATAATTGATTGTTATATATTACGATTTTTAAGCGCATTTATTTATTATTGACAGAATTGACCGAATTAAATTATGAATATATTACTAATACTAAAACTAATATTACGATTTTTAATTTTAATCCCATTTATATCTTATTAACCGAATTAAAATTTTCTATTACTGTTTGTACGAATATATTACTAATTACTAATACTAATTAATACTAATACTAATATTACGTGCAGAAATTGTTTCACAAGTCGCTAGGTTTGTTATTTGCATATTCAACATTTATGTTTACAATATTCTTATTTTATAATTAGTTACACATTTTAAATTTTCTATACATAATTCTTTTGTAAAGGTTTACTGTGATTGGATGACCTGATTTGCTTCAATCAAAAGATACTTCCATTGGCGAATACTGTGTCTTCAAATGGTTTTCAATCGAGCACAAAATGTTTGTTACTAAGGTTGCACCACAAGATGTCATTGATTTTGAAATTTAAATTATGATTTTGTTGTTATTTATGATAATTTTAATGTCATTGATTTGAATGATTGATTATGATTTGGTTGTTATTTATTAAGATTTTTAATCTTATTTATTGATATTACTAATATTACGAAATTCATTTTAATATTGTTGACCGACTTTAATTTTGATATTACAACTTTCCTTTAATCGATTGTGATGAAACGATATTTTTTTTAAACATATACGACTTTCTTTCAAACATTTATTTAAATTTATTTTACACTTTATAATTTAAATATAATCCGAAGATAACACTGTACATTTATTTTCCTACACTTTTATTATTCTTTTAATAATAAATATAATTTAAATATAGTTAACAGTTTCCTAAAATATATATAATGTATTCAAAATAATTTTCAATGCTATTACTAATATTACGACCTTAATGTTAATCACTGTACATTTATTTTCCTACACTTTTATTATTCTTTTAATATTAAATATAACTTAAATATAATTAACAGTTTCCTAAAATATATATAATGTATTCAAAATAATTTTCAATGCTATTACTAATATTACGACCTTAATGTTATTATTATTGACCGAATCTGTGTAAAAACTTTTTACGTTTTTGTTAAATTGATAGAGGTCAATTCTTTGACTATATGTCTTTGAATTTGATTGTGCTAATTTTAAGCGTTGTTGACCAATTCACGTCAATTACCAATCCTTCCCATTTTTATAATTCAAAGACTTTACTTTAATCAATTGAAATGAAACAATATTCTTTTAAACATATACAACTTTCCTTTAAACATTTATCTTAAATCTATTTAACAATGTTAAATCTATTTAACAGTTTATAATTTAAATATAATCCAAAGATAGGAGTGTACATTTATTTTCCTACACTATTATTATTCTTTTAATAATAAATATAATTTAAATCTATTTAATAGTTTCCTAAAATATATAATGTATTCCAGATAATTTTCAATGCTGTTACTAATATTACGACCTTAATTTTAATATTGTTGACCAAATATGAGTAAAAACTTTTTACGTTTTCGTTAATTTGATGGAGGTCAATTTTTTGACTTTATGTCTTTGAGTTTGATTGTCTTAATTTTAAGCGTTGTTGACCAATTCACGTTAATTACCAATCCTTCCATTTTTATAATTCAAATATATAAATAAATATTCCTACTCGATCACGTCAATCGAGGCACATTATTTCTGATTTTGCAGAATTGTTCGAGACACAACAATACTATATAAACCTTAACAAATAATAAAATCATTTAATCGTCATACCAAATTTAACAGCAAAATTAAATGATAATATAAATTTTCAAAATGTTACTTTCTGTACAACTAATAATGATTACTAATGATGTCAATAATAAATTGTATATAATGGGTAAGGCAATTTGAGACGCGGATGATTTTAATGTCATTTATTTGAATGATTGATTAAGATTTTGATGTTATTTATTAAGATTTTTAATCTTATTTATTGATGTTACTAATATTACGAATTTCATTTTAACATTGTTTATCGACTTTAATTTTGATATTACGACTATACTTTAATCAGTTGTAAGTAAACGATAATCATCATCTTGATTTCAATAAGTGTGCTAATTTTAAGTGTGCTAATTCTAAGAT
This sequence comes from Ambrosia trifida, assembly GCA_028751855.1. Lineage (NCBI taxonomy): Eukaryota > Viridiplantae > Streptophyta > Magnoliopsida > Asterales > Asteraceae > Ambrosia > Ambrosia trifida. The sequence continues at coordinate 124,572,010 of CM054128.1, read as the reverse complement.
GTTAATAATAATTTGTATATAACGGGCAAGTTAATTTCAGACATGGATTATTTTAATGTCATTGATTTGAATGATTGATTATGATTTTGATGTTATTTATTAAGATTTTTAATTGTTAAGTACTATATTTACACAGTTTAAATAGTGACGTTTTTTTGACGACCTTTTGTAACATGTCAAAAGTTGCCAAAAGTGTGTGTACAATGGGTCCTTTTGGCTACATGTTGAAATGGGTCTGGGGTTGATTCTTTTTGTGTCTATTTTTTTAATAAAATATAGGAAATTTATATTACAGCATGTGAAATTGGACCCATTTTCTTATTAGTTGTTTTTTAGCTATGTAATCGGTTTGAACCATTGGAGAGATAACATGAAAATTTAAGCTACCCATTCAAGTAAGTGGGTTAAGGATTGTTTCTTGATTTACTTATCACCGTATCCATATCTTTACAACAACTATATTTTATGTAGAACACAAATATAGAATATAATGGTGGAGGTTTTCATAAATTATTGAAAATGAGCTGCACTCTGAGGATCGTGATGACAATGATAACAACTTCGAAGGTGAAAAATCAGCTATCAACGAGCAAGAGTTGGAAGATTTTGATTGAAGTAATGAAAATGGACCATTGGTTGAAGTTCGTTAAGTGCCAACTAAATGATAAGTGTTCTATGCTTAAGCTTAGTTATGATTATAATATAGATATTACTCAAATGATGTAATGTGTGATATTGTGATAGTATGCTATGTAGTTTGCAGTTGTCAAATTAAACTTTACTTACTCGATATATCCATCATTTCGTTACATTAAACTGTTAGATGACATTTTGCATTTAACATCAAAAATCATTCATATTGCATTATCAAACATTTAGTAACCAAAACAAATCATATAATACAATTCTTATTTTCCTACTTTATTTCATTTTACTTTCGGGTGAACCGTGGGTCCCCACGGGACTCTAACCTAGTATTATATATATGAGAATATAAATAGATTGAAAGCGCATTTGCTTAAGATGTGTCGGTAGGCCCAGCTAGCTTTGAAAGGTCCTAGGATTGTTCTTAATATACCTTAATAAATCATGAAATCTTGTGGGTTCTCATCTTAGGAGAAACGGTAGAACTGAAAACGCTGATAGTAATTAGAGGTACCACTGTAGGTTGAAAGCCCATATGTGTTATTAATTAAATGGCACACTTGATCCTTTTTATGAGAATAAATCCGGTGAAAAGTGGCGCCCAAAAAAATCCACATGTCCATCAATTGAGCTAGACCAAAAAAAAAAAAAAAAAACTAAAGCCTCTGATCAAAACTCACTCGAAGTCAAGTAAAAAAAAAAATACCGAAGCTCATGCTGTCGCTCTTAGGGATGGTGACTCTGATTGAGACAACCTCTGGGTTAGGTATGGAAAAAAAATGTGACTAAGCTCATAAACTTCATCCATCATCCATCATAAATTTAATTTCTAATACATTAGGGAGTTTAGTTTGCAGTGGTTGGTAAATCTATATGGTTTAACCTTTGCTTCGAAAGCTTAAGGTGGGATTAGGTGAAGCTGGATATCTTGAGTGTGAGACCCATAGATTGATTGTAATAATATGAACTTAATTGCTTTACATGATTGGGGCCTGTTTAGCTAGTGGTTGGGTTTAGGTGGACAACAATACCGATAGTTTTGGTTGATGCGTAATTAGATCATAATTAATGAACCTAAAAGTTGTTGAAACCAAGAATTCTAATTATGATTCCATAGCAGTCTTTTTCAGGGACGAAAAAGGTTTAAGTGTGGGGATGTTTGATGTGTTGCAAAACACATCTAATTTCCTATGTATTTTGTATATTATTTGGTCAAGTTTGTATTCGTTTCGCGTCAGTTTTATTATTTATCTATTTATTTTATTATTTTATAGGTGTTCGTGGAAAATGAGCTCAAAACGAAAGAATTTTAATCAAGACACGAATACTTGAGAGTAGGTGTTCATGGACGTTGGAGCGTAGACAAGAAACTTTGGTCAAGTCAAGAACACCCGAATCTAGAGCACCGAGTATAATACTATCTATTATAATAATAATAATAATAATAATAATAATAATAATAATAATAATAATAATAATAATAAAATATGGACTTAAAGTCCATTTGGACTTACGAAAATAAAGCAAGACAAAAAAAAAAGTCAAAGCCCAAATTTTGATAAAAAAAACCCGACAGCAATTATTAAATGGGGCACAAAGTTGATTATAAAGGCACATCAGAATAATCATCGAAGCATTCAGCAGCGGCCAAGACAAGAACTCGAAGGCACAAGCAGACGTCACTTTGCACGGAACTTGGAGAATTTTTAAGGAGGAAGGCTTAGGTTTGTTTATCTAAAACACTAATTTTGAGTTTTGATTACTTTGTGTTTTTCAACTACTTGATACTATGTTCTATTATTTTGTTGAACCTATGTTTTCATTGATATCCATGACTATGAGTGGCTAAATATTTAGTGCTACCTAGGTATTGATGATGGGTGACAATTGAATAATAGTTTTCGGTTTGGATCTATGTTATGTTTTGGATAGTGTTTTGGTAAAGGTTTTCTAATAAGGTTTCTTTTGTATATGCGTGCTTGATATCTGAATATTAATTCTTGTTTCGCTTAATTCTAGTTTAATTGATTTTATATCTTTTGACCTAGGATTTTGTGAGTATCTTAGACTTGGTGTTTTTGATATATTTTGTGGTTGCTAGACGTAGTAAGCCCTAGAAACAAGTTAATTAATTATTCGGTAATTTAGCATTCTACCATCTTTGAGACCGAGAGGAGATTAGGTGTCAGCGTGTCTAGCTTGGTAGGTATTCGGGACCGTGGTCTGCACGAGAGTGAGTCACCCCTAGCGTGCCTGTTTTGTTAGCATCCTGTGTTAGAATCCTGTTAGAATTACTATCCCTTGCATCCCTTACACATCCCGGATGTACTGTTTCTGAGGGGGCGAGAGGACATTCAGATTTAGGATACCTTAGCATAGTTTGGAGAGACCGAGAGGTGATCTGAACCCGAGACCGGTGAGTTTACACACTTTCCTAGATTCAGTATTGCGACATGTTGGAGAGTGATTCGCGTTCCAGTGTTGGTCTAGTTTAGTGTATCTTAAGATCCCGGTAGCCAAAACCCATTTATCCAATCCCGAGAGCTATATGTGAGTCACCTTGATTCTTACCTAGTTAGCCATTTTCTCATTACTTAATCTCATCCAGTTCTGCTTGTTCGTTTGCTTTGTTTGAGTTGTTTGCATTTTATTTACTTTAATTTTATATTTTTTTAGTAATTAATTAAATCACCATCACTTCAATTTATTAGACTAGGACTCGACAAAAGCTTAGTACCAAGAGCCGCTACTACTGTGTCCACGGTTCGATACTCGGACTTATTTACTTTACTACTTTCGACCGGTACACTTGCCGGTAGTGTGTGGTTTAGTGGGTATTTCCCATTTAAAACTTGTTTTGAAATTAATTGGACTTAAATTATATTTATCACACATTTCATGCATCACTCTCCATAATACCCATAGTGTAGTTAAGCAAATTGCGTGAATGGCTTTCTTCCTCTTTGATGAACCGTCTTCAAAATCCGCGACATTCAAGATATCCTTTACATCAAACGCGAACACGGGTTTCAGTCCGCACCACTGTTCAACAAGGCTCTAGATTGTCTGGGACAACTGACACACCACCAAAATATGATCCGATGTTTACTGATAATCGTTACAAAACGGACAGAGTGTTGCACCAATGTTTATATTTCTTCTAGCCAATGCATCTCTAGTCGGAATCCCTTCAAATATGCCCTCCATGCGAAAATCTCCACCTCTTTTGGCACCCATGAATTCTTTTTTACAAATATAACCTGACACCATATTTTGAATCGACCGCAAACGCTTCTTTAGGCTCTTAACAGTGAAGCCTCCCAACCCGTTTAAATCCTAAGCCCATTGGTCCCTGTTGGAGTTAAGAGTAACCGGCCCAATAAGGGCCTGAAGTTGTTGCAGTTCCAAAGTTTCAACAACAGTCAAGTTGCTCCTCTTCCATTCCCAACGCCAATTCCCAACCCCCTACCCACCCGATCAGCCACGCAACATAGTTTTTTACGTTCCAAAGAAAACAGCCTTGGAAAAGAAACTCTCAACGCAGCATCCCCAACCTAATTATCAACCCAAAACCCAATGTCCAATCCCCCACCCAATTTCCCTTTAATGAGACTTAAGACATCAAGCCCAACACGAATGAGTTCCTCCACTGAGTGCCTAATTTACCTCCACGGACCAAGTTGCGACAACCTAACTGGTACATAACTCCATCCCCGTGAAGTATTATGTATCGACCAAATTGCCTTCCACCATAGTGAGTTCTTTTCATTTTTAAAACGCCACCACCACTTTGCCAACAAAGCAAGGTTTGCTTCTTTTAAAGACCCAAGACCCAACCCACCATACTCCGGAGCTACTACCACACTATCCCACGCGACCCAATTCATCTTCGCCCTTTCCTCCGACCCACCCCAAAAGAAGACCCTTCTCATACGATCCAAAGTTTCAAGAACCCGCTCCGGCGCTCTATACAAAGAAAAATAGTAAGTGGGAAGAGAATTGAGTACCGACTTTATTAGAACCACCCTCCTGCCAAACGATAGATATTTTGCCTTCCAAATTGAGAGACGTTTCCGGAATATATCCACCACCGGATCCCAATGTCTACATAGAGTCATGTTTGCCCCAACTTGCAATCCTAAATACTTGAACGGAAACGAACCAATCTTTGACCCAAGCATAATCGCCAATCCAGAAACATCATCCGAACCCACCTCAATCCCAAATAAGTGACACTTTTGCATGTTTACTTTGAGGCCTGAGATAAGGTGAAAACACCTTAACAACCTGCCTAAGTTCTTTGCATTCATCGATGACCACTCGCCAAGAAACACCACGTCATCTGCATACATGAGATGAGATAGAACGAGACCTGCATTCCCGCACGGAAGACCATGATACAATCCAACTTCACACGCTTGCCTCATGAAGGTAGATAAAGCTTCCATTACAAGCACAAAGAGAAACAGTGAAATTGGATCGCCTTGTCTTAATCCCCAATAGCACTTAAATTCCATTGATGGGGACCCATTTATTAAACCCGATGCACGGGCCGATGTGACAATAGCCGAGACCCATCTCCTCCACATACTAGGAAAATTCATCCGATCAAGAACCTTGTCCGGAAACGACTAACTAACAGAGTCATAGGCTTTGTCTATGTCGACTTTGAACAAAAAAACGGATTTCTTGTGCTTTCGCATCCATGCCACCAATTCATTCAATAATAATGGCCCATCGATAATGCTTCTACCTGCAATAAACGTCGATTGTTCCGCGCCAACAAGATTACCAATTACTCTCTTTAATCTTTTCGCTAAAACCTTTGACACCACCTTATTAATACTTCCCACAAAGCTTATGGGCCCGAAGTGTAACACCCCAAAGTCCGTATATACACATATTGTTAAAACGCGCGAAATCTAGGGCTTAGCGTATAAATTAAACAAAACGCTTAAGCTAAACCATAAAAGAATTTTGGGAGTTCCGTTATTTACAAACTTAAAACGGGATTCTTACACAACTAGCATGGGAATATGAGGGGCTGAATGTGCCATTTAGATAAAGTAATAATAAAAGGGGGTTAAAATGAAAAAAAAAAAGTGTGTTAACACACACTTCTGTTCGTTCATCTCACCACCCAAAACACACACATAAGAACTCAAACCAAAACAACCCCAAACCCTGCTAAAATCAAGAGGTTTTGTCAATGCATGAGGGAATTCTTGATCATCTAGTGTTCTACTCATCATAAGGTAACCTTGGAACTCTTTAATTTTGCCAAAAACCCATGTATGTGGAAGATGGTGATTTATGGTTCTTGTCAAAACTCGAATATGATGATGTTTGAGGATCTCCTTGTGATTAGGAACCTTAAATATGCTTATAAACACTACATAGATGATTAATTTGAAGCTATGTGATGTTATGTTAATTCTTGAAGTATGTATATAATGGGTTTATAGACTAGACATAAACACCATGAGTTGGTTGCATAATCTTGCATAAATAGTTCTTGTGAAAGCAACATAAAGATACTAGGGACCAAATTATACATGTGTTGATGATCAACTAAGCATATGGTAAAATCCATGTAATCTAGAAGGCTTAGAAAATAATTGTAAAATTGTGCACATAAGGTGCTCGATGAAATGCTTGAAAGAAAATGTATTCAATTAGAAACTTTCCTAAGTGATTAGGACTCGTGTACTTGCAATTTATGCTTAATATAAACATATGTGGGATCATATGGTTAAAGTATGCGATAATCGAGCAATTAAACACCTATGTGCATTGATCAATTAATAGGTGCTAAGCTTGAAGATTCAGGAAGCCGGAACGGTATGGATGTGAGATTATTGGAAAGCAAGGAAGGTAAGTCACTCGATGACTTGAATCTCGTTAAATATCAAGTTATATGCTTTAAAGATAAAGGCGTACATGTTTGAATATTATCCCGGAAGCTTTACAATGGGAGGCATGTATTAGAATGCAACTTGATAGAAACAACCTTAGTCGAAGGTTGGAAGCATGCCAGTTAAGTCGCACTATGACTTCTATTTATCACGATGCTTAGTCTTGTATTGGTTAGCTAAATTAAAACCAAGTCGACACGTATTTCTCATTAATATGTTGATTTAAAGTACAAAGGTTGGGACACAAGATAGTTAAAGCAAGACTAGTATGGTCTAAAATAAATTTAGATGGAAACGCCAATGGTGTGGAATGATGCGCCTTAGGCGACACCCAAGGAAGTCTTATGGGGATTTAACTTTTGATTGTTTTGGTTATATATATATAAATATAACAAAAAAGGGGAGTATCACCTTAGGCTCGCCTTGTCGAGTAAAGGATAGGACGACCCATTTGAGTATATTGTTTGTCTTGTTAGGATTGGTAAATGGTTGGGATTCATACGTTGGTACGGCATGAATCAACACAATCTTTTGTTCATCAACCAAGATCAATGCAATTTATTATTTAATAATCCACCCGTTTGACCCGTTAAGGCAAATACTTGCATACCTTATTAGGTTGTGTGTAGTGGTGCCCCGTTGTGGGCGTTTTGGGCATTATAACGCCCCCAACACCGCCCCGTAGGGCGTTTTAGGGCGTTTTGAGGCTGGAGGGTTATCCTCATAACGGGCGTTGTGCTCTGCTTGATTTTATTATTATTATTATTATTGAAGTGTGTGTGTGAAGAGGAAGAAGATGAAGATGATGATGAAGATGAAGATGAAGATGGTGAAGATGTTGATGATGAAGATGAAGATGGTGAAGATGGGGTAGGTGGGGTATAATAATAATAATAATAATAAAAACAATAAAAAACAATGATTACCCAATCATTTATAACCTTCCATAACCCCCCTTCCTACTACACCCTCTTTTTTCATAACCCCTCATAACCCCCATTCTATTACTTTTTAATATTTTAATACCCATAACCCCCCACCACTACACATACACTTATAAGTGTTCCAAACACTTTGAACACTCTCCACTACATGGATATAACATGTTTAAATCAACAAATCAGGTTTGGCGCATGTGTACACAAATATTCATGTATAATAGCTTTCATTAAACACTATATTTGTGCAGCTTTTTTATACGCAGTTGTTGTAATCAGCTTATTTGACCAACTTAACGACTATATCTTTTTGTTTTCTAAATGTTTTTAGAAAGTAGACTCGAGGGGCTTTTCAACAATATTAAATACACCCCAAACAGACACTCGGTTGATTTTATATGATTTTTCAAAGTTGATGAAAAATCCAGACAGAACTGAATAAAATTCAGCAACAAGCTAAACTAAAAATCTGATTTTTTTTATCAGCACCAGGCAACCGTAGGCTATGGCTGGCTGGCCGTAGCCTATGGCGGCTAGTGGGGATTCTTTTGGGCTTCGTTCGAGCTTTTATCGTTTACCGATTCCACTCCTATTCGATTTTTAAACCAGTTATTATCACTCTAACCTTAATTTAATGATTTTTTTTTCATGTGTCAAAAACCTAAGGTTGTTCAAGGAATTCGAGATGGGAATGATCAAGCTCTATTTTGATGAATCAAGCGCATACTAAAAATCAAGCTTCCGCACTCATATTTTGCATTCAGGTTCAAATAATATTATTCACTTTTGATGTAACCAAGTCAAACTTTTAAACATGTACTAGTGTCGTGATGACTTGTAAAACTTACGTGATTTATGTGGTTGAACCTGATTTACTTGGTATCTAAATATTAAGGAAAAATATTTATATTTTACAAAGGGTCTTACATGAAGTCCGAAAAACCCATGGGATCCTTATCCTTTGGAATCAGCGCCAAGAAAGATGGAACACAAGCCGCATTTAATTGACCACTATTATGAAAGTCGGAGAACAGGCTCATGAAATCTGACTCGAAACAGCCCCAAAATCTCTTCAAGAATCTGAAATTAAACCCGTCTGGTCCCGGGGCCCTATCCCCATCACACGACCACACCGCGTCTTTTGTTTCCATTATAGTAAACGAACGCACAATCAGCTCCGCTTCCGAATCCGTCAACCTACTCAAGTTTGGACACACAAAATTCAGCCTCAAGGATGTTGTGTCTTTAAATTTCTCTGAAAATAAAGCAAAGGCTGTATATTTTATGACTAGAGGAATATCCACCCATGACCCATCCAAAAAAATACCATTTATCCTACTGTTTGATAAATTAGAATTTATCACGCCATGAAAATACCTCGAATTCTCATCACCTTCAACAGCCCATCGGCCATCGTACCCTTGCCTTTTGTTGTAAATCCTTCTGTTTTTTCCTATCCAATTTCGCCAAAAACACCCTACATTCATCACGAGTCTGCTTTTCAACCGGCCCCAAATCCCTAATTTCTGCCAATTTTCCTAACCTCTCAACTTCTCGCCTATTTGTGTCAGCCTCGGCAGCCATTTTTGCCATGTTCCTCACTCATGCTTTAATTTTATTTTTTAAATATTTCAATTTCATTGCCAATCTAAGGTCCGAGGGACCATAAAGTGAAACCGTGAACAAAGATCCACCACGTAATTAGAAAAACCGGGCATTTCTAACCACGAGTTGAAGAATCTAAACGGAACGTGACCAAAATCAGCCGGGGACAAAGATAATATGATGGGACTATGATCGGAAGCATATCTTGATAGGGCCGTAACCACCGCCTCCGGCCATTTATCCCAAAATTCCCGAGAGACCAGAAACCTATCTAACTTACTAAGCTTTTCCCCATTATCAGACATATAAGTGAACTTATACCCTCCCATGTTATATTCAAACAAATCTGCCCTCCTTATAAAGTCATTGAATCTAAACGCATTAATCGCCACGAATTCATAATTCCTTCGTTACGTCACATCCCTAACGTCATTAAAGTCTCCAAGGAAAACCCAAAACCCATTAGACCCATTATTAACCGGACCAATTCATCCCACATAAGACTACGCCGCCCCGCATCATTAGAAGCATAAATATTGACAATATTTATATACACCCCCGCTGACACCAAGACCCCTGATACAACTAGAAAGTGATGATTCTTTATAACCTCAAGTTACTGGAACATGGCCGGTTTCCACATACACAATAGCCCCCCAGACCTACCCTCGGACCAAACTTGCTCCGTCTGGAAAACGGAGTTACCCCACAACAAACTATAGTTAAAGAAAGACTTACAATGTAACTTCGTTTCCTGAACTGCAATGAAGTGAATGCCATAAATCGTCTTTAGTCCTTTAATCCAATATGTCTTCCTTTGATTACAAACCCCCTGTAAATTAATCGACAAAAAATTCATTGGGGATCGTCAAAAACACCATCTTCTACCACCAAGTCTGCTACATCTGCTTGAATCCGTCCAATTGAATCCCCCACCATAGTGCCCACTTCCGTTGTTAAGTTCACCTCTTGATTGACAAGCTTACTCCTTGTTTCATTTGATCCGGGATTTACTTGAGACTCCGACTCTAACACTTGACCCCCCATCCCTCGAATTAAGCGTTCCTTCCCTGGTACCTTGAGTATTCTCCTTCGATATATAATTAACCTCCGGTCTTTGTCCATTAGTTTCACCAAGGTCAGCCGACTCCATGACTGAGGAGACACACCTATTCAAATCTGGGAACCTTACAGGATCTGATATCTTAGAAACCTTTTCACTAAAAACCCCAATTGAAATGTCCGGCCCACCTTATGTTGGAAACACACCATCTTTATTACCAACATGTGGGTCCCTGCAAACCAATAGAAGTCCAGAATTCCCACCAACTCCTGCCCCATCCCCATGCACGTTGTCATTACATTCCCCATGCACACTAACCTGTAGCGACTCTTCACCTTCCTGAACCGTCTGTTCATCTTCACCCACCCGCCCTTTCCTTTTCCGGTGAAGAGGGTGACCGGAATTCACCCTCTTCCATAACATCCTCTTTGTTAACCCCCCCCCCCCCCCCCGGAGCACTCATCCTCTTGGCCAATTTCCGATTGAATTTCTTCCAACACTGTATGTGTTAGGACAAAGAGGATTGGTGAAACCACTTTTGTAAACCTTAGTCTAATTCACTTCTGTCATTTTGGCTAAGTATAGAAGTACTGAAGAGAAGACAAGAAACTGCTGATTAGAAGAGATGAGAAGTGCTGAAGAAGCAGAAGTTCTGAAGTCCAAACCAGACAAGTTCACTTCAGAAGTACTGAAGACAAAACTACTCTTCAGTAGTTTGTCCTTCATCAGCACTTAGCATCAGATATTTGCCACCGCCTTTTGCATCAGTAGTTTATTGTTTATTATTACTTTTTAGCTGTATTTGTTTCTTTCAATGTTGCAACTTGTGCAACTTGTTTCTGTTGTTTCTGTACTTGCTTTTTAAGCAAGATACATGCATGTAAACGTCTATAAATAGGAGGCTTCAACCTTCTATTTTAGACATTGATTTTAATAGAAAAATCCTTCAAACACTCTCATTGTTCTATTCCATTTCTGTATTTATTGTGAATCTGTCTAAGTATCTAATTCTCATTTACAGCTTAGATTCATAATAAATACTTTGTCATTTATTAGTTTCAAACATCAAGGGGGAGTAATAACTCTGCCTTAGTATAAAAAGTGTTGCTTTAACTTATAACATTCCGCTGTGCTTATAATCTGATTTACAAGGACTTGCTAAACACTTAAGTGTCAAGATAGCAAGTTCTTACTTAGCAAAAAGAGCAAACTGATCCAACAATTGGTATCAGAGATTTGGTTTATCTGATCACATATCAATCTAACAAATTGAGAATCAGACACAAAGCTCTTATTGATATTCAATAAAAAGATCAAAAGTTCACTTTTTATCAATATCCATCACTTAAAAGAGTCATCTGACAAATCTATACTCTTTAAAATGGATCCACATAATACTGGTTCTGCCACTAAACTGCCATGCTTGTGAGAAATGAGTACAACATATGGCAAAAGAGAATGGCACATACCTTGTCACAAACCAACACAGGTTGTTGGAGATCTGTGATATATGGTCCTCACAAACCAGTAAATATAAATCTTGAAACTAAAGAAGGGATTCCAAAGGAACCCAAAGACTATACAGATGAGGATTTCCTAAAACTTGAGCTAGATGCAAAAGCATTCTCTATGTTGGCAATGGCTCTCCCAAATGAGATATACTCTGGCCTTTTACATTGTGAAAGTGCCAAAGAACTTTGGGACTGTCTTAAAGAACAGTTTGGAGGAACTGAAGAGGTGATTGCCAACACCAGAGAAATTTTAGCTCAACAATATGAAACATTTGCTTATATTAATGGGGAAACTTTGACTCAACAATTTGAAAGATTCTCCTCATTAATATCTGAGCTAAAGTTAAATGGTCAGACCTATACAACAGTGTCTATGCTACATAGATTTTTAAGGTCTTTACCTGACAAATGGGAAACTTACTCCATTGTTTTAAGATCCTCACCAGATTTTAGCTCCCTCACTCTTACAAAACTCCATGGGAGATTACTTACTTTTGAGAGAGAGATTGATCAAAAGAAGAAATTACAAACTTCTGGTAAAACTGCTGATGACTACCTACCAGGTAGTACAGCACTTTTGGGACAAGATTCACCAACTTGTTCCTATGGATCTTATGACAATATTGACATAACAACTGGGATCTCATCAGAAATATCTTTCCCAGGTTATGACAATGATAACCAAAGTCAAACTGCTGATAATCTATGTTTTATCATGGATGATTTGAAAAATTTTAGCAGTGATGACTTAGAAGAAATGGACATATTACACCAACTGGCCATGCTAAGCATTAAAACTAACAAGTTTTATAAAAGGTCAGGAAGGAAATTTCCAGGATTGACCAGTAATACAAAAATTGGTTTTGACAAATCTAAACTGAGATGTCACAAGTGTCAGAAGTTGGGACACTTTGCTAGAGAGTGTAGAAGCTCTAGCTTTAACCAATCACAATCTGGAAATAACTATAACCCCAATTATAATAGGAACAATGGAACTCAAGGGAGTGCTCATTTTGTACAGGCACAAGCTCCTCAACAGCAATATATGCCTCAAGTACAATATGTTCAAGTGCCTGCTCAACAGATGCAGAGCCAACAATCAATCCCTCCCTTTCCAGCTGCTCAACTTCCTCCACAGCCTCAACAACCCTCTCAACAAAGTCTCTTTACCTCAGGGTATGTTGACTGGAGCAGTCTCCCTTATGACACCACAGAGTGTAATCCTGATGCAGACAACAAAGTGTTTGACATCAACTGGGGAGAACCAGACAATGGCAGAAAGAACTTTTCCTTAATGGCATTTGAAGGCTGTACTTCAAAATCTGCATTGTCACAGGTATCAAAAGAATCTTTGACAAAACTTTGCTCAAATTCTTGCAAAGAAACTTTTGCTCTCATAAGAGAGACAAACCTACACTTACAAGGCAAAGCCAATGATTTAGAAAGAAAATACACACAGATAAAATGTGATTTGGAAAGAAAACTGTGTGCTAAAACAAAAGAAGTTTCTAAATTAACTGACTCTGCTATTGAAACCCAAGCACAAATCAAAATCATGCTAAATGACCTGGGAGATGTCAGACAAGAGCTTGCTGACACCAGGATCACTTGTGAAAAATGGGTGGAATCTTGTAGGGGGTATCAATTACTGCTAAACAAACAAAGTGCTTCAAATGTTAAGTTTGGCATAGGATACCATCATGTTGAAACACCAACAGATTTTTCTCCCAAAACTACTGAAGATGGGAGAAGAATTGTTTCAAATGAAACTTCTGAAGGGAAAGAATGCATATCTTTCCATGAAAACTTTCTAAACAGAAATCCTGGCATTTTTAAAGAAAGTACTTCAGAAGTATTAACAAAATCTGACAATAAGCCATCAGTAGTTTCATCTACATCAGGAGTTGAGAACCTGAAAACTACTGATGAGCAAAATCTTTTCACAAATGTCAGAAATTTGCCTTTAGATCAAAAACAAAAGGCAAAAGAATGTGAAATTTGTGGCCTGTTCAACCACAAAACTGAATTTTGTAGATACAGAAAAGGAATTCAGTTCAATCAAAAATTTAAACAACAGGTTGTGGGAAATCAAATCAGAAATGATTATGAAAGAATCTTTAAACCCAAGAAACAACAACCTGAATACACCTTTTCTCAGAAAAAGATAAAATCTCAACCAAAATCTTTTTCTCAAAATTCCTTGTCAGTAGTTAAACCAGAATCATCAGCAGTTTCACAAACTGCTGAGATTCAAAATCTAAAGAACATGGTAGAACTACTGATGACCAAGGTTGATGGTGGTCCTAAAAAGGATACCACCATGGTTCTTAATGAAAAATCCATTGCCAAAAAGACATGGATTTCTCAACCTGGTCCAGAACAAACTGTAACTGTTCTCAAGAGCAAACCCAAAGCCAAACAGGCTTGGGTTCCTAAATCTAACTAATTTGCTTTTATGTGTAGAGAGTTTCCAGGGGCTTAAACAGCATATGGTATGTTGATAGTGGAGGCTCTATGCACATGACTGGATGCAGATACCTGATAAACAACTTTATCAGCCAAAGAGAAGGATCTGTATCCTTTGGGAACAATGCTAAGGGATATGTGCTAGGACATGGCAATGTCTCCTCTGGCAAAATACAGTTTGACAAGGTCAATCTGGTGGAAAACCTTGAATACAACTTGCTGAATGTGTCACAAATGTGTGATAAAGGATATTCTTCCTTTTTCACAAAGACAGCATGCAAGATCATCTCACCAGAAGGCCAGAAGTTGATAGAGAAGATTATAGAAGATCATACTTTGCTGATTGCCAAAAGATGTGGCAATGTCTATGCAGTGGACATTGAGAAAGACAAAGTATTGAACAACACTGCCTGTTTCTTCTCAAGGGCATCAACTTCAGAAACAGATCTCTGGCACAGGAGACTTGGCCATGTGAACTTTAAAACCATAAATAAAGTCACAAAAATGGGCTTGGTCAGAGGTCTACCTTTGAAAGTATACCAGTGTCAAGAACACTGTGTATCCTGTTTAAAGGGAAAACAGCATAAGTCCTCCTATAAGTCTATTGAAGAATCAAAAACAACTGCATGTCTTCAACTACTCCATATGGACTTATTTGGACCTGTCAAGATTATGAGCCTTGGTAAAAAGAAGTATTGCTTAGTCATCATTGATGACTACTCAAGATTCACATGGGTATTCTTCTTATTTTCCAAGGATGAGGCTGCTGAAATCATCAAGTTCTTCATTCTACAAGTAGAGAAACAATATTCTCTATCTGTCAAAACCATTAGAAGTGACAATGGGACAGAGTTCAGGAACAAAACTCTGGATGAATTCTGTTTGTCTAAAGGGATTATTAGACAATACAGTGTTCCCAGAACTCCTGAACAAAATGGTGTAGTAGAAAGGAAGAACAGAACATTGATAGAAGGAGCAAGAACAATGTTAGCTGATTCTGGACTGCCATTGTACTTTTGGGCAGAAGCAGTTAACACATCATGTTATGTTCAGAATAGAGTTCTTGTGGTCAAGAGACATTCCAAAACTGCCTATGAAGTTCTTCATGGCATGAAGCCCCTTATCTCCTTTTTCAGGGCTTTTGGGTGTCAATGTTTCATCTTGAACATCAAGGAATCTATTTCAAAGTTTGCTGCCAAAGTTGACTCAGGTTACTTTCTTGGTTACTCTTCAACTAGAAAAGCCTACAAGGTTTTTAATTCCCACACCAGGATAGTAGAAGAAACATTGAATGTCAAGTTCAATGAGTCAAAACACACTCTTATTCCAGCACATCCTGCTGAACTCTTTGACCTTGACAACTTTCACTTTGGACCTGAAAAGACTGTTACTTCTTCCAAACCTACTTATTATGGTGATCAAAGGTTTGAAGATGACGATCCTACACCATGGAATCCTCAAACAGTCATTAAGTCAACTACAACACCATCAGAAGTTTCTCAAACTTCTGATCAAACAAATACTGAAGGACAAACTCAAACATCTGCTTCAGCACCTGCAACTACTGAAGAAGCTAGAACTGCTGAACCAGATATTATAGACCTTAGTAGTTTGTTTGAAGAACAAGAGCCACCTACACCTGTCAGTGGTTTACAACAACTGATTGAACACAGAGATCATCCACTTGATCAAATCATGGGTGATATAGCTTCAGGTGTTCTTACCAGAAACCAGCTCTCCAACTTTTGCCTATTTTCAGTCTTTATTTCACAGTTGGAACCAAAGAAGTACCAGGAAGCCCTCAAAGACAATAATTGGGTGCAAGCTATGCAAGATGAACTGCTTCAGTTCAACAAGCAACAGGTCTGGGAAATCTGTCCCTTACCTCAAAACAAGCAACCAATTGGTACAAGATGGGTTTTCAGGAACAAACAAGATGAAGCTGGTATGATAATCAAGAACAAGGCAAGACTGGTAGTTCAAGGGTACTCTCAAGAAGAGGGAATTGACTATGATGAAACCTTTGCTCCAGTTGCAAGGCTTGAGGCCATCAGGTTATTTCTGGCCTATGCTATTTCCAACAAAATTAAAGTTTATCAAATGGATGTGAAAAGTGCATTTTTGTATGGAAAAATCAAAGAGGAGGTGTATGTCTGTCAGTCACCTGGGTTTGAGGATCCTTCTCATCCTGAGTGGGTGTACAGACTGGACAAAGCTCTTTATGGGCTCAAACAGGCTCCAAGAGCCTAGTATGATACACTCTCCACCTTTTTACTCAAAAATAACTTTACAAGAGGTGCCATTGATAAAACTCTTTTTATTAAACATGTTGGAAATCATGTCTTACTTGTTCAAATTTATGTTGATGATATCATTTTTGGTTCAACAAACACAAAACTGTGTGATGATTTTAAGAAACTCATGCAATCAAAATTTGAGATGAGTACCATGGGAGAACTGCAGTACTTTCTAGGACTGCAGATCAAACAACAAACAAATGGAACTTTTATACATCAATCAAAATATGTTAAAGAATTATTGAACAAATTTTCTTTAAATGACTGTAAATCATGTTCCACTCCCATGACACCAATCACACAAGTTGAACCTGATGATCAAGGAAAACAGGTTGATCAAACCATGTACAGATGCATGATAGGTTCCCTTTTATATTTAACTGCTTCTAGACCAGATATTATGTTTTCAACATGTGTCTGTGCTAGATATCAATCAGCACCAAGGGAATCACACCTTATAGCAGTCAAAAGAATTTTCAGATATCTGAAAGGAACACCAACACTGGGAATTTGGTATCCTGCCTCAAGCAATACCAAGTTATCAGCTTTTTCAGATAGTGACTATGCAGGGTGTAAGATGACAAGAAAGTCAACATCTGGTGGTTGTCAATTTCTGGGTAACTATCTAGTGTCATGGCAATCAAAGAAGCAAACATCTGTTGCAACTTCAACTGCTGAAGCTGAATACATTGCAGCTGCAAGTTGTACATCACAGATACAATGGCTCCAATATCAACTTCTTGATTATGGAATCAAAGAGACCAAGACACCTTTGTTTGTAGACAGCAAATCTGCCATTAGCATCATTCAAAATCCGGTACAGTTCTCAAAAACCAAACATATTGAGATCAGGTACCATTTCATAAGAGATTGCTATGAAAAAGGCAAGATTGAGGTGAAGCATGTAGCAACAGCTAATCAAATAGCTGACATCTTCACTAAGCCCCTTGACACATCAACATTTCAGAAGTTAGTATCCATGCTTGGAATGCTAAATTTGTAAGTGTTTACTTTATTTTTTTTTTTTAAAAACTCATATGCATATCAGTTAGAATCCAAGTTAACACTTGATTCTACCCAACTCTACATCAAACTTCTACATCAATCACTACTGTTATGCATAAAACATCAAAAAAAATTTTCCTTTTTCCATCCTTGATTCCATCCTGTTTACCTTTTCCATCTTTTTTTCTGGTTTTCACTTACAACAAACAAAACTTCTGAAAAACAAAACTACTGATTAAACAAAAATCAGTATGAGAGAAACTACTGATGAACAAAAATCATCAGTATGGGGATAATTTTCTGAAAAAGTGTGTAACTTCTGATAAAATAACCTTCAGAAGTTATGAATAAAGTATTTATAAAAACATTTCTCATCAGCTGTTAAAACTACTGAAGAGAAAATGGGAACTACTGATGAAGTAATCCTTCATCAGCAGTTTAAGTCAAAAGGGCAAATCTGACTTTTCCCATCATCAGAGGTTTGACCTAATCAGTTTAAAACCTCTGATAAAAAGATTTTTAACCAAAGGCGGTTTTAAAACTTCTAATAAAGAAGATTCAAGCGGTTAAAACTTCTAATAAATACCTTTTCTACACACTTATCCTTTCAAACTCAAAATATCCCTCCTTCTCTCTCAAAAAACTCTCTCAATACCTGCAAATCCACTGTTCGATCAAAAACCCAAACCACATGGCTCTAGTTCTAAAACAGGGACACAATCAAAGGGCCTTTCTTGAAAAACAAGAAGGCTGGTCCCAATACGATGAGATCATTGATCTTGTCATCAAATCCCAATATTTTACTGCTCTCACAATAAACCCACCAATTCACACTGAAACTCTGAATGAGTTCTGGGCAAATGCTGAGACGGTTACAATGGGTGATGAGGTCATTTCCCTCAACTCAAGAATAAAAGGGAAACAACTGACCATCACACCGGCCACACTGGCAACAAGACTGGGTCTGGATGATGTAACTGCCCCTGTGTCACACCACGTCTAAGGCGGAAACACGTGGCGCGACGGTTCAAAAGTATTAAGCCAAGATTAATGCAAAGCACAATATTAATTAGAAAACGGGCATTTATTCAATGCTAATAATCATGTCAAATTATTCATACATAATTATAAATTGTTTTCGAAAATGATAAAGAGGCTTCTCCCTTTATCCCTAAATTCATGGAATAAAGAGATAAGACCCTTTTACGACATTCCCAACGCCCAACTTGGAGACATCCCCGACCCTGCTCGCCATGCTAACTTCCATCAATCAATTACCTGAAAGATATGTTTGAAAATCGTCAATATATAAATATTGGTGAGTTCACAGGTTTTAATTTAATAAATCTTTATAGAGTGGGAATATCCTTGTTATGACATTTATAGGAGTTGCAAAGTCCTACAATTTACTTGAGCCTATAACCAAACCAAGACAATTAATAATGCCCCCGCCCAAAGTCGTTACTCGGTATTCCTTCGACTTTATTTCAGAATAAGTGCACCCCAGGCATACGCCGATGCATAATCGACGCTATCGATTAGGGGTGGGCCTTGTCAGGCACCAATAGTACTATCCAAATATCCCTTTGGTTTCTCATTCCTGAATAAATGATTATAGTGGGGAGGTCTCAACCCCGAGTGGCGATCTTTACTCAAGTATCCAACCCGTCATACAATCCCAACATATCTTTCCCCCGTAAAAACGTTAAATAGTTTAGAAATGGGGCCGTGAGACTCACCTGTAACTGTGCTCGGCTCAAAGAAAATAGTAAAGTCTGTGATCCCGTACCTACAATGGTTCTAGGCGTATAAGTCACTTACACCTATGGTGTATGTGCCTTGGCAAGTTGTACACCCAACTTCCCGACCACGTCTTTATCCCAATTCCCGTTTAATGGTTTTCGTATCCTAGGTTCAATGGCGATGGATTACCCTTTTCTTACAAGTCATATATTATTCTTATTAATATTCTTCATGACTTGAACAACATTACACTCGACACGACTCTACCCAACGTATAATTATTTTCCCATTTAAATAATTATACTTAGGATCTTTTCGCTCGTTATAAAGTGTTTTCTTATTAACCGACCCGACTTACTTTGTCGCATATTTATTTTCCCATTTAAATAAATATGCTAAGTCTTTGTCGTTTGGTAACATAATCTTAACGCCCGACTAGACTTACCACACCGTACATTTATTTTCCCATTTAAATAAATGTACTAGGATCTTGTCGGTATTCACGCGTTCGTAGATATATCTCATCTACTCGTCTCGGTTTTCCTTCTCGCACATCTATTTTCCCATTTAAATAGATGTACTAGAATTCCATCGGAAACGAGTATATGTACATATATCGTCGCGTGGATACTTCTTGTTAAGTTCATGTGTCGTTTAGCGTTATGTTAAGTCTCTCCTTTCCCACGAATATTGTTACTACACTTAGGAAAGTGTTACGCACGTTTCACCCTTGTTATATATATTTTATTTCCGTAAAATATATATGTATATTTTTATCTCGACGTAATAAGTCCGTTTATGTTGGTTTGTGTAACAAGTTTGTTAGTTAGCGTTTTTCATATTTATTTCCGTTGCGTGTTCTTATGGAAGTATTGTTCCAACTTCCGATTCCGAACGTTTATCTCTTGGAAAAATATATCATGTGCGTTTTAGTCCGACTCGTCCAACTTGTTACCAAAAACGTTCCCGATACTTTTATATTCCCATTTATATAAAAGTACCTTATTTTTGTACAAGTCTTTCCAAGTATTTATTTTATGAAATCTTACTTTATAAAATACTCGCGTTACTCTATTTATTTTTATAAAACGTCCATTTTATAAAAATATACCTTTTACTTAAAATGCCCAAGTAGACTATTATTATTTACCAACTCAACCTTGTAAATCATTACTTACACTTTTTGACACCGATATTCCCATCTTTGTGTTTTTGGTCCAATAACTTTCTAAAATATTTATTTTAGTCCATTGGCTTCCAATGTTGTCATATTAGTACTTTAATTTACACTTGTAGCATTTTTTTTTCACTAAATCTTTCAAGGTTATTATTTTTCTTCCACTTTAGTGGACTTTGAAGAATCCTTTTCACCATGTTTAATTGTTTTTACCTCTTTTTACTTCTAATGTTCTTTTAATCCATTCTAGATATCATCAACATGTTTATCTCATATCTTTATCTAAAACATCCAACTTTCACTCATTCAAGTGAGTGGACTTTGAAGAACTAATTTTTCCACCTATGGCTTTCTAACCCATTTTAATACTTTTATGACTTTATTATATCATCCTAAGATGATTAAAACCACTTTTCATCATATTCAAGTTACTTTTCAAAATATAGCTTTTCTCATCTTCAATCATCCAAATATGTTCTTATTATTACACTTTCTTCAAAATACCACTTTTATTAAAAATGACTACGATTTCATCACATTATTATTCTCTCACCTTCATTTTTAATAAAAAACCCATTACTTCTTTAGAACTCATTTTTATTACCCACATTGTACAACTTGCATCATAGCACAAAAACATGATATTTAAATTAATAAAACAATGCAAGACTTACAACTAGCTCAAGGCTAGGGAAGACAAGTTCTTGGATTTTGGATGTGGTTTAGTGTGTTCTTCCAAGTGGGTTATGCTCCAAGCTCTTAAACACACAAGAAGGGGTTTGAATGAGGATGAACTAGAGGTGATTTGAAGTAGTAAAAATTGAAAAAGAGATGTTGATGTAGGGGTGAAAACCCACGGCCACAAGGAGGAAAAGAGAAAGGATTTTTGTGATTTTTCTCTAATGCATCTCAAGTGTTTATATGATCTTTGCAAATCCTCCAAAGATTATCAAATCTTGTTTGGATTGGTTAGTGAGATTATGGAAGGATTTGTGTTAGATTATGAAAATCTTATAAAGATATTAAGAGGGTGTATGGGCCGAGTTTTAGAGAGAGGGAGGAGAAATGATTGGGTTAATTCTCTTATCCAATCCTATTACATGCACTCTCATCATTACAAATGATTTGGAAGGGATTTTTAAAAAAAAACTCAAGTGTACTCCATTCTAAGTGGCCCTTGGCCGGCCCCCCTATGGGTATTTGGTGGGGTCCACTTTGCTAATTAACTTTTCATATTATGTTTAAGCTAGTTCCTTCCGGGTACCGCCCGGGTATTTCTCGAATTTTCGTCGCGTTTATCCTCAATATTAAAATACCGTTAATATTCATAAAATTATGTCCAGTTAAATTACTGATAATTTATTTCGGTTTCTGTCGGGTGAATTTACGTGTTACGCGCGTATCGGGTGCGGTACGCGCACTTTATTCGTTACCGGGAGATTTGTGCAATAAGCTTTTACGTATGGTTTTGGGTTTCCAAAACTCATAATATTTTGTGAAAATATTATTTATTTTATATTCCGGGTGTCCGGTGTTTGTTTCGCTTATTTCAGTTTTTACCGGGTAATCGCCAGTGTCCATACCGGATAGTTTTGTCTGCGCACGATCCTATCATGCTTTGTTATTAAACTCATGCATTCCTATGCATTATTTGGGAATTCCTATCTTTCTAAGGCCTCGATTAAATATTCAGCACATAATTACGGTTAATTACGTTAATCGCGTTTAATTAATTAGTACGGAATTACCTTAATTTTGCCGGTTGTTACATTCTCCCCCCGTTAAGAGAATTCCGTCCCGGAATTCACTTTGAGCTCTCCGGTATAGGGGTCTTCTTAAATAGGGCGGGATACTTTTGCTTCATCTGGTCCAGCCTTTCCCACGTGAACTCCGGTCCACGCTTGGCATTCCAACGCACTTTGACCAATCTGATCTTACTGCGTCTTAGCTTTTGGACCTTCCAATCGGTTACTTCGATTGGCTCTTCGACGAAGTGTAACTTGTCGTCAATGTGGATTTCGTCTGCGGGGATGATGAGGGTTTCGTCGGATAAGCACTTTTTCAAGTTCGACACGTGGAACGTGTCGTGTACACCGTTAAGTTCTTGTGGTAACTTGAGCTTGTATGCTACGGGGCCTACTCTGGACAAGATTTCGAATGGTCCGACATATCGTGGGTTTAGTTTTCCGCGTTTCCCGAAACGCGCGACACCTTTCCAAGGTGACACCTTGAGTAGGACCCTGTCTCCGACTTGAAATTCCAAAGGCTTCCTCCTCATGTCTGCGTAGCTTTTCTGTCGGTCACGTGCCGCTTTGAGACGTTCTCTGATCAGAAAGACCTTATCCGTCGTTTCTTGAATAATTTCGGGCCCGGTAAGTTGCTTTTCGCCAACTTCGGCCCAACATAGAGGCGATCTGCACTTGCGTCCATATAGAGCTTCGAAAGGTGCAGCTTGAATGCTCGTGTGGTAGCTGTTGTTATACGAAAACTCTACCAGTGGCAAGTGAGTATCCCAATTTCCGCTGAAATCGATTGCGCATGCCCGTAGCATATCCTCCAGGGTCTGGATGGTTCGTTCACTCTGACCATCGGTTTGTGGATGATATGCGGTACTCATATCAAGGCGAGTACCTAGGGCTTTATTCAGACTTTCCCAAAATCTTGAGGTGAAACGACTATCTCGATCGGAGATGATAGAAATAGGTACACCGTGCTTTGACACAACTTCCTTAATGTACAAACGGGTTAGTTTCTCCAACTTATCCGTTTCGCGAATGGGGAGGAAGTGTGCAGATTTTGTCAATCGATCAACGATTACCCAGATCATGTCATGGCCGCTTGTTGTCCTGGGCAATTTGGTAATGAAGTCCATAGTGATCCTTTCCCATTTCCATTCCGGTATTTCCGGTTGCTGGAGCAATCCGGATGGTCTCTGATGCTCGGCCTTGACCTTTGCGCAAGTCAAACATCGCGCAACATAAGCCGCTATGTCTCTCTTGAAATTTGGCCACCAGTAAAATTCCTTCAAATCATGGAACATCTTGTCTGCTCCAGGGTGAACCGAATATCGCGAACTGTGGGCTTCGGCTAATACCAGTTCACGCAATCCACCGTATACTGGTACCCAAATTCTATTCATGAAATACAGAGCTTGATCTGCTTTTGACTCCAGTGAATCAACCATCTTCCGCAATCTTTCACCTTTGACATTCTCGGGCTTAAGAGCGTTGGTTTGAGCTTCACGAATCCGGTCAGTCAGGTTCGTGTGGATGGTTAGACCCAAAGCTCGGACACGTGGTGGCTTAACCCGTTCCTTGCGAATCAAGGCATCGGCTACGACGTTTGCCTTCCCGGGATGGTACTTTATCTCACAATCGTAATCGTTCAATAATTCGACCCATCGCCGTTGTCGCATGTTCAATTCCTTCTGGTCAAAGATGTGCTGCAAGCTTTTATGATCAGTGAAGATCGTACACTTGGTTCCGTACAGATAGTGTCTCCATATCTTGAGTGCGAATACCACGGCTCCTAGTTCCAGATCATGTGTGGTGTAATTCTTCTCGTGAAGTTTTAGCTGTCTGGAAGCATAGGCTATGACCTTCTCTCGCTGCATCAATACACAACCCAATCCCTGATGAGAGGCGTCACAGTAAACTACGAAGTCTTCTGTACCATCGGGGAGTGCTAGTATTGGTGCACCACATAACTTATCCTTCAGCAACTGAAACGCCGCTTCCTGCTTTTCCGTCCATTCAAACTTCTTATCCTTTTGGGTTAGCATGGTTAAGGACTGTGCTATTTTAGAAAAGTTCTTGATGAACCTTCTGTAGTAACCCGCAAGGCCAAGAAATTGTCGCACTTCAGTAGGCGTTCTAGGGGCGTCCCAATTCTTGATTGCTTCGATCTTGGCGGGATCGACATGTATACCCCTTTCATTCACCACGTGGCCTAAAAAGTGAACCTCTCGAATCCAAAAATCACATTTTGAAAACTTAGCATAGAGCTTCTCTTTGCGAAGTACCTCGAGGATTAATCGGAGATGTTCCTCGTGTTCCTCCTTCGTGTGTGAGTAGATCAAGATGTCATCAATGAAGACAATAACAAATTTGTCCAAGTATGGTTTGCACACTCGGTTCATCAAGTCCATGAAAACAGCTGGTGCGTTAGTTAAACCGAAAGGCATAACCAGAAACTCGTAGTGTCCATAGCGAGTCCTGAACGCTGTTTTTGGCACGTCTTCTTCTTGAATACGCAATTGATGATAACCGGACCTTAGGTCGATCTTGGAGTAGAAACTGGATCCTTGAAGTTGATCAAACAAATCGTCGATCCTGGGAAGAGGATAGCGATTTTTAATAGTTAACTTGTTCAGTTCCCGATAGTCAATGCACATTCGGAAAGTGCCATCCTTCTTCTTCACGAATAAGACGGGAGCTCCCCAGGGTGAGAAGCTTGGTCTTATGAAGCCTTTGTCCAACAACTCTTGCAGTTGTTCAGACAGTTCCTGCATTTCTGAAGGAGCTAGGCGATATGGCGATCGCGCTACAGGTGCTGCTCCTGGAACAAGGTCGATACGAAACTCGACTTGTCGGGGTGGTGGCAATCCCGGCAAATCTTCTGGGAACACATCTGGAAAGTCTCTGGCTATCGGAATGTCTTCTAGCTTTCGCTCGTCGGCCTTCTTGTCTACCACGTGTGCCAAGAATGCGACGAGACCTTTCCTTAGGCACTTCCTGGCTTTCATGCTGGTAATAATTCTCAATGGCGTATTACGCCTTTCCCCTTGGATCGATAGGGTTTCACCGCTCGCGAGGGGAACTTGGATTACTTTGTCATTGCACACGACGATGGCGCGGTGTGCGGATAGCCAATCCATGCCAACGACTATGTCAAAGCTACCCAGTACGACTGGTAATAGGTCAATGTCAAACTCATGACCACAGAGGTCCATCTTACAACCCTTTGCTACCTCTCGAGTTTCTATAGTCTTACCGTTAGCTAGTTCAATGGAATATGGTGTGTCTAGCTTACTAGTCTTTAAACCAAGTAATCTTTTAAATTCGACAGATACGAAGCTAAAATCAGCGCCAGTATCAAACAATACTGAAGCATAATGACCATTTAGAGGGAACGTACCAGTGACCACATTAGGGTCTTGTCGTGCGTCACCGGCACCAATCACGAACGCTCGCCCACGGGCTTGGTTGTTAAGCTTGGGGTAGTCCCTCTTCCAATGATCGAGCGATCCACATGAGAAACAGGGCCTCGCTCCACTGTTCTTTGGCGCTCCTGATCTGCAGTCTTCAGTCTTGTGCCCCGAACGACGGCACTTACCGCAAATTACTTCGTTCTTGCCCTGATAACCTTGCTTCCCATTATTTCCACGTCCAGTGGCCACATACCCTTTTCCTTTCTTCCCTAAACCTGATGATCCGTCCTTTTTCCTTTCGTCGCGCTTACGCTTCCCAAACCTTGGCCTATTTCCCTGTTCACTTGACCCAACGGCTGAACTTGTACCCAGATTCTTACCCTCAACACTGCTGGATTCAGTAAGTTTCAACCCTGACACTTTCCGGATTAGAGTGCCCATTCGGATGGCGTCTTCAGTGAGGCTCAAGGCGAGGTCGATAGCTTCGCGCATGGTTGTAGGCTTGGAAGCAGTGACCATGCCGCGTATCTGTGGTGCCAGTCCGAAGAGGTATCTTTCCACCTTTTTGCTTTCCGGGGTGACCAGGCGAGGCACTAACCGGGAGAGGTCATGGAATCTGGACGTGTAACCGGCTACGTCCGGTCCAACCATGGTGAGGTTCCAGAACTCAGTCTCTAGCTTCTGCACTTCACTTGCCGGACAGTACTCGGCGATCATTAGTTCTTTCAACTCCAACCATGACAAGGAGTAAGCAGCATCATCTCCCAGTGTCTGCACTTGGTTGTTCCACCAGGTCAGAACTTGGTCCAGAAACAGGTTGGTGGCATACATGACAGCCTGTCGTGGGGTACAGCTGCTAATACGAATCACAGCTTCGGTTTTCTCGAACCATTTGACTAGTCCGACAGAACCTTCAGTGCCGCTGAAATTCAGTGGTTTGCAGTCCAGGAAAGCTTTAAACGTGCAGCCACGTTCTCGTGAGGCCGTTTCTGCAATAATAAAGCAATGTTAAATATAAGGTAGGAGTTTCACGAAGACTCCTGTCGCATATACCCGACGTCTTCTTACCAGTAGGGGAGGTTTCGCGTCTGTCGCTCCCGGTTCGGTCTCGCGACCTTTCGGTGCGCGTGGCATTGTGTTCTGCGAGAGCTTGAGCGATACGTCCTGACACTAGGGTTTCAAGCTCCTCGGGTGTCGTGGGCAGTCTTTCATTCCCACTGTTGCTTCTTGTGGCTGGTGCCATGTTTCTTCAATAACCAACATCAAAGGTTAATTTCCAACAATCATTCATACAATATCATCACATATATAGTATAAACAACCACACAACATATGAACACAATAATCACCATAACAACATCACGCAATCACAACATAAACAGAATAAGTAATAATAATCGTAGATAATCACAACACATATTTTACCATAACAAAACTTTCATTAATTTCAATACCAAGTACAATGATTTGTTCATAATAACAAAAACCGAGGATACCTTCCTCATACATTGCTCTTTGAAATACACCAGAAATATAATGTCATATGCCGGCACAATCCCGCTCGGCTAGGCAAAAAAAATGCAGATGGGTGCTGTAACCCATGCTGTGCTATCATACTACTACTACTACTGCTATGTCCGCGAGTGATCTCCCAAACGTCCCTGATGCAAAGCTACTGTGGTGGTGGCGGCGGCGGGTGCTGGTACTGGTACTGAGGTGCGCACATGTTGATGGTCATACTGATCGCCATAATGCGATCGTACAAGAATTGGCGATGCGCAAAGTGTGCGTCGCCCGTAAGGCCACAATGAGCATCCATGCTCAGCAGCTCCTCAGCATAATGTGCCAGCGCATCCCTGGCATCAATGATCCTGGCCCACATGAGCTGGGTCTGCTGCTCCATCTGACTCACGGTGCGCTGCACCGTGTCGGTGAGGGTCTGGAAATCTCTCTCCAGTGAGATCACCGTGGACCATGCGGGTCCTGACAGTGGGGCCATCCCGTGGGGCTGCGACGGCCCGGGGATGTCAGTGTATGTCGGCTGAGACGGGCCGACGATATCGGGTATGGGTAGTGGTGTGAAGGGTGGGGCAAAGCCCGGTAATCCAGTGAAGCAGTAGGGTGGTACCTGGTATGGGTCTCCTGCACCTAGAGTATATGGTGCAAATGGGGGTGTCACAAATGGGGCTCCTGCATCCATAGTGAATGGTGCAGGTGGTGGGGTAGGGAGCATCTCGGGTAGGGGTGGTAGTGTGGGAAAAGTGGTGATGGGTAGTGTCATGGATATGGGTGAGGGGACTATAAGCTCGGCGAGTGGGACCATGAGAGGCTGGGTGACAGCGACCCACTCTAGAGTAGACATCACAGTGGTAGGGGTGGGAGGGCTAGCAGTGGCATGAGCTGCCAGTCCTGCTCGGTGCAACTCAGAACTGCGGGCTGAGCTGCCCTCAAGGATGTGCCCAGTAGAAGCTGGCCCATCCTGTGGTGTGGGCTCGGGCATGGTAGGTAAGGTGGCTGGGGTAGTGGTAGCATGCCCTGTCATCGGAGCGACGTGCTCCTCCTGGCCTGCTGGTGGGATAGGCACAGCAATGTGCACCACCGACGCAGTTGACTCATCGTCAGAGTCATCGGAGATCCACCCGTTGTGTCCCCGGCAGACAGGCACGAGCCTCATGCCGGAGGGAACGGGGATAGGTGGGGTGGGTAAAGGCTCACGATCGACGGGTGCGCGTCGGTCGTATGGAGACTCGACAGTCTCCGACTGTGTAGGGATAGGTCTCGAAGGACCTGCGCAACCTACAGGGAAGTCCCTGACGGCTCGGATAGGTAGTGCTGGCAGTGGTGCTGCCTGGAATGGCACTAGAGGCAAGTCGGCCTCGGCCATCGGTAGGTCGGCCACGGCGGCCATGTCGTCTCCTGCGGGGGCCCATGCTGGGTCCTCGCTCGGGTCCGTCTCGTCGGAGCTATCTCCGTTGGCGCCCTCCATGGCGACATCAACATCCATCTCATCATCCTCGGGATCGAGTATCACCACCTCGATCGGCTCTGCTGGCGGTGCTGGGATGATCTGGAGGCTACTGTCGTAGCTCGGTGCTACGCTCCCTGCGTTCGACATCCTGGCAAAAGAACCGTACTAATATTTAAGTATTATTCGTTAGGTAGTTAAGGCACATATCTAAGGTACTCTTCCTAACCTTCTAACAAAAATAATACGCATACTTACCATGGCTAGCTTGGTCGGAATCTCCATATACCCCAAATGGTCGTTGGAAAAATTTATTTTATTGCGTTTCGCATTTACTTGAAAGATTTTGAACCAAATCCGGTTATAGTTTAGATTTTTAAAATGCTAATTCGCTATAACCTTGGCTCTGATACCACTTTCTGTCACACCACGTCTAAGGCGGAAACACGTGGCGCGACGGTTCAAAAGTATTAAGCCAAGATTAATGCAAAGCACAATATTAATTAGAAAACGGGCATTTATTCAATGCTAATAATCATGTCAAATTATTCATACATAATTATAAATTGTTTTCGAAAATGATAAAGAGGCTTCTCCCTTTATCCCTAAATTCATGGAATAAAGAGATAAGACCCTTTTACGACATTCCCAACGCCCAACTTGGAGACATCCCCGACCCTGCTCGCCATGCTAACTTCCATCAATCAATTACCTGAAAGATATGTTTGAAAATCGTCAATATATAAATATTGGTGAGTTCACAGGTTTTAATTTAATAAATCTTTATAGAGTGGGAATATCCTTGTTATGACATTTATAGGAGTTGCAAAGTCCTACAATTTACTTGAGCCTATAACCAAACCAAGACAATTAATAATGCCCCCGCCCAAAGTCGTTACTCGGTATTCCTTCGACTTTATTTCAGAATAAGTGCACCCCAGGCATACGCCGATGCATAATCGACGCTATCGATTAGGGGTGGGCCTTGTCAGGCACCAATAGTACTATCCAAATATCCCTTTGGTTTCTCATTCCTGAATAAATGATTATAGTGGGGAGGTCTCAACCCCGAGTGGCGATCTTTACTCAAGTATCCAACCCGTCATACAATCCCAACATATCTTTCCCCCGTAAAAACGTTAAATAGTTTAGAAATGGGGCCGTGAGACTCACCTGTAACTGTGCTCGGCTCAAAGAAAATAGTAAAGTCTGTGATCCCGTACCTACAATGGTTCTAGGCGTATAAGTCACTTACACCTATGGTGTATGTGCCTTGGCAAGTTGTACACCCAACTTCCCGACCACGTCTTTATCCCAATTCCCGTTTAATGGTTTTCGTATCCTAGGTTCAATGGCGATGGATTACCCTTTTCTTACAAGTCATATATTATTCTTATTAATATTCTTCATGATTTGAACAACATTACACTCGACACGACTCTACCCAACGTATAATTATTTTCCCATTTAAATAATTATACTTAGGATCTTTTCGCTCGTTATAAAGTGTTTTCTTATTAACCGACCCGACTTACTTTGTCGCATATTTATTTTCCCATTTAAATAAATATGCTAAGTCTTTGTCGTTTGGTAACATAATCTTAACGCCCGACTAGACTTACCACACCGTACATTTATTTTCCCATTTAAATAAATGTACTAGGATCTTGTCGGTATTCACGCGTTCGTAGATATATCTCATCTACTCGTCTCGGTTTTCCTTCTCGCACATCTATTTTCCCATTTAAATAGATGTACTAGAATTCCATCGGAAACGAGTATATGTACATATATCGTCGCGTGGATACTTCTTGTTAAGTTCATGTGTCGTTTAGCGTTATGTTAAGTCTCTCCTTTCCCACGAATATTGTTACTACACTTAGGAAAGTGTTACGCACGTTTCACCCTTGTTATATATATTTTATTTCCGTAAAATATATATGTATATTTTTATCTCGACGTAATAAGTCCGTTTATGTTGGTTTGTGTAACAAGTTTGTTAGTTAGCGTTTTTCATATTTATTTCCGTTGCGTGTTCTTATGGAAGTATTGTTCCAACTTCCGATTCCGAACGTTTATCTCTCGGAAAAATATATCATGTGCGTTTTAGTCCGACTCGTCCAACTTGTTACCAAAAACGTTCCCGATACTTTTATATTCCCATTTATATAAAAGTACCTTATTTTTGTACAAGTCTTTCCAAGTATTTATTTTATGAAATCTTACTTTATAAAATACTCGCGTTACTCTATTTATTTTTATAAAACGTCCATTTTATAAAAATATACCTTTTACTTAAAATGCCCAAGTAGACTATTATTATTTACCAACTCAACCTTGTAAATCATTACTTACACTTTTTGACACCGATATTCCCATCTTTGTGTTTTTGGTCCAATAACTTTCTAAAATATTTATTTTAGTCCATTGGCTTCCAATGTTGTCATATTAGTACTTTAATTTACACTTGTAGCATTTTTTTTTCACTAAATCTTTCAAGGTTATTATTTTTCTTCCACTTTAGTGGACTTTGAAGAATCCTTTTCACCATGTTTAATTGTTTTTACCTCTTTTTACTTCTAATGTTCTTTTAATCCATTCTAGATATCATCAACATGTTTATCTCATATCTTTATCTAAAACATCCAACTTTCACTCATTCAAGTGAGTGGACTTTGAAGAACTAATTTTTCCACCTATGGCTTTCTAACCCATTTTAATACTTTTATGACTTTATTATATCATCCTAAGATGATTAAAACCACTTTTCATCATATTCAAGTTACTTTTCAAAATATAGCTTTTCTCATCTTCAATCATCCAAATATGTTCTTATTATTACACTTTCTTCAAAATACCACTTTTATTAAAAATGACTACGATTTCATCACATTATTATTCTCTCATCTTCATTTTTAATAAAAAACCCATTACTTCTTTAGAACTCATTTTTATTACCCACATTGTACAACTTGCATCATAGCACAAAAACATGATATTTAAATTAATAAAACAATGCAAGACTTACAACTAGCTCAAGGCTAGGGAAGACAAGTTCTTGGATTTTGGATGTGGTTTAGTGTGTTCTTCCAAGTGGGTTATGCTCCAAGCTCTTAAACACACAAGAAGGGGTTTGAATGAGGATGAACTAGAGGTGATTTGAAGTAGTAAAAATTGAAAAAGAGATGTTGATGTAGGGGTGAAAACCCACGGCCACAAGGAGGAAAAGAGAAAGGATTTTTGTGATTTTTCTCTAATGCATCTCAAGTGTTTATATGATCTTTGCAAATCCTCCAAAGATTATCAAATCTTGTTTGGATTGGTTAGTGAGATTATGGAAGGATTTGTGTTAGATTATGAAAATCTTATAAAGATATTAAGAGGGTGTATGGGCCGAGTTTTAGAGAGAGGGAGGAGAAATGATTGGGTTAATTCTCTTATCCAATCCTATTACATGCACTCTCATCATTACAAATGATTTGGAAGGGATTTTTAAAAAAAACTCAAGTGAACTCCATTCTAAGTGGCCCTTGGCTGGCCCCCCTATGGGTATTTGGTGGGGTCCACTTTGCTAATTAACTTTTCATATTATGTTTAAGCTAGTTCCTTCCGGGTACCGCCCGGGTATTTCTCGAATTTTCGTCGCGTTTATCCTCAATATTAAAATACCGTTAATATTCATAAAATTATGTCCAGTTAAATTACTGATAATTTATTTCGGTTTCTGTCGGGTGAATTTACGTGTTACGCGCGTATCGGGTGCGGTACGCGCACTTTATTCGTTACCGGGAGATTTGTGCAATAAGCTTTTACGTATGGTTTTGGGTTTCCAAAACTCATAATATTTTGTGAAAATATTATTTATTTTATATTCCGGGTGTCCGGTGTTTGTTTCGCTTATTTCAGTTTTTACCGGGTAATCGCCAGTGTCCATACCGGATAGTTTTGTCTGCGCACGATCCTATCATGCTTTGTTATTAAACTCATGCATTCCTATGCATTATTTGGGAATTCCTATCTTTCTAAGGCCTCGATTAAATATTCAGCACATAATTACGGTTAATTACGTTAATCGCGTTTAATTAATTAGTACGGAATTACCTTAATTTTGCCGGTTGTTACACCCTGACCATGTTGCTAACACTGATATTCATCTAACCATGACTGAGTGTGGTTATCAAGGTACTCTCTCCCATGCTACAATATTCAAAAAATATTTTGAACCAAAATACAAGCTTTTGTTTCATTATATTATTATGTGTTTGAGTCCAAAAACAGGGTCTTATGACCAGATGCCCTCCACTTTTCAACCAATATTTCATTCCATTGTGAATGAAACTAAATTCAGGGCATCAAAACTATTTTTCAATGAGTTGGTGTTACATCACAATAATACCAAGAAAAAGTTTTTGTTATACCCAAGGTTCATTATGCAATGCATAATAGGGGAACTGGGTAATGAGGTGCTTGTGGGAAAAATTTCATCTTTAAATCCTTTAACATCACAAGCATACTCAAGGCATAACAAACCGGCTGCCTGGCCAGAAGATGATCAGGGAGAACAACAACAAGTCCCCCTGAAGCCCACATCTTCCAAACTTACCCCACCAAAAGCCAAAAGGCCCAAGCCAACAAAAACTGCACCCCACCAACCCAAAAGAAAAGCTGTTCAGGAGGTTGAGATGCCTGAACATGCTCATGAGCATTCTGCTCTTCAAATAGATGAGACTGAAACACCCTCTCAGTCTCATCCATCTCAAACCCCACCAAGAGCACCCATAACCATTTTATTCAAAAGAAAAAGACTTAGAAAAACATATGAAACACACTCTTCTTTTGAAACTACTGAACAACAACTTTCACCACCTATTGCCCAAACTACTGAACCAACCCCACAAATTTCTGAACAAGAGGCAATAGAAATTGCCAAACTTCTCTCTGGGCTAAAAGAGAATGTCCCATCTGATCATGTCAGTCCCCTACAACCACAACAAACAGGGGACATAACTACTACATCAGACATGGATGTGGACATCTCTAGCCCTATCCCAAGAGATGAGGGTGGACCAGAGTCTTTAAGCCCAATTTTAGAGACTCTTGGGGCATCTGAGGCTGCTACTACTCAGTTACCACCCAGTGGTGGATCTGAGGATAGAAGTAACATAGCTAAGACCTCAGATGTGGCAACTACTGATGAAGGCTTAATGCCTGAAGTAGGAAATCCTCAGTACCAAGAAAAAGAGGTTCATGAGAGAACTGAGTTGGGCTCAGCTCATGATTTAACTGAGACAGTCCGCATTGAGGGCAACATCAGGGATTCAGATGATTCCATTAGTTTGGATGATGTTTCACACACTCAAACTACTGAATTGACGGCACTTTCTGAAGGTCCTGTTTCAGGGGTATCCAGGCTCAAGAAGCCAGTCACCTCTGCACAGGTTAAAGCCCACTCAATCCCTAAAACCCCTAGAGTGGCATCCTCTGTACAACATGAGGATCTCCCAAAAACACCCCCTTCACAGCAAATGCCTACCCAATTCCCTGGGCAAACAAGCATAGACCTGAACCAGCTATGCAGCCCAGAGGGTCCCCTGTACCACATAATGAATACACTCATCAGAAATCACTTCCAAACATATACAGCTGACTTGGAGCTGTCCATCAAGAACCAATTTGGAGTGATCAAGACCAAGATGAACGATCTGTCCAACAAAATAGACTTCAACAGCAAACAGATTGCTCATCTTCAAGGACAATTCTCCCAACCCTCTGCTTCAAGGGTTAAAATTGATGAATCCAAAAAGGGGGAGAAGATCAGGGAACCTAAGGAGTCATTCCAAGCCAGGATAAGGGCAAGAGTGGCCATCCTTGAAAGAGATCAAAAAGATCAGGCCAGGAAAGAAAAATTGGCCAAACAGTTTGGTGTCTCAATAGAAGAAATTGAAGCAGCAGAGAAAGAAGATGAGACCCAAACATCTGAAGAATCCCTAAGGCACAATGAAGAAACTTCTGATGACAAAACTTCTGATGAAGAATCAGAAAGTACTGAAGACAATCCTTCAGTAGTTGACAAACCATCAGCAGTTGTCAGCACATCAAAAGTTAACACTTCCAAACCTCAAACAACTGAACCTTCCAGAACCACTGCTCCCATTCAACCAACATCTGATCCCATCAGGCCTACAACTGTTACAACAATGACTGTATTAAACCCTTCTCCTATCTCTCAATCAGCTGAACTATTAGAGAAGAGCTTAATTGCAGCCAACAAAAAGGCCAGAGAAGATCAGATCTGGAAATCACTGGAAGAAAGGGATGATTTGGATTTAAGCCATGAAGAAAAACTTCAGGCTTATGAAGCTGAACTACAAAGGCAGGCTAGCCTTGATGAGATTGCTGAACAAGATAAAAGACAACAACTGGTGTCTTACATTACCAAGAACAGCAAGACTAAAGCCTTTACACTCAAAGGACTCTCTATGCAAGAGCTGACAAGAAGAGCACAAATTCTTGCAGACAAAATGGCCACAAGCAAAGATGGAAAGGCCAAGAGAGCCCAGATAATAGAAGAGTTAGTAGCAGAAGGATATGGTTCAAAAGCCTCAGTATCCAGATGGAAAGAAGAAAGACTGATGGATACTTATAGAAAATACTTGGCTGCCAAGGCTGCAAATCCTGAGAAGTTTCAAACTGCTGATCCTTCAAGATCAGTAGTTAGAACTTCTGGTGCATCTAGAAGAACTGCTACTCAGAAGAAGAAGGCAGAGGACAATGTCAAAACTAATTTCAAAATGGTACTACTTGAAGGAAGTTCAATAGTCCATTCAGATTTTGACATTGAGGAGAAACCTCTGTTAACACAATTCAGGGATCCTTCCACTTTTGCTTATTAAATACAAAAGACCATCAAAGAAAAGCTGCATACCAGAGTAGTGACTGAACACCATCTCCCAACTGTTCAGATGCCTGATATGCAACAACAACAAGGAAGAGAATCCCACCTGAGGCTATCTGAAACTGAAGACATCCAGCACTCAGGACCATCAACCCAAGGGACAAGTCTGGTTCCCTATTCTTTTGACTTCAACAAGTCAAAGATCCCTATCATCAGATGGTCACTTACTGATAACAACTCAGTATTGTTGACAAGAAGAGACCTCTCAAGCAGGGCTTACAAGAAGATCAGTGATCTGAAGAAACTGTCAACACAAGACCTGCTCACAATTCAACATCTAGAACCACAGAGAGGATCTCTATCTGATGGTCAGTTAAACCAGCTCAAGAACACCATGTACAAAGAGATATGGAAGATTGTTCAAGACAGAAGAAACACATAAGGAATTAGTAAGGTTTTGGCTTCATCAATCCAGGGGGAGATTGTTAGGACAAAGAGGATTGGTGAAACCACTTTTGTAAACCTTAGTCTAATTCACTTCTGTCATTTTGGCTAAGTATAGAAGTACTGAAGAGAAGACAAGAAACTGCTGATTAGAAGAGATGAGAAGTGCTGAAGAAGCAGAAGTTCTGAAGTCCAAACCAGACAAGTTCACTTCAGAAGTACTGAAGACAAAACTACTCTTCAGTAGTTTGTCCTTCATCAGCACTTAGCATCAGATATTTGCCACCGCCTTTTGCATCAGTAGTTTATTGTTTATTATTACTTTTTAGCTGTATTTGTTTCTTTCAATGTTGCAACTTGTGCAACTTGTTTCTGTTGTTTCTGTACTTGCTTTTTAAGCAAGATACATGCATGTAAACGTCTATAAATAGGAGGCTTCAACCTTCTATTTTAGACATTGATTTTAATAGAAAAATCCTTCAAACACTCTCATTGTTCTATTCCATTTCTGTATTTATTGTGAATCTATCTAAGTATCTAATTCTCATTTACAGCTTAGATTCATAATAAATACTTTGTCATTTATTAGTTTCAAACATCAAGGGGGAGTAATAACTATGCCTTAGTATAAAAAGTGTTGCTTTAACTTATAACATTCCGCTGTGCTTATAATCTGATTTACAAGGACTTGCTAAACACTTAAGTGTCAAGATAGCAAGTTCTTACTTAGCAAAAAGAGCAAACTGATCCAACAGTATGGATATTATCGGACCAATCCTCCACCACCCATACCGTGAATTCATGACCATCCCATACCACACCAACCTCCTCGTCAATTTTTGACAACCTGTTAACCACAACACAGCAATCCCCAGTCGCATTATCTAGTGACTCCCACGAGAAAGACGAGCCTTCAGCGATCCTTCCAAATAGTTCACCAATCTTATCAAACACCTTATTATCACGCAAATGAATAGGTACCCCGACTATTTTTAACCTTGCCAATCTTTCCGTCTCCAAAAATTGCCCCTCCCACAATACAGCACTGTTCAAGACCTTCTCCCAAACCAGATTTTCACCACCAATGAATGATAATGCCGACCGTTTGTCTCTAAAAACGATTAAGACCCTGAGCCCACCAATGTAACTCACTGGGCATTCAGCCCAGCCTTTTTTGGATAACAGCTCCTTTACAATCTTTAGATCCTTTAAGCGTTTCATTTCACCGATCACAGACCGCATCATGCAATGATTTGGATACAGTGCAACCCTTTCTTCTATTCTGACCACCTTCCTTGACGGAGACGCACCAGTCTTATCGCCCGTTACTGCACTCCTGAACGTTAGCCATTCGTCACCTTTGTTGGAACATATCTTTCACCTTTTGGATTCTACTGCGTATTCCCCTGAGCCACATGTTCCTGGTTGTTCTTCTGTTGCTTGGCACCGCCATCACATCTTTGTTGGCTATCGAATCTCTCGTGGTTACGGTCATACTTAGCAATGAAAACAGACACTTTATCCTGGTTGATCTTCACCATGTTCAAACGTTTCAAAAGGTCATCCACATCTTGGACGCTTTCATACCTCACAAAAAAAAAAATTCCCCCTTGCATCCTTTTTCTTTACCACATACGCATCCTTTATGAATCCGCACGGTTCGAACACCTTCCATAGCAATGTACTTGACACACCACCAGGAAGATTTGATACAAAAAAGGTTGTTACCGGCCCCAGGTTTCCACCTCTAGGTCTGCTCCGATTAGAGTAGTCTTTTCGCCTCTAGGCCCCAAACTCTTAGGCCTCATTAAAATAAAT
The DNA here is from genome assembly GCA_028751855.1 of Ambrosia trifida. NCBI lineage: Eukaryota > Viridiplantae > Streptophyta > Magnoliopsida > Asterales > Asteraceae > Ambrosia > Ambrosia trifida. Next base: position 124,534,374 of record CM054128.1, on the reverse strand, counting down.
TGTGTAACACATTATATGATGTTCACCTTGATTATGTAAGGGCTTAGGCTCTAATCACTAGGGCAACGATTATTTCCTTCCTTTTTCCTAGGTTACCCAACCACATAATGCGGTGGAATTAATTGCTTTTTTAACGGCAAATAAGTCTCGTTTTTTGCATGTAGTAATTGTATTTTTTAATACCCATTTTTAAGGTATGAAAACTTTTGATAACACTTGTCATACACTCAAGCCCTACCCGTATATGTTCCAAACATAGGCGACTACTTTGGGCCCAAACTTTTAGGCCTCATTAAAAAAAATGTATCACATTAGGCCATTTGGTTTGGTACCCGGCATAGGTTGGGCAAGGTGATGCAGCCCCGACAAACACCGCCCCCTATGCCGGCAATGCCAAGGGCGGCATGCTCCTGACTTTGGTGTCGGGCGTATTAATTGGTCGATGGTTTTTTTCTTTTCTGTTTTTTTAATTTTCTTTTAAGGGAGGGATGCTCCTAACCACACCCTTGGACCATCATCACCATGATGCTCCTACCACACAATGACGTGGCAGCTGAGGTGGAGGACCATTATGAATGATGGACATCCTCCACACCCTCAGGCCTTATATGATGTTCTCCTTAACTTTGTAAGGGCTTAGGCTCTAATCCCTAAGGCAACGATTCTTTCCTTCTTTTTTCCTAGGTTACCCCACCACATATACTTCGGTGGAATTAATTGCTAAGTCTCGTTTTACGCACGTAGTAATTATATTTTTTAGGATAATTGGATTCTAATAACCTAAACTATTTGAAATTTTTACTCCCCACTATAATTGTATTTTTACGCCCCACTTACGGTATGCGCATATAATGTATATATGTGTGGCCCTTGGGGGGCAAAAGTAAAGTTGCACTAGTTTTAACGTTATTTTACTAATTTCGTGAAAATAATGTTAAAAGCGACGGACGGTTAATCATGCATCATGTCACACCCTCAAATTTCCACTGCGGGGTTTATACCGCGAGGCGCATGACAAACCAGGATCCCATAGCCATAAGTCACAGGAACGAACTCTAAATGCCCAAACCATTTAGTTCGTTTTCAAAAACTAAGTTTAGTTAAGCTGCGGAAGCGTAAACCAAATTTAAACCTTTTTAAAAACCATGCGCAAAACAACGCGCCCAAATTGAAACCATACGAAAGCATAATATGTAATTTATGTGTATGCCCGAGACCCCAAATGCAGTGAAGTGTACAGTGCTTTCTAATCCTGGCACCGGAAGCTAACTACCTGCAAAAGCATGTAAATCGTATGTCAACATAAAGCTGGTGAGTTCACAAAGTAAGGTAATTTAATATGCAAATGCGCTGGTTTCCAAAACCACGTAAGTAAGTAATAACGTAGGTCCTCCAGACCGAAAGTTAAAGAGTTATCAGTTTAAGTGTGTCAGGGGTAGCTAGCCCACTCAATGTAACTAAACAAAATTATTGGGACACCTTCAGGAAAATAGTTATTTGCCTCAATAACTGGCGTCTATCAACACCAGTCGGAAATTGTAGTCAGAAGTTCATGCCCGTGCCTCAAGCACCTTAGACATGAGGTTGCTGCATCAACCTAATAGCGCTATCAACTAATACCCCGTTCGCCTCCAGCGATTAACCCAATAATATGCAAGGACTTTAAATGATAGAGTGTTTAGATTACAATGGACCAATAAGTTTTAAACTGACCGAAAACCCGATCCACACAAGGAATCGTAAAACCGACCCACACAAGGAGTCAAAACCTGAGAAGTCCCAACTGGACTAGAAAATGTTTACCAAAGTTGTCTCTAACCCGAGACGCCTGCTTTTGAGAAAAGAGTAGCGAAACTCACCTTAGTGTGCAAGCAAAAGTAATCCGCACCGCAAATAAAGTATGCCACCGACACCCTAATATAAGTGTCACCAAGTGAGTATAGGCGTAATATCATTACACCATATAACTCGTTTGTCCAAGGCGTTTTAAACGTTCAAAAGTGTGTATGTGACGCCTAGTGATTCTACATGCAATAGTAAACCCTACGGACTCGTTGGTGAATGCGTTGGTTAAAATTAGTCTTCACGTTCCATATGTGTCTCATACAAGTATACGTTCAGTTACACCTCAATTTCATATCACCTAAGATCTCAATTCATCACATAAGCACACAATACACAATCTGTGTTTTCAGAACAGATTGCGCCCCATCAAAACCAATTTATTTAAAATAGTAAATCAGTGAGTTAACCTCCCAAATGTTTACTGAATTTTCTTTGGGATTCACTTAACAATACCTATTTTTTTTTTTTTTTTGTCTTAAATCCAAACACAAAAATAATTAAAATTCGTCTAATACAGCTATGTTCAGAAAACCTTCCTAACAGGTCAGTTTGGTAGATAAATTCCTAAAAATTGTGTATTCATCCAAAAGGGATGAATCCACTTGGAAAACTCAAGTTACTCTAATATTAACCTTCTGTAAAAATTTCACAACCTAACTCTTTATAAAACTCGAGTTATGATGTCTCAAAGTTGACTCAGTTTGATACCCGAAATTCTGATCTGACCTATTTTCAATGAAAATTCCAAAAACGACTCAACCGACGTCCAAAACACTTGATTTTACACATTATGAAAAGCTAAGACCAGGTGTGATTCAACCATGCAAAGAAAATACCAAAATCATCATATTAAGGTCATGTTACAGCTCCTACAAGTTCGTCTAATCATTCTGTCAGATTTTTAGTTTCGCCTAAATCATACTTTAATCGACTACCGTGTGCGTAAAAACAATCAACAAACATCAATCATCATTACCAAACATCCCTAATACTTATTTTGATCAGATTCTACTACTAAACATGCAAAGATCACAACTTTAAAGACCAAAACATCAATAACTTGCGCAACAAGTATCCTATGATGTTACTAATCAATTATTATTATGTTTGATCCGTTTAATCTTCAAAAACTTCATGTTTTAATGATTATTAAAAACTTTCAGACCTGGACAAACTTTGTTACATGATTTTTATAACAAAAACACAAGATAAAAGTGTAAGGAATCAAAGGTTATACCCTTAGCTCTTCGATTCGATCAACCGTGCGTCTTTGGAGCTTCCCAATTGATGATCTTGAGCCTTAGCAAGAGCTTTAGGGTTAATATTTCGTGTGGGGCAGTAAGGGGGCGATTAGGGTTGAGTTTAGGGGTTGCATGGGGGTTAAGGTTGCTTAAATAGGTGTGAAAGGCGGTTTAGACCCGTCAGATGAAACCGAGCGGCCGCTCGGGCCCTGTGAGCGGCCGCTCACAGGCCCGAGGCCCGCGTGAGTGTCCCGTTTCGTCACCCGACGCGTTATCCTTTGACGTTTTCGTTATTTCGGACCATAACAAGTGCAACCCCATGCGTTAAGACCCTAATCAACCTCATGCTCCACTTTTAGTGATTTTTATTAACGTATTCGGTTTAGGTTCACACAATCACGTATGGTTTTCACATAAGTTTGTCAAATATCACAGAGACACATAAGTTCATTATTCACCAACGTCCGAGGTTCACTAATTATGTAACCCGATATTAACTCACAACAATGCACGTGTGTCTTATCTAGCTAACCCTAGTTAAGTATAATGCAAGGAACGTAACTAGAGTTTAGTTAAAGTGAGAACCTGAATTTGCGGGGTATCACACATCATGTGGTGGCGTGGATAACCAAAAGACAAAGGGGTACATGCACCGATCGGGTTTGTCCCGATTGCTAAGTGTTTTGTGCCTTATGTCCAAGGCTTGATACCAAACCACATCGACCTGGGGGTCTCACTGGAAGCAGCCTCTCTATTCTTAGGAGTAGAGGTAAGGCTGTTTATATCTTACCCTCCTCAGACTCTACCTTAGCTTTGCTATAGGTGGGATTAACTGAGTATGATGATGATGATTTGAAATTTGCCACATATAACCTGTACTATTAACTTATTGGAATCTAACACCCAATTGACTGGCGCTGTTAGTGGGTTGCTGACGTGGCACCAGTTGTTGACGTGGCATGCTAATGTGTCAATCCACGTCAGCATGCCACGTCAGCAACTGGTGCCACGTGGATTGACACACCATCATGCCACATCAGCAACTGGTACTACGTCAACAACCCACTAACGGTGTCAATTAATTGGGTGTTAGACTCCAATTAGTTAATAGTTCAGGTTATATGTGACCAATTTTTTAGTTGGGGGTGCCAATAATAAATTTTAAATAGTTTAGGTTATTAGAATCCAATTCCCCTGCTTTTTAGTATCCATTTTAAGGTATTAAAACTTTTGATAATAGTTGGTTTAGAAATTTTCTTTACCAAGCTTATTGCTTTGGATTTATGACGAAGTTGTGTCTGTAAAAAAAAAAATCTTTTTTTTATTACTAATTGCCTAAAGATATAATCTTTCTTAATGACTCAAAGCCTAAATCGAGCTTGATGTGATCGTTACTAGACCTGACCCACACGTGTTTGAGAACTCTAAAAAAAGCCCCAATTTTAAAGTTCGCTTTAAGCATTCAAAAAGTTTGAGCCGGTTCTGTTTACAGCCCTGCATAAAGTAGATACTCGAATAAGATTCATTTAACATTTTTTGTCAATTGTTTTTTTTAACCTAACGTGAACTACATGAGCAGAAGGATTCGCGTGTTTCATGACCATAGGTATATATATATTTTTTTCAATTGTTTGTTTTTTTTTTAAATCAAACGTGAACTACATGAGCAGAAGGATTCACGTGTTTCATGACCATAGGTTTTTCTTTTTTCTTTTTATTTTTTAGTTTATTTAAAATGGTATGACCATTTACCAACACACATTCTAAACCGTATATATTTTCCATGAAGTGTTGGCCCACAAAAAATCAATTACACATCTCAAGTTCTTTCTCTTCCTAGGACCACAAAAAACGTGTGTATTATATATTACTTCACAAATAATCTTTACATTGACCGAACGAACTTTCATAAATCTAAAGCTATAATTCATCCACCACATACACATTTTTATATAAAATGTCATGACAAGTGAGTACAAAAATTATGAATGATCATGTCGATCCAACTCACAAACCATTTATATTACCCGTATCCGATTCGAGCTCGGGTATAAAAATACCCGACCTGTAAAGCTCGTAAATCATATCGAGCTTGTGCTATTATCGAGCCAATTCTAACCTTTGGGCCGAATCAAGCTCGTTCACACACTCATTAGAGTTGGTCTAATATGTTCACTCATGATCTCTCGAAACCCGACCCGATCACCCGAAACTAGCTCAGCCTCAATGAGATGAATATTAGGCATTATCTCCAAAACTTGAAAATCAACTATTAAATCACCTTCCATTTTGAGAAAAACTCCATTATTTTTCACCACTTTCATCTTCAAAATGTTGGCTATTTCTTCAAGTTTTGAAATAATGCTAGATGCTGGCTGCTTCAACAAGAACCTTACTTCCTTCTCGTCTTCGCCATTGTCATTAAACAATCCCGACAAGTTCAATCCTCGCGATAGCGAAATAATATCAAACGCGTTACAATTACCACCACTGCCACCACCATCACCACTTTCAGTTACTACTGGTTCGGAAACCAAACCCGTGTTGAACCACGGATGTTCTACAATATCCCCAATGCTAATCCTGGTTCTCGGGTTCGGATCCAACATCTTTGACACCAAACTTTTGGCTGCATCAGGGAACGAATTCGGATACTTAAATCGTGCACACGCAATCTTTCTATACATCTCAATCAAATTCGAATCATGAAACGGAAGAAAACCTGCCAAAAGCACAAACAACACCACCCCACATGACCATATATCCGCTTTCGCCCCATCGTACCCCCTTTGATCAATAATTTCAGGGGCAACATAGGCAGGCGAACCGCAACATGTGTGCAGCAGCCCATCTTGCCTCTTGGTTTCAGCCAATGCACTCAATCCGAAATCCGAAACCTTCAAGTTCCCTTCATCATCCAACAACAGATTCTCCGGCTTCAAATCGCGGTGGTAAACACCGCGACTATGGCAGAATCCGATGGCGGAAATTAGCTGCCTAAAGTACTTTCTTGCAGCTTCTTCTTTCAGCCTCCCTTTAGCCAACTTGTCAAATAACTCACCCCCTACAGATAATCAAGGTTTATTATTATATCATTATCACATTTAAAAACATATAATTTAATAAAAATTTACTTTATAATTATCCTCATTGTACTTAAGACTTTGTTATTACATATTACCACATTCAAAAACTATCATCTAATAAAATTTACAAGTGCACATCTAAACCAATTTGTCACCAAACCCGATGTTCAATCTAAATTGAAACTGGGTTGAGCGTGGTAAAAACTATAGATTTGGGACCGGTTTATAATCCTCTCTTATGAATCCAGTTTGAACCAGAACCAAACCGGTATAAAACCAATCAAAACCGGTCAACAAACTGACAAAACCAGAACCGGCTTTGACATTTTGTTAACCAACCTGAACTAATACACGGTTTGAACCGAAACCGATTTTTACACCTCTAATTAGGGTGGTCGGGGCACTCCCAGCAACATTGCCGAGCCCCCACCAACCCACCTTGCCACGTCAAAATCACAAAAAAAAAAAAAACCCTCAGTATTTTAAATAAAGTAGCCAATCGGTTAGGTATAATCGATTGATGAAGCTTTTGTCCGTAGCCAAGAGAATGGCGGCGGTGTAACCGTTCATCTACAGTAGCCGACGATTACGCGGTCCACCCTTACATAAAAGTTAATCAATAAAACATTAATACACAATGACTTACTAGGTTATTGTTATTATGTACCTTTCACGTATTCCAAGATGAAGTAAATTTTTGTCTTGCTAGCCATGACTTCATGCAACCGTACAATATTCCGATGTTTAACCAATCGCATCACTGAGATCTCCCTCTTTATATGTGCCATCATCCCAGTCTTCAACACCCTTTTTTTATCAATAACTTTAACCGCAACACTCATCCCAGTCACAACATTCTTTCCATGATAAACCTTTGCAAAATTCCCATGACCAAGTAGTTTACCCAACTCGTAACGCTGCATCAACACACCACCTTTGTTGTCCATCTAATAATAATATTATTTTCTTTTTTGTGTTTTGAGTAACAAACTTGTATTATTATTGTTATTAGATGGACGGTTACAATAAAGAAATTATATGATATGAGATGAGAACAAAGATGAACTGTCAATTGTATATTTACAGAAGAATGTTGATTGTCAACTAACAACAACCAAGTGTCATAAATCACCTTTATATATATATAATATTATACGCTACAGATATGAACAGCGATAAAGATGGAGAGAGGGGGGGGGGGGGGGGGGGGGGGGATAGGAAAAGAGAATAAATGTGAGACAAAATCGTGGGGTTTATATATAGAAAAAATCTAAGTTATATTAAATTTAATATTTGAATTTAATAATAATAATTTAATATGAATTACCCTTTCACTCGGTTTCTATAATTGTTTGAATTATTCACGTGTAACGTGTTTAGGTGAGTTTTGTGATTTTATTTGGTCAATCTATATCGTCTCTTTGAGACATCGAGATTATTCTAGTGTGAAATTGTTGTTCTTTACGTTTACGAAATAAACATTGACCTACTTCTTTTATAGTTTAAAAGTAGCTAAAACTTTTAAAAAGTATGAAATCAACGATATACATGAGTTATCAAATAAGTAATTAACTTTCACCGTCCAAAAAAAAAATCAAATAAATATCTATCTATTATAATAATAATTGAAAATAATAAATCATACATTACACTTAAAGAGGACATCATCCCATTTGAGTGTGTAGGGGTGAGCATTTCGTGATTCGAACTCACAGAAACTTTAGACCCGATCCGTGAGAACCTTGGACCCAAACCTTTTTAAATATATGGGTCGATATGAATTATCGGTTCCGGGTCGGGTCGGTTCCAAACCGACGGTTCTAATATAAAAACCACAAGAACCGTTTGTATTTTAATTAAAAATGAAAAATAATATTGTTTTAGTCTTTTCACCATTCGCTTTTACGTGTTATTGTAATCAATCGATTTAATGTAATGTTAATACAATATTAAAAGTATTATTTATAAGAATAACAATGTATTTTTCTTGAAATATTTTTCGGCTTGATGTATATGCATAGATGTGATATATTATATAATATATATTATATCCAAATTTGAAGTAAATATTTATGTATGTCGCTCTGATGTGTGCATGTGTATGTGTGTGTATTTATGATGTATACATAACAAATTCACATAATGTTTCGAATGATAAAAATGACAAAATTGTTACGAAAACATAAGTCAAGAAATGAAAAGTGACTTAAAAAGGAAACTCATTGGCTATTGTTAGAACAATATGGAGAAATTCTTTTACGAACATTGTAAAAGAATAGGAATATGTAATCCTCTAAAAGTGGCTATTACATTAAAAGGTTATAGAGGGTCAGACCCTTTACTCGACCCATTAGAACCTTTAGGACCCGGAACCACATTGTCTTTTAAGGTTCAGTTCGTGGTTCCTAATTTCAACAATAAAAGGGCATACGGTTCTGATGGGTCCGGGTCAGGTCGGGTCGGTTCTAGACCCTTTGCACAGCCCTATGAATGTGCCATGTGCCAATGACATGTCATTAATGATATAGAATTAAAGCTAAAATAGCATTCCATGTGCCATTAAGGGGCTGTTTGGTAGCCTCTTAATCAGCATCTGAATGGAATGATTAAGTGCTGAACCATTAAGCTAATAAGGAATGCTGAATGATTCAGCTCTTAACCATTCAGACCATCTTAATGATTCAACACTTAATAAATCAAACAGCCCCTAAGTAATTTTAGGAAAAACAAAGTTTAAAAACAAAATTGGATTTTTCTCTCATGTTTCTTCCTATAATTTTTAAACGTAAATATTTTTATATACGAGATTTTTTAAAGAAAGAAATTACACTAAATTAACAAGCGTTTTATTATATTTCCAATGAGTACCATAGTGCAATATAAAAAAAGGAGAAAAAAAATTGACAATGTTTTTTATCTATGAGATTTTTTAAAGAAAAAAATTACACCAAATTAACGAGCGTTTTTGTGACACCCGGCAAATTCTGGTTAACAACGTTGTCTAGATGAAAGTCTACCTTAGCGAGTCACGCGTATATTGTACTTAACTGGGTTAGTTAAGTCGGGTTATGGTTCGGGAACTATCGGTTTAGTCTAGAGGATCATTGGATGTTGGTCTAGAGGTTCATTAGATGTCGGTCCTTAACCAAGTGTACAAACGGTGACGATTTGTAGGATCGTCAGGGCATACGGAACATACGAGTCTCGAGTCCCGGGAATTGGTGAACGAGTGTGAATATGTGTATTTACTGTGTTATGTGTTTACAATCATTATGTGACTTGTCGGTACGTGAATATGTGTTAACATATGTTAAAACGGGGTTTAACGCGCAAAACACACGAAACCAGCCCCTATAGGCGATTAGGAAGGCCTAATCGCCTATAAGGGAGGCGAGTAGGCAAACATAGGGGCGAGTAGGGGCTACTCGTGTGCCCTAGGGGGCGAGTAGGCCCCAATTGCCTGAACAATCATGCGATTAGGATTCCTAATCGCGTGTAAGGGCTGCATAATCGCTAGTTACGTGCTGGACGACTAAAAACGACTATAAATACCATACTTGACCTCATAAACTTCATTATACAAACCCTAGTCGTCCCATAACCTGCCCCAACACACACACAACCTCTGGAACGCGATTTTTGATCAAAACACAAGGTTTCAAGCTTAATCCATCATCCTTTTACAAATCTAAGGTTTGGTTTTCATCCATGCAATCTTATAAACGTTTTTATTCAATCCCTAATAGTCCAGACCTGTTCTAAAACGGAAAAGCTTTCTGAAAATCGTTAATAAGTGTTGTTAATCGGATTTTAACTAGTATGCATGTGTTATGTGTGTTTATGATTAGAAAGCTAGGGTTTTTATGATTCAAGATGTATGAATGACATGTTATTATGTTAGATCAGATTAATTATTGATATTATGATGATAAAATCTGAGAATTGAGTATTAGGGTTATGATTACGCGTGTTCGTATGATGATTGCATGCTATGTGAATGGTGTTTGGATTACGTGACTTGCATGCAGGGCTGATAATACGAGGCAAAACAAAGGGTTTTAGTTGAAACATGTTTAGGATAGTGTTTGGGATGATATTGGGTAGTTACACACGTTCTGGATCTGATTTGGAGCGTTAAACGCGCGAAAAACCGGAACAGCATGCTTACAGGCGATTAGCATCCTAATCGCCTATGTTAGAGGCGATTAGGAGGCTAAATGCCTATGTTATAGGCGAGTAGGGCCTAAATGCTATTAGATACATGCGAGTAGGGCCTAAATGCTAGTAGTTACATGTGGTATAGCCTAAATGCTAGTAGTTACATGTGGTATAGCCCTAAATGCTAGTAGTTATATGTGGTATAGCCCTAAATGCTAGTAGTTACATGTGGTATAGCCCTAAATGCTAGTAGTTCATGCGATTAGGGTTCCTAAATGCTAGTTGACCAACCTAAATGCTAGTTGACTTTTCCTAATCGCGTGTACTGCTGCTGTAAGTATAAATTAGCATTCCGAGACCCGATTTGACATGTAGGAACATGCTAGGAACCCCGTAACATGTCTAATAACTTGGTAACATATGTTTGGATGTAATTCGGTGATACGTGAACTATGTGCTATAACTTGTTGTGCGTTAACGTATGTTAAGTGTGATTGCATGATTGTCTGTTTGAGAGCGTAAACATAACACGGGGAGTCTTGGGTCACCAATGGGATGTCGAGTCTTGTACTTTGGGTCAGTTAAACAGTCACGGTGTTTTCAAACGAACTTGGTTATGGTCTGGACATCTAGGGACTAATTAACCTGCGGGTTATTAGTCTAAGTACTTGTAACTGTCATATGTTAGGTCGCCGCTTTACGGGACTAGCATAGCAGCTGAGTTTACTCGGGTTAAGGAGTAACACAACTTAAGGTGAGTTTACGGCCCCTCTTTTAAACTGGTTTCATACTTTCGGGGGAGAAAACATGTGTTAAAACGATTATTTGGTAACTACTGTCATACTATGGGTTTCTATTGTGTACTACACGATCTTTGGAAGTCTCGGGGGGAACCATGAATGTGCGGGTTTGCACAACGGGGAAATGTGAATAGCGCTATTGGGAGTGACCAACCACGCTCGTCGGCTTGGAGGGCCGGGCGAGTGCATATTGTCTCAAACAGGAACAACAGGAACAACTGGTTTACTTTTCGGGCACAACATCTGGTATTCGAGTTAGTAATGGTTTTCCAATCGTGGTAGTAACAAAACATACGCCTAGCTAGCGTACACTGGTTTTCGATTTGTTATAGTATGGACAGGTTGACTTGGTACTTGGATACAAAACCTGTAAACTCACCAGCATTTTTGTGCTGACGTAAACTTTTACATGTTTTCTCAGGTCGCTAAGGTAGCACGACTGGACTAGGGCGCACGCGTCTGCACGGCGTCTAACTAGGGTTGCATGGTCTTATAAACGTTGAACTATTGTTTCATTTTTGAGATACTGTTTTGAATAAGCTTCCGCTGTAAACGGGATTTTAAACTTTGTTTTGAAATTGCATTTATATACATTTAGACTTGTTTATTGTGATCGTTGGTTTGGATCCTGGTTTGTCATGCGCCTCGCGGTAAAACTCCGCAAGTGGATTTTGAGGGTGTGACAGATTGGTATCAGAGCCAATGGTTATAGTGAACTAGGACTGCATGTAGAGTCTAGTCTATAGCCGAGTCGCACACACTAGACGATCACATGGTACTAAACATTATGGTGGTTTACGTATGGTCTTGTCAGGGTGTCTCTAAATCGTTGGTCTTTCTACGTTACATCATCCGTTCTATCTTAGGTCGGGTTACGTACTTTCTAGGCGGTGTAGTATATTGGAGTAAATCGTGTACTCTTGAGATTTGTCCAAGGCTCGGACATCTCCCTTTCGTACTCCAATAGAAACACTTGCCATAAACTACCGTGGTATTACGGTGCGTAGCTAAGAGTCTATGTTCGGTGATTTGAACTTTGAACTAGGAGAACACTTGGAGGACCATGTAGAGCGGTTTATCATTTTGGGTGCACACAAAATCATAAACCGAAATGCATGGAAGCCCTGATGAGCTCTGGGTTTGAAGGGATAGTCCTGGATTGGATCTAGCCTTGATCTTGTGAACATTAGTGGTTATCTTTAACTGCGAAACTAAATTTTCTCGTTCTTTCTGCCAGAATCATGTCTGGAGTACGAGGAGGACGTGCAGGTGGTCGCAATGGTGGACGTGGTGGTGGTCGCGGTGGTGCTGGTGGTCGTGGTGGAGGTATTAACCTATCGCAGGCTGATCTGAACAACTTGCTCCAAGTTGCCTTTCAGTTAGGGCACAACGGTGGTGGTAAGTTGATCTATCCATTTTCTTTGCCTCATTGGTGAACCTTGTTTACATTCTTCGTGGTTTCTCATACGTTTCATTTCAGGTGGTCCTGTTAACCCACCCCCACCCATGTACACCTACAAGATGTTCCGGGATTGTAAGCCCCAGGAATTCTCTGGCACTGAGGGTGCGGTGAGCTTGCTTAGGTGGTTGGAGAAAGTGGAGTCAGTATTTCTGATGTGTAACTGTCTCCCAGAAGATCGGGTTAAGTATGCTGCTGCGTTATTCCAGGATGTGGCATTGACTTGGTGGAATGGCATCACCCAGAATATGGGTATTGGGGAGGCATATGCTATGCCATGGGAGAATTTCGTGCAACTGTTGAAGCGTGAATACTGTCCGAGAGAAGAGGTACAAAAGCTGGAGCACGAGGTGTGGAACCTCAAGATGACTGGGTCGGAAATTGAGAAGTATACTGTGAGGCGGAATGAGTTGGCAGTGCTGTGTCCCGATCTGCATGTGCCAGAATACCGTAGGATTGAACACTATGTCTCGGGGTTAGTACCGGAAATTGCAAGGTTAGTGGCTGCGGGAAATCATCCTACGTATGCAGAGGTAGTCCGATCGGCACATAGGATGACCAACTTAAAGGTGAACGAGGGTATTTTGCCTGCGAAGGGTTCGACTGTTAAGGCCCCAGAGAACAACAAGCGCAAGTGGGAAAATGACGGGAAAGGATCTGGGACAACACAGCAGGGTAAGAGGTTTGATAATGGGGGTTCTTCTTCTTCTTCGGGTAACAAGCAGGGTGGTTATGCGGGGAAACTGCCCAAATGCAACAAGTGTGGACGTCATCATCAAGGGAACTGCGACAGTAACCATTGTCATCGCTGCCAGCGAACAGGGCATTATGCTAAAGATTGTCGGGCTACACTTCCATCGACCCAGGCCCCGACTACTAACTCAGCTCCGACTACTCAAGGGACTACAGGAAGACAAGGATGCTACAACTGTGGTGACACTGGGCATTACAAGAAGGATTGCCCAAAACTGAAGCAGGGTGGAAACAACGGTAACGGGAACAACGGGGGCGGCGGCAGAAATGCACGTGCCTTCGTCATTGGAGCCGCTGAAGCTAGGCAGGACCCTGACACAGTCACCGGTACGTTCCTTCTCAATAATCGTTCTGTTAGTGTGTTATTTGATTCTGGTGCCGACAAGAGTTTTGTATCCATGGGAGTTAGTCGACTGCTAGATGTAGTACCTGTACCATTAGAGACCAAGTATATTATTGAGGTGGCTGACGGTAAAATGATTGAAGCTACTAGTATCCTTCGGGAGTGTCAATTACAGTTGTCGGGTTTATCGTTCCCCATCGACCTTATGCCGGTACCTTTGGGTAGTTTTGACGTAGTGGTAGGTATGGATTGGTTATCTTTGTATCGCGCGGAGATTGTCTGTTACGATAAGGTTATTCAGATTCCTCTCCCTGATGGAGAATTCCTTTCTGTGTACGGTATCAAGGGTGGTGTTCCGCTAAACATCATCTCTAGCATGAAAGCCCTTAAGTGTCTTCGAAAGGGTTATCCAGCCGTTTTGGCGCTTTTATCTGTTTCCTCTGGTGATGAGAAGAAGATCGACGATATTCCAGTTGTACGCGAGTTTCCTGATGTTTTTCCCGATGATTTATCTGGTCTTCCTCCTCATCGTCAAGTCGAGTTCGGTATTGATCTTGTACCAGGGGCTGCTCCTATTGCTCGGGCCCCCTACCGTCTTGCACCTCCCGAGATGCAGGAATTGTCTAGTCAGTTACAGGAACTCTTGGACAAGGGTTTCATCAAACCAAGTTCTTCCCCTTGGGGAGCCCCGATTCTATTTGTTAAGAAGAAGGATGGAAGTTTCCGATTGTGTGTGGACTACAGAGAACTGAACAAATTGACCGTTAAGAACCGTTATCCTCTTCCACGTATTGATGATCTATTCGACCAGCTTCAGGGTTCTAGTTATTATTCCAAGATCGACTTGAGGTCCGGTTATCACCAGCTGCGCGTCAGGGAGGCTGACGTTGCAAAGACTGCCTTTCGAACACGTTATGGCCATTTCGAATTCTTGGTCATGCCTTTCGGTCTCACGAACGCACCGGCGATTTTCATGGATTTGATGAACCGCGTTTGCAAACCATATCTTGACAAGTTCGTCATTGTATTTATTGATGACATTCTGATCTACTCTAAGAACAAGACCGAACACGAGGAACATCTGCGGTTAGTTTTGGAACTCTTGCGACGGGAACAACTTTACGCCAAGTTCTCAAAGTGTGACTTTTGGTTACGCGAAGTTCAGTTCCTAGGACATGTGGTTAATGAACTAGGAATTCATGTCGATCCAGCTAAGATTGAAGCGATCAAGGACTGGGGAGCACCAAAGACGCCAACTGAGGTGCGGCAATTCCTAGGCCTTGCGGGCTACTATCGTCGTTTCATTCAGGGGTTCTCGAAGATTGCTCAACCCCTCACCACTCTCACTCAGAAGGATAGGAAATTCGACTGGGGTGAACCACAAGAGTCAGCGTTTGAGGAACTAAAGTCTAAACTGTGTTCTGCTCCTATTTTGTCTTTACCTGAGGGCCCTGATGATTTTGTTGTTTACTGTGATGCTTCTATTCATGGTCTCGGTTGCGTGTTGATGCAACGCGAGAAGGTAATTGCGTATGCTTCTCGTCAACTCAAGGTGCACGAGAAGAACTACACCACCCATGACTTGGAGTTGGGTGCAGTGGTTTTCGCGTTGAAAATTTGGAGACATTACTTGTACGGTACCAAATGCACCATCTACACCGATCACAAGAGTCTCCAACATATTTTCGACCAACAACATTTGAACATACGGCAGCGTCGTTGGATTGAACTTTTGAACGACTATGATTGTGCCATAAAGTACCATCCTGGCAAGGCGAATGTTGTAGCAGACGCCTTGAGCAGGAAGGAATCAACTAAACCTCGTCGCGTTCGGGCATTGCAGCTCACCATTCATTCATCCTTACCTGATCAACTCCGTTCTGCCCAGTTAGAAGCTTTGAAGGAGGAAAACCTTAAAGCTGAAACTATGCACGGTGCCGACAAGCACCTCGAGCGAAGGCCTGATGGCCTGCACTACTTCGCAGAACGCATATGGGTTCCTTTATTCGGGGGACTACGGGAGCTTGTCCTTGATGAGGCTCATAAGTCCCGGTATTCTATTCATCCTGGTTCGGATAAGATGTACCAAGATCTGAAGGTGCTTTACTGGTGGCCAAACATGAGGTCGGACATAGCCTCATACGTGAGCAAATGTTTGACCTGTGCTAAGGTCAAGGTAGAATACCAGAAACCGTCGGGTCTCTTACAACAACCTGAAATTCCGGAATGGAAATGGGAACGGATTACTATGGATTTTGTCACACAACTTCCTAAATCACCAAGTGGGAATGACAAGATATGGGTGATTGTCGATCGGTTGACGAAGTCAGCCCATTTTCTTGCTATTAAGGAGACCGACACCATGGATCGTTTGGCTCGTCTTTATTCGAAGTAAGTTGTTTCTAAGCACGGGGGTACCAGTTTCTATTATCTCGGATCGTGACCCCCATTTTACTTCTCACTTCTGGAAGTCTTTGCACAAGGCTTTGGGTACCCAACTAGACATGAGTACAGCTTATCATCCACAGACTGACGGTCAGAGTGAGCGCACGATTCAAACTTTAGAAGATATGTTGCGGGCATGTGTGATCGATTTTGGCAAAGGTTGGGAAGCTCATCTACCGTTAGTAGAATTCTCGTACAATAACAGTTATCACACGAGCATCAAGGCAGCTCCGTTCGAGGCACTATACGGACGGAAATGTCGTTCTCCTCTTTGTTGGGCTGAAGTGGGTGAGAGTCAACTCACTGGGCCTGAACTAGTGTACGAAACTTCGGAAAAGATCGTACAGATTCGTAACCGGTTGGCAGCGGCACGGGATCGGCAAAAGAGTTATGCCGATCAGCGCCGCAAACCATTGGAATTCCAAGTTAATGACAAAGTACTTCTAAAAGTCTCACCGTGGAAGGGCGTCATACGCTTTGGGAAGCGTGGCAAACTAAAGCCGCGGTATGTCGGTCCATTTACGATCCTGGAACGGATTGGACCAGTGGCATATCGTCTTGATTTACCGACGGAGCTCGGTAACGTACATAACGTCTTCCACGTGTCAAACTTGAAGAAGTGTCTAGCTGACGAGTCTCTCATTGTTCCACTGGAAGAGATCAAGGTTGATGATCGTCTTCGGATTGTGGAAGAACCTGTGGAGATCCTTAATTACAAGATTCGTAGCCTACGTCACAGCAAGATTCGTATCGTTAAGGTTCGGTGGAACTCGAACCGGGGACCAGAGTACACTTGGGAACGGGAGGATCAGATGAAGTCTAAATATCCTCATCTCTTTCCTAAGGAAGCGTTCGAGTCGAGATATGTCTCTTCTGCAGCTGAATGAATCTCGGGGCGAGATTCCTTTTAACGTGGGGATGATGTGACAACTCGGGTAAATCTCTCTTTTGGTTCCTATCTTTTGTTTGTTTCCTTCGTTATTTCTTTTGTTCTTTTGGTACTTGTGCAATTTTCGGGGCGAAAATTCTTTTAACGTGGGGATGATGTGACACCCGGCAAATTCTGGTTAACAACGTTGTCTAGATGAAAGTCTACCTTAGCGAGTCACGCGTATATTGTACTTAACTGGGTTAGTTAAGTCGGGTTATGGTTCGGGAACTATCGGTTTAGTCTAGAGGATCATTGGATGTTGGTCTAGAGGTTCATTAGATGTCGGTCCTTAACCAAGTGTACAAACGGTGACGATTTGTAGGATCGTCAGGGCATACGGAACATACGAGTCTCGAGTCCCGGGAATTGGTGAACGAGTGTGAATATGTGTATTTACTTGTGTTATGTGTTTACAATCATTATGTGACTTGTCGGTACGTGAATATGTGTTAACATATGTTAAAACGGGGTTTAACGCGCAAAACACACGAAACCAGCCCCTATAGGCGATTAGGAAAGCCTAATCTCCTATAAGGGAGGCGAGTAGGCAAACATAGGGGCGAGTAGGGGCTAATCGTGTGCCCTAGGGGGCGAGTAGGCCCCAATTGCCTGAACAATCATGCGATTAGGATTCCTAATCGCGTGTAAGGGCTGCATAATCGCTAGTTACGTGCCGGACGACTAAAAACGACTATAAATACCATACTTGACCTCATAAACTTCATTATACAAACCCTAGTCGTCCCATAACCTGCCCCAACACACACACAACCTCTGGAACGCGATTTTTGATCAAAACACAAGGTTTCAAGCTTAATCCATCATCCTTTTACAAATCTAAGGTTTGGTTTTCATCCATGCAATCTTATAAAGGTTTTTATTCAATCCCTAATAGTCCAGACCTGTTCTAAAACGGAAAAGCTTTCTGAAAATCGTTAATAAGTGTTGTTAATCGGATTTTAACTAGTATGCATGTGTTATGTGTGTTTATGATTAGAAAGCTAGGGTTTTT
Source organism: Ambrosia trifida (assembly GCA_028751855.1). Classification (NCBI taxonomy): domain Eukaryota; kingdom Viridiplantae; phylum Streptophyta; class Magnoliopsida; order Asterales; family Asteraceae; genus Ambrosia; species Ambrosia trifida. The sequence continues at coordinate 124,516,301 of CM054128.1, read as the reverse complement.
ATGATTCAAGATGTATGAATGACATGTTATTATGTTAGATCAGATTAATTATTGATATTATGATGATAAAATCTGAGAATTGAGTATTAGGGTTATGATTACGCGTGTTCGTATGATGATTGCATGCTATGTGAATGGTGTTTGGATTACGTGACTTGCATGCAGGGCTGATAATACGAGGCAAAACAAAGGGTTTTAGTTGAAACATGTTTAGGATAGTGTTTGGGATGATATTGGGTAGTTACACACGTTCTGGATCTGATTTGGAGCGTTAAACGCGCGAAAAACCGGAACAGCATGCTTACAGGCGATTAGCATCCTAATCGCCTATGTTAGAGGCGATTAGGAGGCTAAATGCCTATGTTATAGGCGAGTAGGGCCTAAATGCTATTAGATACATGCGAGTAGGGCCTAAATGCTAGTAGTTACATGTGGTATAGCCTAAATGCTAGTAGTTACATGTGGTATAGCCCTAAATGCTAGTAGTTATATGTGGTATAGCCCTAAATGCTAGTAGTTACATGTGGTATAGCCCTAAATGCTAGTAGTTCATGCGATTAGGGTTCCTAAATGCTAGTTGACCAACCTAAATGCTAGTTGACTTTTCCTAATCGCGTGTACTGCTGCTGTAAGTATAAATTAGCATTCCGAGACCCGATTTGACATGTAGGAACATGCTAGGAACCCCGTAACATGTCTAATAACTTGGTAACATATGTTTGGATGTAATTCGGTGATACGTGAACTATGTGCTATAACTTGTTGTGCGTTAACGTATGTTAAGTGTGATTGCATGATTGTCTGTTTGAGAGCGTAAACATAACACGGGGAGTCTTGGGTCACCAATGGGATGTCGAGTCTTGTACTTTGGGTCAGTTAAACAGTCACGGTGTTTTCAAACGAACTTGGTTATGGTCTGGACATCTAGGGACTAATTAACCTGCGAGTTATTAGTCTAAGTACTTGTAACTGTCATATGTTAGGTCGCCGCTTTACGGGACTAGCATAGCAGCTGAGTTTACTCGGGTTAAGGAGTAACACAACTTAAGGTGAGTTTACGGCCCCTCTTTTAAACTGGTTTCATACTTTCGGGGGAGAAAACATGTGTTAAAACGATTATTTGGTAACTACTGTCATACTATGGGTTTCTATTGTGTACTACACGATCTTTGGAAGTCCCGGGGGGAACCATGAATGTGCGGGTTTGCACAACGGGGAAATGTGAATAGCGCTATTGGGAGTGACCAACCCCGCTCGTCGGCTTGGAGGGCCGGGCGAGTGCATATTGTCTCAAACAGGAACAACAGGAACAACTGGTTTACTTTTCGGGCACAACATCTGGTATTCGAGTTAGTAATGGTTTTCCAATCGTGGTAGTAACAAAACATACGCCTAGCTAGCGTACACTGGTTTTCGATTTGTTATAGTATGGACAGGTTGACTTGGTACTTGGATACAAAACCTGTAAACTCACCAGCATTTTTGTGCTGACGTAAACTTTTACATGTTTTCTCAGGTCGCTAAGGTAGCACGACTGGACTAGGGCGCACGCGTCTGCACGGCGTCTAACTAGGGTTGCATGGTCTTATAAACGTTGAACTATTGTTTCATTTTTGAGATACTGTTTTGAATAAGCTTCCGCTGTAAACGGGATTTTAAACTTTGTTTTGAAATTGCATTTATATACATTTAGACTTGTTTATTGTGATCGTTGGTTTGGATCCTGGTTTGTCATGCGCCTCGCGGTAAAACTCCGCAAGTGGATTTTGAGGGTGTGACAGTTTTATTATCTTTCCAACGAGTATCATAGTGCTATATAAAAACGGCGGAAAAAAAACAACTATCTTTTGTAGGGTTTTGTTCATACAGGAAAAAAAACGTGTTTAGATTTTCATTAATCATGTATAGGCAAGTCACTAGTTATGTTCAAACCAGTAAATATGAATTCTATTTTCAACCAGAGCAGAATAGGTTACTAGAGTTATACATTGTTTTAGGCTAGGTATCAATATTAGTATGTTAGAGTTATACATTTTTTTAGCCTTTAGGATAAATGTTAATATTAGAGTTACATTGAAGTTATACATTGTTTTAGGTTAGGTGTTAACATTGAAGTTGTACATTGTTTTAGGTTAGGTATTAATATTAGAGTTATACACTGTTTTAGGTTAGATGTTAATATTAGAATTATACATTGTTTAAGGTTAGGCGTTAACATTAGGGATACATTATTAATTGTTTTAGGTTAGGTGCTACATAAAGTTTTCCTGCATGTAACTGTAAAGTGCACAAGTCTATTTAATATATAAAATTGATGCGTCATATTAGATTTCTCAACCCGGGATGCTCCCGGGGTATTATGTAGTGTACTACTATATTTATAACTATTTATATCCTGGGATAGACAAAATTTATGTTACGATGTAGTAGGGCTGGCAAATCGTGTATACCTGACCTGTTAAGACACGATACACGAAACCTGACTACCTGTACACGACACGAAAAAATTTCGTGTCCATTTTTTTATACACGAACCTGTTAGTTTTTTTAACAGGTATACACGAAAAGTACCCGTTAATACCTGTTTGCGAACATTATACTAATATCATGTTTACGAACCTATTTAGTGAGAGAAAATTTCCAAAAGTTCACCAAAGACCTAGATAATACATGTTTGCATACTTGTTAATACATGTTTACGTACCTGTTAATACCTGTTTGCGTACCTGTTAATACATGTTTGCGAACATTATACTAATCCTTTTTTGGAGTGAGAAAAGATTTAGGGTTAAAGGGTTTGGGTAAAGCTTTTTAAATATATTATTAATTTTAAATAAATCTAAACAGGTATTAACAAGTACCTGCAGGTAAACAGGTATGCTACCTGTTAAGACACGAAAATTAACAGGTAAATTCGTGTCTACCTGTTTAGGACACGAAACCTGTTAAGGCCATACCTGTACCTATTAAGATCGTTCAGGTTCGTGTTAGGTAATCATGTTCATGTGCAAAATTGCCGGCCCTACGATGTAGTATAAAAAATAATGTATGATAATATTAGAAAACAATAATTTTAATTATAAGAATATGTATAAGAATACCAATGTATATTAAAAACATTGGTTAACAAAAAGAGAAATACAAAATAAAAATTTGAATCATAAATTTGAGAAAATTTCCTTGTAAACAACATTTGTGGTGGTTTGTGTTTTAGGTTTTTCATCTTCGTCAATTATCGAAGACATATCCACTTTAATTTTTAAAAACGAATCTCATTGACAGTAGATAATATTGTTTTGAGTTATCAAATGAATTTTCTAAAGGCACTGAGTCACTGACATGGTTTCTAAATTTCACTTAGGCTACCCGGTGTGCAGACAAAACCCACCTCCGTCCCTTCACTTTTAGGCTTGTCCCAGACAAGAACACCAACCTCTAGTTTTGTCTCACCCTTGCCCCATCCCTCCGTCCCTCTTGAGACTAAACGGACGCTCCAATAGGAGCTTTTGTTTTCTTTTTTTTCTTTTCTTTTTTGAAATTGAGCTTTGACTGGATGGTGGTAGTTAAATAATTAATGCTAGAGACATGATGTGGTTTAGTCTCCACACCCCACTCAAATCTCAAAATGTTTGAGACTAAACTAATCCTATGTGGCATCCTAGTGACATTGAGACAAAATATTGGTTTAGTCTCCATACCCACTAGCCTTAAAGCCTAGATGCACTTCTTCTTTACTATCTATGACTTTCCGTAATTAATATCATAAATGGTGGAATCTTAATGCCTCTGATTATGAATAACTTTTGTTTTTTTTTTAACGGCAAATTTCTACTCCTTGTGGGACTTGAACCTATGACCTCTCCATTAGGTGTTCCTACAAGCTTTGCTTCTACCATTGGGCCACCAACCCCAATTATGAATAACTTCATTTATTCGCTATTCGACATAGTCTACAATGTAATTTTTTTTAACGACCAACAAACATTTCTACCCAATTACCCAAGGGAGTCCCCACACTATAGACAGACCCCACGACCAACCCAATGGAGGGCCCATACGTACCTCGGGTGGCTGGCATAGTCAGGTCCGCTCATATAGTTCCCGAAACCGGGGAAAAGCCAAACCTCACCCGCCCGTAGGCACGACAGTGAAGGATTGGTAAAACCCGGGTGAGATTAGGACTCGAACTCGTGACCATAGGCCAGGAGTCATCTATCATTTCTCATTATGTCCCTCGTGGGAATCGATCCCAGGACACCCAAAAGGGATCCCAGGTTCGTTCACCAACTGAGCTTCCCGTAAAGGACAGTCTACAATGTAATAATCATGTATTCTTTCAAAAAAAAAAAAAAAAAAAAAAAAAAAACTTCTAATAAACCTAAAACCTCGTGACACCACCAAATTTCATATTCTTACAAATATTCTCTTAAACTATTAGGTGTGGAGAGGGGTAACATTTTCATGATGGGCCTCTACGTAGGCGCCACGTAGGATTGGGGGGAGAGACATCTTCATGATGGGCCTCTAAGGGGGTGGTGTGCACTATGATGACGTGCCTCCTCATTAGTCAGAATTATTAAAAATAATAAAAAAATCTATTAAAAACAATAAAATTTGAGCCGGCTTGGAAGTCATGGGGATGTCGGGCATGCCATTACCGGCCCTGGGGGCGGTGTTGCCTGGGACGGCATAGGCAAGCCGGTACAATGCCGGAGCCCATACCGAATATTCTTAGTTTTCATAACAAGGTTCACCACAAACATGGCGTGAGGACCGGTAAGGTTCATCACAACAAAACAAAGTTTTTTGTATGCTTCCTGGCATCCACATATGAACAAAAGAGAATTGTGATTTTAAATGACAGAATAATTGGTATCCTTCCATCCCTGACAAAAGACACTTAAAAAGTTTTCAATATTACCAACTCCAGTTATACTATAAAAAAAAGTTATGCAAATTTTGGAATCTATAATCACATCAAGAACACAAAACAAAATAAAGATGGATGTCTCCTTGTCTAAGAGCATAAATTACAACAAAAACCTTAATAAAAAAGGAAAACCCTAATTTTATAATATATTCATAAAATGGTGAGAAAGAAAACACTACATTAAGTATAGTTGATGCTGAGTAGCCAAAATAGCAGCCTAATAATAAGGCGTGATGAAAAAGAAAAGAGAATACTCACCAATTTTGTCACATTTGATGGATGATATTATAATAATTCATATGGTTAACACATCACATGACGTCTGGAGTTTGCACTAATCCATTCGATGTTTGCAATTTACCCGCACCACAACGCACTTGAATGCTTGATTATGATTGGTAGTTATATATAAATCACCTAACTGTCCTTACCCATCACCATCTCGCTCCTACCCCTTCCCTCTGCGGTCATAGTCACCCACTCTAGTCACGCTAAACAGATTCAACAAGACCAGTGAAATTTAAATACATGAATTGAAAGCTTTAATTAACAAGATCCCACATGCCAGCCAAGAAAAAAAATATCATGAAGGAACTAATTTTAATTTTATTTTAAGCTTTTAATATTTTAAAAATTAGTTAGTATTTTTTTATTGAAAGTCCAACAAAGTCGTTACGGGCTTCTGTGTGAATTCCTTTATGACGAATTCAGAATACTCACGGGGCACCAGGTCCACGAATCCAAGGGAAAACCGAACCATCCACCCGCCTGAAAAGCACGACAGTGAATAATCGGTAAAACCTGGTAACTTTCAAGGCTCGAACTTGTGACCATTAGGCCCTAAGTCACCTATCATTAGACCTTTATACTACTCCACCAGAAAGTGGGTACATGATTAAAATTAGTTAGTATTAGTTAGGAGTGATTTTTATTATTACTTTTAGTGTATGTGTAGTGGGGAGGCTCTATAGGGCTTTATGAGGATATATGTGTGTAGTGGGTGTGGGCTTTATGAGGCTTTATAGAGATTAAAATATTATTATTTTAATAATAATAATATCATGGCTTGTAATCATCCAAGCCGTTCATCATCTTCACCAGCCTTCATCATCACCATCAGCCCTTCATCTCCTTCCAAATGACAGAGCTTCCTCTCGCTACCATAGTAATGCTTTGCCCCATAGTGCTCCATAGCGGGGGCGGTATTCCCGGCGCTATGGGGGTACAAAACGCCCTAAAACGCCGGCCATAAAGCCCACTACACACGACCTTAAATGAACCTGTTTTACATTTATTGAATTAAATTGTCTGTTAAAAGGATCGAATCAATTCAAGATTTAACCATTCCACGTTTTTCTTCAACGAATGAACTAGTTATCTATTGACTGTTTTGTAAATCCTTGAACCTTTTTCATCGGGTCTACATTTTTCAATACCCATCTACCTACAAAGAGATGTTTTTTACCTGCTTGGGTCATTGAAGTATTTTTTTTTTAGTATTTTTTGTTTAAATTGTGTAGATCTAGGATTTTTATATGGTTTTCCAATTCAAAATTGAGTGTTTTATGGTTGATTTTTTAATATTGTTTCACTAGCTTTATAATTGATCAGTTATTACTAATAAGAATTGAAGTGCTCACTTCATCAAAGCCTAGCTTGTTGTAAAAACGCCGAATAGATAGCACAAAATGGCTTAAGACCTTCGGTTGTAAATCGGCTGCAAAAGTAATTGCACGTTGTTCCACGATACCAACATCAAAACAACGTTCTGGAAACCTCTTCTGGAAGTAATTGAGTCCGGTCCCACCTCCCATGGCTGCGTGTATAGCAACGATCTTCTTATCTGCCTTGGCTTCTTTTATAAGTGCTTCTGCAAGAGAGTGTTGGCAATTCTGTCTTAAACTGCTTTCCTGTTGGAACATCAAACTTCACAACTTCTGCAATGATAAACTTAATATGTTTAGTATATTATTATTATTATTATTATTATTATTATTATTATTATTATTATTATTATTATTATTATTATTATTATTAAGTCTATATGTGAACAAAGGTTACAATCTTTATTTCTATGGATTCTTACCCCGGTAATTGATTACAATTGTTTATTTGTACTAAAATAATATAAAAGTGTCATATGTAGTTAAAAGCGCCAAAGCCACCCAGTCGAGGTGAGGCTCAGCCAAACATGCTTGACTGCAGCAAGTAGGGGTGCAAACGAGCCGAGCCAAGCTCAAGCCTTGTATTATCGAGCTAGGCTCGTGACAATTTTCAGAAGCTCGAGCTCGATTCGAGCCTTGTATTTTGGGCTTGAGCTCGGCTCGATAGTATATTTAAGAACTCCAGCTCGGCTCGAAAGCTCGATCAAAATGTATGTGGCAAGAGTTTAAATGAGCCTAAGCTCGGCTCGAGCTTGTTTTGGACCATTAAGGAACTCGTTTGACTATTAAGGACTCGTTTTGGACCATTAATGAGCTCGTTTTGGACAATTAAGAAGCCCAAGGCCCAAAGTAATTTAGTTAATGCATGGGTTGCAATACAATTGGGTTATATAGTATTAATTGACATAAATAAGCAAAGCTCGATAAGGCTCGACGAGCCCAACCAAGCTTTACATTCGAGGCTCGAGCTGGAGCTCGATAACCAAATGAGCTTTATTTCAGGCTCGAGCTCGATAAGACACAGCTCGTTCGAGCTTTTTACCGAGTTGATCTCGAGTTGCTCGCGAGCCGCTCGGCTCGTTTGCACCCTTAGCAGCAAGGCACACTGAACCGGATATAAAATCTCCTTGCGCATAGGCTTCGTGCCTTGAGTACGCCTTTAGCAACCTAAAATAATCCTAGTAACTACAAAAGGCTTCAAACTGAAGATCAATTATATGAAAGCATACATTACCTGAGTATTATTTTTGACACTCATCATCACGACAGAAAGAGGCTGTAACATCCGGCCCCTCTCACCACAAATATTGTCCGCTTTGCCCCGATGGGTTGCCCATCCAAAGCTCACGGATTTGTTTTTGGTTGCCTAGTGGAGACTTCCCAGGTGGTCACCCATCCTAGAATTTCTCCCACCTGAGCACGCTTAACTGTGGAGTTCTCCTTTCATCCACTAACATTAAGCCCCAAAACGCGTTGGTTATTTAAGAGGCAAGACATTAATTATAAACCAAGGATCTCTCCTGGCCACGGCAGATGTGGGATTTTCCTGGGGTGTCACATTCACCCCCTGTTAGAATCTCATCGTCCCTGATGAGGTATGCACCCACCATCCCGAACGGCATAGGAGTGGCTCTGATACCATCTGTATCATCCGGCCCCCCTCACCACCAATATTGTCCGCTTTGCCTCAATGGGTTGCCCATCTAGAGCTCACGGATTTGTTTTTGGTTGCCTAGTGGAGACTTCCCAAAAGGTCACCCATCCTGGAATTTCTCCCACCTGAGCACGCTTAACTGTGGAGTTCTCCTCTCATCCACTAACATTAAGCCCCAAAACGCATTAGTTATTTAAGAGGCAAGACATTACTTATGAACCAAGGATCTCTCCTGGCCACGGCCGATGTGGGATTTTCCTGGGGTGTCATAGAGGCCTAGTGTTGAACTCCTCCTCCTCATTCTTAGTCTGCATCAGTTATTACCATACAATTAAACCATTTAAAATCAGATATGTATAGTTTAATAATGTGACACACGGCATATTCAGGTTAATACTTTTATAAACATATAAGTCTACCTTAGCGAAAACATTTATTTAACGTACTTGCCTATGTCAGTTGAGTCGGTTTACACTTACGTATTGTCCAGGGTTCAATGATTCGGAGGATCATTGGGGGGTAACATACGCACACACGAGTCTTGAGTCCCGTTATTGGTGAAATTTCATGAATTGGATTAAGTAATAAACATGAATTATTCCTTATATGATGTGCAACGTGTAAATACGTGTTTATATAGTGTTTATATGATTAGATATAATTAATATATGTTAGAATTGCATGTTCATGTGTTAGAATGTGTTAACATGTGTTAAAATGGATTAAAACGACAAAATCTTAGAAAACTAGACTGTTGGGTTTTGGTTAGACCTTGTGGGAGGTCGAACCAACCTCCATATGACTGATTCAACCTATGTAAAGATCGAATGGACCCTAGTTCGACGCCACGAGGGTGCGAACAAACCCTGACAATAAATACCATACTTTGCAACTTTTTCATCATTTCACAACCCTAAACCGCCCCCAAGTGCTCTCTTTCAACCCCAAACCTGTAAGGTGATGACCTGTCATTAGGGTCATGCAAAAACCTATATAACCTAGGTAGATAGGGTAAGTCAGGTACCGAATCCACGAGGAGTATGTTGTCACACCCCGAGAGCGCACAGCCGAAAGCAAGTCATGAGGTAACGGAAGTTGTTACCATAAGGTTTAGCGGATCACATAAAGTTACGTGTGGACATCTTGCTAACACCCTCTAGTGAAACATTGTTTTATTTTCGTAATAAACGAACATTGTTAAAAACAAGAAAACAAGTTTTACTAAGATGAAGCGAAAATATGCGTTAATATTGTATTACAAAACACAAATAAAAACATAGTTTTAGATAGAGTTATCATTATTATTAGGTCCCAACATCATGTCCACCGTAGTGCCCTAGCCAAACCACTCTCATTTAACCTATGCATCAGTACCTGAAAAACATGCTTAAAAACATCAACAATATGTTGGCGAGTTCACAGGTTTATGAGTAATAGTAAACTTTCAGTTTAGTAATAACATATGATCGATCAGTACTAAAATAAAATCAAGTAGAGTCATGAGGTCTACAAGTATGATGTATCCTAAGGCTCTTAATCAATCCATAACTTGGTTCCCTGTGATGGCCTCTCCGCGAGAGGTACTTGTTGGAGGTTATGTTCATTTTTCAAGCAGATTTCGACCCAGTCAAATCATGAAAACGGGGGCGTCAACCCAATAGTACTACAACATAAGCAACGGCCTTTTCCGAAGGCTAATGATTAAGATGTGCTGGGAGAGAGAGTGGCAACCCGTCGGTTGACACTGGTGTCACGTTTCAACCTACGTACCCACCGGTGCACTTATCCTAAGGACATCAATATTCTATTTTATAGTCTATCGCATCATATAAGCATGTTAATCCCCCAATTTGTAAAACGTTCAAAAACATTTAAAAGAAAAGGGGCCGTGAAACTCACCTTAGTGCAATACTTCTGGGAACTTTCCAATCCCGATCACAATCATTCACCTAAAACACCTCCCATATCGTAGCTCGATTTAGTAACCATACTAAGTCCATTTAAGTTATTCACCAAATATCCCGACTTAGTAAACCAATAAATCCCGGGTTTTAGTTATCCCTTACCCTATTAACCCCATTGGTGACACGTGACGAGAGGCTAAGTCTAACCATTGTATATTTTATCTAACATTTTAAACTTCATATGTTGTTTTTAACAACTAATCCTCATGATTCTTATATAGCTTCTATTTAAGTCATAAGACAAATATCCAATCCATGTAACAACCTTATATTTGTTATTCAAGTCTTGCTACATTTTGCTAACATTTTATGCCTTATAACTATGTTTCAGGCCACTTTCAGGGCATAGTTTCGCACTGTAAGCGCCCCTTATCAAGGTAAATACCTAATATACCTTGATTAGTGCTTAATATACTACATTTTCACCTATATAATCATTTTACATCAGATCTACATGCATGCATTTCTAGTGCACAAATCTATCGATATTAGGCGTTTTTACGTGTCCTTAGCCATTATTCTTAAGTTTTAACCTTAAGTCTTTCATGTTAACCTTATAATACCTTATTTATCATCAAAATAAGTCATAAATATCTGATCTAAATCAGTTTTAGAAAATCATCTTTTAAAGCTTAGTTTTTGGCATTTTAAGCCGAAAAATGGGTTCCGATCGTACATGCAATGTTTCCCAATCATGTAGATCCTATCAAAGCTTGTTTTGCACTAGTTTAAGTTCATAAAATCCATTAAAACTTTATTATAATCAGATCTGAGTTTATATTTAAAATCATCCGAACTTATGTCTTATCAAAGTCCATATCAAGTCCATAAGGGTCCATAAGTCATCTTTCATTTAGTTCATCCAAGAACTCATTTATTTAAGTTAGTAATTCTTCTAATGTTTGGTTATCTTCAGATTTCTTATCACCCTTTTTAATTCTCTTGTATGTGTCTAAATATGAAGGATCTTAACATTTTAACCATCAAAACATCAAGATTATTACCCTAAACACACTCACACACACTAACACACGCACGCACACACACACACACACGGTCACACATACACACACACATACTCATGCATACATACATCACATATATATATATACATTCTCCTTTCTTTTCCCCATTAGTTTTAGATTGAAAAACCTTTGTTTATTTGGTGAATACTTATGTAAAAACTAAAATAAATAATGAAATAGTTTTAGTTTCATACTCACCTTAGTATCAACTTGTGGGTTTTTCCTTCTAAACTTCTAGTTCTTGAATCTTTAACCTCTAAATCACCAAGAATGCCTAACTCTTTATATAATCATGCTTCTCAAGATGATTACATGATTGAAACTAAGAAAATAGGTGGTGGTGATAGTGTTTTCGGTTAGGAGAGGGGAAGAAGAGGGGAGTTGGATGGTTTTTGTAGAGAGTGAGTGAGAGAGAGTGTAATGAAAGGTTGTAAAGGTGAGTGGTGTCTTAGGATGACACACTCCCTTTAAATAGCCAATCATTATTATTATTTAATAATAATAACAACAACAACAACAACAACAACAACAACAATAATAATAATAATAATAATAATAATAATAATAATAATAATAATAATAATAATAATAATAATATAACAAACTCCTTATTATTATCTAGAGTGGGTGAGGGGCGAGCCATAGGGGGGGGGGGGGTTGGGTATATATTTTTTTTTATAAAAACCTTCACATAATATACACAATCCTACCTTTTATAAAACCTACAAACCTTACTTATCTAAGGTTTTTACCCCTTAATCCAATAATAATAATCACACTCATCCATAAAATAACTTGACATGTCAGACCACGTATTACGATTTAACTTAGACTTTCTACCATTAGTCGGGTCGTCACCAAGGTCTAATACGGTAATCTATCACTACGTGATACGGAATCACTAAAATCCCCATAATATTTTCAACAATAGTAATTCCCAATAACAACTTTCAGTTATTGCCCAAAACAAATATATCACATCACATGCAATCATATCTACAGTTATTATATTTATACGGATAGTACCTGGATTTCTACCGGTTGTCACATATGTGGTTAGTATTTCAACTTTTGTTTGATTATTTAAACTAAAATAATTAAACTAGATTAAACTGATTTTGGATTTGACTAATTCACTAAAACAACTAAAAAAAACTTAGATTAGGTTCAAAAACAATATACGAGAAAGATGATCAATCTCCAGGTTTTATGTTTAAGAGGGTATTTGGGATTGCGTTTTGAATCTGATTTTTAGATTATTGCGTTTTAAAAACGCTGATAATCAGTTTTTAGTGTTTGGGATTGCGTTTTGAAAACGCATATAATCAGTTTTTTAGGCTACCAAAACGCAATAATCTATAAGCAGCCCCACCCCTGCTTTTCCAAAACGCATAATATGTTTTGAATAATCAATCCCAAACACCCCGTAAGATTCCACACAAACTTGTTTAGTTAGTTGGAAACCACATAGACGTGGTCTTGTGTATAGTTTAATCAAAGTGATAATTAAACACAAGTTTTTAATAATAACTTGTACAATCTAATTACCAAATCATAAATGCCAAATACCCTCTTAATTACCAAACTGCTCACAATGCAAGAAAACCGAATGCGAATGACAATAGATAAATATTTAAAACATAAACGACTCGTTTAAATGAAATAAACCACAAGTGTTCTCAAAGCGTCAATAAAAAACAATCCAAAAAAACTAAATCAAACAAAGTTTTGTGTTTAACCTAAGCAAACCATACACCCGGAGATGATCACCCGATTAGCCACGCTACATATTAATGATAATTCTCTTCTCGATGTTCGTGTAGCTCCAAAGCTGCTGCTTCGTTGTGTCCCCAGAAACAGCCGTCAAAAGAAGAATAATAATACCTTGTGTCCTCCCAAAATAATTTCCTTCCAATCTTATCATCTCCTCCTTTCTCTCATGTTTGGTCGGTTCTTTTGATTTTTTTTTTTATGTTTTTTAGGCCTTGACCCATGAGATCCATATTGACTTGTTTTAACTCCATGTTGCAGCCCATGTATTACATTCTTTTAATCGAAGCCCATTTGCTTGTTTATGACTTTAATTACCACTGCACAATTAACACATTATTTAAAACAATTGACTAACTTTCATAAATATATTACTCTAGTTTTTTATCTCGGGAACGTCTCGGGTTGAAATATCTAATATGAAATAATAAAATATAGAGTAAAGATCAAATACATATAGTTTTTTTTTTGTAAGAACTGTGAGAATCAAAGGGGGTAAAAAAATTATTTTTTTTTAGATTTTTTTTCCCATGTGCTTAAACATTCTTTCTAGATGAATAATAAAAAAAATTAATTTTTTTTTCTAGTGTAATTACGTCATTAAGGTAAATACATTAGTTTACACTAGAGTAATTATGTAATTACTCTACACGTAATTACTCTACACCAATTTTTTTTTTTTTAGTTTTCAATACTATAATACATGTTTAACGATATGGGGGAAAAAATTTTGAAAAAAAAAAAATAAAAAAAAAATACCCTCCTTTAATTCTTACAGTTCTTACCAAAAAAACTATTTGTACCGGATCTTTCCCCATAAAATATATTATTATTATTATTATTATTATTATTATTATTATTATTATTATTATTATTATTATTATTATTATTAGAGTAAATTGCCAAAATGGCCCCTCAGGTTTGGCCCAAAATGCTTGTTTGGTCACAAAATTAATTTTTGTGCCAAAAGCACCCCTCACAGATCGAAAATTGCCTAAATGACCCATATTTAACTGAGTATTGAAAGTCAATTAAGTCCCAGGGGCAATTTCGTCCTTTCATCTGTAAACGTTTTAAAACCCCCTTTTAAACCCATCTTCCTCATCTGAACTTCATCTTCTCCAACAACCATTCGAAGCATACTAACCCTAATTCCCAAATCATACATGAATCCAAAGAATAAAAATCACAATCCCCCTTAACCCAAGTATCCTTGTCTCCCTTTATAACCGCTTGAGCTTTACTTAATAACCGAACAAAACTCATTTGTTTTTGCCTATCCGTGATGCCATAGTCCTTATAGCATGCTCATTAGGGCTAACTTTACACCAAGCAGGCAGGACACGATCCAGTTCCATTGTGACTTGTTGGTTAGTAGTACAATTAAAACTTCTTCATTGAATAGGTAAGGTGTGTATAGGTCACTATTTTCAGCCACCAACGTAGCACTTTCAATGCTAGAGGGCAGATCAAGAACTGAAAATTTGTCTACTGAATCCTAATTCCCCTCATCAATATCCATAGACTTTAAAATATCAAATTTGTTACAAGTGAGCAAGTGGGTTCACGAGTACAACCGGAAATCGAAGGTTAGTTCTCGGGATTCATATCTCAACCAACGAAGGTTACGGATTGGGACTCGACAGTCACCCAAACTTGGTGACTGTCTGGTTCTGAAAACAGATAACATAGGTTATCGGGTAGGTTTGATTATTGGTTTTAAATCAAAATAAGAGGAAAGGTCACAGACGACTTCAATCAACAAGAATAAGACTCGAGGTTCTTAACTAAACAAGATCGTGGTTGACATAAGTGGGTTATCATCGGAACTCGATGACAGTCACCATATTTGGTGACTGTCCGATTATTATAACAGAGGTGGGTTATCGGATTCTTACAAGAGGATGTATTGTTTCGGTTGTTGGTTGAGTTTAGAACATAAGAACATAGTCACTAGACCAAAAACAGAGGAGGATGATGGTTGTGCTACTTACCGGAGAAGAAGGAAGACGGCGGCGGCGGCCGAAGATGGGCTTCGGTTGCTGCTGTTACTCGGCTGGTCACACACACAAGTATGTGTGTTGTGTTAATCCAGAAAAAGGGTTTTTAAATGTTTGAACATGAAAGGACGAAAATGCCCCTCAGACTTAACTGAGTTTTTCTTCTTCGTCAGAAACTCTGTTAAATATGGGTCATTTAGGCAATTTTCGATCCGTGAGGGGTGCTTTTGGCACAAAAATTAATTTTGTGACCAAACAAGCATTTTGGGCCAAACCTGAGGGGCCATTTTGGCAATTTACTCTTATTATTATTATTATTATTATTATTATTATTATTATTATTATTTTAAACAAATCTCTGTCATAAGTTATGATATTCAAATATAAAAAAACGAATTTCTGCGCCGGGGTATAAATCTAGTGTCATTACAAATGAATTCGGAAGTTTGTAATCGATCATTCTAAAAGAACCAACATGAAATAAGAAAAAAAAAGTTAATTATTGAAATATCGAACGCATTAGTTTAAAGGTTATGTGATTCGTTAAAAAATTCGTGGGTATATGATCGGGTATATAGTTTAGGTATTTGGGTATGTTGTTTCGGGTAATCAGGTCGGGTACCACCTAATCCCTAATCCCAGATCCGACCCAAACCCACAATTTTTTTTAAACTAATCCCAAACCCGACACAATACCTGTCGGGTTACAAAAAATAGTCATTTTTTTCTTCGTTTTTTATATAGCACTATGGTGCTCGTTGGAAAGATAATAAAACGCTCGTTAATTTGGTGTAATTTTTTTCTTTAAAAAATCTCGTATGTAAAAGATATTAACGTTTAAAAGTTATGGGAGGAAACATGAGAGAGAAAATAATAAAGGTTTAATATTTAGATTTAGTAGATTAGGTATTTAATAGATTAGGTTAAGATTATAATAGATTAGGTTAAATCATATTTATTCTTTTTTTTAATTGGTTTACACTTGCCACATCACATCCTATGTGGCATCTCTCAAAGGAGAGATTGCATAAGATTATGACATCTATTTATACATATAATATTCTAAAGCAATTTGTGACACATGGCAATCCCTCACTCCACCATCAATTATCTCTCCTCTCACATTGTGTCACATGGCAAGAGGTGAGAATTTATACCATTTTCTTATTTTTTTAAATCAAAAATTGAATTAAAACTTAATTATGGTCAAAATGTCAATTACTACCTTTCCTAATTCCTAATCTCTCAAGTCAAACAATATTCAACATTCAAGTTTGATCAGTTTCTCTCTCTATTCATCCTCATCATTCAAGTGGAGGATTTCTTCAGACAAAAGAGTCATGGATCATCATCCAAGTTTTTTATTCTGGAACTTTGTTTGATTTGCTTATAATGGATTTTTGTATGCACGTTGGATTTTGTAATGAATATTCGATAACAGATCTTTGATTTAGTTTGAAATAAATCAATAATCAAATAGTGTTACTTATTTCTATTATTTTTGTATCCAACTTCAAAGATCTGCAAGTGTTTCTGAGACCCTTCAATTGGGTGATCGAAATAGAAGGTAATAAACATAATTATTAATTTAAATTTAAATCTATACATATAATAATCTAAAGCAATTTGTGACACATGGCAATCCCTCACTCCACCATCAATTATCTCTCATCCCACATTGTGCCACATGGCAAGATGTGAGAATTTATAACATTTTTTATTGTTTTTAAATCAAAAATTGAATTAAAATTTAATTATGGTCAAAATGTCAATTACTACCTTTCCTAATTCCTAATCTCTCAAGTCAAACAATATTCAAAACAATATTCAACATTCAAGTTTGATCAGTTTCTCTCTCTATTCATCCTTATCATTCAAGTGGAGGATTTCTTAAGACAAAAGAGTCCTGGATCATCATCCAAGGTTTTTATTCTGGAACTTTGTTTGATTTGCTTATAATGGATTTTTGTATGCACGTTGGATTTTGTAATGAATATTCGATAACAGATCTTTGATTTAGTTTGAAATAAATCAATAATCAAACAGTGTTAATTATTTCTATTATTTTCGTATCCAGCTTCAAAGATCTGCAAGTGTTTTTGAGACCCTTCAATTGGGTGATCGAAATAGAAGGTAATAAACATAATTATTAATTTAAATTTAAATCTATACATATAATATTCTAAAGCAATTTGTGACACATGGCAATCCCTCACTCCACCGTCAATTATCTCTCCTCCCACATTGTGCCACATGGCAAATGGTTGTAGAACTCGCTAGGCGCTTCCAACTCAGCTGACTGGGGAGTTGCGAGTACTCGGCCTAGTCGGGTGAGTACTCGGGGGGTCGAATCAGCCTATGCGGGGAGTACTCGGAATATTCGGTCAACTCGGCTATACTCGGTGACCCACCCTGTAGTGAGTATTTGGCGACTAATCGGTCAACTCGGACAACTTTTGCAACTATGGCAAGAGGTGAGAATTTATAACATTTTCTTATTTTTTTATAATAAAAAATTGAATTAAAACTTAATTATGGTCAAAATGTCAATTACTATCTTTCCTAATTCCTAATCTCTCAAGTCAAACAATATTCAAAACAATATTCAACATTCAAGTTTGATCAGTTTCTCTCTCTAATCATCTTTATCATTCAAGTGGAAGATTTCTTTAGATAAAAGAGTCATGGATCATCATCCAAGGTTTTTATTATGGAACTTTGTTTGATTTGCTTATAATGGATTTTTGTATGCACGTTGGATTTTGTAATGAATATTCGATAACAGATCTTTGATTTAGTTTGAAATAAATCAATAATCAAACAGTGTTAATTATTTCTATTTTTTTTGTATCCAGCTTCAAAGATCTGCAAGTGTTTCTGAGACCCTTCAATTGGGTGATCGAAATAGAAGGTAATAAACATAATTATTAATTTAAATTTAAATTTTATTTACATCATATAGATTAACAGAGTTATTAGTTTTGTGAGTGTTCAAATATTGTTTAACATGTATAGAAATCAAACAATTAATAAGTTTTCAGTTTTAGAGTTCAATGATTTCATATATAATTCTCCATCGTCTCCTCTCCTTCTTCTTTAAGGTATCATCTTTCCATTCTCCTGTAACACGATCTCTGATGTTGAATTTCTCAACAATTATATGCTATTAATATGTGTAGGTGTTCTTAAAGAGGAGCTTGTGAATAAGTATGAAAATGTTAATTAAGCGAATTGATTGGTTGGACCGACTTGCTTTTAAAGGTATGATCTTGAAATAAAGAAAAATAGGAGGTTTCATATGTATGTGTTTGTTGATTTGTACATTGTTTTGTTCTGAATTTTATTTATGTTTTAAAATGTTAACTCTAGGGTGGGTTTGCTAATGGGAGTTATTGTATGGGATCAATAGGGTTATTGTATGTGTTCAAGAATGTTCATGTTAGTTGTCACACCCTCAAATTTCCACTTGCGGGGTTTTACCGCGAGGCGCATGACAAACCAGGATCCAAGTCAACAATTACAATAAACAACTCTATATGAAAAACGTAAAGAAACATAACCAACGATTTTATAAGCGGAAGCGTTTAAGTAGCATTTAATCAACTATGCTATCATCCCAAAATTTTTCAAAACACTTTTTATTACAAAACGTGCAACTATGCCTAGACGCCAATGCAGACCCGTGCGCCTAGTTCCATTTGTTGCTACCTTAGCGACCTGAGAAAAACATGCCAAAAGATGTCAACATATAATGCTTGTGAGTTCACAGGTTTGTTCAATATGTTACCAAAACATTACCATGTCCATACTATATCAATGTTACCAAGTACGCTAGCTAGGCGTATGTGTTATTACTACTACGATTGGAAACCATTACTAGACACGTTTAGCAATGTTTAGCATGTTTAAGCAGCCCGAATGTTCAGCATGATACCAATGTTCCTGTTCGAGACAATATGCACCCGCCCGGCCCTCCAAGCCGACGAGTGGGGCAGGTCACGCCCAATAGATCTATCCGCATTTCCCCCGTTGTGCATTCCCGCACATTCATGGTTTCCCCCGGGACTTCCAAAGATCGTATAGCAATACAAAGTTAAAACCATAGCATGACATATGGTACCAAAATAGTTTAGCGCATGTTTTCTCCCCCAAAAGTTAAAGCAGTAAAAGTGGGGCCGTGAACTCACCTTAAATAGCGTTCTTCGGTTACAAGTAAAGATGTTAAGCCCCCGATAATCCCTCTACCGGAGATCTATAAAAATGTTCACATAAGTGTTCCGACTAATAACCATAAGGTTATCTAGTCCCCGATTGTCCAGATCGTAACCAAGTATGTTTTAAAACATGTTTAAATGTTTAACCGACACACTAGACCGACCCGACATTCCGTTGGTGACCCATTACCCTAACTAATCAAGTACACATAGATTACACACAAGGTTCAAGCATAAAATACTTAGTTTGTATCAAAAATCCCATTTCTGCATCAGAACGGTCGAACCAGTCAGTTTTAAGTCTCCTTCGCCCGTTTTCAGTCTCCTTCGCCCGTTTTACATTTCGTTCGACCGTTTGATGCCTCTTTCGCCCGTTTTACCACGTTCGCCCAACAAAAACCCAGGTTCGACCCTGAATTCCCTCCTTCGCACCTTCGATCGGTCGAAGGAGGCCAGGTTCGCCCCTGTGTGCAAATTTTCCTAAAAACGCTTCAAACACATTCAAAACGACTCGAAACATCATCAAACACAGCAGTCAAGCATGGATAACTTATCCATACCAAACCCCACCGACTTCCCCCGATAATACGTCCGTTTCAGCCCTTTCCCAAAATGGTAAAGATTATGAAAACATCACTTTCATGCATGAATAATTTACCCAATTTGGAAACTTTTAAAATCAATTCATATTCAACTTGAAATGCTCAGTTTGTCGAGTGTTCGATCTTTTCTCATCAATTCTATTGATCATAAATATCATGCATCAAGTCTAGTTTCGTTTAAACCCCCAAATACCCATAATATCATCATATCCAATCCTAACCCTAAACAACAATAATCTAGCATCAATAACAATCCTATATCATGTTTCTATCATAGATACAGCAGCAAATCATTGAACAACACATAACACCACATAATACACAATTTACATATGTTATTCACCATGAAAACCTATGTTAAATGATAATGTTTTCATTTAGAAAGATGTTTAAAAGGTTTTTAATCATAAAAACACCCTTAGAACAGATCCGGACAATTAGGGTTAGATGAAAACGAATTAAGATGCTTTTAAAAAGGTTTAGGATTAAGAACACACCTTGGATTCTTGTTTAGATGTTGTAAATAGGTTAGATTATGAAAAAGAAAAGCAAAAACTCCTTCCTTAGTGATTAAGATCGTTTGAGAGCATTTTGGGACGGTTAGGGTTTGTGAAATGATGAAAAATGACAAAGGTTGGTATTTATACTAATCCTCCTTCGCCCCATTTCAATGGTCGAAGGTGGCCTCCTTCGACCCTTACATAGGGTCGAATGAGCCCTGTCCTAGTCGAAGGGAATTCTTTCAATTCCACTTCCCAGGTTCGCCCATTTACAAAGGGTCGAACCAGGCAAATGTTCTCCTTTGACCACTCGAAGTGGTCGAACCAGAACTCCTTTTTAACTAGTTTTCCAGTTTGTCGTGTTTAACGCATTCTAACACATCTTAACACATAAGCATGCATCCTTAATCTATATTTGACATATTTAAGCATAGATAATCATTTACACATTATTTAAACACATCTATGTATATAATCCACAACACAACCCATAATCTACACATATACTTAATTAGTTCATGTAATGTTACCAACAACGGAACCCGGTACTAGTGTATTACCAAAACGACTCCCAATGATCCTCCAGATCATTGTACCCTGGAAAATCCTAACTTGACCCGACTCAACTAACCCAGTTAAGTTCGTTTATAAACGTTTCTCGCTAAGGTAGACTTAGATGTTACTAATATGTTTAAGGCAAACATGCCGGGTGTCACATCATCCCCACGTTGAAAGAATTTTTGTCCCGAAAATTGCGTAAAGCCCCAAAAGAATGAAACGAAAAGAACAGAACGAAAAGAAAATTACCGGATGTCACATCATCCCCACGTTGAAAGGAATCTCGACCCGAGATTCATTCCGCTTCCGCAGTAACATGCCTCGATTCAAACGCGCGTTTTGGAAAAAGATGAGGATACTTAGCTTTCATCTGATCCTCCCGTTCCCATGTGAACTCCGGTCCACGGTTCGAGTTCCAACGGACTTTAACGATGCGGATTTTACTCCGACGAAGGCTACGAATCTTGTAGTCGAGAATCTCGACAGGTTCCTCCACAATGCGAAGACGATCATCAACCTTGATCTCCTCCAGTGGTACAATGAGAGATTCATCAGTCAAACACTTCTTTAAGTTAGACACATGGAAGACGTTGTGCACACTACCGAGCTCTGCCGGTAAGTCAAGTCTGTATGCCACCGGTCCAATCCGATCCAGGATTGCGAATGGTCCGACATATCGAGGGTTAAGTTTGCTACGCTTTCCGAAGCGTATGACGCCCTTCCATGGTGAAACTTTTAGAAGTACCCTGTCCCCAACCTGGAACTCCAAAGGTTTCGACGGCGATCGGCATAACTCTTCTGACGATTCCGAGCAGCAGCCAAACGCTGACGAATCTGCACGATTTTCTCCGAAGTTTCGTACACGAGTTCCGGACCAGTGAGCTGGCTCTCGCCTACCTCGGCCCAACAAAGTGGTGATCGACATTTCCGTCCGTAAAGAGCCTCGAACGGAGCTGCCTTGATACTAGAGTGATAGCTGTTGTTGTAGGAGAACTCCACTAATGGCAGGTGGATCTCCCAACTTTTGCCAAAATCGATAACACATGCCCGAAGCATGTCTTCCAAGGTTTGAATCATCCGCTCACTCTGTCCATCAGTTTGCGGATGATAAGCCGTACTCATATCCAACTGAGTACCCAAAGCCTTGTGCAGAGCCTTCCAGAAACGCGAAGCGAAACGAGAATCACGATCAGAGATAATAGAAACAGGCACCCCGTGCCGAGCAACCACCTCCTTAAGGTAAAGTCGAGCCAACCGCTCGAGCCCATCGGTTTCCTTAATAGGTATAAAACGTGCCGATTTTGTCAGCCGGTCAACAATCACCCAGATCATATCATAACCACTAGGTGACCTTGGCAGTTTGGTGACAAAATCCATCGTGATTCGCTCCTACTTCCATTCCGGAACCTCTGGTTGTTGTAGGAGACCAGACGGCCTCTGATACTCCACCTTGACTTTAGCACAAGTCAAACATTTGCTGACGTAAGAAGCTATATCAGCTTTCATGTTTGGCCACCAATAAAGTATCTTCAAATCCTGATACATCTTATCGGAGCCAGGGTGAATAGAATACCGGGATTTGTGAGCTTCATCCAAAACAAGCTCGCGCAATCCCCCGAACAATGGGACCCAAACACGCCCCGCAAAATAGTGTAAGCCATCGGTCCTGAGCTCAAGATGCTTGTCAGCACTGTGCATAGTTTCAGCCTTAAGGTTTTCCTCCTTCAAGGCCTCCAACTGTGCAGAACGGATTCGGTCAGGCAACGACGAATGAATGGTGAGCTGTAAGGCTCGAACACGACGAGGATTCGCAGACTCCTTCCTGCTCAAGGCGTCCGCCACAACGTTCGCCTTGCCAGGATGGTCTTTGATGGCACAGTCATAATCGTTCAGGAGTTCTACCCAGCGACGCTGCCGCATGTTCAACACCTTCTGGTCGAAAATATGCTGAAGACTCTTGTGATCTGTATATACTTCACACTTGGTACCGTACAAGTAATGTCTCCAGATTTTCAACGCAAAGACTACCGCACCCAGTTCCAAGTCATGAGTAGTGTAGTTCTTCTCATGAACTTTGAGTTGACGAGAAGCATAAGCAATAACCTTCCCGCGTTGCATCAACACACAACCGAGACCACGAATAGAAGCGTCACAGTACACAACGAAGTCATCCGTACCCTCTGGCAGGGATAAGATAGGTGCAGAACAAAGTTTACGCTTCAGCATCTGAAATGCTGATTCTTGTGGTTCATCCCAGTCGAACTTTCGGTCCTTCTGGGTAAGAGCAGTGACGGGTTGAGCGATCTTCGAAAATCCCTCAATGAAGCGACGATAGTAACCCGCAAGACCTAGGAATTGCCGCACCTCAGATGGCGTCTTTGGTGCTTCCCAGTCTTTAATAGCTTCGATCTTAGCCGGATCGACATGTATTCCCAGTTCATTCACCACATGTCCTAGAAATTGAACTTCTCGTAACCGAAAATCACACTTCGAGAACTTAGCATACAACTGCTCCTGTCTCAAAAGTTCCAAGACCAACCGCAGATGTTCCTCATGATCCGCCTTGTTCTTGGAATAAATCAGGATATCGTCAATGAACACGATGACGAACTTATCAAGGTAAGGTTTGCAAACGCGGTTCATTAAATCCATGAACACCGCCGGTGCGTTAGTGAGACCAAAAGGCATGACCAAGAACTCAAAATGGCCATAACGAGTGCGAAAAGCAGTCTTCTGAATGTCAGCTTCCCTGACGCGCAACTGGTGGTAACCGCACCGCAAATCAATCTTCGAATAGTAGCTGGAGCCCTGAAGCTGGTCAAAGAGATCATCAATGCGAGGAAGAGGATAACGATTCTTGATGGTCACTTTGTTCAGCTCACGATAATCAATACACATGCGAAGACCCCCATCCTTCTTCTTTACAAACAAAATAGGAGCTCCCCACGGGGAAGAACTCGGTCGGATGAAACCCTTTTCCAAGAGTTCCTGTAACTGGCTGGACAACTCTTGCTTCTCGGGAGGTGCAAGGCGATACGGAGCTCGGGCAATAGGAGCTGCGCCCGGAGTAAGATCAATACCGAACTCAACCTGACGATGGGGAGGAAGACCAGGTAAATCATCAGGAAACACATCAGAAAAGTCACGAACCACCGGAATATCCTCGATCCTCTTCTCATCGTCAGTAGAAACGTTAACAAGCGCCAGAATGGCCGAACAGCCCTTCCGAAGATATTTACGGGCTTTCATGCTAGAAATGATACTCAGCGGAGCACCACTTTTCTCGCCACGAACCGAAAGGATCTCTCCATCAGGGAGAGAGGTCCGAATAACCTTGTCAAAACAAACGATCTCCACGCGATACAACGATAACCAATCCATGCTGACCACGACATCAAAACTACCCAGGGGCACCGGCATAAGGTTAATGGGGAAAGACAAACCCGACAGTTCCAAGCGACATTCCCTAAGGGTGTGTGTCGCTTCGATTTTCTTACCATCAGCCAATTCTATTAAGTACTTAGCCTCTAAAGGTGTGGGTACTATATCTAGCAATCGACTAACATCCAAAGATACGAAACTCTTATCGGCACCAGAATCAAACAAGACAGAAACATAGCGATCATTAAGAAGGAACGTACCGGTAACTGTGTCTGGATCCTGCCTAGCCTCCGCAGATCCAATGACGAAAGCACGTGCAGTCCTGCCTCCGCCGCCGTTGTTCCCGTTACCGTTCCCGCCCCTCCCATTATCGCCCTGCTTCAGTTTAGGACATTCACGCTTAAAGTGTCCTGCATCACCACAGTTATAACACCCCTGCCTCCCCTGAGTCCCCTGAGCAGCAGGAGCAGGAGTAGCCGCAGGAGTCTGAGTTGGGGTGAGTGCCACCTTGCAATCCTTAGCATGGTGCCCCAACTGATGGCACGATGACAACGATCCCTATCACAACCCCCAGAATGGTGAACACTACACTTGTTGCACTTGGGATGCTTCCCAACATACCCACCCGTCTTCTGCCCAGAAGAAGACCCAGATGAATCAAACTTCCTTGTCGGCTGAGCTGGCACCACACTCTTCCCCACACTATCCCACTTCCTCTTGTTCCCCTCAACAACCTTCACAGCAGCACCCTTGGGTGGCAAAACGCCTTCTGCCACCTTCAGGTTAGTCATTCGATGAGCTGATCGGACAACTTCAGCAATAGTGGGAAGATTCCCAGCAGCCACCAACCCAGCAATCTCCGGCACCAGTCCAGACACATAGTGCTCAATCCTCCGGTACTCGGGTGTGTGCAAATCAAGGCACAACACCGCCAGCTCATTTCTCCTCACAGTGTATTCTTCGATCTCAGACCCAACCATCTTGTAGCTCCAGACCTCATGCTCTAACTTCTGTATCTCCTCTCTTGGACAGTACTCACCTCTCAACAGCTGCACAAACTCCGCCCAAGGCATAGCAATAGCCTCCCCCAATCCCATGTTCTGAGTAGTAGCATTCCACCACGACAGTGCAGGCCCCTCAAATGTCACGGTAGCATACTTCACCCGGTCCCCAGCAGGACAATTACACATAACGAACACAGACTCAACCTTCTCCAGCCATCGGAGCAGTCCCACCGCTCCCTCAGTTCCAGCGAAGTTATGGGGCTGACAGTCCCGAAACTTCTTATAGGAGCACTGAGGTGGGGGTGGATTGGAACCAACACCTGAAACACGGTACACGAGTAAAACACAAACGAAAGGTCACGAAACCCAAAAATGACGCAAGGTCGACAGAAATCAACTCACCATCCATGGCATGAATCCCAGCCTGGAAATTTGCCATAGCCATGTTCACTTGCTGCTGTAGCAAGTTGTTCAGTTCAGCTTGGGTCATGTTAATGTTTCCACGACCACCGCCTCTAGCACGACCACCACCGCTGGCACGGCCACCGCCGCCACCACGACGTCCACCACCGCGAGCACCAGACATGATCCAACAAATCAAGAAATCGAGGGATTCAGATTCACTTCCAGTGTCAACCATTAGAAATTTACAAGAGTTAACCTAGGGACAAATCCAGGACTATACATCCAAACTCGAAGTCCATCGGGATTTTCATGCATTCTAGTTTATTATTTCGTGTGCACCCGAAATGATAAACTGCTCTTCATGGTGCTCCAGGTGTACCCCTAATCTAGACCCCAGTCACCGAATATCGTCGCCTAATAACGTGTGACGATAGGTGCAAGTGTAAGAAGGTATGTGTGTGCTAGTACCAACAAGTCAACCCCTCCTTCTTCAATCCAGAAGAAGAAGACAAGAGTAGGTAAGAACCCAAATAAAAGCGGATGATGTAACGGAGAAGCATGATGATGATGTAAGGACACCCCTGACAACGCTAGTACGTATCCCACTAATAGACTCAAAGTATGTGACCGTCTAGTGTGTGCGACTCGGCTATAGACCAGACTCTACATGCATTCCTAGTTCACTATAACCATTGGCTCTGATACCAATCTGTCACACCCTCAAATTTCCACTTGCGGGGTTTTACCGTGAGGCGCATGACAAACCAGGATCCAAGTCAACAATCACAATAAACAACTCTATATGAAAAACTTAAAGAAACATAACCAACGATTTTATAAGCGGAAGCGTTTAAGTAGCATTTAATCAACTATACTATCATCCCAAAATTTTTCAAAACACTTTTTATTACAAAACGTGCAACTATGCCTAGACGCCAATGCAGACCCGTGCGCCTAGTTCAATTTGTTGCTACCTTAGCGACCTGAGAAAAACATGCCAAAAGATGTCAACATATAATGCTGGTGAGTTCACAGGTTTGTTCAATATGTTACCAAAACGTTACCATGTCCATACTATATCAATGTTACCAAGTACGCTAGCTAGGCGTATGTGTTATTACTACTACGATTGGAAATCATTACTAGACACGTTTAGCAATGTTTAGCATGTTTAAGCAGCCCGAATGTTCAGCATGATACCAATGTTCCTGTTCGAGACAATATGCACCCGCCCGGCCCTCCAAGCCGACGAGTGGGGCAGGTCACGCCCAATAGATCTATCCACATTTCCCCCGTTGTGCATTCCCGCACATTCATGGTTTCCCCCGGGACTTCCAAAGATCGTATAGCAATACAAAGTTAAAACCATAGTATGACATATGTTACCAAAATAGTTTAGCGCATGTTTTCTCCCCCAAAAGTTAAAGCAGTAAAAGTGGGGCCGTGAACTCACCTTAAATAGCGTTCTTCGGTTACAAGTAAAGATGTTAAGCCCTCGATAATCCCTCTACCGGAGATCTATCAAAATGTTCAGATAAGTGTTCCGACTAATAACCGTAAGGTTATCTAGTCCCCGATTGTCCAGATCGTAACCAAGTATGTTTTAAAACGTGTTTAAATGTTTAACCGACACACTAGACCGACCCGACATTCCGTTGGTGACCCATTACCCTAACTAATCAAGTACACATAGATTACACACAAGGTTCAAGCATAAAACACTTAGTTTGTATCAAAAATCCCATTTCTGCATCAGAACGGTCGAACCAGTCAGTTTTAAGTCTCCTTCGACCGTTTTCAGTCTCCTTCGCCCGTTTTACATTTCGTTCGACCGTTTGATGCCTCTTTCGCCCGTTTTACCACGTTCGCCCAACAAAAACCCAGGTTCGACCTTGGATTCCCTCCTTCGCACCTTCGATCGGTCGAAGGAGGCCAGGTTCGCCCCTGTGTGCAAATTTTCCTGAAAACGCTTCAAACACATTCAAAACGACTCGAAACATCATCAAACACAGCAGTCAAGCATGGATAACTTATCCCTACAAAACCCCACCGATTTCCCCCGATAATACGTCCGTTTCAGCCCTTTCCCAAAATGGTAAAGATTATGAAAACATCACTTTCATGCATGAATAATTTACCCAATTTGGAAACTTTTGAAATCGATTCATATTCAACTTGAAATGCTCAGTTTGTCGAGTGTTCGATCTTTTCTCATCAAATCTATTGATCATAAATATCATGCATCAAGTCTAGATTCGTTAAAACCCCTAAATACCCATAATATCATCATATCCAATCCTAACCCTAAACAACAATAATCTAGCATCAATAACAATCCTATATCATGTTTCTATCATAGATACAACAGCAAATCATTGAACAACACATAACACCACATAATACACAATTTACATATGTTATTCACCATGAAAACCTATGTTAAATGATAATGTTTTGATTTAGAAAGATGTTTAAAAGGTTTTTAATCATAAAAACACCCTTAGAACAGATCCGGACAATTAGGGTTAGATGAAAACGAATTAAGATGCTTTTAAAAAGGTTTAGGATTAAGAACACACCTTGGATTCTTGTTTAGATGTTGTAGATAGGTTAGATTATGAAAAAGAAGAGCAAAAATTCCTTCCTTAGTGATTAAGATCGTTTGAGAGCGTTTTGGGACGGTTAGGGTTTGTGAAATGATGAAAAATGACAAAGGTTGGTATTTATACTAATCCTCCTTCGCCCCATTTCAATGGTCGAAGGTGGCCTCCTTCGACCCTTACACAGGGTCGAATGAGCCCTGTCCTGGTCGAAGGGAATTCTTTCAATTCCACTTCCCAGGTTCGCCCATTTACAAAGGGTCGAACCAGGCAAATGTTCTCCTTCGACCACTCAAAGTGGTCGAACCAGAACTCCTTTTTAACTAGTTTTCCAGTTTGTCGTGTTTAACGCATTCTAACACATCTTAACACATAAGCATGCATCCTTAATCTATATTTGACATATTTAAGCATAGACAATCATTTACACATTATTTAAACACATCTATGTATATAATCCACCACACGACCCATAATCTACACATATACTTAATTAGTTCATGTAATGTCACCAACAACGGAACCCGGTACTAGTGTATTACCAAAACGACTCCCAATGATCCTCCAGATCATTGTACCCTGGACAATCCTAACTTGACCCGACTCAACTAACCCAGTTAAGTTCGTTTATAAACGTTTCTCGCTAAGGTAGACTTAGATGTTACTAATATGTTTAAGGCAAACATGCCGGGTGTCACATTAGTGTTCTTTCATGTGTTCTTGAGGATCCTCTCTTTTTGGATCTTCATCATCAGGATTGAATGTTTTTATTGTTTGATTCTAGAATGAATGAATAATGGATTAGTGTATTCGGATATGGGCTCCAGTTTGGATCTTTCATTCGAAATTCAAAATCCATCAATTGAATTTAAATGAGTTTCCTATATTGGAGGCTAATAATATAGAATGATTATCGTGGGTTGAAAGAAGGGAGAGATTAAAATATAGTAGAAATATTTTTAAATGGGTATTTATATAAGATATTCTAAACAAAAAAAATCCTTTTTTAAGTGGATCTTTCACTTATAATTTCTAATATTTAAATATGTAAGTAAGTTACTGACAAAGAATATAATTTTCATATTAGAAATAACGCAGACAAATTTTCTCAGAAGACAAATTTGAGATGACCTTTGCTACAAATTACTTAGGTAATCTCTTTATTCCATATATTTATCTATTTACATTGTTTAAAATATCTAATAGAAATATCCACATTTTAGTCTTTTTACTTTTTTTAAACAAAAGGAAATAAATGAGAATGAGAAAAGAAACTGACATAAATTTGAAACTCATTAAATTTCCTTATTACATTCAAATTACTCACTTTTTAAATTTAGTGTAATTTATATCGGTAATAAGTTAAATTTCAAATTTTGAATTTCAAAATTCAAATTAAAATTTAAAATACTTAAATTTGAATTATACAAAATTTCAAATTTTGAGTTTTGGATAATAATAGTAAGAAATTATACATAATAACTATCCTTTTAATTACACATTTAATAAAATTCAAAGTCTCTACATAAGTAGTGTCAACTCTCCAATTAATACATTAATTGATCATATTAATTGTGTTATATTATTCTAATATTAGTTTAGCTTATATTGGTAATCAATTAAATATCAAATTTTGAATTTCAAATTTCAAATTTCTAATTATATTTCGAAATGTTTAAATTCGAATTTGACAAAATATAAAATTTTGAATTTTGGTTAATAATAATAAGAAATTACACATACTAATTATCATTTTATTAACAAAGTTAATATGATTCAAAGTCCCTACATAAGTTGTGTCAACTCTTATTAATACATTAATTGATCCTATTAATTGCCATATATTATCCTAATATTAGTTTATCTTATATTGGTAATCAATTAAATAACGAATTATCAATTTCAAATTTCAAATTAAAATTCGAATTAGACAAAATTTCAAATTTTGTTTAATAATGGTAAGAAATTACACATACTAATTATCCTTTTAATTACACATTTTGAATGACTTAATCTTTAAAAAAATTAATTTTTTGAATTAAAGTTAATAATGGTAACCATTACACCTATTTATTATCTTAAAATTATGATTTCCTAATATATTTAAAATATGAAAATTAATAATTGTGGTTTTAACTTTCTCAAATTAATTATAAGTAAAAATTAAAATTTTAAATACTAGACTTAGAAATTATAGATTTTTGTTAAACTTTCAAATTTTGATTACTAGAATTTGAATTGATAGATTTCAATTAAATTAGTCACAAGTTAAAATTTAACAAATAATAGTTTTGAAATTTAACGAATACTTAAAATTAGATATTTCCTAATATATTTAAAATTTAACAAATAATCGTTTTTGAAATTTAACAAATAATAGTTTATTTATAAATTTCTTAAATTAGTTACAAGTTAAAATTCAAATTTTGAATACAAGAATTTCAAAATTCAAATTAAAATTTAAAATATTTAAATTCGAATTATAAAAAATTTCAAATTTTGAGTTTTGGATAATAATGGTAAGAAATTACACATAATAATTTATCCTTTTAATTATACATTTAATAAAATTCAAATTCTCTACATAAGTAGTGTCAACTCTACAATTAATACATTAATTGATCCTATTAATTGTGCTATATTATTCTAATATTAGTTTAGCTTATATTGGTAATCAATTAAATATCGAATTTTGAATTTCAAATTTCAAATTATATTTCGAAATGTTTAAATTTGAATTTGACAAAATATAAAATTATGAATTTTGGTAAATAATAATAAGAAATTACACATACTAATTATCCTTTTATTTACACAGTTAATATGATTCAAAGTCCCTACATAAGTTGTGTCAATTCTTATTAATACATTAATTGTTCATATTAATTGCTCTATATTATCCTAATATTAGTTTATCTTATATTGGTAATCAATTAAATAACGAATTATCAATTTCAAATTTCAAATTAAAATTCGAAATATTTAAATTCGAATTAGACAAAATTTTAAATTTCAAATTTTGTTTAATAATGGTAAGAAATTACACATACTAATTATCTTTTTAATTTGAATTTTGAATGACTTAATCTTTAAAAAAAATTAATTTTTTGAACTAAATTTAATAATGGAAACCATTACACCTATTTATTATCTTAAAATTATGATTTCCTACTATATTTAAAATATAACAATTAATAATTGTGGTTTTAACTTTCTCAAATTAATTACAAGTAAAAATTAAAGTTTTAAATACTAGATTTTGAAATTATAGATTTCTGTTAAACTTTCAAATTTTGATCACTAGAATTTGAATTGATAGATTTCATTTAAATTAGATATAAGTTAAAATTTAACAAATAATAGTTTTGAAATTTAATAAATAATTAAAATTAGAGATTTTCTAATATATTTAAAATTTAACAAATAATAGTTTTGAAATTTAACAAATAATAGTTTTAGTTATAAATTTCTTAAATTAGTTACAAGTTAAAATTCAAATTTTGAATACAAGAATTTGAATTGATAGATTTTAGTTAAACTTTATAAATATTTAAATATTAAATGTTCTATTTAACTATTTAATTTCGTATTTTAATATCTATAATGGTAACAATTAGACTTAAGTATAACATTTAATTCGAATTTTGAATGATCTGACTCTAATGGTGTCTTACTATTAACATTTTATCAAAAATATTTTTCATTACTATTTATTTTTTACTAGATAATACTCCTTAAATACCATATGATAACAAGATTCCAGTAAAGTTCCAAAGGCGTCAATTCCCAATATTCGTATGTTTCGCAATGACCACCGATAAAAGCCAAGGACAGTCTCTATCGAAGGTTGGATTGTATTTAAGAGACCCCGTATTCTCACATGGCCAACTTTATGTCGCATTGTCAAGAAATAAAAGCAGGGCAGAGATGAAATTACTTATACTAGATAGTGATTGGAATGTCAAGAATAAAACAAAAAATGTGGTGTATAAGGAAATATTTAGTGATATTTGAATAAAATGTGTATCCCTTTCTTTTGAATTTTAATAAAACATTTCTACTATATTTTGTTTATAGGTTTTACCGCTCAAAATAATTGTAAGTTGTTGAACCGCGTGTCAACGCGGGCAAAAGTCTAGTGTAGGATTAATCCATTTGCAATATATATATATATATACTAGTTTTTATCCCGAGAGCGTCCCGGGTTGAAATATCTAATATGACATAATAAAATATCTAATACGACAACATAATTAATGACTTGCCAATATATGATTAATGATTATTATTATTTATTTTAAACAAATCTCTGCCATAAGTTATCATATTATTATTTTAAAAAATTCATGGGTATCACCTAATCTCAGACCCGACCCAAACCCACATTTTTTTAAACTAATCCTAAACCTGACACAATACCTGTCGGGTTACAAAAATAGTCGTTTTTTTTCTCCGTTTTTTTATATAACACTATGGTACTCGTTGGAAAGATAATAAAACGCTCGTTAATTTGGTGTAATTTTTTTTCTTTAAAAAATCTCGTATATAAAAGATATTAACGTTTAAAAGTTACGGGGGAAAACATGAGAGAGAAAATAATAAAGATTTAATATTTACATTTAGTAGATTAGGTATTTAATAGATTAGGTTAAACCATATTTATTCATCATCATCATCATACTCAGTTAATCCCATCTATAGCAAAGCTAAGGTAGGGTCTGAGGAGGGTAAGATGTAGACAACCTTACCTCTACCCCTAAGAATAGAGAGGCTGCTTCCAGTGAGACCCCCGGCTCGATGTGGTTTGATATCAAGCCTTGGACATAAAGCACAAAACACTTAGCAATCGGGACAAACCCGATCGGTGCATGTACCCCTTTGTCTTTTGGCTATCAACGCCACCACATGATGCATGATTAACCATCAGTCGTTTTTAACATTATTTTCACGAAATTAGTAAAATAACGTTAAAACTAGTGCAACTTTACTTTTGCCCCCCGAGGGCCACACATATATACATTATATGCGCACACCGTAAGTGGGGCGTAAAGTTAAACCATATTTATTCCTTTTTTTAATTGGTCTAGAGTTGCCACATCACATCCTATGTGGCATATCTCAAATGAGAGATTGCATAATATTATGACATGTAGGATTATTAGCTTTGCAATATATATATATATATATATATATATATATATATATATATATATATATATTGATTTATAGGGTAAGGTTTTAGAGAAAACCCTAAATATTTGAGTAAACCCTATAAACCTTACCACAACCATTGATCAAGCATGATCAATGGTTGTGAAGCATGGTCCTACCTTCTCTCTCCATCTTAACTTTAATAATAGAGATTAAATGATATTATATTAGGAAAAAGGTATATTGGTAAATGGCAATGCACCTTCTCTCTCCATCTTATCACCTTCTCTCTCCATCTTTTCATCTTATCTCTCCACCTTTTCTCTCTCCCTCCTATCTCCTATTTTTTCTCTACCACTTATTTCACATATTAATTTAAAAGATCCAGATTTATTAATAACATATGTCACACGAGCCCTTTAACGCATGTTACTTGGTCTCTTCAAACAAACTCATTTCACACACATCACTAAGACGTGTAATTGGTTCAAATAATTATCACGTTAATTTTGGACTAGTATAACAACATAAAAGAACACATGTATATAAAAATTTATTGCAATCGACATTGAGTGTAACAAATTAATTTCATATACATCTAAACAATTAAAAAGATGATACAAAACTATCATAAACTAACAAAAACACATGAAACGTAAAATTATCCTTCATTCTTTAATAGTCGTCTTCGGCGTTATGCTTCATTCCTTATTAGGCATCTTCAGCTTCATGTTTCAATCCTTAGCATTCCATCTCTAGTCGATCCTTGTGCGGAGTAGCCGGCTTGAACTCCGGTGGTTGTTCATAGAACCTCCTACATTAATTATTTTTAACATGTGTTAGCATCACTAGAAAATGTTAACTGGGTCAATTTGGGTGTTAATTGGACATATACTAACATGTGTTAGCATCACTAACACATGTTAATTGAACCCTAACACTTGTTACTTAGGCATATACTAACAGGTGTTAGCATCAGTGACACATGTTAATTAAACCCTAACAAATGTCAACTAGAATAGATTCATCAGTAGGCACCATATACACCCTGTTTAGTATCACTAACACATGTTAATTGAACCCTAACACATGTCAATTGGGATAGATTCATCAATAGGCACCAATACAAACATGTGCTAGAATCACTAACATGTGTTAATTGAATCCTGACACATCAGTAAGAACCAATACAAATATTCAAAACCTTCACCAAAATCAAACCTTTTTATGAAAAGATATAAACAGTCAAGTTATATTTGAAAAAAAAAATTAGTGATATACCAAGTTATATTATGCAATAAAAACACATTACCCCAAGAAACAAAAAAAAAGTTAATTAAACTATTAGAAGCAAATTAAAAGTATACCAAGAAAATAAAACCCATTTGCTATTTAACACAAGTTAATTGGGATAGATTCAACTCCTAATTCATAACTAACAGACCTTAAACAAAAAAATGCAATAAAAACACATTTACCCAATTCAAAAAATATGATCTTTTTAACATCCAATCTAACATAACCAAAAAACTATTCAAAGTCAACAGTATCAAGACTCAAACTTGACATGCAATTTTTACTTTTTTTTCCTCCAAAATGTTATAATATCATAATTTTGATACAGTTACTTGTAGCTAATAATCATTTTGTGCAAAACCAAACACTTCTCATCACTTTTGACTTAAGATAAAAGCTCATTTGAATCTCAAAAGTCATACATGGTAAAGTTACAAAACAAAACCAATAATTTAACTAATCAACATCAACTAATATACTAATGTATACAAAAAAAACATATACAGGATCATACAGTGAATAATAATAAATCCCATCTCCCACAATCCAGATTCTTTAACTACCAAATTAGTTATAAAAATTCAGAGATCTAGAGAAACAGTCGATTAATAACATAAGCATAAAGATTGAAGAACACCAATGAAATGAAATGGAGAACTAAAAGAAATTACAGAGATATATAGTTTGATGCTTACGAGTGCAATCTGTGTGCGACGATAACCGTTTCTGCTGACAGAAAATCTTGAAAAGAGACTAACCATGTTTAGTACTTTGCTTTTGGAACAATTAAGGAATTAAGTGTCAGATGGATTAAGTTTCTCTCTCTAGAGAAACCAGAGATTGTATGGAGGTGACGATGGACAGATAGTAGCTTGCCTTGGTGGTGGTGGTGGTTGCTCATGGTGGTGAGATGATTGAAATGAGAGAGAATGTGGTGGTGAGAGAATGAGAGATAATGAGAGAGAATGGGTTTTATATAGGGAGGGGGAAATTATTTAAAATTGAAAAAGGAGGGAATGCTAAAATGACCTTTATAACCTTGATAATAAAATATTAAGAAGATGGTTAGGGGTGATGTGGAGCAATGTGAGCCTAGTATTGGGTTTACCATTTGAAGTTCAAAGTCCTCTTTCTTTTGCACTTACGTTTCTCGTATTCCATGAGACCGTTTAACCACTAATTACCATTACGAACTTAATGTTAACCCATTTCCTAAAACAACCACTTGAAACAAAAATCGAACTAATGCAATATCTTTACACTTATATTAATACATTTAATGTTATGTTACTATAAACTAAAGTGATCTAAAAACAATCGATTAAACACTAAAATACATATAAAACTAGCATATAAACATGACGTGTCCAATCGCGCAACATAAGGGGGAGTTTTTGACCTCGTTTTTCAGATCCTAACATAAAAACACGTTCTACATCATAAACAAGAGAAAATTCAATGTGTGTTCTTGATCTAAAACCTTTTTAATCATTTTTCATTCGTTTTTATCAAGCCCTAAGTGTCCAGATTTGATTCAAGGAAGTTTTTAGGAATAAAAACCTTTCTAACACCTTTCTAAACCAAATCTATTAATTAATAATGAGTTTTCATACAAAAATCCTTGTGTTAATGATGTTAAATGTGATGTTGTGTGTTATATGATTTTTGAATGATGGATAGATGATATATTAATGATCTAGGACTATTTTAGATGATGATTTATAGTTAGTATAGGGTGTAATTGATTATTGATGATGTTTCACCCATTTTGGGGGTTTTGTGCTAGATCTAGGGTTTGTTCTTGATAATATTGTTGATGATATGATTAGGGGTTTTCATATACATGATTAATCTGTGTATAATAACCTGTTTATGGGGTAATTTTGATAAGTTTACATTTTGGGTAAAGATTACATGCATTGATGTAACATTTCCATAATTTGCCATTTTGGGTAAGTTGTGATTTCTTCATGAAACGGACGGATTTCGAGACATAATTGGTAGGGGTTTATGGGGATAGAATAGATGTAATCGACTGCTGTGATTTATGATGTTTCGTGATGTTTTCGGACTGTTTTGCTGCGATTTTGTGCGTCTATTGCAGCAGTTGGGTCGAACTAGAAACTGGTTCACCCTAATGGGGGTTCGAACCAAAACCTAAGAGGTCGAACCAACTTAGTTCTTACCTGATTCGACCCCATGACTTCAGAAATGCGATTTTTGATGCAAACTAAGTGTTTTATGCATGATTCTTATGTGTAAACTATATGTACTTGATCAAATTGTGTAACGGGTCACCAACGGGATGTCGGGTCTGTCTAGTGTGTTGGGTCAATGTTCAAACACATTTTCAAACATAAGTAGTCATGACCTGGACAATCGGGGACTAGTTAACCTACGGGTTATTAGTCAAAACACTTATACAAACTTTATGATAGGTTGCCGGTATTTGGGACTATCTGGTGATGTCGGTAATCTATTTTAGAAGACGCAAATTAAGGTGAGTGTCACAGCCCCATTCTTTACTATTTTCATATCTGGGGGAGAAACATGCGGTATAAACTTACGAACTTTTAGACCAACATATTACATTATATCACATGGATACTTAGTGACATTACATCATTAAAGTCCTCCTAACATTTAGTGAACCATTAATATGTGGATACATAGCGGGGAAAGTGTGAATTGATCTATTGGGCCCGGCAAGCCCCACTCGGGTCGACTGGAGGTCGGACAGGTGCGTATTTGTCCTATATAACTTACGATACCGGGTGATGTCCGGTGGCGGGTATTGAGGCATTTCTGACGATCAGCAGTGGTTCATTGTAACACCCCAACCGATGGCGGAAACATCGGGATGTCACGTATTGATGATTGTTCAGTAGCTCATGGTGAATAATAAATTTTCATTAAATGATTTAAATGAATTACATACAATTGTTCTAGAATTTGTACATCAAATTGAATAAAACTATACACATATCTTCAAGCATCAATTCAAATCTTCAAGCAAATAGAACCTGAAACATGTTAAGTTGAAAAGGTTTTGGGTCAACAAAAGTTGGTGAGAATTACATAGGGTTTTGATAATTGAATACAAAATGTTGTGCAATTCATGTGTCATGTCAATCTAGTCCATATGTGAGAACATACTAGAAATAAATCGAGTGCATAATCAACCCTGATGACTGTTATAATATGATACATACCATACGCTCATGGTCCACTTGAATATGTTATACGATAACAAACACCCACGCTACCTTTGTAGGAGGCACGTATCCGGGTGGGATTGTCAGTCCAATAGATCTATCAATGTATACCGCCGGCTTGTACGGAGTTAATGATTATGCTAGAATGGTGCTTACTCTAATCATGCTCAAGACATAATGCAACATAGAAAACACATAGACACATTGATGATTGAATTGCATAAATGATGTTGTAACATGTTTCACCCCAAAAACGGTGATAAATAGAAAAGGGGCTATGTAAAACTCACCTTAGCAAAATGTTATGTCTCGTAAAAAAAAATAGAATAATGTGTTGTGAATGTATGCGAGGCGAATCCCAAAGACTCAACAACGTAGCTAGTCCAAATTGAAGAAAACGAAAAAGAAAGAATATCAAGCTTCCAATTCGCCAATTACAAGAGCTTATAATCAAAGCTTCAATTGTAGAAGTAATAGAATATAGAAGAAAGGTATGAGGGAAAGTTTAATCGGATTGAAACAATCGATTTAGAGGTGCAAAGTATAATGGGTCATAGGTGGGTTTTTATACTAGTTTTGGAGTCAATTAGCTATTAAAATTGGTCAACACCATAAAGTAAGGTTTTATGAAGAATTGACTATTTGAATAAGACTTTGACTGTTTGACTAAGACTTTGACTGTTTGACTAAGACTTTGACTAGGACTTTGACTATTTGACTCAAGGCTTTATTTAAAAAAAAATCTTGTATGTGAAAAAAAAAAGAATTTAGAATCATATTATTATTATTATTATTATTATTTATATACATTTATGTATGTATATAAGTTGTGAGTTAGGATAAATAAAGACTTAGGCACATTTGTATAATATTAATGAAAAATGTGTAATAATATATATATATATATATATATATATATATAAGGGCTTTTTATGTATTAAAATTTTGGGGAAAATTTTGCGATGTTACAGTCTCCCCTACTTTTAGGAACTTCGTCCCGAAGTTAAAAGAAAAACACCAGGTATACAATTGGTCGACTACCGAAAACCTTGATAAAATTTCTCACTACCTTAACGTACCTGTAAATTTATGATTACGTTCCGGACCGTAATTATCAATTTACCTTACATTAGGGTTTTGCGTCCTTTTATGACTCTACCGATTGTTGAGCAGGTTCGATAGTCTCCACCAGTCGTTGAGCAGGTTGTAGGGCCTCTCCCGACTGTTGGAAAGACATGATGACCTCTACCAATCGTTGAGTAGGTTGTTTGGTAGTCAACTAATTGTTGTACAAGTAAGCAAGTATGATTATAGATATAGCAATTAGTTCACATTCAAACAAGCATGCACTTAGATGTTATGATAATACTTGAATTTATTACTTGAATCAAAAAGTGTCAATACATAGAATTAAAACGTAGACATCATTCAAATGGTGGGGTTTGCTGTTAAGTAGCTGGAGGGTCTTGATCTCGATTTAGTTTAGGGCATCGGTTACGGAAATGATTTGGGTTTCCACATTCATAGCATTGACCATAGTTGTATTTACCAGGACGATCAAGATTAGTAACCTGAGCAGGGTTGGTTGGTTGGTATTAGGGTTTGGGGTCTCACGACATGTGTTGACCAGATGGCCATACCTACCACAATTGGTGCACAGGCGACACATTGAAACAGTGGGGTGATGTCGATTGCATGTGTTACACAATGGAAAGTTTCTTGTATAGGGTTTCTTGTTAGAAGCTTTTGTAGTGAGGTTTACATTAGGATCCCTGGTCTTGCGCTTATGGTTCTCGGTAGTTACCGCGGCCACAATACTTGTTTTCTTGCCTAAGGTCCTGTTCTTTTCGTGATTTCCAACGCCATTTCCATGGCCGTTCCCATTCATTTGGATGACTTGAGCCAACAAGTTAGAAACCAGTGTTGTGATTTGTTGTGCCATTTGTTGGGAAATAATCGCAGCCAGTTGGGCATCAACACCTTTGTTGTTTTTTGTTGTTGTTGTTACTTTCCTCTTGGTTTCCACCACTGTTATTGCGAGTGCTGCGACGTGGAGACATGATCTGTAAGGGACACAATGAAGGTTCAATGTGGCATGAAATGAATGAGGTGATATAAGGAATGTAATCATTTATTCATTAATTAAGACGAATAAACGAAAACGTTGACTTATCAAAGATTCCAGATTTTAATAACATATGAAGACATGCTTTAGCCTATAAGTGAACACTCATCCCGAGAATTCCCAGGTAGCCATCCGGGTCCCTCGTCTGATTGGGATATATGCGCAATGCCAGCCTAGACAGAAGACTCAGAATACAGGCGTTCACCCTTCCAGATTGCACGTGTTCGTTATTAAAATCTAGAACTTCGACGAGATCTCAAGGGGGTTCAGGTTAAACCTGAGGATTTTATCCTATTAGTGTAAGAGTAGATTCACTGATGGAGAGCAGCCTTCTTGTAAGGATGAAAGTAGGGATAAGAAGTAGGAGGGAGATAGAGAATAGCAAGTAAAAGAAGCATGTACTGGTTAAATCCTATGGTTATAGACTAGATTATTTTTCTAATAACCTAATTCCCTATAACCATGGCTCTGATACCAATCTGTAACACCCCAACCGATGGCGGAAACATCGGGATGTCACGTATTGATGATTGTTCAGTAGCTCATGGTGAATAATAAATTTTCATTAAATGATTTAAATGAATTACATACAATTGTTCTAGAATTTGTACATCAAATTGAATAAAACTATACACATATCTTCAAGCATCAATTCAAATCTTCAAGCAAATAGAACCTGAAACATGTTAAGTTGAAAAGGTTTTGGGTCAACAAAAGTTGGTGAGAATTACATAGGGTTTTGATAATTGAATACAAAATGTTGTGCAATTCATGTGTCATGTCAATCTAGTCCATATGTGAGAACATACTAGAAATAAATCGAGTGCATAATCAACCCTGATGACTGTTATAATATGATACATACCATACGCTCATGGTCCACTTGAATATGTTATACGATAACAAACACCCACGCTACCTTTGTAGGAGGCACGTATCCGGGTGGGATTGTCAGTCCAATAGATCTATCAATGTATACCGCCGGCTTGTACGGAGTTAATGATTATGCTAGAATGGTGCTTACTCTAATCATGCTCAAGACATAATGCAACATAGAAAACACATAGACACATTGATGATTGAATTGCATAAATGATGTTGTAACATGTTTCACCCCAAAAACGGTGATAAATAGAAAAGGGGCTATGTAAAACTCACCTTAGCAAAATGTTATGTCTCGTAAAAAAAAATAGAATAATGTGTTGTGAATGTATGCGAGGCGAATCCCAAAGACTCAACAACGTAGCTAGTCCAAATTGAAGAAAACGAAAAAGAAAGAATATCAAGCTTCCAATTCGCCAATTACAAGAGCTTATAATCAAAGCTTCAATTGTAGAAGTAATAGAATATAGAAGAAAGGTATGAGGGAAAGTTTAATCGGATTGAAACAATCGATTTAGAGGTGCAAAGTATAATGGGTCATAGGTGGGTTTTTATACTAGTTTTGGAGTCAATTAGCTATTAAAATTGGTCAACACCATAAAGTAAGGTTTTATGAAGAATTGACTATTTGAATAAGACTTTGACTGTTTGACTAAGACTTTGACTGTTTGACTAAGACTTTGACTAGGACTTTGACTATTTGACTCAAGGCTTTATTTAAAAAAAAATCTTGTATGTGAAAAAAAAAGAATTTAGAATCATATTATTATTATTATTATTATTATTTATATACATTTATGTATGTATATAAGTTGTGAGTTAGGATAAATAAAGACTTAGGCACATTTGTATAATATTAATGAAAAATGTGTAATAATATATATATATATATATATATATATATATATATATAAGGGCTTTTTATGTATTAAAATTTTGGGGAAAATTTTGCGATGTTACAGTCTCCCCTACTTTTAGGAACTTCGTCCCGAAGTTAAAAGAAAAACACCAGGTATACAATTGGTCGACTACCGAAAACCTTGATAAAATTTCTCACTACCTTAACGTACCTGTAAATTTATGATTACGTTCCGGACCGTAATTATCAATTTACCTTACATTAGGGTTTTGCGTCCTTTTATGACTCTACCGATTGTTGAGCAGGTTCGATAGTCTCCACCAGTCGTTGAGCAGGTTGTAGGGCCTCTCCCGACTGTTGGAAAGACATGATGACCTCTACCAATCGTTGAGTAGGTTGTTTGGTAGTCAACTAATTGTTGTACAAGTAAGCAAGTATGATTATAGATATAGCAATTAGTTCACATTCAAACAAGCATGCACTTAGATGTTATGATAATACTTGAATTTATTACTTGAATCAAAAAGTGTCAATACATAGAATTAAAACGTAGACATCATTCAAATGGTGGGGTTTGCTGTTAAGTAGCTGGAGGGTCTTGATCTCGATTTAGTTTAGGGCATCGGTTACGGAAATGATTTGGGTTTCCACATTCATAGCATTGACCATAGTTGTATTTACCAGGACGATCAAGATTAGTAACCTGAGCAGGGTTGGTTGGTTGGTATTAGGGTTTGGGGTCTCACGACATGTGTTGACCAGATGGCCATACCTACCACAATTGGTGCACAGGCGACACATTGAAACAGTGGGGTGATGTCGATTGCATGTGTTACACAATGGAAAGTTTCTTGTATAGGGTTTCTTGTTAGAAGCTTTTGTAGTGAGGTTTACATTAGGATCCCTGGTCTTGCGCTTATGGTTCTCGGTAGTTACCGCGGCCACAATACTTGTTTTCTTGCCTAAGGTCCTGTTCTTTTCGTGATTTCCAACGCCATTTCCATGGCCGTTCCCATTCATTTGGATGACTTGAGCCAACAAGTTAGAAACCAGTGTTGTGATTTGTTGTGCCATTTGTTGGGAAATAATCGCAGCCAGTTGGGCATCAACACCTTTGTTGTTTTTTGTTGTTGTTGTTACTTTCCTCTTGGTTTCCACCACTGTTATTGCGAGTGCTGCGACGTGGAGACATGATCTGTAAGGGACACAATGAAGGTTCAATGTGGCATGAAATGAATGAGGTGATATAAGGAATGTAATCATTTATTCATTAATTAAGACGAATAAACGAAAACGTTGACTTATCAAAGATTCCAGATTTTAATAACATATGAAGACATGCTTTAGCCTATAAGTGAACACTCATCCCGAGAATTCCCAGGTAGCCATCCGGGTCCCTCGTCTGATTGGGATATATGCGCAATGCCAGCCTAGACAGAAGACTCAGAATACAGGCGTTCACCCTTCCAGATTGCACGTGTTCGTTATTAAAATCTAGAACTTCGACGAGATCTCAAGGGGGTTCAGGTTAAACCTGAGGATTTTATCCTATTAGTGTAAGAGTAGATTCACTGATGGAGAGCAGCCTTCTTGTAAGGATGAAAGTAGGGATAAGAAGTAGGAGGGAGATAGAGAATAGCAAGTAAAAGAAGCATGTACTGGTTAAATCCTATGGTTATAGACTAGATTATTTTTCTAATAACCTAATTCCCTATAACCATGGCTCTGATACCAATCTGTAACACCCCAACCGATGGCGGAAACATCGGGATGTCACGTATTGATGATTGTTCAGTAGCTCATGGTGAATAATAAATTTTCATTAAATGATTTAAATGAATTACATACAATTGTTCTAGAATTTGTACATCAAATTGAATAAAACTATACACATATCTTCAAGCATCAATTCAAATCTTCAAGCA
This sequence comes from Ambrosia trifida, assembly GCA_028751855.1. Lineage (NCBI taxonomy): Eukaryota > Viridiplantae > Streptophyta > Magnoliopsida > Asterales > Asteraceae > Ambrosia > Ambrosia trifida. Next base: position 124,472,577 of record CM054128.1, on the reverse strand, counting down.
AATAGAACCTGAAACATGTTAAGTTGAAAAGGTTTTGGGTCAACAAAAGTTGGTGAGAATTACATAGGGTTTTGATAATTGAATACAAAATGTTGTGCAATTCATGTGTCATGTCAATCTAGTCCATATGTGAGAACATACTAGAAATAAATCGAGTGCATAATCAACCCTGATGACTGTTATAATATGATACATACCATACGCTCATGGTCCACTTGAATATGTTATACGATAACAAACACCCACGCTACCTTTGTAGGAGGCACGTATCCGGGTGGGATTGTCAGTCCAATAGATCTATCAATGTATACCGCCGGCTTGTACGGAGTTAATGATTATGCTAGAATGGTGCTTACTCTAATCATGCTCAAGACATAATGCAACATAGAAAACACATAGACACATTGATGATTGAATTGCATAAATGATGTTGTAACATGTTTCACCCCAAAAACGGTGATAAATAGAAAAGGGGCTATGTAAAACTCACCTTAGCAAAATGTTATGTCTCGTAAAAAAAAAATAGAATAATGTGTTGTGAATGTATGCGAGGCGAATCCCAAAGACTCAACAACGTAGCTAGTCCAAATTGAAGAAAACGAAAAAGAAAGAATATCAAGCTTTCAATTCGCCAATTACAAGAGCTTATAATCAAAGCTTCAATTGTAGAAGTAATAGAATATAGAAGAAAGGTATGAGGGAAAGTTTAATCGGATTGAAACAATCGATTTAGAGGTGCAAAGTATAATGGGTCATAGGTGGGTTTTTATACTAGTTTTGGAGTCAATTAGCTATTAAAATTGGTCAACACCATAAAGTAAGGTTTTATGAAGAATTGACTATTTGAATAAGACTTTGACTGTTTGACTAAGACTTTGACTGTTTGACTAAGACTTTGACTAGGACTTTGACTATTTGACTCAAGGCTTTATTTAAAAAAAAATCTTGTATGTGAAAAAAAAAAGAATTTAGAATCATATTATTATTATTATTATTATTATTATTTATATACATTTATGTATGTATATAAGTTGTGAGTTAGGATAAATAAAGACTTAGGCACATTTGTATAATATTAATGAAAAATGTGTAATAATATATATATATATATATATATATATATATATATATATATAAGGGCTTTTTATGTATTAAAATTTTGGGGAAAATTTTGCGATGTTACATTCATGACACTTTAGTATCATGTAACGATGTCTAGCTAACATCAGGTATAGATGTAAGGATTATTGGGTCTGGTTTTACAAACGTTACAAACTTTTACAAACTTTATCTCTGTGACTCACCGGCACTGTATGTGTTGACTAACATTGCATGTTTTCTCAGGTCGCTAAGGTAGAAGCTGGTCTAGTCGCACTGGAGTCACACTACTCTCATACTATCATGCATGTTTGAACTTTGTTTGGGTTTTAAACTACTTACATTGGATTTTGGTTTTGTAACTTAACTTTACTTCCGTTGTGGTCTTTTGGTGTTATGAAAACTTTTAAAACTGCGTGGTTGGTTTTATTATGTTATTTTCATATCATATAGTTGTCATTTATTGTGACCGTTGACTTGGATCCTGGTATGTCATGCGCCTCGTGGTAAAACCCCGCAAGTGGAATTTGAGGGTGTGACAAATAAAAAAAAATGGATTCTAACTAAAATCAAGTTATGAATTAAAACTAAAAGCACTTACAGGTGCATCTTCATCCATTGGCCAACTACAAAACAAAGTAAATCAAACACTATAAGTACCATTACTAAAATTTACAAATGAAAGGAAGAAAATTAGGGACATAGGCGACCAACATATTGGGAAACACATCGGAGAATACCTACAAATTGTGAATCAAGATACATCTAAAATCACATATTACTACCCTACAAATTTCCATTAAATCGTAGAAATGCCATACGCTAAGAACGTAGAAAATAAAAGAGCAAAAAATTAGGGCTAAAAAAACCATACTCAAATGTGGTGATGTTGTCGGAAAATCAAAATGACGATTGTCGATTCCTGATCGACCTGGTTTCGTTAAGGTGGAAGAATTTATACACATAGTAGCTGCATATAGTTACCTTCCAGTGGCTATCCTAGCTGCAAAACATATATCGACAATAACAGATGACTGGAGACCTTCCGATTTCAAGGCTGCACCACCATATTTTACCACCACGGTCTTCCCGCGGAACTTTTTGATGAAAGGCAGAGCTTCAGAGAGGATCTTGACCTGGGTTTGGGCAGGGGTTGTCGATAGAGTTTCGCTCAGGACTGATTGTGATGATGACTAGAGACATACTGATGAGAATCTTGAGGGCTTTTTTGTGTTAGGGTTTGAGAATGTTAATGTTTGATTAAAACAGGGACCAACAAGAAGGGTTTTTGTCGCCACCATATTTGTGTCACTCAACGACGTTACACGAATCGTTTAACATGATTAAAAACCAAAATCAATCTACAATACAAAAATACACAAAATTAGTGCACAAATAAAAGCAAATGCAATCAGAAACATATCCATATTAGAAGCATTATAAAAAAATTGACTCTTATATACAATTTTTAATAAAAAATGAAATTCTAAAAAATCTTTTGTTTGTTTATACTCTTTTTTGATCAGGCTCGAGCTCGATTGACCTATAAGAGCTCGAGCTCGATTGACTTATAAGAGCTCGAGCACGAGCTCGGCTCGTTTATTATCATTTAGTTAATACATTTAATAAAAATAATATAAATAATAGTTCGTTTAGGCTCGTAAACTCGATAAGTGAAGCTCGAGCTCGGGGCTCGTTTTCTAAACAACTTTAAATTAGTGGTAAATATTATTAAATATTAAAAAAACTAATATTACACTATGCTCGACGAGCCTAACGAGCTTCACAAGCAAGGCTCGAGCTCGGGTTCGACAAATAAACAAGCTTTGTTTTAGGCTTAAGCTCGGCTCGATAAGGCTCGGCTCATTTTGTAACGCCTCGTTTCTTTCTAGTGTTTGAAATGAAAATAATAATGTGTTGTAACACCCTTATTTTTATAAATATTAAATAATGTTTGTCATAATATATGTTTATATGTACATGAATAAATATCTATATGTTTAGAAGTAATGTTGTATTATTATAAAGAAAACGATGTAAGATTTGCAAATGACGTAAAATAAGAAAAAAATATCAATGGACATTTATATAAATTGAATTTGGAAACAATGCGATTATCAGTTTCTTTTTTGTATTACGTTTTTAAAGGAATAACAATTAATATAATAAATTTGATATGTTTTAATGAGATAAATTAGTTGGCGAATTAGTTTAACTTCAACTTTTAAGACATGGATTTCCAAATTGCTATTTAGTACTCCACCATGATTTAAGGTTTCAATATATGTTTCCCATCAATTCTTTGTATAAAAACATCTTATAACCCTAGTTAATGTAAAAAAAATGAAAAGAATTCACTTGTTTTTGTGGTACAACACAAGAAACTTTCCTGCCTACTGGTTCGCTAAAACAAAATTGTTGATTTCGGAAAACTTGGTTCATTGCTTGGGGTTTGTTTTGATTATCGCGCAAATTGATATTAAGGACGCACGAGTTCAATTAAATCGAATTCAAGCCTTGTTTGCTAGTACATTCGTAGTGAATTTTATGTGAGTATATCTTTCCCATTTTTCATTTTACTGTTTGGGCTACTCATGTACCTTATGTCAAATTACTATTTCTTTTCACTAAGTGCAATTCTCATGTGTGTTTGCTTCGTGTTACTTTGTGTATCTATGACTTGTCAAAATCATTAACCGTTGCGGCCTAGCATTTCAATGAATAGTACTATGATCTTACATGCTTTGGATAACCCAATTAACATACAATATGATCAGCCGAAATCATAAATCACATCACAAACAATTAACAAGAAAAAAGATGCAAAAACCTTGTAAGTAGATATAAATCAAAACACAAATCATACATACTCAGGTCTTACATGCTTACACGAAATCAAACGCATATACCATCATCCATATGTTTCATACCAAATCATCAACTTACTTCAAACTTAAATCTAAATCTCTCAAATGTGATATCATAAACTTTACTAGCTACTTTTTCATACCAAAGACAAAGGTGTAGGTGCGTTTGTTGCAAAATGTATTATCCGGATATTTTCCAAATCCTTTCTTGTTTTCATAGTAGGGATACTCCCACACGGGAAACTTAATTTTTTGAATCCTAACAAGCCCATGCAATTTGGTGATTTTTTCAACATTCCAAAGGCCATATGGCCAATTTGTATTTTCGGAGAAGTGAATTTCACCATGAGATGGGTGTATCATGTAGCATGCATTGAACAAAAATTCACTAATGAGTTTGTTGATTTAACCTGTAAAATAAAATACATATGTTAAGTATTTATATTATGCTTAACTAAAACAAAATTGGGCTAACAATTATTTAAATGAAGAAATTGGGTTAGCTTAGCGCTTATCCTTAGTTCATCGTATAAACCTTGTTTTGTTAAGCTTTATGTGACTAACCCTCTGTTAAGTTTTATTTCATCTGCCTCTTTTAACTGTTATAATCATTATTATTACTAGTATTCTGAATCAAAATAAGATTTAATCACATGAAAGAAGGTAGTAACTAATCTTAAACGTTTAAAGGAGGTTGTGTTTGCCACTAATCTTCATCTAAAGAGCCTGTCATAAGTCCCTAGACAATACATTTCATATACAAAACCCAAAGTCGATATTCAAAATATAAAAAACGATTTGAATCACAATAACAACCCGAAACACACTTAATAAAAACATAAAACCCGAATAATACAACCATAAGCCCTAGGGGTGAGGGTCGGTTCTTGTCGTATGCTCACCCCTAATAAGCCCTATTAAATCCAACAACATACCTAAGTCAAAGTATTTAAATTAAAAATGGAAAACTTACACTGTATGGAAAACGAAATCGCTTGTTCAAAACAAACTGCAACATATACCAAATCACCATGTATCCACACTCCCAAGACCCATCTTGTTGTTTACACTGCATTGAATTATAAGAAAAATCAAAATAAAATAATCACTTAATTGTATATAATACAAGAGAATCAATCCATATTTAGTGATAACAGACCCGAGCCATCGTCCAAGTAAATCCACCTCCAAAAGAAGATTCAATTGCTCTTGAAAGAGGATAATCATCTTTAGTCTTGTTGGCCCTAATTGAAGTCGAATCCAAAATCCAAACACTGCGTTCCATAGGAGAAACGATAAACAAAACCCAATGTGCGCTACAAAATAAATGTTATAAAAAACTAGTAATAAGAAAAAGGTAAACTCAGTTGAATACACTAAGAAACAATACTATATATTACCTATTGAAAAATGGAGCAAGGAAATATTTTGTGCCCTTATTAAGTTTGTAGAAATTTGTCAAGTGTTCTTTAACACTCGCGAAATTGCTCTCGCACTCATCCCCCGTAATTTTTTGAATATTGAAATAGCCAACTCGAGGTTCTTGTGGAATTCTTTTGCAAAATACTTGGTCATATAAATACCTAATGTCAAGAAAAAAAATACAAGGTTAAAATTCAATTGTATTCAAAGATAATATTATTGCACAATATAAAAATACTAATAAAAACTTACATTTGACACCAATGTAAAAAGCTAGCCTCAAGCATCCCATTCGCTAAAAATTGTAACACCCCCTCATATTCGATGGATTCAACTTGGATATCGAACACGGTCTTGGGGTACATCCCCTTAGGCACATTAACCTCAACGCTCATCTTGCCATCATAGTGATCTTTTAATTGTGCAGCCAATGATCCAATATTTTTAGACCGCATATTCTCGATCTTCCACAAGATAGCCTGTATGTCTTGTTCAAGCTTTGACAACTTCAGAGCGTGAGGTTCTTCAACAAACTACACAATTTAACAATCAATTTTAAGAGTATATACATATATGTAACATATTCGAGTTGTTTATTACCATCGCGTCCAGTCTTTCTGACTCGTGTACATCATGTTGATCCGAAAAAAATTCACCTGAAATAAACTACATCAATTAAAAACCTGATTATTTGTACATATAATATATATCTTGAGACTTTGAGTTGTTGATTACCTCATCATCAAGATTTTCTATACTAGTTGGATCAATACGATAATGCTGAGTGGTGTTTACTTCATCATCGGGTTGCTCAAACTACAAGAACAAGCAAAATTGTTATAATACAAAATAAAATTATATACTACCTGGACCAAAGTAACTAGACCACTAACTTGTGGTTCATAACAGGGGACGTCGTCGACTTGTGTCAAGTGTTGGTTATGGGAAGTTGTCTCTGTGTCCAAAAGCTACGATTAAACAAACATACGAGCATAAGTCTTCTTAAAAGAATAAAGAAAGTCATATGTAATTAATAGTTTATGATACCTTTATTGCAAAACGTGGCCATTGAATGTAATGACCCCGGGCATCACCTAGATCTTCAAGCTCGTCATAACATGAAACTAGAGGAAGAGGACTGCACTCGTAACGTGGATCGATGCTATCTACTTTGACTTTTACATATCCCTCTTCCATTTGTTTATCACCTAACATCGTATGTGAAGTGGGATACACAAAGCCTGAACCAACTATTTTTTCTTTCTTTGAGGCGCCCAAGAATAACAATTCACATTCGACATGCTTCTGCAAAATGATACAACATTTTTAAAACAATATTATATGTTAAATAGTGTATAAATATAGTTACCTCGATAGGTGGATAATGAATATGGGATCCACCAGACGCATAAATCGTGTCATGAATACTAAGGCTGGAGTCCACCCCTCTATAATCAGACTCCCTTATCCTTTGAGTGGTAGACACGTCATTTTGATTTTGTTGTCTACCCCGTTGAAAGAATCCTCCGCAAACCTTCGTGCGTCCTGTATACAAGAATTTTTATAAATTAAACACAACTATTAAATCCAAAATTCACTATATATAATATAAAATATTACCTATAATTTTTGAAATCGTACGTGTTCGCCCTCCATGCTCAGGTCCAAGTAACCTACCTAGTGGATCCTCCACCCCAGAAAAATAACTGCCATCTGCCTTCATTTCTACTTCGAATTCGGACTATTTAATATATACAATTGTTTAAACAATTTGACTGTAACATATCAATTAAATCAATATATATTTACTTACTAGTTTAATAGATTCTTCCTGCGCATCTTTTGAAAGAAAATACTTCTTAGTTTTCTTGTTTTTTCTTTGCTCTAGCTGTGATCCACCTTTTAGAGCGCCAATCTTGAATAGTTTTGAGATATTCATACACTGGTACAAGTTGAGACCATGTGGAATCAACATGAGGCTCCAAAGCCGCATACCCGGAGCGTTCTAAGCAAGTATGGTATTTGTTCTTCTTTGCACTTGCTTTCGCCTTTTCACTTTTTTTCTTCACATAAATAAACAAGTTGTTATGATCTAAACAATCATAAATATATAACAATAGTATCTAGAATAATAATAATAATAATTATAATTATAATAATATAAATAATTAAATCACATATACCATAAATTCCTCGCTACTCCTTTGTGCGACAAACGTTTCCCCGTGTTCTGATTCGAGATTTTTATACGTCGCAAAAGGAGTTAAATTTTTCCTTACATATTCTGTTGTAAGGATACTTCGCCAATCTGTATGACGTGTTTTTGCATTGCGAAGTGCCGATTTTTTTAGTGCATCGCCTTGAATACCCCATTGTTTCTTGTATATTCATAAAACAAAAAAGTTAACATATATGAATTCATGTTCCTAATAAATTACAAATATATATATATATATATATATATATATATATATAATACCTTAATCTCCATCCATAGAGCTTCCCATTTTTGACGTCCAAATTCACGTTGTGGAATATGATAAGAAAAATCTGATTTCAATTTCACTCCTAACCATGTACTGTAGTCATTTGCATTCTTGCCAATCGGTTGATTATCATGGTTAAACTGAATTGTATAATCACAGTCTTTCTTTGAGAAAGTAGCGGGCCCACGTTTCCCTCTCCCACGTTTAGACATTTTACATACTAGAAATAAAAAACAAATTAACAAAAGAATATCTACATATTTTAGTTCACAATATATTGACTTATGTGTAGGCTAAATATGTACATATTTTAGTTCTGTATATTGAGGTATGTCTTTAATAGTGTTGGGGTTTATTGGTTTGGGGGTATGGATATGAGGAAATGGGGTTGGTACCCATTCAAGTGGGAATGCCTCAAGTTAATTGCAGCCAGCCCCTGGTTTTCCAGAGAAGAGAATAGGATATCTTGGACTTATTTTGCTTCTAGACGAAAGACAAGAAGTTTTGATGCTAGTCACTAATTCATTAAAGCAGTATGCACATACCTTTCCACTTCTTATTAGAGATGGCAATTTCAACTCCTATACATATGAGTGGGTTAGTCCGGGTTATTGCCCGGATGGGTTAAATACCGAAATTTAGCTAAAAGGAAAATGGGTTGAAAGCTCAAATTGCATTTCTAGTTCTTATGACCTCCTAAACTGTTTTATTTTATAGTTAGATTTGTAGTAACATAGTTATTGTGATTATACTGAACACATTAACTATTTATAAAAAAAATGGACGAAAAATGTTTCAAGCGAAGCTAACCCGACTTGACCCTTTTCGATCCATACAAAAAACAAACTGTTATTAGCCCGAACCTGTTTTGACATGTTACCCAACCCGCCGATTTTCTCAACTCTACTTATATAATATATAATATATAATATCCAAACAATCATCATCGCCTCATAAAAAAAGGTAAACATATGACTAAAGTCAGGCAATGACCAAGAAAGTCCCAACCAAAAAAAACTAATCTATATATATTTTGCATACAAGGGACCACATGAGATACTCATAAACCGACATAAAGGACCACACATGCAATTATATATCTAGCAAAATCCAACATATGTCCAACATAATAATGAATTTTATTCAAGAGTTAGCAGTAACATGAACAATTTAAGAAGCTAATTAGATAAAGTTAGGATTTCTTACCAAGGGGTGTACGGTGGCAACAACGATGATGGTCTACAGTAATGACAGGATTCTTATCTGATTCTTTGTATCTCTCTCTTCGGATGAAACGCGGTTGGGGATGAAACACGATTAGGGCGGGAGAATGAGGAAGTGGTGGTAAAAGTGGATGGTTTTGTGGGGAAGTTGCCAGATACTTCGGGAGAATGAATTTGTAGGATGGCATTAGATAACAAATATAATCTTTTATGAAGGTAAGTTTAATTTTAAACTTATACAAATATACGATGTGTTAAATATTGAGAGATATAATCATATAAAATATCTAATTTTAAAGAATATTGTAGTTAACATAATGCTTGGAATCATAAGAAAGTACTTTTTATTTTTTATTAGTATTAGTATGAGTAATTATTTTTAAAAAAGATAAACATATCCATTTATAATTACTTTAAATTTACACACACACTAGGGGTGTGAATTTTCAACACGACACAAAACTAACACTAAATTTGCAGGTTTGGGTTTAGTCTAAATGTAACACCCCAACCGATGGCGGAATCATCGAGGTGTCACGTAGTGACGATTGTTCAAAAGCACATGGTACTAACATGTAAATATATTATTGAATAATTTAAATTGTCTTACATGGATGAAATGGAAAAAATACATAAGTCTGAACAAAACATGAAATTTGAAATAAATTATTAAAGGCAAGCACTAAAATCCAATGCTATGGAACTAAGATCAAACTGCACCTGAAACATGTACAAAATAAGTTTTGTCAACATATGAAATGTTGGTGAGCATTCCTAGTTTTAATACATATAGTAAATTAGAAAATGTTATACAATTCAAGTGCAAAGCTACAGTGCAATTATGTAAACTATTTATCATACAAATGAGCGAAATCAATCATGTGACTGTATAAATGTACTAAATGAACGGCGGTGTACTTATCCAATAAATGGATAATAACTTAACAATGACCACGGATTCTCCGATGAAAAAGGGGGAGAATCAACCTAGGCGGGTTGTCAATCCAATAGCGCTATCCAATGTTAAGGTCGGTTTGTACATGTTAATGATTTCACTAAGTACAAATGTATTCTACATGTAATGTCTAAGCATAAATCACGTTTGTAAGCAAATGCACATAGTACTAGAATTGTATTGTAAAAATGTGAACTTGTATTTGTAATTTGTATAAGTGTACATGTAACACCCCAAAAGTGAATAAAGACAAAAGGGAGATAGGAAATACTCACATTCGCCAAATGACTAGATGACTAAGCGAGCGTGAAAATGCGAGCAATCCAAAGATTCAACAACGAAACTAGTCCAATTTAGAAGAAAAGAAACCGAATAACGAAAAATATCGAGCTTCCAATTCGCCAATTACAAGAGCTTATAATCAAAACTTCAAAAGTAGAAGTAATATACTCTAGAAGAAAGGTATGAGGGAGAGTTTAATCGAATTGAAACAATCGATTTAGAGGTGCAAAGTGTAATGGGTCATAGGTGGGTTTTTATACTAGTTTTGGATTCAATTAGGCTTTAAAATTGGTCAACACAATAAAGTAAGGTTTTAAGATGAATTGACTATTTGACTAGGATTTTGACTAGGATTTTGACTAAGACTTTGACTAGGATTTTGACTAGGACTTTGACTAATACTTTGACTGGGACTTTGACTGTTTGACTGTCTCAGCGGACCGCGAGAGCTAAAAAATCAATTTTTCTAATTTAATCAATTTTAAGTTATGGACTTGTTTCCTTCGATTTGTAAGTTGTTTTGGGACCGAAAATTAAGGGCTTTGAGTATCAAGGTCTGAAACATACGTGCTCGGGTGTAGATGTGAGAATAAAACGTGCATACTTTTACTTAAAAAAAATTATAAGTTTTATTAAATTGTGAATTTTGGTCCATTAAAATACGAGGGTTAAAAATGAAATTTTTGAAATAGTTGAGGAACCAATTATGCACATTTATGAAAAGTGAAGGGTGCAGGTTGTCACAGTCTCCCCTACTTTAGAAAATTTCGTCCCGAAATTACTTTCAAGTGAAGGTTTCCATGAAACAAAAGACATTTGTAAAAAGGTAAGTAGATTTTAAGAAATGCATCAGCCATGATTTGACAAAGTTTGAAGTAGTTGTTTAATACCCAAAATACGAGTTTGAAAATCCTTAAAGTTTGACCCAAGGATAGAGAATTAAGAGTTTATAATGAGCAAGGTTTGGGAAGAGTATGTAACTAGTAAGGGCAGGGCAGTGTTATAGTAGCTTCCCTTACTTTAGAGAAGTTTCTGACCGAACTTTATTAAGGACATGCAACAGGATTTCGACTAACAGAGAGTGTAAGAGTATACAAAGTTTGTGTTTTCTATGTGGATGGTCCAGAGAAAGACTCTAGGAAGTCGAATTGAAGCTCGGGCAAGAACATTCTTATCGAAAATGCTAGCTATTAGTCAACGATCTAATAAAGAGATAGTAATGGGTAGGTTCTTGGTCAGACTCCTAGTCCGCTCCCGCAGTATCGCTCGTGCTTATATATAGGGTGTACCGCAGCTAACCCACCACACTACTGATACTTTGGACTCGTACTGATTGTCTACCAATAGCCTAAGTAGAATCACACACCACCCCCATGTACCTGTAAATCCATGATTGCGTTCCGGACCGTAATCATCGATTTACCTTACACTAGGGTGCTATGCTTTTCCATAACACTAACATAAGTAATACAAGAAACAATGCGTGCAACCAAAATGTGTTAGTAGTAGATACTACTCAAGTATAAGATGCGGTTATAGGTTCTTCCCCTTTCAGGTTCACCATTTAACCGTAATGAGATTAATGTGTAAGTATAAGACATGATTAGGGGTTCTCCACCTTTCGGGTTCACCCTTAACCAATAAATTTCTGTTCACATCATTGGGCTCTAAACAACCATATTTATAAACTCTGAGGATTACACCGTTCCCCTCGGGTTAGAGGAACACTCTGAACCGAGTCGTACATGGGAACTGGCTTAGATCTCATACGAGCTATCAATTAGTATGTTTGTTGGCCATGATGATGAACAAAATAATGTAAGGTATAACAGGGTTTTGCTCACAAAAAAAAAATGCATACCAAATATGCGTTCATGTAAGTATATAAGTATAGCATAAAATTTCGATTGAAAGAAGAGCATAATGTAAATCGAGTAAATCGCACAATTTGCACAAAATGAAAGTAAACGAGTTAAATTATTGCTCAAAACTAGTGTTGTATGAATAACTACTAATAACTAGTGCGAGAATAGTTGCGAATAACGCGTGAAAATAACTACCAACAAAAGAATAATACAAAAATAATAAGATAATGTACGAACGTAACTATAAATAGAATGGTGTAAAAAAATAATGAAATTTACTATAAATGAAAGTGCGCAGAACAGACGTATAGTCTACTGGTATGAGGATAACTTTTTGGAAACCGAAGAATGTTTTAAGTTCAAAACAGGTTCACTTGAAAAGATTTTGTAGGTACACATTTTCATGTGTTTACGAGAAGTCGAGTTTGAAAAGTGTTATAAGGTATATTATTAGTTGCAAATTCCTCCCGAAAACATATATTGGATACGTTATATGAAAACATGCAGATTTACATTTGATTTGTAAAATATGCAATGCAAGTTTATAAAATGCAAGATGAAACCATTTCATGAAGTGTGTGTAAATCTAATGTGTTTCGAAAGACCAAGATTTAAAATGATGTGAAGGTTGTGAATGATCCCAGATGCCTTGACGAATTTTGGAAAATAAATTTTTCTGTATTTAAACATTTCTTCAACTTGTGGGTTGAAAAGTCGGAAATTTTTAATTGTTATGAAATGTTGAGAAAATCGAAGTGATACCTGTTAATACTGGGTAAACTTGAAACCTTTTAAAATTTCAAACTTTTACGAAATTTATACATTGAAAGATCATTTATTTGCAGGATCGTTAAGGCATCTCTTTAGGCTCATAGCTAGCTATTTGTTTCAAGGCACAAGGTGTCTGAAAAGTGTGTTCTAATTTGGCGAATAGGCTTTGTGAATAGACTTATAGAATAAGTTGTCAAATTAATCGTTTTAGAGAGTAGTGTACTAGTGCGTATCATGTAGGTAGGCATTTATGTATGAGTTTAGTCTGACTAAGAAGTTCTAACTAATGGTAGTTGGCTATGGCTTAGGAGACTGGGTGAAGCAATTTTAGTATTAGGTATATGAGGATATATTGTGACTTCAATCAAGTAAGTTTGTAAATATGAAGGTATAAAACAGGTTGAAATAATAAGTTTGGAAAAACCATGTTCATTTTTAACTGTATGATAACGCAACATTCCTAAAATCAGGACGTGATCAAAGTTAAACACGGAGTTTAAAACTTAAGTCGTGGGTAAAAATGTTTTAACGCAAAACAAGTAATACCCTATAGTGTAAAAATCATGAGCATAAGTGAAATAAGCTTTAATGCGATAATATATTGAACAAAAGTTTTAGTAATGATGATAAGGGATTCAAAAGCGAATGATCAATGAATAATGGCATATGAAACATCAAATGATTAAATGGAATCTTCAAATGATAAACAAACATAAATATCAATGATATAAAACAGTGGAATTGTTTCCATAGGAAACTTTGACCAACTCAAGTATTTGAAATTTCCTAGTGACTTGTGGAGGCGTACTTTAGCCTATAAGTGAATGCTCATCCCAAGAGTTCCCAGGTAGGTATACGGGTCCATCGTCTGATTGGGATTTATACGAAATACCAGGCCTAGACAGAAAACTCAGGATACAAGCGCTCACCCTTCCAGATTGCACGTGCCCTATCACTAGTGAATTCCAAAACTTTAGCGAGATTAAAAACAAGATGCAAAAATAGATCCTTGAGATTTGGATTTCACTCCTGACTCAAAGATGTATTTCAAAATTGAAAACGATTGTGGAATGAAACCAATCACTAAGTTAAGGATATCACTTCCGCTTAGAGGTTAAGTTCATTTTTGAAAGAAATACTCTTTGAGGTGTGGATGTCACTCCTATCTCAAAGATATATTCCTAAGATAAATAACATATAGAGGAGTGAAACTAATCACCAAGGTATGGATGTCACTCCTAACTTGGTGATATCATTTCGTTTGTGAAATACAAGTGTCTTCTTCTCCAAGCAAAATATCGAAAGAATAACGTGAAAGAACAATAGCAAAAATATCTTGAAAGAAAATATAAGAATAAAGAGAAATATACACGAGAAGACTCTTTAATGTAAGCTTAGTTATAGACTAGGCTAAAAGGCATTCTAATAACCTAATTCCCTATAACCTGGCTCTGATACCAATCTGTAACACCCCAACCGATGGCGGAATCATCGAGGTGTCACGTAGTGACGATTGTTCAAAAGCACATGGTACTAAAATGTAAATATATTATTGAATAATTTAAATTGTCTTACATGGATGAAATGGAAAAAATACATAAGTCTGAACAAAACATAAAATTTGAAATAAATTATTAAAGGCAAGCACTAAAATCCAATGCTATGGAACTAAGATCAAACTGCACCTGAAACATGTACAAAATAAGTTTTGTCAACATATGAAATGTTGGTGAGCATTCCTAGTTTTAATACATACAGTAAATTGGAAAATGTTATACAATTCAAGTGCAAAGCTATAGTGCAATTATGTAAACTATGTATCATACAAATGAGCGAAATCAATCCTGTGACTGTATAAATGTACTAAATGAACGGCGGTGTACTTATCCAATAAATGGATAATAACTTAACAATGACCACGGATTCTCCGATGAAAAGGGGGAGAATCAACCTAGGCGGGTTGTCAATCCAATAGCGCTATCCAATGTTAAGGTCGGTTTGTACATGTTAATGATTTCACTAAGTACAAATGTATTCTACATGTAATGTCTAAGCATAAAGCACGTTTGTAAGCAAATGCACATAGTACTAGAATTGTATTGTAAAAATGTGAACTTGTATTTGTAATTTGTATAAGTGTACATGTAACACCCCAAAAGTGAATAAAGACAAAAGGGAGATAGGAAATACTCACATTCGCCAAATGACTAGATGACTAAGCGAGCGTGAAAATGCGAGCAATCCAAAGATTCAACAACGAAACTAGTCCAATTTAGAAGAAAAGAAACCGAATAACGAAAAATATCGAGCTTCCAATTCGCCAATTACAAGAGCTTATAATCAAAACTTCAAAAGTAGAAGTAATATACTCTAGAAGAAAGGTATGAGGGAGAGTTTAATCGAATTGAAACAATCGATTTAGAGGTGCAAAGTGTAATGGGTCATAGGTGGGTTATTATACTAGTTTTGGATTCAATTGGGCTTTAAAATTGGTCAACACAATAAAGTAAGGTTTTAAGATGAATTGACTATTTGACTAGGACTTCGACTAGGATTTTGACTAAGACTTTGACTAGGATTTTGACTAGGACTTTGACTAATACTTTGACTGGGACTTTGACTGTTTGACTGTCTCAGCGGACCGCGAGAGCTAAAAAATCAATTTTTCTAATTTAATCAATTTTAAGTTATGGACTTGTTTCCTTCGATTTGTAAGTTGTTTTGGGACCGAAAATTAAGGGCTTTGAGTATCAAGGTCTGAAACATACGTGCTCGGGTGTAGATGTGAGAATAAAACGTGCATACTTTTACTTAAAAAAATTATAAGTTTTATTAAATTGTGAATTTTGGTCCTATTAAAATACGAGGGTTAAAAATAAAAATTTTGAAATAGTTGAGGAACCAATTATGCACATTTATGAAAAGTGAAGGGTGCAGGTTGTCACACTAAACATGTTCGGGTCAGTTTCAGGTTGAATCTATCAACCCGTCAATTCACAAACACAACCCGTTTAACACCGCTAATATATACACATACATTTACTATTTACTATTTACTTAACACTTAATATTTTCTGTTACGTAAAAATTAATTTTAAATCTAAAAATTATACCTTCATTTTTATCAAACTAAACATTTTAAATAGAATATTCATATAACATATATAAAATCAAAAGGAAACCATAAAAAATACATAAAAATACTTGTCAATTGGGTCAAGTAAACTTTAGCCACGTCTTTTGTAATGCCTTGTAGATCTTGAGCCGAATCTTATTTCATAATCCTACAATTATCCAAAAAAAAGTGTATAAAAATTGTAACAGTTGTATATACACTAACAAAATACACACACACATTTCAAACCTTGATCATCTAGTTTGACGTGGTGGATCAACATATATCCCATCAGTGTGGTCAGATCGTACATATGCGGCATCATCAATTGGATCATCTAATGGTTGTATACCAACGGAAAACGGTGGTAAGTCGTCAAAATGGTCGTATTCTTCCTCATCGACTTTATCAACACCAAGGATACGTTGTTTGCCTTGCAATACGATTTGGTATCTTGGTTTGCTTGGGTCATTTACAAAGAACACTTGCGTGCATTGTGAAGCGAGAATAAATGGCTCGGATGCATATCCATTTGTTGCAAGGTCGACAAGCGTAAAGCCATATTTGTCAACTTGAACACCTGTACGGTTATTCACCCACTTTCATTTGAACACAGGGACAGTGAAAGTTCTGTAATTTAGCTCCCAAATTTCCTGGATGACACCATAATAAGACTCTTTAGCGATTTCTAACCTTATATTATGGTTTGTCCTATCGAATCGGTTTGTTGTTGCTAATACTATAACTCCACTATTCTGCATTGTACTCTTCTCATGTTGATATTTTGTGTAAAATGTATACCCATTGATGAAATACCCTTGATACGATTTTACTTTAGATTCTGGACCTCGCCCCAGTTGTTCCACAGTTGTATTAACAATCGACTGACCATCAGTTACCTTCTCTTTTATCCATGAGGAAAATTCATTGTTATGTCTAGTTTCATGCCACATTTTGCTCTTATTCGGGTATGTTGATTGTAATAACTTCAAGTGTTCGTTGACATATGGAGCAAGACAAGCAGAGTGTTTTAGGACATAGAAATGTGCAAGTTCTAAACTATCGTTAGTTGGGGTTAACCTTTTCATACCGACACCTCCTTCCCCTTGAAGTTTATCAGATTGTCGAGATTTTGGCAAACCAATACTTTTGACACCTTCCAAATAACTTGTACAAAATTCAATCACCTCCTCATAAGCATATCATGTAACAATACTACCCTCAGGCCGATTATGATTTCTTACATATGATTTTAAAACACCCATGTATCTTTCGAAGGGGTACATGTAACGCAAAAATACAAGACCACAAGCATTGATTTCTCCAACAATATGAATCACTAGGTGAACCATCACATCAAAAAAGGATGGCGGGAAGTACTTCTCTAGTTCACAAAGCGTGATGATAATATCTTTTTGCCATGCATCCAATTCCTGAGGATCAATAACTTTTGAGTGAATCTTGTTAAAAAACAAACAAAGTTTTGTGATTGTGTGTCTTGTGCTCTCTGGTAGTAATCCACGGATCGCAAAAGGAATCATATGTGTCATTAAAACATGACAATCATGAGATTTCATACTAAGTAGTTTAAGGTCTTTCATCGACACCAACCTTTTCGTGTTTGCAGAATAGCAAGATGGAACTTTAATGTCATGTAAACACTCACAAAACTTTGTTTTCTCTTCCTTTGACATTGTGTAACACGCAGGTGGCAGATAAATACGATTACCTTTTTCGACAGGGGCAAGCTCTTTGCGTATTCCCATTTCTTCCATGTCTTTACGGACATTGATACCATCTTTAGTTTTTCCGGGAATGTCTAATAATAAGCCTAGCAAGCTATCACATACATTTTTTTCAATATGCATGACATCTAGGCAATGTCTAACTTGTAAATGTCTCCAGTATGGTAAGTCCCAAAATATTGACCTTTTTTTTTTTTCCAAATACCTACTTTCTCACTAGGATTACGAGTTCTTTTTCCCAAAACACGAGTACGAGGTCCTTTTTCCAAAACGGTATTTAGATTTTTAACTCGTGAAAATGCATCAAAGTTCTTTGGTTTCCTTGAGGTCTCGATACTTCCATTAAAATCATCTGTGTTATTTCGAAAACTATGACCAGTTGGAAGGAATCTTCGGTGTCCCATGTATACCGTTTTTTTACAATGATTTAACCACACTGAACTTGTCTCATCTTCACAAACAGGACAAGCTTTCTTACCTTTCGTACTATATCCAGACAAATTACCATACGCTGGAAAATCATTTATGGTGCAAAAAATCATGGCACGCAGTTTGAAATAATCCTTTTTATAAGCATCATACACGTTTACACTAGAATGCCATAGCGTTCTAAGATCATCAATCAACGGGGACAAATAAATGTCGATGTTATTACCAGGTTGTTTTGGACCCTGAATCAACAATGTCATCATTATGTATTTTCGTTTCATGCATAACCACGGAGGAAGATTGTAGATGCAAAGAAGAACCGGCCATGTACTATGACGACTACTAGCGTTTCCGAAAGGATTAATTCCATCAGAACTAAGCCCAAACCTTATATTCCTAATCTCGTTACCAAATTCTGGATATTTTCTATTAATATTTCTCCATTGTGGTGAATCCGCCACATGTCTTAATTTTCCATCCTTTATACGTTCATCTGAATGCCAACGTAATAATTTTGCTTCTTTCTTATTCGAAAATAATCGTTTTAGTCTCGGTATAATGGGAAAATACCACAATACTTTAGCCGCTGGTCCATTTTTCTTCACATCATTATCATATTCACTAGTTTTACTTTTTCTCTTGTACCTTGATTCATAACAAGTAACACATTCATGTTTGTTCTCATACTCATTTCTATATAACATGCAATCATACAGACATGCATGTATTCTTGTAACTTCAAGCCCCATCGGATTCATCATTTTTTTTTCTTGGTAGAACGAGGTTGGTAACTCATTACCTTCCGGAAGCATGTCATGCAAAACAACTAATAGATCTGTGAAACTTGTATCACTCCATCTGTTTTTTGCTTTCAAGTTAAACAAGTTTAAAACTACTTCAAGTTTTGAAATCTCACAACCACTATATAATGGTTTTTCTGCATCTTCAAATAGATGTTGTAATTTTCCTTTATCATCATCTTCATCTTCAAAACCATTCTCTAAGTCCTTAAACATGTCATCTAAATTGTAATCATTTAGGTCATCTTCATTAAAATTGTCATTATTTAAATTGTCCCCATTTAAGTAGTTGCCATATTCCTCGTCTAAATTAACCGATGTTGTGGCACCATCGTGTGATTCCCCATGCTTTGTCCAACAAGTATAACTAGGCATAAAACCATTTAAGATCAAATGATACTCTATATCTCTAATATTTTCATATCTTTGAAAAGTTTTACAAATCACACAAGGACACCAAATCCATTTAGACCCAACATTTATCCGATTAGCTTCAGCAGCCTTAAGAAAAGTAGAAAGGCCTCTTGTATATATTTCAGAAGGACGGGCACTTTTGTACATCCAATATTCTCTACCTTCCATCTGAAAATTAAAATAATCAAATAAGTAACATGCAATTTATGTACGGGTTGTTAACACGTACTCTAAGGCGGTGGATCCTAACCCACTTTTTGAATATTCTATCTCATATGTATACACTTTAACGGGTTGACTATTTAAGAAAAAATCGGCAGCGCTTCCCCGTAACTCCCCAAGTATGCAGATAAACCGCAAACCCGAAGGAGTAGGGGAAACGACTATCGATTTTTCTTAAATAGTTAACACGTTAAATGTATACACATCCTAATGAGATAGAATATTCAAAAAGCAGTCCCAACGGGGACAATCCAAAATTTATCTCTATTAGATAATTTTGGACGGGTATATACTATAAAAGGTTTATTTTCGATGCATACATCGGCTCTAACAATCCTGTCTCCGTCTACCAAAACGACCGGAAATGTTTGAAAAAAGGTAGGCATATGAAATAGATTAAGAAATAATATATATATATATATATAATACATATACTTATACACATGTACAAACACACATATTCTACATACGTAATTGATAATTATTCAAGTAATAAATAAAATTAAAATTTACCTTTGATTATTGGCAGAATACCGAAAAGTAGAAAATGTAACATATACCAAAATATAATCAATCAATTAGTGATAAAAAGTAAAGAATAGTTAAATATATGAGCAATAAATGTGACAAAAATCGATATACCTGTGATTAATTTTTTTTTTGAAAGGTATACCTGTGATTAATTGATGGAGAAGAATGAATAGAACTAGAAACAATCAAACCATTAAAAAAGTAAATGCCAACAGAGGAGAGAAAGCAATAGATAGGAATTGAAAATTATTCGTTTATTGTTGGGAATTATTAGAAGAGTGGGATTTAAAATTTATTGTTGAGAATTATTAGGGATTTTTTTAACTTATTTGGTTTTTATGCGGTGTTAGTTTCAATGAAAAAATTCATATTTTTCTAGGCTACCTCCAAAATTGGCCCAAAAAAATGTAATGTTTTGGGCGTTCACTATAACCGCCCAAAATGGGGCTTTTTAAAGCTATTTTTTGTTTTTTTGGCTATTCGTTGTCGAGATGTTAAACAAAACAATGTTTTAGGCGGTTTATGTTATGAACCTCCCAAAACAAATTGGTTAACTGCCAAGAATCTTTTGTTTTCTACTAGTGGCAAATTGATATTATGGACGCACGAGTTCAATTAAATCGAATTCAGGCCTTGTTTGCTAGTACATTCGTAGTGAATTTCATGTGAGTATATCTTTCCCATTTTCCATTTTACTGTTTGGGCTACTCATGTACCTTATGTCAAATTACTATTTCTTTTCACTAAGTGCAATTCTCATGCGTGTTTGCTTTGTATTACTTTGTGTATCTATGACTTGTCAAAATCATTAACCGTTGCGGCCTAGCATTTCAATGAATAGTACTATGATCTTACATGCTTTGGATAATCCAATTAACATACAATATGATTAGCCGAAATCATAAATCACATCACAAACAATTAACAAGAAAAAGATGCAAAAACCTTGTAAGTAGATATAAATCAAAACACAAATCATACATACTCAGGTCTTACATGCTTACACGAAATTAAACGCATAAACCATCATCCATATGTTTCAAACCAAATCATAAACCATCATCCACTTACTTCAAACTTAAATCTAAATCTCTCGAATGTGAAATCATAAACTTTACTAGCTACTTTTTCATACCAAAGACAAAGGTGTAGGTGCGTTTGTTGCAAAACGTATTATCCGAATATTTTCCAAATCCTTTCTTGTTTTCATAGTAGGGATACTCCCACACGGGAAACTTAATTTTTTGAATCCTAACAAGCCCATGCAATTTGGCGATTTTTTCAACATTCCAAAGGCCATATGGCCAATTTGTATTTACGGACAAGTGAATTTCACCATGAGATGGGTGTATCGTGTAGCATGCATTGAACAAAAATTCACTAATGAGTTGTTGATTTAACCTATAAAATAAAATACATATGTTAAGTATTTATATTATGCTTAACTAAAACAAAATTGGGCTAACAATTATTTAAATGAAGAACTTGGGTTAGCTTAGCGCTTATCCTTAGCTCATTGTATAAACCTTGTTTTGTTAAGCTTTATGTGACTAACCCTCTGTTAAGTTTTATTTCATCTGCCTCTTCTAATTGTTATTATCATTAATATTACTAGTATTCTGAATCAAAATAAGATTTAATCACATGAAAGAAGGTAGTAACTAATCTTAAACGTTTAAAGGAGGTTGTGTTTGCCATTAAACTTCATCTAAAGAGCCTGTCATAAGTCCCTAGACAATACATTTCATATACAATAATTGTGCACTCTCTCTTGTTTTACTTTTTTGTTCTTTACCAAAACCGTTACTAACGGTTAGGTTTGGTTTTAGATTTGATGGGTTGACTTCGGTTTTCAATAATAAAACCCGTTATTAACGGTTTATCTTAAAAGTCGTCAAAAACGAATCGTGAATACCTTGACAACTTATGCAAGAACATTCACAAAAAAACATCATATTCTGAAGCCACTAACAACCCATGATTTGTAAAACATTTAGGAGATTAACATGGATTACGTGGGTACGTATCGCTTAGCTTGATAGAGAGAAGTTAACTACCCATATAACATCCGGATGCGAATCAGCCTTATGGACACCGCAGTGTGGACGATTGAAGACTATACGGTCGTATAGCTCCACATTTATCTCAGGGTTTTTTAGCAAATTCCTTGCATCAACAGAGAAATGTATTTTTGCACCATACTTGATAGCTACCGAAATATGGCAACGTGCATCCTTGTACATTTCCTTAAGTCAGCTGATAAATAAAATTCTATTTGTTAGTTATAAATGACAATATATGAACTAATAATTAATTGTTGGATTTAGACTTTGCATCAAATGGAAACAATATCATAATTATCACCTAGGGAATCAAAACTAGTTGCAACAATATTTGTGCATCTCCTAGCCTCTTGCAGCCAAGCTATGAGTAAAGGTGTAGTTTCCATCACCAACAATAAGAATTTTTTGACTTGATGTATAAGGTGGTTCTACCATAGTAGACATAATCCTTTTTTCTCCTCTCATCCTCTCTCTCATTTAAGCGCCTAAGTTCTTCCACACTTCTTTTGCGACCTATTAAAAAAAACAACCAAGCCCATGAAACTGACTCGAACTAACTAACTATGAAACCGACTAAAACCGTAGGTTTAGCACCGGTTCGCAACCCGGCCTGTAGGTTGAAACCAGAGTTGAAACTTAAAACCATTTAGGCAAATTAAAACCTGATGAAAACCGATTCTTCTTTGCGGCCATTGCTGACCACTTCATTGGCGCTTTCATCCGCACTTCCATTGGGGGCCACATCATTGGCTGCATGGTGGTGGCAGGAGGGCTGAAAGGGTGGAACAAGAAACGAGGGATTCTTCCGAGTGACGATATGTTTTCAGAAAGATCAAACAACAAACATCTTTAATGATTCACATTATAGAATAAATTTAATGGTATGTTGTACAATGAGATTTAATGCAATATGTGTCCCCATAATAATACGTAATTATGTAAGGAATTAATCCACTTGAATCACCAAAAATCAAAAGGTCTCCGCTGAATCTGAACATAAAAATCTCCATATAAAATAACAGACACACAACCATGACTCGTCCGAACGATGTGTTCCTGAAGAACAATTTCACAAAAGTGTAGAATAATAATCACATAATTATATGGAAACTAAGAACTTCTTATATTATTTTGAAATACATTTACACGTACATATCATTGTTAACATATTCATCAATCATTTCTATACATTTTATTAATCAACTTACATATTTTTATCAATCATTACCAAAACTGGGAAAAACAACCTTGAACCTATTGGGTATCCAACAAATCATCTAAAATCAAATAAAAACAACAAAGAAACCAATCTTTAACAACAATAATCCAAGAAACGAAGTGGGTATGAAAATAATGATCTAAAATTCATTCTATTATACAAATCTTGAAAAAAAAAATGTAAAAAAATGATACCTTTCCACCAAGAAAAGGATTTTGCATATCAACGGCTATGGAATGGGTACCCATGACCTCTTGGTCTAGTGGTATGGTGTCCCCCCTTACAAATGTAAGGTTGTGGGTTTAAATCCTTGCAAATGCAAGGTGAGTTGAAATAAAGGTGTAATAAAAATTTGCCGTTCAAAAAAAAAAAAAACGGCTATGGAATGGGTGATTATTATTCTGCACTTTTCCTAGTACCCAGAACAAGCTATTAGCGAGGATCAAAATGGAAAGTTTTCAAAAAAAAAAAAAAAAAAAAAAAAAAAAAAAAAAAAAAAAAAAAACCTCATTACACATCTTGGGTGAATAAATAAAAAGCTAAGCACAAAAGCATGCAACCATTGTATCAACAAATGTGGCAAGCAAATAGTTGAAAACCCAAGAAACGGTAGAGATCAATCTCACCCTTTCTCGACCGTCTGCAAGCAGCTAAAACGGTAGAGAGAGAATGAAAGGACTAGTGTTGTGGAAATGGTGGTGTTCTATGTAGAAAAGGTAGTGGGATGCAGGGCCGTCTCCGAGTAATATCTAAATGTTTTGGGCCCGGGGCAACTAAAAATTACCGGGCCCATATAATTTAAACTCAATCATCATCATATATATAAAAACCATAATACGACAATGTTGTTATAACAATCATCAAAACAAAAGTATGGTACCAAAAGGATCTAAATTTACCTACTCAAGCGAATCGCACGGATCTAGCGTTTTTTGAAGCAAACCTCTCGTTTTCAATAGACCGGATTGGTATTTGTATTTAGGAGAGGAAATATTATTAGGTTGTAGCCCCGTGTATTATACGGTTGTTTTAAAACTTGGTTTTATGAAGTGGAAATATTATGAGATAAGGATGGAAAAGATAAAAAATTTGGTAGCATTTAGACAAACATTCGAAGTAAACTTTTTTATATGGCTTTTAAGTTAGTTGAGACATAGTGCGTCTCATATGAAGTAATTAGTGCCTTTAAAATTTTTAAAAAAATGAAGTAATTAGTAACTAATATGGGGAACATCATTTATTAGGTGTTACATTATATTAATATCAGTTCATCCACTGAAACAAAAAAATTCTAAATTGAAATCGAACCCGAGGCATCAACTTTGTAAGGAAGCATAAAAACCAACTAGGCTGCAACAGTTTGTGTTTGATCTTCTTTTTACTTATTATATATCTATATATAATATAATTATTTTTTAAAGAAAAACAAAACTTCGGGCCCTCGGGAAACTCGGGCCTGGGGCCGTCGCCCTCGTCGCCCCATGCCATAGCCGGCCATGGTGGGATGGAATTTTAGAGATGAGGAGGTTAATTATTTTACACAGTTTTAATCTTAATGAAGAAATCCTAAAATGTTTTCATATGAGTGATCCAATGTCACACTACCTAATCGGCAGTCCTAGCCAATGTCTGTCCCCGACTACGTTGTTTTAACCGGGCCCGCGCTGGTGTATCAGACTTGGTTACGGTGTTCCCGCGAACACCGTACTGCCTCCACACGAGTTTTCTCGTTGGAGTAATAGCGAGGTGAAAACCGGGGTGTGGCTCAGAATCAAATGCTCCTTGGTGCTTTTGTCAATATCATTGCCCGGATGGTGTAGAAAATAATGAAGAGAGTGGGAATCGAACCTGGGTCACAAGGAACACCAGGTCTTTTCCTAACCACTACCTCATTGGCTTCTGGTTTTTTATGTGTCTCTCGTTGTTTCATACTTAATAATGAATACTTATTTTTTAAATAAAAATACTTATTATATCATTAACCAAATTAATTTAATATTAAACTAATTATTATTTTCTAAAATAAACTTATATTTTATACTTAAAATGTTGACCAAGTTCAAAATTTTATTGATTAATATATTAAAAATGTGACACCCGGCATGTTTAGGTTAACATTTTATAAAACACACAAGTCTACCTTAGCGAAAAACGTTTTCAAACATACTTAACTAGGTCAGTTGAGTCGTTATGATGGTTCCGGGAATCATCGGGAGTCGTTACAGTGATCCACGGGATCATTGGGAGTCGGTCCATAACCATGTGAACACGGATTGGTGATTTGTAGAATCGCCGGGTTTAACGTACACACGCGAGTCTCGATTCCCGGGAATTGGTGATCGGATGTGAACGTGTTAGTTATCATGCATTATGTGTTTGTAATCATTACGTGACTTGTCGGTATGTGAATACGTGTTTATATGTGTTAAAATAGTGTTTAACGCGCCAAAAACCCAATATGAGGATAACAGGCGATTGGGGGATGGGCATTTGGCCCAATTGCTAGTATTATAGGAAATTGGGAGCCAATTGCTAGTATTATAGGCAATTGGGAGCCAATCACTAGTTATTATAGGTTATTGGCCCCAGTCACTAGTTATTATAGGCGATTAGGCCCCAATCACTAGTTATTATAGGCGATTGGGAGCCCCAATCGCCAGTTGCAGGCTGTAATCACTGGTTCTGTTCTTGACGACTAGAAACGCCTATAAATACCACCCTTGACTTGTAAAACATCATTTGTGCAACCCTAGACGTCCCATAACCTCTCTCAACCTACAAACACCCTCTGGAACACGATTTTGCACAGAAACCTACCTTTCCAAGCTTTACAACTAGTTAACTTGCAAATCCAAGGTGTGTTCTTCATCCCAAACCTTTGTAATGTTATTGTTTTGCTCCCTAAAAGTCCAGACCTGATTTCTAAACATTTGTGTCTTTGAAAACTTATTAAAATCGATTTCTAAACAAACCCAAACCTTCATACTTGTCCTATGTGATGTAATCATGCAATGATAGGATTTTGATTGATAAAACATGATGATTCTTGTGTATTTGATATGTTTCTGAGATAAACAGGTTGTTAGCATGGTTATTGATGAGTTTGCAAGTTCATAGTTGTGTATTATTGATAATAGGCGTTTTGACCCGTTTGAATGATTATGAAGGATTGATGATGATATGATGCGTTTTGTTGATTGTTTGAGGTTAGTGTTTACTCTAGGATGATGCTAGAACAGTAGGATAATGTTGGACAACATCGTTATATGATGAAATCTGGATAATTGCTATTTAGGGTAAGTTTTGCATGTTGATGTGATGTTTACATGCTAAATATGCTATTTTGGGAAACGCTTGCATTCGGGGCTGTTAGAATGATAATAAATTGAGGGGGTTTTGCTTGGAATTGGTTGGTTAATAGTTTAGGATTGATGTTGGGTGTTTATACATGTTTAGGATTTGATTTGGAGGGTTAAACGCGCGAAAAAGCGGAACAGCTCTGCAGGGGGCGATTGGGGAGTCCCAATCGCCTGTTTGAACTAGCAATTGGTCCAATCGCATGACATTAGGGGCGATTGGGCTCCTAATCGCGTGTACAACATGCAATTACAATTCTAAATGCTAGTTTGGCCATCCTAATCACTAGTTGACTTTCCTAAATGCTAGTTTGACCATCCTAATCACTAGTTGACTTTCCTAAATGCTAGTTTGACCATCCTAATCACTAGTTGACTTTCCTAATTGCATGTTTGATTTCCTAATCACGTGTACTGCTGTTTTATGTATATTTTGACATCCCGGAACATGGTTTGACACCTAGGAACATGTTAGGAACCCCGTGACATGTCTAATAACTTGGTAACACGTGTTCGGACTTGTTTATGCATTAGTTGGGCGTTATGCTAGACATAGTAAACTTTTGCGCATGTTAAGTGTTTAATTGCATATATTGCATGATATCTTGTATTTAGCTAACACGTGGAATGTCGGGTCACCAATGGGACGTCGGGCCTTGTCTGGTCTGGTCGGTTTAATGTTCAAACATGTTTTCAACATACACGGTCACGGTCTGGACAATTGGGGACTGATTAGCCTTCGGGTTAGTAGTCAACACACTTATGTAAACTCATTGATAGGTCGCCACTAGTTGGGGCTATCACACGCGTGTCGGATTTTTCTTAACACATCAGACGCAACCTAAGGTGAGTTCACGGCCCCACTTTTATTAGTTTTGTTTTCGGGGGAGAAACATGCTTACACACTTTTAACACATGATTTCAAGTTATACTATGGCTATCATTATATTACTATACAGCTCATTTAAATCCCAAGGAAACAACTAATACGGGTATGTAGCGGGGAAATGTGGATAACGCTATTGGGCCAGACAAACCCCACTCAACGGATGGAGGCCGGGCGGGTGCATATTGTCTCAAACACACAGGGCCTACCGGGGATGACGGTAGTCCGAGGGGTACCAAACAGTAACAAACACAGTCAATAATGGTTTCAACCGTAGTAGTAATTAACTTAACGCCTAGCTAGCGTTCACACAGCATAGTAGTAACGGTAACGGTTTTCAAAGGATTTACGAAACGCTTATTACAACATTTTATGTTGACATCTTTTTGGCATGTTTCTTAGGTCGTTGAGGTAGCAGCATCGAGTCTAGGCGCACGGAGTCACACGGCTTCGAGGATTCACTTGCATGTCTTTTAGTACTTTCAGACTTTTATGTTTTACTTATGGTTTGTAATAAAGTTTTACGCTTTCGCGACGATGGTTAGATTTTTGAAAACTTAATGGGCAGTTTACGTTGTTTTTCGTATCATACAGTTGTCGTTTGTTGTGACCGTTGACTTGGATTATGGTTTGTCACGCGCCTCACGGTAAAACCCCGCACGTGGAGTTTGAGGGTGTGACAAAAAAATAAAAGAATAATGATGATAATTATTTTTATAATTGATTTCTAAAAAGAAAAATATTTAATATAGTTGGATTGTAAGACGTATGGTAAGAATACAATAAGTTAAATAACAAAAAATGAGTGATATTAAAAAACAAAAGTTAATCCTCAATTTAAAGAAATAATGTTTTAAAAACTAACTTAATAAAATTTAAAATTGTCACGTCATTATTTATTTTTCTAAATATATATTTTGACAATTGTATATGTTAATAAATTACACTATATTTTATTTGATTACTATAATACATTGGTTTATTCAAACTTGCAATGTATATGTTTTTTTGAACTTTCTAATTGTTTACTATATAATATAATATTTATCAATCCATTTAATAAACAGGGTTGTAACCTACTGTTTGTCACAATCTACATACTTAGGGGTGCAAATGAGTCGAGCCGCTCGCGAGCTACTTGAGCTCGGCTCGGTAAAAAGCTCGAAACGTGTAACGTCCCGTTACTTTCTAGTGTTTGAAATGAAAAAAATAATGTGTTGTAACACCCTTATTTTTATAAATATTAAATAATGTTTGTCATAATATATGTTAATATGTACATGAATAAATATCTATATATTTAGAAGTAATGTTGTATTATTATAAAGAAAACGATGTAAGATTTGCAAATGACGTAAAATAAGTAAAAAGGTCAATGGACATTTATATAAATGGAATTTGGAACCAATGTGATTATCAGTTTCTTTTTTGTATTACGTTTTAAAGGAATAACAATAAATATAGGTAGCAAAATTCTTCATTTATTCAAAGTGAAATACAATTGTCTCAAATTGTAAACTACAAACATAAAATATTTAAATTTTATTATTAGGCACTAGGTCCAAGGCCTAAGCGTGAAAGCATGATAACTCAAGTTGTACCTGAAACAATTACAAAATAATTTTGTCAACACATATAATGTATTGGTGAGTACATCCATTTGGTACATATAGTAAGGAAAAGTTAGCAATTCATGTGTTGTATACCGTTTACAATTATGTAATAAATAGTATCCGGGTCAAAATTGTAACATTTGTACTTTTCGTATTTTCTGTTCTAGTCCTTGTATTCTTGTATCTTTCCATTTTGTACCCTTGTAATCCCGAGCTTATGATCAATGGAAAAGTATTTTATCAATTGCATCTAATCTTAATCTATTTCATTTATTCTATAAATTCTACTTGACGCAAACTTTATATAACGTCGCGTGATTTTTAATTTTCTTGTATTTTAAATTCTATATTTAACAAATTTTAAGTTCGCCATTATCCGCTTCTTGTATGTTACTCCTACCAATTATTGACGAGTCGTCGTTATAATTTATCCTATTCAATTTAGACTTTATAACAAGAAACTTATTTAGTTAAGATCTTAATATATATTTATTATTAATAAGACACACACACACACACACACATATATATATATATATAATACAAAAAAAACACATAACATGAAAGGTTATGTAAAATTGCCGTCCACTTTTTTTAGTCATTTATTTATTTTTTCTTTTTCTTTTAAGGACATAATTACCACTTAATTCACTTCTAACCACCCTAATTAATTCATTAAATACCTAATCCCTTCACCCCAACTATAAATACACCACTCCCTACCCATATTAACACTTGCTCAATCCTAAATCCTCTCTAAACCTCTCAATTCTTCGAGGAAATCCCAAGTGTGGAAGTCCACTTCTAAAAGAGTTTTCTCATAAACTCCAACTTTATTCTTCTTTCTTCACTTCTTTTCTTCTTCTAACCCCTTAGAAAAACCTCTAGGACCTAACTCTTGTTTGCTATGGCAAATGAATACGAGTAGGACACCAAAATGAGGCCTCAAAGGTGGTTCATCTTCTATTGTTTTTATGCACTAGAAGGTTAGTTGAAGTGATACTAACTAAGTTCACCAACAACTTAATGTTGGATGGACTTGTGCTATGGTTAATGGTTGACAAAGGAAAGCCAAGGCTCTTCCAAACTAAGTAACCATACACTACTTTAACCCTATAGTTATATTATGTAAATACTAAAATATATACTTTCAAAACTCTATTAATCTATTAACTTGGAAGGTTTGTGGATACATCCCTACCTTACCAATACTTGACTCTCTTGACCATCCGAATCACCTTTATGGTGGTATGTGTTTTGGTTAGCCTTAAAGGCACTACTTGACTCTCATGACCACCCGAATCACCTATATGGTGGTTTGTGTTTTGGTTCGCCTTAAAGGCAATGCATGACTTCCTTGTACTCTTGAATCTTCCTCCGAATCTAAATCCATTTTTTTTCTTTTCTTAACTCTAGTCTAATCGGAGCTAAAATCCTCATTTCGCAAGACTCGTTTTTTAGAACTTAACAAACGCACCCTAAGGTGAGTTCATACTTGTCCCCCTTTTTACTCTTTAACACTTTTGGGGCTTAACATGTATCCTATGCAAACATACACTAAACACTTTCATACTCACATGCTCAATCTACTAAACATGCTTATAAACTATGCCATGCTAGAATTTAGACTTTACATACAAATGCCGCTTAGCATACAACCCCCTTAACATGTATAGCGCTATAGGAGTAGCACCCCGCCCCCTAACTGGGTCATGTTAAGTTTTACCGGCCTATCACTTCGGTGTTAGGTCAAGCAGTGCAAACATGTGTTGATTATGCCTTTTGTATGATTCTATCTGTGCAAAGCTATAGCATGACGATATGAGTAAACTATTTTAATACTATGTACGTAAGCCAAAACTAGTATGCTCACCAGTACTTTATGTGTTGACGGATATTTTATACATGTTGCAGGAAATATTTGATGCGATGTCTCAAGAAATCTTGTAGGGATGGACTTAGAAATGCACCAATTTTATTATCATTATGTTGTTTGTTGTATTTCCTTTTCTTGAACAATTTGTATTTCCAACTTTGAATACTATGAAATGAAATTTCCTTAAATCAATTTGTCACAATTCTAGTATCATAAGGTCTTTGAACAATCTATCACAAGTCGCGCCTCGATGTATTCCGCCATCGGTTGGGGTGTGACAAAAATCAACCCTATGAAAGTGAAATGAAATTTATATATGGTATGTGCTATAGACAGTAGTAATGAAACACATAGCAATGACCAAGGTCTTTTCAGAGTCACAAGAGGTATATACCATAGTACTATTCATTGAAATTCTAGGCCGTAACGGTTAATGATTTTGACAAGTCATAGATACACAAAGGAAACAAACATGAGAATTGCACTTAGTGAAAAGAAATAGTAATTTGACATAAGGTACATGAGTAGCCCCAAATAGTAAAATGAAAAGTGGGAAAGATATACTCACATGAAATTCACTACGAAGTTACTAGCAAACAAGGCCTGAATTCGGTTTAATTGAACTCGTGCGTCCTTAATATCAATTTGCGATAATCAAAACAAACCCCAAGCAATGAACCAAGTTTTGCGAAATCAACAATTTTGTTTTAGCGAACCAGTAAGCAGGAAAGTTTCTTGTGTTGCACCACAAAAACAAGTGAATTCTTTTCATTTTTTTTACATCAACGTAGGGTTATAAGATGCTTTTATAAAAAGAATTGATGGGAAGAATATATTGAAACCTTAAATCATGGTGGAGTACTAAATAGCAATTTGGAAATCCATGTCTTAAAAGTTGAAGTCAAACTAATTCGTCATCTCAATTTTTTTTTCCAATAAATTTTCATTAGCATTAAAACCTACAACACTTACAAGTGAGAGGCGGGTAAATGGGCCACGAGTTGCGCTGCAACCCCCTTTTGAATATAAAAACCTACTCTGTTAAAAATAAAACTTAGGTCCTTGGTTGCTGGGGAGTTACTCTGCACCACCTTTTGAACTCTTTTTAAGAACCGGATTGCTTTGGGGGCTAGACCTCCAAATGTGTCAAAAGCAAATGGCATAAAGACGCGTTGGTTCTCCAGACAGGCAGCTTCATGTTTGACAAATTTTTGGGATTCTGTTCTCAAGGCTGCTTGCCCTGCCACAAACCCTGAATCTTGAAGTCACACCAACGGAGACACCCATGATAATCTCATTAAAACATATCAAATTTATTATATTTATTGTTATTCCTTTAAAACGTAATACAAAAAAGAAACTGATAATCGCATTGGTTCCAAATTTCATTTATATAAATTTCCATTGATTTTTTTCTTATTTTACGTCATATGCAAATCTTACATCGTTTTCTTTATAATAATACAACATTACTTCTAAACATATAGATATTTATTCATGTACATATAAATATATATTATGACAAACATTATTTAATATTTATAAAAATAAGGGTGCTAAAACACATTATTATTTTCATTTCAAACACTAGAAAGTAACGGGGCATTACACATTTCGAGCTTTTTACCGAGCCGAGCTCAAGTAGCTCGAGAGCGGCTCGACTCATTTGCACCCCTAAGTATGTAGATTGTGACAAACAGTAGGTTACAACCCCATTTATTAAACGAATTAATAAATATAATAATATATAGTTAAAAATTAGAAAGTTCAAAAAAAACATATACATTGCAAGTTTGAATAAACCAATGTATCATAGTAATCAAATAAAATATAATGTAATTTGTTAACAATATACAATTGTCAAAATATATATTTAGAAAAATGAATAATGATGTGACAATTGTAAATTTTATTAAGTTAATTTTTAAAACATTATTTCTTTAAATTGAGGTTTAAGTTTTGTTTTTTAATATCACATTTTTTGTTATTTGACGTATTGTATTCCTACCTTACGTCTTACCATCCAACTATATTAAATATTTTTCTTTTTAGAAATCAATTATAAAAAATGATTATCATCATTATTCTTTCATTTTTTAATATATTAATTAATAGAATTTTAAACTTGGTCAGCATTTTAAGTATAAAATATATGTTTTTTTAGAAAGTAATAATTAGTTTAATATTAAATTAATTTGGTTAATGATATAAAAGTATTATTAGTTAAAAAATTGTAACAGCCCACATTGGTTGGGAAGGAGAACTAACACTTCTTTATAAGAGGTGGGATACCTTCCCTATCATGACGCGTTTTGGTGTGGGAATTGCCTACGACCAATGCAAAATCGGGACATGCCCGGACAATATCGCGGTACGGGAGTGGGTTGTTACAAAAATAAGTATTCATAATTAAGTATGAAACATCGAGAGACACGTAAAAAACCAGAAGCCAATGAGGTAGTGGTTAGGAAAAGACTTGGTGTTCCTTGTGACCCAGGTTCGATTCCCACTCTCCTCATTATTTTCTACAGCATCAGGGCAATGATGGTGACAAACGCACCGAGAAGCATTCGATCCTGAGCCGCACCCCGGTTTTAACCTGGCTATTACTCTAACGAAGAAACTCGTGTGGAGGCAGTATGGTTTCCGGGGAACATCGTAACCAAGTCTAATACACCAGCGCAGACCCAGTTAAAACAACGCAGTCTGGGACAGCCATTGGCTAGGACTGCTGATTAGGCAGTGTGACATTGGATCATTCATATGAAAGTCACTGTTCAAAAATAACGTAAAAAACTAGAAATAGATGGTATATATTTATAAAAGTCTACAAGTTAATTTGTAAAATGTTAACAAATTAATAATAACCAGATAAACATTTTAGGGTTTCTTCATTAAGATTAAAACCGTGTAAAATAATTTACCTCCTCATCTCTAAAATTCCATCCCACTACCTTTTCTACACAGAACACCACCATTTCCACAACACTAGTCCTTTCAATCTCTCTCTATCGTTTTAGCTACTTTTTTTTAACGATCAACTAAAGTATTGCCGGATACTCTGTATGGACAGAGCCCTTCGGCCCACCCGTCTCCTGTTCCAGGGAAAACCCGGGCCACAAACCCGCCAAAAGGCACGACGGTGGTGAACCAGTAAAACCTGGAGGGATCAGGAGTCGAACCCATGACCATAAGGGTCAAGGGTCTCTCCATCACTTCCCAACCACCTACCCCACCACAAGGTGTTGGTGATCAGAGGTGGATTAACATAAAGGAACAAATTAAATGTAATGAACTAATCAACACAGTTGTTTATTAATGCTACTGCTTTGAAAGTGAATACAATTGAAAAGAAATTTTCGACTGATGGAAAAGAAAACAACCTACTGTTGCATTAAATAGTCAAATAAAATAACTAAATATACTAGAATTCTGGATCTCTTTTACTGGTTCCTCCAACGTACACATGAACGTTGAGGCCCTTTTATTCGGTCAACATCTGACTTTTCAACAGTGCCACATCAACCAACATTCTCCCCTGATGTGGACACATCTCTTCACAAGTCTTCACTCCTATCAAACTCCTCATTTCAGCAAATTTCAACCTTGGCAATGGTTTAGTAAGAATATCCGCTTTCTGCATATTACCACTAACATGTTCCACAATGATCAGACCTCGTTCCACACATTCCCGGATAAAATGATACTTTGTATCAATATGCTTACTACGGCCATGAAAAACCGGGTTTTTCATTAGAGCAATCGCACCTTGGTTGTCTACCTTCAACTTTATACATTGAGCCTCAGTTCCGCTGATTTCAGTTAGGAGGTTCCTTAGCCACAATGCTTGACATGCGCCCTCTGTAGCAGCCATGAACTCCGCTTCACATGAGGAAAGTGCGACCGTTCGTTGTTTTTGAGAAGACCAAGTGATAGCATTATTAGACAAGTAAAATATGGTACCTGATGTGCCTCTCCGGTCCTCCACGTCTGTACCAAAACTGCTATCGCTATACCCAACCAGCCTTCCATCTCTCCCGGATTGATACTTCAGACCATTGTGAACTGTCCCCTTTATATACCGAATTATGTGCTTTACGGCTGTGAGATGTGACTCTTTAGGCTTTTCCATAAAACGACTAACTACTCCAACCGAGTAACTTAGGTCAGGACGGGTATGCAACAAATATCGAAGACTGCCTATAAGTCTTCAGTAGTGAGTCGGGTCAACTTCCGCTCCTTCTCTCTCTTTAGTCAACTGCAACTTGTTTTCCATCGGATATTGAACCGCATTACAATTTGCCATACCTGCCAAGTTAAGTATTTTCTTGGCATATGCAGATTGTTTTAGGATTGTGCCTTTTTCAGTTTATTTCACCTCAATACCTAAGTAGTAAGACAGTAACCCAAGGTCACTCATGTCAAAAATGGCTTCATCTTTTCTTTGAACTTTTCAACATCTTCTTTCTTTGACCCCGTTACAACTATGTCATCTACATACACGCCAACAATTAATATGGAACCTGACCTGTTCATTGTGTATACTGCTGGCTCATGGATACACCTTTTAAAACCTAGTTCTTTCAACGTCTTATCTAGCTTCGAGTTCCATGCTCTCGGTGCTTGTCTCAACCCGTACAATTCTTTGTGAAGTTTTTACACCAAGTGTTCTTTTCCTTTAACTTTGAACCCATCCGGCTGGACTACGTAAACATCTTCTTGGAGATCGCCATTTAAAAACGCTGACTTGACATCTAAATGATGAACAAGCCAACCTTTTGTGGCTGCCATTGCAATGATCAACCTTACCGTCTCCCTCCTTGCTACCGGCATGAAAGCATCTTCAAAATCGAATCCTTCACGTTGAACATAACCTTTAGCGACCAACCGAGCTTTATGCTTCGTTACGTTCCCGTGTGCATCCTTCTTCAACTTAAAAACCCATTTTAACCCAATTGCCTTTTGGTTGGGAGGTAACTGAGTTAAAGTCCATGTTTAGTTTTTCTCTATTGAGTCTAGCTCAGATTGCATCGCCTTCATCCAACTTTCTTCATTTGATGCTTCTTTGTATGAGCTTGGTTCTTCATTTAGTAGCAACAATTCTTCTTGCTCATACAACTCTTGGACTTGGTGTTTGGCCATGGCGGTTGTTTCAGCATATACATCATTAATCGATCGAAACTCTTGAAATGGTGTGTCATCATAAGAAGATGGAGATTGAATATTTGTGGTAGAAGTTGACCCAGTTCCTTCAACTTGTGTACCTGTGGAATCACAAGAAAGAGTTTTATTATTATTATAAGCTGGTGAGTGAGGAGTATGTGGGTCCCACTCCAAATTGGCGCCAAAATTATGGTCATTCACATGCTCAGTCACGTCTTCATCATCTTGACTATAGTACCATGTTGAAGACATTTTCTCCTCTTGTGACAATGACTTGTCCTTTTGCCAACACCACTGTTTACCTTCATAGAAAGTAACATCTCTTGAGACCACAATAATTTTCTTTTTAGGATCAAAAAGTCGAAAAGCCTTACTACCAGGCTCCACTCCCATATATATCATAGCTTGACTCCTGTCTTCTAGCTTCTGGAATCGGCCAGTTAATTTCATAGCATACCCAACACACCCAAATACCTTCAAGTATTTCAAGTTTGGCTTTTTCTTTATCCAAGCCTCATATGGAGTCTTGTTCTTCACCGCCTTTGTTACTATTATGTTGAGTAGATACACCGCATGGCGTACAGCTTCTCCCCACAACGGTTCAGACACGTTCATAGACTTTAACATGGACCGTGTCATTCTGAGCACAGTTCTATTTCTACGCTCCACAAAACCGTTTTGTTGCGGAGTGTAGGGAGCCGTTGTCTGTCTATTAATACCCTCTTGGTCACAAAACTCTGTAAAAGCGAAGGAGTTAAACTCTCCTCCGCAGTCCGTTCTTAACATTTTGATCTTATATTTTCTTTCTTTCTCAACCCGTTTTTTGAAAACTTTAAATTTATCTAAAGCTTCATTTTTTGCTTTTAGAAAATATACCCACATATAACAGCTAAAGTCATCAACTATCAAGAGAAAATATCGGTTACCTACCCACGTTTGTGGCGTTATCGGACCACAAAGATCAGCATGCAATAGTTCCAATGGCTTCGACGCTCACCATTGTGCTTCCTTCGGGAAGTTTCCTCGAGTTTGCTTGGAGATGAGACAAGCTTCGCATACTTGTTCGAGATGTGAAATGCATGGAATCCCTGTCACTAGACCCTTCCTTGCCATTGCTTCTATGACATGAAAATTAGCATGGCCCAACCTTGCGTGCCATGTCCATGCTTCCTCATCTAGACTAGCTTTCAAACATATTGGTTTAGCAAGTTTTAAAACAATTTTGTATAACCTGTTTGCTGATCTTCGAATCTTCATTACCAGCATTTTATGCCTATCGAACACCTTTAGGAACTCCTCATGCATCCAAACATCATAGCCTACTTCCGTCATCTGACCGAGGCTTAGAATGTTACTAGTCAACGCCGGTATGAAACACACATCTGGGATCATTAAATGGTCACCATTTTTACATTGAAACAAAAGTTTACCTTTCCCTTTGATCTCCACCTTTGAACCGTCACCAAACCGTACTTGACCCATGATGTTTTCGTTCAGTTCTGAAAACGAGTCCTTCATCCCGGTCATGTGATTACTTGCACCATTATCGAGGTACCACACGTCTTTGTTCGTCTCGTTTTGGTTTTCATGTCGTTGAGGGAACACATTTTGTTCATTTAATAACACCATTGATGGTGTGTCTTCTTTACCAACACATAACAGTAAGGTTGGCTCATCTTCTAATTCTCTAGTCAAGTGTACTTCCGGATCTTGTTTCTTCCCGTTGCACTCGGATGCAAAATGACCATATTGGTTGCATTGAAAGCATTTTACGTGACTCTTGTCATGTGGTCTGCGATTAATATTGTTTCCTTCCTGATTCGTTCTTCCTCCGTAGCGGTCACCCCGACCACGACTAGACCCGCGACCCCCGCGCCAGCCATTTCTTCCACCCCTTTCACCACCTGCATGCCCTCGACCACGTCCGGAACCGTGTTTATTGAACCCTATGTTGTTTGATACTCCTTCAGCCTTCGTAAAGAGCAACGAGCTTTCACCGGTAGAGCTCCCTTGGCGAAGTTTTAATCGATCCTCATAGGCCTTTAAACGACCTATCGCTTCTTCAAACGGCATCTCTTCCACGTTCGAATTTTGTTCCATGGAGGCTACCAAGTGAATGTACTTCTCCGTGACAGTGTCGAGCAACTTCCGAACCAATTCCGCGTCTTCTAATACCGCACCCACACTGTTGTACTTTGAGATCATACCGGATAACTTTCCGTCATAATCATCAATGGACTCTCCGTCCTTCATTCGCATTGACTCGAACTCACTTTTGAAAGTATGTAAACGAGCCTTTTGAACGGGAATGGATTATCTTTTGGGGTAGGGTTCGATGTAGTTGCAATAGACATTTCTTGTGATTTAATGATTTTAGGCATAAGCAGGATCAAGAACACAAAGCTCTGATACCAAATGTTGGTGATCAGAGGTGGATTAACACAAAGGAACAAATTAAATGTAATGAACTAATCATCACAATTGTTTATTAATGCTACTGCTTTGAAAGTGAATACAATTGAAAAGGAATTTTCGACTGATGGAAAAGAAAACAACCTACTGTTGCATTAAATAGTCAAATAAAATAACTAAATGTACTAGAATTCTGGATCTCTTTTACTGCTTCCTCCAACGTACACATGAACGTTGAGGCCCTTTTATATGGTCAACATCTGACTTTTCAACAGTGCCACATCAACCAACACAAGGGTGGGGGTATCCATCACATGCCTCCCATGGGAATCGAACCTGGCTCCCTCAAAGAGAGAACCGGCTCTTTTACCACTAGGCCACATGATCAGGATATCGTTTTAGCTACTTGCAGATGGTCGAGAAAAGGTGAGATTGATCTCACGTATTTAGCTTTTGATTCTCCAACTATCTGCTTGCCATATTTGTTGATACAATGGTTGCATGCTTTTGTGCGTAGCTTTTTATTCATTCACCCAAGATGTGTAATGAGTTTTTTTAAACTTTCCATTTTGATCCTAGCTAATAGATTGTTCTAGGTACTAGGAAAAGTGCAGAATGATAATCACCCATTCCATAGTCGTTGATATGCAAACTGTTTTTCTTGGTGGAAAGGTATCATTTTTTTTACATTTTTTTTTCAAGATTTGTATAATAGAATGAAGTTTAGATCATTATTTTCATACCCACTTTGTTTCTTGGATTATTGTTGCTAAATATTGGTTTCTTTGATGTTTTTATTTGATTTTAGATGATTTGTTGGATACCATATAGGTTCAAGGTTGTTTTCTCAGTTTTGGTAATGTTTGATAAAAATATGTAAAAGCTGATTAATAAAATGTATAGAAATTATTGATAAATATGTTAATAATGATATGTAAGTGTAAATGTATTTCCAAAATAATATAAGAAAATTCTTAGTTGCCATATAATTATGTGATTATTATTCTGCACTTTTGTGAAATTGTTCTTTAGGAACTCATCGTTCGGACGAGTCATGGTTGTGTGTCTGTTATTTTATATGGAGATTTTTGTGTTCAGATTCAGCGGAGACCTTTTGATTTTTGGTGTTTCAAGTTGATTAATTCCTTACATAATTACGTATTATTATGGGGACATATATTGCATTAAATCTCATTGTACAACTTACCATTAAATTTATTCTATAATGTGAATCATTAAAGATGTTTGTTGTTTGATCTTCTGAAAACATAGCAGTTGATCGATATGATGTCACTCGGAAGAATCCCTCCTTTCTTGTCCCACCCTTTCAGCCCTCTCGCCACCACCATGCAGCCACTGATGTGGCCCCCAATGGAAGTGCGGATGAAAGCACCAATGAAGTGGTCCGCAATGGCCGCAAAGAAGAATCGGTTTTCATCATGTTTTAATTTGCCTAAATGGTTTTTAGTTTCAGCTCCGGTTTTAACCTACAGGCCGGGTTGGAAACCAGTGCTAAACCTACGGTTTTAGTCGGTTTTGTAGTTAGTTAGTTCGGGTCAGTTTCAGGGGCTTGATTGTTTTTTTTAGTAGGTCACAAAAGAAGTGTGGAAGAACTTAGGCCCTTAAATGAGAAAGAAATGATGAGAGGAGCAAAAAAGGATCATGTCTACTATGTAGAACCACCTTATATACACCAAGTCAAAAAAATCTTATTGTTGGTGATGAAAAGTACAGCTTTACTCATAGCTTGGCTATAAGGCTAGGAAATGCAACAAATATTGTTGCAATTGGTTTTGATTCCCTAGGTGATAATTATGATATTGTTTCCTTTTGATGCAAAGTCTAAATCCAACAAATAATTAGTTTATATATTGTCATTTATAACTAACAAATATAATTTTTTTTATCAGCTGACTTAAGGAAAATATAAAAGGATGCACTTTGCCATATTTCGGTAGCTGTCAAGCATGGTGGAAAAATACAATTCTTTGTTGATGCAGGGAATTTGCTAAAAAACCCTGAGATAAATGTGGGGCTATACGACAGTATAGTCTTCAATCATCCACACTGCGGTGTCCATAAGGCTGATTCGCATCCGGATGTTATATGGTTAGTGAACTTCTCTCTATCAAGCTAAGCGATATGTACCCACGTAACCCATGTTAATCTCCTAAATGTTTTACAAATCATGGGTTGTTAGTGGCTTCAGATATGATGTTTTTTTGTGCATTTTCTTGCAAAAGTTGTAGAGGTATTCACGATTCGTTTTTTACGGCTTTTAAGATAAACCGTTAATAACGGGTTTTATTATTGAAAACCGAAGTCAACCCATCAAATCTAAAACCAAACCTAACCGTTAGTAACAGTTTTGTTCCTATTTGATTTAACGGTTTAGGCTATATTAATTTTGAAAGATTTTGGTCAAGAACAAAAAAATAAGACAAGAGAGAGTGCACAATTACTATATATGCAATGTATTGTCTAGGGACTTATGACAGTCTCTTTAGATGAAGATTAGTGGCAAACACAACATCCTTTAAACGTTTAAGATTGGTTACTAACTTCTTTCATGTGATTAAATCTTATTTTGATTCAGAATACTAGTAATAATAATGATAATATGAAATAAAACTTAATAGAGTCACATAAAGCTTAACAAAACCAGGATTATACGATGAACTAAGGATAAGCGCTAAGCTAACCAATTTCTTCATTTAAATAATTGTTAGCCCAATTTTGTTTTAGTTAAGCATAATTTAAATACTTAACATATGTATTTTATTTTACAGGTTAAATCAACAACTCATTAGTGAATTTTTGTTCAATGCATGCTACATCATACACCCATCTCATGGTGAAATTCACTTATCCGTAAAAACAAATTGGCCATATGGCTTTTGGAATGTTGAAAAAATAGCCACATTGCATGGGCTTGTTAGGATTCAAAAAATTAAGCTTCCCGTGTGGGAGTATCCCTACTATGAAAATAAGAAAGGATTTGAAAAATATCCAGATAATACGTTTGGCAACAAATGCACTTACACCTTTGTCTTTGGTATGAAAAAGTAGCTAGTAAAGGTTTTGATTTCTCTTTTGAGAGATTTAGATTTAAGTTTGAAGTAAGTGGATGATGGTTTATGATTTTGTTTGAAACATATGGATGATGGTTTATGCGTTTGATTTCATGTAAGCATGTAAGACCTGAGTATGTATGATTTGTGTTTTGATTTATATATACTTACAAGGTTTTTGCATCTTTTTTCTTGTTAATTGTTCGTGATGTGATTTATGATTTCGGCTGATCATATTGTAGGTTAATTGAGTTATCCAAAGGAGAGGATTCTATTAACATAAATCAACAGTCAACAGTCAACAGTCAACAGTCAATAGTCATAGTCAAAGAGCTATCTTTATGCCTTTATAATTATTTAGTCATAGTCAATAGTCTAGTCAATAGTCTTCCTAGAATCAAGTCATTGTATTAATGTTGTAGCCACTATATAATCTTCTGTGAATAATGAGAAAAGCACATTCAATCCAATTCACTCTATTACCTATTACTCTATATGGTATCAAGAGCCTAAAGCTCTCTTGAGCCAACCGATCCATCACAGCTTTCGACAGCCTTCTGTCCGCAACCCACACAACCCTTTCATTTTTCTGATTTGCAGCCTCAATGGCTCCATTTTTTGTTCATCAATCAAACCAAAACTACAATAGGAACCCTTGTTCCTCAGCCTCAAACCCATCATTACAAAACCGACCCTCCTCGTGGTCAAACAAATCCGCAACTCAAACTCAAAACAACCTGACCCACAACAGTCAAACTAAAGTTTTTTGTTATTTTTGCAGCATACCCCGTCATGTAACGAAAGATTGTCGCAAACTCCGTCGCTTCCTACGCGACCATCAAGTCTCTACTCATGATTCCTACTCATACCCGGTTGTGATCAATACATCTTCTCACACTACGGTTCCAAACACTCCATGGATGTGGGATACAGGCGCTTCCAATCACACTAACAACAACAACAACAACCAAATGCATGTTCTTTCCGAATATGGTGGCCCGGATGAGATTGTTTTAGGTGACGGTAAAACCCTTCCTATCACACACATTGGTCAAACAACCCTTCACACCAACTCACGACCGCTTTTCTTAAACGATGTCTTAATCGTTCCATCTCTTCGTAATAATCTTATTTCTGTTGCAAAACTTCGTCGTACTAATCAAGTTTCTGTTGAATTTTTTCCATATCATTTCGTGGTTAAGGATCTACGCACGGGGGCGCATCTCATGCGGGGCGTGAACGTCAATGACGTTTACTACGGACCAACCACACGCTCTCCTCAAATCAATGCAACAACAACAAGATCTCTACTTGCGTGGCACCATATCCTTGGACATCCTTCGTTTCAAGTCTTCAAGTCCTTAATTTCTAAATTAGGACTTAATGGTAATAAAGTGTCACCCGAGTCTTTTCATTGCAAATCTTGTTCGTTAAATAAAAGCCATAAAATTTCTTTTGGTAAAAACTCATTTGTTGCAAAGAAACCATTGCAACTCGTTTACTCAGATGTATGGGGTCCAGTCCAAACATCCAATGACGGCTTCAAGTACTATGTCATATTTGTCGATTATTTTTCTAAATACATTTGGTTATATCCGATAAAAAGAAAATCCGACGTCTCTGTCCTTTTTCCACAATTCAAATCACTAGTGGAAAAATTCTTTCAAACACCTCTTATCTCTCTATTTACTGACAATGGTGGTGAATACATTGGTCTTAAACCATTTCTCACAACTCATGGAATTTCTCACTACACCACACCTCCTCATACACCCGAACAAAACGGGGTGGCCGAACGTCGTCATCGACACGTTGTTGAAACGGGCTTTGCCCTCTTCCACTATGCTCAACTCCCATCACAATTTTGGTCACATGCCTTTCAAGCCGCAACTTATCTCATCAACCGTCTACCCACCACCATCTTGAACAACAAATCACCTTATGACATGTTATTCAATGTTGCTCCCACCTACTCCAAACTAAAACCGTTTGGATGTCTTTGCTATCCTTGGCTCCGCCCATACAACACCTCCAAGTTACAACCTCGCTCCGCATCATGTATCTTTCTTGGATACTCCTCTTCCAGATCAGCATACAAATGCTTTGATCCAGCCACCAACAAACTATATCACTCTCGCCATGTTGAATTCATACCACACATCTTCCCATCGCACACCAATAACTCCACATCTCCCACTGTCACCTATGAATCATTTCTTCACAACATAC
Source organism: Ambrosia trifida (assembly GCA_028751855.1). Classification (NCBI taxonomy): domain Eukaryota; kingdom Viridiplantae; phylum Streptophyta; class Magnoliopsida; order Asterales; family Asteraceae; genus Ambrosia; species Ambrosia trifida. The sequence goes on along the minus strand of CM054128.1, from coordinate 124,428,464 downwards.
CAAATCCTACAAAGCCTTCACACCCTACAAAACCTCCCATCGATCCCACACACCAACCCATACCTCCTACACACCCCTCTCCTGACCCTACACAACCTTCTGCTGCACCTACACAATAGTTGCCTGATACTACACAACACACATCTGACCATACACAACCTTCTACTACACCTACACAACATTCCCCTAACCCTACACAACTCTTGTCCTCTACACAGTCCTCCACTGTCCATACACAGTCCTCATCTCCACAATCCTCCACTCCTACACAACCTAATTCACCTACACAGCCTTCCAATGACTCTACCACCTCCTCATCTCAAACTCCTTCAACTAACCCCTCTCCTACCACCTCTACTCGCCCACAACGGTCTCGCAATCCTAACCCAAAATATTACAATTCCAACTTCATCAAGTCCACTACACTTCACCCACTTCCTACATCCATTGAGCCCTCCACTCACATCCAAGCGATGAAAGATCCACAATGGCGACAATTAATGGATCTTGAATACAACGCTTTTCTTCAAAACCATACGTGGGAGCTTGTCCCTCATACGACCCAAAATCCAATCGGATGCAAATAGGTATTCCGAACCAAACGAAAACCCGATGGAACTATTGATAAATTTAAAGCGCGCCTAGTCGCAAAAGGGTTTCATCAACAGTACGGTAAGGACTATTTTGATACCTTTAGTCCGGTAACGAAACCTGTCACCATTCATAATGTTCTTTCCATCGCACTCTCTCGAGGGTGGTCGTTACGCCAACTAGACGTCAATAATGCATTTCTTCATGGCACCTTACATGAGGATGTGTACATGATTCAACCACCCGGATTTGCAAATTTGGCGTTTCCTAATCACATTTGCAAACTCAAGAAATCTCTCTACTGCCTTAAACAAGCCCCGCGGGCTTGGTACAATGAATTAACCTCCTTCCTCATTAGCTTCGGTTTTAAAAAATGTCTCTCTGATGCATCTCTTTTTGTCTACAACACAAATGGTAACACTTGCTACCTACTCGTCTACGTTGATGACATTGTCCTCACTGGAAACAATAATCCATTCATGGACATCTTTGTTCAAGCCCTAAGCAAAATATTTTCGATCAAAGACTTAGGCCCTCTACATCACTTCCTAGGAATCGAAGTCATTCCAACTCCTCATGGTCTATTCCTCTCCCAACACAGGCACATTCAGGACATCTTAACCACTTTCAAAATGGATGGTGCCAAAGAGGTCCTCACCCCTCTAAGCGTCTCTGAACCGCTTATCCCTTCGGATGCCTCTCCACCCGTTGACCCAACTCCTTATCGCAAACTTGTTGGCACACTTCAATACCTTACCTTCACCCGCCCTGATATCTCTTTCGCTGTCAACAAACTCTCCCAGTTTATGCACCACCGAAAACAGTCACATTGGCAAGCTCTCAAACGGGTTCTCCGTTATTTGAAAGGAACATTGCACCATGGGTTATTGTTAAATAAACAGTCCTCACTTGATTTAAATGCTTTCTCAGATTCTGATTGGGGAGGCATACATGACGGAGGAAGATCTACTACAGGTTATATATTATATCTTGGATCCAATATCATCTCCTGCGTTCATCAAGACAAAAAACGGTCTCACGCTCATCCACTGAAGCAGAATACAAAGCACTAGCAAACGCCGCAGCTGAAATCTCATGGGTTAAAAATCTTCTCCAAGAACTCGGTCTTCGCACGACACGTACACCATCTCTTTTATGTGACAACACCGGCGCCACCTACCTTTGTGCCAACCCAGTGTACCATTCTCGCATGAAACATGTTGCCCTCGACTACCACTTTGTTCGTGAACAAGTCAATACCGGTCACTTAAAGGTCTTTCACATTAGCTCAAAGGATCAACTGGCTGATGTCCTCACCAAACCACTTCCAAGATCACCGTTTCTTTTCTTTCGCTCCAAGATTGACGTATCCAATGGATCATCCATCTTGCAGGGGCGTATTAACATAAATCAATAGTCAACAGTCAACAGTCAATAGTCATAGTCAAAGAGCTATCTTTATGCCTTTATAATTATTTAGTCATAGTCAATATTCTTAGGCAATAGTCTAGTCAATAGTCTTCCTAGAATTAAGTCATTGTATTAATGTTGTAGCCACTATATAATCTTTTGTGAATAATGAGAAAAACACATTCGATCCAATTCACTCTATTACCTATTACTCTATAGATTCTTTTTAGTCTTGCCCTTAAAATCTTGTAGTGAAGATTGAGGAGTAAGGTTGTAAAGAAATAGCCATAACTACGCGTTTCAGTTTCCAACGGCCGACAATGGCAGGTGCTACTTTGTGTTTGGTATGGAAAGAAGCAAGAAGAAGATGCCCTGCTTTTTAAGGGTACTAATTATTTTAGGGATTTAAAAGCAAAAATATAGACCAAGGATAGTGGTTTTACTTATCATACAAGTTCTATTGACCCAAGTGAGTGAATCTTACTATTTTTTTTAACGACAAAGCTTTTATTTCACTTAAACACTATTTTTTTTTAATGTACTATGTCATAGTTTTTTGTGAAAGTTTATCGTAGTAAAAATCGAAAAAAAAATCAAATTAACTGGCAAATAGTTGAATTAACCAATTAAACTGAACCAAACATAAACCGATGGATCGAAGAATAGTTTTTATGAAAACCCTATACCAAATAATATGGATAATATTCATATCATTTTTTTTCACTCAGGTAGTATTCTTTACAACATACAGTAAACTAAAATCACGAAGACGCAATCAATGATTACAAAGCCAACGCCACCAAAAAACAAAAAAAATAGCAATCACCACTATCACTTGTTGATGTGTTGCATAACACATTTCTTTTCCTATATATTGTGTATATTATTTAGTCAAGTTTTTATTCGTTTTGTGTCGTTTTTATTATATATTTATTATTTTTGTCATTTTATAAGTGTTCGTGAAAATGAGCTCAAAATAAAATAATTTTAATTGAGACACGAACACTTGAGAGCAGGTGGTCATTGACGTTGGAGCGTGAATAAGGAATTTTGTTCGAGCCAAGAACACCCGAGTCAAAAACATGAGCCAACATATAATAATAATAATAATAATAATAATAATAATAATAATAATAATAATAATAATAATAATAATAATAATAATAATAATAATAATAATAATAATAATAATTGATTTGTGGAGCCCAAGCCCTTTTGAATGCTAAACCTAGTGCAATATTAATTTTGGACGGCAGAAGATTATTAGTCGACGAAGCATTATCATTCAACTTATATATATTATTTTCGACAACAGATTCATTCAATCGGAGGGAAGCTGTGATCGACGATAATAGCTTTGAAGGGAAGAAAGTCCGGGGTGCACTAAAGTATATTATTTGAAGACCCGGGGGGTTTGTTTTATTCGTTTTAATTATTTAGAGACATGTTTATCATTGTTTTTCGAAACTTTAAATCTATGTTTCTGATTATAATTCTAGACTTTTATGGTTGCTTAGGTTTATGAACTAGACACGTTTTATGCAGTATTTAATGATTTTTGGTTTTTAATTTGATGTGTAGAATTACATGATTTTAAGTTTATTGTTGGATTTGATATATGTGTGTGAGGGTGAGAAATCTAACTCGAGTTTGCTAGGTAACTAACTAGGCATTGTTCGGTAGTTTATAAGCGCGAGGGCGGGAGTCGCTACTTGTTCGTGTTTAGAGTTTTCCTAGGTTTTCTTCAGTAGAGTTTAAGTTTGCTTCATAGTTCGAGGGTTTAATCAAGGAGAGGTTTTAATCTGATTTCTGTGGGATTTTGGTACGCTAGGGGGATCCAGATCCATCTTAGCATTTCTACACTTGTCCCGCCTTGAGTCTAGTGAGCTATCTTTGACAGGAGGTTTATTAGATAAGAATAGGGTCTCAAGTTAATTACCAGATTCATGATTTATTGCTAGTGTCTAGCGATTTTACCTAAGTAACCAGCCTTCTTCATATCTGATTTCTCCAAGTTCCTAGTTTCGTTTAAGCAGTTGAGGTTATCGTATTAAAATTTAGTTTCTTCTAAGTTTATAATTATTAGTTTAACCCCCTATATAAGTATATATTTATTTAGGCTTGTATTAGGTAGAGGTTGTGATCTAGAGTTGTATTCGCGTCTTTGGGTTCGATACTCGCTCTAGGTGAGTCGTTTTAATTAAAGCTTGTGTTATTTTTATATATACATTTACACACATCACTTGTCCACAGAACATACAACTCCACTCACTGACTCACATCAACCAACACGTCCTCTGCCAGTTTTATGTAAGACCCAACCATCGTATTTACTATTTTTATGGCTAAATAGATTAATAACGAGTATAGCTTTATAAGGCTAAACACGGATTTACAAAAAAAAAAAAAAAAAAAAAACTTTGACTTGTCACAACTAAGTTCTTCTAGTTGACATATTAACAAAAGTTGTATTAACATATTTAAAAGAAGTACACAATTGTTTACGAGGAACGTACCCGTGACGACGTTAGGATCCTCGCGTGCGTCATCGGCTCCCATGACAAAAGCCCTGCTACGATCCTGACCTCTCAGCTTGGGGCAGTCCTTCTTGAAATGGTCGGTAGCACCACACTCAAAACATCCTGGTTTACTGTCAGAACTCGCAACTGCCTTGGACCGGCACTGCACTGTAGGATGTCCCATTCGCTTGCACTTCTCGCATTTGATACTGTCGCACGTCCCCACATGATGGTACTTGCACTTGTCGCAGAGTGGATGGGGCCCATTGTATGGCTTGCGACTGTCAGTCGGTGGCAACAAAAGCTTTGACGGTTTCGAGCTTCTTGCGAGAATCGCCCTCTGCACATTTCCCCTTCTTGAAATGGGACCACTTACGCTTGTTTCCAGAGCCTTTACCCTTGTCGGATTCCTTTTGGGTCAGGGATCCCATGCGTACTGCATTGTCGGTAAGGCTATGAGCAAGGGTGACAACATGCTGAATGGAAGCTGAAGCAGCAGTGGTAACCATGCTACGAATTATAGGAGAAAGTCCCTAGATGTATCGCTCTACCCGCTTGTACTTAGGGGTAACCATGTGTGGAACTAGACGAGAAAGCTCATGGAATCGAGTGGTATAAGCCGTGATGTCCGCAGCAATCAAGGACAGATTCCAGAACTCGGTCTCCAACTTCTGTAGCTCACTTCGCGGGCAATACTTGTCCATCAGCATCGACTTCAACTCGACCCAAGAGAGATTGTAGGCAGCTTCGCGACCCAAGGTCTGCACTTGTAGGTTCCACCATTCAGCGCCTCGTCCTGGAAGGTACAGGTGATGTACTTAATCTTCTGGTCTTCCGCGCAACCACTGATATCGAGCACAGACTCCGTTTTCTCAATTCATCGAACAATACCAATCGCTCCTTCTGACCCATGAAAGTTCCAGGGCTTGCATGCCATGAAAGTCTTGTAGGAACATCCACGTATGGGATTCTCTACTTCTGCAGTGTCAGAAAGATTGGATCGTCAACGAAAGGATCGGCATAAGATCGAGCAAGACTAGGAAGGAATAGGCAAAAGCTTTACCAGTCTTAGGTTCCCGGGTTATGCGTCGGCCTGCAGCGCCCGAACTGCCGCTTGAATCGGCACGGTTCACTTCATGTTGCGCAATAGCCTCTGCGATTACCCTGGCTAGGTCCACTGAGGTGGTCGGAAAAGCTTCTTCCTCAGAAGTCAAACAAGTAGTTCTTTTGGGAGGCAAATTCTTCTAATGCACACGATTAAAAGAATGAGACACATATCACTGTATAATATTGTCATCCTATGCACTAAGCAAGCAACTAAGCAATCATCACAACAGACACACCAACTCACACATGCATGGAACAATCACAATAACAACATCTGAAGTTACAACACAAATATTCTGATTAATAGTTAACCTACTAAATAAGTTTCAGGTTTTACAATAGCGTCAATACTGGCATACCTGCCTTACAAGTTTTAGTCAATAAGTCATAACATATCACAAAGAAATCTTACGGGGACGGGGGTGGGAAAGCAGCTGATAAAACTGCGACGGCAGCGACCATCCTCGCCTCGATGTCATCTAATCTAGCCTCTAACTCAGCAACACGCTCCTCTGCCGCGGCGCGTCCCTGCTCAGCCTCGTGAACACGTGTACCCAACTCAGACAGCTGGTAGAGAATATGATCTCTGGTACTTCCAGTCATATACAGATCGTCCTCAATCCCCTGGACCCTCCCACGCAACACTTCTACCTCCGTGTCGTGACGTCCAATCATGTCATGGACGGAGTAGTGTGTGTGGCGTACAGGAGCTGGCTCGAAGCCGGTAGGTAGTAGGGCATCTGAGGATGGCTGAGATGGACCTCCAGTCTCAAAGGTAGAGGGAACCTCACCGTCAGTGTCCCCGTCAGAGTAAGCTAGGAATCCATCGACAGTTGGCAAGTAGGTCCTCCTACAAGCCTGAGATCTACAGAGAAGCTTCCTTCTAGGTGGCTCTAGGTCCTCTGGAGCTGGTGGCTAAGGATCGGCTGGTGTCGGAGGCTCGGGGTCAATCGGGGCAGGAGCCTCGGCTGGAGCGATAGGAGTCGGTGGAGGGAGTACCCGTTTCCGGAGAGTGTACATCCTACGTGCCCTGCCCGGACATGAGCGGTACGGTCGAAAGGACGGCACCCAGGGCTCTGGCTGCTTTTGGGGTGCAACCTCCTCCTCATGTGCCTCACCCGCAGGCACGACCTCCTCATCGTCTAATACGGTGTGATCAATCTGTATCTGATCGTCCTCGACTTCCGAGTCACTAGAATCGGGCTCATAACCCTGCTGAAGAACGTCGGCTGGAGGGCTATCCGGAATGACCTCCTTCTCAAAATCCGAGAGAATGATAGGGTCATCTTGGTGTGCCATGATCCTGGAAATCAATGAACACACGTGCGTGTCAAAAATCATGTGGTGTACTTAGTGTATCTACTAATGTGTGAAGTATGTAACTGGCATGGGACTTGGGTATCGCGTAGGGATAATTGTTGTGTTTCTTTTTCCTTTGGAAAACATTTCAAAATCAATTTTGTTTAGATTATAGTAATAACCGACATATATATATATAGTATGATTAGCATGATTTGTAGCATGATTTGTAATTTGTAATTAAGTGATATTCTCTATCCTAATATAGAGACCCTATGTAATATTATAAATTTGATAAAGATCAATAGAAGAGGCAAACATTCTAAACTAACATGGTATCACCCTAACCCTATTTCTTCACTGCCGTAAACCTCTTCTTCTTCTTTATTTTTTTTCCACGGCAGTGTTGCATTCTGATCCTACCTCGCTACATTCCTTCTTCGTTTCTGTCCACCATGTCTTCCCCATCGCACTCTTCCACAATCATACCCTCCCTCACTGTTGAATCTAAAATTCACCCGGCCTCTACGGTCTCTAACATCAAGAATTTTACCCCCATTACCCTTGAGATTGTTAGGACAAAGAGGATTGGTGAAACCACTTTTGTAAACGTTAGTCTAATTCACTTCTGTCATTTTTGGCTAAGTATAGAAGTACTGAAAAGAAGACAAGAAACTGCTGATTAGAAGATATGAAGAAGTGCTGAAGTTGCAGAAGTTCTGAAGTCCAAACCAGACAAGTTCACTTCAGAAGTACTGAAGACAAAACTACTGTTCAGTAGTTGTCCTTCATCAGCACTTAGTAGAAGATATTTCCCACCGCCTTTTTGCATCAGTAGTTTGTTGTTTAATATTACTTTTAGCTTTATTTGTTTCTTTCAATGTTGCAACTTGTGCAACTTGTCACTGGAGTTTCTGTGCTTGCTTTTTAGGCAAGATACATGCATGTAATCGTCTATAAATAGGAGGCTTCAACCTTCTATTTTAAACATTGATTTTCAACAGAAAAATCCTTCAAACACTCTCATTGTTATATTCCATTTCTGTATTTATTGTGAATCTCTCTAAGTATCTAATTCTCATTTACAACTTAGATTCATAATAAATACTTTGACATTTATTAGTTTCAAACATCAAGGGGGAGTTATAACTCTGCCTTTGTATAAAAAGTGTTGCTTTAACTTATAACATTCCGCTGTGCTTACAATCTGATTTACAAGGACTTGCTAAACACTTAAGTGTCAAGATAGCAAGTTCTTACTTAGCAAACAAGAGCAAACTGATCCAACAATTGGTATCAGAGCATTGGTTTATCTGATCACATATCAATCTAACAAATTGAGAATCAGACACAAAGCTCTTATTGATATTCAATAAAAAGATCAAAAGTTCACTTTTTATCAATATCCATCACTTAAAAGAGTCATCAGACAAATCTATACTCTTTAAAAATGGATCCACATAATACTGGTTCTGCCACCAAACCTGCCATGCTTGTGAGAAATGAGTACAATATATGGCAAAAGAGAATGGCACATACCTTGTCACAAACCAACACAGGTTGTTGGAGATCTGTGATATATGGTCCACACAAACCAGTAAACATAAATCTTGAAACTAAAGAAGGGATTCCTAAGGATCCCAAAGACTATACAGATGAGGATTTCCTAAAACTTGAGCTAGATGCTAAGGCATTCTCGATGTTGGCAATGGCTCTCCCAAATGAAATATACTCTGGCCTTTTACATTGTGAAAGTGCCAAAGAACTTTGGGACTGTCTTAAAGAACAGTTTGGAGGAACTGAAGAGGTGATTGCCAACACCAGAGAAATTTTGGCTCAACAATATGAAACATTTGCTTATATTAATGGGGAAACTTTGACACAACAGTTTGAAAGATTCTCCTCATTAATCTCTGAGCTAAAGTTAAATGGTCAGACCTATACAACAGTATCTATGTTACATAGATTTTTAAGGTCTCTACCTGACAAATGGGAAACTTACTCCATTGTCTTAAGATCCTCACCAGATTTTAGCTCCCTCACTCTTACAAAACTCCATGGGAGATTACTTACTTTTGAAAGAGAAATCGATCAAAAGAAGAAATTACAAACTTCTGGTAAAACTGCTGATGACTACCTACCAGGTAGTACAGCACTTTTGGGACAAGATTCACCAACTTGTTCCTATGGATCTTATGACAATATTGACATAACCACTGGGATCTCATCAGAAAGATCTTTCCCAGGTTATGACAATGATGACCAAAGTCAAACTGCTGATAATCTATGTTTTATCATGGATGATTTGAAAAATTTTAGCAGTGATGACTTGGAAGAAATGGACATATTACACCAACTGGCCATGCTAAGCATTAAAACTAACAAGTTTTATAAAAGGTCAGGAAGGAAATTTCCAGGATTGACCAGTAATACAAAAATTGGTTTTGACAAATCTAAACTGAGATGTCACAAGTGTCAGAAGTTGGGACACTTTGCTAGAGAATGTAGAAGCTCTAGCTTTAACCAATCACAATCTGGAAATAACTATAACCCCAATTATAATAGGAACAATGGAACTCAAGGGAGTGCTCATTTTGTACAGGCACAAGCTCCTCAACAGCAATATATGCCTCAAGTACAATATGTTCAAGTGCCTGCTCAACAGATGCAGAGCCAACAATCAATCCCTCCCTTTCCAGCTGCTCAACTTCCTCCACAGCCTCAACAACCCCCTCAACAAAGTCTCTTTACCTCGGGGTATGTTGACTGGAGCAGTCTCCCTTATGACACCACAGAGTGTAATCCGGATGCAGACAACAAAGTGTTTGACATCAACTGGGGAGAACCGGACAATGGCAGAAAGAACTTTGCCTTAATGGCATTTGAAGGCTGTACCTCAAAATCTGCATTGTCTCAGGTATCAAAAGAATCTTTGACAAAACTTTGTTCAAACTCTTGCAAAGAAACTTTTGCTCTCATAAGAGAGACAAACGTGCACCTACAAGGCAAAGCCAATGATTTAGAAAGAAAATACACACAGATAAAATGTGATTTAGAAAGAAAACTGTGTGCTAAAACAAAAGAGGTTTCTAAATTAACTGACTCTGCTATTGAAACCCAAGCACAAATCAAAATGATGCTAAATGACCTGGGAGATGTCAGACAAGAGCTTGCTGACACCAGGATCACTTGTGAAAAATGGGTGGAATCTTGTAGGGGGTATCAACTACTGCTAAACAAACAAAGTGCTTCAAATGTTAAGTTTGGCATAGGATACCATCATGTTGAAACACCAACAGATTTTTCTCCCAAAACTACTGAAGATGGGAGAAGAATTGTTTCAAATGAAACTTCTGAAGGGAAAGAATGCACATCTTTCCATGAAAACTTTCTAAACAGAAATCCTGGCATTTTTAAAGAAAGTACTTCAGAAGTATTTACAAAAACTGACAACAAACCATCAGTAGTTTCATCTACTTCAGGAGTTGAGACCCTGAAAACTACTGATGAGCAAAATCTTTTCACAACTGTCAGAAATTTGCCTTCTGATCAAAAACTTAAGGCAAAAGAATGTGAAATTTGTGGCTTGTTCAACCACAAAACTGAATTTTGTAGATACAGAAAAGGAATTCAGTTCAATCAAAAATTTAAACAACAGGTTGTGGGAAATCAAATCAGAAATGATTATGAAAAAGTCTTTAAACCCAAGAAACAACAACCTGAAAACACCTTTTCTCAGAAAAAGATAAAATCTCAACCAAAATCTTTTTCTCAAAATTCCTTGTCAGTAGTTAGACCAGAATCATCAGCAGTTTCACAAACTGCTGAGATTCAAAATCTAAAGAACATGGTAGAACTACTGATGACCAAGGTTGATGGTGGTCCTAAAAAGGATACCACCATGGTTCTTAAAGAAAAATCCATTGCCAAAAAGACATGGATTTCTCAACCTGGTCAAGAACAAACTGTAACTGTTCTCAAGAGCAAACCCAAAGCCAAACAGGCTTGGGTTTCCAAATCTAACTAAATTGCTTTTATGTGCAGAGAGTTTCCAGGGGCTTAAACAGCATATGGTATGTTGATAGTGGAGGCTCTATGCACATGACTGGATGCAGATACCTGATAAACAATTTTATCAGCCAAAGAGAAGGATCTGTGTCCTTTGGGAACAATGCTAAGGGATATGTGCTAGGACATGGCAATGTCTCCTCTGGCAAAATACAGTTTGACAAGGTCAATCTGGTGGAAAATCTTGAATACAACTTGCTGAGCGTGTCACAAATGTGTGATAAAGGATATTCTTCCTTTTTCACAAAGACAGCTTGCAAGATCATCTCACCAGAAGGCCAGAAGTTGATTGAGAAGATTATAGAAGATCATACTTTGCTGATTGCCAAAAGATGTGGCAATGTCTATGCAGTGGACATTGAGAAAGACAAAGTATTGAACAACACTGCCTGTTTCTTCTCAAGGGCATCAACTTCAGAAACAGATCTCTGGCACAGGAGACTTGGCCATGTGAACTTTAAAACCATAAATAAAGTCACAAAAATGGGCTTGGTCAGAGGTCTACCTTTGAAAGTATACCAGTGTCAAGAACACTGTGTATCCTGTTTAAAGGGAAAACAGCATAAGTCCTCCTATAAGTCTATTGAAGAATCAAAAACAACTGCATGTCTTCAACTACTCCATATGGACTTATTTGGACCTGTCAAGATTATGAGCCTTGGTAAAAAGAAGTACTGCTTAGTCATCATTGATGACTACTCAAGATTCACATGGGTATTCTTCTTATTTTCCAAGGATGAGGCTGCTGAAATCATCAAGTTCTTCATTCTACAAGTAGAGAAACAATATTCTCTATCTGTCAAAACCATTAGAAGTGACAATGGGACAGAGTTCAGGAACAAAACTCTGGATGAATTCTGTTTGTCTAAAGGGATTATTAGACAATACAGTGTTCCCAGAACTCCTGAACAAAATGGTGTAGTAGAAAGGAAGAACAGAACATTGATAGAAGGAGCAAGAACAATGTTAGCTGATTCTGGACTGCCATTGTACTTTTGGGCAGAAGCAGTTAACACAGCATGTTATGTTCAGAATAGAGTTCTTGTGGTCAAGAGACACTCCAAGACTGCCTATGAAGTTCTTCATGGCATGAAGCCCCTTATCTCCTTTTTCAGGGCTTTTGGGTGTCAATGTTTTATCTTGAACATCAAGGAATCTATTTCAAAGTTTGCTGCCAAAGTTGACTCAGGTTACTTTCTTGGTTACTCTTCAACTATAAAAGCCTACAAGGTTTTTAATTCTCACACCAGGATAGTAGAAGAAACATTGAATGTCAAGTTCAATGAGTCAAAACACACTCTTATTCCAGCACATCCTGCTGAACTCTTTGACCTTGACAACTTTCACTTTGGACCTGAAAAGGCTGTTACTTCTTCCAAACCTACTTATTATGGTGATCAAAGGTTTGAAGATGAGGATCCTGCACCATGGACTCCTCAAACAGTCATTAAGTCAACTACAACACCATCAGAAGTTTTTCAAACTTCTGATCAAACAAATACTGAAGGCCAAACTCCAACATCTGCTTCAGCACCTGCAACTACTGAAGAAGCTGAAACTGCTGAACCAGATATTATAGACCTCAGTAGTTTGTTTGAAGAACAAGAGCCACCTACACCTGTCAGTGGTTTACAACAACTGATTGAACACAGAGATCATCCACTTGATCAAATCATGGGTGATATAGCTACAGGTGTTCTGACCAGAAACCAGCTCTCCAACTTTTGCCTATTCTCAGCCTTTATTTCACAGTTGGAACCAAAGAAGTACCAGGAAGCCCTCAAAGACAATAATTGGGTGCAAGCTATGCAGGATGAACTACTTCAGTTCAACAAGCAACAGGTCTGGGAAATCTGTCCCTTACCTCAAAACAAGCAACCAATTGGTACAAGATGGGTTTTCAGGAACAAACAAGATGAAGCTGGTATGATAATCAAGAACAAGGCAAGACTGGTAGTTCAAGGGTACTCTCAAGAAGAGGGAATTGACTATGATGAAACCTTTGCTCCAGTTGCAAGGCTTGAGGCCATCAGGTTATTTCTGGCCTATGCCATTTCCAACAAAATTAAAGTTTATCAAATGGATGTGAAAAGTGCATTTTTGTATGGAAAAATCAAAGAGGAGGTGTATGTCTGTCAGCCACCTGGGTTTGAGGATCCTTCTCATCCTGAGTGGGTGTACAGACTGGATAAAGCTCTATATGGGCTCAAACAGGCTCCAAGAGCCTGGTATGATACACTCTCCACCTTTTTACTCAAAAATAACTTTACAAGAGGTGCCATTGATAAAACACTTTTCATTAAACATGTTGGAAATCATGTCTTACTTGTTCAAATTTATGTTGATGATATCATCTTTGGTTCAACAAACACAAAATTGTGTGATGATTTTAAGAAACTCATGCAATCAAAATTTGAGATGAGTACCATGGGAGAACTGCAGTACTTTCTAGGACTGCAGATCAAACAACAAACAAATGGAACTTTTATACATCAATCAAAATATGTTAAAGAATTATTGAACAAATTTTCTTTAAATGACTGTAAATCATGTTCCACTCCCATGACACCTATCACACAAGTTGAACCTGATGATCAAGGAAAACAGGTTGATCAAACCATGTACAGATGCATGATAGGTTCCCTTTTATACTTAACTGCTTCTAGACCAGATATTATGTTTTCAACATGTGTCTGTGCTAGATATCAATCAGCACCAAGGGAATCACACCTTATAGCAGTCAAAAGAATTTTTAGATATCTGAAAGGAACACCAACGCTGGGAATTTGGTATCCTGCTTCAAGCAATACCAAGTTATCAGCATTTTCAGATAGTGACTATGCAGGGTGTAAGATGACAAGAAAGTCAACATCTGGTGGTTGTCAATTCCTGGGGAACTGTCTAGTGTCATGGCAATCAAAGAAGCAAACATCTGTTGCAACTTCAACTGCTGAAGCTGAATACATTGCAGCTGCAAGTTGTACATCACAGATACAATGGCTCCAATATCAACTTCTTGATTATGGAATCAAAGAGACCAAGACACCTTTGTTTGTAGACAGCAAATCTGTCATTAGCATCATTCAAAATCCGGTACAGTTCTCAAAAACTAAACATATTGAGATCAGGTACCATTTCATAAGAGATTGCTATGAAAAAGGCAAGATTGAGGTGAAGCATGTAGCAACAGCTAATCAGATAGCTGACATCTTCACTAAGCCCCTTGACACATCAACATTTCAGAAGTTAGTATCCATGCTTGGAATGCTAAATTTGTAAGTGTTTATTTTATTTATTTTTTTCTGCATATCAGTTAGAATCCAAGTTAACACTTGATTCTACCCAACTCTACATCAAACTTCTACATCAATCACTACTGTTATGCAATCAAAATTTTCTTTTTCCTTTTTCCATCCTTGATTCCATCCTGTTTACCATGGTGGAATCAAAATGAAAAATTTTATTTTTCCTTTTTCCATCCTTGATTCCATCCTGTTTACCTTGGTGGATTTCAAGTTAACCTTTTCCATCTTTTTTCTGGTTTCCACTTACAAATGTCAAAAGTCTGAAACAAAACTTCTGAAAAACAAAAACAGTTTGAGAGAAACTACTGATGAACAAAAATCATCAGTATGGGGATAACTTTCTGAAAAAGTGTGTAACTTCTGATAAAATAACCTTCAGAAGTTATGAATAAAGTATTTGTAAAAACATTTCTCATCAGATGTTAAAACTGCTGAAGAGAAAAATGGGAACTACTGATGAAATAATCCTTCATCAGCAGTTTAAGTCAAAAGGGCAAATTTGACTTTTCCATCATCAGAGGTTTGACCTAATCAGTTTAAAACCTCTGATAAAGAGATTTTTAACCAAAGGCGGTTTTAAAACTTCTAATAAAGAAGATTCAAGCGGTTAAAACTTCTAATAAATACCTTTTCTACACACTTATCCTTTCAAACTCAAAAATATCCCTCCTTCTCTCTCAAAACTCTCTCAAAACCTATACCTGCAAATCCACTGTTCAATCAAACACCTAAACCACAAATGGCTCTAGTTCTAAAACAGGGACACAATCAAAGAGCCTTTCTTGAAAAACAAGAAGGCTGGTCCCAATACGATGAGATCATTGATCTTGTCGTCAAATCCCAATACTTTACTGCTCTCACAATAAACCCACCAATTCACACTGAAACTCTGAATGAGTTCTGGGCAAATGCTGAGACGGTTACAATGGGTGGTGAGGTCATTTCCCTCAACTCAAAGATAAAAGGGAAACAACTGACCATCACACCGGCCACACTAGCAACAAGACTGGGTCTGGATGATGTAACTGCCCCTGACCATGTTGCTAACAAAGATATTCATCTAACCATGACTGAGTGTGGTTATCAAGGTACTCTCTCCCATGCTACAATATTCAAAAAATATTTTGAACCAAAATACAAACTTTTGTTTCATTATATAATTATGTGTTTGAGTCCAAAAACAGGGTCTTATGACCAGATGCCCTCCACTTTTCAACCAATATTTCATTCCATTGTGAATGAAACTAAATTCAGGGCATCAAAACTGTTTTTCCATGAGTTGGTGTTACATCACAATAATACCAAGAAAAAGTTTTTGTTGTACCCAAGGTTCATTATGCAATGCATAATAGGGGAACTGGGTAATGAGGTGCTTGTGGGAAAAATTTCAACTTTAAACCCTTTAACATCACAAGCATACTCAAGACTTAACAAACCGGCTGCCTGGCCAGAAGATGATCAGGGAGAACAACAACAAGTCCCCCTGAAGCCCACATCTTCCAAACTCACACCACCAAAAGCCAAAAAGCCCAAGCCTACAAAAACTGCACCCCACCAACCCAAAAGAAAAGCTGTTCAGGAGGTTGAGATGCCTGAACATGCTCTTGAGCATTCTGCTCTTCAAAATGTTGAGACTGAAACACCCTCTCAGTCTCATCCATCTCAAACCCCGCAAAGAGCACCAATATCTGTTCAATTCAAAAGAAAAAGACTTAGAAAAACTTATCAAACACACTCTTCTTTTGAAACTGCTGAACAACAACCTATTGCCCAAACTACTGAACCATCCCCACAAATATCTGAACAAGAGGCAATAGAAATTGCCAAACTTCTCTCTGGGCTAAAAGAGAATGTCCCATCTGATCATGTCAGTCCCCATCAACCACAACAAACAGGGGACATAACTACTGCATCAGACATGGATGTGGACATTACTAGCCCTATCCCAAGAGATGAGGGTGGACCAGAGTCTTTAAGCCCAATTTTAGAGACTCTTGGGGCATCTGAGGCTGCTACTACTCAGTTACCACCCAGTGGTGGATCTGAGGACAGAAGTAACATAGCTAAGACCTCAGATGTGGCAACTACTGATGAAGGCTTAATGCCTGAAGTAGGAAATCCTCAGTACCAAGAAACAGAGGTTCATGAGAGAACTGAGTTGGGCTCAGCTCATGATTTAACTGAGACAGTCCTCACTGAGGGCAACATCAGGGATTCAGATGATTCCATTAGTTTGGATGATGTTTCACAAACTCAAACTACTGAATTGACGGCAATTTCTGAAGGTCCTGCTGCAAAGGTATCCAGGCTCAAGAAGCCAGTCACCTCTGCACAGGTTAAAGCCCACTCAATCCCTAAAACCCCTAGAGTGGCATCCTCTGTACAACAAGAGGATCTCCCAAAAACACCCCCTTCACAGCAAATGCCTACCCAATTCCCTGGGCAAGCAAGCATAGACCTGAACCAGCTATGCAGCCCAGAGGGTCCCCTGTACCACATGATGAATACACTCATCAGAAATCACTTCCAAACATATACAGCTGACTTGGAGCTGTCCATCAAGAACCAATTTGGAGTGATTAAAACCAAGATGAACGATCTGTCCAACAAAATAGACTACAACAGCCAGCAGATTGCTCATCTTCAAGGACACTTCTCCCAACCCTCTGCTTCAAGGGTTAAAATTGATGAATCCAAAAAGGGGGAGAAGATCAGGGAACCTAAGGAGTCATTCCAAGCCAGGATAAAGGCACGAGTGGCACTCCTTGAAAGAGATCAGAAAGATCAGGCCAGGAAAGAAAAATTGGCCAAACAGTTTGGTGTCTCAATTGAAGAAATTGAAGCTGCTGAGAAAGAAGATGAGACCCAAAGTTCTGAAGATTCCCTAAGGCATAATGAAGAAACTTCTGATGACCAAACTTCTGATGAAGAATCAGAAAGTACTGAAGACAATCCTTCAGTAGCTGACAAACCATCAGCAGTTGTCAGCACATCAGAAGTTAACACTTCCCAACCTCAAACCACTGAACCTTCCAGAACCACTGCTCCCATTCAACCAACATCTGATCCCATCAGGCCTACATATGTTACAACAATGACTGTATTAAACCCTTCTCCTATCTCTCAATCAGCTGAACTATTAGAGAAGAGCTTAATTGCAGCCAACAAGAAGGCCAGAGAAGATCAGATTTGGAAATCTCTGGAAGAAAGGGATGATTTGGACTTAAGCCATGAAGAAAAACTTCAGGCTTATGCAGCTGAACTACAAAGGCAGGCTAGCCTTGATGAGATTGCTGAACAGGATAAAAGACAACAACTGGTGTCTTATATTACCAAGAACAGCAAGACTAAAGCCTTTACACTCAAAGGACTCTCTATGCAAGAGCTGACAAGAAGAGCACAACTGCTTGCAGACAAAATGGCCACAAGCAAAGATGGAAAGGCCAAGAGAGCCCAGATAATAGAAGAGCTAGTAGCAGAAGGATATGGTTCAAAAGCCTCTGTATCCAGATGGAAAGAAGAAAGACTGATGGATACATATAGAAAATATTTGGCTGCCAAGGCTGCAAATCCTGAGAAGTTTCAAACTGCTGAGCCTTCAAGATCAGTAGTTAGAACTTCTGGTGCATCTACAAGATCTGCTGCTCAGAAGAAGAAGGCAGAGGACAATGTCAAAACTGATTTCAAAATGGTACTACTTGAGGGAAGCTCAATAGTCCATTCAGATTTTGACATTGAGGAGAAACCTCTGTTAACACAGTTCAGGGATCCTTCCACTTTTGCTTATCAAATACAAAAGACTATCAAAGAGAAGATGCATACCAGAGTAGTGACTGAACACCATCTCCCAACTGTTCAGATGCCTGGTATGCAACAACAACAACAAGGAAGAGAATCCCACCTGAGGCTATCTGAAACTGAAGACATTCAGCACTCAGGACCATCAACCCAAGGGACAAGTCTGGTTCCCTATTCTTCTGACTTTAACAAGTCAAAGATCCCTATCATCAGATGGTCACTTACTGATAACAACTCAGTACTGTTGACAAGAAGAGACTTCTCAAGCAGGGCTTACAAGAAGATCAGTGATCTGAAGAAACTGTCAACACAAGACCTGCTCACAATTCAACATCTGGAACCACAGAGAGGATCTCTATCTGATGGTCAGTACAACCAGCTCAAGAACACCATGTACAAAGAGATATGGAAGATTGTTCAAGACAGAAGAAACACATAAGGAATTAGTAAGGTTTTGGCTTCATCAATCCAGGGGGAGATTGTTAGGACAAAGAGGATTGGTGAAACCACTTTTGTAAACCTTAGTCTAATTCACTTCTGTCATTTTTGGCTAAGTATAGAAGTACTGAAAAGAAGACAAGAAACTGCTGATTAGAAGATATGAAGAAGTGCTGAAGTTGCAGAAGTTCTGAAGTCCAAACCAGACAAGTTCACTTCAGAAGTACTGAAGACAAAACTACTCTTCAGTAGTTGTCCTTCATCAGCACTTAGTAGAAGATATTTCCCACCGCCTTTTTGCATCAGTAGTTTGTTGTTTAATATTACTTTTAGCTTTATTTGTTTCTTTCAATGTTGCAACTTGTGCAACTTGTCACTGGAGTTTCTGTGCTTGCTTTTTAGGCAAGATACATGCATGTAATCGTCTATAAATAGGAGGCTTCAACCTTCTATTTTAAACATTGATTTTCAACAGAAAAATCCTTCAAACACTCTCATTGTTATATTCCATTTCTGTATTTATTGTGAATCTCTCTAAGTATCTAATTCTCATTTACAACTTAGATTCATAATAAATACTTTGACATTTATTAGTTTCAAACATCAAGGGGGAGTTATAACTCTGCCTTTGTATAAAAAGTGTTGCTTTAACTTATAACATTCCGCTGTGCTTACAATCTGATTTACAAGGACTTGCTAAACACTTAAGTGTCAAGATAGCAAGTTCTTACTTAGCAAACAAAAGCAAACTGATCCAACAAGATTGAATCATCTCAATATGCTTCTTGGGCAACACTCTTTAAAATACACTGCAAGGCCTTTATGGTGGATGATCATCTTAAACCTCGCCCACTTCCGTCTGAAACAGAATCTTCTACTACCGCGGACGAATGGGAGCGTGTTGACGCCATTGTTCTACAATGGTTATATAGCACGATCTCTAATGATCTTCTTCATACCATCATTAATAACGTATCCAATGCCCATGAAGCTTGGGTCGCTATTGAGAATCTTTTCCATGACAACAAGGCCGCTCGTGCTATTTACCTTATGAATAAATTCTCTAACACTCGGTTAGATGGTTTTCCAAATATGTCGGCCTATTGTCAAGCAATCAAAGTACTCGCTGATCAACTGGCGAATGTGGATGCTCCTGTTGATTCGGACCGCTTGGTCCTCCAACTGCTCGCGGGACTCAACGCTGAATACGAAGGTATCTCTACAATTTTACAAAATACTCACCCATTGCCTTCGTTTTATGTTGCCAGATCCAAGTTAATCCAGACAGAAACCACCAAAGCTGAACGCGCAGTTCACGCGTCTCAAACCGTGTCGTCTGCCTTGGCCGCTACAACACAAAACCGCTCCAACAACACCAATACTCAACCTGATAACCCTCGTCCCTCGTCTCCCTATTCTGGTCGAGGTCGCGGCGGTCGCTCTGGCCGTCGTGGACGCGGCCGCGGAGGCGCTGGACGCTCACAATCCCCATACTACAACTTCTGGCCAAGCCCCTTTGGTCCCTGGTTTGCACCGTGGTCTGCTCCTCACCCTACACAAAACAATTAGCCAAACCAACCATTCCCTTGGGCCAATCCACCTTGTCCATATCCAAATATTACTAGGCCCAATAACCACAACAATACAGCCCAACAGTCTGGATTACTTGGCCCACGGCCCGCGCAAAGTAATTATGCAGCCTACACTCCAACGGATATAGAGCAGGCCCTGTACACGATGTCCCTGCAACAACCGGACCTTACTCAATACATGGACACCGGAGCATCCTCTACCATGACCAACGAGACAGGTGATTTTCATTCTTTTTCTAATTCTTGCATTGCTCAAAATATTATTGTAGGCGATGGTAATTCCATCCCGGTTTTAGGACAGGGCACAAAATACTTACCACCACCATTCCCGCCCTTTATCCTTAAAAACGTCCTCTACTCACCTAAATTAGTTAAAAACCTCATATCTGTCCGTAAATTTACTAGAGAAAATTCCGTGTCTGTTGAATTTGATCCGTTTGGTTTTCTTGTGAAGGACCTCAAGACGCGGGCGCCGCTCCTGCGGTGCAACAGCAGCGGTGAACTCTACCCTCTGGTACTAGGGCCCTCCTCAACACAGCCTACTGCCCTTGCTGCCATCACTGCTGATCTTTGGCACCAACGTCTTGGCCACCTAGGTCGTCAATCTTTAAATTCAATAAAGAATTCTAATTCTATTTCTTTTGATACTTTTCATAAAAATGTTTGTGACGCTTGTGTTTTGGGTAAAAGTATTAGACTACCTTTTATTCCTTCTACTACTCATACTGTTTTACCATTTGATATATTGCATAGTGATGTATGGACATCCCCTATAATTAGTTCATCCGGTCATAAATATTATGTGTTATTCTTAGATGACTACTCCATTTTTTTATGGACATACCCCCTTACACACAAATCCAACGTCTTTTCCGCCTTCACCCAGTTTACCTCCACCATCACCACCCAATTTAACCGCACCATCAAAACTTTTCAATGTGACAACGGTCGCGAGTATGTCAACAATGCTTTTCAAAAAATTTTTACAACTAATGGCATTCTCTACCGTTTATCTTGCCCTTATACATCTTCAGAAAATGGTAAAGCTGAAAGGAAAATACGTACCATCAACAACCTCATACGCACAATCATGTCCCACGCGTCCATACCCACTAACTTTTGGCATTTTGCATTAGAAACTGCGACTTACCTCCTCAATATTCTTCCCACTCCCACCTCTAAAAACAAAACACCCACCGAAATTCTCTATAACACCACACCCACCTATGACCACCTCCGTGTCTTTGGTTGTCTATGTTACCCTCTCACTCCGTCACCTACAATTCACAAGCTCGAGGACCGCGCTCAACCATGCGTCTTTCTTGGTTACCCACTTTCCCATAGGGGATACCGGTGCCTTGATTTGAAAACCAAACAGATCTACATCTCTAGACACGTCGCTTTCGACGAGACCACCTTTCCTTTTAAGCTAACCATTAATCCCACTCCACAGTACCACTTCCTCGACTCCAACCCCACCTGTTTTCCTCAACACCTATCGCACCACATTAAATAATCACCCTTAGGAAACCTCCCACCTCAATACACAACCCAGCCCACTACATCCTCACCTACGGCCCAACCTTCTTCACCCCTCTCCTCGGCCCAAACTAACTCACCCACTCAAACAACCTACCCGCCTACGGACCAACCCCCCACTACATCAGCCCAGCCGTCCACCCAGCCCACACCGCCCAAGCCCACGGCCCAACCAAATACCTCCGCCCCACAACCGCCCAACCCGCCTCAGGCCCGCACAATCCATACCCGCTCAATGAGCGGTATCCACAAACCGAAACAACCATTTAACCTACACACTTCCACTACATCGCCAGTTATACCCATCCCCAAAAACCCCTCTGATGCCTTAACTATACCGGAATGGAACTCTGCCATGTCTACAGAGTTTAATACATTAGTTAGAAATGGAACTTGGGAATTGGTGCCTCGTAGGTCTGATATGAATATTATTAGATGCATGTGGTTATTCAAACATAAGTACATGTCGGATAGCTCTTTGGAACGCTATAAGGCTCGGTTGGTTTGTGATGGTCGCTCACAACAGGTTGGTGTAGATTGTGGAGAAACATTTAGCCCGGTAGTTAAACCGGCCACCATCCGGACGGTTCTCTCCATTGCATTATCTAAGCACTGGTCCGTCCATCAGTTGGATGTTACCAATGCCTTTCTTCATGGGAATCTCCATGAAACAGTTTATATGTACCAACCCATGGGATTTCGGGACAAACAATTTCCCGATCATGTTTGCTTACTTAAAAGGTCTCTTTATGGACTTAAACAGGCCCCTCGTGCCTGGTACCAGCGATTCACCGACTTTGTGCTCACTATTGGCTTTCTTCATAGTAAGAGTGATGCTTCTCTGTTCACTCTACATCAGGGTCCCCACACAGCATACCTTCTCTTATATGTGGATGATATTCTTCTTGTTACCTCCTCTGACAAGCTTCGACAATCACTCATGGCTAAACTTGCAGGTGAATTTGCCATGAAAGATTTGGGCCCTCTCAGCTATTTTCTGGGCATCTCTGTGTCTCGGGTCAACGACACTATGTTTTTATCACAACAGTCTTATGCATCTGAGATCATCGCACGTGCCGGCATGCAGTCTTGCAACCCTGTCGCCACTCCAGTTGACACAAATGGCAAACTCAGTGCTACAGTCAGCGAGTCCTTTCATGACCCCACTTTATACCGCAGTCTAGCAGGTGCTCTTCAGTACCTCACTTTTACTCGCCCAGATATTTCATATGCGGTTCAACAGGTCTGCATGCACATGCATTCCCCCCGTCTTGATCATTGGAACGCTCTTAAGCGTATTATTAGATACATAAAAGGGACTACACATTTCGGCCTTATGCTACACGGCTCACCATCCCAATCGCTCGTCTCTTATACGGACGCCGATTGGGCTGGGTCTCCCGACACACGGCTTCAACAAGCGGTTATTGCATTTACTTCGGAGACAATCTCATATCATGGTCATCCAAACGTCAAAGCACTGTTTCACGTTCTAGTGCTGAGGCCGAATATAGAGGTGTTGCAAATGTCGTTGCTGAAATTTGCTGGATACGCAACTTATTGCTTGAGCTTCATTATCCTTTATCACGTGCTACTTTGGTTTATTGTGACAATCTCAGTGCCATTTATTTATCATGGAATCCCGTTCAGCACCAACGGACCAAACATATTGAACTGGACATACATTTTGTTCGTGAACAGGTACAACGGGGCAATGTTCGTATTCTGCACGTACCCTCTCGTCACCAGATAGCCGACTTCTTTACCAAAGGCCTGCCTCGCATTTTATTTGAAGATTTTAGAGACAGTCTCAGCATCCGGTCTCCTCCCGCTTCGACTGCGGGGGTGTAATAACCGACATATATATATATATATATATATATATATATAGTATGATTAGCATGATTTGTAGCATGATTTGTAATTTGTAATTAAGTGATATTCTCTATCCTAATATAGAGACCCTATGTAATATTATAAATTTGATAAAGATCAATAGAAGAGGCAAGCATTCTAAACTAACATATAGTTTGACTCAAAAGAATCTTAGTTCGCTATAACCGCGTGCTCTGATACCAATATGTCACACCCCGCCAAGGCGGAAACACGAGGTGTAACTTTGAATGATTTCCAAGCACAAAGGTCACACATCATTGATTAAATAAAACAGGAATTTCCATTTAAGCAACCAAATCTTACAAAACATAACATTAATTGTTCAAATTAAAACCATTGTGTAACATGTTTAGGTTAAAACGTCACAACAATAGTTCAAAAGATGGTATCCCATGAATGCTCGCATACGACTTTCCCAAGTTCCACACTCCATGCTAATTTCCTGAAAAACATGCATGTAAACTATATGGGTCAACATAAAGTTGGTGAGTACACGGGTTTTCTATATGATGGACATGTAATCCAAAACCGACTAAATCCTTGCCTAGCTAGGGCAATAATCAATATGTGATCTGACATGAGCCCATAACCAAACCTTGACATGTTATGCCTCGCCCATTGTACACTAAAGACAATGAAATAATGTGAAATACAAGCACTCTTTTGATATCTGTCATCCGATCAGAGCGACTGACCAAGAGTGGGCTGTCAACCCAATAGATCTATCCCGGTGTTTCATGGCTAAGTCCATACCTAATGGTTATGGTATGATGAATGACACAAGGGCTTAATGGATCCTGAACCGTAATGTCTCATGTTGACATAATAGTCATGTATTGTAATTGAAAACTGTAAGCATGTTTTTCCCCAGAAAAATGTGAAAACTGTAAAAAGGGGCCGTGAATACTCACTTGGTATCTAGATGCTAGCACTGAACTGATCCTGATGCGGTGTGTCTGGTGTGGATGCCATAAGTTCATTTAAAAGCACTTTAAGTCTATGTTTTGTTCTAACTGCCATGCAACTGTTCACCCGATTCTAACACCTATGGACTAGGGGCTTCTGAACCACTATCCACGGGTGTCACACACTGTACGTGTCAGTAATTGTTCGTTTTGTTATGCACGTGGCCATGTTTATTCTGTTTTGGCAAAACAAATGTTGTGACTTACTTAATGTTACCGTGTGTCACTCGTGTTGCAATTTTGTAAGTCTAGGGTAAGATATGGACATATTTACTACAATATTGTATAAAATTAACATATTTTGGTACTTTGTCCTTGAATGTACATACATTTGGGTGTTTAACATAGATTTCTAGGAAAACCATTGTGTATTGTTACACATGTTCTTGTTGATCTTAACACATGTTCTCAAAACATGACTTAGCACATGTTACAAAACTAAACGATTTTGGCCTAGATTTGGGCCAGACTCGACCCCATACACTCATGCATACATTCAAATGTATGTGTGGGTGTATGATGTGTTGTAAAACATATCTATTTTCCTATGTATTTTGAGTTATAATTTAGTCTTTTGTATTTAGTTTTTATTAGTTTTAGGAGTGCATTCGTTTGTTTGTCTATTTTTATCATTGAATAGTTTTTTTATTAGTTTTTAATACTTATTTATTTATTTTATTACTTTATAGGTGTTCGTGGAAAATGAGCTCAAAACAAAGGAATTTTAATTGAGACACGAACACTAGAGAGCATGTGTTCATGGACGTTGGAGCGTAAACGAGAAACTTTGGTTGAGCCAAGAACACCCAAGTTAAGAGCACGGAGCTAGAATGCTATATATAATAATAATAATAATAATAATAATAATAATAATAATAATAATAATAATAATAAAATAAAAAAATAAAAGAAAAGTTTGTTGGGCTCGGCCCAAGCCAAACACACAACAACTTTGGAAAAAATTAGTAGGTCAAAAAAAATTAATATGGATATAGATGGACGGGTTCGATTTGGGGGAGCCGGGTTCGATTCCCACGGGAGGCATCCGATGGATACCCCCACCCTTGTGGTGGGGTAGGTGTTTGGGAAGTGATGGAGAGACCCTTGACCCTTGTGGTCATGGGTTCGACTCCTGATCCCTCCAGGTTTTACCGGTGCACTACCGTCGTGCCTTCGGGCGGATTTGTGGGACGGGTTTTCCCTGGAACAGGAGACGGGTGGGCCGAATGGCTCTGTCCGTACGGACTAGAGGCCGTCTGGGCCCCTTTCGGCCATTGGGGGCCGCGTACAAAGTACCCGGCAATACTTTAGTTGATCGTTCAAAAAAAAAAAAAAAAGATGGACGGCTCCTAATTTTTTGGGAGAACACATCACGTGAACAACGGCAAAAAAGAATCGAAGCTAATACATATATTTCGAAAGAAAAGAAGCTGCGACAGAAGCCTTGGAGGTCTTTGGAGACAGAGAAGGTCCGGGGAGCACTAAAGATTAATTATTTGAAGACCCGGTGGTTTGTTTTATCGTTTTTATATTTTTAGAGACATGTTTATCATTGTTTTTCGAAACTTTTTGACTATGTTTCTGATTGTAATTATGAACTAAATATTTTCATGGTTGCTTAGGTTTCTGAACTAGACACCTAATTTGCTTTAATTAATGATTTTAGGATTTAATTTTGATGTGTTGAATTACATGGTTTGGCTTTATGGATTGATTTTGAATATTTGTGTACTAGTGTTTCTTGGTTTGATTATTTGTTTGTTGATTTTGATGGTCTAGGCACATAGGAATATCCCCTAGATCTAGAAATCATTCTAGTTTGATTAACATAGGTTGTCGAGCTAGTTCTTGCAGTTAGGAATAGCGCAAGTTTAACAAGTTTTTAAAACCAATTAACTAAGGTGTGCAGTCCCTTCTCGAAGGTTAGGAATATAATTCGGGATTGCTTGGTTGACTAACTGGGCATTGTTTGGTAGTCTGGTTATCGCTGGGGCGAGATCAGCTACGTATTCGTGTTTAGAGTTTTCTTAGGATTTCTTTCAATAAGGTTATACCTGCTTCACAGTTTGGGAGTTTTTGATCCAAGAGTGGTCAATTAAAGAATTACTGTGGGATTTGGTTTTGCTGGGGCGATCCACTTTCATTTTAGCATTTCTTCACTTTTCTCGCCTTGAGTCTAGTGAGCTATCCTTGACAGGAGGTTTATTAGATAAGAATAAGGTCTCAAGTTAATTACCAGATTCAGGATTTACCGCTAGTGTCTAGGGATTTTACCTAAGTAACCAGCCTTCTTCCTATCTAATTCCTCCAGTTCCTTAAGTTCGTATTAGTTGTCGAGTTAAGTTAAGTTTAATCTATTTAGTTTGATTAAGTTTATAATTAATAGTTAAAAATACCCCCATATAAGTATTTATTTATTTAGGCTAGTATTCGGTAGAGGTTGTGATCTAGAGTTGCATTCGCGTCTTTGGGTTCGATACTCGGTCTTATCTGTTTACTGCTTTGCGACCGGTACACTTGCCGTGCGTGTGTAGTTTTTAGGTGAGTCGTTTTAATTAAAACTTGTGTTATTTATATATATACATTTACACACACTAGTGTACGCGTATGTCCATGTAAGGGCTCCAAGATGTACGTGATCGTATATATGTGGGTTAGTGTGTATAGACTATAACATTGAACCTTTTAACATGAAACTCAAGTGTTTAGGTTAGTTTATCTTGAAAAAACCTATTGTTAAGGGAATATGCGAGTGTGTGTGTGCTTCGGGTGACCACCACATGTAACCGAATAATGTTATAAAGAAGGAAAGGGGTTCGGGTGTTATACCTTTAGTGTATAGCCGAGAATATATAAGAAAATAGGCTAACTCCTCACAAACAAACTTCTAGGTGCTAGGTAGAGGCTTGGGACTCCTATATGGTGATGTTGGCCGATTGAAATAAGCTTCCCGTGTGACTTGATCTTCGGCCGAGGGTGTAAAAAGGAAAGGAGAGTGGTTTCCAAGTGTTAGTGAGATTTTGAGAGGTTGTGGAGTGATTACAAGGTGTTGTCTTGCCCTTTAGATAGCTGAGAGAAAGAGAGAAGGGTCTTGGGTGATTGGCTTACAAACATGGTAAGCCAAAGCCTCTCTTTCATGGAGTGCAAAGGTGAAAGGTTATGTTAGTGAAATAAGTTGACTTGTGGCTTTGTCTTGTTACGTAGGGGTGGTTTACGGCCGATGCATCATGGGGAAGGGGCAACATGTTTTGGCAAGGTTGACCATGTAATAAGGATCATGTGGTTTATGTTTTGCCGTTCTAATATAAGTGATTGTCCTTGAAGTAAGTGTATTTTGTCTAGGGAATGTTCTTGGCCAAAAATTTGGATAGATATGAGTATTTATGGAGAGTCAAATGTCATGGGAATTGCTTGTGGGAAAGGTGTGTTCCACGTTAGTGTTAAGCCTAGGTTTAAGGGTTTCTAGATAGGCATGGTTACTAAGGAATGAAAAGGCATGTGGGTATACATATATATGATCGTATATGTGTGTGTGTGAGTGGTATTTTTCACTTTCACACTCTATGTTTATGTATGTATGTAGCTGTATGTGTATATATATATATATATATATATATATATATATATATATATATATAGGGATGGGTTATTTTGAGAACTCACTTGAGTTGTGAGAACCATAGGAACTCTTATGGACCATTGATCTTCTTAATTCTATGGTTGAGATTAAATGTTTGAGGTTTTTGTCTTCACATGGAATTTAAATTAGTATTATGTATATTTTAATATAGTAAAGTACAATTAAGGGTGTTTAGGTAAAAACACTTGGAAAGAGAAAAGAAAAATAAATATAAAACTATATTTAATTTTTTAATTTCTTTAATTTTTAAAACAAATAATAACATAAATCTGAATAGGATAATTTACACTGGTGTAATTGTTTACACCAGTGTAAATCTATACAACAAAAAATATTTCTTTAACTATATTTTACATTGGTGTAAATATTTCTTTAACTATATTTTATTTTTTAATTTCTTTAATTTTTAAAACAAATAATAACATAAATCTGAATAGGATAATTTACACTGGTGTAATTGTTTACACCAGTGTAAATCTACTATGATTTACACTGGTGTAATTGTTTACACCAGTGTAAATCAATACAACAAAAAATAAGGTAGTGTAAAACCAAAACAAAACTTATACATTCGTATTACACCACTGTAAAATGCCCTAAAACATCAACAAAATGTGCATTACATCATCATCATTTATAAAAACAAACCAAAACATTTATAAAAAATCATACTACACATTAATGTTACAAAAATTTTAAAAAAAATCATACTACACATTATTGTTAAAAAAAAAACCTGCTGCATCTTCTATCTCATCATCATTCATCCAACATCATCATCTTCAACCCAAAAATAATAACAAAATAACAACAACAACAACAACAACAATAATAATAATAATAATAATAATAATAATAATAATAATAATAATAATAATAATAATAATAATAATAATAATAATAATAAGAAGAAGAAGAAGAAGAAGAAGAAGAAGAAGAAGTAACCTGTCCTTCGCCGGCACCTCCGTCGACCACCGTCCCCACCACCATCACCTCCGCCTCCACCCCCTACCACGAACCACCTTCTGCTCCTCCGACGTTCCTCCGCCTCCACCCCCACCACGAACCACCTTCTATCAAAAAAACCCCAAACCAGAACGGTCATCATCTTCCTTCCTGCACCGGACCACCACCCCCTGCAAAAAACCCATCGCCGGACCACCACCCTGCAACACCCTAGATCCACCTGTAAACCCGTCGTCTTCCTTGTTCCAGCCAGTCGTCTTCCCTGTTCCAGCCACCACCATCGTTGAACACCACCTGCACCAGTCGTCGTCTTCCTTATTATTATTATTATTATTATTATTATTATTATTATTATTATTATTATTATTATTATTATTATTATTATTATTATTTACAGAGAAAGAACAAGAGAGAAGAAGAGAGAGAGAGAGAGAGAAGAAGAGAGAGAAGAAGAAAGTTAAAAATGAGAGAGAGAGAAGACACTTTCTATTAATATTATTATTTAAAAAGGTAGGTGGGTGGGTGGGGTTGGGTGTTATTATTACTAAAATGCCCTTAATTACTTGTGTATAAAGACTATCTTGCCCCTGATTAAACAAATGCAAAAAAATACAAATCTGATGATGTGGCACTTAGTGATTGGCCCATTGGAGTTCTCAAGTTCTCCCAACTTGGGTGAGTTCTCAAATGAACCCAATCCTATATATATATATATATATATATATATATGTATATATGTATACACAAAGGTGTGAGTGTGTCCTATAGGGCTTAGATAATGTCCAAAACATTGCACACTTCCCTTGCCTTGGGAATGTGTGCGCCGAAATGTGCATAAGGAAAGAGCTAGATATTCTAGGCAAGTTAACATGTGTAAGTTTGGTTAACTAAGGTGGACTATGATCCCATTTAGGTAAATGTCTTGGATTTGATGGGATTGTGTTATGATGTGTACATGCACATGTGTATGCATAGCTGTATGTATGTATGTATATATGTTAGTGTATTTGTTTAATTCACATGTTCATGCAAGTCTAGATAGATCAAGTTTAAGGTTACAAGTGGACGTATTGTTCGTACATGTACTAGTTTACTAAAATACACGTTGGCAACCTCTTTGTTCATGAACATTGTTTGATTTTGTCCTTGTACGGGCAACAATTTGAAAACGTAAGTTCAGTTGCATGTATGTCTCATTGTTAGGGTGTTGCATGGTACTCCTATAGTCTAGTATGAAATGTTTGACTAACTGAGGCCTTGAATTAGCTAGTGTGTCTACTGTTAGACTGCACGTCTCGGGATTAAACCGTTGGAACCCTGTACAGCCCAACTGTGATGCAAATGATAACATGTAATGCTTATGCACACTGTGAATCATGTAGCTAAGTGTATGGATATGACCCGTGATTCGACGGGTGTCACAGATTATATAGCTTGAATAAGATAACTACGCGAATTCATGGATTTGCAGGTTAAATACAAAGATTGAACATGTTTTAGAGAAACTATAAGAATTGGAATTGAATATTATGATAGATGACATGATAAAGGGTCGGAAGACGAAAACGTGGCCGAAAACAGTGAGGAAAACAGAATTATAATGAAGAAGTTATGCAAGAAACAAGGTTTTCCCGAAAGCCCCTGACGTAAGTTACGCCAGCAGCGTAGGTTACGCCAGAATCTGACGGGGAACACGCTAAAAAGGCCAAAATTAGTGTTTTGAGGCATCTCTTCCATTCTAAACAAGAGGAGGCGACTAGAGGCTATGAAGGGGTCGATTTTTAGGTTTTTTTCACCATTCCAAAGCATTCAATTCATCCATAATCATCAACCATGCAATTCCCCATCAAGATGAAAATGAAATCAAGAATATGAGCGGCTAATCTTTTCGTGGTTTCCTCCAGGTGGAGGATTCTTGTAAGTGGATGATTGTTTTTTTTTTTTTTTTTTTTTTTTTTTTTGTGTATTTGAGATTAGCAATCTAAGCATTCGATGCTTTTTGCTTGGTGATTTATTAGTTTGGTTGTAACCGGTTGATTTTATACATAAAAAACCGCTTTTTTTCTCAGTTATCATGATACATCTGCTGATTTGATTATCATGAATTTCACATGATTTGATATAACTAAGATTATTTTTTTTATGTTTTTGAACTTAATATCATCAGATTTGTGCTTTTGTTTAGTTATGATATAATAATCTTCGCATCGAATTATTGTGTAGTTAATTTATACTTATTATAAGCTTGATTGAATTTCATGTGAGGGTAGCGGTGGAGATGGTGGAGGAGAGAGGAGAGGGAGGGTGGCAGTGGTGGTGGTGCATGTGGTGGTGGTGGTGGTGTTGCAGGTGGTGGTGATGGTGGGGGAGGGTATAAGAGTCAATTCACCCAAAAAATTAAGGGTATAATAGTCATTTTTCTACAAATTAACAGACAAGCCTAACGGCCGTTAGTCTCAGGGATCTAAACTGTTAGAAAATGAAAGCACATGTACTCAGGGTGTTAAGTCTGGGCTGAACCTGTTAGTTTAGGCAAACCACAGGAACGAAAACTGCAATTAACTCTTGTTAAAATAATCATTATAGTTGTGTATTTCTTTTTTCTTAATTCTCGACCACCGATTGAGTTGATGTGTTTGTATAAGTATGTTTAACAAGATGGAACTTCTAATTTGTGTATACATTGACTATATGTTTAATGTTAGTCCAAGGGCATGTAAGCTTTTGTTTAATAAACTCATGATTGTAGTTTTTTAAGAGTAACTTTTACACTATGTTCCAGAGTTTCATTAAAGGATGGAAGAGAAAGGATTGGGAAGGAAGTGGGGAAAAAATGTGTTCCAGAGTTTTTTTTAGGAGAGAAAGGGAGGGAATAGGAGGGATAATAAAGAGGTTTTTAGAGTGATTTTCAATCTTTCCAATTTGGAAGGAATTGGAGGGGAAGGAAGAGGAGGGAGATCCTTTCTCTTCCATCCTTTAATGAAACTCTGGAACAGAGTGGCCCATAAAAAGAGATACTCTCTGTGTGTTCTGTTCATCAAATCTGTCGATTATTATTAACATTTTGTTTATGAGTAACTAATAGGTACCAAAACAGAAGTGGAAGGAGCCATGCGCCCATGTGTGGAAAAAAGGATGCCCAATCATACTCGCAAAAACGAAATCCATGTTTGGATTCTAAAACTTATTAAGATATTTGGAACGTGGAGAACTTTCCTTAGTTTTGTCAAAAAAAAAAAACAAAAAATAATAATAATAATGAAGAAGAAATTTTTAAACGCAAATGTTTTGAGTCCCTTTGTCTTTAGTTTTTTGAAAATTAGGAATATTTTTGTCACTTAAAATTGTTATTCTAATGAACGTTTCTTCTTTATTTTAATCAAAATTCAACCAATATGATGAAAACCCACAATCATTCGACTTAACCTCACCCAGAAGCCACGTATTTAGTCATCATCAATGGGTACACAACAACCCACATAGAAGGAAATCGGAGGTCAAATGGTGAATAAACCTCACCCAGAAGCCATGTATTTAGTCATCATTAATGGGTACACGACAATCCACACAGAAACGAACCGGAGGTCAAATGGTAAATAAAATAATATGAATAAAATAATAACGTTTTTAAATAAAATAATATAAATAAAATAATAATATAGTTTATTATATTTATAAAATAATAATATAGTTAATATAAATAAAATAATATTATTTTTACTATTCATTTGTGTTTACTATTCATTATGTTTGCAAATTAATAGTATGTAATTGGCATTGTAAGTTGGAACACTAACCGAAAACTTGAAAAATTTGATTTATATATATATATATATGAGAAAAATCAAATAGGAACCAAGAGCCTAGTTAGTAACTTAAAAACCAATCTAAGCCATTAATCTTTGATCTTAATCTAGGGGGTAGTTATGTAATTAGACAATTAAATATTATATTTCAATTTAATTAAAAGTTTTATATATGGCAGTTAATTATCTTCCTGCAATTAATATGCAAGTTTTTTTTGACTTTGCTTAAATCTCTTAACCTATTATCATCTCTAATCCCAAATAAAAAAAAAAACACGTTCGATTGAATTCGATTGAATCGAAATAACTTCCAGTCGAATTCAAAAGATTTAAATTGATTAAATTGAAAAAAAAATCGATTTAAAAGAATCTAAAATCGGCCAACGATTCAGATTTCCAAGTTATGGATAATAATTCTATAAATGAAAACATTGAATCACAATCTCATGTGATAGAAGATCATGAAACACAATCACAAGCTTTGTTTCTAAATAGTGTTGAAAATCAAGGTATTTATGTATTGTTTTTAGTTTTTTAATTGTTTTTCGTGCGAGAATCACGTTTTTTTTGTGATTTCTATTTAGATTAGCCTTATAGTGTGGTTTATTATTGATGTGCAAAATAGTTGTTTTGTTACGAGTTTCTTATCATAATGTATATCTGTGTTGATGATGTTGAATGAAAAGAAAAAAAATGATATACATCAATGTATAACTGATGTACACCGTTGTATATATGTGTTTGATGATGATGATGAATGAACAAAAAAAAACTGATATACACCAATGTACACTTCAAAAATGAATATACACCAATGTATATCTGTGTACATCAATGTATATCTGTGTTGATGATGAATGAAAAAACGAATATACACCAATGTATATCTGTGTTGATGATGATAAATGAAAAAACCAATATACACCAATGTATATTTGTGTTGATGATGTTGAATGATGATGAATGAAAAAACGAATATACACCAATGTATATCTTGTGTTGGTGATGATGATGAATGAAAAAACGAATATACACCAATGTACACTGTTGTATATATACCGAGATATAATTTTAATAGTATATACAATAAATACGTTTGGGTATACCATAAACACTAATTTGCTGTTTCCAAATATACATGAGTTTCTTATTAATTACCTAATAAATGATATTGAACAAAAGACATTAATACCCCTTTATTAAAATAACAATTAATTAAAGTTTTACTTATTTACAATCATGCCATTGAAGATGGATGACTCAGATTGGTTCCTATAGTTCCTACTTAAGGGTTATTCCTATTTGAACCCTACCATATATATATATATATATATATATATATATATAGGCTAAGTATCCAGTGAAAACCCTCTTGAGTTGTGAAAACCCGTGAAAACCCTATGTAACAACATTGTTTTTTTCTAATTTTTTTAGAATAGTTTGTATACTTAATTTTATGAGTTTCGGCCCAAAAAAATCAAAAAAGCGCCGAATAGATTTTTTTAAAAAAAATTATGTAACACAGATGTTACATATGTAACAATGCTGACGTATGATAAAAAAAATTACGTAACACATATATGTAACAAATAATCTACTCGGCGCTTTTTTGATTTTTTTTGGCCAAAACTAATAAAAATGAATATAAAAGCTATTCTGAAAAAATCAGGAAAAAAAAATGTTTTTACATAGGGTTTTCACGGGTTTTCACAACTCGAGAGGGTTATATATATATATATATATATAGGGTAAGGATTCTAAGAGAACCAACCCCTATTTGAGAACTGAGAGAACCATTCTGGACCACACATCTATCTATATATAAAAGAAAACGTATATGCTGATGTGGCGTGCAATGGAGGCCTCAACATCTCCTTGAGAGTGCTACGTGGCATCATAATTGAAAGATTTTAGTGTTTTTGAACTATTTTCTTTTTTAATTAAAAAAAGACATAAACATAAAACCCCAAATTAAATTGAGTTATTTTAGGAAAAAAAGAATTTAAAAATAAATTTAAAATTTTCTCTCTCATGTTTCCTCCCATAATTTTTAAACGTTTATATCTTTTATATACGGGATTTTTTAAAGAAAAAAACTACACCAAATTAACGAGCGTTTTATTATCCTTCCAACGAGTACCATAGTCCTATATAAAAAACGGAGAAAAATCGACTATTTTTTGTGGGGTTTCGTTCATACAGGAAAAAAACACACAAAGTGTTCATGTCATTCATTAATCATGTTTTTTCTTTTAAACCAGGTTCTTATCTACGATGTTGAAAATCAGCCGAATCGCCATGTTATCATTGGAATTTTACTAGGTATACTTCATCAAGAGAAGTTAGGAGAAAGAATCGCGCAACACTGCAACACATGGTGTCACCTTATAGCAAGGTTATTTATTTATTTATTTAATTACAAGAGTAATAATTAATACTATTAGTATTAGTATTATTAGAATGGTTATATTTTTCAACCCCGAGACGCTCCCGAAAAGAATTGATAGTTGCTGACGTGGCGTTCAATGGTGGCCTCAACCATCTCTTGATTATGCCACGTGGCATAATGAGATGCAATGATTACAACTTCCAACTTAAGTGTTTGTTTAGTTGATTAGGTTAGGAATTATAAGAGCCATTAGAATGTGAGAAATTAGAGAGATGTGATGAGTTTTTTAATAATTGCAGCTTACATAAGTGACTCTTTAGATGATTACTGATTAGGTTTTAGATTAGAGAATATGAGTTATTACTGATTAGAATACTATGAACATGCAATGATTGAGAGATTTTGTGGTTAGTTAACTTGAGCCATTTGCAATAGGTTATAACGTAAAAATAGATTTTTCAACTCCGGGAGCCTCCCGGGGTAATCAGCTAGTTTCATATAAAGGTAAAAAAATAATTTTTTTGCATTAATCGCACATTTTTATTCAAGAATTTTTTTTCATTTATACATATGTGTATATTGCATTATACATATGTGTATAATGCAATTATACACATGTGTATATTGATAAAAAATACAAAAAATAACAAATAAAAAAAATTCCTGCATATAAAGTAGCGATTAAAGATATATATATATATATATATATATATATATATATATATATATATATATATATATAGGGGAAGTATATGCAAAAAACCCATTTTAGATGAAAAACTTCAAAAACCCAATGCTTGGTCCATATTAAGCCACATCACCCATCATACTATAATATTGAAAGGGCAATATAGACAATTCCACTATACCCCTTCTCTCTCTACCTATATATATTGTTTCCCCCCCCCCCTCTCTCTCTCTCTCTCTCTTCATTTTCATTCAAATTCAAATCTGATTATACCCTCCTCTCTCTATCCTCTCTCTCTCTCTCTCTCTCTCTCTCTCTCTCTCTCTCTCTCTCTATCTCTTTCTAGAAATACCACCACCACAACCGCCACCATAGCCACCACAACTTCTCAACCACTAGAAGACGATCCAACTGATGAACGTTGCTTTTGTACAGAAAAGAGATTACCGGAGGTGACAGAGGGTCGTTGAAGCCGTAAGTTTCTGGTCACGGTCGTTTCCTTCCTGACCGATGCAGGTACCATCCCTTTATCTCTTTAGTTTTGATTGATAGTTGGAATGGGGTTATTTTGTGTGAGGTTTTGGTGTGTGTTTGGATGATAAGATGGGGTTGAGCTCCGGATCTGAATTAAATAATATCTTGAGTTCCCACTGATATGATATTCAAACACTTAAGAAAGTTTTATCCGGTTGGTGTGTGGAGGGATTTATCTACACCTTAAGGTTTTAAAATATAACAAAACAGAGGATGTGCTAAGATTTTTTTTCGTTATTATTGTTCAGAGGATGTGCTAAGATCCAAATTTATTTTCGTTATTATTTTGTTTATGTAAGATTTTTTTTTTATATTATTATTTTGTTTATGTTAGATTTTTATTGGATTGGGTTTTGAGTTTTGCTAGAATAATAATACTAACAGTTTTGGGGATAGTTTTTATTCGCATACCAAGTGTTCGATCAAATGCTTGAATGAAAAAAAAAACTTATGTTTAACCTTTTTTATTTTATTTTTTATTATTATTATTTTGTTTATGTTAGATTTTTATTAGATTGAGGACATGAGGTTGATAGATCACATGTGATTGATGAATAATTTTGTAGTCTTTTTATGTTAGTATATGCTAACACATGTTATCTGTTCCAGTGTCGGTTTTCACGAGTAGGCTATTTGAACAAGGCGACGTTGGTGATGTGGCTGTGGTAAGTGATGTAATTGATGAATAAATGTGTGATCTTTTTATGTTACTATATGCTAACACATGTTAGTCATGCCCATTATGTGTTTGAGGATCCCAACTAACATATGTATCTGTTACAGTGTTGGTTTTCACATGCTAGTATATACCCAACTAACACATGCTAGTATATACCCAACTAACAGTTAGTGATGCTCACACACGTTAGTGATGCTAACACACGTTAGTGATGCTAACACATGCTAGTATATACCCAACTAACAATTGTTAGGGTCCATATGACATACGCTATTTTCAGTAAAACATATGTTTTAGAATATGCTAACACATGCTACTAATGTCTTTGAGTATGATATACTTGGCACTGCATATTTGGTGTTGTTTATACACATGTTAGTGATGCTAACACATGCTAGTATATACCTAACTAACAGATGTTAGGGTTCATATGACATACGTAGTATATGCCCAACTAACGTGTGTTAGGGTTCATATGACATACGTTAATTCAGTATATGTTTTAGAATTACACTACACATGTTAGTGATGTCTCATTATATGTTTCGGAGAGTCCAACTAACACGTGTTATCTTTTTTTGTAGGTGAAGAGATGTTTCGTGTTAAAGATGAAGATGGGTATCAAGAATGAAGCATAGCTAGATCTTTTTTATGTTATGATAGTTTTTTATCATTTCACAAATAATTATGTATGTATGAAAACTTTTTTGATACATTTTTAGTATTGATTGTAATGATCGTTTTTATCATTTATTAAATAAAAACACATTTTATGTGTTCTTTTACTATGTTATTTTAGTATATGTTTGGTAACACATGTTAGCGATGTCTCACACGATGTCAAAATTTTTGCATCACAACACTAACGTATGTTATTTTTTCGTGCTGGAGAAAGTGTCATAAAGTAGGAGAGAGGTGACTTGACAAGTGTCAAATCAACCTTTTTAAACCTAGGATTCAGAAAATTAAATTATAAAAAATTCATTTAAAATGACCTTAATGCCCTTAATCTACCTTTTTTAAGCAAGTGGCCCACTTGCTTTTGAATATTATATAGAAAATAATTAAGGACCATTGATCAAGTTTGATCAATGGTCACCATAGAGTTTAAAGGGTTTTTCATGAAGATGAGGTTTCCTCTTTATCCATCCCCTATATATATATATATATATAGGGAATGGTTCTAGAGAAAACCCTCCTTATTTGGTAAACTCTGGAAACTCTGACTTCCCAATATTTTTTTTTTTTTGAAAAAAATAGGGCAAGTAATATACATGATTTTAAGCATTTTGGGACAAAAAAATTAAAAAAGCGCCGAGTATTTTTTTTTTTTAAATAAAAATAAAATTTTGACTAACACATGTTAAGCGCTAATAACATGTGTTAACAATGTGTTAACTATATGTAAACAGTAGACGTTTTTAATTTTTTTAAAAAAAAACCGTTCGGCGCTTTTTCGATTTTTTTGGCTCGAAATGCTTAAAAAAATGTATATTACATACCCTATTTTTTTCAAAAAAAAAAATGTTGAGAAGTCAGACTTTCCAGAGTTTACCAAATAAGGAGGGTTTCCTCCATATACTTTACATATATATATATATATATATATATATATATATATATATATATATATATATATATATATATATATGGTTAGGATCGTGTGAAAACTGTACCGAGTTGTGAGAACTAGAGAACTCTTGTGGACCATTGATTTTGATGATCCTATGGTTGAGATTTAATCTTGATGTTTTTTTGTCTTTACATGTTAATTAAAATATTATTAGTATATTTTAATACAAAAAAGTACATTAAGGGGTATTTAAGTAAAACTTCCATGAAAGAGAAATAATTATTATAGTACTATTTTAATTTTTATTTAGTTATTAAAAAAAATCATTTTTTAAAAGAAATCTGATGAGATGATCTACCATAATTTACGCTGGTGTAATTATTTTCTATTTCATTATTAAAAATAATCATATTTTTTAAACTTTACTTTATTTTTTTAATTAAAATAATTTACTTCTTTTACAAAAAATTACTTTTTTAAAACAAAAAATAAATATGTGGATTTTTTGTCGTCTCCATCTCGTTTTTACAGTGGTGTAAAAATTTACACTAGTGTTTACACACATCTATATAAAAACAACCATCCATGAATTTGTTTGGTTTTACACTCGTCTAATTATTTACACCAGTGTAAATCTGCCATACCCAAAGTTTTACAAAAAAAAAAAAAAACAAACAAAACTGGTGTGATTTTTACACCAGTGTAAATCTGCCATACACAAAGTTTTACAAAAATACACTAGTGTAAAAAACCAAACAAAATATCAACCGGTGTAATTATTTACACCAGTGTAATCTACCATGATTTAAACTGGAAGTGTAAATCTACGATACACAAACTACTACAACAAATACGATTAGTGTAAAACCAAAAGAAAACATTTATACATTCATACTACACTGTAAAAAATGCCCAAAAAAACATCAACAAAAATGTGTATTACATCAATGTAAAAACAAACTCAAGACATTTATTAAAAAAATCATACTACACATTATTGTTAAAAAAAAAAAATCCCCTGCTGGGTCTTCAAAATAACAATCACCATCATCCATCAAAAACATCATCATCTTCTAACAAAAACATAATAATAATAATAATAATAATAATAATAATAATAATAATAATAATAATAATAATAATAATAACATACCTTGTGCAATATTCTTGACTTTTCTTCAACATCACCATCACTATCATCCATCAAAAACAGTCCTTAAAAGCAAGATCACGAGATTCAGATCTTGAGATATTCTTGACTTTTCTTTTGACTTTAGCTAAACTTGAAGATCTTGAGACATTCTTGAGACTGAATAAATAATAATAATAATAATAATAATAATAATAATAATAATAATAATAATAATAATAAGAGAAATAATAATAATAATAATAAAAAAAACATACTGTCGACCCACCACCCTTGAGCCACCATGCACCACCATCTCTGTATCATCACACAATTTTATATATATATATATATGTATATATATATATAGAACTCCCTCGTTTATTCATCCGATTCATGTCTACATTATCTTTCCCATCCATTTTATTAATTTTTTTGTTTAAATAATGACTTATAATCAATATTAAATTGGATTTTATTAAAAATTCTGATTTAAAAACGTTAAAAAAATGTTTGCCTGAGCCAGGATTCGAACCCGAGTCCCTGGCGGGCTAAACCTTAACCACACCACACAAACCACTACACCATTTGGTGTTTTGTGATGTTAATTAAAACCAATTAAACTTAAACCCTTTCAAGGTCCCTTAGTCAAACCTGAAAAGTCAAACGTAGTCTCTTAGTCAAGTCAAGTCAAAGTGTTAGTAAATATGGTCTCCTAGTCAAGTCAAAGTGTTAGTAAATATGGTCTTCTAGTCAAGTCAAAGTTGTTCCTAAATTGTAGCCTAGTCAAAGTAGTCCCTAATTACAACTCCAATTTCTACACTATAAATACAATAGCCTACCAT
Organism: Ambrosia trifida; assembly: GCA_028751855.1. Lineage (NCBI taxonomy): Eukaryota > Viridiplantae > Streptophyta > Magnoliopsida > Asterales > Asteraceae > Ambrosia > Ambrosia trifida. The sequence goes on along the minus strand of CM054128.1, from coordinate 124,387,688 downwards.
TCAACTCTTTATAACATTCAATAAAAAAAAAAACATTATTATTCCATCTCCCACATACTAAAGTTTTCATCCATCATTATCTCTTCTAGCTAGTTCCGAGTTTTCCAAGGCATTATTACTAAGTGTTTGCACGCTCAAGAAAACTCACGAACTCATTAAGCACCTAAGGTGAGTTTTACATAGCCCCTTTTCCATTCACTATTTTGGGGTGAAACATGTTACAACATTCAATTTACAATTCAATCATAAGTGTCTATGTGTTATTCTATGTTGCATTATGTCTTAAACATTACTAGGGTAAGCACATTATTCTAGCATAATCATTAACATTGATCAGCCGACGGTATACAATAATAGATCTATTGGACTGGCAATCCCACCCGGATACGTGTACCTCCTACATAGGTAGCGTGGGTGATTGTTATGGAATTTATAACATAATCGAGTGAACCATGAGCGTATGGGAGGGACCACAATATTCTAGTCACAAGGTTTGATTATGCACTCGATTTACCCGATTGTTTTGTTTTCACATATGGACTAGACTTGCCATGACACTCGAATTGTACAACATTTTTATTCAATATACAAACCTATGTATTCTCACCAACATTTTTGTTGACCCAAAATATTTTCAAACTTAACATGTTTTAGGTTATAGCTTGCTTGGAGTTTAGAGTTAATGCTTGAAGATGCATATTTAGTATTTCTCATTTAATGTACAAATTCTTGTAGCACAATTGTATGTAATGTATTTAAATAAATTATTGAAATTTATTATTTACCATGAGCTACTGAACAATCATCAATACGTGACATCCCGATGTTTCTGCCATCGGTTGGGGTGTTACAGATTGGTATCAGAGCCTTGGTTATAGGGAATTAGGTTATTAGAAAATTAATCTAGTCTATAACCATAGGATTATAACCAGTACTTGCTCCTTTTATTTGTAACTATACTTGTTTCTATTCTCTACCTCTATCCTACTTCTTATCCCTACTTTATTTCCTACAAGATGTTTGCTCTCCATAACTGGAACAAAATTCTCAGATCCTAACCTGAAATACCTTATAAATCTCGTCGAAGCTCTATATTCTAATAACGAACACGTGCAATCTGGAAGGGTGAACACCTGTATTCTGAGTTTTCTGTCTAGGACTGGCATTGCGCATAAATCCCAATCAGACGAGGGACTCGAATGCCTACCTGGGAATTCTCGGGATGAGTGTTCACTTATAGGCTAAAGCATGTCTTCACTATGTTATTAGAATCTAGAAGCTTTGATAAGTCAACGTTTTCGTTTATTCATTTTAATTAATGAATAAATGATTACACTCACTTTCCTTAAAACTAAGCTCTAAAATCTCAAAATTTTACAGCTTAAATCAATCCCATTTCCTAATCATATATGGATTTCACAATCACATTTCATCTTACCATCTTAGCCACATGTTTGATTATTTTCAACACCCTCCCCAAATCATATTATTTCATTTTTCAACATGTTACATATTTCTAAACTGTAACCTCATAACCTAGGTAGACCCTAGCCCAACACTAAAGATTTCTTAATATTGTCAAAATTTTCATCACTTATAAACCATGGAAAATACATATTTTTGTTATAAGATATCCTCAAACTTAATTTCTAAATCCAAATGTTTATTCATTAGCATAACAAAGGATTTTTGATATAATGTCACCTTGATCTATAAAACCTAACGTCGTGTTTAAAATCTTCGACTAAACTAAAATATTCTGATCTAAAGCCACTTAGTTTGTACTATTTAGCAACTTTTGTTTTATATAAGAAACCAGTTTTAAAAAGAAAAATGATAAGATCTTTCCATCCTCATGAACAAAATTTAATCTCCATTGCCACCTAATTATTTTCAACTTGTTCGAACTTTTACAATTTTTGGTATTTATCACAATCATGTTTTCTCATACGCTAGATTCTAACCTTTGATCCAAGCCCCACGATTTACACTGCTACATAATCTCCTTACTATAAAATAAACCCTTTATTAACTATTTTCACGTTCACTATCTTTCATAACCTTGATGATGCTTTGAGTTCTTCATCATCCTCTCAAGAACTAAATTCATATTCTTCACCTTCTGGAACATGAACGTGATCCCTATGATAATCAGACTATTGAAAACTTGATTGTTCGTTGCATCAAACTTGATTCTTAGTTATACATGAGGATTTGATTATCTACTTGAACATTTGATTATTCATGATACTTGAAAGCATGGAATATAAACTATTTGCTATGAACACACCTAGAGTCATTAATCTTGTCTAGGACAAGTCTATTACAACTCGCATGCTATACTTGATGCATTTACAAACTTACTTACATGTATATATTACGAACTTGCAACTTATGTGTTAAATAAAAAAGCAATTGTTACACTTAATCAAACAACTGGTAGAGGATGAAGTACTTGCTCAACAGTTAGTAGAGTACCTAACAACCTGCTCAACGATTGGTAGAGGTCATCATGCCTGCTCAACAGTCGGTAGAGGTTCTAATAACCTGCTCAACGACTGGTAGAGGCTATCGAACCTGCTCAACAATCGATAGAGGTTCCTACTCACTGACTGGTAGAGGTCTTTTCCTGCTCAACAGTTGGACTCATTTTTGGATACATCATACATGTAATTTGATACAAAGATTTATTAGACTCATTGATACAAAGATTCAATCACAAGGTTATTTTGCATTACATACATATGTGTTTAGAGTCATAGAAGGACACAAAACCCTAATGTAAGGTAAATTGGTGATTGCGGTCCGGAACGTAATCATGAATTTACAGGTACGTTAAGGTAGTGTGGAATTCTATCAAGGTTTTCGGTAGATAATCAATTATAAACTCTAGTTACCTGGTAGTTCATTTAGTCTTTCTATAGTCAATCAACTCATGCATTTCTTTCCTAACACTTAATTTAGTGTTTTGCTAGATTCTTATTCTCCTTGCTATTCCAGACGAACCTAATCCAACCCTTAAAACTTACACATATCAAACCTTTTATCCAAATTATTCGAAACAGATTATTCTATTACCTATAAATTCATGTTGTGCCTTAACCCAAATTTTCCAAACCACAGTTGACTTAATTTCTACCTAATCATCCTCAACCCTGTGTTCTTAATAAACTTCGAGACGAAGTTCCTAAAAGTAGGGGAGACTGTAACATCACACAATTTATATATATATATATATATATATAGAACTCCCTCGTTTATTCATCCGATTCATGTTTACATTATCTTTCCCACCCATTTTATTAATTTTTTTGTTTAAATAATGACTTATAATCAATATTAAATTGGATTTTATTAAAAATTCTGATTTAAAAACGTTAAAAAAATGTTTGCCTGAGCCAGGATTCGAACCCGAGTCCCTGGCGGGCTAAACCTTAACCACACCACACAAACCACTACACCATTTGGTGTTTTGTGATGTTAATTAAAACCAATTAAACTTAAACCCTTTCAAGGTCCCTTAGTCAAACCTAAAAAGTCAAACGTAGTCTCTTAGTCAAGTCAAGTCAAAGTGTTAGTAAATATGGTCTCCTAGTCAAGTCAAAGTGTTAGTAAATATGGTCTTCTAGTCAAGTCAAAGTTGTTCCTAAATTGTAGCCTAGTCAATGTAGTCCCTAAATACAACTCCAATTTCTACACTATAAATACAATAGCCTACCATTAAACTCTTTATAACATTCAATAAAAAAAAAACATTATTATCCCATCTCCCACATACTAAAGTTTTCATCCATCATTATCTCCTCTATCTAGTTCCGAGTTTTCCAAGGCATTATTACTAAGTGTTTGCACGCTCAAGAAAACTCACGAACTCATTAAGCACCTAAGGTGAGTTTTACATAGCCCCTTTTCCATTCACTATTTTGGGGTGAAACATGTTACAACATTCAATTTACAATTCAATCATAAGTGTCTATGTGTTATTCTATGTTGCATTATGTCTTAAACATTACTAGGGTAAGCACATTATTCTAGCATAATCATTAACATTGATCAGCCGACGATATATAATAATAGATCTATTGGACTGACAATCCCACCCGGATACGTGTACCTCCTACATAGGTAGCGTGGGTGATTGTTATCGAATTTATAACATAATCGAGTGAACCATGAGCGTATGGGAGGGACCACAATATTCTAGTCACAAGGTTTGATTATGCACTCGATTTACCCGATTGTTTTGTTTTCACATATGGACTAGACTTGCCATGACACTCGAATTGTACAACATTTTTTATTCAATATACAAACCTATGTATTCTCACCAACATTTTTGTTGACCCAAAATATTTTCAAACTTAACATGTTTCAGGTTATAGCTTGCTTGGAGTTTAGAGTTAATGCTTGAAGATGCATATTTAGTATTTCTCATTTAATGTACAAATTCTTGTAGAACAATTGTATGTAATGTATTTAAATAAATTATTGAAATTTATTATTTACCATGAGCTACTGAACAATCATCAATACGTAACATCCCGATGTTTCCTCCATCGGTTGGGGTGTTACAATCTCCACCGTCGTCTTCATCATCATCACCATCGAACCACCGCCTTCTGCACCGTCTCTCACCTTCTACACCATCGTCTTCATCATCATCACCAGATCTGACCCGAAGACTCGTGTTCAATCCGTGACCACAACCAAAATACCGAACCGAGCCACCAGTGCTAAACTAGACCATCACTACACCACCATCTCCGCCGTCTCCCTGCCACCATCACCAACGAGCCTAGATCTGTTCTGTTCTGCTGTTCTTTAAAGATAGATAGAGAGAGAGTAACGAGTGTGTGTTTTTGTGTGTGTGAGGATAGAGAGAGAGAGAAGAGAGAGAGAGTAATGAGAGGTTTGGGATTTTTTTTTTTTGAAAAATCTGATTTAAAATGGCAGGTATGTGAGTGGGTGTGGGTGGGGTGGGGTAGGGGAGGTGATAAATTACTATGCTACCCTTTTATTATTATAGTGATAATATGCTTATGTGTGGTCCAGATGAGTTCTCTATTTCTCACAACTCAGTGGAGTTCTCACATGATCCGGATCCTATAAATATATATATATATATATATAAATATATATATATATATATAAATATATATAGGGTAGGGATCATACGAGAACCAACTTTAGGGAGAGAACCAGAGAACCATTGTCAACACAAACAAAAAAAAACCTAAAAACCCCACCTTCACCCCCTAAAAACCTAAACCCACCCACCTCACTCCCTAAAAACCTAAACCCCCCATCCCCCACACCGCCCCCCCCCCCCCCCCCCAATTGTGAAATGCACATGTGCAGCTAACCCCACACCCCCCAAAAACCAAAACGCTCCATCCCATCCCCCCCAAAAAGATACCCCCTCTTCCACCATACCAAAAAACTAAACCCTAAAGCTAAACCCATTAAAAAACTTAACTATAATAGTGAAATGCACATGTCCATGTAGTACAATTATCTTATTTTATAGTTTTATATAGGTGTTTTTTAAGTTTATTCACCAACAACCCCAAAAAACCTAACCCCATTCCCATCATACCTAAAAACTAAACCCTAAAGCTAAACCCATGAAAAAAAAAAACCTAACTATAATAGTGAAATGCACTTCGCGTTTATTTAAAGATCATTGAATAAATTTTTTTCCACCTTATATATCATATCACGTCCATTTAAATGATCATTTCATTATGGCAATTGATAATTTATTCAAAAGTGTGCTCTAATAGTGAAATGCACATGTGCATACGGTATATGACGTAATTAATTATGACGTAAAAAAGGCCATTTTTTGTTTTTTTTTTATTTTTTTTGTATTTTTTTTATTTTTTTTTCAGAAAGATTAACACTAAAAAAACATTTTGGTGTTTTTACTTTTTTTACTTTTTTATTTTTTTAGGTTATATAATATTTTTATTATTTTTTTTTATTTTTTGGTGGAGGGGTTTTTGTGTTCACACTTGGTTCTTTGGTTCTCTCCCTAAATAGTGGTTCTTAAATGATCCAAATCCTATATATATATATATATATATATATATATATATATATATTTGCCTTAGAGAAATTTGTGGTCCAGAATGGTTCTCACAGTTCTCAATTTGGGAAAAGTTTCTCATTTGAACTAAATCCTATATATATATATATATATATATATATATATATATATTGCAGTGGTGGATGAGACTGAAGTGGAGGAAGAGGAAGAACAAGTAGATTATGGGGATTATGATTTGGAGCAGGACGGAGACGATTACCTACGCTTTAAGAAAGATTGTGTAGTTTTCACGGCAGAACATCTTAAGCCCGTTAGGAGGAGCTTGGGGCGTTGTAATGTAACACCCCAACTGATGGCGGAAACATCGGGATGTCACGTATTGATGATTGTTCAGTAGCTCATGGTAAATAATAAGTTTCAATAAATGATTTAAATAAAATACATACAATTGTTCTAAGAATTTGTACATCAAAATAAAAAATACTAGCTACGCATCTTCAAGCAATAACTGTAATCTTCAAGCAAGCTATAACCTGAAACATGTTAAGTTTGAAAATATTTTGGGTCAACAAAAGTTGGTGAGAATTACATAGGTTTTGATAATTGAATAAAACTTGTACAATTCAAGTGTCATGGCAAGTCTAGTCCATATGTGAAAACATACTAGCAGGTAAATCGAGTGCATAATCAACCCTTGTGACTAGAATATTGTGGTCCATCCCATACGCTCATGGTTCACTCGATTATGTTATAAATTCGATAACAATCACCCACGCTACCTATGTAGGAGGTACACGTATCCGGGTGGAATTGTCAGTCCAATAGATCTATCATTGTATACCGTCGGCTGATCAATGTTAATGATTATGCTAGAATATTGTGCTTACCCTAGTAATGTTTAAGACATAATGCAACATAGAATAACACATAGACACTTGTGATTGAATTGTAAATTGAATGTTGTAACATGTTTCACCCCAAAAAAAAAATAGTAAATGGAAAAGGGGCTATGTAAACTCACCTGAAATTCACTGTGTAAGTACTAGCAAGTAGCAACAAGTCTGAACTTGGATTAATTGAACTCTTGTATCCTATTACAAATAAATGATGCCTTAAATTCTAATGCAAATAAGCTTGTTTCATTTATTGATTGTATAGATAGTTTATTCAACTACCTAGACTCGCATTGAACGAATGCGCGTCTTAATGTGTGTATGACTTAACGAACCGATAGTACTTGGTTTAGTTTCTCGAATGTATACGTGTGTATATAGTTTTTGAAAATAAACACCTTAATATGGTATACAAAGTCGCATCTTGAAATTATTGTTAAAACAACATTTTTGGTTAATGAAAACATTACTAGTGTAACTCGACTCGCGTTTCAGTTTGTTTTCGAAGACCGGTTAATATTTGTACCATTATGTTTATATATATACATATTAATAACTATATTTTTGTACACATATCTCTATCATGATAGTGTCTATTTGTAAAACGTAGCGTTTTTGTACAAAAGTATAGATTCGAATGCTTGATATGTTTCTCATATTTTGTAAAAATTTGGGCAGAGTTTCCCCTGTTTTTGCAAGAAACCAGACAACTCAAATTGTCTATATTTTCCCAAAACATCAAATGTACAAATACACTACACATAGTTTAACTTTCAAAAGCAATAATAAGCAAGTAAATGTACATTTTGACGTGTATCATACATATATCCCAAGATTTGATAAACGATAATATAGCTTGTATAAGTGTAAATTAGTTATTGTTTAATAGTCCGGAGAAAATTTAATAAAGTGATTAGTATTAAACTTGAAGGAGGCCTTAGGTGATGGTGAAGAAGAAGATATGGGGGCTAGGGTTTATGTTGATGAAGATGGGATGAAGAAGGAGGAGTTTAGGTGTTTATATAGTTAGGGTTTTGGAGTAGGTTAACTAGTCGGGTGCCGCGTTTACGAACCCGTTACTGACTCGGGTCTCGTTTATGAACTGGACTCGCTTAATCAACAGAATAATTATTTTGTGAAATTTGTTTACATAACACGATTCAAAACGAGTATTTGGACTAAATATTTGTTTTATATATTTTTATTCGCGTTTAAATTTGTAAGAATAAGTGTCGTTTACTAGTATGTTATTACTTACGACGCGGTATTAGGCGAATTTAGGTAATTAATTTATTATTGGAATAAGAATGTTTTTCTTGTTAATGAGATAATATTGTTAAATAATTAATTAATCGTTTTATGAATAAAATAATATTATTATATTATTCGAGAAACGCTGGGCGTTACATGTAACACCCTAAGCATATCCCACATCTCTCGTGGACAGCAGAGATCTTGGTTTATAAGTAATGTCCTGCGTCAAAAATCACCAACGCGGGCATAGTAGGCTGTGGAGCACATGAAAACTCCACAGTTAAGCGTGCTCAGGTGGGAGTAGTACTAGGATGGGTGACCTCCTGGGAATTTTTCACTCGGGCAACCAAAAACAAATCCGTGAGCTTCTAGTGGGCAAAGCGGACAATATTGGATGATATTAGTGGCGGGGTGTTACAGATTGGTATCAGAGCCACTCCTGTGCCATCCGGGATGGTGGGGCAAACCTCATTGAGGACGATGAGTCCCTGAGGGGTGGTGATTGTAACACCCTAGGCATATCCCACATCTCCCGTGAACAGGAGAGATCTTGGTTTATAAGTAATGTCCTGCCTCAAAAATCACCAACGCATTTTGGGCTTAGTTGGCTGTGGAGCACATGAAAACTCCAAAGTTAAGCGTGCTCAGGTGGGAGTAGTACTAGGATAGGTGACCTCCTGGGAAGTTTTCACTCGGGCAACCAAAAACAAATCCGTGAGCTTCTAGTGGGCAAAGCGAACAATATTGGATGATATTAGAGGTGGGGTGTTACAGATTGGTATCAGAGCCATGGATATAGAGAATTAGGTTATTAGTAAATACTTTTGACCTAGACTATAACTAAGTTACCCTTTATATACTTTCTTTTATCCTCATATTTTCTTTAGATATTTTTTCTCCTCTTACATTGCATCATATTCGAAGAAGATCATATTCTACAAACGAAACGAAAACTCCAAGTTAAGAGTGATATCCATACCTTGGTGAATAGTTTCACTCCTTATATATTTTATTTATTTATCTTGGAATATTTTCTTTTCGAGATAGGAGACGTCCAAATCTCAAGGAATCTATCCCTCCAAAAGAAACTTAACCACTAAGCTAGGAGTGATATCCTTATCTTAGTGACTAGTTTCTCTCTACCGTATTTTTACTTTTTGAAATACATCTTTGAGTTAGGAGTGAAATCCACACCTCAACGATTTATTTCTACATCTCAAGTCTCGCTAGAGTTTTGAAATTTATTTGTGACGGGGCACGTGCAATCTGGAAGGGTGAGCGCCTGTATTCTGAGTTTTCTGTCTAGGCCTGGCATTTCCCATAAATCCCAATCAGACGAGGGACCTGTATGCCGACCTGGGAACTCTCAGGATGAGCATTCACTTATAGGCTAAAGTACGCCCCCACAAGTCACTAATAATATTTCAGTTACTTTAGTTAGACACCAGTTTCCTTAGAAACAATCCTAATATCTCATTTTATTCTTTGTATTGTTTTTCATTTGAAGTTTTATCATGATTTTCTTTATGATATTCATAATTTTTCCTTATATCAATTTGTAGTTATCTTATGTTATGTGTTACTTGATTTGATTTAAGCCATGACATTTCCAAGATTTTGGACTAAAATCTCATAATCTTTTGTTGCACTTTTGTAGATGTCTGATCGTGAATCTCGCAAGAAAGCCTCGAAGCATCAGGCTAAGTTGAAATCTGATCATCGTATCGCGTCCATGCTAAATGACAAGTTGGAAACACTTGTCCCTAACATCATTAATTCTATTATCCCAAACCTTAACCTAAACGGTAACTCGAGTGGAAACTCAAACGGGAATGCGGGTGGCAATGGTGGAACCAAAGAGAACAAGTGCACTTTCAAGCACTTCAACTCTTGTCATCCCAACAAGTTTAATGGCATTGAGGGAGCCACTGGGTTACTCGAACGGTTTGAAAATATGGACAATACTTTCATTAACAGAGACTGTCCTAACAACTTGCGTGTTCATCATGCCTCGAGTGTTCTTCAAAAGAGGGCACTCACTTGGTGGAACGGTGAAACACACAATCGAGGGATGGAAGCTGCTTTGGCTATGTCTTGGGACGATTTTAAAACTATCATGACCACTGAATTTTGTCCTTGAAGCAAGATGAAGAAATTGGAAGATGAGTTTTACCACCTCAAGCAGGTTAGTGAAAATAATGTTCCCTATCACAACCGTTACCACGAGTTAAGCCTGCTGATTCCTCATATGGTAACCCCGGTATCTTTAGCTTTTGAGAAGTATATTGAAGGACTTCTACCTCAGATTCATGACTAGGTTATGAGGGAAGCAAACCTGTTACTGTAGAGGAGGCTATTCGTCTCGCAGCATCTCTGACTGACAAGCATGTGAAGGATGGTACTCTAACTCGTAAGGGTACTAAACGACCTACTGAAACCGCTTCAACCCCTACTACCACTAAACCTTCCAAAGCAACCTCTGCCTCTACCTCTAGTTCTAATAAGAAACTAAAAGGGTAGAAACCAAAACTACGCTGTTGTTGCACCCCTTAACCAAGTTCCTGTTACAACCCACCTACCGCACCTCATATAACCCCAAAGGCTTATACTGGGAAGCACCCTCAATGCGCCACTTGCCACTACCATCATCCAATTGATATACCCTGTCGTAAGTGTGATGCTTGTGGAAGATTGGGTCATACTAACCCTTACTACCGTATTGCCAATCGACTTATTAATAACCCGCAGAATGCTACCAAAAACCAGAAAACCGTTCAACCAAGAGCTTGCTATGCTTACGGTGATCCTAACCACAAGCAAGATAAATGTCCTCACCTAGCTGCTTTTATTTAATCTCATCAACAAGCTACAACAGGACCAGCAGTTCCAGTAATTCAAGCAGCTCCAGCTCGTGTTCGTGCTTTCAACATCAATGCGAACCAAGCTGAAGCTGCAAATGACATGGTTAATGGTACATTTCTTATTAATAACTTATACGCTTTGATTTTGTTTGATACCAGCGCCGATAAGGTTTTTGTCTCATTAGAGTTTGAACCTCTGCTTACTCGTGCTCGGTCTCATCTTACTCATCCTTTTACTGTGGAGGTTGCTGATGGCAATCCCATTCTCATAAAATCTGTTATCCACAATTGCACGCTGAACCTAAATGACTATGATTTCTCCATTGATCTTGTACCCATGAAGTTGGGAAGTTTCGATGTCATAGTAGGCATGGATTGGCTTTCTAAACACCATGCTGAAGTTGTTTGCAAACTCTTCAAGACGGATTAGGAACCAAACTAAATTTTAGCACCGCATACCATCCTCAGACAGATGGTCAGACGGATATCTTCTAGCGTTTGAATAGTACGCTCCGTCTGACCATCTGTCTGAGGATTGTATGCTGTGCTAAGATTTAGTTTGGTTCCCAATGCGTCTTGAAGAGTTTGCAAACAACTTCAGCATGGTGTTTAGAAAGCCAATCCATGCCTACTATGACATCGAAACTTCCCAACTTCATGGGTACAAAATCAATGGAGAAATCATAGTCATTTAGGTTCAGCGTGGAATTGCGGATAACGGATATTATGAGAATGGGATTGCCATCAGCAACCTCCACAGTAAAAGGATGAGTAAGATGAGAGCGAGCATGACCAAACAAAGGTTCAAACTCTAATAAGAAAAAATTCTTATCCGCACCGGTATCAAACAAAATCGAAGCATATAAGTTATTAACAAGAACTATACCATTAACCATGACATTTGCAGCTTGAGCTTGGTTCGCATTGATGTTGAAAGCACGACAACGAGCTTGAGCTGCTTGAATTGTTGTAACTGTTGGTCCTGTTGTAGCTTGTTGACGATATTGAATAAAAGCAGCTAGGTGAGGACATTTATCTTGCTTGTGGTTAGGATCACCACAAGCATAGCAAGCTCTGGGTTGAACGGTTTTCTGGTTTTTGGTAGCAGTCTGCGGGTTATTCATAAGTCGATTGGCAATACGGTAGTAAGGGTTAGTATGACCCAATCTTCCACAAGCATCACACTTATGACAGGGTATATAAGTTGGATGATGGTAGTGGCAATTGGCGCATTGAGGGTGCTTCCCAGTATAAGCCTTTGGGGTTGTTTGAGGTGCGGTAGGTGGGTTTGTAACAGGAACTTGGTTAAGGGGTGCAACTACAGCGTAGTTTTGGTTTCAACTCTTTTCGTTTCTTATTAGAACTAGAGGTGGAGGCAGAGGTTGCTTTGGAAGGTTTAGTGGTAGTAGGGGTTGAAGCGGTTTTAGTAGGTCGTTTAGTACCCTTACGAGTTAGAGTAACATCCTTGACATGCTTGTCAGTCAGAGATGCTGCGAGACGAATAGCTTCCTCTACAGTAACAGGCTTGCTTCCCTCATAATCTAGTCATGAATCTGAGGTAGAAGTCCTTCAATATACTTCTCAAAAGCTAAAGATACCGGGGTTACCATATGAGGAATCAGCAGGCTTAACTCGTGGTAACGGTTGTTAAAGGGAACATTATTTTCACTATCCTGCTTGAGGTGGTAAAACTCATCATCCAATTTCTTCATCTTGCTTTGAGGACAAAATTCAGTGGTCATGATAGTTTTAAAATCGTCCCAAGACATAGCCAAAGCAGCTTCCGTCCCTCGATTGTGTGTTTCACCATTCCACCAAGTGAGTGCCCTCTTTTGAAGAACACTCGAGGCATGATGAACACGCAAGTTGTCAGGACAGTCTCTGTTAATGAAAGTATTGTCCATACTTTCAAACCGTTCGAGTAACCCAGTGGCTCCCTCAGTGCCATTAAACTTGTTGGGATGACAAGAGTTGAAGTGCTTGAAAGTGCACTTGTTCTCTTTGGTTCTACCATTGCCACCTGCATTCCCGTTTGAGTTTCCACTCGAGTTACCGTTTAGGTTAAGGTTTGGGATAATAGAATTGATGATGTTAGGGACAAGTGTTTTCAACTTGTCATTAAGCATGGACGCGATACGACGATCAGATTTCAACTTAGCCTGATGCTTCGAGGCTTTCTTGCGAGATTCACGATCAGACATCTACAAAAGTGCAACAAAAGATTATGAGATTTGATTCCAAAATCTTGGAAATGTCATGGCTTAAATCAAGGAAAGTAACACATAAAATAAGATAACAACAAATTGATATAAGGAAAAATTATGAATATCATAAAGAAAATCATGATAAAACTTCAAATGAAAAACAATACCAAGAATAAAATGAGATATTAGGATTGTTTCTAAGGAAACTTGTGACAAACTAAAGTAATTGAAATATTATTAGTAACTTGTGGGGCGTACTTTAGCCTATAAGTGAATGCTCATCCCGAGAGTTTCAAGGTCGGCATACGGATCTCTCGTTTGATTGGGATTTATGCGAAATGTCAGGCCTAGAATGAAAACTCAGAATACAGGCACTCACCCTTCCGGATTGCACGTGCCCCATCACAATAAATTTCAAAACTCTAGCGAGACTTGAGATGTAGAAATAATCGTTGAGGTGTGGATTTCACTCCTAACTCAAAGATGTATTTCAAAAAGTAAAAATACGGTAGAGTGAAACTAGTCACTAAGATAAGGATATCACTCCTAGCTTAGTGGTTAAGTTTCTTTTGGAGGGATAGATTTCTTGAGATTTGGACATCTCCTATCTCAAAAGGAAAATATTCCAAGATAAATAAATAAAACATATAAGGAGTGAAACTATTTACCAAGGTATGGATATCACACTTAACTTGGTGTTTTCATTTCGTTTGTAGAACATGATCATCTTCGATTATGATGCAAAGCAAGAGGAGAAAAAATATCTAAAGAAAATATGAGGATAAAAGAAAGTATATAAAGGGTAGCTTAGTTATTGTCTCGGTCAAAAGTATTTACTAATAACCTAATTCCCTATAACCATGGCTTTGATACCAATCTGTAACACCCCGCCTCTAATATCATCCAATATTGTCCGCTTTGCCCACTAGAAGCTCAAGGATTTGTTTTTGGTTGTCCGAGTGAAAACTTCCCAGGATGAGGTCACCCACCCTAGTACTACTCCCACCTGAGCACGCTTAACTGTGGAGTTTTCATGTGCTCCACAGCCAACTAAGCCCAAAATGCGTTGGTGATTTTTTAGGCAGGACATTACTTATAAACCAAGATCTCTCCTGTCCACGGGAGATGTGGGATATGCTAGGGTGTTACATGCGTCCTGCTTACCAATTAAAGGCTGACTCGTATGAATTCTTAATATTATTCATTAATCAAAATGTGCATGGATTAAATGCAATCTTAACTATTTTGTTATATAATTAATAGGTATATTGGTTGAAACTGGATTACGATATATTCGGGCTGACGATCCTTATTTTAATGTTCCATGGAATGCGTTCCCGATACCTAAACCACGGCAGGGTCTCTCTTTTCCTGGTTCCGGTAAAAATAACTCCTTCTAGTTGTAAAGCTTAATTATTTGTTACATCAATTTTTATATTCTTTCTATAGATGATTAACTTATTATAGACACTGAAGCTTGATCCTTTCAAGTGCCCCCTCGGTTGGAAATGCATCTAGGAAACCCTCAACTGATGCTTTGCTTATGATTAACTTACTATTAATTAATTAATAGATACTTAAATATCTACTTGTTTAGGTTGAACTCAATCTTTATCCAACTTTTATTCTATATATTGATCTATGGTTGTGATAGGTAACAAACTATATTGTTTCAATTATGGAAGAAGGGCAAAACGTAACAGAATGATCCGTTTTAACCATGTTTTAACCATAACCGATCAGTTAAGCCAGTTTCGGTTTTAACCATAATAGTGTTTGCTACAACCATTGATTAAAGAGAAAGGCAATAAGGGGTGTAGGAAAGTGATTCTCTAAGAGTGAAAGTGGATCTGGTAGAAGCTTTTTAAAGTAAGGTCAAGTAAACATCCGCTCTAAAGCACCACTTGTCCTATATCTGGGTTTTAGTCTCCCTCCTAATGCTTACTCCTAGCGACGGGTGTAGCTATTTATTCAAAAACCATATACATATACTTGTAATTGTCGTGAAAAAACGTATGCACATGACATCTTGGAATACATAACAGGTTATCACCTACGCACATCCTGGTTCGAAGGAGATCACATGTAACTGAAGCTAAAGCCACGGTCGAATGTTGTTATGCATTTGAAGGATCTATGGCCATGTGCCTCCTATATCCATTAAGAGTTACATTTATGTAAATAAGACCACTTACAAGACTTATTGCGAAATTGCTTAAATGCCTCAAAAACAATATGGCTTCATTCACATAACCCGAACCGTAAGACTCGCTTGGAAAGCTTCATGCAATGAAAATTGTTTTAACAACAATCTCAATCAACTAATAATGAAAATCCTAGCCCCGTATTTATTGAAAACATTTGAGATAAACCATGAATTTGAATTTTGAAAACACCAACAAAAAGATATTCTCAAGCTTGAGTTGGGGAATTCACTATTGCCACGTGTCAACTCATGCCTCAACCCAAGTCCCTCCACTACCCATGCACAAAATTGATACTGAATTCATAGGACTACTCAAGTGGATTACGCTTCTCTCTCTCTCTCTCTCTTTATATATATATATATATATATATATATATATATATATATACTTATATATAGGGGAGAGTTATCTTGAGAACGCTAAATATTGTGAGAACCGTGAGAACAAGTAAAAAAATCAATCAAAATCAATTTTTTTAACACAAACCTCATTATAATCAAAATACAAACATTAATAAATGATTTTTCTTTTCAAATAATTCCTCTTTTCTTGAAAAAACATTTTCAAATTAACTTTTTACACATGTGTAAATGAAACAGTTTACACATGTATAAACAGTAAATTTACACATGTGTAAAAACAAATTATTTTCGTATACGTTTGAATTTTACGCGTAAATTGTGTTTTTGAGATTGTATTTTAGTAATAAAGACAAGTATAAAAAGAAATTTTGAATTTGAATGATTTTAGATGTCGTTCTCACGGTTCGCACGAAATATAGGTGTTCTTAAATTAACTTTCCCCTTATATATATATATATATATATATATATATATATATATATACTATAAAGCATTTGACAAGGACTTCTTAAAATTAAGAAGTACAAGTTAATTTGCTTATGATACAACACACAATGCACATAATAACTAAATTTTAAGGGTAAATTAGTCTTTAAAGCATCATATTTAATAATCTAAATGAAATCAAGAGTCATGTTTATGATAGGTCATGACATTTATTTCTACAAAACATATTAAATACAAAACATGTAAAAAATAATTTTCATAATGCTATATGTTTTATTATAATCTTTTATATACAATTAGTTACTTTATAAAAGTTAGTTAATCTATTAGTATTCATAACAATGTTACTAAACTTTTAGGTATTTGAGTCGTTTAGGAAATATCTACTGCATGAATAACTTGGCATATTGAGAGCAAAATCAAGCTTACCCTACTAAATAACGTAAAGTTTTATTATTCATAGAACAATGTGCTTATATATTTTTCCTTAAATCCTTTTATATAAATGGGTCAAACTTATTGTTTTTTGATAATATTATCTTGTGTTAGAAGAAAGTGAAACGAGAAGTTCCTTTATTGGTTCTATTTTTATATACGTTTCAATGCAAGCTTGGTTTAAAACAAAATTGCGTGTGATTACAAGTCATCTAAGCAGAGGCGGACAAGTCTTTAAAGTGTTTTTTTAGTTTTTTATTTCCCTTTTTTATGTGAATTTGTTACGGTTTCGACTTACGTAGTTTTTTCTATGATGATTTTTAACTTTTTATTTTTTTAATATGGCAACTTAACTCGACGCCATGCATGTGCGTGATTTAACGTTTTTTCATCTATTTTTTGTTCGGTTTAACTGTCCCGCCGCAACGCGCGGGTTTCTCACTAGTACTATATTATAAAGCATTTCCCAAGGACTTCTTAAATTTTAAGAGGTATAAGTCTAAATGCTTATGATACAACACATAATGTATAAAATAACTAATTTTTAAGGGTAAATATGTCTTTAAAACACCATCTTTAATTAAAAGAAAGTCAAGAGTCAAGAGATGTTTATGAAATCTCATGACATTCAATTTTATAGTTACTTTGAACATATAAAAACAATTCATGATGCTATATCTTTTGTTATAATCTTTTATATTGAATTAAGTACTCTATAAAAGTTAATGTTCTATAAACTGGATCATACTATATAGAAATCGTGAAATCAATAGTGAAAGTTGTGTTTTTAATCATGAGGTAATGATTTGAATTCTAAAATTATTATGTTTATATTCATACACGTAAACATGCCTAATCTAATCTAAACTATATAATCATCGGATTCAACAACCGAAGAAGAAAGGTTGTGTTTATAATTAACTTCAAACAAATGTATTAAGAAATATTCACGTAATAGTGGTTAGGTTCATAGTAGCTATGTTAGGTTAGACTGTGCTCTACAAAAGAGTTTCGGTTACATCCGCTGCATCACGCGGGCCAACCCACTAGTATTTATAAGATTTAAACAAAAATCCCAATTAATATTTTTATACTTTTGTGAACCCAAAAATCCATTAATAAGCAGGTTTTTAGATTGTATCGACAATCTACACGAAAGTCTGTTTTAAGATTGTAGAAAATAGGGTTCACTATTTTATTAAATAATATTAAAATTAAATACAATAACGACACTCTCATTATTCATAGGAAATACAAAGTACAATACCGATCACAAAATTAAATAAATAGAATAAGATACAAAATAAATGTACCCAATCGTGATTCAAGCCAATGTCTTTGGAGAACTTCAATCAAATCATCTTGTTAGAAAGCTCGCTGCAAGATTATGAAAAACCAAAATGATGATGATTTTGATTGAGACACGTGTTAAGACACGCTTCCCTTAAAACAAATTCCGCGCCTCCTCTCAGACGGTCTGTCTCCCAAGATACAACAGCCGGAACAGTAGTCATACTGCCTGAGATGATCTTGAGCCCAAGATAGCATCAATTGTTAAGTGTGTGAAAAAGAAAGTGGTTTATGTTTTGAGAGTACTCCTCTCGAAAAGTGGTGAATTATTCTAGTCGAAGATGTGATACATTCATCATCTACTTATACATGAACCAAGGTTCAATTTACACTAGAAAAAAAATGAAACTCCTTTCACCATTAATCTTGTAATTAACAAAATATTTAATGGAATTAAAGTGGTCAAAACTCGTCATTATGACTGAGTTGAAACAATCTACGAGAGTGACTTGAAACAACAGGTTTAGAATGCATTGTGAGTCTGTATAGCAATATAAGTTCGCTGCGCGCGCACTGCTTTGTCTCCCACGGGTGAACACCCTCTGCACATATCTGGGCGTCGCCTGGTGTAGACCTGAGACCCGCGCGAAGCTTGTGCCTGACGTGCTATTTAGGGATGAGCTCGGGACGGTATCGGTACCGAACCGATACCGATCCCGACAATACCGATACCAAAAAGTCCAAAAAACCAATATCGATACCGATTATACCGGTACGGTATCAGTATCGGTTCAGTATCGGCACGGTACCGGTGTGGTATCGGTATTTTACCTTAAAATACCGATACCATACCGATCCCGTACCGATACCGATAATACCGAAACCGAAAACCTCTAAATGTGGGTACCGATACCGATGCCGAACACCCTCGGTTCGATATCGGTTCGGTACGGGATCGGTATTTTTTCGGTTCGGGATCGGTTTTCAGGACCGTATGCTCATCCCTAGTGCTATCGGAACCCGCCACGTCATCCGCAGATGACAACACGGGCACCACTTGTAGTTTACGGTTTACGTCAATCTTCGGCCATGTATTAGACCATGCGCACAAGGTAAAAAATACAAAAGTGGCTCTCAAGCGTGTGTGTGCGAGTTAAGGGTGTTCGCACCCTTTAGGGTTCCACTAGTGTTTGGCTCAAGCTAAACAATATACAAGGAGTGCTCCTCCTTATAAACCACTTCGTGTTTAGTAATCCCATTAACGTGGGACAAAACTTAATCCATTTTCTCATATTTGATTGTTCCAACTACAACTTTCAAGCTTCGATATCTCATTCATCTTAGCTCTATTTTGGACGTGGTTTGATTCGTTGTGATACTCTCACAATATAGTACATAAACCCGAAAATAATTATTTATATAAAACATATATCATCATCATACTCAGTTAATCTCACCTATAGCAAAGCTAAGGTAGGGTCTGAGGAGGGTAAGATGTAGACAATCTTACCTCTACCCCTAAGAATAGAGAGGCTGCTTCCAGTGAGACCCTCGGCTCGATGTGGTTTGGTATCAAGCCTTAGACATAAGGCACAGAACACTTAGCAATCTGGACGGACCCGATCGGTGCATGTATCCCTTTTTCTATTGGCTATCCACGCCACCACATGATGCATGATTAACTTTCCATCGTTTTTAACGTTATTTTCACGAAATTAGTAAAATAACGTTAAAACTAGTGCAACTTTACTTTTGCCCTCCAAGGGCCACACATATATACATTATATGCGCACACCATAAGTAGGGCGTGATAAAACATATATAAAAATATATATAACCCAAAATTAGTGAAAAATCATTTTTACTACCATTTTTCCAACAAGTTGATCATGTTGATAACCCAACTAACATCGAAATCGCATCAGTATTTTTAGAAATGAACTAACCAGCTGATATATGATTGTAACATAACTAGATGGTATGGTGTGCGGTTGCATGCGTTGTTGTGTGTGGCTGTTTTGGGTCAGCGACCAAAGAGGACACTCAAATGCCAACGTTTGGTTAGGCTCAACTGATTTACCAGTTTGTGTGAGTCTAAGTACATCATTTAAAATGGTAAATGTTGTCACTTTATATATTAAAAAAAAAACAAAAAAAAAAACAATTCCGTTAGATAAATTTGTTGACATGTATGTTTGTGCCTCGAGCACTTGTACATTATTATTTACAACTCAGCTTTGAGTAAAATTTGTGTCGCTACATTGATAAAAAAAAAAAGAGAGAAAAAAGGCACGTCGCATTGACATACTGGGTAAAATTTGTATCGTTACATTGATAAAAACAAGTTGTACTACCACACTTGATGCTTAAATAATAAGAGAATTTAAAAAATAAACAGGTGGCAAATTGCTTTAATAAAAGACAGAATACATTAGAGCTTGGGTATTAAAAAGATCTAACTTTAGAGCATTCATAGTAGTTGTTCAATCTCCATCTCTCTAATTACACTGAAAATCATTATATTTCTTTCTCATTTTCTATTTAATAATACTTATTCTATACTTTTATCATTACCTTTTTCTCTCTCCTCTACTCACAACAACTATTAAAAATATTAAAAAATTATGGAGGATCAACAGTGTCTCCTTCAAATTTACTGGTGAATAGTGTCTCCTCCAAATTTTTTTCTCTCCTCTGCTCACAACCAAAATCATTATTTTTCTCCTTCGTTCTCTTGGCCCAATGATTTATTATCTTACATCCTAATTGGTTTCGCTATAGCCCACTTAAAGGTAACTTCAGCCCACACAATAACACATGAACTTTGTTATAGATAGATAATGTATTTGTCATAATATTCACTTTATCATGATTTGATGATGTACTTAGAGCATTCGCGGTAGCTTCTGCATATTTTCTCCATAATTCTATATCATACAAATACCAACTTAACGGTTAACCGAACTTCCGTTAAATCTCCGTAATTCACATACCCTTTTGTAACTGTCATCCCTTCCCTTTTTTATAGCCAACACCATCATTTTCTTCATCTTCATCACAAAATCCTATTTTCCTTTTCATACTCTCTTCATCTACGCTTCATATCATCTATGACTAATCCATTCATCAAATTCGCGGTTAAAGGTACCAGATTTTAACCCTAGTCTTCTTCCATGTTTTTAATTTGTTACTTCCTTAATCGTACTTAGGGTTATAGCTTTCAGTTTTGTCAATCGCAATTAGGGTTACTGTTATTGTGAAAAGGCCAATTCTTGAGATGAAATTTTTAATCGACATTTGTCGTGATATAAGAAAGGAAAAAAACTACAAAGATGGAAATTAAGGCATATTCATCAAACGATAGTTTAAAAATTAAGTGTTCAAAGTAATAACCAATATCACTCTGCATATTCAGATTATTATTTCTTCTGCAAATTAAAATTTAAATGTGATTACATATTTGTTGTTTTCAATTTCATCTATGAAAAAATATGATGCTTTATGTTTCGTTTCTAATTATATCATGTGAAATGTTGGTTATATGAACCGAAATTACACCGTGAATCAAATGAAATAACTTGGATTAAATTGAGAGTCGTTTGAAAACTATCAGAATGAACTATTTGATCGGTATTATCAAACGTTCGAACGGATTAAACTCAATTTTAGACAAGAACCGGATTGTTGATTTTGAGAGAATTGTTATACAGAATGATAACTGGTCGAATAGAATTTGTTTTCTGTGTGTTTTTCATTTTCGAAACAGGTCCTCTTATCCCAAAAAATTCGGATCAAAAGGTTGTAACTGTCCTCCAAAATAACCGACATAATACCTTTATTATATTATATTCTATACAAAATTTTGAGACTGTTGTGAAACTAGCCTAATAGCAAGAATATGAGAAAAGATAATAGGGAGAGAAATAGATGTTTTATTATTGATAGGTATATTTACAATGAGGTACAATGAGGGTATATATAGGAGTACAAAACTTGAAGAATAAGCTAATCTAATTTAGGAGGTGATAACCACATTAATGTAATATATTTATAACACTCCCCCTTGGTTATCAACTTAATACGCTTTGAGATGCTACCTCGTTAAAAACCTTGCTAGGAAAACCTAGTGGGACAAAACCATAGCTAAGGGAAAAAGAGTGAAGCGTGTATTGTCTCCCCCTGATAATGTTGCCTCGTTAAAAACCTTATTAAGAAAACCCAATGGGATAAAACTTAGTGAAGGGAAAAAGAGTGCAACTTGTATAATGCTCCCCCTCATATGAACATCTATTCTCTAAGTGATTGGTGTAGATCTCCGTAGAATTTACTCAAATATTTTATAGTCAATGATTTGCGTCTTGATCACTTGGCGTGAAACTCTTTAATTCGAACATTGATATATGATATTCATTCTAAACTTTTATTCCCTGCTCTCGTAAGTGCAATTCTTTAAGTTGAACTCTGTTTGTAAAACTAATGTCTCCTCTTCTCAAGAATAAATGTCACAAGATCAACAAATGTGATGTGTAATATTCCCTGCATCTACAAGACTAACCAAACTTGTTTTCATGGGTTAGTGAAATATAATCAAATATCGCTCATACCTGAAATATTTGTTTTAACTCATTCTGGTGTCTTCCCGCTTGACATAGGCTATATATTATGATAATAACTTCATACGGAAGATATAATAATCATGAATACCTAGTAAGACACTAATGCCCATGTGCATTTAACCATGGTACTTCTAGAATGAAAATCTCTACTTTGGTAGTAGATTAAATGAATAATTTTCCATATCAAGTAATTGGACAACTTTTAATGCACTTTAAGTGTGAGCTATGTTCACTGTAAAATGTCCCACCATCTTTTCAAGATATACTTTGATGGATTGGTAAACATATCATTACACATATACTCGAATTGTAGGGCAAGCAACAAGTGCACTATGTCAAGGACTTTCAAAAAATTCACTCTTTAAAAGTTCTACAGAGTCTCTCGATGATGCCTAGGCATTATCACTGTAAACTACGATTATAGTGAACTTTTAAGAGAGAACTTATGTCAAAAGATAGATAATATTATAAGCCTATATTCCTCTTTGTAGGAATACTTCATGAGTTGTACAACACTCAACTCAACTATTTTAGTCCATATTTATTTTGTTAACTTTACAAAATACTTGATATCGATGCATTAGGCATCATCAATCCATCAAGGACATTTTCCATCTTGACCAATTAATGCCAGTGCATTTACTCTTTAAGAGCTTTGGTACATGAAATTTATCATATAGTAAATCAATTAGAAAAATCAATTTCATCCATTTGTCCAATCTATATTGTACTATTGTTATACATTGAAGTATCATAATCACCAGGTTTAGTTTATTACCTGTAGTGTATTGGTGCACAATAATTACATCCTATGATGTTTCATATTACCTTTTAAGCACTCAGTTGCTTTAGGATACTCATGAGGAATTCCACCTATATTCAATTATATAACAAACATAACATATTCAGAATTGAATCTATTTATTCTGATCATAACGTTCTCGAGAACTTACGTTACAAGATTTTGACACATTAAATCCTTCATTAAGTATTTTCATGTAAACTTTCAGTGTCAAGTAAATCACGATATTTATTAGACGCATTTCAATTCTCTCTTTGCATTACCAGACAAATAACATAATGAAAAATCATTGTATCCACCGCTGGAGAATGCGTCTCCTCATAATCAATCATGGGTCTTTGCGAAATTCTTGTACCACCAATTTTACCTTATATCATTTTCTTTTCAAATGTTGATTCGCACAAAAGACCTTTTCGTATCTATATGGTTTACAACTTTTGTTGTATGGACTACTGGTCCAAAACATTCCTTTTCATTAAAGAATTCAACTCTGCTGTATTTGCGTCTTTCCATTTTGGCCAATCATTTCTTTGTATTCATTCATAGGCAGATCTTAAATCTTGATCCTCATTTCAAGCGCTACATTACATAAAATTTATAACGACGTCGATTTTATTTTCGATTCCATACATTTCGTAGACATGATACTATATAACGAGATCTCTTTATTTCAGGTACCTGAGGTTCTTCTGGAACCATCACGTCTAATGTCTCTTCAGGAGACCTTTTTACTATAAGCTCGACTTGACCATCTTTCTTACTTGCTCCAGTTTCTCAAGGATTTTTATTCTTTGGAATCGACTAGTCTACCACGCTTTAGGCGTGCAGTAGTCTTATTACCAATATACGATTGTCCTTCCTGGAAACTCATCTTAAATGGAGCATTAGCAGTTGGTATACGTAACTTGATTAGCTATTCATCATATTTAGGTCAGTTAATGCGTCTGGTAACTAATTCGCTAATCTCTGTGAATGAATTATCCTTTGAACTTTTGGTTCACATTGTTTAGTACGAGGATCAATGATATTTCATTCTAACTCATTTTTATTTCCAACTGCATTTTATCTCCCCCTGATGTTGGGAATGTTAATCCATTGAGATGGATATCAATTAACTGAGATGTAAATAAATCTCTTGTTGAAGGCTCTATAAACCATCATATATTCTCAATCATCATCATATATTCCCAATCACCTTTTTAAGGTCCCATCTCCGTGCGTCATGGTGGATCAATTTCAATATATGTCGCACAACAAAATCTTAGATGGGCAATATTTGGTTCCTGACCAAAAACCAACTATAATGGGGAGAAACTATTACCAAGTGTCACACCCTCAAATTCCACGTGCGGGGTTTTACCGCGAGGCGCATGACAAACTAGGATCTAAGTCAACGGTCACAATAAACGACACTATATGATACGTAGAAAGAAATAAACAACCATCAAGTTTCATAAATCCAATCGCTGCGGAAGCGTAACTTTTATTACAACCCAAAATGTAAAAGTACGTAAGTCTGAAAAGATGAGAAATTGCAAATGAATCCTAGACGCTGTGTGACTCCGTGCGCCTATGATAAGCTGCTACCTCAACGACCTGAGACAAACATGCTAAAAACGTCAGCAAATAATGCCGGTGAGTTCACAGGTTTTATATTAAATGTTTAAGTAATGAAAGCCATCATGTTATTACTATGTCAGAAATGATAGCGTTAGCTAGACGCATGAGTAATACTACTACGACCGGAAACCATTACAGACAACGATATATGATTTTGCCCGAAACGATTATGCACTACCTCCAGTAGCGTTATGACCGAGATAATATGCACCCGCCCGGCTCCCAGCCGACGGATGGGGTCTGTCAGTCCCAATAGATCTATCCACATTTCCCCCGTTATGCCATCCAGCATATTCATGGTTTCCCCGGGACTTTACGTATCGTATAATATGTAAATGAATTGACACTAGTATAACATGATAGTTTATGAAATATGTATAAAGCATGTGTCTCCCCCGAAATGTAAAAATGTAAAGTGGGGCCGTGAAACTCACCTGATGTTGCTCCTCGCACTAAGACAAGTAAACCTGCTCAATAGACGGCACCAAATACCGGTGACCTATCATGACGAGCGTATAAGGTGTTAGACTAACAACCCGTAGGTTGATTAGTCCCTAGTAGTCCAGACCATAACCGTGTACATATGAAATGATGTTTAAACGTTTAACCGACCACACCAGACAAGGTCCGACATCCCATTGGTGACCCGACATTCCACGTATTAGATAAATACAAGACATCATGCCACATATGCAATTAAACACTTATTACGCGCAACAGTTCACCTAGTCTAGCATAATATCCGATTAACGCGTAAACAGGTCCAAACACGTGTTACTAAGTCATTGGGTGTATCCCGGGGTTCCTATCATGTTTCTAGGCGTCAAATCATGTTCCGGGATGTTAAAATATACATACAGCAGCATTACACGCGATTAGGAATCAAACTAGCAATTAGGAAAAGTCAACATGTGAGTAGGGCTGGTCAACAGGCGATTACAAGGGCTAATCGCCTGTTTATACACGAGTAGGCCTCTCTTATAGGCGAGTAGGCCTCCAATCGCCTATAACATAGGCGATTAGGATCCCTAATCGCCTATAGTGCAGCTGATATGGTTTTTCGCGCGCCGAACACTCCAAATCAGATCCGAAACATGTAAAAACATCCAATAATCATCCTAACACATTAACAAACATATTCCAAGCAAAACCCCTAAGTTTATATCATTCTAACAGTCCCGAATGCGAGCGCTTTCCCAAAATGGCAACTTAGCATGTAAACATCACATCAACATGCAAGAACTTGCCCTAAATAGCAATTATTCAGATTTAACCACATAATCACGTTGTCCGATAGCATCCTACTGTTCTAGCATCATCCTAGAGCAAACCCTAACATCACACAATCAACAACACACCTCATATCATCCTTAATCATCTAAAATCCTTCAAATGGGTCAAAATATCAAATATCAACAATACACCACCAAAACCATCCAAGCTCCTAGGACATCATCATACTAACTTATCTCAGCTATAAACATCAAAATAACATAAGAACAACCATGATTCAATCCTAAAAATCCTATCTTTAAACATATATAACACATATAACACATGTAAAGGTGTGGGTTTGTATAAAAACGGTTTTAAATGGATTTTCAAAGATAAAAACATTTATAAGTCAGGTCTGGACGTTTAGGGAGTAAAACATAATCATTTAAAGGTTTGGGTTTGAAGAACACACCTTGTAATCAAGAGGTAATGATGGAATGAGCTTGAAAATGGTGGTTTTGATGCAAAAACGAGTTCCAGAGGGTGTGTGGGTGTTGGGTTATGTTATGGGACGGCTAGGGTTGCACAAATGATGTTTTGGAGGTCAAGGGTGGTATTTATAGGCGTTTTTAGTCGTCCAGCACGTTACACGCGATTATGCAGATTTACACGCGATTAGGGAGCCTAATCGCATGAAATCTCATGTGATTGGGGCCTAATCGCATGAACAGTCATGTGATTAGCCCCTAATCTCCTATATGTTCCTCCCAATCGCCCCAGTATAGGCGATTAGGCTATTCCCCTGAAGCCTAATCGCCTGAAGCCTCCTTGTGTGTGTGTTTTGCGCGTTAAACCCCGTTTTAACACATGTTAGCACATATTCACATACCGACAAGTCACATAATGATTGTAAACATATAATGCATGATAAATAACACGTTCCCACCCGATCACCAATTCCCGGGACCCGGGACTTGCGTGTGTGCGTTAAACCCGGCGATTCCACGAATCACCGATCCTTGTACACATAGTTATGGACCGACACCCAATGGCCCCACGAACCATTGTAACGACTCCCGATGATTCCCGAATCATCAGTACGACTTAACTGACCCCAGTTAAGTATGATATTAAGTAGGTGTTTTCAATGTTTTCGTTGAGGTAGACTCGTATGTATGCAAAGTATGAAACGCATGTATGTAAAGTACGAAACGCATGTATGTAAAATATGAAAAGTATTAACCTAAATATGCCGGGTGTCACATCATCCCCCAGTTGAAAGAATTTTCGTCCCGAAAATTTCCCGAAGTCAAAGAGAATGAAACGATAAAAAGAAAAATTTCCCCAAAAAATTTCCCGGTCGTCACATCATCCCCCTGTTGAAAGGAATCTCGCCCCAAGATTCACTCTTCGACAGTGATGAGTGTCGACCTAACCAAGTAACGTTTCCCAGAATGTAAACAAAAGGATAACAACGAACGAAGAATGATAGCAACAGTTATTCTATGCCGGGGAACCGCCCTCCCCAAAGTGATTACAGAATAACGAATCATCCTGATCGAAGGCCTACTAGAGACTACTGTGATCGGTATAAATGATACACCGGTATCGTCCAAGTATCATCTCTAAGGGACCCACATCAGACCGATGAATGCAAGCGATGATCAAATACCACTAAATGCACATAATGAATACGAACCGCCAAGCAATGTGAATGAAAATGAATACAAGTACAACGAGAATCAATAAAAGAATACTCACCAGTAACAGTATCAGGATCCTCCTGGTCCTCCCTAGCACCAATGACATACGCACGAGCCGGAGCAGTTCGACCGCCACCCTCGCCTTGCTTCACCTTAGGACAGTCCCGCCTGAAGTGTCCCGTGTCGCCACAGTGATAACATCCCTGATTTCCCCTGGGTGCAGCAGTGGTAGTAGTAGCAGTAGTAGGGGCGACCACCTGTTGTTGAGCCTGAAGATTCACCCTGCAGCTCTGGGCCTGATGCCCATTCCTCTTACATCGGGTACAATAACTACAATCCCCGAGATGATGGTACCCACAACGATCACACCTAGGCAGCCTCCCAATATACCCACTCTGCCTCTGCTCAGAAGATGCACCCGTAATCTCAAATTTCTTCGGCTGCTGCTGAGGCTGAACTGTACCCTTTCCCGCGCTCTCCCATTTCCTCTTGTTGCCATCAGAGGTCTTCACCACAGTACCCTTAGGAGGCAAAATACCCTCCTGAACCTTCTGCTTAGTCAGCCTATGAGCCAACCGAATGGTATCCCGAAGTGTAGTAGCATCATTCGCGGTCACCAACCCGCGCACCTCAGGCACTAACCCACTAATGTAGAACTCAATAGCCTTATATTCAGGCGTCACAGAATCCGGGCACAGAAGTGCCAGCTCATGGTAGCGAGTGGTATACTCCTCTATCTCAGATCCCACCATCTGATGGTTCCACAACTCATGCTCCAAACTCTTGATCTCATCCCTAGGGCAATACTCCCTCTTCAAACGAAACACAAACTCGGTCCATGGCAACGCATGGGCCTCCAGTAAACCAATGGTCTGCAGCGTCGAATTCCACCAAGTCAAGGCGCGTCCCTCAAACGTCCCCGAAGCATACTTCACACGATACTCCTCTGGGCAGTTACACATGGAGAAAGCAGACTCGACCTTCTCTAACCAACGGAGTAGTCCCACAGCTCCCTCAGTCCCACTGAAGTTATGGGGCTTGCAGTCCTGAAACATCTTATAAGTACAGTGGACTGGAGGAGGTGGAGGTGGTGGAGGTGGAAAAGCACCCCCTGTTACAACAAGCAACACAGGTCAGAAAACGAACATCACACGACAAAAGATAAGGAATGAGAGTAAGGGTAATTAAATTACCACCATGGCCCTGGTGGGCGGCCTGCTGCGCGGCAATAGCAGCTGCCACGTGCTCCTGGATCAGATTATTCAGCTCCGCCTGGGTCATGCTGATGTTACCACGACCCCCATTACGTCCACCGCCATTTCGGCCACCAACACGACCACCAACGCGACCGCCACGACGTCCTGCCATCTTCTGCCAAGATCAAAGACAAGACATCAGATTCCAGAACAGATAACAAGGGATCATGAAGAAATTATAAGCAATAAGGTCAACCAGAGAACTGGATTCCATCATGGTTATTAGATCAAACACAGAGTCCACCAGGATTTCCATGCATTTCAACTTATTATTTCGTGTGCACCCGAAATGATAAGTCGCTCTACATGGTCCCCGAGGCGTGCTCCTAGCTTGACTTTCAGACCACAAGGTACCCATATTCAAGAATAGATAAGAACTCCTAGGTGATACAACACCCAAGATATAGAACAACAAGTACAAGTATGAGATGATGTGTGCGAGCAAGTGTGTCCATTGGAGTATGGAAAGGGGAGATGTCCGAATCTTGGACAAATCTCCGAAGGATGCCGAAGCCACTCCAACGTACACCACTGTCGTGCAAGGGTAGTAAGGCCCCTCGTCTTCAGCACGAAGATGAAGAACAGGATAGGAAATAAGAGTAACAGATAGATGATGTAAGCATAAATGATAATAACGAAGGAAATACAAACATCCCGGCAATTCCCACATGACATGACTTATATGAATGTGACCGTCTAGTGTGTGCGACTCGGCTATAGACTTGACTCAACATGCAGTCCTAGTTCACTATAACCATTGGCTCTGATACCAATCTGTCACACCCTCAAATTCCACGTGCGGGGTTTTACCGCGAGGCGCATGACAAACCAGGATCTAAGTCAACGGTCACAATAAACGACACTATATGATACGTAGAAAGAAATAAACAACCATCAAGTTTTCATAAATCCAATCGCTGCGGAAGCGTAACTTTTATTACAACCCAAAATGTAAAAGTACGTAAGTCTGAAAAGATGAGAAATTGCAAATGAATCCTAGACGCTGTGTGACTCCGTGCGCCTATGATAAGCTGCTACCTCAACGACCTGAGACAAACATGCTAAAAACGTCAGCAAATAATGCCGGTGAGTTCACAGGTTTTATATTAAATGTTTAAGTAATGAAAGCCATCATGTTATTACTATGTCAGAAATGATAGCGTTAGCTAGACGCATGAGTAATACTACTACGACCGGAAACCATTACAGACAACGATATATGATTTTTCCCGAAACGATTATGCACTACCTCCAGTAGCGTTATGACCGAGATAATATGCACCCGCCCGGCTCCCAGCCGACGGATGGGGTCTGTCAGTCCCAATAGATCTATCCACATTTCCCCCGTTATGCCATCCAGCATATTCATGGTTTCCCCGGGACTTTACGTACCGTATAATATGTAAATGAATTGACACTAGTATAACATGATAGTTTATGAAATATGTATAAAGCATGTGTCTCCCCCGAAATGTAAAAATGTAAAGTGGGGCCGTGAAACTCACCTGATGTTGCTCCTCGCACTAAGACAAGTAAACCTGCTCAATAGACGGCACCAAATACCGGTGACCTATCATGACGAGCGTATAAGGTGTTAGATTAACAACCCGTAGGTTGATTAGTCCCTAGTAGTCCAGACCATAACCGTGTACATATGAAATGATGTTTAAACGTTTAACCGACCACACCAGACAAGGTCCGACATCCCATTGGTGACCCGACATTCCACGTATTAGATAAATACAAGACATCATGCCACATATGCAATTAAACACTTATTACGCGCAACAGTTCACCTAGTCTAGCATAATATCCGATTAACGCGTAAACAGGTCCAAACACGTGTTACTAAGTCATTGGGTGTATCCCGGGGTTCCTATCATGTTTCTAGGCGTCAAATCATGTTCTGGGATGTTAAAATATACATACAGCAGCATTACACGCGATTAGGAATCAAACTAGCAATTAGGAAAAGTCAACATGTGAGTAGGGCTGGTCAACAGGCGATTACAAGGGCTAATCGCCTGTTTATACACGAGTAGGCCTCTCTTATAGGCGAGTAGGCCTCCAATC
Organism: Ambrosia trifida; assembly: GCA_028751855.1. Lineage (NCBI taxonomy): Eukaryota > Viridiplantae > Streptophyta > Magnoliopsida > Asterales > Asteraceae > Ambrosia > Ambrosia trifida. The sequence continues at coordinate 124,356,401 of CM054128.1, read as the reverse complement.
GCCTATAACATAGGCGATTAGGATCCTTAATCGCCTATAGTGCAGCTGATATGGTTTTTCGCGCGCCGAACACTCAAAATCAGATCCGAAACATGTAAAAACATCCAATAATCATCCTAACACATTAACAAACATATTCCAAGCAAAACCCCTAAGTTTATATCATTCTAACAGTCCCGAATGCGAGCGCTTTCCCAAAATGGCAACTTAGCATGTAAACATCACATCAACATGCAAGAACTTGCCCTAAATAGCAATTATTCAGATTTAACCACATAATCACGTTGTCCGATAGCATCCTACTGTTCTAGCATCATCCTAGAGCAAACCCTAACATCACACAATCAACAACACACCTCATATCATCCTTAATCATCTAAAATCCTTCAAATGGGTCAAAATATCAAATATCAACAATACACCACCAAAACCATCCAAGCTCCTAGGACATCATCATACTAACTTATCTCAGCTATAAACATCAAAATAACATAAGAACAACCATGATTCAATCCTAAAAATCCTATCTTTAAACATATATAACACATATAACACATGTAAAGGTGTGGGTTTGTATAAAAACGGTTTTAAATGGATTTTCAAAGATAAAAACATTTATAAGTCAGGTCTGGACGTTTAGGGAGTAAAACATAATCATTTAAAGGTTTGGGTTTGAAGAACACACCTTGTAATCAAGAGGTAATGATGGAATGAGCTTGAAAATGGTGGTTTTGATGCAAAAACGAGTTCCAGAGGGTGTGTGGGTGTTGGGTTATGTTATGGGACGGCTAGGGTTGCACAAATGATGTTTTGGAGGTCAAGGGTGGTATTTATAGGCGTTTTTAGTCGTCCAGCACGTTACACGCGATTATGCAGATTTACACGCGATTAGGGAGCCTAATCGCATGAAATCTCATGTGATTGGGGCCTAATCGCATGAACAGTCATGTGATTAGCCCCTAATCGCCTATATGTTCCTCCCAATCGCCCCAGTATAGGCGATTAGGCTATTCCCCTGAAGCCTAATCGCCTGAAGCCTCCTTGTGTGTGTGTTTTGCGCGTTAAACCCCGTTTTAACACATGTTAGCACATATTCACATACCGACAAGTCACATAATGATTGTAAACATATAATGCATGATAAATAACACGTTCCCACCCGATCACCAATTCCCGGGACCCGGGACTTGCGTGTGTGCGTTAAACCCGGCGATTCCACGAATCACCGATCCTTGTACACATAGTTATGGACCGACACCCAATGGCCCCACGAACCATTGTAACGACTCCCGATGATTCCCGAATCATCAGTACGACTTAACTGACCCCAGTTAAGTATGATATTAAGTAGGTGTTTTCAATGTTTTCGTTGAGGTAGACTCGTATGTATGCAAAGTATGAAACGCATGTATGTAAAGTACGAAACGCATGTATGTAAAATATGAAAAGTATTAACCTAAATATGCCGGGTGTCACACCAAGTATTGGCTTGATGTGAATAAATGTTACTGCATGTAAAATCAAATGTAAATATGAACTTTTGCTTTCATGATCATTGACATTGCAATCAATAGTAGACGTTTTAGTGACCATTTCAATGAAAGCAATATGTGTATGAACATAAGCTACTAGTATTTCAATATTTAGGAATTGAATTCACCAAATATGCCATTATGGAATAATGTGCTTGATATCTTATTAATTACACCATATATCACACAAACTTCAGGTTGTGCACTTGATAACCATTTAGACGATGCATCGATTTTAAATACTAAATGGTATCATGTTAGGATATGTGTATCCTTTAATCAATTCCAAACATATAATTTCGCTTAAGAGCAACTCAGACTGAAGAGTCTTTAAGTTCTTCATTATGTTCACATCATTATCGACTCGGTGTGGTCTTAGCGGTCATGCCAACTAATTAAATAATTATGATCCATAAACTAAACTTCTAGTTTATGATCGAATATGTATTACTTGCACATATGTAATACAAAACATAAGATATGAGAGTATGCATGGAATCTTCAAACCATCATCTCATTATTAACATGACCATCATTACAATTCCAAATGGTCGATCTCATCATTATTAATTTCTCAATTATCTCCATGATCATTACCTATACAATGATCAATATGTAGTCACATTCACTTTAGGGAATGGAGTATAAACGAATCAAGCTTCATAGCTTTTCATTATTTACTCGATCACAAGAATATGAGATGATTTCAAACTTTTCATACTCTATTAATGATATCGTTACTTCATGAGCACATCTCATATATAACAAATGATATGGATTTTATCCGATTTTTCCTTATAGCTAATCTTCTCATCACATGATACAAGTTGAGAAGTAATTACATGATTGAGTCATGTTTATTGGTCTAAAAATTAACGACCTTCTGTAAATGAACAATGATATTTAAGGAGTACACCTTTCATTTCATAATTATATATGACACTTTGGGTGTCGTACCAAATCATCTTCACACACTTTGATGAGAATGCCAAAAACCACAACTTTAGTTTAGTTATTCTATTCAATACTATCATGTATTTGTATATATAAAAAAGAAATAATAGCATATACAATATGGGGTGTACACATCGATTTAAAGCATGTCACTGTAAAACCGAGTTATAACAATACTATATGAAACAAGATTTTTCATCACTTATATGAAAACATATAGAACTTATGTATCAATATATCAAGGTATAATCAATTACAAGAATATCTTATGTATAATTATTTGATAGCAATTTAGAAGACAAATGCAATAATGATACGAGTTATAGCATATCTTCATTAAAAAGGATATATACAATTTTATCAAAATTTGGATCATAAGAACTTTGCAATAAAAACCATTAGGCATATTTTCAACGCCCATTGTGTCTATTGAAATTTACCATTTTAAAGGATATTAACGTGAAAACCAACCAATAATTAAATAATAATCATGCAAATGAGTTATATGACCATTTGTAAAAGTATGTTAACTCAACTTCAGTAAGCAATCATAGGCAGCAACAATGTACAAATGTGTACTATTTTTGTTATCGTAGCATGCACACGTATGCACAAATTGTATATTATTAACACTAAACCATGTACACAATAAACCATTTAATCACTATATATATTAGGTTTATTAGCATCACAATATCACATTACTTTTACTAAATCTTATAAGTAAAATACTATAATAGTTAATCTTGTACGATTTTCAATTTAACAAAAACCAAGAAATAAAAATATAAAAGGAATATAAATGTTGTCGAATATACCCAAAAATTTGGATTTATTAATAAAACACTCTATTAATAAATTTTATAAGCCAGAATCACTCCCATAACCAATATCCGCTTATATCGATTTGAATCAATTTAGTATTATATGAAATTTTTAAATGAATCAAATCTATATATAGTTTATAAAAACACGTTGGAAAACAATGGATAATGAATAATGAGTTTATTTTCCGAATTCAAGGTATAGATATTTAACCTTAATTTTAAGAATAAACCTGTTTTCATGTGGCATCAAAGTCCACCGAGTTTGATAGAGTTAGTTCTGCTTAAAGAATAATAAAAATGAGATTTATTGATAAAAGTGAAACGGTGGATCATCAATTCATTAATGTCATGGCGGTTCATTTGCGATACTTCGTACCAAACAAAAACCCCACCAACATCTTCTGTGCTTAATTTTCAGATTAACAAAAGTAGTCATAAAAAAAATCGCCATAATTTCATACTCATATAGATTTGATCAATTAATAAATAGCGCTAAATAAAATACGTTTTTCATCTGAATCTCACCGCTAATAAGATTAATATAATTTAAAAGATAAGAAGTCAATTTTGCAAATAAACCAACCGCTAATAAGATTAACATAATTTAAAAGATAAGAAGTCAATTTTGCAAATAAACCAAGGTGGGTTTGAATAAAAAAATAAAACCTAAGGTTGAAGAAAAGATTTACAGAAATCATGTAAACATATCTATAAATTGTTCTTTTATGTTTTATGGATATATGAACATAAAAAAAAGCGTGTTCATTACCTCAATTATAAATGGAATTCGATCAGTTGTGATTTCCTCCCTTATGATTCGACTACGGTCAAGACAATCTCTTTTGATTCCAGAAAGTGAAACAAATTAACTAGCAAACTCGTGCTGATAACGTGTTGTGAAACTAGCCTAATAGCAAGAATATGAGAAAATATAATAGGGAGAGAAATAGATGTTTTATTATTGATAGGTATATTTACAATGAGGTACAATGAGAGTATATATAGGAGTACAAAACTCGGAGAATAAGTTAATCTAATTTAGGAGATGATAACCACATTAATGTAATATATTTATAACAGAGACATATTTATTTGACTATATTGGGACTTCAAACGAAAATTTATTATGTCCATTTAGGACCAATTCACCAGCCCAATTATGTCAAATATCTCCATTAGAATAATAGTATAAATAAAATAAAGATAGTTGGTTCAAATCAAATAACACACACTAACTCGTTACAACAATCAAGTTCGCCATTCCTGCATTACCTAACTTAATTAATTAATAACGAGATTACCTATTCGACGAGTTAACCCAACATCACTATGAATGTCGATAATCACTAAAATTAGCAACATGAAAGATCGGTTCTTCTTTGAAGTTGAATGCAAGTTTCTGATTTAGTGTTGTTAGGGTTCATATATTTGCTTTTATTGTTCAGATTGTATGTTTAAATATGACATTTTGGCATTTATGATGTATGATTCTGGGTGATTCTTATTTGAATTTGAATAGGTTCTGAACCTTTTTGTGAAATGATCATTGTTTATGTTATATAAATGGGTCACGTCTATTAATGGAGTCGAGATTGTGTTTAAGAATGATCTTTCAACCGATTACTTTCGATGCCTAAGCGGTTTCAAGTTGACTTTTGCTGTCATCATATGAGACATTGTCATTTTAGTAGAATAAATGTTAAAGATCATTGTTGATGTGGTTGATGTTTTGAACAATTTTGGATGATTTATGTGCAATTTGAATGCAAACAACAACGAATGAATTTGGCAGGTGGTGTCTAAATTTTAGAATGTGTTCACCAATATTATTTGTATTTCATTCATTCATGTATGTTTTGCTATTTAAGCTTATTGATTTGCCCCATAATTGGATATAGTTGCAAAATTTGGTAACTTTTTGTCCTAAATCTATTGATGCACTTGCATTTATCTTCAGGGGTATATGAAAAATATTGGTAAACAAACAGAAATCAAGAAATACAAACTTGCAGAAAGTCATGTTAATGCACCTGCTATGAAATTGATTGAAATTGCAATGACAACGGTCACTGCTTGAACAGTCAATTTGACATGCTAATTTTTTTTTTTGCAAATCCTATTGAAACCAACATGATTTCTTTTACATTTGCATTTGTTATCGTGGATATAGTTTGTTGTTTGTTGCTCTCAACCACAATGTTGTTCCAGGGCCGGCCCTAAGCCCAGGGGTAGGCCATGACGGGCCAGTTAAGCGGTGAGTTTGTTTTCCGGTACAGATGTAGCTGATGTTAAACGTGAAGAGACTGCATGAGAAATTTTCAGGTGGCGACGATGGGGCATTGAGGCAATGAGCATGTGCTGTAAATAGGAAGAATTTTGGTTTGAAAATCACTTTTGTGAATCTTTTGTTTGACTTATCATACCCGTTTCAATTAACTTGAATATGTGAAATCCATTTGATTTGAATATTTTTGTCCTAAATCTATTGATGCACTTGCAAAATAATGTTGATTAGTTTGGATTGTGCCGAACGTGTCAAAGTTGGATTGGGTTTTTGCCATGAAGACATTCATTATCAACATCCTGCTGCAACGCGCGGGTAGCGTCAACTCGTTACTCTAAAAACACTACGTTTTCTCACTTCTTTTAATTAAATAATATTTACTCTATACTTTTATCACTACATTTTCTCTCTCCTCTATTCACAACCACTTTAAAAAATATTATAAAATTATGGAGGATGAACACTTCCATATCAAATATAGAGATGAACAGTAACTTCTCTATATCTTTCACTCACAACCATTTACTACCACATATCAAAATATGAAGGTTTCTCTCACATAAATATACATAACCTATTGTGAATGCTCTTATGAGACCAGCCTTCATCCTTCAAGTTCAAATTCAATATGCACAATCCTTCTTATGAATGTAGAAAAACACATGATAATCCGGATAATATCTCAACGGCTAAATCTTTTATAAGTTGGGTAGGTGTTAGCTACAATACCTTCCCTTGCGAAAGTGTACTTAGTATCTTAGAAATTAGCAAATGCGACAAAATGAACTAGACTACTTATGTAGGAAACAAAAAACAATACACTTACACGTGACTCTTCGCGGCCTAGCCAACTCTTTGCAGTTGTGTCCGCAGTAGCGGATACAGAATATTTTTGTATGGGGAGGCACATGCAATACATGTCGGCAAAGTATTAATGACCATCATTACATGTCTATCAATGTAAACAATAGCCTCTTTTGAACAATTTTTTATGTCCTTAAATTATATAACCATTCCTTCATTATATATCTTGTTAAAACTTTATAAAAGCTCAATAAATAAATTTTTTAAAGCTAAACGTAAATAGTATAGTCAAAGGATAGAAAAAGCTTTATGATAAATTAAATAAAATTAATATGTCTAAATAATAATAATATAGAAAACTAAATTGTAAGAAACAAAAAACTAAACAAAGGGGTACAATTATGTCAGCAAGTTAGACTTTAGTATATTGTCTTTGGGGTATTGTTATATAAAACCATTTTTTAACATAAAATAATTGTATCATCTCCTTGCTTATTCTTCTTCACGTTTAACCCAACCTGCAACTTACAACTCAATCGCTCCTTCTACAACAAAAAACTACAGTATGTATTGTTTTCACTTCCTTCCTTTCTCAGTTTAATTACTAAAATGTGGTATTTAGAGCTTAGAAACCTATAAATAAAAATTGCCACCAGCCAAAATACTCGGTTGAGCGCTTAAGTGGACGGTGGGCACATGCCCACCGTAACACAACTGTGAATCCGCCACTGGTGTCCGCCATGATCATGGACCTAGGTAGGTTTTGCGAGAGAATGAGAGATGTTTGGAATTGAGCTACCCCGGCCACTACAATTTCCTTGAAAACGACCACCATTTATCTCTTACATGGGTAAAATTTTAAAGACCAAAAGACTTATTAAAAGTATTATATGTATAATTTTTGTTTTTCTTTTTCAAATATGTTTATACGTCATTGATTAATAAATTAAAAAAATATGTTTATATTATTGTAAAACAACTACACCTATTAGCAATAGAGAATAGCAAGGAGAATTGGAAATACTTTCTTATTGATATCTCAATGTAAGATACAATGGCTCTATTTATAGGTCTTTACATTAATATAAGAGTAATGAAGGAGGTGAGTTAAGCACGTGGATGGGGAGTGAAGGGATAGGGAGCCTAATCCTCATGGATGCGGGATCCCGATCCCACTTTAGAGCAATCCGCGGAAACTTAAGGCGGAAATCATCCCGCCAGAAGGACCAAGCTGCACATGGAACAGTCTTATCCATGCACTCTAGAAGAATACACGCGCGTCCGCCCACGCGCGGAATATTCGTCAACTCACCAGTTTTTGGTACGAGGTACAGAAGATCAAGGATTAGGAAGATCCACTCGCAGAAGACCATAGATGTCGCCAGTCAGATGGCGACACGTGTCCGCAGTGGTCCAACAACCACTGACACAAACAGTGACTTGACTGCTCCCATGCTTCCACCATGCTGCCTCTACAGTACTACACATGCATGCTTACCTGCTGCCAGACGTCACGTCAGACGCCAGCAGGTAAGTCAACGATGCTGTGTCAGAACGACATGCCGTCGGCGACCAATCACATGTTGCCACGTGTCCGCGAGACAAAGCAGCTCCAACTGCCGATGACGTCAGCAGCATGGCTCACGTTTTCCCGCCTATTTCATGGGCCGAAAGCACATGGGCCGGGGCAAGGCCCGAAACAGCTGGGACTTCTCTCGGGCTTTGGAAAAAACCCACGACTTCCACTATAAATAGAAGACATCAATTCCTTTACAAAGGATCCGAAAATTATTACTTGTACTAGAGAGCTAAATTATCTTGTAATACTTGGTAAACTCCAAAGTAATAAACAACTAGCTCTTCACAGTGGACGTAGGTCGAACTTGACCGAACCACTTAAACTCCTGTGTTTACTTTCACCACACACACACGCTTTACTTTATATTCCTCGGTTACGGTTCGTCTATCGGTTTGGGTGAAGGATTGTTCTTAAGTAAACGAGAGTATTAACCCCACGGTGATTACTCATGATCACCGTTATACTCGTTGTTTCTTCATTGGCGCCATCCGTACCGGCTAGAACACATTTCTTCTCCATCCTTTAGCCCACCGATGGCTGAACCCGACCCCAACACTTCCACAACCAACCCACTCGAAGACTTAGACGTCCAACTCGGGGGGAACTCTAGCACCCCAACCACTGTTGTCAAGAAGACCACGGCACGCACTTAGAGGTCAGCCCTCAAAATACGTGACGTGGAAAGTGACGAAGACAACGACAGCACCACTGAGGAGGACCCCAACGCGTGGCTCCTCCGGCAAAGTGCTAAAAGCACCGCTAAATGCCAGTGGATGCTACAAAAGCAAGCAAAGAAAAAGGGCAAGACCCTAACTTATGATTCTCCGCCCAGGAGAAGTCATAAGAGCAAAGATGCCAACCGACGTGAGAGTCGTGGTTGGGGGCATGTCAGAAACACTGATGCTCGGGGCGACGACAAATCACACGGCGAACCAGAAGGGTACGAGCCGTCTAGCAGTGACTCAGACTACAGCAGACCAGACGGAGCCACTCCCGTCGTTCGCACTCCACGGCTCACAAGGACATGGACGATGACTTGGTCAAGCCATATAGACCAAAGGAAATTGCAGAAAAATCAAAGTTTGTTGCTCGCATAGCGATGGCGAGCATCCCTAAAAAATCCAAACTCCCCGGCAGCATCGATAAGTACGATGGCCTGCGTGACCCAGATGACTACATTCACGACTTCGAATGTACAGGGACATCCATCAACTGGCAGGTCCAGGTTTGGTGCCATATTTTCGCCCAAATGCTAACTGGTGCCATCAGGGTCTGGTTCGATAATCTCCTCGTGAGGAGTATTACGGATTTTGACGATCTTACAAACAAGTTTGGTAATCAATTTGCGCATCTGCGAAAACACAAGAAAGACAGGGCGCACATCTTGTTGTGCCAACGCCATGATCATGAGTCCATCGAGGACTTCATTGTTCGCATTAACAGAGAGGCGCTCCAGATATGGTGCGGCGAGGGGCTCACTCGCGCTGCATTCATCCAGAATGTATGCAACGCCGATTTAATGAAATGCCTCACAGGTAAAGATGGTATCCCAGAATCTTGGGACAAACTTATCTGCGCTGCCAAGATCTACGCATCCTCAGAGAAATCCTTCCATCAGATGTGACAAACTCAGCAACACCATAATAATAATAATAATAATAATAATAATAATAATAAAAATAATAATAAAAATAAGGCGAAGTCCGTTTGGACCCGCATCTCGGGATCCACGGAGGAAGAAAAGTATTCCTCATCCAATGACGCCCGCCTGCTAATAAACAACAAGAAGTCGCGGGAACAGCGTGGTCACTCCAACAAAAACTATGACTGGACCCCGCTAACAAAAACTCCGTCACAAGTCCTCAAGACGGAGCCAATAACAACCAAGGAGCCCAAGCCCCTTGGCAAACGAAGAAACATAGATACAAGCAAGTTTTGCGAGTACCACAATGATTTTGGCCACCCTACAGACACCTGCTACAGTCTGAAGATGGAGATCGAGACCGCGCTGAAGTCTGGTCAGCTCGGACACCTGGTCAAAAACATACACCGTGGAGCGCGCGGACACAATGGTGACGACAAAGAAGCTGACGAGTCGCGTAAGAAAATCCGCGACCTCAATACCCATACAGTCACGTTTGTCCCGCGCAATCAATGCAACATGGCTAGGCACGGAAAGAAACAGAATCACGGGAAGCGCCCCAGAGTGCAACACAACAACGATTCTTGGAAGGAGGCTGATGTCCTCCTCCCAAAAGTCCGTGGTGGCGCCTCTGCCACTGCCCTGCTAGTCATAACCGCTATCTTCGGACATTACTGCACCTAGTACATGTTCCTCGATGGAGGAAGCAGCACAGACATCATGTATGAGCAGTGTTTCCAACAGCTGGATGAAGAAGACAAGGAAAAACTCGTTCCAAGGAATGAGCCTATTTCCGGCTTCATCCATGAAACCATCATGCCTCACAGCATGATCTCAATGCCCGTCACGATGTCGGACGACAACCATGAGCGCACGGAAATTTGCGACTTCATGGTATTGCCAGCCAATTCCAACCACGACATCTTGTTAGGGCGCAAGGGCATTGCACTCTTCAATGCGAACGCGTCCACAGCGCATGGCATGGTTGGCTTCCTAACCAAAACAGGTGTTGCAATCATTCGGGGGAACAAAGATTGACACGCGGTGGAAGGTGTCAAACCCCCAAAAATGATCAAAACCGACGCCCGCACAGAGCCAGAAAAATGGGTTCTTAACCCTAAATTTCCGGAGCAAACGGTGACCATTGGCCATGTAATCTCCGAGACTGTCCGCAATCATCTTAAACAGCTACTAATTAAGAACATGGACGTCTTCGCATGGCAACTAGCGGATATGGTTGGCGTTCCGTGTGACAACAGTCAACGTAACAGGTCAACGACCGTACATGTTTCATTTATTATGTCGTGATATGTGCATTTTTAGACAATTTGCATACACTATACCCCCTAGACTAGTAGAGCATGAGTTAATCAGAAAACTCAACATAGTGCACTTGTTTAGTCATACAACACCCGGACACACCATCAGGACAAGCATTACAAGAGGTTATGCCCTCTAACACATAATAATGCACCTCTAACACACGATTGTGAACACAAAGATCATCATGGAAAATCAGTTAACAAACCCATAACACATTAGAAACAAAATACATGTTAATATCGTCATCAAGAGGCATGGATCATAACTAACTCTACCCTTGTGAAAACCGGATGATATTACTATATCAAAGGTGTACTAGAGACTATTCAATAGACACAATGTACAACTATAATAGCCCTAACATATGTACATGCCGATTTATTTACAAGACTTCACATACATGAAAAGTCTTGAATCATAACCAAGTTAATTATCACAAAACCTCACAAAACCATAATCATGTGTACATACATGCACACGGCACAACAATACATACATGAACACAAGCCTAACATAACTTACTTTTGCAAAAGAAGACCCTACCTCCTATACCTAGCCTTGGCCGATCCTAGAACCCAAAGGGAAGGAGCACAAGTTCCAAGCTTACACTGAAAAGGTTAAGTCAACCCCTTGAAATCACATAACCAAGCAACCACCCCTTCTTCATTCCTATAACTAACAAACTACCTTTTTCTTTTCCTTCCTAACCTTCGGCCGAAAACAAGAAGCCACCCCACAAGCTTCTTTTCCTTAAAACTTATACCAAAATAGAGGGACAACTACCTAGCAATGCATTCACCTAGGAATGAACTTCCTCACATGAAAAACAACATTCCATTCTTTTCTTTATATAATTCGGCCACAACATACACACTTCCACATATAAGTCCTTTTCAAACATGTGCACACAATCTTACACCAAGTAGGCTTAAAACAACAAAGGTAACCATCTTGCATAGAGTCAAACCTTGCTTCTTATAGGCACTACAAGACAATCGGTCATGTGCACCTTTTGACAACCCACGATTTCAACAAAGAAAGGACAAGGAAGATCCATGTTCTATGAAACATCTCTATCAAACAATGACAAATAGATTACACCAAAATAGAACCTATTCCCTTCCATCATGGTTCTTACAAGAAGTGGCTTGCCAAAAGTAATCTATCTAGACCTCCTAGTAATCGGCTATGTCTTGGAACACATGAGGTGATGACAACCTAGGATGTTATATGGATTAGGAAACTAACCTCCACCTAGCTATAGCAAAGCAATGTCAACTTACCTTGAAATTTGCCTATATAAAGAGCTCTTTGATCATCCAAACAACTTGCACCAACACCTCACAAACTCTCACCATTTCACTCACATAACTCGGCTCTAGAGAGGCCATAGCCGAAGGGAAGCAAGCTCGAAGGAAGGATCAAGATTCAAGTACTCGATCAACCTCACATTGCTTCTACTAGGTAAGAATCTTGGCCATTCTAATCTTTGATAACCCCACCCTATTCGGCCCAAAGTGTTACACCCGACCCCTAGTTCTTTCCAGAAGACTTGCCAGGACTTCCACCACCACGACAAGTCGAGTTTTGCATTGATCTTGTTCCGGGAGCTGCCCCAGTAGCCCGCACTCCGTATCGCTTAGCACCATCCGAGATGCAGGAACTATCCAACCAACTTCAGGAGTTGCTAGACAAAGGTTTCATTTGTCCGAGTTCTTCCCCATGAGGAGCACCTATCCTGTTCGTGAAGAAGAAAGATGGGAGTTTTCGTATGTGCATCGACTACCGAGAGCTGAACAAACTGACGATCAAGAACAAGTACCCGTTACCAAGGATCGACGACATGTTCGATCAACTGCAGGGATCCAGCTACTACTCAAAGATCGATCTACGGTCAGGATATGATCAGCTATGAATCCAGGAGGACGATATCCCAAAAACTGCATTCCGAACTCGTTATGGGCATTACGAATTCCTAGTTATGTCATTCGGATTAACGAATGCTCCGGCAGTTTTCATGGACATCATGAATCATGTCTGCAAACCCTACTTGGACAAATTCGTCATTGTCTTCATCGACGACATCTTGATCTATTCACGAACTCAAGAAGAGCACGAGCGACATCTACGATTGGTGTTGGAGTTGCTCAAAAGTGAGAAACTATACGCCAAATTCTCGAAATGCGAGTTCTGGATTCGAGAAGTCCATTTCCTCGGACACGTTGTGAATGAGAAGGGTATACAAGTTGATCCTGCAAAAATTGAATCAATCAGGGATTGGGCTATACCCAAGACACCGACTGAAGGGCGACAATTTTTGGGATTAGACGGTCATTACCAACGATTCATTGAGAATTTCTCTAAGATTGCCCAACCATTGACTGTCTTGACGCAAAAAGACAAGAAGTTCGATTGGGGAATCAGACAGAAGAATGCGTTCCAAGTAATGAAGGACTGCCTGTGCAGTGCGCCAATTCTTTCCCTTCCCGAAGGCACTGATGACTTCATAGTTTACTGCGATGCTTCGCATCAAGGCATTGGATGCGTACTCATGCAAAGGAATAATGTCATAGCCTATGCATCCCGGCAACTCAAAATTCATGAAAGGAAATACACTACTCATGACCTAGAATTGGGTGCAATAATCTTTGCACTTAAGATTTGGAGGAACTACCTTTACGGTACCAAGTGCACCATCTTCACCGATCGTAAGAGCTTACAACACATCTTCAACCAGAAGGAGTTGAACATGCGGCAACGCAGATGGGTTGAACTGTTGAACGATTACGATTGTGAGATTAAATACCATCCGGGCAAAGCCAACGTTGTGGCTGACGCGTTAAGCCGGAAGGAACGAGTTAAGACCCTAAGTGTTACACCCTACGCCAAGTTCTTTTGATCATGTTCTACTCGGCTTAACCATTTCCATACGATAAACATATCATCAACCTAAGTCACTACTTCTCAAAACTATCACTTTAATATGCAAAGTCTTAGAAACAAGTTCAAGTGTAAATTACACCTCTATATAATACTAATCGGCTAGGATGAAACATCCCTAAACTTAAACAAAGCTTTAACATTGAACACGACATGATTAACGACACTATGAACCGGTTTTTGTTTAACAAAGCTTGTGGTTTAGAAAACATGGGAATTAAAGTGTTTATAAAGGAAACTATAATCGGATTTCGGCTCAACATACACTTTTGAACATTGAAAGGCTTCGGCCATGTTTATCAAGCTAATATTAGTCGATTTCGATCCATCAAGTGGGTAACTTTGAAGCTATGGTGCAAGTTAGCTTCGGCTATTATGAGATAACACATGTTAGAATTGAAACAAACACATGTTAACAAACTCTAGTGTGCTATGATGGTTAAAACATATATTCAAGCACTTATTATCTCACAAGTTGATCACACATGATCCATTCGGAGCCACTTGGACCCGTGACAATACAAGGGGCCCATTTTGGCTACAATCGGTGCTAAATACGGGCTTATCCAACACGAAACACTAAGAATCACCACATACACAAAGTCCTGGCCCACACACTTGGGTCTACCATTGTCGGGTGAACAATTTATATGATAAACAACCTCTGGGTGACTTACCGTGTCCATAATGATCATAGGGTATCATTTGTCAGGACGGTGATCATCTACTAGCTCACTAGACCACACACGACTCAAACAGGTGAGTTTTCTATGGCCCCATTTTACTATTTTTCATTTTGGGGGAAATACATGCATCAATACTTGTGTCATTTTCAAGTGTGTGTACATTCTAGCATGACTACCATGTGGAACATGAGACATTTTGGTTCATGAGCTCACTAGTCCTCGTACATCGTTCACTGTAACCATTAGCTAGACATTTAGCCATGGAACACTTTAATAGATCTATTTGGTTGACACCCCCACTCATGGTTAGTCGCTCTAACTGGCCACATGCAAAAGAGTGATAGTATTCTACTATACATACATTGTCTTTAGTGTACAATACACGAGGCATCACAGTCAAGAGGTTTGGTTACAGGACTCATGGTTCTCAAAGAGATCATTTGCTTAGCTAGCTCATGATTGGTCAAACACGGATGACACGTTCATTTCACAGTACATTCAAAACCCATAGACTCACCAACATTATTGTTGACAAAACTCTTTATGCATGTGTTTCACGTAATTAATGGAGGGCCACAGAGGATTGAGGGAAGGGTTCGAGCATGCACACCGTGGTATCACTTTGATGGCTTTTGTCAGCTTCAAAATGCTATGTTTTCAATTTCCATAAGACAATGTTCATGTGCTCACACTATGGATAATTTTCAATAAATTCATGACAAATTCCATCTTTGATGGTGGTACTATTTTGAATAAATGTGTATTGCTTGAACCTTGTGCTTGAAAATCTTTCGATCGTTGCACTCCCGTGTTTCCGCCTAGGGGGGTGTGACATTCCGTGCGACATAGCGGAACACAACCTCAATGTATACCTGTCGGTCGAGCCAATCGTCCAAAAGAAGCGGACTATGGGCCCGGAGAAAACAAAAGCCATGACTGAACAAGTCACTGAGCTACTCAAAGCGAGCATTATCCGCCCATTCCGCTGCCAAAACTGGATCGCCAACCCCGTCATGGTTGCAAAAGCCAACGGCAGCTGGCGCATGTTTGTCGATTACAAGGACCTCAACAAGGCATGTCCCAAAGATTGCTATCCGATACAGGAAATCGACTTAAAGGTGGACTCCTTAGCCCCTTAATGCTTCAAATGCTTCTTGGATGCATATAAGGGGTACCACCAAATCCAGATGGCAAAGGAAGATGAGGACAAAACGGCATTCCGCACAGATACGGGCACTTACTGTTACTCCAAGATTCCCTTCGGTCTGAAAAACGCGGGCGCCACTTACCAGTGCCTCATGGACACCGCTTTCGTTAAGTAAATCGACGTACGGCTAGAAGTGTACGTCGATGACCTTGTAATCAAAAGCAAAGAAGAAGGGGACATGCTGCGGGATATTCAACAGACATTCAATCAACAGCGCAATGTGCGCATGAAGTTAAATCCTTGCAAGTGCTCCTTCGGAATGGAGGAAGGCAAATTTCTCGGCGTTGTTGTCAAGCGGGATCAGAGCCGGTTTAACGTTTTAGAGACCCTAAGCGAAATACAAAGTGGGGCCCCTTACTAAAGTAGTATAAAACATCGATTCTAAAAAATGTTGTTAAGCCATGCCACTAATTAATATACACATTAATGGATTTTCAAAAAAAAAAAATATAGGCATTAATGTTAGTGTATTAGTACAGGTCAACAATTTGAAGATATGTAATTAGTAGCCCTAATTTAGGTCTGCATTATATTGGGTTTGGTTATCATAGCAGACCTTTTTTTATTTCTAAACCTTGGACCTAATACACATGTATCTTTATAAAAAAACACTCAAAATTAGGGGCCGTTATTTTATGGTGGCCTTAGGCTCTTGCCTAGTCTAACATGCCCATTGGGCCGGCCCTAGCATGATGGATTCCGTGCAAATCCCGATAAAGTTCAAGCAATCGAGAGAATGCCTTCCCCCGCATCAATCAAGGAAGTACAAACGTTGATAGGTCGCTTGGTGGCCCTCAACCGCTTCCTATCAATCTATGCTTCAAAGTCTTTCCCTTTCGTGGATACTTTGAAGAATTGTCTAAAGAAGAGCAACATCCGTTGGACGGTGGAATCAGGGACCGCATTCCAAGAAATGAAGCAGTGCTTGATGAACCTCCCAACGCTAACAGCTCCACTACCCATGGAACCACTCACACTCTACCTCTACGTAACTAAACGGGCGGTAGGAGCGGTCTTCCTAGTAGTTAGCAAGGGGGATCAAACGCCGATTTATTACATCAGTCGCACTCTCATGGATGCGGAAACAAGGTACACCATCATGGAGAAACTGGTTCTCGCGCTCGTCTATGCATCTCGACGGTTGCGTAGGTATTTTCAAGGTCATCCCATCGACGTCCACACGGACTACAAAATCAGCGATGTTCTCCGCAAGCCGAATTGTCAGGGCACCTAGCCAAATGGGCCATTGAACTTGAAGAACATACTATCTACTACAAGCCTAGGCCCGCAATCAAAGGACAAGTCCTTGTCGACTTCGCAACGGAAATACCCACCAACAGAGTCCAAGAGAGTATAGCTGAACAATCTCTCGCACCACCCAAAGATCAATCGCAAAAATATTCCCACTACACAGACGGGGCCTCAAACGATGATGGCTCCAGCGCGGGTCTCCGCCTAATCAGCCCAGATAACCAAGAGTTCACATACGCCATCTGCATGGATTTCAAAAGCACTAACAATAAAGCGGAATACAAAGCGTTGCGGGCAGGCCTCCGCATTGCATAAAAAATAGGGGCCAGGCACGTTGAAGCGCATGTGGACTCACTACTTGTCGCAAGACAGATAAACGGGACCTACGACGCCCGAGACGAAACAATGGCCATATACTTGCAACAAGCCAAACAACTCATGCGCAAGTTTGATTCCTGCACAGTCGAACATATCAGGCGCAGTGAAAATAATCCCGCAGACGCGCTGAGCAAGATGGCTTCAACGGTCATTGAATACATGGCCAAAGAAGTCCACGTCAAGGTGCTCAGCAAACCATCTGTCCCATTGCGCCAAGTGAACGTCATCCAAACAGGAAACGCGTCTTGGATGAAGCCGATCAAAGCCTACCTATCCTCCGGAACCTTGCCTGACAACAAGTCAGAAGCCCGAAAGATCCAACATAAGGCTTTACACTATCAGCTAACCGACGGTACACTATACCACCGCTCATACCTGGGCCTGCTCCTCCACTATGTAGACTCCGCGGATGCTTCCTTCCTTATCAAAGATATCCAAGAAGGAATTTGCGGTTTGCATGCTGGACCTAGGATGGTCGTCGCAAAGCTGATGAACACATGGTACTATTGGCCAGGAATGCACTTAGACACCGTCAAAGAGCTTCGCAAATGCGACAATTGTCAGCGTCATGTGCCAAACACCCTGCGCCTGAAGAACAACCTAGTTCCTGTTACAGCCGCCTGGACTTTCCAAAAATGGGCAATTGACTTGGTCGGCCCCTTCCCAACAACGCCAGGAAATGTCAAATTCTTAATCGTCGTCGTCGAGTACTTCACTAAATGGGTTGAAGCAAAGCCCCTAGCCAAAATCAACGGGGCGCACGTCAAGAAGTTCATATGGGAATTCATCATTTGTCAATTTGGACTTCCGATGCAACTTGTGAGCGATAATGGAACGCAATTCGCGGACCAGACACTGCAAGAATGGTTGGCGCAAATGGGCATCCAACAAATCTTCACATCAGTCGCACACCCGCAAGGCAACAGTCAAGTCGAAAGGGCAAATCGAAGCATCGTCGAGGGCATCAAAACGTGGCTGGGAACACAGCGAATAGGATGGGTTGATTAACTCCCGCATGTCCTATGGGCTTATCGCAGCCTAACAAAAACAAGCAACGGGGAAACCCCGTTCAGCTTAACATATGGGTCAGGAGTTGTAATTCCCGCCGAAATAGGTTGTCCTTCCGCAAGAGTTTTCATGGCCGAAAAATGGAATAACGATGAAGAACTCCGCCTAAATCTCGACTTGCTCAAAGAACGCCGCAATCTCGCGGCCATAAAAGAGGCAAAGTACAAGACACAGCTAAAGCGCTACTACAATCAACGCGTCAAGAAATGCACATTCAAGGTCGGCGACTACGTTTTCCGGAACAATGAAACTTCTGCTGCTGAAAAGCCAGGAAAACTATCGCCAACTTGAGAAGGGCCATACAAGATTAAAGAAGTCTTGGGCAAAGGCGCATATGTGCTAGAAAAACTCAATGGAACCCCCATCCCACGATCTTGGAATGCAGCGCAACTACGTTTGTTTCCTATGATCTACTTGTAATCATGGCTACCCATGCCACTTGTACTTATTAAATCAATGAAAGTTTGTTTCCTATATATGTCATTCTACTTGTTGGCCACAAACACGTCTTCAAGGCTAAGCTAACACATACGTCGGACTAAACCAGCCGCGTATTTACACGCAGGCCACGTAACAGTCTTCAAGGCACATCTAGTATGTGTCGGACTTATAAACACGCACCCGCCTATATATGCTGTGCTAAAAGTCTTCAAGACAAGGTTCGCCTGTCGGGCTAATAAGTCGCGTATGCAAACATGCGCCGCGTCTTAGTCTTCAAGACATGTTTAACATGTCGGACTAAGCAACCGCACATCTACCACATACGATGCATAATAGCCCTCAAGACATGGCTCAATGCCTAATCCGGACTAACGGCGCAAGTTGTGTTGCGCTACAGTCTTCAAGGCAAAAATTCTAACACTTTAAACATCGGATTGCAAAGCTAAACACAAGCGCTAATTTCTACTTACACACTAGGTGACGACTTGGTTAAATAAGTATAACAGAAATTAACGCGAGAATAAAACAGATATAACAAACACAAAATTTTCATTAAAAAGTTGGGGATTAAAAACCCAACAAATATTTATAGGCACACACAAAAGAAAAGATTAGAAGATCTGCCTACTCATCGGAGCCGCCAAAATCAACCTGACACACATAAGGGTCAGGTTGACTACCAGAAAACCCCTCACCAGAGGCTTTCTGGTGCTCCTTTTCCTCGCGCTCCTTCTTCACCTGCTTGCCAAGTTTGTCTGATATCTCAATAAAATACCTCAACGCAGCGGTAGGATCAGCATGGCGGTTACAATCCGCCACCACCTGAAGGATGGGGAACTCGACCTTTTCAAAATTGGCCAGTCCCGCCTCGTAATCCTCCTTCAGGGACTTCCCATAGTGCTCCGCATCTATTATCCGCCCATTATTTTGAGCATGAAGAAAGCCATCTTAAGAACCCTCACTATATGCGTAGGCGTTAGCGGCAGCAGCTATGTTGGCGACCTGGTCACCAAGTTTCGATTCGTGCCAGAACCGTTTGAAAATCTACAAAAAGAGGGAAAGTGTTAGAAATATCCAGCAAGACTAAAAGCCCAACATGGGAAAAGTTTAACTTACCCCTTAATGTAATCCACCATTTCGACTCATGCCAGCACCACGCGCCAAACACCTTGCGCCCTAAAAATGATCTAATCCTAGTAACCTCCGCCTGGCCATTTCAAAAGTGGGCGATCGACATTGTGGGACGGTTTCCGGTGACGACAGGAAACAGAAAGTATCTAGTAGTTGCCATCGACTACTTTACAAAGTAGGTAGAGGCCAAGTCGCTAACTGAAATCACCGCCGCGCAGGTGAAAAAATTCTTATAGGAATTTATCATCTGCCGTTTCGGCTTACACCTGACAATCGTCACGGACAATGAGACCCAATTTGCGGGCAAAGGGTTACTAAAGTGGTACAATGATCTGAACATACAGCCAATCTTCACTTCAGTTGCACACCCACAGGGCAACGGCCAGGTAGGGTGTGCCAACCGCAGCTTAGTCTAAGGGATCAAGTCAAGACTGAGTACTAAAGGAAAAGCTTGGGTAGAGGAGTTGCCCAATGTGCTATGGGTGCACCACAGGCTCACCAAAACCAGCATGGCTGAAACCCCGTTTAGTCTGACATACAACTCAGAAGCCATTATACCAGCAGAAATTGGCCTTCCTTTCGCCAGAGTTCTCTCCGCAAAGCGCACAAACAATGGGGCATAACTGCGCCTCAATCTAGACATCCTAGAGGAGCGCAAAGACATGGCCGCTGTGAAAGAAGCAAACTACAAGAAACAACTCGAGAAATATTACAACGCCCGAGTCAAGCTCAATGCCTTCCAGGAAGGGGATTTCGTATTTAGAAACAATGAGGCCAGTGGCGCAATCCCACAGAGGAAACTCACACCCAATTAGGAAGAACCCTACTGCATTGCGGAGATCCTAGGGAAAGGGGCATACAAGTTGGTTACTTTGGATGAGAAGGTTGTACTGTGCACTTGGAATGCGGCACAACTAAGAAAATGTTATATGTAATTTACTGTCTTTTATTGTAATGAAGGCTATTTAGCCAGAAGATATGAATGAATACAGTCAACCCTTCGCTTTTCAGTATTGCATTATTGTCACCCATTTTATCATAACAACCAAACCAACCTGAATGCCACAAACAGTACCTCGTGCAACACAAACTCTAAACTAAGTTGCATAATAAAATGCAACCCTAAACTAAGTTAGATTGTAAAATGCAACTCTAAACTAAGTTAGATAGTAAAATGCAACTCTAAACTAAGTTGCATCTCTAAATGCAACCTAAAACTAAGATGCATAGTAAAATGCAACTCTAAACTAAGTTGCATAGTAAAATGCAACTCTAAACTAAGTTGCATAGAAAAATGCAACCCTAAACTAAGCTGCATAGCAAAATGCAACGGCAAACCAAGTTGCGTAGCAAAACGTGACTCTAAACTACGTTGCATAGCAAAGTGCAACTCTAAACATAGTTTCATAGTAAAATGCAACCCTAAACTAAGTTGCATAACAAAACGCAACTGTAACCTAACCTAAGTTGTATGGTAAAATACAACATCAAACCGTAGCGCATGACAACATGCCACCTAAACTAAGTTGTATAATAAAATACAACATCAAACTAAGTCACACAATAAATGTGATCCTAAAATATGTTGTATAGGAAAATACAACCTAAACAAATAGCTGCTAAGTGCATGCCAACCTGTTCCAACAGTCGCCATGCCGCTTCGCGCCAACAAATTACAATGTTAACAACTCAACGGTCGTTCAAGCGTACCCCTGTTAACATTACATTCATACACAACATTGCAAACACACACATGTGACAAAACTCAAGAAGCATAAATATGATGCAAGACATAAACTGTTTACAGAGCCACAAACGACAATCAAGTTAACATATTGTTTCAAACATTGTTCAACATACACCCAAGAAAGCCCAAAGTGACAACAAGTCGTCAATCAGCTTTGAGAAGGAGAGTCGCTAAGATCATCCTCAGCATCGGAGTCAGATAGACTAAGCTTCTCACTATCTTCGGGATGACTCTCATCCCCTACAAGCTTCAACAAACTCGGCCTTCCGACCAACAAGCTTGGCCGCCGCATTCACACCAGTCACTGCCTTACGGACCTCGTCGCTTTTTTTGCAATAATGCGCAACCTGAAAGAAAGAGCACTTATACATAAGAAACAAAACAGAAGAGAAAAGCCAAAGGCAAGTGGACAAGTTAGAATCAAACCTCGGGGATACACGTGGTGAACAACCACTTCCGGTCATCTTGGAGCAGCGGACCTCATCCCGCACATCCAAGAGCTCACCATAAATATCCTCCTTTTCCCGAGCAAGTTTGGCCTGGGCAGTCTCCAAACCCGTCACCTTCTGCTTCAACTCAGCTATCTCCTCATCCCTCTTGCTCAACATGTCTTGAGTAGAATTCAGGGTCGCGTCTCGCTTTTCAATGACTTGGGTCATATGCAGCTACTCCTTCGACGCCTCACTAAAACCTTGTTGTGCCATGCGCTCAATTTCAGCTGCGGCCTCCAGTTTACGGTTAGTCGTAGCGCACGCTTCAGCCCACTGCGCCTCCCTGTCAGATAGCTTCTTTTTAAACTTATCTCTCTCCTCCCTGAAGGTTACAGCGTCCCATTTGGCTTGCTTTAATGTGCGGCTCTGCTCTTCACACTCCTTCGCAAATAGACTCTTCTCCCTCTCCAATGCATCCCTCTCATGCGAGAGCGCGCCCCATTCACGCACATCTCCGCTGACGTGCTTAAAAAGTTAGACAAACTCGCAATATTATCGTCTAGCAGCTCATTGCGGGAGCGTGCCCTCTAGAAGGCACGCTCGGCCGGAGGGATGTAGTTGCGAAGAAAATCCCGGCATCTATCCAGATTAGAAAACCGGCTGCCATGTGTGAGGGTCCAGCTAGGCATAAACGCCTCCCCTACACTACTAACCCTCTCATACACATTCCCAACCCCTTCAGACATATTCTAACCACCACCAGAATAACCTGCATCAAACTCAGACAACACCCTCTTCTCAGCATCATCATCCTCAACATAATCCGTCTCCCGCCGAGCATCTTCACTAATATCTTCAGGCGTCACGCGCTCCTCAACATTGACCATTGTCACACCCCAACCGATGGCGGAATACATCGGGGCGAGACTTGGGATAGATTGTTCAAAGACTTCATGACACTAGAATTCGTGACAATATAATTTAAAGATAAAATATCATTCATAGCATAAGCATTGTCTAAAAGATAACCGAAATACAAATTGTTTCATAAAGGAGGAGTACAACATCAAAATATATAATTTAAACTAGCGTGAGTTTCTAGCCAAATCCTAAGTAGTTTTTCTTGTATACCCTGCATCAAACGTTTCCTGCAACATGTATAAAACATCCGTCAACACATAAAGCATTGGTGAGCATACTAGTTTTAGTTTACATACATAGTATTTTAGAATGGTTTACTCAAATCTCATACTATAGCATTGAACATACCTGTCATACAAAAGACATAACTCAACCCGTGAGTACCACAGCGTATACCTAGCATATTCATGCTAGGCCGTTTAAATCTTAACAATGACCCATAAAATGGGGCGGTGTGCTAGTCCTATAGCGCTATACATGTTAATTGGGCTAATAATAGTTAATGATTTATGTCTAAGTTTCTAAGAATCATAAGCATGGAAAGTAGCATATAAGTATGTTTAATAGATTGAGCATGTGTGTTTATGAAAGCATTAGTGTGTTTTGCATATGATACATGTTTACACCCCAAAAGTGATAAAGAGTAAAAAGGGGACAAGTATGAACTCACCTGGAGTGCATTATGAAAGAATAACAAACAACGTCTGAAGCTGGATTGACTGAATCTCTTGTGTCCTATTACAAGTAAAGGATGCCTTAATTTCTAAAGCAAATGAACTTATTTTGTTTATTGGTTGTAAAGATAGTTTATTCAACTACCTAGACTCGTATTGTACACAATACGTGTCTTAATGAGTGTATGACTTAACGAACCGATACTAACTTGGTTTGGTTTCTCGGAATATATGCGCACATATAGTTATTTGAAATAAGTACATTAATATATTATTCAATGTCGCGTCTTGAAGTTATTGTTAAAGACACATCTTGTACTAAGAAGATAATATTTGTATAACTTGACTCGAATATTAACTTGTTTCGTAGGTTGGATAGTGTACATATATTAGGTTTATATATATATATTTCTAGTACGATAAAGTAAGGTTTCTAATAGAATTTACTTGTATACGTAGCTTTATTTGTACAAAACAATAGATTTGACCATCCGGTATGTTGTTTATATTTTATAAAAATTTGGGCAGAGTCTCCTCTGTTTTTGTAAGAAACCAGACAACTCATGTTGTCTATATTATTCCCAGAATCAATCACCCATATTCACAAGACGCAACATAATTAGACTAAGCCTTTAGACACGACAAAAAGACTTAACTTATTAAAAACTATGATAAGCGATGAACTTTTCTTTTCGACAAGTAACATAAATATATATAGACCAACAATTGATAGTCATCATAATAATTTGTATAAGTATAAGTTACTCTTTATTTGATGGTTCAAAAACAAAATAGTAAAACAACTAGTATTAAACTTGTATAATCGTGTTAATGAGCATTTATAAACTTTGCCTACTCGAATGTTCCGTACATTATTATTACAATAAAGCTTTTACAAGTATAAGTTGATTCGGTTCGCTTGGTCATTTTAAAATATATATTTGTATACACAATTAAGAAGCGATAAAAATAAATCGAAGTCATGGCGTGCGTATTATACCTTCCCGATAGTTAAGCTCGCGAGCCAACACGCAACCCGTCTCGAACCGCGTGTCGACAGGTTTGACCGGGTTGAGTGTATATGACCGGGTTTGACCAGGTTGACCAAAAAGGAAAAATGGACAAGCCCCGAGACCTGTCCCGATGCTATGTTTATATGCGGCCAGCCATAAACCAAGAATTCTATCACTGATGTCTTGTCCATCCGAGGTCAGTCACCACCCGAAACCAAGACCCGGCCCTGCACCATAACGACCCAGAACCATAACCACCGAATCCAACCAGAATCAGAACAAAGAGATGATGTGGGTAAAATCGGTACAAGACTAGGAGATATACCTCAATATACATGGCCGAAACCTGCAAACCAGACCACCACCATCACGTTCGCGTCCCCCACCGAATTTGGGAACCATCCTTGTCTTCGTGGGTTTAGGCGTGTGCTCTACTTCAGGGATGGTCGGCTGATGATCTTGAGGGGAAGAAAGGAAGGGGTAGTTGATGACACGGTGGCTTAGGTGGTGGTCTGGAGTGGAGGGCCGCCGCTCGGTAATGAGGGAGAGGAAGTTGGGTGTGTGCGTATGTTTGTAGAGAGGCAGGGGGAAGGTAGTGGTTGATGGTGGTGTTGTCGGCTCAGATGGTGGTGGTTGTTGATAGCTCGAGTGGTGGTGTTGGTGGCTGCCGCCGCCACTTCTAGGGAGGAGGGAAGGTTCAGTGAGTGAGAGGAAGGAGGAGGTTCGAGTGGTTGTGTTTGTGTTCTTGGCTGCTATTATGTTAGGGAGAAAAGGAAAGAGGTAGTATGTAGGCTAGGGTTTTATCTTGAAGGTGAAAATGAAGAAGAAAGAGTTTAGGTGTTAATATAGTTAGGGTTTGGTAGGTGGGTTAGGTGGAGAGTTATTTAAATTAGTTAGATTTAGAATCGACTAGTCGCTTAATATCCAGTGTATTCACACTACGTCACTATATGGCGTAATTAAATAATTTAATTTGTTGGTGAATAATAAAAAAATATTTATTGTTAACTAGGTTTTATCGTTACGAATTCAACGGTTACGCGAATATAATATTTGCTTGTAAACCTCTAGAATAGCAGGGCGTTACAACCATCTCCAAACCCTGTGGCCCTTCAACATTCTCCACGGGTATGGGTTGATGCGGAGATGGCACAGACGTAGGTTGACGCAGAGATGGCATAGATGTGGGTTGACGCGAAGGAGGAGACACTGGTGGTGTAGGGTAGCGAGGAGGTGATCCAGCGGGTGGCGTAGGTGGCCGCGCCTGGGAAGATGGCGTCTTTTCCTCCCTAGAGGGGCTAACACTAAACCCCTCAGCAAACTGGGCATCCACCACCGTCCCCTCACCTCCTCCACCAGCAGTCTCAGCAATCAAGTCAGCTGCGAACATACAAAAAATAAATCAAAACAAGCTCATTAGAGCGGAACAAATAAAGAGAAAAGGAAACTTACCAAGCAACTCATCTTCTACGCCATGGACTAGATCGTCCAGACGCACTTTCTTCCCATCCGAAGATGGAAAAACCCCCAGCAACCCCTTTCTTAGCCGAGTTGCGCTTAGACCGAGAGCGTTTTGACCTCACCTTCTTCGAATGATGCGCCTCAAATACCACCCCGGTCAAGTCCGGAACAGACACATCAAGAAAAGGCGAAGAAGACACATCTGCGTCTTGTATCCGCAATGTGGGTGCCTCCTTGTTCTTCGCAGGCGAACCAACCTTAGAGCACAGTAAAGTATCCCACGACTTCTCTAAACATACAATTCCCCTTCCGCCAACTCCTTAAATGCAAAACTGATGTTGTCTCGACCAAGCAACACATGGTACAAACTCCCAACATCTGCACATAACAACATTACACATAAGCTTGCGCAATAAACTTGCGGAAACAAATAAGATAAGAGGCACGAAGTAACACTCACCTTTTCCATCTTCAGTCAGATGGAGGTTGCGCCCCTCAACCATATAATGCCTACTCATACCGGCCATCACCAGAGCTGTCTCAGGAACAGAGCTCACATTCACTGGGTGGTTAGTCAACGTCTTAAACCAGGCTTTATCCTCATAGTCCAGAAGTTCCACCTTCTCAAACTCCTCCCCAGCATCCCTACGTTGCATTTTAAAGGGCGCAACACCCTCTGCAACCCAGAAAAACGTGGGCTTCCATTCGCGATATCTCTTTACCCCAGACCTCGTGCATGGCGGCACACCATGGCGCGGGCGACAGGAGATCCAGCTCTCCACAGAACAAAGAGTGTAAAAGACACAGAATATGCCAATATCAGGCTCAATATCCTGAGCATGGCAGCAAAATTCAAAAAACAACAACTGGGGCATTAACCCTGGGTGAACCTGACTTGGGTGGATACCCACCACTTGAAGAAAGGAACCCAAAAACCTGGTCATCGGCAGCCTAAAATTACAATCTTTAAAGTATGCAACATACACCCCTATCTTCCCAACAGGTGGCTGTAAGATAGTCTTTCCTTCCGCAGGCATCTTGGCCCCATAAGCAGAAGGGATCCCATACAGTCTGCAGAATTTACGGAACTCATCCTTGGTGTAGGACAACAAGCGTCGGGCCCTTTTTGGAACCATCATCCCCCTTCTTGCCCCCTTCTTCTTTTTGCCTTTGGGTATAATAATGTTAGAAGAACCCTCCATCGGCAGAATTCACGAGAATTCTGGAAAGAAAGAGATTTAAGGGGAAAAGAAAGGATTTTCTTGATGGAAAGTGGATGATAAGAATTTTTGAAATTCAAACAAGTGTGAAAAAAAAGAGAAGGACAAGGGTTTTATAGGACGGTTGATAGTGGCCTTGGAGTACGAACAGTTGTGCTGCACGTCCGACCAATTAGGACGTGACACGTTATGGAGAAAGAGGCCCATGCGATATGACACGACAGCTGGGTCCCACCACGCAATGACACAACACAACCGCCAGAGACTTTTTGGCTCACCAACATGTCCTTTCACACTCCGCACCAGGCGCACAATATTAAACAAAGAGCACAATTGACCCCTGCAATTAAACATCAAGATTTTTTCTCCTCATTTTCTAAGTCCATATTGGTAAGAATCTGACTGACACCCAATTTTCAACCATAACGCCAACGAGGGCGGTGTGCAAGGCAGTATGGGACATTATTGGGGGAGGAAAATGCCCAAAACCACCCCCACTGCGCATGGTCTTAGACAGGAGCATTAAACTCTGACACTATGTCGTGAACCTAGAATTTGATATTGTATAAACCCCCTTGGATAAGGTGAACACAAGTACCAACAACTAACACTATAAGCCAATGGTAGGCCCCCGCTATGCAGTATGTGAAACTAGTACATACTGCATATTATTATTTCATAAATAATAATCCACCTACACGTGAACTTATCTAATTCATGTACCAATGTGTAACTCTTCGGATCGTATCGGGTCGGGTTACGTTGACCTCGACTTTAATTTCATTAGACATATTATATATCCAACAATCTCCCACTTGGACACTTTTAATTAATTGAGTCAACATGTGCAGAGTTGGACGCCTAGCTGCATCGCACTGCACCCAACACAGTATGACACTTTATAGTCATCAACTAGTTCTTTGAGTTTAAGTAACGCTTTACTTAACCAAATACTATAGCCCTGAAAATTCGATCAATAAGTCACTTCTGTATAGACATTCGTTGATCATAAGACATGGATCATTCATTCTTATATAGTGATCAACCATTCTCTATTCTCGACTTTAATTCAAAGTGGTCTAACGAACTACCTTAGTCCAAGCGTGGCCACCCGTTTATACCAATTTGAGTTAACAAGGGCGTCATAATGTCTAAACTTCTATTCCTATAGAAGTACCGAATTCCATCAGCGTCATACAACTCCCACTTAATCTTGGATTTCTCCCAACGCTACCCGGATTACTACCCATGTTTCAGGACAGTGTTAGATAACATCAAAGATAGTCCTTGATCAATGTAGTTTAATATGTGCCTTAGGAAAAAGGACAGATTGAACATATCAATATCAAAACATCTCATGACACAGATCCATGGAGATTGTTTTGAAGCGAGTTACATCCAATATCATTCCCTAATGATATATGTGAATTATGATTCTAAAACCCTTGAGTTATTCATCTTATGAATACAACCATCTCAATTCACAATAGTCTTACATTCAAATTCATTCCCATGTAATTTCATCGACTACGGACATTTTAGAATACTCTTATTCAAGGATTCAAACATACAAATAACGAACACAGTTACAAAATATTTAAATTTGCATTTAACCCATTAAATCAAATAAATATTCAATGTAACTGTTATAGTTCAAAATAAAACACCAATACTAACTACAGATCATGCCCACTGTCTAGCAACTCTAAGCCCTATCTTTCAAGCATGCTCCTCATGTTTAGCTTGAGGTAAAGGCTTAGTAAAGGGGTCGGCCATATTTAGATCTGTATGAATTTTGTTTATTACGATGTCTCCATGTTCTATTATCTCTCTAATATAGTGGAATTTCCTGAGTATATGCCTTGTGGTTTGATGTGACCTTGGTTCCTTTGCAAGAGCAATGGCATGAGTGTTGTCACATAATGTCTCGATTGGTTTATTTATGCTAGGCACAACATCGAGATCAGTAATGAACTTCTTCATCCAGACAGCCTCCTTTGCAGCATCCGATGCAGCATTTTATTCTGATTCACAGGTGGATTAAGCAACCACACTTTGCTTAGAGCTCTTCCAAGTAACAGCCCCACCATTCAGAATGAAAACATATCCCATTTGTGACCTTGAATCATCACGATCAGTCTGGAAGCTTGCATCAGTATAACACTTAATTGACATCTCCTCATCCAGTCCTCCAGATATTAAGAGCATGTCCTTAGTCCTTCTTAAGTACTTAAGAATGTTCTTCACTACAACCCAGTGACTCTCTCCTGGGTTCTGTTGATATGTACTCGTCATGCTAAGAGCATACGAGACATCAGGTCTAGTACATAACATGGCATACATGATGGAACCAATAGCAGAAGCATATGGAATTCTTTTCATTTTCTTCTTCTCCTCTTCAGTGTTTGCACACTGCTTGCTATTAAGAATGGTTCCATGTGCCATGGGCAACAACCCCCTTTTTGATTCTTGCATTGCGAAGCGTCGTATGACCTTATATCAATATATGTACTCTGACTCAAACCCAATAACCTCTTTGATCTATCTCTATAAATCTTTATTACCAGAATATAAGCAGCTTCACCAAGATTTTTCATTGCGAAACATTTACCCAAGCAGGTCTTAACATCTTTAAGAATAGGGATATTTTTTTTCCAATGATTAGTATGTCATCTACATACAGTATGAGAAAAGTGATATAGCTCCCATTAGATTTCTTATAAACATACGGTTCATCTTCGTTCTTGATAAAACCAAACTCTTTGATTTTTTTTATCAAAACGGAGATTCCAGCTGCGAGACAATTGCTTTAATCCATATATGGATTTATTCAGCTTGCATACCTTATTAGGATTCTTTGGATCGATAAAACCTTCAGGTTGAACCATATAGACATCTTCCAGTAAGTGTTCATTAAGGAACGCGGTCTTGACATCCATTTTCCATATCTCATAGTCATAATATGCAGCAATGGCAAGTAGAATTCTAATAGACTTAAGCATGGCTATTGGCGAGAAAGTTTCCTCATAATCAATTCCTTGAGTCTGAGTAAAACCTTTCGCTACAAGCCTTGATTTGTAGGTTTGCACATTCCCATCCATGCCAGTCTTCTTCTTGAATATCCATTTGTTTCCTAAAGTCTGACATTCGGTAGGAAGATCAACCAAATCCCATACTTAGTTATCATACATGGATTGCATCTCTGCATTCATGGCTTCTTGACATTTCTTGGATTCTGAATCCAAGATTGCAGCTTTGTAAGTAGCAGGCTCAGCTTCATCAATCATGAAGATATTGTCATACCTTTCAGGTGCACGACAATCCCTAATACTTCTTTGAACACTTGGTGTTTCTGTTGTTTCTTGAGTCCTCTTAGGCTCAACTTCAACAACTGGATCAGTTACATCTAGTTCTGTCTGAAAAACTGGTTCAGTCACTTGTGATTCTCGAATTTCTTCAAGATCCACATGGTTATCTGCAATCCCTCGCGCCAAAAGCTCTTCCTCCAAGAAAGTACCTCTGCATTTAGTGAAATCCTATTTTTAGTGGGGTGGTAGAATAGGTAACCGATCTTCTTAGCATATCCGACGAAAACCACTTTTTCGCCTCTAGGATCTAGTTTATCCGAAGATTCTAGAGTGACATAAGCATTACATCCCCAGACTTTAAGATAGGATACATTAGGTTTCTTTCCATGCCATATCTCATAAGGCGTTTTCTCTACCTTCTTTGTTGGAGCTATATTCACAAGTCTTGCGACAGTTTCCAAAGCATAACTCCAAATGGATTTTGGAAGGTTTGTTCAGCACATCATTGATCGAATCATATCTAATAGAGTTTGATTTCGCCACTCAGACACACTATTACGTTGTGGTGTTCCAGGTGGAGAGAGTTGTGAAACTATTCCACAATCCTTTAGATGGTCGATGAATTCCTGACTAAGATATTCACCGCCTCGATTTGATTGAAGCATCTTAATAGTTCTATTTAGCTGATTTTCTACTTCATTTTGGTACTCCTTAAACTTTTCAAGAGTCTCATGTTTATGCTTCATAAGATAAACATAACCGTATCTACTAAAATCATCAGTAAATGTAACAAAGTATCGTTCTCCATGTCTTGACATTGTTCTGAATGGACCACATACATCTGTATGTACAAGTCCTAACAGATCATTAGCTCTTTCTCCAACATTTGAAAAAGGTGCTTTTGTTAACTTTCCACTCAAGCATGATTCACATTTTCCAAACGACTCTGAACCCTTGGAATCTAGGATTCCTGCGATCTTGAGTTGTTTAACACGATTCTCGCTAATGTGACCAAGTCTACAATGCCACATATGCGTATCATTAAAGTCCTACTTATTATTTTTATGGGAGATGTTGCATAATATGTTATCATTTTGGATTTCTATCTCATAGATCCTATTGTTGGGTTTTGCATCAAAGTAAAACATATCGTTAAAATAAGCAGATATAAATTCACCATTAAAATGATAATTAAAACCTTGTCCATGCAAAGAAGAAACTGAAACAATATTTGTAGTCACACTAGGAATGTAATAAACATTGTTCAAAACAAGTTCTAAACCAGAAGCAAGTAAAAGAACATATTCTCATATCGCCTTCACAACAACTCTGTGTCCATTGCCAACATGGACATCCAAGTCGCCCTGTTTCAGCTTTCTAATCTTTCTTAGTCTCTGCAAAACATTACAAATGTGGAAACCACATTCTGTGCCAAACACCCATGTTTTACTAGAAAAAGCAAAGATTTCAATAACATATATACCTGATGACTCTCCTCCTGAAGCCTTGGCTTGCTTTAGTTCAGCTAAATACTTAGCACAGTTCCTCTTCTAATGCCCAGTTTCATCACAATGAAAACACTTGGCATCTTTTAGAGGTTTCTTGTTGGCAAAAAATTTGCCCTTTCCCCTCCCTTTGCCCTGATTGCCCTTCTTCTTGGTGTTAGGTTTCTTAACATAACCCTCCCAGATCATTAGCACTTGTGCAGTTTTGCTAGGTATGTTTACCTCAGCACTTTTGAGCATCTGATGCAGCTCTATAAATGTCTTCTCCATCCCGTTCATATAGTAGTTCATAGTGAACTAATCATACGACTTGTGTAATTAGTTGAGGATAATATCCCCAGCCAATTCATCACTCAAGGGGAATTCCAGACGAGCCAAGTGATCAACATATGCCTTCATCTTTAGTACATGAGTGCTAACTGATGTACCCTCTTGCATACGAGTGGTTATAAGTAATCGCATCACATCAAACCTCTCATAACGAGCCTTTTGTTGGAACATTTCCACCAGGTGCTCATTCATCTCATATGCCATCATGTCATCCATGGTCCTTTGAAGTTCAGGGATCATGGATGCCAACATCAGACATGAGACTTTCATAGAGTCATCAAAGTGCTTAGCATAGTTTCTATAAGAAATAGTTTGTTGGCTGATGGGTTCATCAGGGACTGGCGTTTCAAGAACATACAACTTGTTCTCCGCCTTGAGAACAATTTTCATGTTGCGGTGACAGTCCATGATGTTGAAGTGGTCCAGTTTGTCCTTCTCTAAGATGGACTTGAGAGAGAATTGGGAGGCGGAATTATTTTCAGTTGACATCTACAAAGTTCAAAATTAACTTATTAGTATTTTATGTTTTAAATGTCCTAATTTATCTTATGAACCAAAAGCAAAATTAATTAGGATGAGACCCCGATTCATCAATACACAGTGAACTAGCTTAGCACTGTCCACTGGTATGATTAGGTAGGTAAACAACGATTGTTAATTGTGTCCACTACACAACTCTCCATTTGGGGTTATCGCTAAGAGCGATGTATGTTTAACCCCAACTATGCCCAGTTGATGAACAAGCGATGTTTGGTCCTCTACTGTTAACTGTAACACCGGCCTATGTTACACAGGAAGCGCGATGATTACCTTATTTCACGATCAACGCCCAGATGCAGGTATCAGCACTAACATTTTGGGTTCGATTTAGAATGAAGTGTTAACTCGCTAAGGGTGGCATAAAACATCAATTTAAATTGGGATTTAATTTAATATTTACCATAAATATTTTGAATAACTCGTAGCATGATGTGAGTTACACAACAGTTTATAAAATCCAATTTTATGTAATTCGTGATAATTGAAACTCCTTTCAAAACTCGACACAGTATAGTTTTAAATACCCTATTTAAACTATGTTGGTCGTTTTATCGTGAATGGACTTGTTTTAATATTAATAAAACTCTTTTATTAAATATGTTTTTCAGTTTTATAAAACTTGTTTTAATAAAACCGTTGCCATGATTGTGAAAATTTTATTTATTTTGGGTTATCTAGATTATCTACAATAAATAAAATACAACCACAAAACATAATAATAAAATTAAACGAATCAAGCCCATAATAGGTCGCTCGTTTCGTTTTAGCCATAAATGAAACGAACTAGTCTAAAAGGTTTTCAAAACTATTTTGATAACTCCAACTTGACCCGAGATCTCTATCTTCATGGAACCGGTTCGCCTTTTTATCTTCGTCTTGATCTTGTACTTGAAGGATTAGAACGATAAATTTGAAAATATAATAAAACCAAATCTATTCTAATCCTATCTATTACACTGGATCCAATATCTGTAATAAAAATAAAAATCAATAAAATAAAATCATCACAAACACAACCATGACAAGGGTCAAATACCTAGGGCTCGATTCACATCACAATCCATGAACAACTAAAAGCCTTTGATCTTTTGTCAAAATAAATAATTTTTGACAAATAAAACATAGATCAAAATTATAACTTTTACCATCTATACGCGCGTAACCATGGCTCTGATACCACTGTTGGGAATCAAGGTATCAAATACGAAATGGAAGCGGTTTATATATTTAACAAAACGGGTTATACATACTTTATATATAAGGGCCAATTATATATATATATATATATATATATATATATATATATATATATATTTGATCTATTAATCCAATTAATAAATATTCCCAATCAAGATCTCAGTTAAACGCGTATAAACAAATAAATAATATAAACAACCATAAGGGGGTTTAGTAATCAACCTTTGACGACAACATCGGAATTGTAACACGCGAGTTACAACGAATCCTCGCTAGAGGGAAGTTCACAACCGAGCGTGAGACACCCGTAGGTAGAACCGGCCAAGGAGAGGAGGTGGCTGAGGTGTTTGGTCGAACATGGGAGGGCGGCGGCCCATTCTTGGTGTCGGCCGAAACTTCAAGAGGGAGGAGGTAATAGGTGTTGTTTTGTTATGATAAAACTTGTGATTAGGGTTTACAATCAAAATTGACTAAGAGGCAATCCCCTTTTTCCGTGATAATGTGAAAGGACTCAATTCCTTCTTTCTTCCCCAGCGAAATGTAGCAGGAACAGCCTTCCCGCAGTCGCATTAAGGATATTTTTTCTTGAAACTCTTTACTCCTTCACCCGTAGCAAGTACTCATTTCTATTTAGTTGTTTTCTTACTCTATCCTACTATTGAACCTGGTTTCCCTCTGCATATGGTAATAGAGAGTTAGACAGCTTAGAGAGCTCCTCAAAGGGCCAGTTCTCACTCTGTTTTGGGGACCCCAAGACTGTCTTTCCCTGTGTTTCCTAGTCTATATAGGTGCAATCTCATCTGCTAGCGCTTCTTCGTTGCTTGGTCGGGACACATTCATCGATTTCTTTTCATTCTTCGTGGGCTTGCAAGTGACTTACTTCTTTTGGTTGTTCTTGCTGTCTTAAGTCATCCTCTTTTCTTTAGAAGATATTAATTGATTTCGTGCCTGCCCTAAGGCTAAGGGGAGAGCTGCATGTCCTACTAGTCGGATAGAAGCCTACCCACCTAACAGCCTACCTTGTTCATATCGAGCCAGACAGGAGAGACGCTCTTTAAAGTGAATAGAAGAAATTCCTTTTATAAGCTTGAAAATAGGCGTTGTAAATCAATTCAAATAGATAGGGGAGTTCCGAACCAGCAGCAAGCCCTTTCTCGCCCTTTCTAATGTCCTAGGCGAAGGAAGTGCAGGTGAAAGCCCAATAGATCCCATTTTTTTTATCGCTCCACATAGCTCACGACCCGACACGAAGAAATCTCTTAGACGGGCGGATGCGAATCTGGATCTATCAACGGAGCAATTCCATTCCAGTCGTAGTCTCAATCCCATATTCAATGAAAGTCTCTGCCGTGTCTAACCCCCTCAATCTTTCTATCCGGAGTGAGTTAGGCGGCTAAGCCTTTAATCCTGGTAAAAGAAAGAGTTTTCCCACCCTCTATGTATCCATAAATGGAATCGGTTTGAGTGAATTACTTACCGCAGTCAAAGCCAATAGGGAAAGTCAGGTCAAGAGAGAGTCTCTTTCCGATTAGTGCATCTCGCACTTCCAATTCATTCCGAGTTAGAAAAAGTCAGTTCCTTCCCTCCCTTTTACTTTTTCTAGGGTAAAGTCCTCTTAAATGGATTACTAGTTCCTTCCTTCCCAATCAATGCTAACTTTATCTTCCTCTCTTGTAATTTAGAAGATTTCCCCAGCCCATAAAGAAATGTAGTTACATACAGCTCTCAAAAGAGAAAAAGAGAAAGAGTTATGAGTTCAAGTACGAAAGTGAAAGTTCAGTCCTCACAGTTTCCCTGTCCCACTGCCAAAAAGAAGACAGCAACAATCTAGCTCCTCGTACTACTTCTCTCAGTAAATACCATTATCTTAGTTAGGTAGTAAGTAGATAGACGGATTAGTACTTTTACCCAGGGGTAGCCTTCCTTGTCGCCAAAGAAGAATGAGAATTGATAAAGTTTTCTTGGGGTTTTTCGCTTCAATAGCAGAAGCAAAGAAGTCAAATCAATGCAGCTTTCGTGCCCAGCCTAAAAAGATCCTATCCTCTTGCAGCTGGAGCTCTTGATGGCATGTTCAAGCGAGTTTATGAATGAAACTCTCTTGGAATTCCCATAATATTCCACATGCTTTGGAATATTTCCATAATATTCCATAATATTAATCTGATTAATATTAAGTCCCTCTAGTTCAAAATATTATTATTTCATAAATAATAATTCACCTACACGTGAACTTATCTGATTCGTGTACCAACGTGTAACTCTTTGGATCGTACCGGATCGGGTTACGTTGACCTCGACTTTAATTACATCGACATACTATATATCCTGTTGGAATAAATATACGTGACGTTTGTATATTTATCAATAGCCATTATAATCATTTATATAATGATGATCAATTATTAATATTATCCTAAGCCCAATAACAGACATGTCTTTGATGGACGGACTTGTCATTAGATGGGCCTTATTAGGGTGTCCCATGTGTGTATAAATAGAGGGATAGAGGTTGATGTTTAAAAATAATGACATAACACCATAATCCTAAAGCCGCCGCCTACCTCTCCCTCTCAAACGATCACCATGTGATCATTAGCCATCATTACTGTACACACTAAAGGGAACCCAATCAAGATGATGGTATCTTTCATTACTGAGGTTCCTAAATGGTTAAGCATATCAGGTACACATGATTAATTCTTATGTTTATACCTTATGTTCTTATTAATATAATCAACATGTGGTATCAGAGCAATGTTGATTATATTAGTTCAATCATGAAGAAAAAAACAAGAATCGTGATTCACGACAGCTAATATTTGTTGTCGTAAACTTTCGTATAATACATGTTGTTTTCGGCAAATATAGATGGTTGTTGTGATAGTGATATACAGTCATGAATTGATTTGCAAAAAAGGATCTAACTTCATAACATGTAAATGTGTTTATGGCAATTCTTATAACTTTTGTCCATTATAATTATAAAATATTGGACTGGAAAATTTTTTTCCAAACTTACGAAGAACCATTTATTTGCAATAAAATAAAATATGAAGTTAATTATGCAATTTTATTAACTTTTTTTTAAAGTTGAATCCACTCCATAAATTCAATTGGAGATAACTTACGGATTCATAAGATCAAGATAATATTGATTATGTTTTTTTTCGGTCGATGTTCTTCAAGAACATCATAAGAAAAAAAAATAAAAAAAAGAAATTATTATGATTTTGGTTTAAAATTGGATTGAAATTCTGTTTCCGATAATTTAGGACATAACTTTATCTCCAAGGAATTTTCGAAATCAATTATGATAAAGTCACAGATTTCGAAATCTTATGATATCTTTGGAGATAGTCATCATTTAAAATTGGAAATAGATATTATGTAAATCCCTAAAATTTCGAACCACATTTATTTATTATTGTTCTTAAATAATAAGTTTTCGGATTTAAGGTTAACGAATCAAGTTCTCGGATCTATCAGTTTTAATAAAATAGTTTACGGATGAAGTTTTCGGTCTATTAGGTTCTCAAATTTTGCAGTTTTCGATTAGGTTCCCGATAAAGGACTTCTCGGTTATGGTTCTTAATTTCTTTTTTTTAAGAAACCGTAATTATATCCGAGAACTCATTATATTTTTCCGAGAACTATCATTTTTCGAGAACAAGCATATCAGAATCGAGAACCATTACGAAAAAAAAAAACCGAGAACTACTAATGCCATCCAAGAACTAGAAAAGCATTCGAGAACATAAGTATTTTTTTCCGAAAACTCTTAATTTTAATTCGAGAACTCGTTACTTATTTGAGAACTCATTAATCATTCGAGAACTCATTACTTATTCGAGAACTCATTATTTTTCCGAGAACTCATAACATTTTTTTTGAGAACTCATAAGATTAATTCGAGAACTCATTATTTTTCTGGGAACTCATAAGATTATCGAGAACCCATTAGTTCATCGAGAACCCATTAGTTTCCGGGATGTCTAATAAAATTTACAGTTTTGATAAAACCTAATGTATCAAGTTTATTCAAAACATTATAAAACCTTGCTTAACTTGCAATAACATTTTGAGGTGTCACTTATGCCCAAAGGTGATGTGTCACATTAGTTCGTTATAAAGATCTCGTTAAGCATTGTAGCTCGTTCACATAAGTGCCATAAGGTTTCACTTCTGCCCAAAGGTGATGTGTAACAAATTATGTTGGTGAACTGAGCGTATTACATTAGGACTTTGAATGTCTCACTTCTGCCCAAAGGTGATGGGTTACATTCACTGTCGACAATTTAATACTTAAATGAACAGCGTATAGCCAAAGCTAGAGCATGTTATTTAAGTAGCTTATGTTGGTGTTATGATATTATCACGTCTTCATTACAAAATTGATCCTCACGATTAATGATCCTTCATTAATATAATGATCATAATCTAAGTCTGCCTTACATCAATACCCATAACTCGAAACTAATCTCACATTCTTCTATAAATTACTATCTCAACTAAATAATCCACTCTAATGATCAAAAACTAAGAAGAGTTTGCTTAAATTTTGCTCTTATTACGTTACCTCTTAAAACATGACATTCCTACGCTCTATCTGATAAAGTATTACAGAATAACACATGAGCATAATAAGTGGAATAAAAATGTCTCTTATGGTAATTAAGAACGCCTTTACTGATTCCTATCAAGTGAGCTATTAAAGATTCTGAAATTCCTAGGACTAATGTATTATCTATGGAAATGAAAGAATAACGAATTCCTAAGAAGCATGAAATAAATAAATCTAACTCTATGGTTAAATGGGATCTGTGAATACATCTTAATATTGAATAACATGACCCATAAAGCTAAGGGTTACACATGAAAATCAATAAATTTCTAGTGCATAATAACTTTTTCATCAGTACGATTAGATGCATTATGAATCAACTAATAACACTCAGAAATATCAAAGTAAAATGAGTGGGTTGATAGCGAATTACGTACAGGAAAAAGAACGCATTAAACAAGAAAAGTTGATGTTATTCACCTTACTACCATTAGACCTAAAAGAGGAAGAATAATTATCATAGAGAGGATAATTATAAGGTCTGGAAACAAAATACAAGTACTACTTTCAGCTATAAGTTTCTCCAAAGGGAAAGTCTTACTAAGCAAAATTGTGCCATTAAGCATAGGCATAAGCAAAAAGATTACCCATAAGAAAGGAGAATGGTTGGCTAAGATATGTAGTGCCTAATTAAGGATATTTGACTCCACAAATGCTAATGAATTCCAATTAACACATGATGGTTGAGTCTAGTTTTATACGTTTCCTTACTATAATTCAACAAATACTTAAGATGAGAGTTGATGGCTAAATTAAGGGTCTATTAACCATTAATAACTGATCTTAGTGTTGAAGCTTTATGATACCTTACGATATTCTTGAGATTACTCAGAATTTAGTATCAATACTAAAAGCTACAATTTTTTGATAGTTACAAAGTCTTAATGACCAAACCAAAGCCACTATTAAGTTAAACTCTTATATTGTTTGTTGTCATTATCTGATTAGAAACCTTATGAAATAAAACTAGAGGATCCAATAACATTTTCACAACTCTGTTATCATGAAAATGAGAATTTAACAAAGGAAAATGAGACCCATGCAATTCATCCACTAAGACCAAAATTTCATAAGAAATCATGACCAGGTCACTAAAGGATGCTTAGCTATCAAATCTCATTCTCAATGACTTTAAAGCATGTGTTAAACGCCCTAAACATTAAATGGCGAAAGGAATAAATGGGTTTCCATCATAAGTCATAATTAATTGACATTAGTGGAGCTTAGATAAATAACTGATTGTATCTAACCTGTTTCCTACCAACCAAAGTATTAAAGAAATCAATTCATATATACTTAATGAGATTCCCTCTAAGTATGTCCTTAAAATACCTTATGAAATCTGGACAAATAAGGGAAATCAAGTATAAGATATATGAAATATTCTCGTTCACACGCATCATTAAAACTTATTATGTGGAGATACTAAGAGAGCTAAAAGATTAGTGGGAGCATTAGATGTCCTACTTATGACTTGAAAAAGTTACAGAGGTGGGGGGAACGAAAATTTGATCTATCCTCAAATTACACCTCTTGCACTAGACAACGCTCTATCACAACTTGTCTCCTTAGCATTTAACGTACTCCTAAGAAGATTTTGTGGATGCCTAAATATGGGCGAACTTAGATTTCTTACTAAAGTAATCCTCCTTAAGAGAAACGACAATAAACATCATTAGGTTGTTTTCTCTATTAAAATCTATGGATCTTCCAAATGTTAGATCTTAAGCATGCTGAATTCATTAAGATCTCTAAGGTAAGTGGGAGCAATAAAGTCCTTATTATGACTTTTCGGAAGTACAAGATGCGGGGGAGAGACTCATTAAGTTTAACTCTGAATTTAACTTCGATTATTCCTCTTGTACACCTTACTGCACCAACTCTTACACACTTAGAAACTAATGTTGCTCCTTATATACCTGAAAATAAAAACACTTAACTAAAGTTAAGTTTGTATCATAATAAACCCAATGTTTAACTCAGGAGGTCATATGGGTTTAAAAGCCCACTAACTTTGATGATTATGTAACCTACCTGACTAATACAAAATGGATGTTTGGAAAGATTACCGATCCTACCTCTTCTAATTAAATCATTAGTATCAATCAATCTTCTAAATGGAATAAAGCTATTATTAGCAAAATTTAATTCCATAAATTAGAATAACGTTTGGGATTTAGTTGAATAACCTAAAGGTATTCATAATTAAATCAGATCCGAATGGGAACGTTGTTAGATAAGATTGATTGTAAAAGATTATACTCAATGAGGGATTGGATTATCAAAGAATCTTCTTATCTGTATTACAAAAGATTTCTTTGAGGATCATTACCGTCCTAGTAGCTCATAATGACTAAGAGCCACATTAGATGGACATTAAGACAACATTCCATAACAATGACCTACATGTTCATTAAGCAACCTGAAAGTTCTAAACTGAAGGTTAAGAACACTTAGTCTGTAAGTCAATAAGATCCATGTATGGGTTGATGCAAGCATAAAATGTGTTTGAATCATAATGAAATTACTCTTCATCAAGAACTAAGTGGATTAAAGAACCTACCTCAAGATGAGTGGGAGCAACTAATGAAAAGTTGTCCTTACATAGATGAGACGTTTCTCTTGACAAGTATATGTTACCTAAGTCAAAGCATTGTTCATGCATAATTTTGACATGATGAACATCGGGGATTCCTATTACGTGACAGGAATCAAAATATACCGAGATAGACCCAACGGGATATTAGTTTCATCCCATAGGTTTTACTCTAAGTGGGTCCTTAAGTGTGTAACATACAACATTGCTCTCTTTTAGAGGATAATAGGATAATTTGAGATTATCATCTTATGCTTCATTAATTAGAAGACTGATGTAAATTTAAGTCTATGCTTGTTTATGATATTGTTCGTATTGCTTGATACTAGACTTGTCTAGATTGATGAAAAGCATCTAATGGAACATTACAATATCTTAAAGAAACAACAGACTATAATCTAAAGAAGAAGTGAGAACCTAAAGTGATTGACTACTCTTACTCTAACTTTGTTATATTCAAAGGAAATCAAATGTCAATTTCGTGGGTATATATTATAATGTTAGCAGACATAACTATCTTATGGAGGAATCATAAGGAACTATTAACAACAACCTAAGTTATCATGACATAATGTGTTGCTAATCACAACATAATGGTCATTGAATGTTGTTGCTAAATTTATCAGTTGACTCATAACTTATTAACTCCATATAAATACTAAGTTGAAGATTTACTGTGATAAAGTCAGCTACCATAATTTCTCAAACAGTAACAGTTTGAGAGGAGCTGCATTAGAGTTCGATACGAAATTATTGTTCGCTTATGATTAAGAACAAATATAGGAAATCAGAATTTTGTATCGAATGCATTCATGATATGCTTATGGATCCAATAACTAAAGGTCTATCACCCATAAGTCTCACTAACGGGCCAACTAAGAGAAAAGGGTATTACTAATGACCATGTATAACTGCATATCGTACTATGAATGACTTACGACTAATGACTAATGATTAATTTTTCCTCATTATGATTTGTTTGTCTATTAGTATGCTAAGCTAGCATAATGGCATAAAGACAATAATATAACAAATCAACTAAGGGCATAACGTTAATTGATCCTAATGTTAAGTTTTAAATTTGGATGTAGTATGATTAATGGGGGTCCTAAGTCGAATAAAGACTTAACGGCTGTATTTCTCTGCTACGTTTTGGGTTTAGAACTAAAATGAGTATTAATCTCTGCAGAATTACGTAATACTCATAATAAATGATTACTCGGCTAAGTGGGAGAATGTTGGAATAAATATACGTGACGTTTGTATATTTATCGATAGCCATTATAATCATTTATATAATGATGATCAATTATTAATATTATCCTAAGCCCAATAACAGACATGTCTTTAATGGACGGACTTGTCATTAGATGGGTCTTATTAGGGTGTCCCCTGTGTGTATAAATAGAGGGATAGAGGTTGATGTTTAAAAATAATGACATAACACCATAACCTTAAAGCCGCCGCCTACCTCTCCCTCTCAAACGATCACCATGTGATCATTAGCCATCATTACTGTACACACTAAAGGGAACCCAATCAAGATGATGATATCTTCCATTACTGAGGTTTCTGAATGGTTAAGTATATCAGGTACACATAATTAATTCTTATGTTTATACCTTATGTTCTTATTAATATAATCAACATATCCAACACCTTTCTTAGCTATGGTGTGACCAAGGGAGAAGGAAAATATATGTTACAAAAAAAAGAGTGAATATCAGTATCACAAAAGGTGTTATATGTTGTTACAACGATTCGCGTCACTAGAGTTGGAGTTCTAGAATAGTACTTCAATCAAGTTCCTTATAGAGGGAGAAGGCTTTCTTACTTACACTATCAGCGTCTATTAGGCATTGAGAAAGGAGTCTCATGTTACCAATCTTTTGGAGTAAGGGGGATTATTATAGTTATAAATATGTATTAAATGCCTCTCCTGTCTAAGGTGATGTATTTATACATCATAAATTAATAGATAATATATTTAGTAAATTGTAATTTGTAATTAAGTGTATTTATCTCCTACCAAATATAGGAGATAAGCCTTGTATTATATATTGATTTGCACAATGAATGAAAGATCAAGGATTCAAACTCTATCATGGTATCAAGAGATTATCTCTAAAACCCTAGTCGATCCTTCACCTCTTCCTGCTGCCGTCGGCTTCTTCAACAGCCGATTTCTTCCTTCTGTTTCATCACCATAACCTTCTGCCCTCTTTCTATTATACCCGTAACCTTCCCTTCACTATGTCTTCACCCACTGCCTCTTCTACTATCATACCCACCATCAATGTAGAATCCAAACTGTTCCCCGCTGCAACCGTATCTAATATCAAGAACTTTGTCCCTATTGTTCTTGAGATCGAGTCCTCCCAATACTACACTGTTTAAACTTCATTGCAAGGCGTTTATGGTAGACGACCATCTTAAACCTAGAATCATTCCATCAGACCCGAATGAAGCCGAATCATCCCACGCCAATGATTCTTGGGAGCGACTCGACGCCATTGTCTTACAATGGATTTACACCACCATCTCCAACGACTTGCTTCACACCATCATCAACAACATCTCCAATGCACATGAAGCCTGGGTCGCCATCGAAAATTTATTTCATGACAACAAGAGTGCTCGGGCCATTCACCTCATGGGTAAGTTTTCCAATACTCGTTTGGATGGTTTCTCTAATACGCCTGCTTATTGTCAGGCTTTGAAAGTTCTGGCCGATCAACTTGCCAATGTTGACGCGCTAATAGATAATATATTTAGTAAATTGTAATTTGTAATTAAGTGTATTTATCTCCTACCAAATATAGGAGATAAGCCTTGTATTATATATTGATTT
This sequence comes from Ambrosia trifida, assembly GCA_028751855.1. NCBI lineage: Eukaryota > Viridiplantae > Streptophyta > Magnoliopsida > Asterales > Asteraceae > Ambrosia > Ambrosia trifida. Next base: position 124,311,939 of record CM054128.1, on the reverse strand, counting down.
GCACAATGAATGAAAGATCAAGGATTCAAACTCTATCATAAATGACTTGTATAATCCACTTAGTATGCTACAATGTTCAGTGTGGTTCCACAATGAGCGCCTACTTGTTGTCTGGTCCATGGTGTTAACAGTCAAAGGCAATAATCTTTGTTCCATGTGTTGGTTTTTATTGTCCAACATATGCTTACTACCGGTGTCAGATCAGTCTATGCTCATTGTTCTTTCATAAATGTTTGTAACATGAGGTCCTCTAAACCCTTGGCCCCAAGAAATTAAATGATCTGGGCTTAAAGAGATCCAAGACGAAGGGATCATGATTTCACTAGTGAACTAAGTATAATGGTTTTTGTTTATGGTCATATTGTCTAGTGATATTAGTGATTATCACTTATAAAAGTGGTATGGGTTTAAACCCTCTGTATTTAGATTGATTACTTGGTCAAAAAGTGACGTTTAAAAAAACCCTAATGGTTTAGTGAACAAAACATTTGTTTTTAGACCAAAATTAAAGTAATAGCCTAAAATTATCCTATATGTTAATATATGAACTTCATGAATAGTGCATATTCCATTCACTTGCTGCCACGTGGCAGCAAGCTTTTGTTTTTTTTATTCCAGCTTTAGACAAAGTTTATGTATTTAAGTTTATAATTATCATAAGTTTCTAAGGTTCTCATGCAGCCCTGGTGGTTTGGTTGTTATATTTCTAACGTCTATACCCGGGTTCGACTCTGCAAGTTTTTTTTTTTCCTCATAAAACCCTGGGACAGGTGGCAATCTCCGTAGTTGACGTGTGGTATGCTCCTATTGGGGTTTTTAGCGGTGTTTGCCTCATCAACCAAACAAACACGCGTCCATCCATCCTCATCCAAACTACGGAGTAAATACATATATACAGAGAGAGAGAGAGAGAGAGAGAGAGAGAGAGAGAGAGAGGTAAAAAGGGAATCGCTGGTTGTTCCCGGAGACACCACGACGACGCAATTGCACACCAGTGCATCGATTACCTCTACATCTAAAACACCGTTGCTATTGTTTGTTTTTGTCCCTGAAATCCGGTCATTGCTCGTGCGTCTTGCATTTTGTGGTCTCCATCCAGCGGGCTAGGCGATGTGGAGTGTGGTGTTGAAGGTGTTTTCGGGGTTAAAGGGTGGTTCAGACCCTCTTCATCTTCTTTGCCGTTTGGTGGGTTTCGGTGGTTCGGAGGTTAGGGGAGGGCAGCGTTTAAGGGTTGGATCCCGGCCACCATACCGTCGTCAACGATGATCTGGTGCCTTTGTCTGCAATTTTTGAGGGTTCACCACTCCTGTTTTTTAAGGTAAAACCTTCATCCATATTAGAATCATGAAGATTGTCAACAACCTCCCTAATCCCCATCTGGGTGTTTCTTTAGTTTTATAGTAGAAAAATAAGTTGGAGATTTTGCTTTTGCAGGTAACTCTTGAGTTGATAACAGATTTTGTGTGTGTACGAGTGTTGTCGGTCGGTTATGGCTCTTTTTGCTCGATTTCTCTTATCTCTATCTCTTCATTTGGTTCCGATTGCAGGTATGGATAATGCTTATTTGCTTTTTTAAAATTTGTTACCCATGTTCTTTCTTTGGTGTAGGCTAAGCCGAAACTTTTGTTATCGGTAACTCTAGGTTTCGTCGCCTGATTGCATTGTTTGTTACTTGATTTCTGCCCCAAGTTTCGTTTGATAAGGCTGAAATTTTATTTAACTTTTGTCTCTCGATTCAAAATCTTGTCTTTGCTTTGTGGATTATAATGTTGTCTACGGGTACGTTTTTTACCTCCGTCATTGTCTTCTGTTTGCTACAACCGTATCTACCGATTACATAACCTGAGGTGAAGTTGAAGAAATAAACTACACATGTTGACGATTGGTGTTATTTGAATTCTTTATGAACTAGCTTGGGTGTATACATATAGTTTCTTGGTGTTTGCATTAATTGTATACATTTGAATTCTTCATCAACTAACTTTGGCATATACATGTATAAGTATATAAGTATGATGACTTCTGTTTAGGGAATCATGGTCTTGATTTACCATTTTGCGACATGATATACATTCTATTGTCCGTAATGCGTTGCTTGGCGTTTTTAATTTTGTAAATGTGTTGGGTATATAATGATGACTTATGTTTAGGCAATCCAGTTATGAGTTGGTATTTTATTAAAATAGATCATCATTAAATGTTTGCGAATTGCGATGTGTGCTTCTGGATGTTGAATGTCCAAGAATAGACTTCTCATTTTTTTCAAACTCACTTCGCATAAACCAATTAAAGAGAGATGAAGATGAACCAATGTTTCTATTTGCCTCGACTCAAACGCAAGTGCCGCTCTCCGCCAGGCAGTGGTTCGGGCTGGTGGATAAAAAAAAAGGGTATGTGGAGGAGACCCTCTGGCCCCTGGTATCCATATTGGATACCGATCATCCCACCCCACAATGGTTATGATGAATGATCCCGGCAAAATACCTCAAAGCGCTGCCCACAAGATTCGAACTTGTCTCCTCTCATGCCCAACACTTATCATTGGTAGTGGGTACCACTAGGCTATAAGCCCATTGGTGGGCTGGTGGAAGGGCTACAGGTAAACTGGTATGTTCGTTTTCACTGATGATTAAATATTGCCTAATATATTCTTATTATGTTTTGTTGATTAGATATCAACCTAATTGGGTGCCATTGATTATCTATCTACCTATTACTGGAATTAAAGACTTTGTTCTCTTTTTAACTTTCACACAACAAGGTTCTCAAATTTGGTGGAAGATATTCGCTTTACAACCTGCTGTTAGGTATATTTAGAAGATATATATCAATCTTTATCTGCTAAAAATTAGCATTGATGTTAATGATATGAATGCCAAGTAACTGGAAAACTTTGGTTATTGAATCTCCTTTGACTCTCAGGTACATTTAAATTATAAAATAGCAACTCTACCTTCAAATCGATGAATTCAAAAATAAATAAATAAATAAAGTGTTATAAAGCAATTATTTAATAACCAGAATCATCAATCAGGAAAAAAAAATCTGCTGTGTCCACAATGTAGATGCTCCACCGCTTACGGACCTTCAAATTTTGGTTGCGAGATTCCTGTATGTGGGGATCATCCGATTCTATTTTGATTCTTCGGGCGGCTGCAAAGTTGTGTAGTTATCGACCAAATAGGTGCGTTTTTACCACACCGTTTAATGACTTGCATTTCTTTATTTGTAGCGAAATTGAAGAAATAATTTTTATTTATTAAAGAGCTACATGTGATGATCAATGTCGATGGCGATGCCTTTGCATCAATGGTGGGTTCATTGCCCTGTTCAAATTATTTGTGATTTTTTTAATACCACTTCATAGTTACTTGATATCTTTGGGAGTGGCTCAATCAAGAATGGAGTTGGGTTTTATATGTTCTTTTTGGTGATGGTAATTAATATAGTGATTTGGGGTTTAAGGCTTGACTTGAATTCGAATTCGTATTGTAGGTAAGCTTGGACATCCTTTTGTTTTGTCCAGCTTTTTGAAAGGAACAGGTGTGAGGCTCTATAGGCTCTTTGGAAAACATTTTTTTACAAGAAACGCCACCCTGAAGCGTCACTTCAAGGGCAGCGTAAGACATCCTAAGGCGCGCTTCTTATGCTGGTTCGGAATTTTTGGTTCTGTAACCCGTGAGCAGCTGCTGGTGCACGGATCTGGTCTTGCAGGTCGCCAGAGATGCAGGCCGAGTGGCTGAACGATGTTAATTAGGAAAAGTGTTTCAAACATATTTGATTTGTTCTGATTGATTAATTGATATATTTAAATGATCACTGCACAATTTGTAAAGCACATAAAAAGCAAAATTGCAGGACATTTTGAGTTTGATTTTATAATTCTGTTATTTTTAGATAATATCTTTTGTAGGTTTTTTTTTTTCCAATATACTCTTTTCTGCAAGTTTTTTATTGATATAACCTTCTCTGTAAATTTGTTTTATTGATATAATTTTTTAAGTTTGAATTTTTTTTAGTGAGACGACCAAATCACAAGACATGAAATTTATTGCTGGATTTTTCATATTTTGTGCATGTTAGTTCTAAATTTTCTGTGAGGGCATTTAAATGAAAAAAATAATCTGGATAGGCATAAAAAGATAAAGAGGATAAACATGGACCGTTTCATATATAATAAGGTGTTTTGTATGCTTGATATGCAGGATGGTTCTGGGCACATTGGCTAAATTCTTTTTTCTCGGCAAGGAAAGAAATTTGATTTTGATTTAAAGCAGGTGAATTTTCTGTTTGAAGATTATCTCACATTGATCCGTTTTTTACTATGGCATAGAGGTCACAAATCTGATGATGTTACATTTCTATTAGCTTCGACTATCTGGTAACTAGGGGTGTTCATGGTCCGGTTTTCGCGGTTTTTGGGTCAAACCGTAAACCGAACCGCTAGTAACGGTTTTTTACTTTTGTAAACCAAAACCAAACCGTAGTGTCCTTAAACCGAACCAAACCAAACCATTAGTTCCGGTTTGGTTTCGCGGTTTGGGCAAGTTGTGCCTTATTTGCCATTAAGTATAAAATAGAACAAAAAAAAAACACACACACACACACAAGCTGTCCAATTCTGGGATATTATAATTGTTAGCCATAATCCTTACATTAAATTGTTTCAATAACAAGTTATCCACAAATTCCACATAGCACAAAAGACCGTCCTATAGGCAAAATCAAAAAAACAAATGCACAGAGACATCAAAATACAAGTTTTGGACTGTTGGCTGTTGTACACAAGTAAACATGCCTAAATGCATCAAAATAAAGGTGTTGGGGGGCTGTTGTGGATGTTATCTCAAAAAGTGTTACCCATGCCACTACTTCCATAACATGGGTTTAGTGGATAGTTGTTGTAAAATGGGCTATGCTCAATTATATTTTACAAAACTTTGTACAGATTATATAGTTTACATATTTTATTTTATCTATGCATGCATAATAAAATTACGTATACTATTAAATATTTAAAATAAATAAATAAATAAAATCATACGGTCCGGTCCGGTTTTTTACGGTTGGTTTTTGCTATAAACCGTAAACCAAACCGTTGGCTACGGTTTCAAAATATTGAAACCGACCGACCGAAAGATCAATAAAAAAACCAACCGTGAAACCAAACCAATGAGCGGTTTGGGCGGTTTCACGGTTTGGAACCGAACCATGAACACCCCTACTGGTAACCTTCTGATGGAGTTAGGTGCCGCAGTAGAGCCGGCAACTACCACTGTACCACACCTCTTGCCTGTGCTGCCAATGTTGCAAGGGTTTTATCTCCATTTATGAATTCATTCATGCCTCTACCTCTATTCTGAAACTAACTATGATCCCTAAAAATGATCTCATTTTAATTGTAGAATGTTGCTGCTGTTACATCAACATCGACTCGCACCCCAATATACAAAGCTTTTGCAAAGGGTGAAAATATAGGCAATGTTACTGCCAAGGGAGAATGTGTTGGACATGTGGCAGACCTGGTATGATCTATCTAGCCATGTTGAAGACTTGAATCATTGTTTATAGTAATGAAACACTTGCCCAATATGCATTAGGGGTGTATTGCTGCAGAAACATTGACTCTTCAACTGATCATTGTGATCCACTGTCCTTTCTTCCAGATTACACATCACACCTAATTTTCACATAGACTTTTCAGTGTTGGACAAGGAGTGAAGTTTTTATATGAGTCTTTGATATTAATCAAAAGTCCAAAATGCTATTTCATAATGACCAAAGAGAGGAAGAAACAATCGCGCAACGCGCGATTAAGGAAACCCACTAGTTAGTAATTACATCACAATAGATTAAGATTGAAAAGAACCCGTGATGTTTTATATCCAAAACTTTAATATTAAAACAAAAAAAATGCAGAAAACCATTTAAGACTTTAAGTATAAAACAATTAAAAAATAATAATTTAATTTACGATTTTGTCCATTTGCTAACATGCGACAAAACAACGTGGCAAGGAACCAATGGAGAGAAACCAAATGCCAATAATGGAATACGAGTCACCGTCAACCGGCCGGCCCGGTTTCATATATTAAACCGCTTAAACCCGGTTTAATTTTATCTTTCCACAACCAGTAACCGGTTCCCACCTCAGCCTCTCTTATCCTAACTTCAACAACCACTAGTTCATCAGTTAACCGGTTTAACTCCACAACCATTGCGAAATTACATTTATACCCTCCCACAACCTTCACACACCACTCTTTTTTACTCACCACCGTCAACCGCTCCTTCTCCGCCACCGCCACCACCGTCTCGATTATCTTTTCGGGTGACTTTTTCGATAAAAACCGGTCTCCTTCCTCTCGATCGTCGAATAATCCAGAGAGGTTGTAGCCTGAGGAGAACGTGATTATGTCAAATGCGTTCATCTCCTTTATACAGGGCTGGCAAAACAAGTTTAGTAGTGTTAAACATATTAGACGAGACAATAAACAAAAGTATAAAACATTAAAAACGACTCGTTTAACTATTTTATATTTCATGTCTACGACCCTTTTTTATGTCTAATGTACTATGCAAAATAAATTATAGAGGCTAGCCACCTAAATTTATTTATTTTCTTAAATTAAAAATTGCATAGCGTATTTTTTATAAAACATGTTTAGTCGTGTCATAAACATGTTAGTCATGCCTTCTAAATAATCACAATGACACTCGACTTCTATCTAACCAATTTTGAACCTAGCTTCCTAATTTTATTTATTTTCAAATAAACATATTTTTTATTAAACAAGTTTAATCATGTCTTAGACAATTCATCAGTACCTTCAAATCACCGTCGGTCGACGACGATATACCAAAGCCGGCATAATCATCTTTCACTTCTAAACAATCATGATGAAACTCGACTTCTTTGTAACCGATTTTAAACCACGGATCGTTGACAATCTCGTCAACCGTGATCCTCGTTACAGGATTCGTATCCAGCAACCGCGCCAACAGCCGTTTGAGCTCGGGCGAAGTCCACCGCGGTATCCGAAACTCGCCTTTGATTATTTTTCGGTACATCACCATCAAATTCGGGTCATTAAACGGTAAATAACCGGAATTCAAAGCAAATAAAATGATCCCACATGACCAAATATCAACCTTCGCACCATCATAACCGTTTTTTAACAATATTTCGGGCGCCACGTAAGCAGGCGTACCGCAAACCGTATGTAGAAGTCCGTCGTTTCGGGTTTGTTCGGTTAAAGCGGATAACCCGAAATCGGTTACTTTTAGTTTCCAGTTATCATCCAAAAGAAGGTTTTCGAGCTTTAGGTCGCGGTGAAAGACACCGCGAGAGTGGCAGTATCCGATGACCGAGACCAGTTGTTGAAAATATCGACGGCTGAGATGTTCGCTAAACCGTGATTTCGCAACCTTAGCGAACAACTCACCGCCTCTAGCGAAGTCCAAAACAAAATATATTTTTTTCTTGTTAGCTAAAACTTCGCGTAGGCGCACTATATTAGGATGGCGCAACTTGCGCATGATAGAGATTTCGCGCTTAACGTTCGGGGCAAGGCCTCCTTTTAGGATCATTTGTTTGTTTATGGCTTTGATCGCTACGGGTTCTTCTGTGCGCATATCATGCGCATAATAGACCTTAGCGAAGGCACCGTAGCCTAGGAGGTAACCTATTTGGTATTTTCGGAAAAGAGTTTTCTCTGCGGGCGATGATAATTCATCGCCCTTGTGGTCTAGTTCTGGCATCAGGTAGAATATATCATCAACACTAAGATCTGATGATGATTGAATCTAGAGAAGAGAGGTGGTTTTGGTAGGAAAGTGTTGATTTTGAAATAGAGGGTTTAGGTGGGGATGAGAATATTATTTAATTTATGGAAAAGGTTGAAGGCCCATGGTAGGCTATATATTGGGTTTTTTAAGTGAGAAAGTTACATTAATTTAATTTAAGTAAACAAGATTTCATATAGTGTGAATATTAAGAAGTCATAATTTATATGTTCATTATTATTTCTTTTAGTAAAAAAATAAACATATGCTATCCACATACATACACTATACAACTATTTTTTTTAAACGTGAGTGTTTGGAGCATCCATATAGCGGGTGATATTGTGGCGTCTGAATTTTAAAACAAACTCAATTCTGAACTTCATGCGTTGTAGGTTTGGTATGAAGAGTGTCATTTGGAATTTTCATCCGGAAGTGCAAACCATCTTCAGACGAAGGAATGTGTCCGCACTGTCTTACATCTCTCAAATAAATGCTTAGATATTATTTTAATGGTTATTTGAAAATTTACAGCGTTGTTTAAGAAATGAGTGTTTTGAAGGATGTTTGAATTTGATGTGATAGTTGTGGTGACGGTTTGTGGGTTTATACTTTGTAGCATTGTGGATGCTCTTATGAGAAACTGACATATGTTTATCGCTTCATTTTAGTTTCTTTTTTTTTTTTAATAAATGTGAGTTAAAACAACTAGTATTATATACTCAAAAGTTATATAGACTATACAATTCTATCGTATCGATACGGGAATCACTAGTCTCAACAACCCTTTTGATTCAGCTTTCCTACAAATAGTTCGGACGAATTGTCTCCAATGACCTAATTGACTACAATGGTTGCAAGTACCATATTTGGATACACCTTGTCTATCGCATTTGCTTGGTCTTTGCATTTACCAAAATGAAATTCCATTATGGTAAAGACCAAGTTAAGATACTCCTCTTAAGGGCTATATCCACTCTATTCATATAATATTCTAATACGAACTAATCATATAACATTGGCAATGAGTTGAGAATTGCATATTTGCATACTCAGGCAAACCATCACTTAACTCTCAAGCTTTTCAAAACTAGTCATAAGATATTATAATTAACCAAAGTAAAAGAACACTCATGTGGTTCCAATAAAATGAGAGTGTACCACCTTCTGGGTTCCTTGATAGTTTACACCTAAAAGTTATTGCAAGTTCACTAAAGCTGGTCAGACTGAACGGGTGGGGCGTAGGGCTGCAAATGAACTGAACTTTCAGAGAACAGTTCATGAACCGTTCGGCGGGAAGTTCGTTTGTGTTCGTTCGTTTAATAAATGAACGAACACGTACAAAAAATTTCGTTCGTTTAACTAAACGAACGAACATGAACAAAGGCTGCGTTCGTTCGTTTATGTTCGTGAACGTTCGGTTACGTGTTCGTTTATGTTCGTTTGTGTTCGATAGCTTAATAAGGTTTTTAATTTCTATAATTTTTTATATTTTTTTTATTTTTATTTATTTTACCCAAATAAATAATCAAATAAATAATTTATGTAAGGTAAGTATATGGCTATATGATATCAAAAACCCTACTTTTAGTATCCACGCTCACTTTTCAGTATATGTTTCCACGTTCCAGCGCCGGCACCCTCCACGTGTTTGGATAATTAGGTTATACTTTGAGTGGATCTAATTAATGTCTTAATGTATGTAAATTCGATCTAATTCGAAAGTTAATATATGTCCGTTTGTGTACGTGTGTGTTCATGAAAAAAATTAACAAACGAACACAAACACGAGTGTTTCCTTAACAAACGAACACGAACAAAAACATTTATTCGGTAAGTGTTCATGAACTGTGTTCGTTCGGTTCCTTTGCAGCCCTAGGTGGGGGGAAGGCATCTCCAAGCCCGGAACACCGGCCCGGTATGGCGTGTAAGGGGGAGCCCCTTGGGCGGGAGAAAACCCACCGGCGGGGGGGGGGGGGGGGGGGGGGGGAGGGGGGCCCTTTTCTGATTTGTTTGATGTATTGCAAAATACATCGGTTATTTGTACATATTTTGAGTCGTTATCGAGTCAGTGTGTGTCGTTTATATATATTTTTCGGTTTCTATTTAGTATTTTATGTGTCACAGGAATCCGGATGGCAAAATAGGCAAATTTATGCATAAACGGTGCTTTACGAGGTCCCGGATGAATCACAAATGAAAAGAGAAGATAAAAATAAACAAAATTGGAAAATTCATCCCGTCGTGTCACGCGACAGACTCCCTTGCATCCCGTCGTGTCACGCGGCGCTATGCAGATTCAGCTTTGAGGGCGTCGTGTCACGCGACCACTTACCCAGGATCCCGTCGCGTGACGCGATGGCCATCAGGAAGCCCAAAATTGTGTTTTTCAAGCCCAAATCGGATTTTAAAACCCTAGAACGAAATTTTAAGACGTATTCTTGACTTTTGGACGATTGGGGAGCTGCTCAAGGTGATTCCAAAGGAAGAAAAGGGCAAGGTTCGAGATTTGAAGCTAGAGTTTCGACTTCCTCGGGTGTTCATCATTCGGTTTAGTTGTTTCTTAGTTTTCTTTCATTCAAACTCATGTTGATTGATATTATGAACCTTTTAATCTCTGTTTTGATGATGTTTTGTGGCTAAACTCTTATAGCTACCTAGACTAAGACAAATACTATGCTTTGATTTGCGTTTTCTATGGTTTTTTGGAACTTGTTTGGATTTATGATTCAGTAAAGATTTTGATATATTTAGATCTAGTGTATGTGCGTATCTATTATTTTTTGATTGTCACTTATTCACTCCACTTGCACTTTTGTGAATGTCTTTCATGTATGAGTGCTAGTTATGTTGCAGACTTTGTGTAGCAACTAGTTTATGGTCAATAGTCGCGAGTTTACCATAGGAGTGATATTTGGTGGTTAGAAGATTTTAGGTATTCTTCCAAGTTCAATAGCTGTGAGGTGAGGACTTGTTGGTATGTCTAGGTTGTTAGATTGCTAGGTTAGAGGCTTTGTGAGAAGATCTACCTAGTTTCCCTTTCAGTTCTTGCATATCAAGTTAGATCTAGGCTTCAATAATTACCCCTTGCACTTAGTGTAGTGAGGCTTTCGCGCTGTGAGGTAGATTGTCTAGCGGGTACTCAATCATAAGAGTTAGATAACCTGTGAGGGTTTGTACTCCAACCGGTAGTTTAACAGCACAAAAATATTCTAGGGTTTCCCCTTGAGAAGGGTCGAGGGTGTCTAGTGTATTCTTGATGTTTAGCATTTTAAGATCCCGGTTCCAAATCAGTTCCATAACCATAGAAGCTTATCAGGCATAGTTAGGAGTCTGGTCTAGGTAGTGTCTTATCATCATCTGAAATCATCTTAGCTCAATTATCGTTTTTAGTTAAGTATAGTTAACCTTAGGTAATCTTTATTTTATTGCAAATTAGTTTTTAGTAAAACCCCCCTCTTTAATTAATAAATAATTTTATTTCAGTTTTAGATAAATTTTCGAGTCTAGTTACCGTTTTCCATTAGAGTCTCGTGGGTTCGATATCCGGACTTAATTTAGCTATACTAGAGTCGATAGGTTCACTTGCCTGTCAGTAGTTTAGTTTTAGAGAGTCTAGAGTATTACTAGGTGTCTAGTTTTAGGTTTAATTTAGTTATTTTTATTAAACTACTTTTAGCACATCAAGTTTTTGGCGCCGTTGCCGGGGACTCTTGGCGATTGCGTTAATTAGCTTTGATTAAACTTATCTGAAATATCTGTGCTATTTGTTATTTTTTCTATTTCAGTTAATTTTTATTTTTTTTATTTTATTTCGAGTCTTTTCTGTTTTTTTTTTAGTTTCTTCTATCTGTTATTCTCTTACCTCTTTTATTGTCTACTCTGCAGTTTTATGCGAGTTACTCGTTCGAGGAGCAAGTCAGCTGCTGAAGTTAAGCTTGAAGAGGTAAGTTCTTCTAGCTCTTGTTCTTCTAGGTCGTCTTCCCCACCACCCAGTCCACCACCAAACCTTTTCCAAATGGCTGAGCGTTGCACTGTCCACCAACAATCCACCCAGGGTTTTACGGGAGTTAACTCCCCTATTACCATTCCAGCCATCAACAATGATGGGTCCTGGCAGATACCCTCCTACATCATGACGGCCATTAATAACACCTGTCAATTCCACGGCCGCGATGATGAGGATGCCCCGGCCCACATAGCCCGTCTGACTCGCATCCTAGCTACCTTTAAGCTACAGGGTGCCACAGATGATGCTAAATTCCTCCACTTGTTCCCCTTTTCCCTTTTTCCCTTTCTGGTCGAGCCGCCACTTGGCTCGACTCTCACCCTACTGACAGTTTTACCACCTGGGATGCCCTTAAAGAAGATTTTCTGAATAAGTACTTTCCACCTAGCAAGGCATCCCGCCTTCGCGATCAGATCCATTCGTTCCTGATGGAACCTGATGAGCCTTATTATCTTGCATGGGAGCATTTTCAAAACCTGCTTAGCAAGTGCTCCCAACATGGTCTGACTGATTGGGCCCTTGTAGAGAAATTCTACAATGGCCTAACTTATGAGGCAAGGAACCGCTTTGATACTTCTGCACGCGGCCACATGATGGGTAAGAAAACTGCGGCCGAATGCAATGACTTATTTGAAAGTTTTGCCCAAACAGACCATGAGCAGCAGACTTTACTCAGGAATTCCATTCCTGCACCTAGTACCACCTCCCCAGCCCGAGGTGTTCACCAAGTCGCATTGGACACTAGTGTGGCTGCTGCTCTAGATGCTCTAACTAAGGAAGTGAAGGAGTTGAAATTGAAATCTGAAAAGTGTGAGATGTGTAGGGGAGGGCATGCTACTTCTGAGTGCCCTTTGATTCATCAGGAGGAACAGGTGGATTTTGTAGGCGGTCAGAACCGCGGGTCAAATAACTCTTATGGAAATTCTTACAACCCAGGTTGGAGGAATCATCCAAACTTTAGCTGGAAATCTTCTGGTAATCCCCCTGGTTTCTCATCAAACTCTACTCATAACCAGGGGCAGGGTCAGTATTTGGGAGGAAATTCGGGTAATAAGGTAGGTTCGGGTATTGAGGGTGGTTTGGGTGAAATAAAAGAACTTTTAACCCAGTTAGTAGCTAAGGATGCCCACACCCAGAAAACTCTTGCAGAGCATGACACCTTGTTGAAAAATCACCATTCTGCATTTTTGGATCTTCAGCATACTGTTGGTGATATTGCTAGGCAGTTGGAAGAGCGGCCCCAAGGCCAGTTCTCGGGTAGTACTCAACCCAACCCAGCCGCCCAACTGAAAGCAGTCACCACTCGTAGTGGTAGAGGGGCAGAGAGAGTTAGTGAGCAGGTAGAGAATGAGGCAGAGGAGCAGTTAGATGAGGAAATAGAGATGGAGGCTCCTAGTAGGGTTCAACCTAGGCTAGTCCCAGTAAGTACCGCACCAAATAGTGAGCCTCAGATAGAGAAGGTTGTAGGTAGGACACCCACACCGATTAGGCCTACCCCTGAGATTGATCCTTCTCGTCTTCCATACCCAGCCCGCCTTAGGAACCAGAAATATGCTAAGGAGTATGGACATTTTCTAGATATGTTTAAGCAGCTCAAAATCAATCTCCCGTTCATTGAGGCCCTCCAGCATATGCCTAAATATGCCAAATTCCTTAAAGATCTTCTGAAAAGGAAAGATAGGCTGGGGGAGGTCTCAAACATTCCATTGACTGCGGGATGTTCTGCGGTGGTTTTGAACAAGCTACCGGAGAAATTGACAGACCCCGGGATTTTTACAGTCCCGTGTATGTTTGGTAGTGACACTCAAAACCACGCGTTGGCAGACTTAGGTGCTAGTATCAACCTGATGCCTTATTCTCTTTATGAGAAACTAGACCTAGGTGACCTGACCCCAACGCGCATGACTTTATCCCTTGCTGACCGATCGGTCAAATATCCACGGGGCATTGTGGAAAACTTGTTGGTGAAAGTTGATAAATTTGTTTTCCCCGTGGATTTCGTTATTCTTGACATGGAGGTAGACGACAAAGTACCTCTAATTCTAGGTCGTTCTTTTCTGCGTACCGCCAAGGCACTCATTGATGTCTTTGACGGGAAGATCACTCTACGCGTAGGAGATAAGACGGTCACCTTTGAGATCGTCAAATCCATGAGATACCCTGGTAGTCAAGACGATTTTAGCGGTCCCACTGACTCTGTTTACTTCATAAATTCTTTTATCTCTCGTGTGGACCGATGTCTTGATTACATCTGTGGGGGTGATTTGGTAGTTGAGACCCATGATGAGGAGTTAGAGTTAGTTGGGGAGGAAGCCCCTTTGTTTCCCGAGGCATTAGAGATTAATGAGGTTCGTGAGGAGAGTAGTAAACCTTCATTAGAGATACCACCGCCTTTAGAACTTAAGGTTTTACCCTCTCACTTAGAGTATGCCTACTTAGGGGAGAATGCTAGTTTGCCCGTCATTATTTCATCTAAACTGACGGAGGAGGAGAAGAGTCGGTTGCTTGATGTGTTGAAGGCACATAAGCAAGCCATTGCATGGAGGCTCTCTGACATCAAGGGCATCAGCCCTACTTACTGTACCCACAGGATACTCATGGAGGATGATTATAAGCCTGTGGTGCAGCCTCAGAGACGCCTAAATCCGAACATGCAGGATGTAGTTAGGAAGGAGGTTCTTAAGCTTATGGATGCTGGTCTAATCTATCCCATCTCTGATTCCCCGTGGGTGAGCCCGACTCAGGTTGTCCCAAAGAAGGGAGGGATGACTGTGGTCACTAATGATAAGAATAAGCTCATTCCCACTCGTACTGTCACTGGTTGGCGTGTCTGTATTGATTATAGGAGACTGAATGATGCCACCAGGAAAGACCATTTTCCTCTCCCATTCATTGATCAGATGTTGGAGCGTTTGGCAGGGCAGCAGTTTTACTGTTTCCTTGACGGATTTTTCAAGTTATTTCCAGATCCCCATTGCACCGGAGGATCAGGAGAAGACCACCTTTACATGCCCCTATGGCACTTATGCGTATCGTCGCATGCCGTTTGGGTTATGTAACGCTCCGGCCACCTTTCAGCGTTGCATGATAGCTATTTTTCAGGATATGATTGAGACATCTATGGAGGTTTTCATGGATGATTTTTCGGTTTATGGTAGCTCTTTTGATGTTTGCTTGGTTAACTTAGAGAGAATGCTAGAGAGATGTGTAGAGTCTAAGTTAATGTTGAATCGGGAGAAGTGTCACTTTATGGTAACTGAGGGGATAGTTCTAGGACATAAGATTTCTAGGGATGGTACAGAGGTTGATAGAGCTAAGATTGACACTATTAGTAGGCTTCCACCTCCGACCAATGTCAAGTCTATCCATAGTTTTCTTGGTCATGCGGGCTTCTATCGTAGGTTCATTAAGGATTTTTCCAAAATCACTCGCCCCATGACCCGTCTTCTTGAGAAAGACGTTCCTTTTGTTTTTGATGAGGAGTGTCTTAAGGCTTTTGAGTTTTTGAAGGAGCGGTTGGTGAGTGCTCCTATCTTAGTTTCACCCGACTGGAGCTTGCCTTTTGAGCTCATGTGTGATGCGAGTGACTACGCAGTCGGGGCAGTCTTAGGGCAAAGGCGTGACAAACACTTTCATCCTATCTATTACGCCAGTAAGACCCTTAATGATGCTCAGGAGAACTACACAACCACCGAGAAAGAGCTCTTGGCGGTCGTGTTTGCTTTTGATAAATTCCGTTCTTATCTCGTGCTTTCCAAAACCACCGTCTTTACTGATCACTCGACTTTGCAGTTTCTCTTCGCAAAGAAGGACGCCAAACCTCGTTTAATTCGGTGGATTCTTTTGCTTTCTGAGTTTGACATTGAGATTAAGGATAAACGGGGAGCAGAGAACATGGCTGCAGATCACCTCTCCCGTTTAGAGGATCCGAGTAGGGAGGAGATTCGTGAGGAGGCGATTGGAGATAAATTCCCTCACGAGTCCATTGATTTTGTGGAGGCTGAGAAGCAGGGTATGCCATGGTTCACTGATTTGGCAAATTACCTTGCTCATGGGATGTTGGTAGAGGGTATGAATACCCAACAGCATAAGAAGTTTCTTAGAGATGCTACTAAGTATGTGTGGGATGACCCTTTTCTGTTTAGAATAGGAGGTGATAGGATTTTGAGTAGATGTGTTAGTAGAGAGGAGGGACTAGAGATTATTAGGCACTGCCATGAGAGTCTCTATGGAGGGCACCATGCTCATCACACCACTGCGCAAAAGGTCTTTGATAGTGGTTTTTATTGGCCTACTGTGGTGAAGGATGCCCTCGATTTCGTGAAGTGGTGCGACGCCTGTCAACGCACCGGCAACATTTCATCCAAGGATGAGATGCCTCAGAACCCCATTCAGGTTCTTGAAGTTTTTGATGTCTGGGGTATTGATTTCATGGGACCGTTCCCCATTTCTGGAGGGAACCGGTACATCCTCGTGGCCATTGATTATGTTTCAAAGTGGGTGGAAGCGCAAGCTCTACCTACGAATGACGCCCGAGTGGTGGTGAAATTTTTGAAGAAGTTGTTCACTCGGTTTGGCACTCCCAAGGCACTTATTAGTGACCGTGGTACGCATTTCTGTAACACCATGATGGAAAAGGTGTTAGCGCGCTACGGGGTCACTCACCGTTTATCGACCGCTTACCATCCCCAAACAAGCGGTCAAGTGGAGAATGCGAACCGAGGAGTGAAGAGAATTCTTGAGAAAACCGTTTGGAAAATTCGGAAGGATTGGTCCGACAAGTTAGATGATGCGCTTTGGGCGTTTAGGACCGCTTATAAAACGCCATTAGGTACTACACCTTTTATGATTGTTTATGGTAAAGCGTGTCATCTACCCGTTGAGCTAGAACATCGAGCTCTTTGGGCCCTTAAGGCGGTTAATCTTGATCTTACCGAGGCCGCTAAGAGGCGATTTTTCCAGCTTCATGAGTTGGATGAGCTTCGGGATGCAGCATATGCACGGTCATTGAGCATTAAAGAGAAAACTAAGGAGTTGCATGATAAGAGGATCAAGAAGGTGAAAGAGTTTAAAAAGGGAGATAAAGTGCTTTTGTATAATTCACGGTTGAAGTTGTTCGCAGGTAAGCTTAAGTCCAAATGGGCAGGTCCATATACAGTTAATTAGGTTTTCCCATATGGCACAGTCGAACTACTAAATGATGCAGATGGAAGCACTTGGAAGGTTAACGGTCATAGGCTTAAGCTTTATATTGGAGGACCGTTAGACCCGACAGAGAAGGAGGAAACTCCTCTCGAGACCCCTTAGGATGAGAGTTGGTTAAACCTTGGGAAAGGTCCCAAGTGTAGAGTTTGTAGAGGTCTATTTTCCGTTAATTTTTCAGTTAATTATGTGTTTTTGTTTTGTTTTTCGTTGTTTTTTCGGTTTTGTGTTCGTGTGTTGAAGTCATACTGCAGGAATTCATAGCCATATTGGAAGAGAAAAACATGAGCAATGTATGGACTCAAGGTAAGTTAGTCAAATTTTAATTAATTTTGGGTCTTGGAATAGGCAAGTGAAAAACTTAAAAAATTTTCTAAGGCATGAAAGACCCAAATTCCATAAACTTTCTGCCAAAAATCACTCATCGTGCTACGCGATGACACCCCCCTTCCCTTGGTCGCGTGACGCGGCGTGTCTCATTAAAAAAAAAAAAACACGAGACCTCTGCTGCTACTTCTTCTTCTTCCATTCCAACCAAACCCTAGCATCTCACACCACCTCTACCTCCACCCGCCACCACCATCCCTCCACCTCCACAACCACCCACCCACCGGACCATCCTCCACCTTCGACCACCCCACACCACCTCCGCTGCAACCCACCCTGAAAAACCCTCCATCATTCAAACCCTCCGCCGCCCTCCACCTACCCCACCTTAGACCACCCCTCGTCAAACCACCACAACCATCACCCTCCGACCTCAAAACCCACCCATTCCAAACCCCAATCTTCAACCCCCCTGCCGCTACTCTGCACCCACGACCCCTGCAACCTCTGACCGGCCCACAACCACCTTCCAACCCTCGGCTGAAACCACCACCTCTAATTTTAAACCCCTATCTTCAACCCCCCTACATGCCATTCTCAGCCACCAACCCCCTGCCACCCTCCACCTGCCGCGTCACAACAGCCCACACACTACCACAGATCCACCTTGTGCTTTCTGTCCTTAATCGGCTCGACAGGTATGGATTCTTGCATTCGACTACTATATATTAATTGTTTTCTGTCATGTTTTGTTTTTTGTGTTTTTTCGTATCGTCATAGCTTGTGGGTCATGTGTGTTGGTCATGTTTTGATGGTACTGCTGTGATTGTGTCGTTTACATCGCGTTTATAGTGTCGTGGTGTTATGGCGTCGTGTTTGGGATTGTGTCATAGTGTAGTTGTTTTACTTAGTGTTAATGTCTTTTGGTCGAGTCTACATGTCGTTTAGTTGAGTTATACATTAGTCCCTAGTCCGTCAGTGTCGCTTATGGTCATTGCTTGCTTTGTGTTGGGATTATGTCATAATATTATTGTCGTTTTTATTAGGTACACAATGGCAAAAACTCTCCCGTCTAAGGGGAGTTTTTCAACCCGAATTAAATTTTCCCAAATCAAATCGTTTTCTCAATTATGCTTTCCGGGTCGCCATTTTGCATCAATTAGGCACTTGTACTTAATTGCGGACAATTAAAGTGCCGGGATGGGGTATGTGTATTTTGAGTTAGTTTTTACTTGTTCTTGAGTCATGGGTGTAAATTGAGTCTAAGTTTTTATTTTTGTCTTGAGTCGAGTCGCTGGGGTTTTCATTAGCTTATAGGCACGAGCCGCCTCGCCCGTACTCAATCTCCATTCGGTCGAGACGCGGTTCACATCTTCTTGATAATCCCAGTTGTCAGTCCTGTCAGTCACGACCGCGAAAGAAATGCTATACGGTCGTTTACTAACATCAAATCAACTTTTTGCTTGTTTCTTTAAAGTTGTTTTGCAATTATGTCAGGTGAAGGCTCCTCGCACGCAGCAGCAAAAAGAAAACGGGATCCACCCCGCAAACCGATTAAGTATTCAGAGCCAGAGAAGCATAATACTGTTGAACGTGATAACCTTCGAGAGCATACTTTACTTAATATGGGCCCGTACATCACGCAGATAGCTCAAAACTTGAATGTGATGAGGCAGCCTGGGCCGTATACCGAACACAAGTTAGTGAAAGGACCCAAGAAGCCCGGGTATTATGGTTTGAAGGAGTCAAGGAATGCGAGTATCATTACTAGCACTGACCCGCCTGAATGGGTAGCTATCACACCAGGACCTCAGGTATTACCTCCAGAGGGTACAGCAGCAGCAGCTACTCTTCAGGCCAGCATTCCTACCAGATTACAGAGACCTCGACAGAGACACGAGTTGCCAGGTCGTCAGTATCCTCTTAGAGAGCCACCACCAGTACCACTTACTCTAGAGGCATTAGCTGAGCGAACTGATAGGCAGATTAGGGAGTTGAGAGAGCTGATTACTGAGGGTCAGCGAGCACAGGCAGAGAGCCAGTGCAGGCAGGACGATGCGTTCAGGTATATTATGAGGGCATTGAATTTGGGCGTACCAGAGTTTTTCAGAGCAGCATGAGCAGCGGGATCCACAGGATGAATAGGAGCAGTGTGGGGATACGAGTGCAGCATGATCATCTGGTTATATCTTTTGTTTATTTTTCTTTTGATGATATTTTTATTTGATCACGGTCTGTACTAAACTTGATATTTTGTGACTTGCTCTGGGACATGGGTATATATATATATATATATATATATATATATATATATATATATATATATATATATATATATATGTTGGCTATGATGTGATTATGTGTGTTTGGTAGAATACTTGGCCGCTTCGTTCGTTGATGAGAATTTGGAATTGTTTGCTGAGCACGTTTGAATTGGATGGCATGTTTTTGGATTAGACTGGCACATGACAGTCTTGCTATATTTCCAGCTAAGACTTTTCCTTTTTATCTTTTCTTTTTTGTCTTTCTTTTTGTTCAGTGTCAGTTTTATTTTATTGTGTTTGAGTCAGTTGTCCATTCCTGCATTGGGGACAATGCAAAATTTAAGTGTGGGGATGGATCGTGTCGGTTATAGTTGAGTCTAAAAAAAAAATTAATAAAAAAATGTCCCTGATTTTGAAGTTTGCATTATATAAAATATGGAAGATGATAGGTAAAGTTAGGTGTCCGGTTTTCAAATAGTATGTATAATAAGAGATTAAAATTGATTGAAAACGTGTCTGATTTGGGATATGTGGGTAGGCTCAACCGGTAGAAAGGTTTCCTTTGAAAAGTAATAAATTAATTATGTTAGGCTATTTTGTGGGTTCTCATCTAGGAGAAACAGGGAGACCGAAACCGCCAAAAATAGTATAAGAAGCACCGTTATAAGTAGAAAACCGTTAGAATTTCTAATCACTTAAAAAAATATATTAGAAATCAAAGCAAAAAGTGCTGAAGCTTAAGGTGTCTGGCCACTGGGATAGCGACTTGGATTGGTCACACCCTCTGAGTTAAGTATGCTGAGATTGAAAAAAAAAATATTGCTGAAGCATAAGGTGCCTAGCCACTGGGATAGCGACTTGGATTGGTCACACCCTCTGAGTTAAGTATTTTAAAAAAAAAAGTGATTTTAAATCCTCTTGGTTTCTACATAAGACGGTTGGGAAATGGTCAAATTGGTCATTCCTTTAGCTTCATAAGCTTGAGGCGGAATTAGGAGGAACTGTGGCTTCCTTTGAGTGAGACCCTAGATAGACTAATCAACATGAACTTAACGTAAATAAAAGGGGCTTGGAGACCGGTTTGGGTTTAAGAGGATCAGTATACCTGCAATCGCAATCAACACGTTAGTAGATTATTAATTAAGTAACCTATGTTTTGAAACCGGATGTAAACCTAACTGTGATTCAATAGCATAATTCTTTTTCAGGGACGAAAAAACATAAGTGTGGGGATGTTTGATGTATTGCAAAATACATCGGTTATTTGTACATATTTTGAGTCGTTATCGAGTCAGTGTGTGTCGTTTATATATATTTTTCGGTTTCTATTTAGTATTTTATGTGTCACAGGAATCCGGATGGCAAAATAGGCAAATTTATGCATAAACGGTGCTTTACGAGGTCCCGGATGAGTCACAAATGAAAAGAGAAGATAAAAATAAACAAAATTGGAAAAATCATCCTGTCATGTCACGCGACAGACTCCCTTGCATCCCGTCGTGTCATACGGCGCTATGCAGATTCAGCTTTGAGGGCGTCGTGTCACGCGACCACTTTCCCAGGATCCCGTCGCGTGACGCGATGGCCATCAGGAAGCCCAAAATTGTGTTTTTCAAGCCCAAATCAGATTTTAAAACCCTAGAACGAAATTTTAAGAGGTATTCTTGACTTTTGGACGATTGGGGAGCTGCTCAAGGTGATTCCAAAGGAAGAAAAGGGCAAGGTTCGAGATTTGAAGCTAGAGTTTCGACTTCCTCGGGTGTTCATCATTTGGTTTAGTTGTTTCTTAGTTTTCTTTCATTCAAACTCATGTTGATTGATATTATGAACCTTTTAATCTTTGTTTTGATGATGTTTTGTGGCTAAACTCTTATAGCTACCTAGACTAAGACAAATACTATGCTTTGATTTGCGTTTTCTATGGTTTTTTGGAACTTGTTTGGATTTATGATTCAGTAAAGATTTTGATTTCTTTAGATCTAGTGTATGTGCGTATCTATTATTTTTTGATTGTCACTTATTCACTCCACTTGCACTTTTGTGAATGTCTTTCATGTATGAGTGCTAGTTAGGTTGCAGACTTTTTGTAGCAACTAGTTTATGGTCAATAGTCGCGAGTTTACCATAGGAGTGATATTTGGTAGTTAGAAGATTTTAGGTATTTTTCCAAGTTCAATAGCTGTGAGGTGAGGACTTGTTGGTATGTCTAGGTTGTTAGATTGCTAGGTTAGAGGCTTTGTGAGAAGATCTACCTAGTTTCCCTTTCAGTTCTTGCATATCAAGTTAGATCTAGGCTTCAATAATTACCCCTTGCACTTAGTGTAGTGAGGCTTTCGCGCTGTGAGGTAGATTGTCTAGCGGGTACTCGATCATAAGAGTTAGATAACCTGTGAGGGTTTGTACTCCAATCGGTAGTTTAACAGCACAAAAATATTCTAGGGTTTCCCCTTGAGAAGGGTCGAGGGTGTCTAGTGTATTCTTGATGTTTAGCATTTTAAGATCCCGGTTCCAAATCAGTTCCATAACCATAGAAGCTTATCAGGCATAGTTAGGAGTCTGGTCTAGGTAGTGTCTTATCATCATCTGAAATCATCTTAGCTCAATTATCGTTTTTAGTTAAGTATAGTTAACCTTAGATAATCTTTATTTTATTGCAAATTAGTTTTTAGTAACCCCCCCCCCCCCTCTTTAATTAATAAATAATTTTATTTCAGTTTTAGATAAGTTTTCAAGTCTAGTTACCGTTTTTCATTAGAGTCTCGTGGGTTCGATATCCGGACTTACTTTAGCTATACTAGAGTCGATAGGTTCACTTGCCTGTCAGTAGTTTAGTTTTAGAGAGTCTAGAGTATTACTAGGTGTCTAGTTTTAGGTTTAATTTAGTTATTTTTATTAAACTACTTTTAGCACATCATTGGTCCTCCAATTTGACCGTTGAATATTATAAAAAAAATTAAAATCATAACCGTTGTATGATAATAGTTCAAAAAAAATTAATATATAAACCCACTTTATATAAAAAAAACACCTACTTCACATCCCTACAACCTCACATATTCACCCCATTTTTATACATTTCTTCATCTATTTTTATACATCTCTTCATGTTTTTTTTATAAAAATGAACCCATACAACCGAGGCTTTGACCCGAACAACCCATACAACTACATCCCAAACTCGAATACACCACCGGTTCGCCCGATACCAAACCGTCCACTACAATTTCAGACACCGTGTCCCAAATACGCCGCTTTCGCGAGTTACATTAGTGGGCAAATGTATCCCAGTTTTCCATTTGATGATTCCTCAATTCCTTCACAACCACAAACCCCTTTAACACTACCCGAAAGCGTACCCGAAACTCAACCACAAAATATTGTGGGATCATCGTCGGGTAAACAACCAAATGTAAGAAGAAGTCACAAGAAGAAGACGACGGAGGAGAAAGCGTTGGCCGCCGCCAAGCGAGTAAGTGGAAAACCGCCGAAGAGGTTGCCTTAACGAAAACTTGGATAAGCGAGTCGGAAACCTCAACTCAAGGTATTTCTAATACTTTTTTAAACATAATATATGTTGTTAAAAATATATATTTTTACGTATGACTAACGGCTATTTTTTGTAGGAAATAATCACCACAAAATCGACTATTGGATCGAGATAAATAGTTCGTTCCATAAGTTGATGGATCGAGAGTTCTATCGAGCAAACAATAGTCTCTCATCCAAGTGGACCAAGAAAAGCAAGGTGATGAATGCGTTCAAGGCACATTATTATTAGGCTAGAAACAATCCAAGGAATGGTGAAATGGACGGCGTCTACCTCACCAACGCGCTAAAAGCTTATTGCGACGAGAAGGTTATGGACTTCAAGTTTTTGCATTGTTGCGAAGTCGCGAAAAACCATTCAAAATGGGCGAAAACAAATTCATATCATAACCATTCGGTTGGTCGTGAAAACTTGGATGAAATTAACTTGGATGATGACGAGTTCGACTATGAATTGAGTCACCCACCCGGTCGAGATAAGTTAAAAGAGAGGGCGCAAAGATCCCCTGCTTCGGGTTTGGGTTCTGGATCGGGCAAAGGTGCTTACAGCGGCGACTTGCCGATTTAAATGCCATCGCTCAATTCAATACGGTTCAACAACAAAGGCTCGAGGAGAAAAGAACCATTCGCGAAGCCTTTGAAAGAAAATTGAGTATGAAAGAACAGCGCGAAAAACACGAAGATATGAAATTTCTCGCCATGCTCGTCGATCACCTAAGCGAACAAGAGTTAGAGATGATGTTAAAAATGAAGCGTGAGATCATGGAAAATATAACATATTTTTTTTTCGTTTTTTTAGGTGTTTTTTTATGTTTATTTTTTATGTTTTTTTTTTATTTTTTAGGTTTTTTATTTAATTTTATTATTAATTATTATGATTTTTAATTGTGTTTTTTTTATTAAAAATGTGTTTTTTAGTTAGTTTATTAAAAAATTATAAAATAATAAGAAATATCACGCGTCGAACAATACCCACCTTCCCCTCTTCCACTCCTCAGTCCTCACAATTTTCATCATTCTCACATAGTTCTCACAAGTGTCATATGACACTTCATGCTCCTCTTTCCCCTCCACTTTTTATAGTTTTAAAGAGGGGAAACAAAAAACAAGGTAAGAAATGATGCTACCTAAGATGAATTTTAAAGTAGAAAATAAATAATATTTTTACTATTCACAAAAAAAAAAAAAAGGAAAAAACAAGTTTAATGATCTATCACCATACAAATGCTACATAACACTTCATCCCCTCTTTTTCTCCTCCCACTCCGAGTAGTCTTAATGCATGGTCTATTTTGTCCCCAAAAGTATTATATTTTGTGACATCAACATGTGGATAATGGATAATGTTACTTTATTTTGAATTATTGTTGCATCCGATCCCTTGAATCTCTTTGTATCTTGAACGAATATTTTCTTTGCATTCAATTCATATGGATAACTGGATAATGAATAATGGTACTGAATGTGTCAGATTCATTAATTAGTAACATGTCCATCAGAATTTTTTTTTTTTTTCGGATTATAACAGCCACGAGAATTCAAGAAATAATTGGCAAAGGAGAATTTTATATACCCTGCTTTAAACTTAGACTATATATTATGTCGCGAGCCACAACTTAATCTACGTGGATCGCTCACATCACAACACCCTATTTAAAAGGTCCCGCGAGCGAGCTAACACTATCACACTTACACATGAAATTCGACTGTTGGCTGGTCAAAGTTGACCGTTGGTGGACGATCGTTG
Organism: Ambrosia trifida; assembly: GCA_028751855.1. Lineage (NCBI taxonomy): Eukaryota > Viridiplantae > Streptophyta > Magnoliopsida > Asterales > Asteraceae > Ambrosia > Ambrosia trifida. The sequence goes on along the minus strand of CM054128.1, from coordinate 124,287,059 downwards.
GCTATTGTTGTTTATTTTTGGCAAGGTTGATCAAAGAGTTCAAATCTCACACAAACAATCAAAAATTTTCCCTTCACTCTCTACAAATGGATTTGGCATAGAATGATTTTTCGTCGTCCGACTCGTCTGAAAAAGACGATTTGTTTTTGAAAGTGGAAAAGATAACGATTGAATACTTGATGGCCCGGTCCCGATTACGAAGAAAACCTGCGCTAACCAGACAACCACCGCTTGATTGTGTTATAGAGGGAGCAAACGAAATTTTGATACGACACTACTTCAGCACGAAGCTCGTGTACAATGAATAACATTTTAGGCGACGCTTTCGAATGAGCAGACACTTATTCATGCGCCTATCAAATGATCTGTCAGAGCGTTATCCTTTTTTTCATCAAAGAGAAGATGCAAGGGGCCGACTAGGGTTCACCTCCGTACAAAAATGTACAGCCGCTCTTCGGCAACTAGCATACGGGTTTTCGTCGGACGCAATGGATGAGTATATTGCCATGTCTAAAAAAGTTGTGCGTGAGTCGCTTCATTTTTTTGTCAAGGTATATATCTGTATATATTTTACCTTCCACATATTGTTTACACTTTTATTCTCAAATCTCATTTAATATATATATATATATATATATATGTACTGGTTCAAATACAAAGTCTCCAAAACGTGCGAAGTGTGAGAAGTACGTGATAATTACGTAATGTTTGTGCCTATTCATGAATATGTTTTTTCTGTTCATGAAAGCATTACGTAATTATGTGTTTTCATTAAATAATTAGGAAGAACAGAGTACGTAATTTATGTCATTCAAAATATATGTCTTTATCATTCATTACGTAATTAGTTTTATATATAATTGTATCATACATTATGTAATTATCATTACGTAATTATGCCGTACTTCGCACACTTCGCACGCTTTTGTTACTTTTTACGATAACCAACCCCTATATATATATATATATACATATATATATATATATAATTGTATCATACATTATGTAATTATCATTACGTAATTATGCCGTACTTCGCACACTTCGCACGCTTTTGTTACTTTTTACGATAACCAACCCCTATATATATATATATATATATATATATATATATATGGGGATGATAAATTGAAAACCCTCCCCAGTTAAAGAAACCTTACTGGGAACCTCCCGGGGTTGAGAAATCTAATATGACATATTAATCTTACTTATAAAATAGAATGATGCGCTTTACAGTTACATGCAGGAAAGCTTCGGGTAGCACCTAACCTAAAACAATTAAAAATATATCTCCAATGTTAACACCTAACCTTAAACAATGTATAACTCTAATATTAATATCTAACCTAAAACAATGTATAACTCCAATGCTAGCGCATGTTGAAAATAGAATTCATATTTACCGAAACATAATTAGTGACTTGCCTATACATGATTAATGATTTACTTGAACATTTTGTGTTTTTTTTTTCCTGTTTGAACAGAATCCTACAAAAAAAAATAGTCATTTTTTTTCCCGTTATTTATATAACACTATGGTACTCGTTGGAAAGATAATAAAACACTCGTTAATTTGGCGTAATTTTTTTCTTTAAAAAATCTTGTATATAAAAGATATTAAAGTTTAAAAATTATGAGAGGAAACATAAGAGATAAGAGAGAAAAAATCATTTTTTTTAAATTTTGTTTCCCTAAAATATCTCAATGCCACATGGGATGACACATGGTACACTCAAGGAAGAGATGCCTCTTTGAATGTCATGTCATTAAAATGGCTTTGGTTTATTATATGTATAGATAGATGGGGAGAATAAATTAAAAATCCTCCCCAGCTAAAGAAACCTTGAAAACTTCATCTTGACCATTCATTGATCTTCATTTATGGCATTTATTAATTCTTCCCTTTTTTATTTTTTTTTAAATTCAAATGTTACCATAAAGTAAAAAAGACCATTTTGTGAATTCAGAACTTATTTCTCTTTCCCTCTTACACAAAAGTACGCCCTCTTTCTTTTCTCTCATCTTTTCTTACGTTTCTCTCTTCTCTCACTTTCTTTCTCCTGACACACTCTCTCTTCTAACACATTACATGTTTTTTTTCTCATACTTTTTAATACCCATAATATCTGTAATATGTAACTCTAGTTGTTCTTTTTGTCTGTAACATCTAAGTTACATAGATAACAACGAATTTTATTTTATGTAACATGATATGTTAAATATATAAATTGATAAAATAAAAAACCTACTTTAATACAAAAGTTACAAACTTTATATTTTGCTAGTTGTTCGCGTAACAAGCCAACTTATACATGTGACAACATCCTTTATTTGTAACAAGCAAATTCACTTTTCAAAGAAAAAATCATGATATCTAAAAAAATCTACTTTATTTTCTATAACTACAACAAGAATTAAATTATAACAAGATTACAAGGAGAATTAAATTGTAAAAAGATTACAAGGAGAATGAAAAGTTACAAACGAAATTACAAATGCTACATAAATTAATTACAATGTTACTTCCTATATAACAAAAAAAATACTTGGATTTATAATCTGTAACATAAAACATATGTGGGTTTATCCTCTGTAACAGATAACATACCTGGGTTTATCAACTGTAACAGAAAACGTAACCAGATAACATACTAAAAAAGAGCCTAAAACAAACATTAACATAACAAAACATTTGTAATGTAACACGGTAACACTGTAACACTTACATAAAACTAACATTGTAACACTTTATTTTATAAGTAACAAAAACTAAAAAATACAAAAACTAAACATGAACCATAGTTCACAAAATCTATGTTATCTAAAAAAGAAAACAAAGGGAAAAAATTGTGATAGAAAACAATTATTAAAAAAAAGAACAATAATTACATTTATTTATAAAAAACATAAGCCTTTTAATCTTGTAACCCATAAATTATCATTAAAAAAAAAGAGTAGGTAACTCCATTAGATAAGCCTCTCCATTTTTGTGACCTTCACATTTACTTTTTCAAAAAAAAAAACCGTGTTCTTTCAATAGCAACTGGTTTTTCTTGAAAAATAAAATCAAGATCTACAAAAAAAAAAAAAAAAAAACAAAAAAAAAAAAAAACAAAAAAACCTCCACCGTCGTGCACCTCTTTGTAAGAACCACCATCGCCTGATTCGTCTTCATCTTTGTTACCCAGATCTGGAATTCTAGTTATAGCTCTTTGTAAGCACAACTCCCTCCGAGATCTGGATTTTTGGTTAACTAATAATAATAATAATAACCCAAATCTTGATTTATGCAATAAATAAACAAATAAAGAAACATACGGACTAATGTGTTACAGATCTTGATTTATGCAATAAATAAAAAATAAACCCAAAGCTGGATTTCGTCTTCATGTTTCTGCACGTGCTACATGTTTCTTCGAGTTTCCTTTGAGTTACAGATCTGCTCCTGCTTTATGTTTCTATTGTGTTACAGATCTGCTCATGCTTTGAGTTACAGGTCTGAACTATTGTGTTACAGCTCTGCTCCTGCTTCATGTTTCTTCATGTTTCTGCACGTCTCGAACCCACCACCAGACCTTGACCTGTTAATCGCCGAACCATAACCAACAACACACCCTCACGACTCACTCTGACAACAAACACCATCTCTAGCACCATTGTCGCCACCACCTATATCACCTCTTTTGCCATACACCACCTTCAAAAGATGGATCTAGAAATTTGAAAAGAGAGATGAAATTATGAAAAGATACAAAGAGAGAGAGAGAGAGAGAGAGAAAGAGAGAGAGAGAGAGAGATAGATGAAAATAAAAAGTGAAAAGGAGACATATGCATATAAAAAGAAAGAGAGAGAGAGAGAGAGGATGTTGGAAAAAGGTTCTAATCTGACAGTTACAGATTGAGCAGAAAGTGGGAAAATTGTGTGACGAAAATGTCTTTAGAAGACATGTAAAATAGAGTGACGCGCTTCAATTTGAGCCTAGTATTGGGTGGAGGCACGGATCGGATGTGGGAAAATATGGCGACTATCATTAACGAGGTGGCGACTGAGACTTTAGGGGTCTCAACAGGAAAATCAAGTGGGCATAAGGAGTCTTGGTGGTGGACTGAGGAGGTGCAGACTAGAATTAGGGGTAAGCATGATAGCTTTAAAGATCTTTTAAGGTGCACAGGCGATAGGGAACGTGTCACACTTAAGGAAAGATACAAAAAGGCCAAGGGGGAGGCAAAGAAGGAAGTGACCGAGGTAAAGAACATGGCCTATAAGGAGATGTATGATCGACTGGAAACTAAAGAGGGGGATCATGATATGTTCATGATTGCCAGAGCTAGGGAGCGTAAGAGGCAAGATGTAGAGGTGGTGAAGTTTATAAAGGGAGGAGATGGGAGTATTCTAGTAAACCAACACGACATCAAGCTAAGATGACAGACATATTTTTGCAATCTTTTCAACGATGTGAGAGCTTACCAACAGAAACATGACAACACGATCACCCAAAGGCGGCAACTGGATAACTGTTACTGTCGAAATATTACACAGGGAGAAGTGAGGTCTGCACTTAGAAAGATGGGAAGAGCTAAGGCAGTTGGTCCAGATAACATACCTATTGAAGTGTGGAAGTGTCTTGGAGAGGAAGGAGTCCAATGGTTAACTACTTTGTTCAATTGTATTTCGAAATCCAAACAAATGCCAAAACAGTGGAGGAGTAGTGTCATAGTGCCTCTGTATAATAACAAAGGCAACACACAGTCTTGTGGGAATTATAGAGGTATTAAGTTGTTAAGTCACACTATGAAACTATGGGAAAGGATTATTGAAGCTAGAATTAGAAGAGAAACTCGGGTTACGGTAAACCAATTTGGTTTCATGCCAGGGCGTTCAACTACGGAAGCAATACACATTCTTAGGAGGTTGATGGAAAAGTATAGGGAGAAAAAGCAGGATCTACATATGGCCTTTATAGATCTTGAAAAGGCATATGACAGTGTGCCACGTAAACTGATTTGGGACAGTCTAGAAAGTAGAGGGGTCCCTGAGAGGTATATAGACTTAATTAAGGATATGTACGGTAGGACCAAAACTAGTGTTCGAACGCCTGTAGGTGATACCGATTCCTTCCCCGTGGGGGTAGGACTTCACCAAGGTTCTGCGTTGAGTCCGTTCCTTTTTGCAGTTGTCTTGGACGAGTTGTCCAAGTCGATTCAGGAGTCAGTGCCGTGGTGCATGCTTTTTGCAGATGATATTGTGTTAGTTGCAGAGTCCAAACATAGTCTAAATGAGAAGCTAGAGGGTTGGCGTGCAGCTTTAGAGGGCAATGGCTTAAGGATTAGCCGTTCTAAGACTGAGTACATGTATTGCGGTTTCAGTGGTGCAAGTAACGATGAAAATACCCAAGTCACAATTGAAGGTCAACTTGTCCCGCAGGCAACTAAGTTCAAGTACTTTGGATCATTTGTTCAGAGGGACGGGGAGCTTGATAGTGATGTCACCCATCGCATACAAGCTGGTTGGTGTAGGTGAAGGGCCGCCAATGGGGTTTTATGTGACAAAAGGTTTCCAACTAAATTAAAGGGAAAATTCTATAGGGTTGCAGTGAGACCTGCTATGTTATATGGGATAGATTGTTGGGCCATCAAAAAGACTCAAGCTCGCAAGATGGAGGTAGCTGAAATGAGGATGTTAAGGTGGATGTGCGGGCACACTAGGGTAGATCAGATATGAAATGATGTTATTAGGGAAAAGTTAGGGGTAGCTAGTATATCAGATAAGATAAAGGAGGGTAGATTAAGATGGTATGGGCATGTGAAGAGGAGGCAAATGACGGCCCCGGTTAGAGTAGTGGAAACCCTCACTGTAGAGGGAAAGAGGTGTCGAGGAAGACCCAAATTGACTTGGGATGAGCAGATTAGGCAGGATTTAATAGAGATGCACCTCTCTGAGGACATGGTCGAGGATAGGGGTGCGTGGAGGCACAAGATTAAGGTTAAGGATTATTAGGGAAAGTTTGGTTGTATCATAGCGTGGTATAGGAGTCCCGACTTTTTCTTAAGTTGGTCGGAGGTCGGTTAGGGTGACTTGTATTTGGGTGTTGTATTTTTTTTTTTTGATAACATATATACCTTTGTTTTACTACGTGACTCTTCCAATGTTTCTCTAAATTTAGCTCTTTAAAAAAAAATTTAGTGTTGTTTGCTTTTCGATTATGTGTTGTCGAGCCGGGGGTCTCTCTGGAAGCAGCCTCTCTATCTGCAAAGATAGAGGTAAGGTTTGCCTACATCTCACCCTCCCCAGACCCTACTTTTAGCTTTGCTAATTGTGGGATTTACTGGGTAAGATAGATAGATAGATAGATAGAATTTGCATATTTAAGAATAATAACCCAACTGTTTGACACCGGTTTTGCGGGTCTTACACGTTCACTCTTCAAATTCTTACTAACATTCACCTTCACGGGCTGCCCAAGTAGCATTTGAAACAGTGTTTTAGAATCAAAGCAGTTTTTTAAATAAAATAAATTTAAAAAAAAACTGTTTTTTAATACACATATTATGAAACTGTTTATTATTATTATTTTTTTTTTCAAAATTTACAGTACCAACCTTTATTTTTGGGAGTGTCCATTTTCGTTTTTTCAACTTCGAATGGTACCTTTATTACACGTATTCCAACATCCATATTGCTATTCATGTTACCTGATTTACGGCGCCCTTTGTCATGTATCGAAGAACGTCTCTCATTTTGTTTCTGTTTTGCTTCAGCTGCCGCCAAATCCCTCAGTTCCATATCTCAAAAAACATAACCAAAACTTAGATGTTATAACGAAAAAACACAACATACAATGTTTCATATTATAAAACACTACTATAAAACAGTACTATAAAAACACCATCAACAAATTATCTAAAACCCAATTATAAAACACAATTTATCAAGACCAACGATTTAAGATACTTAATAACAGAAAATTAAGAAAACAAAAAATACAAAACCGATTATATAAAACACTATTATAAAACACCATTAAAACATTATCTAAAAAACAATTATATACACCATTATAAATACCAGTGATTGAAGATACCTAATAACAAAAAATTAAGAACAAAAAAAGTATCTAATAACACTATTATAAAGATCAGCGATTAAGAAGTAAGAACACAAAATCACAAAACTGTTTCATGAATCCGATTCATCTCTACCATAGACTCATCACTAATTAAAACATTATTACAAAAACCTAATCAAGAACATGATTCCCCCTAACAATGACTCCTAAAACTCACTCAACCTCAAGCATTATAAAACACTATAGAAAAAACTTAATTATTAAAAAAATTAAACAAAAACTGTTAAATCAGTACCTGTGAGGGTAGATGTAGGGTGTATTGGTGTCTGATTTCCCTCCATTTGAATTGTTTTTTGTTCGATTGCGTCTGGATCAACAAACGGTTTGAGGTTTTTTCTTTTTTTTCCTTGCGTAGTGTTTTTACCCCGATTTGGATCTGTAAAACAAGACAATAGTTATTAGGTTTATATGACGGTTGTTAGTAAGAAAAAAGAAGTAGATACAAAGAGGAAGAAGATGACTAAAACCTGTTTTGTTTTGTTTTTTTATTTATTTTCGATTCTATTGAGAGAGAGAGAGAGAGAGGTGAGTAAATAAGAGAGATAAACAATTTAGCTTGAATTAAGGAGGAGTTTCTAGATAAATAAAAGAAAATTACTTTTCTGCCTTCTTTTAAAACACTTATTGGACCATCCTACCGCTGACCATTAAATTATATTTAGTATAATATTAACTAACCTAAACTTTTAATCTAAACCATCAATTTCTAGATCAAACGGTTGAAAACACTTCCTACACAAAACTATTTTCTTACCGGCACCCTACCCTATATATATATATGCATAGGGACCATATCTATTTACTCACACAGATATTTTCGTAAACCAACAATAGATGATATCCAACGCATATACAAGGTTCATAATGAAAAACATGGGTTTCCCGGAATGCTTGATAGTCTCGATTGTACGCATGTTGGTTGGGCTATGTGTCCTACGGCTTGGCGAGGTTAGTTTCATCGAGGTGGTCATTCTGGACCGAGTATTATACTTAGAGAGGTGGCCTCGCATGATCTTTGGTTTTGGCATGCTTTTTTTGGAGTTGCTGGGTCAAATAACGACCTAAATGTTATCGACTAGTCACCTATATTCGATGACCTTATCGACGAGGTTGAGCCACCCCAATCGTTTTATGCTAATAATGTAAATTTCAAGTACGGCTACTACTTGGCCGATGGTATTTACAACGAATGGGCAACACTTGTTCAAGCTTACTCGTCTCAACTTGAAGACAAACGCAAGTACTTTACAAAGAAACAAGAGTCGGCAAGAAAATATATTGAAATAGCGTTCGACATTCTTAAAAAAAAAAAGATTTTCGTTGATTGCCAACCCAATAAGGTTTTAGACACGAGAGAGGATTATGGACGTCGTCTATACTTGTATTATTCTACATAACATAATATTGGAGGACCAAGGCATGGCGATATGTCAAAATTACCAAGGTGATATCCCACGTGCCTAAACGACAATCGCTGATATTTAAAAACTCGACAACATAAACAATATCAAGAATCGTGAGATACACGGAAACCTTTGTCATGAATTAATCGAGCATTTACGGGCTAAACGTCCTGATGATCTTGTATTAGATTAGTTTTAGTTTTTTTATAGTTTGTGTTCTTGTAAACATTAATCTAACATATTTAGTTAAGTTTATTTTTGTAATAATATTATAAATTATACAAATTTAGAAAGCCTAAAAAGATTTAAAAATTCCTGATAAAGCCACTGCTCACCTCTAGCCACAACAGGATCAGGTGGGCGACCAACAGCTTTATCAACCTGCTAAGTAGGCGCTGACATGGTGCAATATAAGAGGGTAAAGTTATGGCTAAAGGTGAGCCACAACACATAGTCTTATAAAAGTTTAGTTTTTTTCAAAAATAAGTTTTCAATACATGATATATGATTTAAAGAAATATAATTTATATAAGAATCGTTCTTATTTATATTAGAGTACATTATCAAAGCCGTCTCTGTGGTTTCGCCTAATTGCCATTCCAGACCTATCTTTAAAAAATTGCTTGAACAGTCCCTGACTTTTGAGAAAATAGGCCAACATAGTCCAAGTTAAGTTTTTGACGTTAAGTCAGGGGCATTTTTTTTAACTCATGTATAAATTCATCTTCTTCCCCATTGTCTTCTTCCATAATCAGACTCACCACCCACCACCATCTTCACCTTTCACCACCACCACTACCCACCATCTCCTCTACCTTTTACCACGACCACCATAAGCCTTTCAAAACAATGGTTTCAAAACAATGGCACCGCTGACGTAGAACGAGAATCACGTGTTCCGCAGACAACTTCGCGCGCGGACGGACTCAGCTATTCAGTAGTAACAGCTTAGTGTTGTAACTGTCTGGTCAATCAGTTTCGTCTGAAACTTTAAGAACTAAATAAATGCCATTGAAGATGTTCAATGACATTTATTTTTCATTTTTAATGCTTTCCGAAACTGATATGATTTAGGACTGTATAAATACCAAAGAGATCCTTGGTTAAAGACACACCTCAGACACACTGTTCTGAAAATCACTAACACTTCTCTACTCCAGCAATCACTTTCTGTTTCTTCTTATTTTCAAGTACTATTCGGGTCAGAGCCAACTCCGGTAGTATTCTTGTTGTTCCGGGTGTTGTACCCTGGGGAACAAAACGAGTTCTCGTTAATAGACTCGGAATTTGTTTTAAGGGTCCTGTGTTCAACATGATCCTCAGCTTTTGATATTATTCTGCTTCTACACGTTTCTTGCATTTCGTTTCTTTAGTTGTAAAAGAATTGTATTGTGCTTTCATTTTTCTTGTGTAATCGTAATATAAATTGTTTATTTATTTTATATTCGAACGGTTCCTATAGCTAATGTGTTTAGTCAGATTTTAATAAAACTACACAATGGGTAAGGTTATGTTACTATTACAAAACTTGTTTATATAGAATGTATTCAAATAACTTAGCAACATCCACCACTGTTTTGTAGGGCAATGCCGGACAACTTAGTATTGAAAGAAAGGAAAACTAGAAAGAAAAGTTAAAAAGAAACAATGAAGGCACACAAATTCAAAGTGATAGGCGAATACCAACCATACTAGCAATCTCTGGTTTGTGAAGGCTTAACTAAAAGAATTGATGTATCTATTCCATTCATACAATACCCTTTTACAAACTAATCTTTTGACATTGACAATACTTGAGAATAACAATGTGAATGGGTCGGATTTGGGACGGGTTTAGATAATCCTAACTCTAAACCCGATTAGATAAATTTCTCCCAAACCGTTAGGTTTCTATCGGGTAATTACTCATCAGGTATCGGAGATACCCGCAGGTTTCGGGTAAACCTTTTAATTTGAAAACAATATGTGTCATGTATACATGACCTAAAACTCGTTGGCTATCTATTAGGTAAATATAAATTAATTACATTTAATTAACATTTTCAATATAAAATATATCAAATAACTACAACTAGTATTAACCCTCCCGCATTGCTGCAGAGGACATAAAACCGTACCAAATAGCATCAATGCATATTGTTGCCTGCGAGTAACTACACTAAAAAATTCATAAAAAAAGATATAAAAACGAATATGACAAAACTCAGTGAAATGTAGACGTAAAAACGGTGAACTATGCACGCCCATTGTGGCGTGGCAATACACAAAAATAGACCAAAACTTAAAACATAGTGTGACCGTTCGGCGGGAAAAATAGAGGTAAAAACATTGAACTACATACGCACGTAGTGCCATGTCAACTTGAAAATTTTGAATTGAAACGTAACACTAAAAATGTATTTAAAATAAATGGGATAAAGTTCAAAGTAAAAAAAAAAGTGTAGGGGTTTAATGTAAAAGATGTATATCTACATGCCATGATGTACAACCCTTTTATGCACAAAACATTTGTTAAGCATGATGTACTAACTATCAAGCACACACCATTTGTAAATTAATACTATATATAATTAACACAAATAAAATACCAAAATACGTATAGAAAATACTCAAATACATAGATGACAAATAGTGTATACCAATAATTTGATATATATATATATATATATATATATATATATATATATATACATACGTATTTAAAAAATAAAAAATAAAGTTTATCGGGTATACAATCGAGTAAATGTGTACACTTATCATGTAATCAGGTCAGGTACTCAGGGTATATAACCAAATCCTAAACCCGTTTCAAACCTGCGAAATAAATAAAAACCAATCCCAAACCCGAATCGATACCCGATTACCCGAACTCAAACCCGTCAACACAGATGTGTCGGTTTTCGGTTTACCCATCAAGTTTGGGTTTAATTGTCATCCGTACTTGAGAATTACATACGTAGAAGAGTCACCACTAATGAGAATCAAGCCTTCAAGATTGTCTAGTAAGTGATAATTTTTTTTAAGAAAAAAAAGGTGACAAACGACAATTCAGTCATTTCACAGGTACATATAGAGTTTTATTCTCTCGCATCTCTTGCCTCATGAGTGTTGATATGTATGGTTAAATGTCACTAACGTGTCAAAAGCTTCAAGGAATAAAAGTTCTTGTCGAAGGCTTGTTTCCAAAGAACTTATCGTCAATGTGATCGATCATTAGGTTGCGCTAAAATATGATTTGATATCATATCATACATACACATGTTTTTCCACAGGATGGTACATCACAATAGCATATATATTTTTGACACGTTACACAAAGTAACATAATTGTGTGTTGATGTTTCACTACCACTTTTTAATGATTGGACCATTTGTCGATAGAAACACCATACGTGTCACATATTAGCTATGTTTTTTTTTTAAATTATTGTTGCATATGACCTTTTGAATCTTTTTGTATATTGATCACGAATAATATTTTGTTTTAAACGCTATGGATGCATCTGATTCATGTGATAAGGGATGGTGTCAAATTCACTGATTTATCCACTACAATAGTCTGGAAGTATTACAGCCACACATGCAACAAATAATAGTATTGATCATTTGATCATCCTTAAGTTTCATGCCAAGTGTGCACACTGTCTTATGGCTTGTTTACTATAATTCTAGTACTAAAGCCCGGATAATACATGAGGCAGGGTGTATGGGATTGAGTTGAGAAACAACTTATTATTGGATTTAAAAAAAAAAAAAAGAAGAAGTTAATAAGTTGTTTGGCTTTATCAAAATCACTTTTTCTGTTTTGAAAAAGTCAAAAAATACTAGTTTTTTGTTTTGGCCTTTGATTTTTGAATACAAATTACAGATCTATCTACACACCCTTTTACATTCTTTACAACACATATACACTTTTTGGTCATTTTATATAAATAAGCTAAGCCAAACACTTTTAAAAACCAACTAACTGACTTTTCCGACTACAAAAGCTAATACAAACAATTTTTTAACACCTCCGTTTAAAAAACTTATAAGTCAATAAACATTTTTAGTAAAAATCACTTTTAGGGTTACAAAACCAATCCCAAACACAAAGCCCCATATTTTTTAATGAACTATCAAAATAACAATTTTATAATTAGTTGAGTTTTAAGTGATTACGAAGAGCGGATTAGAAATGCAATAGTTTAGATCTTAGTGATTAATTAATTATTATAAATCCAAAACATGATTACCTTAGTTGTTTTACATCGTAGTTTACCTAGATAAGTCAGAAGACCTATATCACCTTGACCCCGGTTTGAATCACAGGGTGTGTCTCCTGAAGATCATAACAACACGTCTTCATTAGGTACTCCCAAACACAATTTTTCGATATAACAAATACTATTATCGCTCAAAAGAAAAAGCTTGTCTTCATTCCTGGTAACCAAAAATTTGTCCGGGGTCGGTGTGGAAGTTCCGTGCAGGTAAGTTTCAAAATTTCATGGAGCCATAATCAAAATCAATTGGTGGCTGCCCGGAATAAATTACATATATACCAAATAAAAATAAAAATCCATGGGGTGCAGGCGTGCAGCTGACGGCAGGGGCGGATCTACGTTGATCGGTATGGGTTCACGCGAACCCATTGCGTTTTGAAATTTTAATAGAGATTATATATAAAAAATAGGTTTGAACCCATTAATATTATTCTGGTGAACCCATAAACGAAATCTCTTCAGAGCTCAGTGGACAAGTCCCTTTATAACTTATCAAGGATACCATGTTCGAGTCCCATTCAACACAGTTTTTGTAATTTTATTTATTTAATACACTTTTTTTTAATTCAGGCCAGTTTAAACCCATGTAGGGTTTCCAAATGAAAACAAAGACGCAAAAACAAAATGCTCACTCCAGCCCTCACCTAAGACTCAAAACCTTTTCCCTGCCCAGCGCTACGCCGCCGCCGTCGACTGCCGCCCATCCACCAGTACACCACCGCACCTAGGTACCCCCCAAGCAACTAGATTCTTATTTCATTTTTAATTGTTTCAACTTTCAAAGAGGTAAACTACTAAACTTTGAATTTCTTTAGTTGTAATTGTTAATGGAATTGATTTGCTTAATGCTAATGGAGGATGAGCTTTTTTTATTTTACGGGTTAATGTTTTGTTCTTTGATGATTCTTCTATTAGTGCTTTTGTTTCTCTTCTTCTTGTTAAATGTTAACAAAATTGCTTGCAGAGTTGCTAATTGTTTGATGCTTGTTGTAATTAATGAATAAAGCTACTTGCTAAAGTTGTTGATTGTTTGGGGCTTTTGCTGCTGTAGAAGGAATAAAAGATTTATTTTTTTAATTTGCTAATGGAATAATGAATTAGGTGATCATTCAATTTCGGAAGGTAGTAGTGGATAGGATTTTTGTTTGCTTTTATTTTAATCTGATGTATATTTGTTTGCTTTTATTTTAATATGAACATGGGTAGGATTTTTGACAACAAGTGCAGCTGACAATTATAGTGGCGTTGTTCTGTCGAAGTCTCCTCAGATTTCTACTCTTACTGCCACATCACAACTTCATCGGTATGATTCTGTCTATCCACTTGTATCCCTGATATTAGGTACATTAATCTTGCAAATTGTATATTTGTATGTTGATTTGTTTAATTGAAGTGCATTTGTAAATTTGGTGCTGAAAATTAACAAATTTTGATGGGTTGTGAGGCAAATGAAGTGAGATACTTAAACTTGTTGGAGAATTAGTGTTTTGATGAATAGCGCTGATCATAGAGAAGTACATTAGGAAGATAATATATAAATCCCGCCGTTTTGTGCTTCGCGCCTCAGTTTTAGACCTTACCCGACCGGATTCGTCGACCCGACCCGAATTTTTTTATGTCTGGTTCTATTAAATTGGAGCACTTAAAAACTGTAAACCCATTGGAAAAAATTCCTGGATCCGCCACTGGCTGACGGGATGGCAATGGGTCGGGTTTGGGTAGGGTAATGGTAATACCAAACCCGTTTATAAAACCGAATACCAAACCCGACCCGATACCCGTTGGGTATTGTCAAGTAATTACCCGTCGGGTATTGGGTATATCCACGTGTGACGCCCACACCCAGATAAGGATGCACTATACACAATTGATACCAACTTACAGGGGAAACGCTTATTTTATTAACATAAAACTTAGGGATACAAAAGATGGAACCTAAAATGTATAAACTTCATCCACTATTCTTAGGCGAAGATATAACTTTTCCATCAAACCACACGAACTAGCATATCCTATTCCACTGGTCCACTAGCTTCATGATAAACAACATGCACAAGAACTAGCCATCACTACTTGTAACACATGCTTAAAATGACGTCAAACAATGCTGGTGAGTTCATGAATATACACCATTTACAAAACACATTCATTTATCATTCATGACTTGCACCCGCCCATGTCATTATAACCTTTACGCCACGCTGGCACCCACGCATGGGCCCCATGACAGTGTCACCCCTGTGACTTCCAACATCATACAGTCAATGCTCATTACACACAGGTGTGATACCGACAAATCCTGTCGTAGCAGCACGTATAAGGGACCATAGATATCGTGTGTATGTGTGATTAGATTATATACATTTGTACGACAGTCATGAGTGCATTATTAACAATTACCAGTTTGGACAAGCATGCTCACATTTGAAAACATTCATAGAACTCACCTGTTTCACGGTTGCTTAACACCTTGCTATTCCAATTGGGTACTACCTCAGGATCCTGATACAATTACATCATCTTAGGTTAGGTAATGGTTCACCTAACTAGTTATTATCATGGTTAGATATTGGTTAATGCTGCCTTGTTTAAGCATGAGTGATCAGTCCATGCCTAACTAAGGCTAGGCTACCCAAAATCCACCCTAATAATAATCCTAATACCTAAATATAATAATACTAACTACTACTAAAAACACCATAAAATAATTATTGACAAAGCATAAGCTTAAATGAGAGCATACCTCTAACTATCTACGGCAAGCGGATGTTTACTCTTCCTACTCGTGCTCAAAAAAACGACTAATAACAACACCCAACGAGGTATCGTAGGTTAGAGATTCTCTATACTAGAGTGTTCCCTTAAGATTTAATGTAACTATATCTAATATACCGAAGGTTCCTATATATATATAGTATAAGATGGACGATGGATTTCTTGCTTGAGTCGATGTGGGACATGGGAGCAAGCACACACAGGTCTGTCCCTTTAGCTATTTCGATGTGGGATAACTCTTGAATGCCATCTATTTTTTCGATGGGAACACAGAAGGTCTCTTCTTTTCTAATTTTCGATATGGATTCATGAATTTATATTTCAAATGACCACATTATGGATGCAATTCAATTATATAGCAATTTCCATTTCCTTCATACGTACAAACATATTGTGTATTAAGTTTTATTTATATAACAAAATTATAATTAACTAAGCACTCCACTTATTTTCCTCGGATAACTTTTAACATGTTGCGCTTTACGGACTTTCAAATATACACTTAAGATGAGCTAATTTTTATCTACGCGCCAACCTAAGTTTTATTAAAAACGGAGTATGGTTCAATATAATATGTTATTATTATTACTAAACGGTCTCTTATAATACTAATGGCTCCACTAGATTCTTATATCTAAAATAATCGTATTATTCACGACTAGATCATATAATACTCATGACATATATTTCATAAACATTTATACTTTATTTGATCACAAAATGGGGTGTTACAACTCTCCCCACCTTATAGAAATTTCGTCCGCGAAATTTAGGTGAAGAGGTATGGGTATTTCTGTTTCATCTCATTTTCTTCTTCTTCTTCTTCTTCTTTTTTTTTTTACCATGTTTCTTCATGTCCTTGCCTTGCATCCCACTTGACTCGTACTAGAGGGAACTCCCTATTTCTTAATTTATTTACTCGTCATTTACAAATTGAATGGGGCGTTCCATAAAGTTCAACTTATCATTGATCCGGATTTCTTGCCAATACATCTTAAGTGACTCTGATACCAATCTGTAACACCCCAACCGATGGCGGAAACATCGAGGTGTCACGTAAGAATCAGTATACAGTAGCACATGGTATTCAGGTTTTAATTTGAAATTTATTTAAAGTAAAAAAAATATCCAAAATTGAAAATACATAACAAGTCTTGAATGGAATTCTAATACATCAAAAAGCCAAACAAAGCATAAACTTCAAATTGTCTCCTCATGCTAACTCTCTAGACTTCAATCATCATTATTTTCTGTTGAGTTGTAAAAATGGGGGGGGGGGGGGCAACTAGAAGTTGGTGAGAATACATAAGCCATGTCAAGCAAATAAGTTTAAGTATAAAAGTTTAGCAATTCATATGTCTATCGTAAGTTTAAGTCTACATGAATAAACATGAAATGTTGAATCGACATAATCAAACCTCCGACTAGTTTAGGTCCATCCCGTCATCCACGGTTCACCTTAATAATATGTTGGAACGATAACAATCACTCACGCTACCTATGTAGGAGGTACACGTATCCGGGTGGGATTGTCAATCCAATAGATCTATTATTGAGTATCGCCGGCTTGGCCATAGCTAATGATTATGTAGTGTTGAAACTCGTTGAAACTCGTTGAAACTGTTGTTGTCTAATTCATGAGGCATTAAAGTTTACAACTAGACATGCATGTAGAATTGCTTAAGTATAATGTTGCAAGTATGAAGAATTGCATAAACATGGTTACGTAAACTCACATTGGCTAAGGTGAATTATCCTCTAAGTGTTGTGAATGTATGCGAGGCGAATCCCAAAGACTCAACAACGTAGCTAGTCCAAATTGAAGAAAACGAAAAAAGAAAGAATATCAAGCTTCCAATTCGCCAATTACAAGAGCTTATAATCAAAGCTTCAATTGTAGAAGTAATAGACTATAGAAGAAAGGTATGAGGGAAAGTTTAATCGGAGTGAAACAATCGATTTAGAGGTGCAAAGTATAATGGGTCATAGGTGGGTTTTTATATTAGTTTTGGAGTCAATTAGCCATTAAAATTGGTCAACACCATAAAGTAAGGTTTTATGATGAATTGACTATTTGACTAAGACTTTGACTGTTTGACTAAGACTTTGACTGTTTGACTAAGACTTTGACTAATCAATTTAAGGAATGTGTTAAGTTTATTTTCTTCTGAAATACTACACAAGATGATAGTTGGCTCAGTTGGTTGTCACTGTGTGTTGGTTGCCTGTGGACGCGGGTTCGAGTCCCGGTCCACACAAATCTTTTTTTTTTTGGCAATTATTTCCCTAAAACTATATTATTCTAAATTCATAATATGATTATATAAGCCCGAAAGTGACTCGAAATATTTTTAAAACGTACAAAAGTGTCGAGATACAAATAATTATTAGTTTAAGGTATTTAAAACATATATTGTTTAAAACAATACATTCTTTTTATCAAAAAAAAAATTAGGGGAAATTCGCGATGTTACAGTCTCCCCTACTTTTGGAAACTTCGTCCCGAAGTTATTAAAAACACAGGTTTGAGGTTGATTAGGTAGAAATTAAGGCAGCTGTGGTTTGGGTTAAGGCACGACATGAATTTATAGGTAATAGAATAATTTGTTTCGAATAATTTGGATAAGAGGTTTGAGATGTGAGTTTTAAGGATTGGATTAGGTTCGTCTGAAGTAGCAAGAAGCATAAGAATCTAGCAAAATACTAAACTTATGTTTTAGGAATCTTATAAGAAATGCATGAATTGATTGGCTATATGAAAACCAAATGAACTACTAAAACCTTATTAGAATTTCACACTACCTTAACGTACCTGTAAATTCATGATTACGTTCCGGACCGCAATCACCAATTTACCTTACATTAGGGTTTTGTGTCCTTCTATGACTCTAAACACACATGTAAGTACTGCAAAATAACCTTGTGATTGAATCGTTTACAATGTATCCAAAAATGAGTCCAACTGTTGAGTAGGAAAAAGACTTCTACCAGTCAGTGAGTAAGAACCTTTACCGATTGTTGAGCAGGTGCGATAGCCTCTACCAGTCGTTGAGCAGGTTGTAGGGCCTCTACCGACTGTTGAGCAGGCATGATGACCTCTACCAATCGTTGAGTAGGTTATTTGGTACTCAACTAACTGTTGAGCAAGTACTTCATCCTCTACCAGTTGTTTGATTAAGTGTACCAATTATTTCACACATAAATTGCAAATTGATAATATGTACATATAAACAATCAAGTATCAAGCATAGCATGCGAGTTGTAATAGTGTTGTCCTAGACAAGGTTAATGACTCTAGGTGTGTCTATAGCAAATAGTTTTATATTCCATGATTTCTAGTATCAAATGTTTAAATATGGTAGATAATCGAATCCTCATGTATAACTAAGGATTAAGTTTGATGCAACACACAACCAAGTTTCAATAGTTTGGTTATCATTGGTAACTAGTTCACGTTTGAGAAGGTGAAGGATATGAATTTAGTTCTTGAGAGGATGATGAAAAATCTTGAAGCAGAATCAAGGTTGTGAGAGATAGTGAATGTGAAGATAGTTGATAAAGAGTTTATTTTATAGTAAAGAGATTATGTAGCAGTGTAAATTTTGGGGTTTGGATCAAAGGTTATAATCAAGTGTATAAGAAAACATGATTGTGATATATGCCAAATATTGTAAAAATTTGAACAAGTTGAAAATGAGTGAGTGTTGATGGAGAATTTAGAGACTAGATATTATTCCTATGGATAAAAAAATAATCTTATTTTCAAAATTGGTTTTATACATAAAGCAAAAGTTGTTAAATAGTACAAGCTAAGTGGGCTTTTGATTTAAAATATTCCCGTTAGTTGGAGATTTCAAACATGACATTAGGTTTTGAAGATCAAGGTTCTATTAAGTGATTTTTAATAGTTTAAAGCATTATATAGAAAATTGTTTGTTACGTCAATAAATAAACAATTGAATTTAAGTTCGAGGACATCTTTTGACAAAAATATGTACTTTGTAAAGTTACTAGGTAATGAAAATACAACAGGATTTAGAAATCTTTAGTTTGTGCTAAGGTATGAGGTTATAGTTTTTAAAAGTAAGTAACATGTGGAGAAATGAAATAATATGATTTGGGTAGGGTGTTGAATATTTAAAAAGTGTCTAAGATGGTAAGGTGAAGTGTGATTGTGAAATCCATAGATGGTTATGAAATGAGATTGATTTAAGCTGTAAAATTTTGAGATTTTAGAGCTTAGTTTAAGGAAAGTGAGTGTAATCATTTATTCATTAATTAAAACGAATAAACGAAAACGTTGACTTATCAAAACTTCTAGATTCTAATAACATAGTGAAGACATGCTTTAGCCTATAAGTGAACACTCATCCCGAGAATTCCCAGGTAGGCATCCGGGTCCCTCGTCTGATTGGGATTTATGCGCAATGCCAGTCCTAGACAGAAAACTCAGAATACAGGCGTTCACCCTTCCAGATTGCACGTGTTCGTTATTAAAATCTAGAACTTCGACGAGATCTTCAAGGTGGTTCAGGCTAAACCTGAGGATTTGTCCTATTAGTCTAAGAGTAGATCTTGTGATGGAGAACAATCTTCTTGTAGGGACTAAAGTAGGGATAAGAAGTAGGAGGGAGATAGAGAATAGAAACAAGTAGGGTTGCAAGTAAAAGGAGCAAGTACTTATTATAATCCTATGGTTATAGACTAGATTATTTTTCTAATAACCTAATTCCCTATAACCATGGCTCTGATACCAATCTGTAACACCCCAACCGATGGCGGAAACATCGAGGTGTCACGTAAGAATCAGTATACAGTAGCACATGGTATTCAGGTTTTAATTTGAAATTTATTCAAAGTAAAAAAAATATCCAAGATTGAAAATACATAACAAGTCTTGAATGGAATTCTAATACATCAAAAAGCCAAACAAAACATAAACTTCAAATTGTCTCCTCATGCTAACTCTCTAGACTTCAATCATCATTATTTCCTGTTAAGTTGTAAAAATGGGGGGGGGGGGTCAACTAGAAGTTGGTGAGAATACATAAGCCATGTCAAGCAAATAAGTTTAAGTATAAAAGTTTAGCAATTCATATGTCTATCGTAAGTTTAAGTCTACATGAATAAACATGAAATGTTGAATCGACATAATCAAACCTCCGACTAGTCTAGGTCCATCCCGTCATCCACGGTTCACCTTAATAATATGTTGGAACGATAACAATCACCCACACTACCTATGTAGGAGGTACACGTATCCGGGTGGGATTGTCAATCCAATAGATCTATTATTGAGTATCGCCGGCTTGGCCATAGCTAATGATTATGTAGTGTTGAAACTCGTTGAAACTGTTGTTGTCTAATTCATGAGGCATTAAAGTTTACAACTAGACATGCATGTAGAATTGCTTAAGTATAATGTTGCAAGTATGAAGAATTGCATAAACATGGTTACGTAAACTCACATTGGCTAAGGTGAATTATCCTCTAAGTGTTGTGAATGTATGCGAGGCGAATCCCAAAGACTCAACAACGTAGCTAGTCCAAATTGAAGAAAACGAAAAAAGAAAGAATATCAAGCTTTCAATTCGCCAATTACAAGAGCTTATAATCAAAGCTTCAATTGGAGTGAAACAATCGATTTAGAGGTGCAAAGTATAATGGGTCATAGGTGGGTTTTTATACTAGTTTTGGAGTCAATTAGCCATTAAAATTGGTCAACACCATAAAGTAAGGTTTTATGATGAATTGACTATTTGACTAAGACTTTGACTGTTTGACTAAGACTTTGACTAATCAATTTAAGGAATGTGTTAAGTTTATTTTCTTCTGAAATACTACACAAGATGATAGTTGGCTCAGTTGGTTGTCACTGTGTGTTGGTTGCCTGTGGACGCGGGTTCGAGTCCCGGTCCACACAAATCTTTTTTTTTTTTTTGGCAATTATTTCCCTAAAACTATATTATTCTAAATTCATAATATGATTATATAAGCCCGAAAGTGACTCGAAATATTTTTAAAACGTACAAAAGTGTCGAGATACAAATAATTATTAGTTTAAGGTATTTAAAACATATATTGTTTAAAACAATACATTCTTTTTATCAAAAAAAAAAATTAGGGGAAATTCGCGATGTTACAATGGGTGGCCTCGGTATCCTAACGATAACTATTGTTATAAGTAAATCTATCAAGGGTAACTGTTCATTCCACTGCCACCGTATTCTAACGCATGCCTTGAGCATGTCTTCCAGGGTCTAAACTGTCCTTTCACTTTATCCATCAATATATAAATGCTATGTCATACTTAAATTTACTCATTTCCGAAGTCTTGTCAGAATATGGATGTAAACGGCTACCTCTATCTACTATGATGGATATAGGTATTCCGTGATAGGTGATAATTTCCTTGGCATATTCCCTGTACATTTCCCATCTTATAATCTCCCTGCATTGAGAAGAAGTGAGCAGTCTTAGTTAACCCATCTAATATAACCCAAATGGTATCATGCCCAGACTTAGTTCATGGAAGTTTAGCAATGAAATCCTATTGTTATCATCTTTCGCATATCAAATCTGGGATATCGGGTTATCCTTAATATCATGAAAGCTTTTGATGTTCTATTTAACTCGTAAATAAGTCAGTTATTTGTATATACACTTACTGATGGAGCATACTTATATCTATGTAATTCTTATGTCACTTTATACCTTTGCCTTCTCTAATAGGTATTTATATCATGTTGTGCAATCTTAATATTCAATTTTATCCCTTAGAAACTTAAGAATGGCATCGATATGTCTATGTTTCCTCTCTTGGAATAAATGAGAATATAATCTATGAAGATGATTACTAAATGAATGGGGTATGGTTCACAAGCTTGGTTTATAAGGTTTATAAAGGTGTCTAGTGCATTAGTGAGGCCAAAAAGCATCACTGGAAACTTGTAATGACCATACCTTGTCCTAAGGGGAGTCTTCCTATCTTGCTTTCAATTGATGGTATCCAGACCTTAAGTCTATCTTCGACTTATAGAAGTAACTTGCACTTTGTGACTGATCAAACATATTATCCATCCTTGGTAGTGGGTATCAATTCTTTATTATGATCTTGTTTAGATCTCTATCATTAATCCACATTCTCACTTATCCATCTTTCTTTTAACAGAGAATAGGTGCTCCCCATGGCGACGTGCTAGGACGTATAAACCTTTTGTCCATTAATTCTTGTAATTGGTTTCTCAACTCTTTCATCTCAGTCGGGGCGAGGCGATATGGGGCTTTAGCGATAGGGTTGCTCCAGAATCAATTCAGTTCTAAATTCAATTTTCCTAGCAGACGGTAGTCTAGGAAGATCCCTAGAGAATACTCCAGGAAATTCGGGTACTACTTGTGTCCTAAGCAGTTAATGCGGTAAAATATCGGTTATCGGTCAGGGACCGATATTTAGGATATCGTTTATTGCGGTGAGATATCGGTGGGATATCGGTAATTACGGAATATATATATTATAATAATAGTAAGATCAATATATAAAACTTAATACATTTTGTAACAAACTAAAAAATCTTTAGGGTCAAATCTGACAAAAACCGTAATATTAAGGATTAAAATACTATTTAGATAAAAAAGAATTAAAGGAAATATATGGTATATGTTGATAAACCCTAAAAACAAAGCAACCGTCACTTTGTCTTCTCTTCTTCTCCATTGCAGGTTTCTTCCTCCCATTTCTAGCATAGGTTCATCTCCATCTTTTTTTCTTTTATAAACTTTCATAGTCATGTTCATCCCTTTTACATCTCTTCAGCCCTATTACATCTCTGTTGTAACCTAAATGGTATCAAAATGGGCAAAAAAAACACCAAACCGATATTCTCACCGATATAACCGATATTCTCACCGATACAACCGATATTTTGAAGGCAGTATCGGCCACCGATATCGGCCGAGATTATCGGAACCGAGATAGGGACCGATATTTGTGACCGAGATTGGCCCTTATGGCCGATAACCGAGATATCACCGATATATCACCGATATTGACTGCTTAGCTTGTATCTCTTCAAGTTTCTTTTCTTCCTTAGTTTCCAAGGCATACCCTAGATAAGCCAGATGGCTCTTCTAAAGACACTTATATGCTTTTAGACTAGTGACAAAACTCATGGGTTTACTATGTTCTTCCTTATGAATTTTCACAGTTTCCTCCTGAAGGTCCTTAATTTGAATCTGCTTCCTAACGCACAATATCTGAGCTTGGCACTTAGCTAAGTCATCCATCTCCATTACTACATCAAATTCTTCCAGTTTCATTGGCAGCAAGTCTATGGGTAACGAGGTATTACTAACTGGATACTACAATCTTTAATAACACTTTCAATTTCTTCTTCCATTCCATATGCTAGTTCTGCTATAAGGGTTTATCTAACTTACAAAGAATCTAATTAACCAAAACTCTAAATTGCTCGGATATAAAACTTCTATCTACACTAGTACCAACAGATAAAATTTTTGAAGGAATATACCCATTATCATGTCAGGGTTTCTACGACCTCTTTAGTTGGTACGGAAAAAGCTTTCCCTCTTGCTCTATTAAGTCATTCCTAGGGAAATTATTCTTAAAATGCCATGTCTCTCTTCCTACATTCAAAACACCTATAGGGTTTTCCACAGTCACGATGGGTGTGTCCACGGTTGTATAATTTCCACTTACTAACTCGTGACATGGGTTGAAATGTTCTTTTCTACATATCAGACACTAAGGTGGAGTCCACATTGCCTCTTAAAATGTCTATAAGTAGTTCTCCCGTTCTTCTAATGATTGTCCCAACTGTGAATGCATGAATAATAAATATAACTCTGTCCATTTCAAGGCAATTGCTTATATCCAAAATAGTTTCCACCTTACTATACATGGGATTTGATGGCACCTTTCTTCCTATCAACAATATGAGGGTTACAAGATGAAGGTCTTGTGATTACAATCGGAAGATTTTCGTTTTTTTAGGTTTCCAAGAAAATATATTACTTCAGTGTATATCCTACTTAAGGCAGGCCTAATATTAAAGGTTGAAGCCCTGATATTCCTACTGAATACCTAATTCACTAAAACCTTTGGCTCTGATACCAACTGTGACGCCCACACCCAGATAAGGATGCACCATACACAATTGATACCAACTTACAGGGGAAACGCTTATTTTATTAACATAAAACTTAGGGATACAAAAGATGGAACGTAAAATGTACAAACTTCATCCACTATTCTTAGCCGAAGAAATAACTTTTCCATCAAACCACACGAACTAGCATATCCTATTCCACTGGTCCACTAGCTTCATGATAAACAACATGCACAAGAACTAGCCATCACTACCTGTGACACATGCTTAAAATAACGTCAGACAATGCTGGTGAGTTCATGAATATACACCATTTACAAAACACATTCATTTATCATTCATGACTTGCACCCGTCCATGTCATTATAACCTTTACGCCACGCTGGAACCCACGCATGGGCCCCCGTGACGGTGTCACCCCTGTGACTTCCAACATCATACAGTCAATGCCCATTACACACAGGTGTTATACCGACAAATCCTGCCGTAGCAGCACGTATAAGGGACCACAGATATCGTGTGTATGTGTGATTAGATTATATACATGCGTACAACAGTCATGAGTGCATTATTATCAATTACCAGTTTGGACAAGCATGCTCACATTTGAAAACATTCATAGAACTCACCTGTTTCACGGTTGCTTAACACCTTGCTGTTCCAATTGGGTACTACCTCAGGATCCTGATACAATTACATCATCCTAGGTTAGATAATGGTTCACCTAACTAGTTATTATCATGGTTGGATATTGGTTAACGCTGCCTTGTTTAAGCATGGGTGATCAGTCCATGCCTAACTAAGGCTAGGCTACCCAAAATCCACCCTAATAATAATCCTAATACCTAAAAATAATAATACTAACTACTACTAAAAACACCAATAAAATAATTATTGACAAAGCATAAGCTTAAATCAGAGCATACTTCTAACTCTCTACGGCAAGCGGATGTTTACTCTTCCTTACTCGGGCACAAAAAAACGACTAATAACAACACCCAACGAGGTATCGTAGTTAGGAATTCTCTATACTAGAGCGTTCCCTTAAGATTTAATGTAACTATATCTAATGTACTGAAGGTTCCTATATATATATATAGTATAAGATGGACGGTGGATTTCTTGCTTGAGTCGATGTGGGACATGGGAGCAAGCACACACACAGGTTTATCCCTTTAGCTATTTCGATGTGGGATAACTCTTGAATGCCATCTATTTTTCATTCATGCTTCGATGGGAACACAGAAGGTCTCTTCTTTTCTAATTTTCGATATGGATTCATGAATTTATATTTCAAATGACCACATTATGGATGCAATTCAATTATATAGCAATTTCCATTTCCTTCATACGTATAAACATATTGTGTATTAAGAGCATGATTGGGATTGAATTTGAAAACAACTTATTGACTTATTAACTTTTTGAAAAAGCCAATAAGTCAATATGTCATTTTGAAAAGTGAGGATTTGGTGCTTTTTCAAATGACTTATTGACTTATTGGCTTTTCAAAAAGTTAATAAATCAATAAGTTGTTTCCAAACTCAATCCCATACACCCTTGAGTTTTATTTATATAACAAAATTATAATTAATTAAGCAGCTTCACTTATTTTCCTCGTATAACTTTTAACATCTTGCGCTTTACGGACTTTCAAATATATTCTTAAGACGAGCTAATTTTTATCTACGCGCCAACCTTAGTTTTATTAAAAACGGAGTAGGGTTCAAATATAATATATTATTATTATTACTAAACGGTCTCTTATAATACTAATGGCTCCACTAGATACTTATATCTCAAATAATCGTATTATTCACGACTAGATCATATAATACTCATGACATATATTTCATAAACATTTATACTTTATTTGATCACAAAATGGGGTGTTACACCATGGGTAACGGGTATACCCGTTATTTTGTTAAAAAAAAATACCCACTTGGATTTGTAGTCGAAAATACCCATAAAATTTTGACGTTTTATTCTTTTATGACTGTAATTAATGGGATTGTGGGAAGTTTGGAAACATTAAATATATAAGGAAATGATATTTTAGAAATACAAAGAGACAGACATATACTAAATATGTAAAAATATGTATATTATAAATAAATTATATCGGGTATTTTTGCGGGTAATCGGATATCCATATATCGGGTAATCGGGTCGGGTATCGCAATATACCATACCCGAACCTGAACCCGAAAAAAATAAAAATTTTAAACCC
Organism: Ambrosia trifida; assembly: GCA_028751855.1. Classification (NCBI taxonomy): domain Eukaryota; kingdom Viridiplantae; phylum Streptophyta; class Magnoliopsida; order Asterales; family Asteraceae; genus Ambrosia; species Ambrosia trifida. The sequence continues at coordinate 124,260,134 of CM054128.1, read as the reverse complement.
GAACCCGGATCCGTACCCATCAGCTATCGGGTATACCTGTCCCAAATATTTCGGGTTTCGGGTATACCCATGGGGTCGAATTTTTTTACCATCCCTGAGCTGACCCTCGTGCGCTAGACCTAGGTCCGTCCATAGAGGCACGTGATCTACCACCCTTATGTTAGTCATGGGACCGAATTTTTCTTTTTATTTTCTGGCTTTAAGTTTGTTAATGTAAACCACCATATATTTGGTTAATTTGAATGAAAATGACCTACTGAAAGAAAAGATCTTAAAACTATTGACTTTTGATTTGCTTAAATTCTTATTTAGAAAAAAAGAAAAGAAAAGATTCTTTGTTTATACTTCTTCTTGCATCTTTTTCATGAATAAGTTTTCAACTTAAAGAACCTAGATGATTTTGATATGCTGAATCTAATGATAGGTGTCCAAACGCCAAATAAGGCTTTATACTTTAGTTTGGGCCTGAATGTAGGTCTGGCCCATTAGGCCTAATCCGGCCCACATCTCACTCGCTTCTTAAAACAGGGCTCCACTAGTCCACTCCAACGAACAAAACACTCTATTCACCTACTCACTTTAGCGACATCACAATTAGGTGTACATGTCGATTTCTTTTTTGGCAAGAGCTGTTCGGGTTGTAAACCAAATCGGTTTGATGAATGTTCGTCAAAACCGGTTTGACTTGAAACTTGTTTGAGCCATAAACTGGTTATGGATGAAAATATTCGAACATGTTTCAACCATAAACTGGTTATGGCATGAAAATATTTAAACCCCTATACAAAGCAGTTTTAGGTGTCGTATCGCCTCAGGTATTATTTAGGTCTGAAGAGGTCATGAGTTTAAATCTTGATTCAGATAAAACAAAAAAAATATTTAAAAACTTTTGGAAAAAAAAATCTCTACCCGGGCAGACCCACTTAACCGAACCGATGAGGGGTTTGGATTCGGATTCGACCATCATGTGATGGGATCATTGAGTAAAACTCTATGCTTTAGAATTAGACATTTAAACAAATTCAATGTCTAGTATTATTGTATCAGTTTACATGGGTTGAGTTATTCTACAAAGGCTACAAAAAATGAGAAGGGTGAGAAGGATACAAAAAACACAATAGATCATGAAATATTACACAATGAGCCACAAAATATAACACAGTGCCAAAAAAATATAACACAATGCTGAAGAAAAAAGACACAATGAATTGAAATAAATGACACAATGATGAAAAAAAGAAAAAGACACAATGGTACATAAAAGACACAATGATATAACGCATATTCTAAAACTACAAGCTAAAATCCCAAAAAATGAAGACCTAAAAACTAACGGCGTAGGGTTCGATAAGACGATTCTAATGTCGTTTGAATGAGTTCAATCGGAGTCTGTTTGATACCCTTCCTACGACTTTCTATTTTTCTTTCACTGTGTATTTGATCATAACCCTACGTGTCTAAAACACATTTGTCTTTTCCTTTGACTGTACGTGATTAAAATATATTTATTAACGTAGTTATAGTTGATAATTTTGTGTTCTATAATTGTAGAGCAAGATTTCGAGTATGAACAAAAAGGATGCACCATTTATTAGTGTTTAACGGAGAACCGATAATTAGGTACATATTCTTGAGCAAGAGAGGAAAGATGGTAGTTGTATGAGATCATTCGTATGGGATGATTTTTGGGGTCACAGTTTTTCCGTCTACGTTTATAAAAATTGTGCAAAGAACTGAAGATTGAGGTTTTGATTTAGGAAAACAAAACAGAACGAAATAAACGAGATGAGAACCCACAACCTCTTGTTGAGAAGACAAAGGATAAACCATGCTGCCAATGAACCATCGTTTTATATTATTACGCAACAAACGAACGCGTATTATCATTGCTAGAAACACATTAGGTCACTCAATTTTCTGTATTGTACGTAACATATAAATAATAAGGGGTTCTCCTGGTCCCCATAAAGTAACTTAGCTCGTGCTTGTGACTTACGAGTTCATATCTAAACGTGGAATAAAAGTAGCTTGTGGGTATGTTTGGCAAAACTAGCTAGAGGCTGGTAGCTGGAAGCTGTAAGCTGGTAGCTGCAAGCTGTTAGCTGGAAGCTTTTTAAATATATTTTGGTGTTTGGCAGAGTAGCTGGAGCTTTTAATAAAATGTATAAAATGACCAAAATGGTCATAATTAAAAGATTGTAATGAAGGTTTTTATTTTATTTTTAAAATAGAATGGGTATTTATGTCATATATTAACTAAAAGCTTGTAGCTAGTAGAGCTTTTTCTTAAAAACTACTACTAGTAGCTTTTCACTATAGAGCTTTTTCTCTAACCTAAAAGCTTCCAGCCCCTTTAACCAAACAAGGTTTTTTATTAAGTAGGAGTTTTATCTTAAAAGCTTGAAGCTTGAAGCTCATAAAAGCTCTTAAAAGCTTTTTGCCAAACATACCCTGTATCTTGTACAAACATAAACAAAATTAAATAAAAAGGTAAATAACATTTCCCACACGTGCTATACTTCCCAACTTTGGCTTTAAGCTGCATTCACAACTATGAGAGAATACCATCTCTTGGGGAATTTCATTAAACAAGAACTAGTAGGAAACCCGCGCGATGCGGCGGGAGTGACACTTTTTATTTCGGTACTTATTTCAAATTCGTATTGTAGCATCATTGCGGTGGATATACGTCATAAGCGTTACACATGTCTAGTAACTAAAAAGATTTAACATTTAAATTGTAAAGTATTTTTACGAAACATTTGATAAAATAAAGTAACATACGAAAGGAAAAATAAGTATTAATAAACATAAAAGTTGAGAAAAATAACAGCTAGTGAACTACTTGAATCGTGAGATCAATTTAGTCATACACGTTCCAAGTCTGCATGATCTCATCTATATTGTCTGCCCACCATTCGTCATCAAGAACGATCACTGAATTTTTTTGTATATCTCCATGTTTGATAATAACATCTTTTGGTGAGGATGAGTTTCCTCCATTTTCTCCTATCTAAGGTGTCATCAAATATGTCTTCTTTGTCATTTTCATCAGAATTGTCTAAATCAATAACTTGACTCCATTTCCATTAAGAGAGCCTCTTGGATCTCTTCCTATTAATTTCATGCATCTGATCCTTAAAATAAAATTAAAAATATTTAATACACAAGTTAATAGAAGATGAAATAAATGTTGATATTACCTATCCACTAAATTCATGTTGAAGATCAGATTTGTAAGGACTAAACATTGCAGCATAGCAAATAATCTCAACACTGTTATCACCATTATCCTGCAATAAAACACATACAATATACCACAAAAAATAACAGCCATGTTAATATTAAAAAATTAAACATTAATAAATACAACCTTAGACGCTACTTTAGACGCCTGTATGGCTATTGGTTTGTTCATCTCCGTATGTTTTTCATCTAAATGAATATGCAAAACCAAAAGGTTAACACTTAAATGATTAAGATATGTATAAAAAGGTATAATTAGTAAAATGGGACAATGAAAACCATAAACTAAAAAATAACAAGCATTAGAAGCTTCAACTTTTGAATTCAATATCCATGCCTACGTATTTTAGCAAGTGAAATATGTGTGCATTAGTATGTATTTATAGAATAAACTTTAGTAGGTTAGCACATGGTTTAATTTTCAAATTCATGATTTTCCCACCCTTTTAAATTATGAAATTTTGTTAAACTTTAGTAGGTTAGCACATGGTTTAAATTTTGAAATTGATGATTTTCCCACCCCCTTTAAATTAGGAAATTTTGTTTATCTTTGATTAAAGTGAAAAAAATTTATTGTGTTTTCTGTGAATACCGAATTCAGTGCATTTATCTTTAAAAAAAAAAAACTTTGTTAAAAGGAACCCCTTCATATTATGGAGTTTTGTTGTTATTAACATAGATGTTCATATCACATAGATATATAATATGCATCATGTGTTTTATACCAAATTGATGCAGCTGAGGTTTTTAAAAGAAATTTACATACAATTAATATCTACAATGCATTTTTATATTTTTTTTTCTAAATTTAATTATTTTAAAGTTTTATATATTTAGCTAATTATGTATATTTAAAAGTTTAATGAGATTTCTTTTAGTTAATTATATTTATGTGTATACCTATTAATATATGCATGCATACCCATATATATATATGCACATATTGCTAATGTTGATTATTTAAATATGGTATTACAATTGAAGCTATCAGTAACAAACATGATAAAACATTCTTAGAGCCCAGTCTAATATTGCAGTTTTATTACCGTTTGACAAATTATTTATTTGTCAAAACAAGGATGAACCATAATGTTTAACAACATTATTATATTTTAAGAATCACCAAAGCTGATATGTAGATTTCGAGTGCTCTGTTTGGTTTTTTAAATCGTTGCATTTGATTTATGTGAATTTTTCATTATTGGGCGGAACAGTATTTAACACCAAATTCAATTTTACAATTTTGAGTTTTACTTGATCATGAAATGGTGTTATGATTCAACATCCATATTAACAATAAATCCATATTATATTTCATCTAGTTAGTATAGTATTTAAAACATAAAATGCAATAATCACTTGCACATAAGCATTCTTTCTTGTACATTTTAATCCACACATCGGTATTGACTATGACAAACATCGACACGTCGACAAAAATGAGCCGGTCGTCATTGTATATTCGAATGTTTTTAAAATATAATAGTTTTAAGTTATGATAGAATTAAATAAAAGAAATTATAATTTTGTAAGGGAGGGGAGGAAAATGTAATCACTAACTAAAAATTAGGGAATTAAAATGTAAATATGATAGGGTATTAAGGTGTAAATAATGTATGAATGACTATTTTGCCCTTATTTTAGGGTTGTTAATGAAAAGTTAGTTCTTAACTTTTGGGTATCTTAAAATACCCCTCCCTCATGCATTATAATATAGTATAGATATACATATATATTTACAATGGAAAGAGATAATTACGGAAATAAATATATGCATTTAATATGCACAATCAAGATCCGATAATCGTGGAGCACAATTATCGGCTAACACGCCATCGCAGTTTGAGCCGGAGAAGACCGAAGGCATAAACTGGATCGAAAACGTTGAAATAAATGCTTTGGTAAATCTTTCATGAAAATATCTGCATATTGGTAATCATTAGGGACGTGAAGAACCTTGACGAAACCAAGTCGGACCTTTTCTTAGACAAAATGGATATCCAGTTCTATATGTTTTGTGCACTGGTGCTGAACCGGATTATCTGGGAGATAAACAGCCGAGATGTTGTCACAATATATGATGGAGGCGTGGCGAACATGAATATGTAACTCGAGTAAGAGGTTGCGAACCCAGCTAAGTTCAGCAACTGTGTTTGCCACGGCACGGTATTCAGCTTCTGCACTTGACCTTGAAATTGTTGATTGGCGCTTAGAGGACCAAGAAATCAAGTTGGATCCCAAATACACACAGTATCCTAAAGTGGAGCGTCTAGAGTCAGGGCACCTGCCCTAATCAGCATCTGAGTAAGCAGTCAACTCTGTTGAGGATGAATGAGATAGAAGTAAACCATGATCTAAGATGCCCTTGATGTAGCGTAGGATCCATTTCAAAAACTAAAAATGTAGTTCTCGATGAGCATGCATGAAGAGACAGACCTGTTGAACGGCATAAGCAATGTCTGGTAATGGTGAGATACTGAAGAGCCTTGGCTAAACTCCTGTATAGAGAACCATCAGCAAAAGTAAAACCATTGTCTGCACTAAGTTTAGTGTCAGGCTCGATACAGGGTGCCGGCAGGTTTACAGTTGGACATATTTACATGATTCAGAATGTCCGCTACATAGGTAGATTGAGATAAAAATAACTCGTTAGCTTGTTTGGTCACATGAATACCCAAAAACTGATGCAAAGTCCTCAAGTCGGTCATCTTGAATTCAGCAGTAAGGGACTTTATTATTTTCTAGAGCAGATCATCACAGGAGGCAGTTAAGATAATATCGTTCGCATATAACAAAAGATAAGCCATTTGATTTCCGTCATGGTAAATAAAAAGTGATGTATCACACATGTTGCTCCTGAAGCCACACCTGATTAAATAACCTGCAAAATGTTGGTACCAAGCCCTAGGAGCTTGTTTAAGACCATATAAAGATTTATTAAGTTTGCAGACATATTTTGGGTTAGCTGTAGAGGTGAATCTGGGTGGTTGGAACATGTAAACAGTCTCCTTCAGGTGGCCGTGTAAAAACGCATTCTTAACATCAAGTTGGTGGGTCGACCAACCGCGCGATATCGCAAGACTAAGCACTGTGCGAATGGTGGTAGGTTTGACTACTGGGCTAAATGTTTAATCACAGTCAACCCCTACTGTTTGGATTTTTCCATTGACAACCAAACGAGCCTTAAGGCGTTCTAAAGAACCATTAGCGTGGAACTTGTGTTTGAAAAGCCACATGCATCGTATGACCGGAGCATCAAGTGGTGGAGGGAGAAGTTCCCACATGTTGTTGGCCAATAGAGCTTCATATTCGTCAGTCATGGCAATTTTCTAGTTTGGATTAGCGAGGGCGGTTAAATGGGATTTTGGGATAGGGGACATGGTGGGAGTGGTACCGGTATTTGGAGAGAATGGTAGTTTGGGCTTGAAGACTCCCGAACGGGAGTTTGCATAGGGTGGGAAGGTGTAGGTGTGGGTATGGGTCCAGGTTGGGACGGAGATGGATTGTATGGTATATTGTTGGGATCGGGTGAGGAAGAGGGGGCCGAGCCTGTGTGGGCCGAGGGTGGAAGGTTGTAGTGTGGGAGGGAGGAGGTGGTATTGTTTGGGATAAGTTGAGTTGGGTTAGGAAGTTCCTGGGCTAGTGGAAAAGTGGTGAAGGGATGGATTGCATGTTGGACCGTGGGAGTGGTAGGAGTATTGGTGGGCTGGGCCGGTTGGTTGTTTGGTTGGGTAGGCACCGGACTGAGCGAGGTAGTATGGGCCGTGGTGTTGGTGAAGTATTTGGGATCAAATATTAGTGGGTGATGGTCGAGGAAGTCATGTGTAGGTGGAGGTGTAGTTGGATTAGCCATGGGGAAAACTTCTTCGTCAAAGATTACGTGGCTGGAGAAAATGGTTTTACCCGAGGAAAGTTCAAGGCACCTATATCCCCGATAGTTGGCCGGGTAACCAAGAAAAAGACACGCAGTGGACCGGTGAGTGAGTTTGTTCAGACGGGTGGTGGAGGTGTTGGGGTAACAAATGCATCCAAAGACGCGCAGGTGGTCATATGAGGGTTCGCGACGGTAGAGGAGGGACAAAGGGGTGCGATTTTGGTGTAATTTGGTGGGAAGAATATTGTGAAGATAGGAGGCTATGTGAAGGGCCTCGACCCAAAAATTGGAGGGAAGTGAGGCATGAGTGACGGGGGTAAACATGATTTCGTTTAGGCGACGGATCATACGCTCTGCCTTCCTATTTTGTTGAGATGTGTGAGGACACGAAAAACGAAGTTGGATGCAATTTTGAGAGGTGAAGTTGTGGAGGTTCGTGTTGTCAAATTCTCCACCCATGTCGCATTGGACGGCTTGGATGGGTAGGCGAAATTGGGTGGTGACAAACTGATGAAAATGAGTTATTTTTTAGTAGGTTTCAGATTTAAAATGAAGGGGGTAAACCCAAGTGTATTTGAAGTCATCTATGATTACCAAATAATATTTATATCCCGCATGACTTAATAATGGTGATGTCCATAAATCACAATGCAATAAAGAAAAAGGACATAAAGTAACATTACTATAATCGGAAAAAGGTAGTCTTTTGTGTTTCGATAACTGACAAGCTTGACAAAGAGACAAACTCTTTTGTTTATTACAAGAAATAAAATTATTCAAATGAAGAAAATCCATAATTGGTTGACCCGGGTGGCCGAGTCGATGGTGCTAGAATGGAGATTGTTGGGCAGAAGCAAAACAAGCAGTGGCGGAAGCATTGGGTGTGAGCGGGTACAAGTCACTCGAACTGTTGTGACGACTCGGGATCGTGCCATCCTTGAAATACTTCACAGAAAAACCATAAGGGTCAAATTCAATTGAGGTGTAATTATCAATGTTGAATTGGCGAACATAAATAAGGTTTTTGACAATATTGGGATTAAAAAGGATGTTTTTAAGGTATAAGGGTTTTGAGGCAAAGTTAAGGGTTGAGTGTCCCGAGCCCAAAGCAGGAACTTTATTGCCATTACCGACGATTATTGACACTATTGGTGCAAACGTAGAAAAAATGTCAATATTATTTCTATCTAAAGAGATATGAGAAGATGCACCGGTGTCGAAATTCCACTGATCATCAATTTCACCTGAATCCACAGAGAGGGCATGAACAGCTTCAGCAAGCTGAGTTGGTTCAAGATGGTCTACCTCTGCAAGATGATCCTGAGCCGACCGACGATTTCCACAATTATTAGAGGACTGGAAGGGTGCTTGTGGTTGCCAAGAGTGGGACCAGTTTTGAATGGGAAACGAGCAAGGTGGAGGTGTCCAGTATGGAGGTGCCGAAAGGGGAGGGTAGTAGGGTTGTTGGGATAAGGTGGGGTATTCTGGTTTCGGTGGGGATTGTTGGAGGGGCCACGGTTGTAGTGAGGGGACCGGTTATTTTGGCTTCTATTATTGGGCTGGTTATTATTGTGGTTGCGGTAGGGGTTTTGGGCCGAGGTGGGGTGTGGGGTGTGGGCTTGGGTTGGGCTATTGGTTGTTGGTATTGGAGTTTGTGGTTTGATGGTTGGTGGAGGTATTGGAGCTGGCCGATTGGGCGGCAGGTAGTATGGCAGCTGGTATAGCAGCCGCGATGGCGGGTGTTTTGGTGACGACATCCGTAGTTTTGAGGCGGCCCGCCTCGGATAGGAGTTGTTCTATGGCATCTTCCCAGGTGGGCAAGGAGTTGTTTAGGATTGAGGCAATGGTGTCGTATTCCTTTGGAAGACCCTTCACGAGATGAACCACTCGTTGGTTATTCATAGGAAAGTCTAAGGCATATAGTTGGTCGGTCAAGTCACGTATCTTTAGACAATACGCCTCAAGGGAGGACATAGAGGCTAAGGTTGGCAAGTTCATGTTGAAGAGCTTGAGATCGGGGTCCTTTGTTGTTTCCAAACAGGCGTTTGACCCGAAGCTAAGCCTCTAAGGCAGTGGATTCATCGGCCATGAAGCGAACAAGGAGGTCGTCCAAGAGCGTACCATAGATCCATTGTAAAACAATGGAGTCTATGTTCCCCCACGAAGCAAAATCCGCAGATTCCTTATCGGGTGGCGGCGAGCCGTCAATGTGACAAAGCACATTGTAACCTTTTGCATGGAGAGTAAAAAGCTTTACCCGTAAGGAATACGAAACTTTGGTACCATCAAGGATACGTACCTTGTTTTGAATGTTCGAAACCGTGTAAATCCGGGTGAAGAGATTTGTAGGTGATATGGGTTCAGTGATGAACAATCTTAGTCAACTGATTAGAAACAAGTATCTAGATTCCAACTCGAGATAGTAAATATGACTAACAAATCCACTCATCTGATATGGGTTCAGTGATGAACAATCTCAGTCAAAAGTTCAAAGCATAACACCAAATCTATAAATTTTAGTACTGCAAAATCACAAATCCGTGTTCTTTGTCTTCTTTCTTGCAAGAAATCGCTCTTTTGCAGCAGCCAAAGCATCTTGGTTTCGTTTATGATGATCTGTTGGTGGTTTAGCTTCGGTTTCAGTTTCTTGATTCTTCGAGACTTCTTGTTTATGAGAATCAGGAACAACAGGTTTTGCTTCATTCGTTTCAGGTGTTTTCTTGGATGTTTCGCCAATATTTTCTTCTGATTCAATGATTTCAGATTTTTTCTTAGACGTTGTTTCACCAGTGTTTTCTTCTGTTGAGACTTTTGATGGTTGACTTTCACTCTTTGACTCCTCAGGATGCTTGTGGGGCTTTGTCGACTCGCCATCTCTTGCTCCAAACGCCACATTTTTTGACAGATTGAAGTAGAACTCGGTCATATCACCGCCTTTCTTAGTAGTAATCTGTGGAACAAGAACATGAATTTGGACATGAACTTGTATCAGGAAAATACTCGTTTACATTCTATATGAAACATAAACATTATGAAAAAAATCTAACAATCCCTATCTTAATCAAACTTAGGGATGCTCAAAAAGCTCGAAGCTCGCTCCAAAAAAGCTCGTTTAAATTAAACCAAACTTCAATATATATGTAATAATAGTAACCTATAAAAATATTGAAAGAAAATACGTATGATATTTTGAATCACCCTCTCGATCTTTAAAAAATATAAAAGACAAATATTACATATACATATGTTAAAAGATAAATTTTTTGTCATTTAAATTATCAAAGGTGTATTTTAAAAAAAAAAATTATAAAAAATTAATGAGTCGGCTCACGAGCCAGGAGCTAACACGGGTTGCTTGGGTACAAGTCATAATATGTTTCTTTGACCCGCCTGACTTATTTGCAGGATAGTAGAACAAAAAGAAAAGTACAACTTACATCATCTTTTTCCTCACGAAGTTGACGCAATCGTTCTTCCTCCAACCATTTTGCCTGCTCTGCAAGTTTCCTTTTGTAGGCACCCGTAACGAATTTGTCCTTATCTGCAAAGAGATGGTCTTCTTTGCTCCTCTCTTTTGCAAGCTTTCTCTCATAAATTATCTCATGTTCTCGCTCACGCACTTTTGCTTTGTCTATCAATGCTTGAATATACCTGGGCTATAACATGAGATACAACCAATCATTATTAAAAGATAGATATAATACTCAATATGATTGTAAAAGAATACGAATAAATATGTAAAAAATATATTCGATACCTTTCTTTCTTGCCGGTCCTGTGCAACAGGGCGGACTGCTTTTTGCTTCATGTCATCATATACACCATCATAATCAAACACTGATGGATCCTCCTCTAACGCTTTCTTATGTTGTTCCTCTACCTAAAACCAGACATAAAGAAAGCCCAAATTTAGAATTAAAAAAAAAAAAAAAAAAAGACTAAACACCCAAACAGTGTTGCAAAAATCGGCCTAGGCGGCGCCTAGGCACTAGGCAGGAGTAAAAATCAGAAATAAGCTCTAGTCGCTGATCTCGGCGTTTTGGCCATTAGGCGGCCATTGGCCATTAGTCGGGCCTAGGCGGTGCGAGGCGGTGGATTTTTTTTATTTATTATTATTATTTTTTAAATTTCTAAGTATTTCTTAGTATTATGTGTATATATATAAGTACTTCTAAGTATTATGTGTATATATCTTAACATAATTTAAAAAAACACCTAAATTTGTGTGTAGATATATAAAATACGTATAAAATACCAAAATGCCTAATTCCGCCTAATTTTCGCCTAGTCCCGACTAGTCCCTAGGCTGGACCTCACCGCCCGCCTAGCTCCTAGCGCCTTTTGCAACCTTGCACCCAAAAAACATATGTTTCAGTGACTTACATCCTTAAGAGCCTTGTTCTTACTGGCTTGCCGAGAGATTTCTCTTTCAATATCATCATCATCGTCATAACCAAAACCAAGTGCAGAAGGGCGAGGAGGTTTGGTAGGTTGTTTTTTTTGTTGGGATGACGGAGCTCTTAGGTTTAACCCGTATTTCATTTTAACTTGTAGTCCTGCGATGAAAAAACAAATTACATGTAAATAAACTTACACCATGAATTATATGCACAAAATGTAAACGTAGTACACACACCGTCCTACATTAACTTCCATATTTCTAGAACTATTTACGAATCTTGATTTCTTTGGCTCATGAGTTATAAAGGGAAATCATAGTTATACCTATACCACTAAACCTGTTAATTAGTTGCAAAATTACTTATTAAATCACCATCCTCTTCTAAAGAATTGACTGAAACAGATGATCAAAACGCTAAATCAGAACATGATTTTGGGGTTAAACTGTTAAAGTTCAAGTTTAGTAAAACATGGTTTGCAGAACTGGAGGTGCACAAATCAGTTTCAAACGCTAAACCTGTTCGGGTCATACTTGTTTAGCAACAAAGTAGAGAAACATAAAAATACATGTTATAAATCCAAACCTGAGAGTGGAGATTAGAAAAAAATAGAAATAAAAATGGCACTATTTATTGCTATATACTATTACTATATAGCAGCAACATATGATCTATAAACTATGTAGCGCACCACAGCGAGCGCCATAGCCGCTATTGACAACTATGGTTCAGGTTTGTCAACAAAAAGTCAAATCCGTTTTGGGTTATGTCAACCGATTTTGACTGGCTGTTTGACTAGTTTCGGCTGGTTAAAACTTAAAACCGGTTCGGTTCTGGTTCAAACCAGTTTCAAAAGGGGTCGGTCCAAACCGGTTTCGGTCCCAAATCATTTATGGGTCGGTTTATGAACCGGTTTAGATCTGCATCTTTACACAGAACAATAGGATGGACATTCACAATTTCACCTAGGCTTATGATATTAGCAGAATCCAGTAATATTATCATATGAAAACAAATGCTTAAACCGATTAATCCGAACCACTACCGGTCAAACACTGAAACATGTACTTCTTTCCTTCTATTGTCAACAAGAATAAATGTTACAAATTAAGCTGATAATAATAATAATAATAATAATAATAATAATAATAATAATAATAATAATAATAATAAAAGTAAAGACCAATAGAATGATAGATTAGCACCAAATCAATGATGAACTACAAACAAGTAAACATAAATTTCATATATATATATATATATATATATATATATATATATATATATATATCCTAACGTGAATAAGCCAAAAGAAAGTAATGAATCAAGACTAGTATTTATCTGACCTAATTAAAAAGAAGAAAAAAGCATCAAGATAGATTTATAACGGGAGAAACGAATAACTAAAAAAAATCAAGATTGGGGTTTCAATTCATGAACAAACTCATAAGCGTAAAGGGGTTAGAAGATATTAATGAAAAAAAGAGTACCTTTGTTATGCAACGGTTGACACAACGATAAAGTAGAAAAGCCGACGAACGCCGGTGGAAGACGGTGGCGTTATAACGTACAAACTCAGGTTAAGGGTATGTGTAGTGGTGGATAGTTATGTGGGGTTATAGGATTAAAATATTAAAAAGTAATAGAAAAGGGGTTATGTTGGGGTTATGGAAAAAGAGGTGTAGTGGGAAGGAGGGTTATGTAGGGGTTATAAATGATTGGGTAATCATTGCTTTTTATTGTTTTTTATTTAAATAAAAGAATATTAAATAGTTTAAATTATTTTTTCATTAAATATATAAAACTTAGAAATACTAAAAAAAACTACAAATACTAAAAAACAACAAATACTTAAAAAAAGTTACAAATACTTAAAAAAACTAGTCGTCGTCGTCTCCTTCTTGGTTTTCTCCTTCTTCTTCTTCTCCTTGTTCTTCATAAAATTCATCATCATCATCATCATCTTCTTCTTCTTCTTCCTGGCTCTGATGAATCGGGCGAATCGACCATGCTTCCTCCACCAAATCCGCCTTCAACGCGTTATGTAACTCCTTGGAACGCAACATGGCACTGTTTTGGAATCTCTCCTGCTGTGTTGCTTGCGTCCCTGGAACATCTTCTCCTGCTACATAATTTGGGCATATTGCCTTTCCTTCGTCTTCAAGTATCATATTATGCATTATGATACAAGCATACATCACCATTCTAATCCTTTCTTTTTCCCACATACGACAAGGATTTCTTACAAAATGCCATCGTGCTTGAAGACAGGCAAAACACCTCTCAACGTCCTTTCTTGCAGACTCATGAACTCTTTTAAAATATTGCCTTTTTTCATCTTGAGTCTGACTAAACGTTTTGACAAGCATTGAATACTCCGGATATATACCATCCGCCAAGTAGTATCCATGCTCGTAGTAATTATTATTTGCATAAAACCCACATTTCGGTATTGTTCCGCCAATGTAAGACTCTAGCAATGGCGAATGCTGGAAAGTATTTATGTCATTCATACACCCGGCTAGACCAAAGAAGGCTGACCAAATCCACATGTCTTGTGAGGCAACTGCTTGTAAAACCAACGTTGGTCCCTTTTGGTCACCGCGTGTATGTTGACCTCGCCATGCGGTTGGACAAGCATACCATCGCCACTGACGACAATCTATACTACCAATCATACCGGGTAATCCATGTTTTTGAACATGCGCTTCATATAGTTGTTGAAGGTCGCTCCATGTCGGGTTTCTCAAGTATCTTTTTCCATATAATTGGCATATACCTAAAAAAATCAAATGTAAATATAAAAAATATGTACGTACTATATGTATATATAAAAAATCAAATGTATATTTGTAAATACCGTAGCAGAAATACACCAAAGTATCGCGTGTGGTTTTCTCCGCCATCTTCAAGTACTCATCATTGATATCGTACGTGTTCCCGTAGGCGAGCACACGTATTGCGGAAGTCACCTTTTGAATTGCGGTGAATCCTAAACACCCTCTAGCGTCGGGTTTTTGCTTAAAGTAGTCATAGTTGTTCTCTAAATCTCCGGTGATGCGCAAAAATAAGTTTTTACGCATCCGAAATCTTCGTCTAAACAAATCAGGGGGGTAAACCGGATCGGCATTGAAGTAGTCATTCATCAAACGCTCATTGGCGGCTACACGGTCTCGCTCTATATATTGCCTAGACAATATCGGCCGTGGGACGGAAGTACCTATAGCTTCAACCGCGCTACACGCTAGTTGAACCGCACTCGTAACGGCCGCCTCCTCTTCCGCGTCGTCTTCTTTAAAAAACCGATTATATAGATCCATAAACGAATCATCGGAGTTAGGAGGGGACGACATTTTAATGATTTTTTGTGTGTTGAATTTTTTTGAGAGTAAAAGTATGTGTGTATTGTATGTGTGTATTGTAGAAATATAGAATGGATATATATATATATATATAGACTAGAATAAATTTTTTTTTTTAATTATTTTTTGAACGGCTATATGACCGTTGCAACGGTCAAGTTAATAAATGCTACCCAAAACGCTCGTTACCTTCAAAACATTTATACCCCATAACGCCACCATAGCGCCTGGGGGGGCGGTGTTCCCGGCGCTATGGTGGCCTAAAACGCCGGATAACATTGCTACTACGGGTACTCTAATACCTATATATGAAACTTTTTATTATTATTTTTTTACAAGAATATGATTATAACATTCAACAAAAAATAGATAACAAGGAAAAACTTTTGCTTAATATTTCGTGAAAGACCCCCTATTTAACTTTGGGTGGTTATATTTAAACCCCCCACCTTCTATTTTCACCCCCTCAAAGCGCCTCGCTTAGGCCTAAGCGAGGCGCTTTGAACTCAATTCGAAGAGGTCAGTACGAGGGGCAGAAAAAGCTGATTTTTAAATTCGAAGCGCCTCGCTTAGGCCTAAGCGATGCGCTTCGAGGGGGTAATTTATTTTGGTAGTTGTTTTGATGTTTTGAGTTGGTTTTTTTTTTAATTTAATAATTATAAAAAGTTAAAAAATTTTAAAAAAATAATAACAATGTAAAGGTAGATCGTGGAAATCAATTACAATTATTTGGAATGTTTCTGATCATTACAGTAACGAAATCATTCTCACATGAATATCCTTTGATTGCCAGTGAGATTGATAACTGGACAGGTTAGCCAGGTGTTTGTCAAAAAGGTAGAGCACACCACTAGAGAAAAAAGTTGTGTGTATGAATAGTGACCCTCTGGCAAACCCGCGTAAAGGACTAAAGCCACATATCTTGCCATTAATACCAACGATGATTGCCAGAGGGTCACTATTCATATATAAAGAACATTAATCGGTTTTATTTAGCGTAAAAAGTTCATTGTACATATACCTCCTTATCTAAAACAAATCACATCATTGTACATATACCTGATTAGACCACGTGCAATGATTCATCAAACTCATCGTTAGCGCCGATCCGATTGTTAAAAGTATCAAGACTATGAAATTAGTAAAACAACTGAATTTTACTTGCTTGCATGAAAAGTTCATTGTACATATACCTCCTTATCTAAAACAAATCACATCATTGTAGAGGTTACTAGGTTACTCATTACCGTTGGACGTTGAAGGTAAACATGGACAGTGAGAAGTGAGATTGATAACTTCTCTATGGAAGTTGCTAAAATAGTTAAACAAAAGCTGAAATTGAACAGTTATTTGGAATGTTCCTGATCATTACAGTAATACTTGGATCCGGTTCGAGTCTAAAGCTTCGTGTGTCATCTTGGTCGAACTCATGTTGCAACATTCGTCTTGTGTGGCAACATACTTGAAATCAATGGGAAGATAAACAATCCTCATCCACAATGTTCTTACCTATAGATACCAACCATCCGGTTGTTTTCAGATTGTCTTCATCGTTGACCGCTATCTCTCGGATAACAACTGGTATCCACTTTCAGAATCTGAAGAGAAGCTATCATCTCAGAGAGATATCTGTCAACGATGGAAGGGAACCTGAAACAATAGAAAGTAATTACAAGAAGATGATCAAAGATGCTACAACATAACTTGCACCGGCTTGAGATATGAGTTTAATTATCTTGAATCTCTCTGATCCATGGTATCCACTTTCAGAATCTAAAGAGAAGCTATCATCTCAGAGAGATATCTGTCAACGATGGAAGGGAACCGGAAACAATAGAAAGTAATTACAAGAAGATGATCAAAGATGCTACAACATAACTTGCACCGGCTTGAGATATGAGTTTAATTAGCTTGAATCTCTCTGATCCATGGTATCCACTTTCAGGCTGTCTTCATCGTTGACCGCTATCTCTCGGATAACAACTGAAAAGTTGTTTCATTAATCTATAAATAAATCCTTACAAAATATTTTTAAATTAAATCTTTGAGCATACCACACCCATGGCTGATCCACCAAATCATTTCTTCAAGTTTATTTCACCAAACTCCAAGTTTAACCTCGTAAGTTTTTCTATGCATCGCATACTTAGAGGGTCACTATTCATACATAAAGAGTATAATCGTGATGTGATGGATTTTTATATTTGCAACCTAGTTCCTTTTTATCTGGTTGCAAAGGAACTTCAGGTCAGCCAGACCTTTGTCAAAAGCAAGTGTAAAGATCAAGATCAAGAAGAACAGTACGGTCAACGATGAAGGTGTGTTGTATGTATAAAATAGTGAATAATTGTAGTGTGTTCGGTGCAGTCGACGAACATCATTCAAAATTTCAACTTCCCGTTCAGTGCTTAAGTCCACCTTGAAGACTGGATACCATGGATCAAAGAGATTCAAGTTAATCAAACTCATATCTCAAGTTGGTCTAACAACTGAATTTGACTTGCTTGCATAGGAATCTTGTACGAAATCATTCTGCATGTGTCATTTCATAACTTGCACCGGCTTGAGATATGAGTTTGATTAGCTTAAATCTCTCTGATCCATGGTATCCACTTTCAAAAGTTCCATGACATTACATTCTCTAGAAGTTGCTAAAATAGTTAAACAAAAGCTGAAATTATACAGTTATTTGGAATGTTCCTGATCATTACAGTGAGATTGATAACTTCTCTATGGAAGCAACAAATTCAAAACAGAGGTAGGTTTGCCAGAGGGTCACTATTCATACATAAAAGAGTATAATCAAACAAGGGTTGTTATCGGAGAGATATCGGTCAACGATGAAGGCAAACCGTAGCGAGTGTGAAGATCAAGATCAAGAAGAACAGTACGGTCAACGATGAAGGTGTGTTGTATGTATAAAATTGTGAATAATTGTGAGAGTCGATATGAGAGCAATAATCCATCGAGAACTAGAGAAACAGAGAATAAGAGAAGAGATAATAACATATGAGCTACAACGACGTCGTATTTTGGAAGCTGAAGTTCGGAGAGAACTAAATATTCAACATGAGATGACTTGCTTGCATAGGAATCTTGTACGAAATCATTCTCACATGAATATCCTTTGATGAATGTATTAGGGGTTGGAAACTCTGAAGACCAGATATCTGTCAACGATGAAGGCAACATACTTGAAATCAATGGGAAGATAAACAATCCTCATCCACAATGTTCTTACCTATAGCTACCAACCATCCGGTTGTTGATTTTCTTCTCTATACAGAGTGACGATAGGCGTTTTCGATTTCCAAATGAATCAACGACTTAAACTTGACATCATCAACCACGTATAGTCAAAGATTTATTCTCCATATCCATACCTTGTTTCAAGTATCTTGTAAAATTCATTTCGTCTTCAAGACTCCTATGAGTCAACAAAGGTTGACTTTTTTGAGCATTAACAATGTCTATATTACATTATTATTATTATTATTATTATTATTATTATTATTATTATTATTATTATTATAATTTTTTATTATATTTGTAATTTAGTCCCTTTGTTTTATTATTATAATAATTTATTATTATCAAGAATCGGAAATTAGTAAAACGATTTATGAAAGTATCAATAATCGGAAATTAGTAAAACGATTTAATAAATCATTGCTCAGACGTTAGGGTTTGATAAACACAAAACTTATTATTTATAAAGCAACAAAAACACAAATCGTACCGTGAAATAAAGAGAGGCCCATTAGGAGTGCCGTGGAGGAAGATCGTCGGTTTGCTGTAGTCGATGATGGCACGGAGGTTAGCGGTAACTTTAAATTTTGAATGATCGTCGGTTTGCTCTCTATATACCAATGAGTTTGATTAGCTTGAAATCAATCTCTCTGATCCATGGTATCCACTATCAGGTTGTCTTCATCGTTGACCGCTATCTCTCGGATAACAACTGAAAAGTTGTCTTCAATGATTCTAAAAAACTTGAAAGTAATTACACCGGCTTGAGATATGAGTTTGATTATTATCGTATTTGCAACTTAGTTCCTTTCTCTCGAAAAACAATCCGATTGTTAAAAGTATCAAGACTATGAAATTAGTAAAACAACTGAATTTTACCTGCTTTGCATGAAAAGTTATTTTTAAATGTTTGTTAATATATTTTAAATGTTTGATCAGCAATATTTGAAAATTATCATTTCTTGACATGCTTGGTAACACCTTGATCTGTAATATCTGAAAATTACCATTTCTCAAAAAGTAATTAAAAACACTTAAAAATGAATTAAAAACAATTGTTGCGAGTTAGGTTTAGTCGGAGGACCACGTACAATGATTCATCAAAGTTGTACAAAGCTGGATGTTTAACGAAGCGAAACGGAGAGATATAAATTTCTTGTCTTGGAAACAACTTAAAAGAACCAAAAATGAATTAAAATTATTTTTTGGTGATTAACAGATAATTTTAAATAATTAAAAGAAATTCAATTTTTTTTTAAAAAAAGGCCAAAGCACCTCGCTTTGGTCAAAGCGAGGCGCTTTAGTGCCTCGCTTTGGTCAAAGCGAGGCGCTTTAGTGGTTTAATTAGACCACAGGCGCCTCGCTTTGACCAAAGCGAGGCGCTTTGGCCTTTTTTAAAAAAAAATTGAATTTCTTTTAATTCTTTAAAATTATCTGTTAATCACCAAAAAATAATTTTAATTCATTTTTGGTTCTTTTAAGTTGTTTCCAAGCCAAGAAAATTATATCTCTCCGTTTCGCTTCGTTAACTGCTCGTTTTGGTTTTCCAGTAAAAACATCCAGCTTTGTACAACTTTGATGAATCATTGTACGTGGTCCTCCGACTAAACCTAACTCGCAACAATTGTTTTTAATTCATTTTTAAGTGTTTTTAATTACTTTTCGAGTTGTGTGTATGAATAGTGACCCTTTGGCAAACCTGCGTAAAGGACTAAAGCCACATATCTTGCCATTAATACCAACGATGATTGCCAGAGGGTCACTATTCATATATAAAGAACATTAATCGGTTTTATTTAGCGTAAAAAGTTCATTGTACATATACCTCCTTATCTAAAACAAATCACATCATTGTACATATACCTGATTAGACCACGTACAATGATTCATCAAACTCATCGTTAGCGTCGATCCGATTGTTAAAACAAATCACATCATTGTAGAGGTTACTAGGTTACTCATTACCGTTGGACGTTGAAGGTAAACATGGACAGTGAGAAGTGAGATTGATAACTTCTCTATGGAAGTTGCTAAAATAGTTAAACAAAAGCTGAAATTGAACAGTTATTTGGAATGTTCCTGATCATTACAGTAATACATGGATCCGGTTCGAGTCTAAAGCTTCGTGTGTCATCTTGGTCGAACTCATGTTGCAACATTCGTCTTGTGTGGCAACATACTTGAAATCAATGGGAAGATAAACAATCCTCATCCACAATGTTCTTACCTATAGATATATACCAACCATCCGGTTGTTTTCAGGTTGTCTTCATCGTTGACCGCTATCTCTCGGATAACAACTGAAAAGGTTGTCTTCAATGATTATAAAGAAACTTGAAAGTAATTACAAGAAGATGATCAAAGATGCTACAACATAACTTGCACCGGCTTGAGATATGAGTTTAATTAGCTTGAATCTCTCTGATCCATGGTATCCACGTTTAGAATCTGAAGAGAAGCTATCATCTCAGAGAGATATCTGTCAACGATGGAAGGGAACCGGAAACAATAGAAAGTAATTACAAGAAGATGATCAAAGATGCTACACAATAACTTGCATCGGCTTGAGATATGAGTTTAATTAGCTTGAATCTCTCTGATCCATGGTATCCACTTTCAGGCTGTCTTCATCGTTGACCGCTATCTCTCGGATAACAACTGAAAAGTTGTCTCATTAATTCCAATTCCAATTCCACCGGTGCAATCAGAATCTGAAGAGAAGCTATCTCTCGGATAACAACTGAGACAGGTTAGCCAGGCGTTTGTCAAACGAACAATTAAAATAAACTTTTCATGGAAGCAAGTAAAATTCAGTTGTTGGACAGTGAGATTGATAACTGGACAGGTTAGCCAGGCGTTTGTCAAACGAACAATAAAAATAAACTTTTCATGCAAGCAAGTAAAATTCAGTTGTTGGACAGTGAGATTGAAAGGTGGCAGGAAAAAGCATAAAAAAACTAACTCAAAAGTCCAAAAAAAAAAAAAAAAAAAAAAAAAAATTTATCCGAAGCGTCTCGCTTAGGCCTAAGCGAGGCGCTTCGAGTCAAAAATTTCAGCTTTTCTGACCTCGTACTGACCTCCTCGAAATGGGGGCAAAGCGCCTCGCTTAGGCCTAAGCGAGACGCTTTGAGGGGGGTTAAAATAGAAGGTGGGGGGTTGAAATAGACCGGGACTTAACTTTTGTTTAACAAAAAATAGATAAAGTAGGGTTGGGTTGAATGAATACTTGTAATTGGTATGCATAAGTAAAGTGCATAACAAAAACTTTAAACAAGTTTGTGTCTAGTGGATTCAGTAGGGATGTGTCTGTCTTGAGTAACCTTAACTTCACTTCACTCATGTAGCATCTTTAATTTTTCCGAAAGCCAGACCAAACAACTTATATTCCACCTCAAAAAATAAAAGTCAACCCCTCATCAGCAAGGGGAATATAATAGGCTAATACCACCATTAAAATGATCATTACGTCTATTACACATGAAATGAGATTCCTATGCTTTGTATTTTGTTGGCACTAATATGCGCTGTGAAGTTTGTTGACCTATTGAATCTTCAATTCGCCTAACCTAACCTAACCTAACCTAACCTGTCTAGATATTTAGGTAGTGTTTGTGCTAGGTGTGTTACAAGATAGAACAAATTAATTATTATAAGTTTTTGTTCTACTACGTATTTATTTACCCTAAACAATAACTAGAAGAACTGGCATTGAACAAGCAACAGCATGGATAGAAAGCAAAACATTGTTATTAAAAGCTTAAATAACAAACCTTAGGTGTGAAATTTTAAGCAATCCTTGGCCAGGGGAGAAGCTAGACTCGTATATGAAGGAGGCCGGGGTTGCAGGTGCGGATCTGGCCGGCTGTAGATCATCTACGTATATGAAGCAAGTTGAATGAAAAATATTAGGCTATTTATTACCTACCCTATGAAAGTTGGGGGAGAAGACACAACCTATTAGCGGCAGGCAGGCAGGCGCAACTTCTTATTTTGCCTTCACTCTATATTTTTTTTGGGAAATGGAATTTAATAATCCCAATTTTGAGGGTTGGAAGGGAGCAGACCCAACTTGAAAGTTGTACTATAGCAGTCCCAACTTATCAACATTTTTATTTTGTTGGTCACAAACTAACCTCAGTTAGTTTTCTCTGTTAAGTGCCATGTGGCATCACACGTGGCAGTCCTACGTGGCATAAAGTGTTATATCTGTAAAAAAAAAAAAGGTGGGCCCGGATTGCACATGTGTAAAATAAACTTAATTTAATGTTTTAAAAAAAAGTGAGACCAACAATCAAATAATAATAATAACACCCACCACCACCTTCCTTCTTCCTCCATCATCTTCATCATGTTCACCACCACCGTCATCTTCACCACCACCACCACCACCATCACCACCACCACCACCATCACCACCACCACCACCCCAACCACCTGCCACCACTGTCATCTTCACAACCACCTTCAAATCAAACCCAATCACAAATCTAGTCATACCCACATGTTGCCAGCTTCAAATCGATCCATTATGTGCAAAAAAAACCCCATCAAAAACATCCAAATCAAGCTTCAATTCGTTGGTTTTATGCTCGGTGGCCGAACACCCTTTTTAATCGATTACACCTCGAAAACGAACAGGTTAGTGTGATTATTTAGTATGGTTTTACTCGGAATTCATTTTTCTATAATAGCCCTAACATTAATTTAATTAACAGGTTCGAATCGTTTGTCAATTGATCGAGTATAGAATTAGGGTTCTTCGTAGCAGGTGGTTAGTGGTGGTGGTGGTGGTGGTTGGTGGGGTGGTGTGGGGCCCACGTTTTTAAAGATTTTTTAAAATAATTAATAGATTTTTTTAATTGAAAAAACAAGTGGGGCCCACATTTTTTACCAGCTGGACATATTGTGCCACGTAGGACTGCCACGTGGCACTTAACAGAAAAAGTTAACTGAGGTTAGTTTGGGACCATTAGAATAAAAACATTGACAAGTTGGGACCGTTATATTACAACTTTCAAGTTGGGACTGCTCCCTTCCAACCTCCCCCCAAAGTTGAGATTATTAAATTCCATTTCCCCTATTTTTTTTGAAAGGCAAATTTTATTAACCACACAAAAAAAATCTCCAAGATGGAGACTCCTAAAACCAGATAATTACATATAACACTTTATATAACTTACAAAATTTCTTAACGTAGTAAAAACATTCTTGGCCATTAGATTTAGGCAATGGCAAGATGATAATTAACAGCCCTAATCATATTTGGGTTAATCTAACCAGGGGTAAATTAGGAAAAAAGTGTTTAAATATTTTTCAAATCGTAAACATCAGACATAATCGAAACAAAATTTTTCAACGATTGAACATGATTTTCATCGTTTCAATTCAATTAAATGTTCAGAATCATTACACAATCAAAAAACATTCGTTTAAATCAATTCAAAACGTAGTTACAAACGAAGAAGAAAAACAGAGCATTGTAATACCATCGATAAAATCAATTGAATCATATTCAAAATCACAAATCAACGCATGTGTTATTAACAGAAACTGACGATTTTGACAATAAAAGAATAATTAAAGAAAAAAAATGGATTACAATTTAGATTATGAAGGTAAGTAACTGTTAAACATGTTCTATTTAAACGCACGTTATGTATATGTTAAAAAATAACATGCGTTTAATGTTCACCGGTGGAAACAAACAAAAACAAACAAACAAACGCACGTTTATAATATTTAAACGCACGTTTAAATATTTTGGACGCACTTATTGTATTATTCAAACGCACGTAATTTCCAAAATACACAGATTATGTTTTTTTATTGTGTCCGTACATGTAATGATGAAAAATGCAAGTGGTATAGCTTATTAATGGTAAAACATCAACCTAACTAAATACATGATTATTTAAATGGTAAAAAAAACTCAAAAAATCTTACTGATTACTAACTATGATTTGATTGGTAATAAATATAGTTAATTTTTGAAATTCAATACTCAACTACTACAATCTAAAAATTAATTTTTTTGGTGTATAAATAAACTATCAAACACATATTTGAGTCACATACAAACTAGAAAACTAAAAAAAAAGGCAGAAAACCACATTGATGCAATCAACAATCTCCAAGTCAAGACTGTGATCATGGTAGATTGCATCTCTAAAGTCAGAGATGACATAAACTCATCCTGTATAGTTCTAGGAGCACAAGATGAGGTCCAAAGGCAATATATGAAAAACTTAGATCTGATTGAGAAGCTGATGAATG
This sequence comes from Ambrosia trifida, assembly GCA_028751855.1. NCBI lineage: Eukaryota > Viridiplantae > Streptophyta > Magnoliopsida > Asterales > Asteraceae > Ambrosia > Ambrosia trifida. The sequence continues at coordinate 124,235,730 of CM054128.1, read as the reverse complement.
AAGAAAAAACACCATTCAGGGATGCAGCTATTGAGCAACTAAAGACACAGGCATCTTTTAATAATCTCATATGTCAGGCACTTAGTAACATAGAGACCTGCATCATGAAAAACATGGCAGCAAAACAAAAGGCAAAGGATGCAATCTTGGGGGCAAGTGATGGATGGGTTGGGTTGTTTGATGGTGGTTTTTGTGGTGGTTTTCTGTATTTGTATATATATATTTTTTATTATGGTGGTTGTTTTGAGTGGTGATGGTGGTGGTGTAATGGTGGTCCTGTAACTTCTATGGATTTTAATATTAATGATATAGACGCACCTATTAGCTATTTTGAACACGCTTATTATTTATCTTTAAACGCACTTAGTTTACAAACAAATGCACCTATATAAACTTTTAAAGTAACTGAGAAAAAAACTAATACTAAACGCACGATGTAAAGATTCAGACGCACTTGTTAAAACACAGTAAAATTTACAGAGCCAAAGACATATCTAAGACAACTCCTCATCATCAGAATCTTCTAATTCAACCTCTTCGTTATCTTCAAATTCATCTTCGACATTCTGGTCATCTTGTTCAACTTGTGGTTGGGTTGTATCGCCCTCCTTCGAATGTTTTCATCGATCATGGCCTTTCTCTCCGCATATCGGACAGGTTCTCTTCCTTTTTCCGGTTCGACTAACTTGTTTTTCCTTGCTGGACTTTATGCCCTTCTGCTTACCACGACCTTTGTTCTTGATACCATTCGGCAGTCGAATAGTAGGTTCGGCCTCTGATTGTTTCTCATAACCAAGAAGAGAAGCATACCTGTCAAACTTCTTCTGGTGGCTAGGTCTCTTAATCCTGCCCTCATCAACCTTCTTCACCATCTCTTTCATTTTATCGTTAACCAAAGTTAACTCGGATTAATCTGCAATTAGAGTGTTTGCAAGATATTCACCGGCCAAGACTATCTCCCCTGCAATACGTCTAGCTTCTTTCGTCTTGTCATCACCAAACTCTTCTATTTGAAATGAATACTTGATTTCATTTGGAACAACATCTTTTGTCTACCTCTTCAGAATGTATCTCTTCGGGAATCTATTAAATTTCATAATCCTTAATACAAAAATATATGTCTACAAAGCAACCCGTACTGCTCGAACCTCCTACAGGTACATAATGTAGTAACATCCTCAACACCCTCATTAACTTCCTTCTTGAAAAGTAGCTGTAAAAATATTAAAAACATATTTGCTAAATTTGGACGCACACAATATCAAATATAAACGTACACAATATGAAATGTTGACTTTGCTAACTACTGATGAAGTAGTCAAATAACTGATGAAAGAAACAATTGATAAAACTACTGATGAGGTAACTACTGATGAGGTAACTTCAAACCTCTGATGACAAACAACTGAAATAATAACTTCTGAAGACAATAACTGCTGAAGTCATAACTTCTGAAGAGTTAATTTACTGATAGATAGTTAGTTAGAGTTTTGTTAAGCACTAAATACCTCAAGAAAACCTTGACCATGTGCTTGAGGATCATCAACATAAATCTTTAAAAAAACCTTCTTCAGCCCTTTGCATATGAACACCTATTAATCCTTCATAAGTGGCATATATTTCTTCCTAAATATCAAAGAAGATAGTCCGTGTAAATATTTTAGATGCCTCTTCCTCAATAGGTTCTTAGTCCAAAAATCAAGAACGGTATGTCTTGAATCATGGTTATTCTTCCTGTGATTGAATCTCTGAGTTTCAAGGGAAGTTTCAAAGTGGTTAAAAAACTCAACAAGAGTCAACTGAGAATTTGCAACTTGGAAAAAAAAATGATTTTTACTCTCAGATCTTGATGTTGTCCTCATTAGGCTAGACATAGATTCATACTGGTAAAAAGCAGGTATCCACATTGATCTCATATTAAACATGCCCGTCAACCAATTGTTCTCGTTTAGTTTGTAATCGAAAATAGTACGCCCACTCGCAATCAAATGTCTCTGGACTGATTGAGTCTGTCCACACAATTGCACAAATTCTCTTTTTGAACTCATCATCACTGCATAATGCACTACCCACCTAAAAAACAAAAACATAGAACAAACGCACGTTTTTATAACTTTTGGACGCATTCACATAAAAATTATCAAACACACGTTAATATAACTTTGGACGCATTCACTATATTGTAACCAACCAAAGATACTATTTAAACGCACTCATGGATTAAACAAACGCACCCTTTGATTTATATCAAACATTCATAATGACCTTATCAGAAACCTTCTTCATGATATGCCACATGCATAATCTGTGTCTGCTATTATGAAAAACCAACTGGATAGTATTTTTCATAACAGGGTCTTGATCGGTTACAACCACTTTTGGATGTTTTCCAAAAGATTTGAAAAATTATTGTAACAACCATGTGTATGATTCAGTTGTCTCAGATGACAACAATCCTGCCCCAAGTGTGACATTCCGACAGTGGTTATCAATTCCGATAAATGGTACAAACACCATCTTGTACCTGCAAAACATATTAAAATATTTAAAAAAAACTACGAACATATAATAGTTGGATATGAAACTTAAAAATAAAAAACATACTTGTTGGTCTTAAATGTTGCATTAAATCAAATCATATCTCCAAATTCCATATAGTTTCTCTTACATAACGCATCAGCCCAAAATAACCTGGTGAGTGCACTCTTTTCATCCACAGAAAACTCAAACGAAAAATCTGGCAGGAACTTCTTCTTATCCTAATCCTAGATACTATCATATCTGCATCATGCTCACCAATGAAAGTGTTTAAACCACCTTTAAAGTTATTGCAATCAGTAGCCGTTGCACCAACATTCTCAAAACCTCCATACTTAGTCTTCATGATATTAAAAGCTTTGACAGGACTGATGTGCCGAAAAATTGATATGTTTTCACCACCAGTTACCACCTGTTTTATGGTCTAAATCATGCTTTTATCTTTGTCTTGTCCCGGTTTATCTTTCTTTGTTGATTAATGCAGATTTGGAGGCCCGGTGAAGAAAAGAAGTGAAAACCCGCACAAAACGGCACAGATAGACGGAGATTTGAAGACTTTGAAGATCTGCCAGACATGGCACGGCCGTGCTTACGGTTGTGCAGCCTTCCTGGGTCAACAAGTCAACTTTTCCAAGTCAAATGAGGTCAATTTCAGAGCTTCAGGATGTGCATGGGCGTGCACAATGATGAAGCACTCCCGTGCTTTACTCCAACGTGTTCTCCAAGGCAAAAACCGACCAAGACTGACAAGATGGTTACCCTCCAGGACATGCACGGGCGTGCCACATGTGGTGGCACGGGCGTGATCAGTAACTAACCAACATGTTCTACACAAAGGACTCTGCAACAGTACCCGTTGTCATGCATGGGCGTGCCAGAACATTGTCAAGGGCGTGCAAGAGCTGAAATGCCTATAAATAGAGGCCTCCACCCCACATTTTGAATCATCCCTTTTCACTCGCAATCCAACATTTCTCCACGAAGTTTCTGCCCCCTGAGAGGTTTAGAGGTGTCCCTTGGAGCCTGGGATCACTCCACAAATACCTTGAGAGAGAGAGAGAGAGAGAGAGAGAAACACCCCAAAATCATCCAAAACCATTAGAAATCTCTATATCACCCTCCAACATGTCTTGTACACAAACCCAATCTTGTGAGCTTGTTGTGACAACCATGCTAGGCTAGATTTCTGTTGGTGTTGTTAGGGTAAGGATGGATACTTGGTATGAATTAATATAGTTTATCTTTTATTTTAAAGTGGTATTTTGTGTTCTTAATAATTCTTACTATTCTAACTTTGTTTAATGGTCTAATTAACAAATCACTTAGTCTTTGGTCTTGTGAGTGTATTGATAAGAAATGGGAAGGACTCATGTGTGTACCCATGGTGTGTAAAAACCAATGCACTTGTGAACTTAAAACCCAAAAGTGGGAAGGACTCATGAGTGTACCCATGGTGTGTAACAACCCATGCACTTGTGAGCTTAAAACACATGAGTTTGTCAAGATCTCATTTAGGGTCAGTACGGTCTATATACTTGGTCCTAATGATAAATTAATCCTTAATCTTAAATCTTGGTTTCATGGTCTATGTGAAGTCTTGATGTGAGTTATGGAGTAATCAACTCGTGTTGGAATAAAACGGTCTTTATTTTGTTCCATCATTATATTGCCACACAATTAATGATAGATCAGTTACTTTTTGATAAGTTAATTAAACCAAGTAGGGGATGCACGTGTGCGGGAAAAGTCACGACTCCTCTATGATATTAAGTGGTAACTTGTTCGGTCATGTTCCGGCCACCGGCAAGTTATTAATAAAAGTCTAAAGTAGTTTGATGTCTATATCGCAACACCGGGAGGCGGGTAATTCGGGGTTGAGTCGACACAGTCTCGAGTCACTTTATTTTCAGTGTTAAGAGGTGAGCTTACCAGACCAGGGAGATCCTCATAATAACATTAAGAACACAGTTGTTTGTACAGCTTTGCGATAACAGTCACCTCTAGAAAATGCAGTTGCAATTCTAAGTTAAGCATAAGTGCGCGCTCAAATACACCAATATAGAATAAAGATAGCTATTTCTTACCAAGGTTCCATCCGATCCCAAAGCAACACCATTGTTTTGATATTGATTTCCTTAAAAGTTTTCATCTCTCATTTTACTTTTCTTCTTAATTTAAAGAAAAATCTTTTTAAGTAATTTTAGAAAGCTGAGTAGTAAAAATCGTGTTCACGGATTCGATACTCGGTACTTGCATATTTCTATACTATATACGATAGGTACGCTTTCCTATTGTGTCGTGTTTAGAATATTGAGCAACTATCGTTTTAAATTATAAATTTAAAACGTGTAAGTGTGTCTTTTGTTTTTCTAACTAACTCGTCTTTTCATCAAAAACTTTTAGCATCTCCCCTACGACTTTGCCCTTTTTTAAAAGAAATCTAGTTTTCTTAAACATTCACGCAACACCAAAGTTTTTGGCGTCGTTGCCGGGGACACGACTGTTTTAGAGAATGGTTTTCTTCAAATTACTAATTTTCTTTACTTAGTATTTTTGTTAAAAATTGTCGTCTTAAAGGTTCTTGGATAGTGTATGAACTTGCGCTCCTCGCCAATTCTTACACCACCTCTTGAAGAACCCGAAAGATATTTTAGAGCTAGAAGAAAAGAACAAAAATTAAAAATGGCACAAGTTGATAGAACCATCTCTGATTTTGCTAGACCTTCCATCAATGCCTTAGGCACTAGCATCGTTAGACCCAACGTTGATGCCGACCATTTTGAAATAAAGTCCCATGTCATCTACATGATACAACAAAACTGCACTTTTCATGGTCTTCATGATGAAGATCCCCATGCTCATATCGCAAATTTCCTTGAAATTTGTGATACCTTTAAGTTGCATAACGTCTCTCCTGACGCTATTCGACTTTGCATGTTTCCTTTTTCACTAAAAGATCGTTCCAAAGCATGGTTGAACTCACAACCTGCAGGCTCCATCACCACCTGGGCTGACCTTGCCCAAAAATTTCTCTCAAAATATTTCCCCCCAACCAAAACTGCAAAATTAAGAAATGACATCACCACCTTTTGTCAAGAAGAGGGAGAGTCACTTTATGAAGCTTGGGAAAGATTTAAAGATATGTTGAGAAAATGCCCACATCATGGTCTTGAAGTTTGGTTACAAGTTTCATCTTTCTACAATGGGCTGACAAATCAAGCAAGGCAGACACTCGATGCAACGGCATGAGGTATTTTTGGGAACAAAAGACCACAAGAAGCCTATGATCTCATTGAAGAAATTGCAGTCAACAGTTATCAGTGGTACAACCCTCGAAGTCGGCCATCCAAGACCGGCCCCTATCAGATCGATTCCACCACTTCATTTCAAGCACAAATTGAGGCACTTTCAACTCGCCTCAACCAGTTGAGCAAAGCACAAGTCAATGCCATCACAGCAGCAGAGTTGCAACCGCAGGAAGGAATTCTTCCTCAGGCCACCGGGGAACAAGTTGACTTTATTGGTACAAGCCGCCCGCCAAACAATCCTTACAGCAATACTTATAATCCTGGTTGGCGCGATCATCCAAATTTCGGGTGGAAGAACAACAATAACACCAAGCAGCCATCTAGATTCAGTCAACAAAACAGCCAACAACGCCCACCAAACAACGGTTACCCGTCCATGGATGAAAGACTCGCAAAACTCGAAGCCCGATCAGCAGCAAGAATGGATGAAAAGTTCAACAACACTGACAAGAGGCTTCTAGGACTCGATTCCACCATCAGAAATTTGGAGGTACAACTGGGCGTAATGGCCAAGTCTCTCGCAGAAAGACCCGTTGGAAGCCTTCCAAGCAACACTGAAACCAGCCCAAAAGCCAATGTTAGTGCCATAACTCTTCGAAGAAGCCGCGTTTATCCTTAACCAACGGTACCTGCCGAGGAAGAAGTATCACCACCCAACCCACTCATAAGTGAACCCACTCCAAACATAACCATTCCCAACATCACCGCACCAGAAAACTCAACCACCGGTTCACCAATGCCGATTAACGAAGGGCCCGAAATCAACCAGACTCCTCCAATTGCTCCACACCCAGAACCACTAGCAAAGACAGTACGGAGAAAGTACCGGCCTCATATCCCTTATCCCGGCCGATTGATGAAACAAAAGACGGATGAGAAGTACCAGAAATTCACCGAACTCCTAAGTCAAATCCATGTCAACTTTCCTTTATAGAAGTCATTCAGAAAATGCCCAAGTACTCCAAATTCCTGAAGAACTTCTTGAGCAACAAGAGAAATCTCGAGGCAGCGGTCAAAGGAAACGCACTTGAGTGCGCGGCACTACTCCAGCAAAATCTTCCTCCAAAGCTGACCGACCTAGGGAAATTTTCTTTACCGTGCTCCATAGGCAATTTGCCTACGAATTATGCCTTAGCAGATGTCACACCCTCAAAATCCACTTGCGGAGTTTTACCGCGAGGCGCATGACAAACCAGGATCCAAACCAACGATCACAATAAACAAGTCTAAATGAATATAAATGCAATTTCAAAACATAGTTTAAAATCCCGTTTACAGCGGAAGCTTATTTAAAAACAGTATCTCAACAATGAAATAATAGTTCAACGTTCAAATGACCATGCAACCCTAGTTAGACGTCGTGCAGACGCGTGCGCCCTAGTCCAGTCGTGCTACCTTAGCGACCTGAGAAAACATGCAAAAGTTTACGTCAGCACAAAAATGCTGGTGAGTTTACAGGTTTGGTATCCAAGTACCAAGTCCACCTGTCCATACTATAATAATCGAAAACCAGTATACGCTAGCTAGGCGTACGTTTTGTTACTACCACGATTGGAAAACCATTACTAACGCGAATACCAAAAGTATGCCCGATGTAGTTCCTGTTGTTCCTGTTGTTCCTGTTTGAGACAATATGCACCCGCCGACCCTCCAAGTCGACGAGCGGGGTTGGTCACTCCCAATAGCGCTATTCACATTTCCCCGTTGTGCAAACCCGCACATTCATGGTTCCCCCCGGGACTTCCAAAGATCGTGTAGTACACAATAGAAACCCATAGTATGACAGTAGTTACCAAATAATCGTTTTAACACATGTTTTCTCCCCCGAAAGTATGAAACCAGTTTAAAAGAGGGGCCGTAAACTCACCTTAAGTTGCGTTACTCCTTAACCCGAGTAAACTCAGCTGCTATGCTAGTCCCGTAAAGCGGCGACCTAACATACGACAGTTACAAGTACTTAGACTAATAACCCGCAGGTTAATTAGTCCCTAGATGTCCAGACCATAACCAAGTTCGTTTGAAAACACCGTGACTGTTTAACTGACCCAAAGTACAAGACTCGACATCCCATTGGTGACCCGAGACTCCCCGTGTTATGTTTACGCTCCAAAACATACAATAACGCAATTACACTTAACATACGTTAACGCACAACAAGTTATAGCACATCGTTCACGTATCACCGAATTACATCCAAATATATGTTACCAAGTTATTAGACATGTTACGGGGTTCCTAGCATGTTACTACATGTTAAATCGGGTCTCGGAATGCTAATTTACACTTACAGCAGCCGTACACGCGATTAGGAAAAGTCAACTAGCAATTAGGTTGGTCAACTAGCAATTAGAAACCCTACTCGCCTCTATTATAGGCGATTAGGAGCTACTCCCCTGAACTTACTAGCAATTAGGGCTATTCACATGAACTTATAGGCAATTAGGGCTATTCACATGAACTTATAGGCAATTAGGGCTAATCACCTGATCTTTCACAAGAGTAGACCTCTACTCGCCTATAATATGGGCGATTAGCACCCTACTCGCCTATAACATAGGCGATTAGGAATGCTACTCGCCTGTAACCTTGCTGTTCTGGTTTTTCGCGCGTTTAACGCTCCAAATCAGATCCAGAACGTGTGTAACCACCCAATATCATCCCAAACACTATCCTAAACATGTTTAACCCAAAATCCTTCGTTTAACCTCGTATAATCAGTCCTGCATGCAACCAAGTAATCCAAACACCAATTCACATAGCATGCAACATCATACTAACACGCGTAATCATAACCCTAATATCCAATTACTGAGATTCCTATCATCATAATATCAATATCAATACTGATCTATCATAATAACATATCAAATCATCATCATGAATCATAAAAACCCTAACTTTCTAATCATACACACTCATAATGCATGCATATTAGTTATAATCCGATTAACAACCCTTATTGACGATTTTCAGAAAGCTTTTTCGTTTAAGAACAGGTCTGGACCATTAGGGATTGATTAAAAACGTTTATAAAGAGTTATGGATGAAAATCAAACCTTAGGATTATGAAAATATGATGATTCAAGCTTGAAACCTTGAGTTTTGATCACAAATCGCCTTCCAGAGGTTGTTTATGTGTTGGGGCGGGTTATGGGACGACTAGGGTTGGTATAATGAAGTTTAGGAGGTTAAGTATGGTATTTATAGTCGTTTTTAGTCGTCCAGCCCGTTACTAGCGAGTATGCAGCAGTTTCAGGCGATTAGGAATCTTAATCGCCTGATTGTTCAGGCAATTGGGGCCTACTCGCCCTTAGCTATACACGAGTAGGACCCTAATCGCCCCTAGGGTCTCCTACTCACCTCCCCTATAGGTGATTAGGCCTCCTACTCGCCTATAGGGGTTGGTTTTGTGTGTTTTGCGCGTTAAACCCCGTTTTAACATATGTTAATGCATATTCACGTACCGACAAGTCACATAATGATTGTAAACACATAACACAAGTAAATACACATATTTACACTCGTTCACCAATTCCCAGGACTCGAGACTCGTACGTTCCGTATGCCCTGACGATCCTACAAATCGTCACCGTTTGTACCCTTGGTTAAGGACTGACATCTAACGAACCTCTAGACCAACATCCAATGATCTTCTAGACTAACCAATAGTTCCCGAACCATACCCCGACTTAACTAACCCAGTTAAGTACAATATACGCGTGACTCGCTAAGGTAGACTTTCATCTAGACAACGTTGTTAACCAGAATTTGCCGGGTGTCACATCATCCCCACGTTAAAAGAATTTTCGTCCCGAAAATTGCACAAGTACCAAAAGAACAAAAGAAATAGCGAAGGAAGCAAACAAAAGATAGAAACCAAAAGAGAGATTTACCCGAGTTGTCACATCATCCCCACGTTAAAAGGAATCTCGACCCGAGATTCATTTAGCTGCCGAAGAGACATGTCTCGACTCGAACGCTTCCTTAGGAAAAAGATGAGGATACTTAGACTTCATCTGATCCTCCCGTTCCCATGTATATTCCGGTCCCCGGTCCGAGTTCCACCGAACCTTAACGATACGAATCTTGCTGTGACGCAGGCTACGAATCTTGTAATCAAGGATCTCCACAGGTTCTTCCACAATCCGAAGACGATCATCAACCTTGATCTCTTCTAGTGGAACGATGAGAGACTCGTCAGCCAGACACTTCTTCAAGTTTGACACGTGAAAGACGTTATGTACGTTACCGAGCTCCGTCGGTAGATCAAGTCGATATGCCACCGGCCCAATCCGTTCCAGGATCGTAAATGGGCCGACATATCGCGGATTGAGTTTGCCACGCTTCCCAAAGCGTATGACGCCCTTCCACGGTGAGACTTTTAGAAGTACCTTGTCATTGACTTGGAATTCCAGTGGTTTGCGACGCTGATCAGCATAACTCTTTTGCCGGTCCCGTGCCGCCGCCAACCGATTACGAATCTGTACGATCTTTTCCGAAGTTTCGTACACTAGTTCAGGCCCAGTGAGTTGACTCTCACCCACTTCAGCCCAACAAAGAGGAGAACGGCATTTCCGTCCGTACAGTGCTTCGAACGGAGCAGCCTTGATGCTCGTGTGATAACTATTGTTGTATGAGAATTCTACTAACGGCAGATGAGCTTCCCAACCCTTTCCAAAATCGATCACACATGCCCGCAGCATGTCTTCTAAAGTTTGAATCGTGCGCTCACTCTGACCGTCAGTCTGTGGATGATAAGCTGTACTCATGTCTAGTTGGGTACCCAAAGCCTTGTGCAAAGACTTCCAGAAGTGAGAAGTAAAATGGGAGTCACGATCCGAGATAATAGAAACGGGTACCCCGTGCTTAGAAACAACTTCTTTCAAGTAAAGACGAGCCAAACGATCCATGGTGTCGGTCTCCTTAATAGCAAGAAAATGAGCTGATTTCGTCAACCGATCGACAATCACCCATATCTTGTCGTTCCCGCTTGGTGATTTAGGAAGTTGTGTGACAAAATCCATAGTAATCCGTTCCCATTTCCATTCCGGAATTTCAGGTTGTTGCAGGAGACCCGACGGTTTCTGGTATTACACCTTGACCTTAGCACAGGTCAAGCATTTGCTCACGTATGAGGCTATGTCCGACCTCATGTTTGGCCACCAGTAAAGCACTTTCAGATCTTGGTACATCTTATCCGAACCAGGATGAATAGAATACCGGGACTTATGAGCCTCATCAAGGACAAGCTCCCGTAGTCCCCCGAACAAAGGAACCCATATACGTTCTGCGAAATAGTGCAGGCCATCAGACCTTCGCTCTAGGTGCTTGTCGGCACCGTGCATAGTTTCAGCTTTAAGGTTTTCCTCCTTCAAAGCTTCCAATTGGGCAGAACGGAGTTGATCAGGTAACGACGAATGGATGGTGAGCTGCAACGCCCGAACGCGACGAGGTTTAGTTGATTCCTTCCTGCTCAAGGCATCTGCCACAACATTCGCCTTGCCAGGATGGTACTTAATAGCACAATCATAGTCGTTCAAAAGTTCAATCCAGCGACGCTGCCGTATGTTCAAGTGTTGTTGGTCGAAAATGTGTTGGAGACTCTTGTGATCGGTGTAGATGGTGCATTTGGTACCGTACAAGTAATGTCTCCAAATTTTAAACGCGAATACCACGGCACCCAACTCCAAGTCATGAGTTGTGTAGTTCTTCTCGTGCACCTTGAGTTTACGAGAAGCATACGCAATCACTTTCTCGCGTTGCATCAACACGCAACCGAGTCCATGAATGGAAGCATCACAGTAAACAACAAAATCATCAGGACCCTCAGGTAAAGACAAAATAGGAGCAGAACATAGTTTAGACTTCAGTTCTTCAAACGCTGACTCTTGTGGTTCACCCCAGTCGAACTTCCTATCCTTCTGAGTGAGAGTGGTGAGGGGTTGAGCAATCTTCGAGAACCCCTGAATGAAACGACGATAGTAGCCCGCAAGGCCTAGGAATTGTCGCACCTCAGTTGGCGTCTTTGGTGCTCCCCAGTCCTTGATCGCTTCGATTTTAGCGGGATCGACATGAATCCCTAGTTCATTAACCACATGTCCTAGGAATTGAACTTCGCGTAACCAAAAGTCACACTTTGAGAACTTGGCGTAAAGTTGTTCCCGTCGCAAGAGTTCCAAAACTAACCGCAGATGTTCCCCGTGTTCGGTCTCGTTCTTGGAGTAGATCAGAATGTCATCAATAAATACAATGACGAATTTATCCAGATATGGTTTACAGACGCGGTTCATCAAGTCCATGAAAACCGCCGGTGCGTTCGTGAGACCGAAAGGCATGACCAAGAATTCGAAATGGCCATAACGTGTTCGAAAAGCAGTCTTTGCAACGTCAGCCTCCCTGACGCGCAGCTGGTGATAACCGGACCTCAAATCGATCTTGGAATAGTAACTAGAACCCTGAAGCTGGTCGAATAGATCATCAATACGTGGAAGAGGATAACGGTTCTTGACGGTCAATTTGTTCAGTTCTCTGTAGTCTACGCATAATCGGAAACTCCCATCCTTCTTCTTAACAAATAAAATCGGGGCTCCCCAAGGGGAAGAACTTGGCCGGATGAAACCCTTGTCCAAGAGTTCCTGTAACTGACTAGACAATTCCTGCATCTCGGGAGGTGCAAGACGGTAGGGGGCCCGAGCAATAGGAGCAGCCCCTGGTACAAGATCAATACCAAACTCGACTTGACGATGAGGAGGAAGACCAGATAAATCATCGGGAAAAACATCAGGAAACTCGCGTACCACCGGAATGTCGGCGATCTTCTTCTCCTCAACAGAGGAAACAGATAAAAGCGCCAAAACGGCTGGGTAACCCTTTCGAAGACACTTAAGGGCTTTCATGCTAGAGATGATGTTTAGCGGAACACCACCCTTGATACCGTACACAGAAAGGAATTCTCCATCAGGGAGAGGAATCCGAATAACCTTATCGTAACAGACAATCTCCGCGCGATACAAAGATAACCAATCCATTCCTACCACAACGTCAAAACTACCCAAAGGTACCGGCATAAGGTCGATGGGGAACGATAAACCCGACAACTCTAATCGACACTCCCGAAAGATACTAGTAGCTTCAATCGTCTTACCGTCAGCTAACTCAATAATATACTTGGCCTCTAATGGTACGGGTACTACATCTAGCAGTCGACTAACATCCATGGATACAAAACTCTTGTCGGCACCAGAATCAAATAACACGCTAACAGAACGATTATTGAGAAGAAACGTACCGGTGACTGTGTCAGGGTCCTGTCTAGCCTCAGCGGCTCCAATGACGAAGGCACGTGCATTTCTGCCGCCGCCCCCGTTGTTCGCATTCCCGTTGTTCCCACCCTGCTTCAGTTTTGGGCAATCCTTCTTGTAATGCCCAGTGTCGCCACAGTTGTAGCATCCCTGTTTTCCTGTAGTCCCCTGAGTAGTCGGAGCTAAGCTGTTAGTCGGAGCCTGAGTCGATGGAAGTGTAGCCCGACAATCCTTAGCATAATGCCCTGTTCGCTGGCAGCGGTGACAACGGTTACTGTCGCAGTTCCCTTGATGATGGCGTCCACACTTGTTGCATTTGGGCAGTTTTCCCGCATAACCACCCTGCTTGTTACCCGAAGAAGATGAACCCCCATTATCAAACCTTTTACCCTGCTGTGCTGACCCAGATCCTTTCCCGTCGTTTTCCCACTTGCGCTTGTTGTTCTCTGGGGCCTTAACAGTCGAACCCTTCGCAGGCAAAATCCCCTCATTCACCTTTAAGTTGGTCATCCTATGGGCCGATCGAACTACCTCCGCATACGTAGGATGATTTCCAGCAGCCACTAACCCTGCAATTTCCGGTACTAACCCTGATACATAGTGCTCAATCCTACGATATTCTGGCACGTGCAGATCGGGACACAACACTGCCAACTCATTCCGCCTCACAGTATATTTCTCAATTTCCGACCCAGTCATCTTGAGGTTCCACACCTCATGCTCCAACTTCTGTACCTCTTCCCTCGGACAATACTCACGCTTCAGCAACTGCACAAAGTTCTCCCATGGCATAGCATATGCCTCCCCAATACCCATGTTCTGGGTAATGCCATTCCACCATGTCAATGCCACGTCCTGAAATAACGCAGCCGAATACTTTACCCGATCTTCTGGGAGACAGTTACACATCAGAAATACCGACTCCACTTTCTCCAACCACCTAAGCAAGCTCACCGCACCCTCAGTGCCAGAGAATTCCTGGGGCTTACAGTCCCGGAACATCTTGTAGGTGCACATGGGTGGGGGTGGGTCAACAGGACCACCTGAAATGAAACGTATGAGAAACCACGGATAACGTAAACAAGATTCACCAATGAGGCAAAGGAAATGGATAAATCAACTTACCACCACCGTTGTGCCCTAACTGAAAGGCAGCTTGGAGCAAGTTGTTCAGATCAGCCTGTGATAGGTTAATACCTCCACCACGACCACCAGCACCACCGCGACCACCACCACGTCCACCATTGCGACCACCTCCACGTCCTCCACGCACTCCAGACATGATTCTGGCAGAAAGAATGAGAAGATTTAGTTTCGCAGAAAGATAACCGCTAATGTTCACAAGATCAAAGCTAGATCCAATCCAGGACTATCCCCTCAAACCTAGAGCTCACTAGGGCTTCCATGCATTTCGTTTTATGATTTTGTGTGCACCCAAAATGATAAAACGCTCTACATGGTCCTCCCAGTGTTCTCCTAGTTCAAAGTTCAAATCACCGAACATAGACTCTTAGCTACACACCGTAATACTACGGTAGTTCATGACAAGTGTTTCTATTGGAGTGCGAAAGGGAGATGTCCGAGCCTTGGACAAATCTCGAGAGCACACGAGTTACCCCAATAGACTACATTGCCTAGAAAACAAGTAACCCAGCCTAAGATAGAACGGATGATGTAACGTAGAAAGACCAACGATTTAGAGACACCCCGACAAGACCATACGTAAACCACTATAATGTTTAGTACCATGTGATCGTCTAGTGTGTGCGACTCGGCTATAGACTAGACTCTACATGCAGTCCTAGTTAACTATAACCATTGGCTCTGATACCAATCTGTCACACCCTCAAAATCCACTTGCGGAGTTTTACCGCGAGGCGCATGACAAACCAGGATCCAAACCAACGATCACAATAAACAAGTCTAAATGAATATAAATGCAATTTCAAAACATAGTTTAAAATCCCGTTTACAGCGGAAGCTTATTTAAAAACAGTATCTCAACAATGAAATAATAGTTCAACGTTCAAATGACCATGCAACCCTAGTTAGACGCCGTGCAGACGCGTGCGCCCTAGTCCAGTCGTGCTACCTTAGCGACCTGAGAAAACATGCAAAAGTTTACGTCAGCACAAAAATGCTGGTGAGTTTACAGGTTTTGTATCCAAGTACCAAATCCACCTGTCCATACTATAATAATCGAAAACCAGTATACGCTAGCTAGGCGTACGTTTTGTTACTACCACGATTGGAAAACCATTACTAACGCGAATACCAAAAGTATGCCCGATGTAGTTCCTGTTGTTCCTGTTGTTCCTGTTTGAGACAATATGCACCCGCCGACCCTCCAAGTCGACGAGCGGGGTTGGTCACTCCCAATAGCGCTATTCACATTTCCCCGTTGTGAAAACCCGCACATTCATGGTTCCCCCCGGGACTTCCAAAGATCGTGTAGTACACAATAGAAACCCATAGTATGACAGTAGTTACCAAATAATCGTTTTAACACATGTTTTCTCCCCCGAAAGTATGAAACCAGTTTAAAAGAGGGGCCGTAAACTCACCTTAAGTTGCGTTACTCCTTAACCCGAGTAAACTCAGCTGCTATGCTAGTCCCGTAAAGCGGCGACCTAACATACGACAGTTACAAGTACTTAGACTAATAACCCGCGGGTTAATTAGTCCCTAGATGTCCAGACCATAACCAAGTTCGTTTGAAAACACCGTGACTGTTTAACTGACCCAAAGTACAAGACTCGACATCCCATTGGTGACCCGAGACTCCCCGTGTTATGTTTACGCTCCAAAACATACAATAACGCAATTACACTTAACATACGTTAACGCACAACAAGTTATAGCACATCGTTCACGTATCACCGAATTACATCCAAATATATGTTACCAAGTTATTAGACATGTTACGGGGTTCCTAGCATGTTACTACATGTTAAATCGGGTCTCGGAATGCTAATTTACACTTACAGCAGCCGTACACGCGATTAGGAAAAGTCAACTAGCAATTAGGTTGGTCAACTAGCAATTAGAAACCCTACTCGCCTCTATTATAGGCGATTAGGAGCTACTCCCCTGAACTTACTAGCAATTAGGGCTATTCACATGAACTTATAGGCAATTAGGGCTATTCACATGAACTTATAGGCAATTAGGGCTAATCACCTGATCTTTCACAAGAGTAGACCTCTACTCGCCTATAATATGGGCGATTAGCACCCTACTCGCATATAACATAGGCGATTAGGAATGCTACTCGCCTGTAACCTTGCTGTTCTGGTTTTTCGCGCGTTTAACGCTCCAAATCAGATCCAGAACGTGTGTAACCACCCAATATCATCCCAAACACTATCCTAAACATGTTTAACCCAAAATCCTTCGTTTAACCTCGTATAATCAGTCCTGCATGCAACCAAGTAATCCAAACACCAATTCACATAGCATGCAACATCATACTAACACGCGTAATCATAACCCTAATATCCAATTACTGAGATTCCTATCATCATAATATCAATATCAATACTGATCTATCATAATAACATATCAAATCATCATCATGAATCATAAAAACCCTAACTTTCTAATCATACACACTCATAATGCATGCATATTAGTTATAATCCGATTAACAACCCTTATTGACGATTTTCAGAAAGCTTTTTCGTTTAAGAACAGGTCTGGACCATTAGGGATTGATTAAAAACGTTTATAAAGAGTTATGGATGAAAATCAAACCTTAGGATTATGAAAATATGATGATTCAAGCTTGAAACCTTGAGTTTTGATCACAAATCGCCTTCCAGAGGTTGTTTATGTGTTGGGGCGGGTTATGGGACGACCAGGGTTGGTATAATGAAGTTTAGGAGGTTGAGTATGGTATTTATAGTCGTTTTTAGTCGTCCAGCCCGTTACTAGCGAGTATGCAGCAGTTTCAGGCGATTAGGAATCCTAATCGCCTGATTGTTCAGGCAATTGGGGCCTACTCGCCCTTAGCTATACACGAGTAGGACCCTAATCGCCCCTAGGGTCTCCTACTCGCCTCCCCTATAGGTGATTAGGCCTCCTACTCGCCTATAGGGGTTGGTTTTGTGTGTTTTGCGCGTTAAACCCCGTTTTAACATATGTTAATGCATATTCACGTACCGACAAGTCACATAATGATTGTAAACACATAACACAAGTAAATACACATATTTACACTCGTTCACCAATTCCCGGGACTCGAGACTCGTACGTTCCGTATGCCCTGACGATCCTACAAATCGTCACCGTTTGTACCCTTGGTTAAGGACTGACATCTAACGAACCTCTAGACCAACATCCAATGATCTTCTAGACTAACCAATAGTTCCCGAACCATACCCCGACTTAACTAACCCAGTTAAGTACAATATACGCGTGACTCGCTAAGGTAGACTTTCATCTAGACAACGTTGTTAACCAGAATTTGCCGGGTGTCACAGCAGATCTGGGTGCAAGTGTGAATGTTATGCCCACTTATATCTACAAGCAACTCAATTTAGGCAACCCGCGACCGTTGATAGCCACGATTGAGTTGGCGGATGGTACCATAAAGAAATCAGAGGGGATTGTCGAAAATCTGCTCATCAAAATAAGGAAATTTGTTTTCCCCGTTGACTTTGTCATCCTCAACATGGGCGAGAGTAATGCTCTTATTATTCTGGGCCGACCATTCTTAGCTACCGCCAGAGCCACAATAGATATGAGTGAGGGGATTCTTACATTTCGGGTTAGGAATAAAAAGTTGCACTACACAGCCGGTGGAAGAGAATATGAACATGAAGATCCATTTGACGTGGCCCACTTCATTGATAAGCAATTAGATTATCAATTAAAGAAAACCAAAGGTACAGCAGTAACACCACCGGGAGAATTAGCGGTAGGGCTTGACAACACCAAGTGGATAGATGAATATTGGGACAGTCGTCAGAGGACTGGATGGAGAAAGAAAAACCTGCGAAAAAGAAACACAAGAGTCCAAGAGGTCGGAAAGGAAGCAGTCTGAGCATCACGCGTTTTGTCCAGCCAAAGAGGTGAAACGTGGCGCTACCATGGAGGCAGCCCAGATTAGTAGCTTAGGATGAATAAGTTGAGAGGTTGGTGCATACGGTAGACGAGTCCGTCAAGAACCATCAGGTATGGTCGTTCACTCTTGATACTTTCTATCACCCAGGTATGCCCTCTCGGTATTAGGATCAGTAGCTTGTTTTTATTTTTATTTTATTTTTATTCTCGTACTAATAAACTATTGAAGTTCATGCCAAGTGGTTTCTCTCGAGATAGCAGACAAGGCAGCTGCGGGGATCGACCGCACGCAGACCGTTGGAAGACAAAAAGGGGAGTTACTTGTTCCTTTTGACTTGCCCACTTTTTCCTTGCACTAACAGATATTACTATTACTGGTGGGTATGCCCGCGCGTTGCAGTGGGTATCCCAGTTGATATGAACCACCATTCATTCCTACTACTGTTAATAATGTAAACAAAATGTTCATAAACATTTAAATAATTAACCTCTAAAACATCACATGCTTAACAACTTTCATAAACATGTAAAAAACAATAAACATATATGAAGCACTTTATCTTTCAAAACATTTATTCATAGACCATGTGCAGTTGTACGTGAAATTGGGCGCTTCCCCATCCACCACGCCCCATAACACCCTGCACACCCCTTTTATCAGCCAATGAAATAAAGTATATGTGGAGCAGCCCACTACGGTCGGTCTTATAGCATCATTGCATAATTTATAAACAAAATATCACATTTGCGATAAAAAATTTCTATGTAGTAAGGTTAAGATATACTCCAGTGTGCTTGAAATGGTGACAAAGCAAAACTAAGGTCCCAACATGCAACTTGATACAATTATCAATATAAAATTATCAAATCCATCTTCTTTGAGTTTCAACACAGAAGTGCATAAGTGAATTACTTATTTACTATACCTTAGTATCAGTAATCGGGCTCAACCATCCAGAACTCAGCACGATACCTTGATGTATGAGAATTTTCAGCTCGAAAAGTTTGCCCAAATGTGTACACTACTAAGCGCACAAGCAAAAGTCTCAACTTGAAGTTGACCCGAAACCGTTAAAAAGGCCTGGCGTGTAAAGAAATCTTGACTATAGTCAATCTTCCCATCCTTCTTTGGAATCCCAGGTTTCATTTTAAATCTCTCTTCAAGCTTTGAAAGATTCTCTTTCGCTTTCGTAAGTTCAGCAACTGCAGCCATTATTTCTGGTTTACCAGCTTCATCAGACTTTAATTTAGCAACTATCACACCCTTTCCCTTTACACCACTCTTGGCCAAATCCACATCCTCTTGGGAAGGTGGATGGTTCTTGATTAGTTGTTTTTCTATTTTTCTGCCTCGTTTATAAGCATTGTGACCTGAAACATCTCTCCCGCACCTTCACAATCATTGGTAGTGATGATTGGAGTATGCACGTACAAAAACCCATGTTCCTGGAAGAATGCATGAGTCGCATAAGCCAGTGCGTTACGAATACGGGCAATAGCAGCAATCTTAAACAGGAACAAAATAGATTGTGATCAGCAGGCACCTTCAAAACGGATAACCAACAGAATTTTACAAACCTCCAGATATTGACATTAGAAATTTATCATATATCATATAATTTGAATGTAAGCAAATAAAATATAAGTTAGACGTGTCAACCGCCGTAACCGCCCAAGCCAAAGAAAGTCAGCTAGTTGAACCAATTTGAAATATAACTCAGTTTAGTTTTGACGATATGTAACTCGGAACCCACCGTATGAACGGTGAACCAAACCGAACTGACTGTAAATTTTTTTACCAAACCAGTTTCACTGTGAAGCACAAATTGGAACATGCAGTTTAGATTTAACCAGTTTGTCCGGTTATATATAATTATATATACATTACACACACACATTCCGGTTCATGGTTTGAAACTTGAAACCAAATGTGTATAACATTTATCATTTGTTTTTTATATTTTAGGAAAGATCTTCGGCCATACTTTATAAGTTAATTCAGAATTATAGTTTCAAAACAATAAAAAAAATGACTAAAACTTCTAAACCGCCACAAGACCAAAACCAAACCGTCAAAACCATATAAACAAGCAGATCCGGCCATATCCATCCAACCTGCCCAACTTGATTCGTCAACTTTTTAAACCACATTACTTAGCCCAAAACTTTCATCAAAATCAGCAGAACCAGATCCTGAACACCACGTATTATTAAACCTAAGACGCTATAACAAACGACAAATAACCAATAAATCTGATTTCATCTACATTTCATGTATATATCATCTAAATTTCATCTACATTTCATGGATTAATTATATGAACTAAAGAGTAACTTAAATTAAAAAAATGATAAGAAAAGGTATGTTTAAGCATGAAGGCCCTAGTTGAAAACGACAACTGATTTACTCTATGAAGACTAAGATAAACATCCGTTTATACAGGGAGTCAAATGTATTCAAAACCAGCCTAAATGCAAAAACATACAATTGTTGGTTTCTAGTAGACAAAAGTGATTACACAGCACACAACAACAAACGAATATCATAACAGATCCTTATATGTATGTGCAGTTGAAACTTTATAAATACTACGATAGTAATAAAGATAGTTTATTTTTTGTTTGCTTTTATGATTTTTATATGAATTTGGGTCTGATGTGTTCTAATTAATGAAAAAAATGCTAGTTACGAGGCTGTGAAGATCATAGCCAAGGATTAAAAGAACGGAATCGAATCTCGTGTCATTTTACCTTCGCCTCACGCGACATAAGCCTCGAGGCGGATCGAGGTCTAAGCCCGAGGTGGAAATAAGAAACAAATATAAGAATTAAAAATCTTATAAAAGATCAAATGATTGACACGTAAAGTATGAAACATCAAAAACACGCATAACCCCATGGGGTGTGCCTCATACACATTTTCTTATAACCTCAGCTCATAGAATGATAGAGGCATACGTGCAAACATAACCCCATGAAGAGCTACCTCATACAAGTTTTCTTATCGCCTCGCCTTGAGGCGTACGCCTTGCCCGTTTCTCTAAACCATGAATCCATGATCATATAATATTACTAAGCATACTCTACAGCACTATCCGGTTGTTTATATTACAGCTCTATCAATAGTTTCTGAAAACCAGCCCACTCAATCATATATATTGCAACAACTTACCCTCATTTTATTATCTCTTTAACATATCAAAAACGTAAAAAAAGAAGCTTAAAAGGAAACAAAGAAATGTTTTATCCCATGGATATTTGTTTCTTGAAAATAAAACTTCCAAGCTTCATGCACTTAAGGTGAAACATTTGTTTCATGTTCTGCACCGATTAATTGTTTTAAATTGTTACTCTTGCTATGCAGAAATGCAACTTCCAGGCTATGTTGCAGGGCACAAAAGCTAAGCAAAAAGGTGTTGATCCTATCACACATGCTTTGAATAAGATGAAGGTTCATATTTGAACTTAAAAACGCATGAAAGCTTTTTTTAGTATTCGTATTTTCTTAGTCGTAACTTGTTTGACTAACACAAATGATATTTTTGAATGGTGTTTCAGTATTTCTTTGACATACTAATTATTTTAAAAAAATGGATAGAAGGTGATTAAGGTAAACCTAACCCGACCCATTACATACCTTCTTTACTGAGCTTTTTAGTCTTTCCCTTTCGTTAAAAAAGCTAGGTGGTGGCCGAACTTTAAAGCAAAAGCATTGTAACGGTCTTCTGAATACAATCTCTGCTTCCAAATTCAGTCTCTGCTTTTTCCTACAAAAATAATTTGGTGAGTCGAATATGCAAAATCTAACATGGTATGAACCAGAAAGAAAATAAGCATAAAACAGTAAAAAAAAGCTATAATAGACCTAAACCTTGTAAAATTATTTCTTTCACATTTAATGGCTGTATGCAAATCTTAATTCTAATCTTCAGCATATTATCATTGAATATTTGCATAATAAATTAACCAAAACTAAATAAGTGGCCCATGTCATGTGTTATAACCATGGTTGCAAAAGTCGCTAGGCGCGCCTAGTTGGAGAGTACTCAGGGAGTACTCGGCCTAGGCGTAGAGTACTCGGTCCTCGGCAACCTACCTTGTAGCGATTACTCGGAGAGTACTCGGCCTTCGAGACCTTGTTTTACAACAGAGGTTATAACATAAAAAGACTGATAAAAAGCATAAACAAAAAGCAAGGTGAAACTAACAAATAATATGCCGAAAATAGCTTTTCTTGTCATTTTTTATTTAAGTTACTCTTTAGTGCTTTATGTTAAAGTATATGCTAGAATCACTTATAGCAACAACTTATCAAAATTAAGAACCAATTTAATGATTAGAGGCTGGAGAATATAGAGGTGGCCAAATAGTAGAGCCATGTTAAGTACTTGTCAAAAACAGGTTCTCATCAAAACTCCTTGGTATGGGTTGGGTTGACCCAAGACATTTTTGCCCAAAATTGTAAATGCTTTTGGAAATAACCACACAACTACTTTGAGAGACATGATGCCAAAGTATATTATTTCATTTTTTAATAAAATTAAAAGGTACTTTTGGTTTTCTTTTCTACATATTTGACCCATTAAAACTAAAGCATGTATAAAACACCTGCTCAATAGTAAATGAATCAAATTGCCATCTCTAGTCGTAATGGTACCTGATGTGCTTTAGATCTTTAAAGAATGCCTCTATCTCTGGTTTCTACAAATTCTCTGTAAATAGACCTGAAAAGCTCCACACGGTTATACCTTATACCATTACAGTAAGATACAAACATTTGCAAACTTTTGAATAGTCTTTCCATTGTTTTTATTGGTTTGATAAAAAAGAGCGTAGAAAAAGTGATAGAAGTATATTAACAACTGCCATGGACATATTCTTATATGTAATTAGTAAAAAGAAAAAAAAAGACGTGTTACAAAGAAAATCAAACGATTTAAGGAAGCTAATAATATGAAACAGAAGCCCATCATATACTAACCTGACTCTCACTACAAAATGTTATGTGATTTGTTCATTAAAAATACTTGTTACAGCTAATGCAAAATTTGATTAAATTGAAACTAAGATTCAAACCAAAGATAACATAAACAATTTGTATATACAATGCAAGGAAAAAATCTGAAACTTACAAAACGGGAAATCAAATTATAGCTAAAATCACCCTAACACATGAATTTCAAAACAAATTAGATTTTCATGATGATTTTGCTAGCCTCTATAGGCACCAGACAACAACGGTGCTTTCCAGCCTGCTAGCATCAATTGATAAAAAATAAAACCACTCCAATGATATATAAAAGAAAACATAAAACCCTAAATCTTGATGAATCAGATTGTAATGTCAAATAAAAATACCTTGTACCTTTTGCTTAAACGTAGTGAAGAAGATGATGTAAATTAAAGTATCTGAGTTTGCCCCTTGATGATTTCCATTGCGAAGTTTTTAAAACGAGGGGGTATTGGAAACGGAAGGGGAGTACAAACGTTTCAGTTTCCACCTTAATCAGTGGGTATTATGAAGCTGAAAAGCATTGAAGGTGAAGGTGAAGGTGAAGGAGGAATGGGCAGAAAAAGGATGAGATTTTAGTTTTGAACTAAAACTAAACCTTAAAATTACTATTTTAACCTTTTAAGTGTCTTAATTGACACTAACATCCCCATAATACCCTTAAATTTGTTGCTTAAATATATTGTACATGGTGCTTGTTAAGTTGCACGGAAGTGAAAATGACCATGTTGGCCATCACTCCTTCTTAATAAGATAATATAGATTAATTTAAAATTGTGTAAAAGAATTAAGTGTGAGGTATTAAAATTTTTTATAAAAATCTATATCTATATATATATATATATATATATTGCAAAGGGATTAATCCTACATGTCATACTCTTATACAATCTCTCCTTTGAGAGATGCCACATAGGATGTGATGTGGCAAGTGTAAACCAATTAAAAAAAGGAATAAATGCCACATAGGATGTGATGTGGCAAGTGTAAACCAATTAAAAAAAAGGAATAAATATTATTTAACCTAATCTATTATAATCTTTAACCTAATATATTAAATACCTAATCTACTAAATCTAAATATTAAATCTTTACTATTTTTTCTCTCATGTTTCCTCCCATAACTTTTAAACGTTAATATCTTTTATATACGAGATTTTTTAAAGAAAAAAAATTATACCAAATTAACGAGCGTTTTATTATCTTTCCAACGAGTACCATAGTAAAAAAATGACTATTTTTTGTAACCTGACAGGTATTGTGTCGGGTTTGGGATTAGTTTAAAAAATTGTGGGTTTGGGTCGGGTCGGGTCTGGGATTAGGTGATACCCGACCCGAAACATACCCAAATACCCGAACTATATACCCATGAATTTTTTAACGCATCACATAACCCTTAGACTAATCCGTTCGATATTTCAATAATAAACTTTTTTTTTTATTTCATGTTAGTTCTTTTTAAAATGATCGATTACAAACTTCCGAATTCATTTGTAATGGCACCAGATTTATACCCCGACGCAGAGATTCGTTTTTTTTTTATATATATTTGAATATAATAACTTATGGCAGAGGTTTGTTTAAAATAATAATAATAATAATAATAATAATATATTTTATTATGTCATATTAAATATTTCAACCCGGGACGCTCCCGGGATAAAAACTAGTATAAAATACCTCAAAGCAGTCTAGCAAACCGTAACTAAAAAGACAATATTTTTAAAGAAGTTTTTGGCAACAAAAATGTTTTAAAACCCTTTGAGTCAGCCCAACGATTTTGAGGGAGATTAGGGAGGTCTTTGGTAGACGAAAAGAACATCTTAAGGTGTTCCCCAATTCCTTAAAAAACCCTACCCTTTTCCATGTGAGCATTATTGAGCCTTATCGAGCACACCATTTCACATATATATTTTACATATGCTCGTTTAGTTGTTTTGAGAGATAATCCCCGATTGTTATGACCCGATTAGTACTTGTATGACTTATGCGCTGCGAGACCGCATCAGAGGAGAGTGTGTCAAAGTGATTTAGGCACCTAGGACTTACTCATTCTGTTACCATTAGCCTTTCATATATTTTCCCCACCCCTAGCCACCCATTTTTGAGCCTTAGCCTTTTCATTTCCTTATGTTCATTTAGCCCCTGCCATGACGAAATTAGGGAGGCGTTTAGGTGTTGAGGAAGCTCTTTGGCAATTTTGGGACTTTGAAGCAAAAGCCGCACATCAAGAATCAAGAATCAAGATCGTGAAGAGCCTACAAAAGAAATCCATTAAAAGAGCATACCATGTGTTAGCCATCACCCAATTAGCACCATGAGAAATTTTTGTAAAAAAAAAAAGAGTGTTTGTGTGAATAAAGAGAATCAAGGGAACTTCAAAAAGAAGAGTTTTGCAATGTTGTCCAAAGAGACCAAGTGACCGATCCAACCTAGTGGAGGCTATTAGGCGGCCCTCGCGCCGAATGATTCACAAGATAAGGCCAAAGTCGAGCTGCAAAGTCCAAGGAGAAAATTAGCAAAGCTAACTTGAGAAGATCACCAAGATTCCAACAAACGCCTTAAGCACCGAACCTGAAATCAGTCATGGTGGTAGACTTCATTCCTACCCTGTTTTTCACCATCCCACTAAATAATCCCCGAAAAGTCCTAATGATTTACACACTCCACCTCAATAATAAGCGGTGGAGTTGCGATTTGCACCCAAGCCTATGATTCGAGTCGTTCATTGGGTAGAATTTGAGTGATCACCCCAAAAATGAAACCCGAGTGAATGAGAGAAGTGAGGAAAAAGGAAAAAGGGGTCACCTTAGGAATTGTTGTAATAAAGTCTCACCAAAAGCCATGCCCGAAATCCCGAAAGTTTATTAAGTTAGACTCTTAGGAGGTAAGTTAAGCTCGGCACATCGAGATTAACTTACTATTTTTATCCCGCTAAATTGCCTATGGTTCGGTTTGCTTGAGGACAAGCAAACGCTTAAGTGTGAGGTATATTGATATGTTTTCACCACTAGTTACCACCTGTTTTATGGTCTAAATCGTGCTTTTATCTTTGTTTTGTCCCGATTTATCTTTCTTTGTTGATAAATGCAGATTTGGAGGCCCGGTGAAGAAAAGAAGTGAAAACCCGCACAAAACGACACAAATAGACGAAGATTTGAAGACTTTGAAGGTTTGTCAGACATGGCACGGTCGTGCTCACGGTTGTGCAGCCTTCCCGGGTCAACAAGTCAACTTTTCCAAGTCAAAGGAGGTCAATTTCAGAGCTTCAGGATGTGCACGGGCGTGCACAATGATGAAGCACGTCCGTGCTTTACTCCAGCGTGTTCTCCAAGGCAAAAACCGACCAAGACTGACAAGACGGTTACCCTCCAGGACATGCACGGGCGTGCTCAGTAACTAACCAACATCTTCTACCTAAAGGACTCTGCAACAGTACCCGTTGTCGTGCATGGGCGTGCCATCATTATACTGCCACACAGTTAATGATAGATCGATCACTTTTTGATAAGTTAATTAAACCAAGTAGGGGATGCACGTATGCGGGAAAAGTCACGACTCCTCTATGATATTAAGTGGTAACCTGTTCGGTCATGTTCCGGCCACCGGCAAGTTATTCATAAAAGTATAGAGTAGTTTGATGTCTATATCGCAATACCGGGAGACGGGTAATTCACAGTTGAGTCGACGTAGTCTCGAGTCACTTTATTTTCAGTGTTGAGAGGTGAGCTTACCAGACCAGGGAGACCCTCATAATAACATTAAGAACACAGTTGTTTGTACAGCTTTGCGATAACAATCACCTCTAGAAAATGCAGTTGCCATTCTAAGTTAAGCATAAGTGCGCGCTCAAACACACCACGATAGAATAAAGATAGCTATTTCGTCCCAAGGCTCCATTCGATCCCGAAGCAACACCATTGTTTTGATATTGATTTTCCTTAAAAGTTTTCATCTCTCATTTTACTTTTCTTCTTATTTTAAAGAAAAATCTTTTTAAGTAGTTTTAGGAAGCTGAGTAGTAAAAATCATGTCCACGGATTCGATACTCGGTACTTGCATATTTCTATACTATATACGATAGGTACGTTTTCCTATTGTGTCGTGTTTAGAATATTGAGCAACAATCGTTTTAAATTATAAATTTAAAACTTATAAGTGTGTCTTTTGTTTTTCTAACTAACTCGTCTTTTCATCAAAAACTTTTGGCATCTCCCCCGCGACTTTGCCCTTTTTGAAAAGAAGTCTAGTTTTCTTAAACATTCAGACGACACCAGGACCCATGTTCAATGAAGACAACTGACATATCATCTCTTGTTGAGTATGTGTCAGCTTCCTATTAGCTGATAGGAAATGAATGTCACTTTCAGATACAAAAGCATGATTATGACCTTCCACAAAGTCATAAACCTTGAAGGTCTTGCCATCCTCGGAAGTTAGCTTTACATGTGCCTTACATCCAGTCCGGATGGACGGTCTTTTTCTTACCTTAACATCTTTATTAGAACTCTCTACACTTACTTTGAATGGCTTAAACCCCTCCTTATAGCATACAAAGTACTTGAGTCTTACAACACCTCTTCGCACATCTTGGGTACCCTTTCGAATAGAAAATCCAGCATCCTTTGCATATTTGGCATAAAACTCGTTTGCATGATCAATACTAGGAAACTCCATGTTTATTACATGTTTGAGTTATTCAGGTACATCAAGAATGATGGAGTTAATAGCTTGGTCTTCTATAGGAACATCAGATGCAACACCTTCAAAAAAAAAAGTGCACTATATAAAACTTCAAATGCACGTTAACATCTGATAATTTGAAAATTTTAAACGCACTTATGATCATCTTAAAACGCACTCTTATATGATCAGTACTATGTTTGTAATATTTGAACGCACGAATTCGTATTTTAGATCTCAGAACTTCAATTCCAAGTAAGTACTTGAGTTCTCCTAAGTCTTTCATATCGAATTTGTTGAACAAGTGTGTCTTTAGTTCTTTCATTTCTTCTTCATCGTTCCCTGTAATGATTATGTCGTCAACATAAATAATTAAACAAGTCACAAGTTTACCCTCCGTTTAAGAAGTAGAGTATGTTCAGAGTTACTTTGTTTGAATCCATATTCCTTCATTGCTAGGGTGAACACGCCAAACCAGACCCGAGGAGACTGTTTGAGACCATATAGAGTTTTCTTTAATCGGCACACTTTTTGTCTTTTGAAGTTTCCTGTATATCCGGGTAGTGCCTCCATATATAGTTCTTTAATTCTCCATGAAGGAAAGCATTCTTGACATCAAACTGATGAAGAGGCCATCCTTCATTTTCCGCAATAGAGAAAAGGACTCGAATTGTATCAATCTTGGCAACTGGAACAAATGTTTCTGAATAATCAATGCCATATGTTTGAGTATATCCCTTAGCAACCAACCGAGCTTTGTATGTTTCTATGGTTGTGTCTAGTTTGTATTTGATAGTGAATATCCACCGACAGCCTACCAGTTTCTTTCCTATGGGAAGAGTGCATTTTCTCATGTCTCGTTTTTTTAAAGGGCCTCTACTTCAGTTTCCATGGCATTTCTCCATTCTTTAGAATTTAAGGCTTGTTCAATGGATCTTGGGAGTTGTTCTTTGAGGACGACGGTGGTGAAGGCTTTAGCTTCTTTAGATACATTTCCATTGACCATGTTAGCCAGGGGTATCTAGTTACTCTTGATTGTTTCCCTGGGGAGTATTGTTTTGGTGGTACCCCTCTATTGATTCTTGGAGGTAACTCATATCTTCCAGTTGTATTTTGTTCTTCTTGAATTAGTTCCTCCTGCTCCTCCTGCATAACCTGCTCGCTTGCTATTCCATTGTCATTAGATATATCAATAGGTTCTTGTGTTTCGACATTATTTGGATCAAAAGTTTCTTGTGTATTATGAGTGTCCTCATGTACATAAAATTTACTTACCTTTGGACTAGGAGGATCTTGGGTAGTAGCACTGATAATAGGTTTAGATTCCGAGGGAGTAAATGGGGCACTTTGGGTTTCGTGATTAGCTTCGTTTTGGTTATTAGTGGTATTGGCTTCTTCAGAAAAAGGAGTCCACTTTAGCCAATTTAGTGGTCAACTTGTCTCCCCCCCCCCCTTAACCACTGAATTGGGAGATATAGAAGAATTTGGTTTCAAGAAAATCACAATTGAGAGTGGTGTATATATGGCGATGTTTTGGGCTATAACACCGGTATCCATTTTGGTCAATCCTATATCCTACGAAGACACATTTTTCTGCGCATGGACCAAATTTGCCCCGATCATGTTTAGGAATATGAGTATAGACAGTACATCCAAAGACTTGTGGTTGAAGGGTAAGGGGTGGATGGATTTTAGTGAACTCAAACATGGTTTGGATAGGAGTTTTTAAATTTAGAGCCTTGGTGGGAAGCCGATTTATTAACTATGTGGCAGTAGCAGTGGATCCTAGCCAAAAAGATGCAGGAACCTGAGACTCAATCAAGAAGGCATGAGTTATTTCTAAGTGAATACGATTTTTCCGCTCAACTGTACCATTTTGTTCAGGAGTGTAGGGGCACGTTTTTTTGATGATTTATCCCTTTATTTTGACAAAATTGCTTCACGGATTCATTTACAAACTCGCCTCCATTATCAAAGTACAGGATTTGAATATTGGTTTTAAACTGAGTTTGTATCATGTTATAAAAAATAGTAAATTTTTTGAAGACTTTTGATTAATGTTTCAAAAAATAGATTCATGTCATACGAGTACAATCGTCAATAAATAGGACCAAAAACAAAAATTTTGTCCTCCAATAACTTCTGCGGGACCCCATACATCAGAGTGAATAAGAGAAATGGCGACCCGACCCGTGTATTGTTCAAAATATAAGTATGTCTATGACTCTAAGAAAGAGCACACGTTTCGCGATCTAAAGTTTTATTAGAAGAGAAAAGTTTTGTAAATAAAAGGTGAAGGTAGACATTAGAGGGATGTCCCAGTCTTCTATGCCAAAGTCAGGCTTTCCTATTTGTAGTTCCGTGAGCAAGCATTACGTTCCCATGTTGAGTGACTTCGTCCACATAATACAATCCTGACCTTTCAATGTCACGCCCAATGATCATTCCCGTCCTGATATCCTGAAGTATACAAAAGGTTGGATGCATCAAGACGGTGCAATTTACCATGTGGCTAATGGATAAGAGTTAATGAGATAAGGAAGGAACGTAAAGACAATTTTTAAGTTTTAATGTGGGAGATATTTCAACCGTCCCACTTCCTTTAACAGAAACAACATCCCCATTAGCGGTCTTGATGTGATTAATCCTAGGTTTAGTTTTAGAAGTTATATCAGATAAATCATAAGTCATGGTGTTGGCGACACCACAGTCAAAAATCCATGATTCACTTGTGTTGGTATGGTTTTGGGTCATGTTAGCTTGAGGTTCGAAATTACGTTAAAAATTTGTTCTTTTATGGTTTGTAGAAATATTTTTTTTCTTTCAACAAACATATTTTCTATAAACGTTTTTAATAAGAAAATATTTTTTATTTCTATAAAACAAGTCTTTTGATGGTGTTTTATCATCGGCCATATCATTTGAGCCTTGTATTTTATATTGAGCCGATAATTTATAACATTTGGTTGGAGTTAAGCAATGGTCACCATAACAAGCTTGGCCCATTTTTTCTTCTCTTTTCCTGTGAACATTGGGAATGACCATCACATGTCACTATATCAACAGTGTGTGTATCGATTTGTGCATTAAGAGAATCACATGACTTTACTATTACTTCTAGAGATGATTTGTTTATATTATATTGCTTCTATTATTGAATCGTTTTTTATATCATCTCTGTGTGTATCACTATGTGCATCACGAATGTCTATAAACTTATAATCAAATAAATGAGGATTATGAATTGGGTTTGAGATTATTCTCCCAAACCTGTTACCTCCATCCATGGTGAAATCATCTCTGAAAGCAATCCCTCTAAAACCACCTAGTTGGTGCTGTTGGTCGCTGCCGCCGGTATCTCCAGTGTTGTTGGTGGCGGCTGCCGCTTTTCCTGTTCCTTTTTTGTGCCCCTCATTCCACCAGTCGGGGGTAACCGACAAGCTTGAAGCACTGTTCCTTGGTGTGATTCGTCATCCCATAATGTGTACACTCTAGTTGGGTTTTATCAGGTTTGGTAGGCAGCGGCCGGCGGACCCCCTTTGACACTATACCGGAACTTTTAGGGTTTTCTGGGTCTGTAGCAAGTCCGGCCGCCACCCTTTTTGATGTTGGTTCATCCATATTTCCACGAACTTTCTGATGGGATTCCTCTTTCCTCAAGGTTGCGTATGCTGCCTCTGCAGTGGGAAGAGGTTCCGACCGGAGTATCTCACGTTTTATGGGGTCATACCTCTGGTCTAATGCATTCAGAAACTGGAACAATTTTTGGTGAAACCTGAGCTTTGTATAGATTTTCATGTCCTCGGGGCACTTCATTGGGTTTGGGTCAATTCTTTCAATTTCTCCCCAGATTCCTTGGAAAGTAATCCAAAGATTTTCCAGAGAGGTATCGTTTTGTTTAACTTCATTTGCTTTGACACGAAGGTTAAATGTTTGCAGTTTGTCCTTTCCGCTGCTATAAGTGACCACCGGAGCGTCCCACAACGTTTTCGTGTTAGGGAACCCAGTTAGGTTGCTGGCGAGTGTTGGTTCGATGTTCTGAATGAGTCATGAGAAGACGATCAAGTCATCTTGTTCCTATTGCTCATAAGTTTCGTCGCTTGGATCTGGAGGGTTTGAGGTTAGGTGTTTTAACAAGTTCTTTGATTTTCCGCCTATAGCGATTCGAATCATCCGAGTCCATAAAGGCGTATTTGTGACTGTTAAGCTTGAGGTTGATTTGCAGGTTATCAGATAATTTTGGATTTTGGGGTTCGACATTGAGGCCATTATTGAGAAGATTAGCTAGTTGTATTGATAAATCAGAACCCGTGTTACTGTCTTCATACATGGCAGCCGGGTTTCCGATCGATGGATGAAAAGAATGACTTTTGGAAGATGATGAGCGGTGATCTCAGGATCAAAGGACCCGCTCTGATACCATAAGGTCAATCAGAGGAAAAAGTTTTTTGTAATATTGATTGAATACCTTTTTACAATATGAGAACAACTTTTATAACTAGTTTACAATATAAAAAGAAAGAAAATAAAAATAAATCACTGGTAACGGCTATATCCTCCTCATTGCAAGCTGTCAAGATTCCTCTAAAACAGGAAATGATGATATTTTCTGATCCTGAATAATATATTTTCTAACTTGAAATCACCGCACATGATCAACGCATCACTGGAAAAATAAACAAGCTTACTGAAAAGGTTGTGAATAGCCGTTGAGTCTGGTTGGAGCTAAAAAAAAAAGAAATTGTCGCGTTACACGTGCGTTATGAAGCTAAACAAGAAATCGAACAACTAGATTAGATGTTAACATATTATGTTTTGTTGTTTTCTCAAATGTAATTGTTATTGATTGTGAATTTTTTTGAATGTATTACACGATCAATCAATTGAATTATAGTTGTTAACTAGTTATATACAAATGCTTGCTTAATTGTTGAGTTCTTAATCTCATTACCTTGTAGTGCAGTGGTCTTGGTGGGTTACCCACCACAAATGTGCTACGAGTTCAAGTATTACAAGTCAACAAATCAGACCGTCTTTCAGAGATTTAGGGCTTCCAACTTTTTGCTGGTCCATTTGTTCTATTTTTATTTCCCTTAATAAAAATAATTGCCGATCGGAAAAAAAAAAATCCTACAAGTCTATATTGATTAGGTGATATTTAGAGTAAACAAATCGTTGTTACAGAAATATGTAATCGGCTGCGTTGAGCGTTTTAGTTAAGTACGTGAAATAACTTGTGCAACTGACATGGTCAAACTGTTTTTTTACGGTTAGATCACCTGGTTAGGCCTTTGCCCTTTGATCACCTAAGTCCGGAGTAGAAATCCTATGGTGGGCATATTATTGTCAAGTTGAACCGGTGTCACAGTTCGTAATCATCAGGATTTGACTATAAGACCTCCCGGACAGAACCCCATCTAAATGGGTAAATCTTTCCACCTCCCGAACCAATTGGTCCGGAAATCATTAGCAACATGGTCCAATTATTAAAAGGCATGAATGTTTACTATGATAATATTGAAAGTGAGTAGTTAGTTATACGTGAATATGTGGTAATTGCTGTTTTTCCATAACTCATCAAAGTCGTCATCCAAACTTAGTGAGGAGTTGAATCAAAATAAGTATTTTTGTTATAACCGACTTTGAATTAGTGTCCAATTGCTTAAATTTTTTTCCTCTCTAATCTCGAATTGGTAAGACTTGTCTATACAAATTAATATTAATTCGGATTTTATATTTTAAAGCATATGTATACTCTACTACACATGATCGAGGGACCTCTCCGACGGTTTAAGTAGGGCTGTAAACGAATCGAGCCGAGTCAAGCCACGATGGGCTCGAGCTCAAGTTCGAAATTAAACGAGGCAGCTTGGCTCGGCTTGAGCACAAGCTCTGCGTTAAACGAGCCTAACAACGACCAGACTCTTGGCTCGGCTCAGTTACAAAATGACTCGGCTAATCAACTCATCAAATAGAGATTTTTTTAGCTAGTTTTTTCGAGCTTCTTTCAAGAGAGCGCGGCTTTTTGAATAGCCCTAGCATAAAACTTTCGTGGCAAGCCTGAGACTAATATAGAAATAATAATTCTAAACCTCACAATGATATTACTATTTTTCTTTTAATTTTCTGTGTATGACAAAGACTTTTATGGGTTCTTGAGGAATATTGATGTGTTCACATTCTTGAACATATATGGTGGACTTTCAGAAGTATAAACTTCCAACTTAAAACATGTGACTGTTTACAAGTTTGGTGGTCCTCAATGCTTATTCGACATATTCACCCCATCAATACAAACATGTGCCTCAAACTTAATACATTTATGATATGTTATTTTTGTGTTCAAAACTCGTGGTGAGTAGATAAATGATTATTCAACCATAACTAAATAACTGAACCAACTGAGAAAGTAATGGATCATTATAAGTATGATACTTTTTCTTTAAATTAGCCAGAGTTTTATTGTCTGGTTACGGTTATATACTTATATGTGCACAAATAGATTAACTGAACATACACTGAAACCAACTTTATATATTTTTTTATTTTAATAAAAGAATTTCGTGTGTTGAAAACTTTTGTGTTACAACCTCTGATGCACGGAAACGGTAAGGAAGTGCCGTACCATGTCCCCGAAACTCGCAGGGGACGGAAACGTGTACGGGGACGGGGGAAACATTTCTGTGCCGAACCTTGACCGCTTCGAGAAGTCAAAAGACGTTTCTGCTGCCGTTTCCTTATTTGGGGACCGTTTCTTTAAAGTTTCCAAGGTTTATAACCCTACATAGCGCCGGATTTATGACTGATGGGGCTGATGCGGCAAGGACAGGTTCAACACCCAAGTTGAAAGAATAACAGAAACACAGCGGCGGCAATGTTAAAGAAGGGTTTTTGTGAGGAAGCTGGCAAGAAATGTAAATACCCACATCTAATAGGGTATTTTTGTAAAATAATGCTTTTATAAAAAAAGTCTACTAAAAGTGGTAAAGTTTGTAGTTGGTGTCTCTCACTAATTAATAATAATAAAAAATTAAAGTCCTTTTAATCTACTAGTAATTTACATTTATTTTCATTTATAATTTAATAAAGAACGACATGATAATTTTGTTTATAGTAATTTTTAAATATGTATTATAAATGTTGTTAAATACTACATGAAATGTGTAATATAAACTTATAAATTTATACATAAAAAATATAAAATTAACATTAACTATGAATTATAATATATATATATATATATGTGTGTATTTATTTCCGTACCCGTGTCGTACCCGTTTCTTGATTTTTTGAGTTTTGCCGTTTCCCGTTCCCGTACCCGTACTCGTTTCTCGTTCCCGTATCAGTTCCCGTGCAACATAGGTTACAACCCAAACAGGAGAACTCATCCCAAAAGACTAGTCTAATGGGAGAGAGAGCCCACTTGGGTTATAAACCCCACATTGGTTGCCCATACAACCGATGTGGGACAAGTCCCATACCTTGCAATAATTTCAGTCCATAAAAATCGACCCTCCTTAAGGGCCAACGTCCTCGTTGGTTATGGCTGTCTCTCTACAGGCCACCATTCCATGAGCCACCACTTCGAGTTTGGCTCTGATACCATTGTTACAACCCAAACAGCAGAACTCATCCCAAAAGACTAGTCTGATGGGAGAGAGAGCCCACTTGGGTTATAAACCCCACATTGGTTGCACATACAACCAATGTGGGACAAGTCCCATACCTTGCAATGATTTCAGTCCATAACATTTTGTTACAATTTTTTATACATAGTACTAGGTTAGAGTCCCGTGGGGACCCACGGTTCACCCGAAAGTAAAATAAAAAAAGTAGGAAAATAAGAATTGTATTATGCAATTTGATTTGGTTACTAAATGTTTGATGATGCAATATGTATGAATTTTGATGTTAAATGCAAAATGTCATCTAATAGTTTAATGTAACAAAATGATGGATATATCGAGTAAGTAAAGTTTAATTTGACAACTGCAAACTACATAGCATACTATCACAATATCACACATTACATCATTTGGGTAATATCTATATTCTAACCATAACTAAGCTTAAGCATAGAACACTTATCATTTAGTTGGGGCTTAACGAACTTCAACCACTATTACACATTACATCATTTGGGTAGTATCTATATTCTAATCATAACTAAACTTAAGCATAGAACACTTATCAATTAGTTGGGGCTTTACGAACTTCAACCAATGGTCCATTTTCATTACTTCAATCAAAATCTTCCAAGTCTTGCTTATTGATAGCTGATTTTTCACCTTCGAAGTTGTTATCATTGTCATCACGATCCTCGGAGTGCAGCTCATTTCCAATAATTTATGAAAACCTCCATCATTGTATTCCATATTTGTGTTCTACATAAAATATAGTCGTTGTAAAGATATGGATACGGTGATAAGTAAATTAAGAAACAGTCCTTAACCCACTTACTTGAATGGGTAGCTTAAATTTTACATGTTATCTCTCCAATGGTTCAAACCGATTACATAGCTAAAAACAACTAATAAGAAAATGGGTTCAAAGTCACATGCTGTAATATAAATTTCCTATATTTTATTAAAAAATAGACACAAAAGGATCAATCCTAAACCCATTTCAACAGTAAATTAGACCGATTGTACATACACTTTAGGCAACTTTTGACATGTTATAAAATGCCGCCAAAAACGTCATTATTTAAACTGTGTAAATATAGTACTTAACAATTAAAAATCTTAATAAATAACATCAAGATCATAATCAATCATTCAAATCAATGACATTAAAATAATCTGCGTCTGAAATTGCCTTACCCATCATATACAAATTATTATTGACATATTAAAATTAACACACTTAAAATTAGTACACTTATTGAAATCAAGATGATGATTATCGTTTAGTGACAATTGATTAAAGGAAAGTCGTAATATCAAAATGAAAGTCGATCAACAATGTTAAAATGAAATTCGTAAGATTAGTAACATCAATAAATACGATTAAAAATCTTAATAAATAACATCAAAATCATAATCAATCCTTCAAATAAATGACATTAAAATCATCCGCGTCTCAAATTGCCTTACCCATTATATACAAATTATTATTGACATCTTTAGTAATCATTATTAGTTGTGATTGAAGTAATATAATTCTTTAACAGAAAATAACATTTTGAAAATTTATATTATCATTTAATTTCGTTGTTAAAATTGGTATGACGATTAAATGATTTTATTATTTGTTAAGGTTTATATAGTATTGTTGTGTCTCGAACAATTCTGCAAAATCGGAAATACTATGCCTCGATTGACGTGATCAAATAGGAATATTTATTTATATATTTGAATTATAAAAAAATGGAAGGATTCGTAATTGACTTGAATTGGTCAACAACACTTAAAATTAGCACAATCAAACTCAAAGACATAAAGTCAAAGAATTGACCTCCATCAAATTAACAAAAACGTATGTAAAAAGTTTTTATTTAGATTGGGTCAACAATATTAAAATTAAGGTCGTAATATTAGTAATAGCATTGAAAATTATCTTGAATACATTATATATTTTAGGAAACTGTTAAATAGATTTAAATTATATTTATTATTAAAAGAATAATAAAAGTGTAGGAAAATAAATGTGCACTCCTATCTTCGGATTATATTTAAATTATAAACTGTTAAATAAATTTAAATAAATGTTTAAAGCAAAATCGTATGTGTTTAAAAGAATATCGTTTTATGACAATTGATTAAAGGAAAGTCTTTGAATTATAAAAAATGGAAGGATTGATAATTGACGTGAATTGGTCAACAACGTTTGAAATTAGCACAATCAAACTCAAAGACATATAGACAAAAAATTGACTTCCATCAATTTAACAAAAACATAAAAAAAATTTACTCAGATTCGGTCAACAATATTAATATTAAGGTCGTAATATTAGTAATAGCATTGAACATTATTTTGAATACATTATATATTTTAGGAAACTGTTAAATATATTTAAATTATATTTATTATTAAAAGAATAATAAAAGTGTAGGAAATTAAATGTACATTGTTATCTTTAGATTATATTTAAATTATAAACTGTTAAATAGATTTAACATTGTTAAATAGATTTAAATAAATGTTTGAAAGAAAGTCGTATATGTTTAAAAGAATATTGTTTCATGACAATTGATTAAAGGAAAGTTGTAATATCAAAATTAAAGTCGGACAACAATATTAAAATGAATTTTGAAATATTATTAATATCAATAAATAAGATTAAAAATCTTAAGAAATAACAACCAAATCATAATTAATCATTCAAATCAATGACATTAAAATCATAATAAATAACATTAAAATCATAATTTAAATTCAAAACCAATAACATCAAAATCATAATTTAAATTTCAAAATCAATGACATCTTGTGGTGCAGCCTTAGTAACAAACGTTTTGTGCTGGATTGAACACCATTTGAAGACACAATATTCGTCACTGGAAGTATCTTCTGATTGAAGCAAATTAGGCCATCCAATCACAGTAAACCTTTACAAAAGCATTATGTATAGAAAATTAAGAATGTGTAACTAAATATAAAATAAGAATATTGTAAACATAAATGTTGAATATCCAACTAACAAACCTAACAACTTGAGAAACAATTTCTGCACGTAATATTAGTATTACTATTAGTTAGTATTAGTAATTATTAGTAATTAGTAATATATTCGTAAAAATAGTAATAGAAAATTTTAATTCGGTCAATAAGATATATATGGGATTAAAATTAAAAATCGTAATATTGGTTTTAGTATTATTAATATATTCGTAATTTAATTCGATAAATTCGGTAAATAATAAATAAATGAGCTTAAAAATCGTAATATATAACATTAAATTCGGTCAATTATTATTAATGTCATTAAAACTCATAATAAATAACATTAAAAATGAATAAATTCAATTAATTGCAAGCAAGACCAATAATAATTCATAAAGAAAATTAAACATAATTTCGTATTAATATTAATATATATAAATGAGATTAAAACTCCTAATAAATAACATTCAATTCGATCAATTATTATTAATGTCAATCAGTATTAGTAATATATTCGATCAACAATACGAATTTTTACGAATAGTAAAACTAAAATTGTAATATTAGTATTAATATTAGTTAGTATTAGTAATTATTAGTAATTAGTAATATATTCATAAAAATAGTAATACAAAATTTTAATTCGGTCAATAAGATATAAATGGGATTAAAATTAAAAATCGTAATATCAGTATTAGTATTAGTAATATATTCATAATTTAATTCGGTCAATAAGAAATAAATGATCTTAAAAATCGTAATATATAACATTAAATTCGGTCAATTATTATTATTAAAGTAATTAAAACTCATAATAAATAACATTAAAAATGAATAAATCCTATTAATTGCAGGCAAGACCAATAATAATTCATAAAGACATATTAAACAAAATTTCGTAGTAATATTAATATAAATAAATAAGATTAAAAATCATAATAAATAAAATTCAATTTGGTCAATTATTATTAATGTCAATTAGTATTAGTAATACACTCGTAAAAATAGTAATAGAAAATTTTAATTCGGTCAATAAGATATAAAAGGAATTAAAATTAAAAAATCGTAATATTAGTTTTAGTAATATATTCGTAATTTAATTCAGTCAATAATAAATAAATGATCTTAAAAATCGTAATATATAACATTAAATTCGGTCAATTATTACTATTATTAAAGTCATTAAAACTCATAATAAATAACATTAAAAATGAATAAATCCTATTAATTGCAGGCAAGACCAATAATAATTTATAAAGACATATTAAATAAAATTTCGTTATAATATTATTATAAATAAATGAGATTAACAAATCGTAATAAATAACATTCAATTTGGTCAATTATTATTAATATCAATTAGTATTAGTAATATATTCTTAAAAAGAGTAATAGAAAATTTTAATTCGGTCAATAAGATATAAATGACATTAAATTTAAAAATTGTAATATTAGTTTTACTATTAGTAATATATTCGTAATTTAATTCGGCCAATAAGAAATTAATGAGATTAAAATTTAAAATCGTAATATTAGTATTAGTATTAGTATTAGTATTATATTCATAAATTAATTTGGTCAATAATAAATAAATGAGCATAAAAATCGCAATATATAACATTAAATTCGGTCAATTATTA
This sequence comes from Ambrosia trifida, assembly GCA_028751855.1. NCBI lineage: Eukaryota > Viridiplantae > Streptophyta > Magnoliopsida > Asterales > Asteraceae > Ambrosia > Ambrosia trifida. The sequence continues at coordinate 124,195,580 of CM054128.1, read as the reverse complement.
TTAATGTCATTAAAACTCATAATAAAATATCATTAAAAAATAAATAAATCTTATTAATTGCATGCAAGACCAATAATAAGTTGAACGAATAGTAATATAAATTATATTAAATATACTTTCATAAAGATAGATTGAACATAATTTCGTAATAATATTAATATAAATAAATGAGATTAAAAAATCGTAATAAATAACATTCAATTCAGTCAATTATTATTAATGTCAATAAATATCATTAATTCTAACATACTAAAAATACATTAAAATGATTAAATCTTATTAAACATAAATTCGAAAAAAGTAATAATAAATAAATGATCTTAAAAATCGTAATATATAACATTAAATTCGGTCAATTATTATTAATGTCATTAAAACTCATAATAAATAACATTAAAAATGAATAAATCCTATTAAACAAAATTTCGTAGTAATATTATTATAAATAAATGAGATTAAAATATCGTAATAAATAACATTCAATTTGGTCAATTATTATTAATGTCAATTAGTATGTCAATTAGTATTAGTAATATATTCGTAAAAAGAGTAATAAAAATTTTTAATTCGGTCAATAAGATATAAATGACATTAAATTTAAAAATCATAATATTAGTTTTACTATTATTAATATATTCGTAATTTAATTCGGTCAATAAGAAATAAATAAGATTAAAATTAAAAATTATAATATTAGTATTAGTATTAGTAATATATTCTTAAATTAATTCAGTTAATTCGGTCAATAATAAATAAATGAGCTTAAAAATCGTAATATATAACGTTAAATTCGGTCAATTATTATTAATGTCATTAAAACTCATAATAAATATCATTAAAAATGAATAAATCCTATTAATTGCAGGCAAGACCAATAATAATTCGAATAAATAGTAATATTAATAATATTAAACATATTTTCATAAAGATAGATTAAACGTAATTTCGTAGCAATATTAATATAAATAAATTAGATTAAAAAATCGTAATAAATACATTCAATTCGGTCAATTAATATTATGTCAATAATTAATATTAATTCTAACACATTAAAAATACATTAAAAATGATTAAATCTTATTAAATATAAATTCAAAAAAAGTAATATAAATAAATGAGATTAAAATTTTTAATAAATAACATTAAATTCAGTCAATTATTATTAATGTCAATAAATATTATTAAACATCTTAATAAATACCATTAAAAATGAATAAATCTTATTAATTGCATTCAAGACTAATCATAATTCGTATGTGGCAACTGTAACTTCACTACATATGATGGTTTTAGATAACAGAAATTTGTGCATGGCCTTCGGCACAGTCTGGAAAGATACGTATAAAAAATAAAAAAAAACATTTTATAAAATGAAATAGGCATTTTTACACAAAAAAAAATAATAATAACAATCATAACAACACGGTTGACGAAGGGTCATGCAAAACCTTAAAGAATTGAGAACCTTTGTGATAAAACATAATAACGTTGGTGTGTTCGGATGAGATCCTGATTTTTAAAATAAGTAAAACATAGAATGATTAAACCAGTTTAAAGGTAAATCCGATTCACTGTATATCTATCAACACCGATTTAAAAAGTTGGTATTTCTAAATAATAATCACAAATGAATACATCAAATTGATAAAGTTCTTGAAACGATTAAATGTTAATTATCCATGTTCACTCTAAATTATCTAGATCGTATTTAATAAAAAAAAAAACCGATTAAAACTTCATTCTAAATGTAGCAGTGTTTAATCATTGATAATAATATTATTGAAGAATTTGATTAAATAGTCAAAGACTAAAAAAACCGATTAAATCTTCATATGGATCGTATTTTATAAGAAAACTGATTAAATAGTCAAACTAATTTTTCTAAATAAAAATTAAAAAACCGATTAAATCTTCATTGCAGAATTTGATTAAATAGTCAAAGATTAAAAAACCCGATTAAGTCAAACCATTTGATTAAACAAATGATAAGAGTAATTTATTCATAAGATTAACATTAAAGCATCGAGTTTGTTAACAAAAATATCAACTAAAAAATCGTATACATAGGTTTCATCAAGATGATTAACAGTAAAGCATCGAGTTTGTTAACAAAAATAAGTAAAACACAATAATATTAAGCAATGTTAGAAGAATAAGGATCGATGATTACCTTGAATCAGTTGTGAAAAATCAAGAAAGTATGAAAGATGAAGGAGGAGGATAGAAAAGTTTGTTATGGAGAAATGAAGAATGATTTGTGGAGAATGAAAAAAATTCTGAAAATGGTTTATATGGACTTCAATTCGGAGCTCCGTATTGTGGTTGGATCCATGAGGACCCTCTCTAAGGCATACATTCGACCCGAGTGTATTCAATTATTATATAGATAGAATAGAATATTACTTTCCTCATCTTCTCCTTTATAAATTTACTAGGGATAGCCAGTGCGATACAACGAGTGTCATGAAGTCTCTTTTACAAAGTATTTTCTAACTCGGTCCGTCTTAAACACTAATTGTATATTTTTGGGCACCACCACCAGCACCAGCACCAGCACCATCATTATTATTATTATATTTAGAAAATATATCTAAATAAGGTAATACTAAATATAAATAGTATTTACTTATAAAAATATTAATATTATCTTGTACAAACATTTAATATGACTAATGGATTAATTATACAATACTAATGTAAAGTCTTTGATATTACTATGGTCATTAACTATAATGTGGTGTAATTAAAGACAAGTTTAAAAGACAAATATGCCAATAAAAAAATAGTTAAAATGTGCATTAGGTGTTGTATGATAAGCAAATATGCCTGTATCTCTTAATTTTTAAGAAGTCTTTAGGAAATTCTTTATAATATAGTATAGATAGCCAAAGGCATTATAGCCCAGCGGCATCTTGGTTGTGGGATAAGATTTAAGGACTATAATGCCCTGGGTTCGAATCTCACAAGGGGATTTTCTCATAATTATGAGTTTCCTCGTGAATTGGTGACTTGATGGTGGAATATGATCGTGTGGTAACACTGGTGACACGATGATACTCCAGTGGTCCATGAGTGATTCCAATTGGTTGTTAACATATATACATACATACATATATATATATATATATATATATATATATATATATATAGGGTAGGGATCCATGGAAAACCCTCCTAAACTGGAAAACTTTGGAAACTCTGACTTCCCAAGCTTTTTAGGGCCTGAAAATTTTAGTGCATGTAATATACATGATTTTAAGCATTTTGAGAAAAAAAAAATCAAAAAAGCGCCGAACACTTTTTTTTTTAAAAAAAAAAAAATAAGTTTTCGGGTAACACATGTTAAGCGAAATTAACATGTTTTAACAATGTGTTACCCAAAAACTTATTTATTTTTTTTAAAAAAATGTACTCGACGCTTTTTTGATTTTTTTGGCTCAAAATGCTTAAAATCATGTATATTACATGCCCTAAAATTTTCATATAAAAAAAGCTCAGGAAGTTAGAGTTTCCAGAGTTTTCCAGTTTAGGAGGGTTTTCCATTTATCCTTATACTATATATATATATATATATATATATATATATATATATATATATATATATATATATAGCAATTCTAAATTGCAAACCATGTTGAGATGAAGAAACTTAGAAAACCCATTCATATGGCTGTTATTTATAGGGTTGTACACGAGCCGAGTCGAGCCGAGCCAGGCCCAGCTCGAGCTCGAGCTCGAACTTAAACCGAGCCAGCTCGGCTTGGCTCGTTTTTCTGGTCGAGCTCGAGCTCGGCTTGTAAATGTTCGAGCCGAGCTCGAGCTGGCTCGAGCCAGCTTATTATATTTTTTTATTTTTTTTACAAATATTTATTAAATAAAAAACAATAAAATTACACATAATCATGTATATTTTTTTTCTTTTTCTAAGTTATGGTTTATTTATTATGAAAAGATGGGGTAGATAGGTAGTATGAGCGGGATTTTCAAATTTTGAATTTTAGAATTAGGTTTGGAGCCAAAATATATTAGTTCCATCTATATATTAATTACACATACACAAGCCTGAGTCGAGCCATATGTCGAGCCATCGAGTCGAGCCACGAGTCGAGCCATCAAGCCGAGCCACGAGCTGAACACCCCTGGCTCGAGCTCGGCTCGATTACAAAACGAGCCAGCTCGGCTCGGCTCGAAAACAAAACGAGCCTCTTCGAGCCGAGCTTTTTTCGAGCTTTTTTCGAGCGAGTTTCGAGCGAGCCTCAAGCCGCGAGCTTTTTGTACACCCCTAGTTATTTAGCCACGTAGGTGACTTTTGAAAATGAAGCTAAGCTTATTTTTGGTATGTTTGAAATGTTACTGACAAGAAATTAAAAGTCTATATCTCTCTCTTTAAAATCTAGTGCCCTATCTTTCTCTCTCATTCCAAAACATAATATCTCACACTATCTCTCTCTCTCTTTCTAGTTTATTAAACTTTATATGTGCAGATTAAAAGGAAAATTAGGATTCCTCTTGAAGAAAATCCAACTAGCATTCCTCTAGAAAAAAATCCAACGTATCTCAATAAGAGGAGCCACACTTGTCTTATGTTGCCCTTTTTTTGAAGGGCAAATTTCATTCAACACCAAAACAAACGGACTATCTTCAAGATGGAGATGGCCACATACAACGAGAATTACATTACATCAAAATAAAATGAATACCAACCCATCCAATCCACACTATCGTTATTGCCCCAACTAGTAAACCAAAGATAACTCAATGACTTGATGTCCGAAATAACTTGAGCAATCTTCACATTTATCACCTTAAATACCTTCTTGTTCCTCGCCTTCCAAATTCGTCAACACGTGACGACTAGAATACCGAGAATCACCTCTTTCTTCTTGGCCGGACAGCGCAAATTATCCACCAAGAGTTGCACATCTTGAGCCGAGAACAGAAATATTGGCGGAATGTGACACCAATTTGCAATCCCGCTCCAAACTCCATTGGCAAATCGGCACTCCGTCAATAAATGGTCCACCATTTCTTCGGCGTCTTCACAAAATACACAAACACAACTATCCAAAATAATGTTCCTTTTCCTCAACGCCACTTTTGTAGGAATCCGGTCTAAACACGTTCTCCACATAAAAATATTACACTTCGCCGGTAACCATCTACACCATCTATACTTACTATCCGTGTCCACTGTACTACCGCTTCGAACCCAACCTTTTAAGTCCTGAACCATTAAATTCTGCAGCGAGTTATTGTTCCACATCCAAGAATCAGCATCCAAACTGATAACAGTCCCAGACACCAGCTGAGAGCACCTATTCACCTGTTCCAACTCCTGCATAGTGTTTGGATAATGCTTCCATTCCCAACAGACCCCACCCAGTAACCTAGTTTGACCCACTCTATCTGCAACAGAACACCATTTGTATTTTTCGAGTCGAAATAATTCAGGAAACGTAATCTTTAAAGGCGTACTATTTATCCAAGGATCTATCCAAGATTTAATAATCGCCCCCATCTCCCACCTTTCCAAGAATCAATGAACTAAATGAGGAGCCATTGATCAAAAGCCTCGAGCCACTGACAACAATCTTGCCCCATACCCCCCTCACACTCGCATTGCACGGTATCGATTGCCATCTCCTTTGAGAGCCATGAATGGCGTCTATAACTTTCCTCCACATAGCATTAATCTCCATACTATACCTCCACACCCATTTAAGTAATAAAGCGTTATTATTAACTTCTAAACTCGTCAAACCTAGGCCACCATTTTTCTTTGATCGAGTAACCCTCTCCCACCCTACCCAATGAACTTTATTAAATTCCAAGTTACCTCCCCATAAAAATTTTCTGATTAACGCCTCGAGTTTATTTATAACCGCAACCGGTGCTTTAAATAAAGAAAAATATTAACACGGAAGGCTCTCCAACACAGATTTAATTAACACAACCCGTCCTCCTATAGAAAGGACCTTGGATTTCCAACTCGATAATCTCTTCTTGAATACCTCCACAACCAGATCCTAACTATTAATCCTACTCATGTTAGCACCAACTTGAATCCCAAGGTACTTAAACGGAACCATTCCTGGGGGATATCATTTTTATTAACAGTGTCATCAAGAAGACTTTCCCAACTACCACCACCGGATGCATTCAGTGCAGTTCTTGTTCTTGGTTATTATTTTGGTTGGATGTAAGGAAGGAGCCTCTTGACCCATTCTTCCAGATCTGTAAAGGCGGAACAGATCTGTAAGTTTTTTTTTTGTTTCAAACATTTTTGGGGATGCTTAGTTTGTAGTTGTTTGTACTTCCAGATGATTTTGATGTCGTCGTTCGAAAAAGAAGGCGCCATCTTCGTTTGTTTATCCTTTTTTTGTATATCAAAGTTTGTTTGCATCTAAAAACATATGTTTTTTGTTGTTTGGATTTATAATTTGAATTTTTAGTGAGATAAGTTTGGGAAAACATATGTTTTGTTGTTTGGTTATAATTTATTATATGTTTTTTTGTGAGATAAGTTGTGAAAACATATGTTTTTGTTGTTGAGTTATAATTTATTATACGTTTTTTGTGAGTTAAGTTGTGGAAACATATGTTTTGTTGTTGGGTTATAATTTATCATATATCTTTAGTGAGATAAGTTTATGAAAACATATGTTTTTGTTGTTGGGTTATATTTAAAATATATAATATATGTTTTTAGTGAGATAACTTTGTAGAATTTAAAAGAAAAAAACATGTTTGTATTTCGAAAATTGATGAATGATGATTAGTTGTATTCAAAAGAAAATAAACATAGGTTTTATTTTGAAAATGTGTGGCTGATTGTAGAGAGGGGAGAGATAATATTGTAAAAGTAAAAGAGAGTGTGTTAGTTTTTATCATAATGCTCTTTTCTATTATATTATCTACTACATGTACCTTTTGTTTATACCACTTTTTAAATAAAATAATCAATTAATTACAACCCTTGGATTATCAAGATCAAGGGTGGTAATGATGGTTTTCTTAAGTGGGAAGGGTTTTCAAATTATCCTTCCCCTGTATAATGATAAATTGAAAACCCCATTGAGTTAAGAAAACTTAGAATACCCATGTAAAAACCATTTAAAAAAACTTTTTTTTTTGAAAAATTACACAAGGTAACATACATGTTTTTAAACGTTTTGGGCCCAAAAAATAAAAAAAAAACGCCGATGGGATATTTCTAAAAAAAATAAACAACGCAAACTTTGTAACAACGCTGTTAACATATGTTTTATGCCTTTTGACATATGTAACAACATTGTTAACATATATTTTTTGCTTTCTAACATATGTTAACAGCGCTGTTACAAACTTTGCATTGTTTATTTTCTTAAAAAAAATCTCTCAGCGCTTTTTTAATTTTTTTGGCCCAAAACACTTAAATACATGTATGTTACCTTGTGTAATTTTTTCAAAAAAAAAATTAGATGGTTTTTACATGGGTTTTCTAAGTTTTCTTAACTCAAGAGGGTTTTCAATTTATACTTTCCCTATATATATATATATATATATATATATATATAGGTCAAGTATAAAATAAAAACTCCCTTGAGTTGAGAAAACCTTTGGAAACCCATGTAAAAAAACATTATTATTTTTTTTAAAAATAACCAATGTAAAATACATGTTTTTAAGTGTTTTGGGTCAAAAAAAATAAAAAAAGCGCCAACGCGTTTTTTTTAAAAATAAACAAAGTTGCTAAAAACATATGTTACAACAGCTAAATAGCTGAAAATATATGTTTTCAGCGCAACTTTGTTTATTTTTTTTAAAAAAATCTCATCAGCGTTATTTTTATTTTTTGCCCAAAATGCTTAAAAACATGTATTTTACATTGGTTATCAAAGGTTTTGTCAACTCAAGTGGGTTTTCATTTTATCCATCTCATATATATATATAGTTGGGTTCAATGGGGAACCACAAAAAAGTGGGGAACTAGGGAACCATGGGTATTTTTGTCCAAATGTTAAAAATATCAATTTCTCACCTTCTCCCCCCTCCCCCCTCTCTCTAGATACAATCTCCACCCCTCTCTCTATAATATACGCTCTCTCTCTCTCTCTCTCTCTAGATACGTTCTCTGGCTCTCCCTCTCTCTAGATACACTAAACCTAAGTTACAGATCTGGAACAAACCTGTTTTGTATTACATATAGAACAGAAGGTAGATCGCAGAGATAACTGTTACAGAAGAACTTTAACAGCAGATTTGTACGTCTCTCTCTTTCTCTCTCAGTACGTGTCCCTCTCTCAGTACGTCGCTCTCTCTCTAGATACGTTTACAGCAGATTTGTGTTAAATTTATTTGTGATGTGTGATTTATTATTTAGTTGAATTTCTCATATTTGTGGGATTTGTTATTTAGTTGAATTTTTCAGATTTGTGTGATTTGTTATTTAGTTGGATTATATTGTTTATGTGATTTGTTATTTAGTTGAATTTCTCAGATTTGTGTTAAGTTTATTTGTTGTATTATTGAATAAGTAATTAGGGTTTGATTTGTAAGAACCTGTATAGTTAGATTGTTAATATTTAGGGTTTTATGAAACAAAAATTTGATTTAACATGTTAATTTTTTGTGTATCAGCTTTAGTTTAAACAGATTTGAACAGATAACATGTTAGTTAAACAGCTTTAGTCTGTGCTGAATGCGCCTCCTATTTCTGAGTTAACGCAGAGGAATGTATTGTAGTTAATGTGGTTGTGAATACTAATCTGCAGAAGGTTTAGGAGTTTGCAAAATTTGGTGAGATTGGTGATGGGTTGTTAGGGTTGAATAAACATACTGGGAAACTGAAAATGTTGCGTTGACATGTATATGCGTCCCATTTTTTCCCTTTTACTGCCCAATAAGATGTCACTTTTTAGGTTCTAGTCGATTTTTTTTGCGAGATGTTTAGGTTCATTTCCTGCAGTTTGCGTGTTAAAACAAACCTGGATAAAGTAAACTGTTAAAACTGTGTCAATTATTATGTTTTCAGTGATAAATTTGTTTCAGAACCTGTCTATATTTGTAGGTTATTGTGTCGTTGGAAAAATATTTTAGAAGTAAATGCCTGTGTCGGAGTCATTGAAAAAATATTGTGTTATACTTTTATCAAAGCCTAGAAACGCCATAAGATGTGGAAGTAATTTTATTGTAGATATTAGTTATATATCTCATGGCATTGCTATGTGTCAGTTGGACCTGATCCTGCATCTTAGCGAAATATGCCCATGGCTTCTAAGTTGACACAGAGGAACATATTGAATGTAATGACATGACACATTTTACTGCATTTCATGACTATAGATTTTGGCTGCAGTTTATGACCCATGTTTGTTTCCGTCTTGGCATATTTTACTACAGTTTTTAACATATTTCGACACTGCCTTGACTGCAGTTTTTTTTTTTTACCTATTTTGGCACATTTTTTGCTTCTAGTTTTACCTATTTTGGCACGTTTTTGCAGCAGTTTTTTGCTGCACTTTATGACCCAACACAAGATAAATTTAAAATAATTTTCAGAGATGTTTTAGTCAAATTGTTATAAAACACATTGAAATCTGAAAAAATCATTAATAGCAAGGCTATTTAACATGTTAAATATTTTAATATTATAATGTTAATTTTTAAAACAAGTTAGCAAACTCAAAAAAAAATAACATATTAAATAATTTTAATTTAATATGTTAAATTATTTAATTGTTAAAGTTTTATATAAATTAGGAAACTCAAAAATAAAAACAAAAAAATTAACATGATAACTTCATTTTTCCTGAAGCCGCAAAATAATATGAACACTTTTGCTGAAGTTTGTGTCTGCAATTTGACATGATAGCTACCAAAATGACATTTTATTTTTTGTCTTCATTATGACCCATTTCGTCACATTTTTGCTTCAGTTTTGGCTCACTTTACTGCAATTTTTAACACATTTTGTGCATCAGACAATCTGACTTGTTTAACATGTTTAATAAATTTGAAATTAATTTTTTTAGATTTAATTGTGATCTATAATAATTTGACTAAAACATTACCAACAATATCAATATTAAATTATATCGTGTTTATGAGTCATAAACTGCAACAAAAGTGTGTCGAAATGGGTCAAATACTACAGAAAATTCAGTTATTTTATTTTAGTGATTTTGTGAAACTTTTTGTGTTTTAAATAATTTAAAAAGGTTTAACATGTTAAGTTAATAAAAGTGTAGAGTGAGTTCAATAGAAAGAAATTTGTTATTTGTTATTCATCTGTAAGTTTAATCATATTGTTAATATTTGACTAACACATTCCTAACAATATCAATCTCAAATTCTGTCGTGTTTATGGGTCATAAACTGCAGCCAAACTTGCAGAAAAATATACTAAAATGGGTCAAATATTGCATGATTTTAGTTTTACTTGTTTTGTTCTAAAAAGTTTTGGCTATTGTTCCCAACTAGTTTTGCTTGATTAGAGTTTTAATTTGCGCACTGTAAAGATACCAGTAAGTTTCAATTTAAAATGTTAAATTATTTTATTTGTATTTGTGTTTCCTACCTTTTTGTAAACTTAACAGTTAAATAGCCTTGCTATTAAAGAATTTTCCAGATTTAATTGTGACTATAATAATTTGACTAAAACATTCCTAACAATATCAATCTCAAATTATGTCGTGTGTATGGGTTCTAAACTGCAGCCAAACATGTAGAAAAAATGTGTTGAAATGGGTCGAATACTGGAGAAATTTAGTTTTATTGGTTTTGTTCCTATAAGTTTTGCCTATTTTTCCTAAGTTGTTTCACTTGATATGAGTTTTAATTTGCTAACTGGAAAAATACCGGGAAGTTCCAGCTTAACAGTTAAAAGATTTAACATGTTAAATTAATTTTTTTAACATGTTAAATAGTCTTGTTATTAGAGATTTTAGCATGTTTATAAAATAGTTTAACATGTTAAATTTTGTTTTAGTTTTTTTATATAGTTTAACAAAACTTCTTTGTTGATAAAGATAATTTGAATGTAGAATGTGATAACATGTACAAAGAGAAAGAACATGAACAACCAAGTTTGTTATTAGGAAGTGTTGAAGATGAAGAAAAATTCAATGGCACTGAGTATATGTTTGGCAATGAAGGTAATTTCAAATTATGAACTGCTTTAAATTTGATTTAAAATGATTTTGTTTGGAAAAAGTAAAATTCTCTAAATTTCACTTCACATAATTGTGCAAAAAATTGAAAGATTAAAAGAACCTAATTTAACATGTGAAAAGCTTAAAGAAACTGAAATTTTGGATGGTGATGAAGAATAAAAAAATAAAGGTATTTTCAAATTCTATTAAAATGCCTTGCTATTAAAGAATTTTTGAGATTTAATTGTGATCTATCATAATTTGACTAACACATTCCTAACAATATCAATCTCAAATTATGTCGTTTTATGGGTCATAAACTGCAGCCAAACCTGCAGAAAAAATATGTTGAAATGGGTCAAATATTGCATGATTTTAGTTTTACTCGTTTTGTTCTAAAAAGTTTTGGCTATTGTTCCCAACTAGTTTTAATTGATCAGAGTTTTAATTTGCTTAGTTGAAAGATACCGGGATGTTTCACTTTAACATGTTAAATTATTTTATTTATGTTTCAGTTTCCTACCTTTTGTAAACTAAACAATTAAAAGATTTAATTAACATGTTAAATTAAAATTTTGGACATGTTAAATAGTCTTCTTATTAGAGAGTTTATCAAATTTTCAACCTAATTATGCCAACTTAACTCAAAGGTGATATACAACCAAGTTATTGCGGAACTGTTTTAAAAGCTGCAGTAAAATGTGCCAAAACTGCAACTGAAATGGTTGATAAACTGCAGCAAAATTGTGTGCTTAAATAGGTAAAGAACTGCAACAAAATTGGGGTTGATAAATTTTATTTTATTTTTATGTAGTTCAAGAAAACTTCTTTTACTGATAAATATAATTTGAATGTAGAATTTGATAACATGTACAAAGAGAATGAACATGAAAAGCCAGGTTTGTTTTTAGGAAGTGTCGAAGATGAAAAAAAGTACAATAATAATAATGACTCTATGTTTGGCAATGAAGGTAGTTTCAAATTATTAAATGCTTTAAATTTGATTTAAAATGATTTTATTTGAAAAAGTAAAAATCCCTAAATTTCACTTCACATAATTGTTCAAAAAAATATGAAATATTAAAAAAACTTGATTAACAGGTGAAAAGCTTGAATGAACTGAGTTTTGGACTGTGATTTCTGTATTGAGTTTCAGTTTTGTGGCTAGTTTAACAATTGCATTTACAATTCTTGGGATATCTGTATTGATTTTTAACAGTTGATGCATTATTTATAACACCATTACTCTTAAAATCTGCATTTGAAACTTTTATAGTGGGAACTTGTATTTACATAAGAAACTTTTAAATTGCAGATGAAAAGCTTAAAGATATTGAAATGGATGGCTATACTCCTGAGAAGGAAATGAAAAGAATTTCAAATGCTAGTCATTATTTGAAGTCGCCGTATAAGAATAGGATAACCGATACAAAGGCTGGTTTAAAATTAGAAGAAAAAAGGATAGCAGATTCTGTTTTTTCAAGCATGGAAAATGCATTGTAAGTCTTAAATGATTAGTATTTTAATTTAAAGTTAACATACAGAATAATGTGGAAGGTATATTCATAACTCGTTATATACTTTATATTTTTCAGAGATATCCTTTATGAAGATGAAAAAGATAAATTAGTTCGGTTTAGTTTAAGTTTAATGATGCCTAATAATTGGGTCGATGCAAAAGTTATTGATATTTGGGCAAAGATACTAAATGATGAAGAGAAGTGCAAATGTAATACTTCATATAGAGGATATTATTTTGAGACTAATTTCATGGTATGTTTCTTTTATTTTTTTTAATTTAAAATATTTAATTTTATACACTGAAAAGTCTATTAATATCAAAGGTTTTTTAGGTGAAAAATAATTTTAATTTAACATGTTAAAAATATTTATAAAATTAGAAAATTGAGTTGAAATCTAAACACCTAACAATATAAATCTGCAGATGTTTTTTATTGTTGTTTTTTCTATAAAATCCATACTTTAAATTTAATATTTGATTTAAATTTCAGAATGAAGATAGTTGGAATATTGAAGGGAAGATACAAAAGAAATTTGGCAAATTTCATCAGAAACTGAAGATACTATCCAATGGAGAGAAAGATTTGTTATCTTTTGAAAACATCGATGTGGTAAAGAATAATTTAAATTACAGTTATATTAATAATTTATGTATATAAATATATGCATACTCACATGTTTTATATTTTTAATATTTACAGGTTTTTGTACCTATTTTCGCAAGTGCTCATTTCTATCTAGTTGTTTTGAATTTGAAGAAACAAATCGGTATTGTGATGGATAATAGTAAGTTAGGAACTTTTGAAAAATACAACAAAGTTCCAAAGTTAGTGGTAAGTTTTATCTATCTTTTACTTGAAATTATTTTAAAGTTTTAACATGTTAAATTTTTTTAGTAACGAACTACCATTTTTTATAACTTAATATAATCTTTAAATGTGGAATCTAGATTTTAAGTATTACATATAAAACTAGATAAATTTATTTGCATAAACATCAAAAACAAATGTTATGTATTCTTAATTCAATAGTTATGATATGTAAAAAATTACATTCTAATTTTTTACCTATTTTTTTAGGGAAATTTATTTGTGAAGCATATAAACATGAAAAGAAAGCAAAACAAGTTATTGTAAATAAATTTTGAGCTAATGAGAGCAGAGTTTGATTGGAGAACTAGAAAACAATAAGGAAGATTGTGGAATTTTCGTTATGTGTCACATGGATACATACATGGGAGAAGATTTAAGAAGCTATCAATATGGATTAGCTAGAGAGTCTGATGTTAAAAAAAAACAGCTAAAAAATTTAAGATCAAAATACCTAACAAATATCTTGCTTGATGATACAAACAAAAAGAGAGAAAAAGTCATTGCAGATGCAAATGAGTTTGATAAACTACAAATGGATGATAAGAAGAAAAAGAAGCAATGTGAAACCCAGCATATTCAGGTTAATACTTTTCATACTTTACATACATATGTTTCGTACTCTACATACATACGTTTCATACTTTGCATACATACGAGTCTACCTCAATGAAAACATTGAAAACAACTACTTAATATCATACTTGACTGGGTCGGTTGAGTCGTGTCGATGATTCGGGAATCATCGGGAGTCGTTACAATGGTCCGAGGGATCATTGGGTGTCGGTCCAGAACCATGTGTACAAGGATTGGCGATTTGTAGAATCGCCGAGCTTATTGCACACACGCAAGTCTTGAGTCCCGGGAATTGGTGATCGGATGGGAACGTGTTAGTTATCGTGCATTATGTACTTATAATCATTATATGACTTGTCGGTATGTGAAAACGTGTTTATATATGTTAAAATAGGGTTTAACCGCGCCAAAAACCCGGATACATAGGCTATAGGCGATTAGGCCATCTTGGATAGCCTAATCGCCAGTATGAGGGGCGAGTAGAAGGAATTAGGGGCGATTAGGGGCTACTCGCTAGTAGATACTAGCGATTAGAGGCCCTAATCGCCTGTAACAGCTGTGTACTCGCCTGATCTGCATGTGACGACTAAAAACGCCTATAAATACCACCCTTATGTTTTAAAACATCATTTGTTAAACCCTAATACACCCCAAAGCCACCCCACTCCTTATCCAACCCCTGCAACACGTTTTTGAGCAAGAAATCACATTTCCAAGCTTTACACCTCATAATCTCACAATTTCAAGGTGTGTTCTTCATCCCAAACCTTTGTAATGATATTGTTTTGATCCCTAAAGGTCCAGACTGATTTCTAAACATTTGTGTCTTTGAAAACTCATTAAAATCAGTTTCTAAACAAACCCAAACCTCTATACTTGTTATATGTGATGTATTCATGCAAGATAGGATTTTTATCGTTTAAACATGATTGTTCTTGTATTATTATTATGTTTCTGATCTAAATGAGTTAATATGATGATAACCTAGGAGTTTGAAGGTTCATAGATGTGTAATATTGATATTAGGCGTTTTGACCCGTTTGAATGATTATGGACGATTGATGATGATATGTTGTGTTTTGTTGATTGTTTGAGGTTAGGGTTTACTCTAGGATGATGCTAGAACAGTAGGATATTGTCGGACAACGTCATTATGTGATGAAATCTGGATATATGCTATTTAGGGTAAGTTTTGCATGAGGTTGTGATGTTTACATGATAATTATGCTATTTTGGGAAAACACATGCATTCGGGATGGCTAGGGTGATGATAAATTAGGGGTTTTTGCTTGAAATAGTTGGGTTAATATTTTGGGTTTGATATTGGGTGTTTCCACATGTTTCGGATCTGATTTGGAGGGTTAAACGCGCAAAAAGGCGGAACAGAACAGTAAGGGCGAATAGGGGTTCCTAATCGCCTGTATTAAAGGCGATTGGCCCCCAATCGCATGAACTATAGGCGATTGGGAGCCCAATCACCATTTTGTCTGGAAATTACAATGCTACTCGCTAGTTTGACTCTCCTAATCACCAGTTGACTTTTCCTAATTGCATGTTTGATTCCTAATCGCGTATACTGTTGCTATATGTATATTTTAACATCCCGAAACACGGGTTGACGCCTAGGAACATGTTAGGAACCCCGTGACATGTCCAATGACTTGGTGACACGTGTTCGGACTTATTTATGTGTTAATTGAGCGTTATGCTAGACTAGGTGAACTCTTGCGCGTGTTAAGTGTTTAATTGCATATGTTGCATGATATCTTGCCTTCGGCTAACACGTGGGATGTCGGGTCACCAATGGGATGTCGGGTCTTGTCTAGTGTGGTCGGTTAAACGTTTAAACATCATTCCAAATGTACACGGTTATGGTCTGGACTGTTGGGGACTAATCAACCTACGGGTTGTTAGTCTAACACCTTATACGCTCGTCATGATAGGTCACCGGTATTTGGTGCCATCTATTGAGCAGGTTTACTTGTTTTAGGGGGGAAGCAGTATCAGGTGAGTTTCAGGGCCCCACATTACGTTTTTACATTTCGGGGGAGACACATGCTTATACATATTTCATAAATTATCATGTTATACTAGTGTTAAATTCATTTGTGCTATACGATACGTAAAGCCCCGGGGAAACCATGAATATGCTTGATAGCATAACGGGGGAAATGTGGATAGATCTATTGGGACTGACAGACCCCACCCGTCGGCTGGGAGCCGGGCGGGTGCATATTGTCTCGGTCATAAGCATAATCGTTTCGGGCAAAATCATATATCGTTGTCTGTAATGGTTTCTGGTCGTAGTAGTATTATTCATGCGTCTAGCTAACGCTATCATTTCTAACATAGTGATAACATGATGGCTTTTATTACTTAAACGTTTAATATAAACCTGTGAACTCACCGACATTATTTGCTGACGTTTTTAGCATGTTTGTCTTAGGTCGTTGAGGTAGCAGCATATCATAGGCGCACGGAGTCTCACGGCGTCTAGGATTCATATGCATCTTATTTAGCTTTTTCAGACTTTCGTACTTTTGCTTTCGTGTTGTAATAAAGTTTTACGCTTCCGCAGCGATGGATCATTTATGAAAACTTAATGGTTTGCTTATGTCATTTTTACGTATCATATAGTGTCGTTTATTGTGACCGTTGACTTAGATCCTGGTTTGTCACGCGCCTCGCGGTAAAACCCCGCACGTGGAATTTGAGGGTGTCATAAGTAAGAAGCATCAAAATATTGGAAGAATTAGAAGTGAAGAAAAAAAAATATTAAAGTATGTTTTCTTATTAGATTTTATTTATCTTTTTGCTAGTTTGACACTCTTAAATCTCTTTTTTGCACATTTTATATCTTTTATATAGATTGTCTTAAGTTAGATCCATCGAAGATTCCCATTTATTGCTAAATCAGTGCAAATCAATAACATTGTTAAAAAGTAACGAAAATATATGGGTAGTTTGGTCTTTTTCCTTATATATTTGGTTTTGATATTTTTTCCCTTGTTTTTAATTTGTTTAAGTATAAAGAACACAACATTGGGACTATTCAACATTCATTCCTCCCACCATAAACCTTAATTCACAAATTACTCATGACCCATTTGACCCAAATACAAGTGACCCATTTGACTCAATTGTTGGCTTTGTTGATTTGTATACATGGAAGTGACCTATTTGACCCATTACATGTTCGACAACTGAGGTGAAATCGATACCACTGTAGCTTATATTCGACCGCAACAAAGGCTAAATCGACCGCTGTTGTGAGTTTTATTCGACTGTAGCATAGGCGAAATCAACAGCTGCTTTATGTTGTATTTGACATCCACAAAAGCAAACCTGAAAGCTTCTATAGGTTGTATTCGATTGCATCTGTAGGCAAAATCGATAACTTTAGAAATTTGAACTAATAAAGACCCTTATTAAAGTCCTACAACTATTTTGCGTATTACTCATCAACTATACTTTATACACCTTGTTTTCAAACAAGCATAAGACTAGTGCGCCCAGTGCTGATAAATAACTTATTAAAATTATTTGAAAAACAATGATTCATATATTATAAAACAGTGAGACAACAGTATGCTAACAATCAACAAAAACTAACGCAACTAGCTTTTTTCATTTATGGTGGTGTCTGTAATCTTAAGTAATTTAGGGTTTTAGGAATGTAATTTTGCAGGTCTGATGTTATTGTGAGGTTTATACATGGAAAACATTTGGATTTTAAAGAGGGAAAATTACAAATATCTCCTTCAGATTTCATAACTTATTAACAATGTTAGTGATTTGGACGGATTTGGCAATAAAATGGGAAACATTAGTGGCTTAGGTGAAAAAAGAAACCTTTTAGGATGGATCTAACAAAAAATAAGGAAATCTCATGAATGATTTATTATATTAACATGTTCTAAAGTGTTATAATATTTAACATATGATCAAGTGCAGGTATAATAGCATTCAGATGGTTAGAAGTTACAACAGGTCAAAAGGGCAGCCAAACGGATACTTTCACTATTGAAATTAAGTCTGACATTAGAAGACACTTAATGGGAAAATTGTTATTGATATTTTCATGACAATTGATGAGAAATCCAATCTTTACTAAGATTTTAGTAGTCGTGAGACTTTTGTATTTGTTTATGGGTCAGTTTCAATTCAAATCGTTAAAATTTAGAATGATTGGATTGTTTCCTTTGGCGTGGATGACATAAATTTTATAGCATATATTGACATGTTACAAATTTTGGTATAACATGTTCGTAAATTGCAAAAAAAAGGTAGTTATGTCATTTGCATTTATATCAAACATTAATATATGCATGCTTGAACGTGGTAGTTTTAAATCTGGAAAATTCTTTAATGGTAAAGGATATTTAACATAACACCAATTTTTAATTTAACATGCTAAGTATATTAAATAATTTTAACATGAAAAATCTATTAAATAATTTTCCTGAAGCCAATTTTTTGTTTCACCACCTTTTTGTTTAAAAATTAACATGTTAAATAATTTTAATTTAACATGTAAATCTATTAATTGTTAAATTCTAAAACATGATAGGAAACTAAAAAAGAAATAAAATAATTTAACATGTTAAGACACTGCAGCAATAAATTTACATGTTTTACAGTGGAGGCATGAAATCGACAGCTACTACAGGTTATAATCAACAGCAGCAGAGGCGAAAAATCGACAGCTGCTGTAGGTTATATTCAATAACAGCAGAGGCGAAATTGACAACCCATTTTGATTATAGTTTTTGCACATCTTACTACAATTTTTAGCACATTTCGGCACTAAATTGGTTGTAGTTTTTAACCCATTTTTCTTGCAGTTTATGAAATATTTTTGTTGCAATTTTTTCCTGGAATTTATCATAAACACAAGTTAATTCGAAAATAATATTGTAAGGAATGTTTTGATCAAATTATTACAAATAAAAAAAAAACATTTAAATCTTGAAAATTCTTTAATAGATATGTTATTTAACATGTTAAATAATTTTAATTTAATGTGTTAAATCTATTAAATGTTAACTTCTAGAACAAGATATGAAACTCAAAAAGAAATAAAATAATATAACATGTTAAGTTCATCTTTTCTTTAAGCCAAAAAATATTATGAACATGGGTGGAAAGTTATCAAAACACCAATTTATGACTAAAATTTTTGCCTGTTGTTTTTGACCCATTTTAGCATAATTTTGATGTAGTCTATCACCCATTTCGGTTGCAGTTTTGGCACATTTTACTGTAGTTTTTAAATTATTTCGGGAATAATTGGAAGTACATCACATTTGTGAGGCCGTGAGGGTGCTCGAGTCTTGGGGGTTGATAGATATGAATTTCGTCTGAGCAAATAGTCATTGTTGATGTCAACGAATCCTAGAGGAGTAAATTCAATGTTACAAGGAAGGATAGATTCTTAAAATCTTGAGTAAATCTGTAGAGTTGAGAATGTGGATCAGTGCATCTTCTTTTGAGTCAATGTGAATGAATAACCATGATTTGGGTGAACTTTCACAACCTTTTGGAATACTAATGGAGGATTCACATAAAGGATCAACATCAACCACTTTTGGAGTTACGTATTTGTTGGGAGAACTACTCTCCTAGAGAAGCAACATGGGAAAATTATGAGGATTGTTACTCAATTTCCTGCTTTTCGCCTTGAGGACAAGACGTTTTATTGGGTGGGAAGTAATGATAATACCCGTAAATGGGTGATTCAGAAACCGGCCCAAACCCAGATAAAAATCCAAGCCCACCTGATGATTTAGGGGGCTAAAGAACACAGGGGGAAATTAATTAGCAGGAACAGTTTCTTGAGGTTTTCTAGGGCAAGTTAAACACGGAAACAACTGTTAAACACAACATGTTAAACATGCTGCTGCAGGTTGTTTGTTTAGCTGTTAGCACGACAACAATAAATTTACATGTTTGACAGCTGTGGCG
This sequence comes from Ambrosia trifida, assembly GCA_028751855.1. Classification (NCBI taxonomy): domain Eukaryota; kingdom Viridiplantae; phylum Streptophyta; class Magnoliopsida; order Asterales; family Asteraceae; genus Ambrosia; species Ambrosia trifida. The sequence continues at coordinate 124,175,518 of CM054128.1, read as the reverse complement.
AAATCGAAAGCCGCTACATGTTATAATCAACAGTAGCAGAAGCGAAATCGACAGCTGTTGCAAGTTGTATTCCACAGTAGCAGAGGCAAAAATCGACAGCCCATTTCAGTTACAGTTTTTTCACGTCTTACTGCAGTTTTGAACACATTTCGAGACTAACTTCGCTATATTTTTAACGCATTTTTGTTGCAGTTTCTGACCCATTTTGGCTGCAGTTTTTGACCCATTTCAATTGCATTTGCGGCATAATTTACTGCAGGTTTTTAGCACATTTCAGCACTAACTTGGCTATATATCACATTTGCATCGAGTTGACGTAATTAGGTTGAAAACAGAAATAAAATAAAATAATTTTTAGTTTAAACATGCAAAATCTTTTTACTTTTTAGTTTTACAAGAAGTTAGGAAACTCAAAACAGAAATAAAATAATTTAAGATGTTAAATTGAAATTTCCCGGTATCTTTCCAGTAAGCTTTTGGTGGCCTTTTCAATTCTATCGGAGTAGACGTTGTGTCGAGACTTCAGATTGCCTTGTTCAATGACAACATTAGCAACAGAAGGCATTAGCACATGTTTCTCTTTATTAAACAGCCAAATCCCAAAAATATGGCTTTGTAACCTGCGAGTCACAAAACGAATGAATGAACAAACATAGAGTGCATCAGGGTGATGTAGAGGCTTCTAGAGCATATGGTACGACATAGTGTATCAGCGCAGCGGCAGATAGAAGTGCATAAGCAATCCAAAATTTAAAATAATATGGTCTTTTTATTGATAAATATTCCGTCATACCAAATGCGAGTGACTCATTTGATCCAAATGCAAGTGACCAATCTGACCCATTTGCTGGCTTTGTTCACGATTGTCATTTAAGACATTGGAGCTGTTAAACACAGCATCATGTTAAACATTTTGCAGATATTAATCATAGAAGTGGCAAGAAAAACATAGAAACAACTGTTAAACACAACAACATGTTAAACATGCTACTGTAGGTTGTTTGTTAAGATGCTAGCACGACAACAATAAAATTACATGTTTGACAGCTGTGGCGGAATCAAAAGCCGCTACAAGTTATAATCAATAGCAGCAGAGGCGAAATCTGCAGCCTATTTCGGTTATAGTTTTTGCACGTCTTACTGCAAATTTGAACACATTTCGAGACTAACTTCGCCATAGTTTTTAACACATTTTGGCTGCAGTTTATGACCAATTTCGGCTACAGTTTGGCACACTTTGTTGCAGTTTTTGACCCATTTTCGTTTTGAAAACTGCAGTAAATTGTGCCACAAATGCAACTGAAATGGGTCAAATGCAGTTTTCAACACATTTCGGCACTAACTTGGCTGTAATCACATTTGCATTGAATTGACGTAATTAGGTTGAAAATCTGTTAACTATTAATTTTTTTTTTAATTTAATATGTCAAATTAGTTTTTAACACATTTTGGCTGCAGTTTAAAACCAATTTTGGCTGTAGTTTGGCACACTTTGTTGCAATTTTTGACCCATTTCAGTTTTGAAAACTGCACAAATGCAACTGAAATGGGTCAAATGCAGTTTTCAACACATTTCGGCACTAACTTGGTTGTAATCACATTTGCATCGAATTGACGTAATTATGTTGAAAATCTGATAAACTCTACAATAATAAGACTATTTAACATGTTAAACAATTTTAATTTAATACGTTAAATCTTTTAACTGTTAAGTTTTACAAGAAGGTAGGAAACTCAAACATAAATAAAATAATTTAACATGTTAAAGTTAAACTTCCATGTATCTTAAAGTAAACAAACTAAGTGAAACTAGTTGGGAACAATAGCCAAGACTTATCTAAAATCAGATCTGTAACATAATTATAAAGAATAGATTAAAAGTTTGGAATTGAAGAAGAACAAGCCGCAACAGGCAATCTGGAACATTTAATAATACCTTAAAATGGTAGCTAAAACAATTTAACATGTTAAAGCTGTTAATTAGCATGTTATAACTGAAACTAAACCTGCTACAAAATAATTTAACATGTTTGATTCAATATTTGTATCATGAAACCCTAATTATACAGGTTCTTACAAATTAAACCCTAATTAACAGTCTAACTATACAGATTCTTAGAAATCAAATCCTAATTAGTGATTCAACAATATAAGAGGTAACTTAATACAAATCTGAGAAATTCAGCTAAACAGGTCAGATCTATCAACCTATTGAGATTTACTTCACATCAACATATCTGAATAGTATACAAAATTGTTTTGAATGCTTGTCGTATATTTGTTTTGAATCCGTACAATAATATTTTAGTTGTAAACAAAATTGTTTCTCAGCAAATTTAACTAAACAGATCAGATCTATAAACCTACTGCAACAAGAAAATCGATATTAACAGATCCGAATAGTATACAATACCTATATTATACTATAAATAAAAGCATGAACATTATCCTTACCTCCTGTATCTCACAAATGTCCCCAATGTTGCTAAAAGGAGTGTTGTGCAGAAATTCATCTTCATCAGAATAGAACATAGACATTCCATATGGTCAATGACACGAGGAAGGATTATCAACCATTTTCTTACCCAAACTGGATAATTTTTTTTTTGATTTACACATAAATGCTTTCACACAAATATACTTACAGTTAAGATATTGTAAATCGTTGAAAAACATAATATTGTTTAGTTTGTTTTATACTTGTTAATATCTTCAATATCTTCATTAATGAGCAGTCGAGTAACATGATCTCCAAAAGGGTTAGAGACATAGGGTTTTCTTGCATAACAACAATATTAAAATTAAAATTCAAAATAAAAAGTAGTATACGTAAAGTACTAAACATGTATAAATATAATTATAGGACAAATACAACACAATTACAATTACAAACAGTTAATAAATGTAAACAACCATTATAAAACTTCAATCGGCCAAACTGCAGTATTATAATAAATTGTTTCTCCGTTTGATGAGTCGCCACATATTTAGACATCTCCATGGCATAAGTATCCCACAAGGTTACATAAATGTTCAAACCCCTTCAAAAAGAAAATTTTATTTTAGTATAAAAAACAAATTATATATTCCGTTATTTGTAGTTTGTATAAAATTCAAAGCATAAAACCAATACATACTCGCTATCCTGCAATTCCATTGTTAACCTCTTCTTACCAACGACAGCCTTTTTACTTTATCATCATTGTTGAAGAACTTGTTAACATGTCCGATGACATCTATATAGTGCATAATAAACAAACATTAATGTAACCTCATTACTTACCATACAGTTATGGTTTAGAACTTACAACAAAAAAGGAGATAGTGACGATACATACCTATTGTGACGTTTTCATCAACCTCCTTGTCCAAAATTCTTTGATATGGGACAAAAGAGAACCCAAAATCTGGACCTTGAAAATCGACATCATCGGAAACCTGAGTGCTCATATCAAGCATAGTTTGTTTGGGTTTGATGCAAACTTGTACTTAGATGAATTGAGCCCAATTCCGGGATTTCTTATAATAAGGGAAGCATTTTCTAACAAAAATCTCTCAAATATAAAAAATAATCGCTTAAAAACATTTGCTTGAATCCTGTCACCCTGTAAATTATTAATAAACAAAGAAATGTCAATATTGTTAGTCGAATACTGTTACGAGTAAATAATATATCCAAGTAAAATATAAGACTATATACTTATAAATTACTATTTACTATTAGTATATATATATATATATATATATAATAGTGTATAGTAAATAATGAAATACGCAAATAGAAGCCTTTAACAAAAATTTGGATTTGGGAATTACATTTTCGTCAATGACGATCATCTCAATTGAGTAAACGTCTTTAGGATTCCGACGATAGGGTAGACGCCAAACCCGAATAATCTTTAGCTTTAAAGAAACATCATTTAAGCTATTATCAACTTGGTTAACCATGGTAAGCTCCTGTGCTTCGACATCAGCCATGGATATCTTCGAATGTACGCAAACTAACTCATTCTACTGCATCCATATATATATAAAATTTTGATAAGGAATGTTTGTAAAGTGGCCATAAATTAGCGCCTAATTTCGAGATACTGAATTGATTAGCGATTTAAATTCGAATTGATTAGCACAAAGTAATATAGGAAAATATATTATGCATTATTACTGAATTGATTACACGCTTTTAAATTCGAATGGTAACTTTCCATTAATAATGATAATAGCTTAAAATCAGAAATTAATGTCATAAACTAAACGACCGGTTATTAGGAGATGATTACGGAATTAGCATTAAGGTTTGAATGTAATGAATCTCATTAATTAGGCGTTTGACATCCATGTTTGATGTTGTTTTTATTGGGAGATATAATGATGTAATTAGGCGTTTGGATCAATGAGTATGTGGTATTTGATTAAGATGTTAAATTATTGAATAAACTCTACTAATTTGGTTATAATATATAAAAAAAACTCCACGCAAATTGCCTTCCATGTGCATGTACATTTCTATTAGCTTAATATATGTACATCCCATTTTGTTCAACTATTTTGAAATTAGTCCTTATGTGTTGGCAATGATATTATCACGTCATTCTCGTTGAATCATATAAATGATCAATTGGCCGTAAAATTTTGGTTCATATTGTAAACTTTAAACGGATGGTACAGTGGTATATTGATTGCGATATTTGTTAGGGGATTGTGTATTAAATTAGACCGATTTAGATAAATGGTGATTGCTTAAATTTATATATAAATTTTTACTGCATCCATTTACATATAAAATTTTGATAAGGAATGTTAGTACAGTGACCATAATTTAGCGCCTAATTTCAAGATACTGAATTGATTAGCGACTTAAATTCGAATTGATTAGCACATATAGGAAATAGTATTATGCATTATTACTGAATTGATTACACGCTTTTAAATTCGAATTGTAACTTTCCATTAATAATGATATTAGCTTAAAATCAGAAATTAATGTAATAAATTAAACGACCGGTTATTAGGAGATGATTACGGAATTAGCATTAAGGTTTGAATGTAATTGATCTCATGGAAAAATTACAGAAATCGTCCTTTATGTTTGCATCGTTTTTCAGTAGATGTCCTTTAACTTCAAAATTGACGAGAATCGTCCTTTATGTTTTAAAATCTTGCAGTTCTCGTCCTTTAGGCCTAACTTGGTTAGTTTTATTGTTAAGTTTGGTCATGTGGACCCACATGACAGTAAAATGACAGTTTTGCCCTCATCTCTATCATCTTTATCACCACCAACAACTCTTCTCTTTCTCTATTGCAACTCCCCCTCTCTACCTTTTCTCCACCACCAACATTTGACTACCACCGGCCCAACCTCCGGCAACGACGAGCACCGCCACCATCTTCGCAACAACCACCAAAACCACCGACAGCACCAGGAAACCACCGCTGACACCAAACGAACCACCATCACGGCCGACATCATCACGACTGTTTGTACCAAACTACCACGACTGACAGCAACAGGAAACCACCGGCGACGCCAAGCGAACCACCATCACCACTGAAACTGTAACACCCCAACCGATGGCGGAAACATCGGGATGTCACGTATTGATGATTGTTCAGTAGCTCATGGTGAATAATACATTTCATTAAATGATTTAAATGAATTACATACAATTGTTCTAGAATTTGTACATCAAATTGAATAAAACTATACACATATCTTCAAGCATCAAATCAAATCTTCAAGCAAATAGAACCTGAAACATGTTAAGTTGAAAATGTTTTGGGTCAACAAAAGTTGGTGAGAATTACATAGGTTTTGATAATAGAATAAAATTGTTGTGCAATTCATGTGTCATGGCAATCTAGTCCATATGCGAAAACATACTAGAAGTAAATCGAGTGCATAATCAACCTTGTTGACTGTTGTAATTGTGGTACATCCCATACGCTCATGGTTCACTCGTTTAAATTGCAGTAACAAACACCCACGTAACCTTTGTAGGAGGCACGTATCCGGGTGGGATTGTCAGTCCAATAGATCTATCAATGTATACCGTTTGGCTGATGAATGTTTATGCTAGAATTGTGCTTACCCTAGTCATGTTCAAGACATAATGCAACATAGAAGTACACATAGACACATTGATGATTGAACTGCATAAATAATGTTGTAACATGTTTCACCCCAAAAATGGTGATAAATAGAAAAGGGGCTATGTAAAACTCACCTTGGTAAAATGTTATATCTGTTGAGAAATTTGGATAATTGTATTGACCAAATGTATCAAGTATCACCCTATAATAAAGTAATAAATATGTCTAAGTCTATCGAGTCTACAAATGTATAAGTTTCTAGGGCTTCGAATTGGGGATAAATGCTTGTTTGATTAATATTAAAAATATTCGCCAAATGAGAGAAATTTAGTTAATAAATAACCAAAAATCTTTTTATGAAATTTAAATTTAAGATGGTCACAAGAATGTGTTTAAAGTATAAAAATAATTTTTATAAAATTATTTTCCTTAAATAGATTTTTAAAATCTATTTATTACAAATTGTCAAACTCTAACTTTAATATTTAAAAATACTAAAATTAAAGAATTATTAGTTTAAAAATTATATTTCTGTTCTAAATGATCAGAAATAATTTGTATAAAATTTTGGTGCAAAAATATTAAAAATTGGATTTATTATGATTTAATTATGATTAAAACTAACAAAAATTGATTAAAAATATTAAATAAACGGTTTTTCTGAAATAAAAATTATTTCAGAAAAGTTTATTGTTATAAAAACTTGGAATAATTTTTGTGGAAATTTATAAGACTGTTTTGATATTTTAATGGATTTTTATAAATATAATAGTATAAAATTGATTTAATTATTATAAATATTAAATAAATGAAATTCAGAAAACTAAAAATTGTAGATAAAACTTTTACATCAGATTTGATAAAAATATTTTTTTTAGAATTTATAAAAAGGTTTTAATATTTTAAATTGAATTTACAAGTTTAAATATAATATATATATATATATATATATATATTTGGTTTGTTAAAAAAAATGGAAAAAGATCGCCCAGGCTGGGACTCGAACCCGCGTGGGTCTTCAGACGAGCATCACACACAACCACCTGGTCTAGACCAGTGGTTGTGTTAGATTTCAGTTTATATAAAATAAATACCAACAGAATTTGATGTGTTCTTCCCCAAATTATGATTACGAGCCCTAGCTATTTCAATTCATCAATACACACGATGTTAACCCAATTAAACTTAGGGTTTCTGTTGTGTATGAGCCGATGAACAAAAACCATAAAAAAAATTCAAATTACAAACGCGTTTTGAGCTCGGTTGATCGGTCAAACAAAAAAAGTCAAGAATGCGATCGTTTAACCAAAAGCAGAAGATTTTGTGAAGAATTGAGGGTTGGGAAAGGATGATCGGCGAGTTGTAATGGTTTGGGAGCGTTCAATTTATAGTGAATGGGTCTGACTCGTTAATTTGGAAATTTGTTGACCAAGCTTTGAATATTGACGCGTTTGGAATCAATTGATTGTAAATTGACGAGTGTAATGGATGGAAATAATTAGCATTTAATCGGTTTCCATTAACACTAAATTATCACAATCATAGGGTCAAAGTGTCCATTGTTTCCTTGTTAAAAAAGTCCACTCAAGATGGACAGTTTGGTCGAGTAGCAGCAGTGCCCCAAAGAAGAAGAAGCAGACAAGACAGTGAGTGGTTTTATATAATTTGAGTTGGATTTAAACCAACTAAAGGGCATGGCTCAAGTGGTGAAGACGCGTGTGTGTGTGTGTTTGACTGACTCGGGTTCGAAACCCGGATGAAGCACACTTTTTTTTTAATAAAAGTAAAGGGGAGGAGGGTGTTTTGGGCCGGGTCTATATCTGATCTGGGCCTGGGAGTCTGGGCCTTCAGAATTTCCAAAAAAAAAAAGAAAAAAAAAGGTGGGCTTAGAGTTAGGTTTTGGGCTTGATTAACACATTAGTTTTTTTTTTAACATAATAGTTATTATCATTATTATTATTATTATTATTATTTTTAAAGATATATATATATATATATGTATATGTATGAATAATAATAATCATCGCATTAGGCTCAAAATTTCACTAAAAATATTAGATCTTGTCGTAACGTATAATTAATAAATGTGAAATGTTACAGTCTCCCCTACTTTTAGGAACTTCGTCCCGAAGTTAAGAGAAAATCAGGATTACAATTGGTCAACTACCGGAAACCTTGATAAAATTTCACACTACCTTAACGTACCTGTAAATTCATGATTACGTTCCGGACCGTAATTATTAATTTACCTTACATTAGGGTTTTGCGTCCTTTTATGACTCTACCGATTGTTGAGCAGGTCTGATAGTCCCACCAGTCGTTGAGCAGGTGGTAGGGCCTCTCCCGACTGTTGGAAAGACATGATGACCTCTACCAATCGTTAAGTAGGTTGTTTGGTAGTCAACTAATTGTTGTACAAGTAAGCAAGTAGATATAGCAATTAATTCACATTCAAACAAGTATGCACACAGATGTTATGATAATACTTGATTTTATTACTTGAATCAAAAGTGTCAATACATAGAATTAAAGAGAAAGTAAACATCATTCGATTGGTGGGACTTGCTGTCATGTAGCTGAAGGGTCTCAAGCGGGGTTGTTTGGAGCATCAAGAGCGTTTGTAGCAGGGATTCGACAAGCTTCCGCAAGATGCCCATACCTTTGACAATTGGTGCACTGTCGACAGGGTACTTGAGTTGGGTGGTGATACTGGCAGGTGTCACACTTAGGTAGCTTCCCATTGTATTGTTTCTTGGTGGGTGGGGCAGTGGTGTTTATTGCAAAATTCCTGACCTTGTTCTTTCCGTTGGTTGAGGCCTCAGTTTTGATTTCAACGGCAGTTTGGGGAGTATCCTTCTTCTTTTCCCCTTTACGAGTCAGGGTTCCTGCCTTCACATGGTTATCTGTTAGGGTGGCAGCCAAACGCTTTGCTTCCTCCAAAGTGGCAGGGTTCCTTCCCCACACCGTGTCTTGAATCTGCATCGGTAAACCACCAATGTATTTTTCGATAGCAATGGGCAAAGGGGTGACTTTGTGGGGTAGCAGCAAGCTAAGTTCGTGAAAACGAGTGTTGTAGGCAAGGTTTTCCCCACTGTCTTGAGAAAGATCATGAAATTCATCTTCCAACTTCTTAATTTCATTACGAGGACAAAACTCTGCCTTCATAATGTCTTTAGCTTGATCCCAAGTTAAGGCTAGTGCAGCTTCAGCTCCGCGAGTGCGTTTTTCTTCATTCCACCAAGTGAGTGCTCGTTTGTGAAGAACACTCATGGCATAACGGACTTTAAAATTGTTGGGGCACTCACTGTTGATGAAGGTATTCTCAATACCCTCAAACCATTGTAGGAGTCCTGTAGCTCCTTCTTCTCCACTGAACTTTGGGGGATTGCAAGAATTAAAGTGCTTAAGGGTACAGGCTGGGAGTCCATTCTCGTTGTGGTGTCCATTCCCGTTGCCGTTGCCGTTCCCGTTGCCGTTCAACTGGATGACTTGAGCTAGTAAGTTGGGAACCAGAGTTGCAATTTGCTGTGCCATTTGTTGAGAAATGATTGCAGCCAGTTGAGCATCAACACCATTGTTATTGTTGTTGTTGTTGTTGTTGTTGTGGTTAGTGTCATGGTTATGGTTGTGATTGCTACTTCCTTCATCATGATTTTCACCACTGTTAAGACGAGCACTGCGACGTGGAGGCATGATCTGTAAGAGACACAGTGAAATGAATGAGATTATATAAGGAATGTAATCATTTATTCATTAAAACGAATAAACGAAAACGTTGACTTATAAAAGATTCTAAATTCTAATAACTTATGAAGACATGCTTTAGCCTATAAGTGAACACTCATCCCGAGAATTCCCAGGTAGGCATCCGGGTCCCTCGTCTGATTGGGATATATGCGCAATGCCAGCCTAGACAGAAGACTCAGAATACAGGCGTTCACCCTTCCAGATTGCACGTGTTCATTATTAAAATCTAGAACTTCGACGAGATCTCAAGGTGGTTCAGGTTAAACCTGAGGATTTTTGTCCTATTAGTCTAGGAGTAGATCCACTGATGGAGAGTAACCTTCTTGTAGGAATGAAAGTAGGGATAAGAAGTAGGAGGGCGATAGAGTATAGCAAGTAAAAGAAGCAAGTACTAGTTAAATCCTATGGTTATAGACTAGATTATTTTTCTAATAACCTAATTCCCTATAACCATGTCTCTGATACCAATCTGTAACACCCCAACCGATGGCGGAAACATCGGGATGTCACGTATTGATGATTGTTCAGTAGCTCATGGTGAATAATACATTTCATTAAATGATTTAAATGAATTACATACAATTGTTCTAGAATTTGTACATCAAATTGAATAAAACTATACACATATCTTCAAGCATCAAATCAAATCTTCAAGCAAATAGAACCTGAAACATGTTAAGTTGAAAATGTTTTGGGTCAACAAAAGTTGGTGAGAATTACATAGGTTTTGATAATAGAATAAAATTGTTGTGCAATTCATGTGTCATGGCAATCTAGTCCATATGCGAAAACATACTAGAAGTAAATCGAGTGCATAATCAACCTTGTTGACTGTTGTAATTGTGGTACATCCCATACGATCATGGTTCACTCGTTTAAATTGCAGTAACAAACACCCACGTAACCTTTGTAGGAGGCACGTATCCGGGTGGGATTGTCAGTCCAATAGATCTATCAATGTATACCGTTTGGCTGATGAATGTTTATGCTAGAATTGTGCTTACCCTAGTCATGTTCAAGACATAATGCAACATAGAAGTACACATAGACACATTGATGATTGAACTGCATAAATAATGTTGTAACATGTTTCACCCCAAAAATGGTGATAAATAGAAAAGGGGCTATGTAAAACTCACCTTGGTAAAATGTTATATCTGTTGAGAAATTTGGATAATTGTATTGACCAAATGTATCAAGTATCACCCTATAATAAAGTAATAAATATGTCCAAGTCTATCGAGTCTACAAATGTATAAGTTTCTAGGGCTTCGAATTGGGGATAAATGCTTGTTTGATTAATATTAAAAATATTCGCCAAATGAGAGAAATTTAGTTAATAAATAACCAAAAATCTTTTTATGAAATTTAAGTTTAAGATGGTCACAAGAATGTGTTTAAAGTATAAAAATAATTTTTATAAAATTATTTTCCTTAAAATAGATTTTTAAAATCTATTTATTACAAATTGTCAAACTCTAACTTTAATATTTAAAAATACTAAAATTAAAGAATTATTAGTTTAAAAATTATATTTCTGTTCTAAATGATCAGAAATAATTTGTATAAAATTTTGGTGCAAAAATATTAAAAATTGGATTTATTATGATTTAATTATGATTAAAACTAACAAAAATTGATTAAAAATATTAAATAAACGGTTTTTCTGAAATAAAAATTATTTCAGAAAAGTTTATTGTTATAAAAACTTGGAATAATTTTTGTGGAAATTTATAAGACTGTTTTGATATTTTAATGGATTTTTATAAATATAATAGTATAAAATTGATTTAATTATTATAAATATTAAATAAATGAAATTCAGAAAACTAAAAATTGTAGATAAAACTTTTACATCAGATTTGATAAAAATAATTTTTTTAGAATTTATAAAAAGGTTTTAATATTTTAAATTGAATTTACAAGTTTAAATATAATATATATATATATATATTTGGTTTGTTAAAAAAATGGAAAAAGATCGCCCAGGCTGGGACTCGAACCCGCGTGGGTCTTCAGACGAGCATCACACACAACCACCTGGTCTAGACCAGTGGTTGTGTTAGATTTCAGTTTATATAAAATAAATACCAACAGAATTTGATGTGTTCTTCCCCAAATTATGATTACGAGCCCTAGCTATTTCAATTCATCAATACACACGATGTTAACCCAATTAAACTTAGGGTTTCTGTTGTGTATGAGCCGATGAACAAAAACCATAAAAAAAATTCAACTTACAAACGTGTTTTGAGCTCGGTTGATCGGTCAAACAAAAAAAGTCAAGAATGCGATCGTTTAACCAAAAGCAGAAGATTTTGTGAAGAATTGAGGGTTGGGAAAGGATGATCGGCGAGTTGTAATGGTTTGGGAGCGTTCAATTTATAGTGAATGGGTCTGACTCGTTAATTTGGAAATTTGTTGACCAAGCTTTGAATATTGACGCGTTTGGATTCAATTGATTGTAAATTGACGAGTGTAATGGATGGAAATAATTAGCATTTAATCGGTTTCCATTAACACTAAATTATCACAATCATAGGGTCAAAGTGTCCATTGTTTCCTTGTTAAAAAAGTCCACTCAAGATGGACAGTTTGGTCGAGTAGCAGCAGTGCCCCAAAGAAGAAGAAGCAGACAGTGAGTGGTTTTATATAATTTGAGTTGGATTTAAACCAACTAAAGGGCATGGCTCAAGTGGTGAAGACGCGTGTGTGTGTGTTTGACTGACTCGGGTTCGAAACCCGGATGAAGCACACTTTTTTTTTAATAAAAGTAAAGGGGAGGAGGGTGTTTTGGGCCGGGTCTATATCTGATCTGGGCCTGGGAGTCTGGGCCTTCAGAATTTCCAAAAAAAAAAAAAAAAAAAGGTGGGCTTAGAGTTAGGTTTTGGGCTTGATTAACACATTAGCTTTTTTTTTTAACATAATAGTTATTATCATTATTATTATTATTATTATTATTATTATTATTTTTAAAGATATATATATATATATATATATGTATATGTATGAATAATAATAATCATCGCATTAGGCTCAAAATTTCACTAAAAATATTAGATCTTGTCGTAACGTATAATTAATAAATGTGAAATGTTACAGAAACCCACAACTACTACAAACACCCAAACCCATTTCAAGATCTGAATCAAAACCTATACCCTCCTTCAACAACCGTCATTTAATCCCTAACACCAAAAGCATTAATTGAAACCAATATTAACAACTTCACAAACACGGTCAGCTTCAGGTGCTACACCCCTGATTCACCTCCTTTCGATGTTTCTCAATTTTTAGGGTTCAGGTTTTGTCACAGATCGTATTTTGATTTTCATAGGTTAATTTTGTTTTGTGTCAAAGATCGTTTATTAAGGTTGGGGTGGTGGTCGGATGGTGGTGGTGGAAAAAAGGCAGGGAGAGAGGGATGATGGGTATCGATGTTTTTGGGTGAAGATTGTGGTTGGGTTTTGGGATTTTTGGATTTGGGGGTTTCTTGAATGAAGATCGTGGCTGCAGGTCAAAGATGGGGCTGTGGTGGTTGCCGAAGGTTAGGTGGTGGTGGTTATCGGAGGTTGGGTGGTGGCTGGTGGTATAAGAAAGGTGGATAGAGGGACCTGAAGTTGGGAGAGAAAGAGAAGAGAGTTAATGGTTTTTGTTTTTATAAAATATTTTAATTTTAGAAAATTCTTATTGTTTTATATATTTAATATTTGATTAGTGGGTGAAAAGACCAATTTACCCTTGTGTGGGGTCCAATCTAGTCAGAATTAACCATGAAAACTAATTGGGTTAGTGCTAAAGGACGAAAGCTGCAAGATTTTACAACATAAAGGACGATTCTCGTCAATTTTGAAGTTAAAGGACATCTACTGTAAAACGATGCAAACATAAAGGATGATTTCTGTAATTTTTCCTAATCTCATTAATTAGGCCTTTGACATCCATGTTTGATGTTGTTTTTATTGGGAGATATAATGATGTAATTAGGCGTTTGAATCAATGAGTCTGTGGTATTTGATTAAGATGTTAAATTATTGAATAAACTCAACTAATATGGTTATAAGATACAAAAAAAAAAAAAAAAACTCCACACAAGTCGCCTTCCATGTGCATGTACATTTCTGTTAGCTTAATATATGTACATCCCATTTTGTTCAATTATTTTGAAATTAGTCCTTATGTGGTGGCAATGATATTATCACGTCATTCTCCTTGAATCTTATAAATGGTCAATTGGCCGTAAAATTTTGCCTTATTCATTTGTTCATATTGTAAACTTTAAACGGATGGTACAGTGGTATATTGATTGCGATATTTGTTAGGGGATTGTGTATTTAATTTGACCGATTTAGATAAATGGTGATTGCTTAAATTTATATATAAAGTTTTACTGCATCCATTTATATATAAAATTTTGATAAGGAATGTTTGTAAAGTGGCCATAAATTAGCGCCTAATTTCGAGATATTGAATTAATTAGCGACTTAAATTCGAATTGACTAGCACAAAGTAATATAGGAAATAGTATTATGCATTATTACTGAATTGATTACACGCTTTTAAATTCGAATTGTAACTTTCCATTAATAATGATAATAGCTTAAAATCAGAAATTTATGTCATATGATTACGTTTTAGATAATCACCTTTCCATTCGTATATAGCAATCACCATTTATTATGCGACTGACTTGTATCAATTATCAATTCGTATGTATTGATATCTAAAGTAATTGATTTCTTTTAATCCGAGATATATATAAATGGTGATTGCTTAAGATTAGCAAAGTAACTGTAATACTATACATTATTACACCCCATATTATATTAAAACCGAATAATGGCAACTTTCCAATCTTATTATGTAATAATGGTGACGTTAATTTAACTTAATTATTATTGTATAGACTGAATTATGGGGTGAAGAATACTTGTTTAATATGGTAAGTCGGTAATTGTTTCATTAAATTGATTTCTTAAAATACTCTTTTAATTGATTGGTAATCAGTTATTAATACAAAAGAAAAAATGCAAATGTTATTAAATAACGTAAAAATCCTCATGAAAAATTCAAATAAATTACATTAAAAATGAAAAAAAAATAATAACGTTTTAAATTTCTACATCAATGACTTCTTGTGGTGCAACCTTAGTAACAAACAGCTTGTTTTGTTCTGAACACCATTTGAACAAAGGAATAAGGTAGAACCTGAAAGAAAAATTAACGTAAAAAAATG
This sequence comes from Ambrosia trifida, assembly GCA_028751855.1. Classification (NCBI taxonomy): domain Eukaryota; kingdom Viridiplantae; phylum Streptophyta; class Magnoliopsida; order Asterales; family Asteraceae; genus Ambrosia; species Ambrosia trifida. The sequence goes on along the minus strand of CM054128.1, from coordinate 124,160,445 downwards.
GACAATTAATATACAATTCGGTATTATATAAAAAAACATGTAGACAAAAAAAAAAAAATGAAATTAATAATGTTTACCATAGGTGTTGTCAATTCATGTTCAATCAAAAATTTGTTCATAGCTGTCGGCAATGTCTTGATTAACACGTTAAAAACAACATTAACAAAAGAAATAATCAGTTTTCTAAAAAAAACAAAGAGCCATATCAAGATGAAAATAAGATTCATACCAAAACTCTTGCCGAAGGGTCATGCATCACCTTGAAGAATTGCTCACCCTTGTGATAAGCCATAATCGAATATTTGTCTTCGGATGATATTCTAGTATTCAAATGAAAAAACGAAAAACATTCAATAAATCCGATCCGTGTGTGTGTGTATATATATATATATATATATATATATATAAGGAATAACAGCATTGAATCTATGTATATTTGTAAAGCACGAAAATTAATAGTAAATCTGTTTGAAGGGTTATGTTGATTGTATTTGAAAACATTATCGGTGATGGTTTTCAATGGTTCAACCAGCGATTGAAAGAAAAAAAAACGATTTATAAACTAGAAATCAAATATATAAATAATAAAATAAAAGATTACAAATCAGAACATATGATATGGATCCAGTTTATTAAATCGAATACATTAGCCAGAATACATATATGGGTCGATTTTATAACTGAAGATTGAATTTATATTTTAGATGCTGATTATAAAATCAGAGAAGAAGATACAGACCTCGAATCAAGAATGCAAAAGAAGATTGAGGAATGTTGGTTGAAAGAATTGTTAGGGAAGAATTGAGAGCGAAAAAAGAATGGAGACAATAAAAATATTGGAAAGGCTATTTATAGTGAATAAGTTGGAGCTCCATATTACAATATGAATACCTCATACTCTCTTTAAAGCATAGATTCAACCCAAGTGTATTCAATTATTATATAGATAGAATAGATATAGATATAGATACACCAATGTAAATGCATTTATGAGGGTTTGCATTACATTTAAATAAAAAAAATTGGAATAGATGAAATCCATATAATATGATATTGTACAAAAAAAAAAAAAAAAAAAAAAGTCTAGTTTTTATATGCAACAATCAAAAAAATTACCATTTAATATATAATATCTCGTTTTTATTAAACTGTGATTTATAAACAAATAGTGTTTCTATTTTCTATTAACCTCCATAGTTGGAGAGAGTACGTTTAGCACTACCCAGCTAAATTTTTCGACGCCGTAACACTATAGCAACCTAAAAGTTGTACACCAACATGATAATCATGTCATTATTCCATAATGAAAAAAATAAATTCTTAACCTTCAATAATGATGGCTAGATGATAACTACAAACATCCCTTAATACAAGTCAACCACTTATGATTGAAACTCAAAAGGATAACAATAAAATTTACAACTTGCAATGTACTATGATTCACCAAGGTACTAAACTTGACCATATCCATATCCCCAAGGGCAATGAACCAATAATTTGGTCAATGGGCGCCGTTTGGAATACCAAAGTTGCTATCCAATTATAAAAGTAAAAAAAGAAAAAGTCCTCATTTCTTGTTAATCTGCCGGCGGCTGACGGCTGTCAACACCACCACCTCACCACCGCACAACCACCGCCACCATGACATCTTTGTTTTGTTTTGGTGTACCGAACACCAAATTTATATTGTTCGAGTCCAACTTCTCAACCACTTCTTTTCTCCAAATAAAATAAAATATCTAATGTAATAAATTATACCATATAATAAACTATTCTTTTATTATTATGAATAATAAATAACTCCGTCAAACAGCCTATTCCAGCAAAGATGACCCCATATATATAAAAATGTATTGATAATGAATAAATAAAACAAGAATAAAGTGAACAAAAAGGAACACCAGCTATCACCAACAATACCTACAATTACATTTTCTCAGTCTTTTCCAATTAAAACTCATAATATTCCATCACCGGTTTCTTGATTTCACCGCTAAACCATCTTTTCCATCTCTTATCTTCCGCAAATCGGTCAGTTTCTTTTTATAAAAATAATAATAATAATAATAATAATAATAATAATAATAATAATACTTTCCGTTTATTAGTCATAATATTATTATGGCAGTTCCACCGGATACTTCACCGCCAAAAAAGAAACAAGAGGCATTTGCTACACATGATAGACTCCTACGATCATTACTCGTAAGATGTAAACAAACATCGTCTTTGAATCCGATTCCGTTCGTTCTACAACGGAATTCGAATTCAATTATTCGAAAAACGAAGCTGTTAACGTTGCTGCTAGAGGATTTGGTTATATACAGGGACGTAAGGAGATTTCCTGCGTCTGCAGTGTTATGTTTTGAAGAACTGTTTATAGTGTTGCAAAGCGTAAAGACGCTTATTGAAGATTGCAATACTGGAAGTAAATTATGGGTGTTGTTTCAGCAACAGTTAGTTGCGAACAGGTTTTATGAGCTTACGCTTGAGTTATCTACTCTGATTGATATTTTTCCAGTCAAAGACATGAATCTAGGTTATGATTTTCAGGAAATTGTTGATTTAATCATAAAGCAATGTTCGAAATCAAAGTCAACCGTTGATGAAAGAGATATTAATCTCAAACATGATGTGATACTCATGTTAGATAGTATCAAAGGCGAGATTGTTCCAGAACCATTGAAACTTAAAGAGATATTCACAAGAATCGGATTAAATGGATCCTTATCTTGTATGGACGAGATTCAGGTTTTGGAAGAAGAGGTTAATAATCAAGCAGATGAAAAAGGAAAAGCGGAAATTGTTTCGCTGATCGGACTTGTACGCTACGCCAAGTGCGTGTTGTACGGGGAATCTTCGCCGAGAATTGTGCGTCGGCGGAAGTTTTCGAGTTCCGCCGACTTGACAATTCCCGCAGATTTCCGGTGTCCGATATCGCTCGATCTTATGCGTGACCCGGTGGTTGTGTCCACAGGTCAAACATATGATCGAGCGTCGATAACTCTTTGGATCGAATCGGGACATACCACGTGTCCCAAAACAGGTCAGACACTGGCCCACACGGAAACAATACCAAATTGTGCTTTGCGTAACTTAATAGGAATGTGGTGCCGTGAACACCGGATACCCTTTGAGTCAACGGAGGTAAAGGAGAATGCTAACGGCGTTAGTACAAACAAGACGTTAATCGAAGCGACGAAGATGACGGTGTCGTTTTTAATTCAAAAGGCGAAGGCGTCGCAGTCGTTGGAAACGGCGAACCGTTTTGTTTCCGAGCTTCGGGCGTTAGCTAAGACGGATTCAAATAGCCGAGCCTGTATCGCGGAAGCGGATGGTTTGCCGCTATTGGTTAAGTTTTTAGGTTCAGAGCATCCGAACCTACAAGTTAACGCCGTTACGACGATTTTAAATCTATCTATACTTGAAGCGAATAAGATAAAGATAGTGGAAACTGACGGAGTACTTAACGGCGTTATCGAGGTGTTACGTACGGGTGCCACGTGGGAGGCGAAAGGAAATGCGGCGGCTACGATATTTAGTCTCACCGGCGTGCACGCGTATCGGAAAAAGCTAGGCAGGAAGACACGTGTGATTAAAGGGTTGATGGAACTAGCGAAAAACGGACCTATAGGATCAAAACGCGACGCATTGGTGGCGATTTTGAATTTGGCTGGAGACCGTGATACGGTTGGGAAATTGCTGGAGGTGGGGGTGGTGGAGATGGCGAGTGAGGTAATGGACGGGTTGCCCGAAGAAGGCGTGACAGTTCTCGAGGCGGTGGTGAAGAAAGGTGGATTAGCGGCCATCACAGCGTCCTTTCACGTGATTCGAAAACTGGCTATGGTACTAAGAGACGGGACGGAGAGGGCACAAGAGAGTGCTGCTGCCACGCTTGTAAATATATGTCGAAAAGGGGGTGTAGAGATCGTGTCGGAGCTAGCAGCAATCCCGGGGATCGAGAGGGTGATTTGGGAAGTAATGGGGATGGGGACGGGGCGAGGGAGGAGAAAAGCGGCAACGCTGCTTAGGATTCTTCGCAGATGGGCCGCGGGGTTGTATGGAAATCCCACCGCGGCTTATGCAGCCGCGAGTGGGAGTTCGACAACAGCTACTCCCCTGGTGTTGCCGGCATAGAAATGATTCTTTTCGGAAATTATGTAATTAATTTGCATAGTTTGGTTTGTTTTCTTATTTTAATTTCAACAGAAAAGATGGCGATGGTGCCAATGTCAATTGTAAACATGTTTTTTGTTTATATACTTCAATAGAAAAAAATGGCCAAATAATTCATCATCTCTTTGCAAGTTAAAATGGTACTTGTGTATTCAAAGTCGAATAGCTCATAATTTACTTCATATCGGTTTGTTAATAACTCTAACCGAGTTGAGCTCAAGCCTAAACTCGCAGAACATACTTACCAAACAAGCCCGAGTTTGAGTTTTTATCCCAGGAGGCTAAATAGGCATATGATTTATATAAATGTAATAATTTCTGTTATATACAATCGAACGCTTTCATTAGTCTTATTTAGATGAAAGCGTTCGATTAGGAAGATATACTTATAGAAGTGGTAAATGTTTGAATACTATATGGTCCTCTTTGTATGGGAGAAATTGTTGATTAGGCAAGTCATGCTTAGTTAATTAGATGCTATGATGTCTAATTCTGAGTAACTATTATGTACATCGGAGGCTCTTAGGCGGTTGAGGAGGACTCACGGTTAAAGTCTATTTTATTCGGGGGCACATTTTTATATATAAAAAATGCTTATATACGTATGTTATATGTGTTGTGTGTGGGTGTGTATGTGTGTGTTTTTAATAGAAAACTCATTTTAAACTTAAAAGTTAAGCCAATTGAAAACTCAAAAACTAATTAGCTTATCTATAAGTTCAGTATTCGTTTAAAACTCAAAACTTAAGATCTAAGGGCGTAGGCTGGCCCATAACCCAAGCCCAGGCCCATCGTCAAGGTTATGGGTTAGTGATGTTTGGCCTACTCATGCCCCATAAATAGGAGTTCTCCTCTCCTCGTGTAAGCATGCATTATTGCAATCGAGCAAGCCAACACCACTTTTGTGTCTGTGCGTTGGAATCTTACGATTACTTAGCAGTCGCCTCCTTTCGTATGACTCACTACACTCTTTCTTTTCAGGTTACGGTTCCAGCCTCGAGTGTAAGCAAAGAATTATACCCTGCAGCGACCACGAGTTCAACACAATCCTTTCAAAGCTGAGGTAAGTATCACTCGTTGTCCCTTCACCAACGTATAAAATTCATCTCCTTTTTGAGTCTTTATCAACTTCTTGCGAGTTAAAGGATACTTGATATGATCCAACATGTATTAGGTTGTGTGTTCAATCAGTGGTGTATGATTATGATAAAGACAGTTTGTGCATAAATGAGTTTTTTTTTTTTAAATGACTTAGTATAAAGTGTGATTTGTGTCCCTGTTGTTTAATGGCGGTATCAACCTAAGTCCTCACTTTCGAAATATCGTATGTTGAGCCCTTGTACTTTATCTTCTCTTTTCTTTGAGCCCCTCTCGCCAACAGCCCTCTTATTTTACCCCTCAAGTAGCCTAAAGTAGCCTAGGAGGAAGGGGCACAAGCCTAAACTAGTCTAAAACTTTTTTTACCTTTTTAATATTAATTAATTAAAACAAAATAAGACCAAACAAACATTAACTAAATAAAACAAAATAAATGTAAATACAATAAAAAATACGAAACATAAAAAAATCAACTAAAAATTTTAAAAATTAAATTATACAACCTCGTCGGATTCTTGAGATATGGTATGTCTTAAGTTGGGATATGTTCGACTCTGTCAATGCAAAGTTGGAAATACGTGTGTGGATCCATAATTTCACCAAGGGCATCCTCGTCAAAAACCGGTTAAACAATTGGATCCCTAATGTGAACCGGCGAGAAGGCATTTCCCTCGTCTTTAAGGATCATGTTATGCAATATCATGCATGTATACGTCACGACTCTAACCTTGTCCATCCTTTCTTGCATCTTCTTCAATCTCTTCCACTTCTTTCATTTGGATCCGTTGGACGTGGAAATGTTTTCACAAACAACGCCTAAGTAGGGTATATACCGTCGGTTAGATTGTGTCAACGTTTGTATGTGTGCCCGTTGACTAAAATGGACATTTAGGCGTCGTTCCATTCCGTTCATTTAGAAAAAATAGGAGAAGTTTGGAGGACATTGATGTCGTTGAATGAACCGGGCGCACCACAATAACCATGCCAAAACCACATATCCTGTGACGCAACCGCCTCGAGTACAACCGTTGGGTGATTGTACGTACCTTTCGTAAATGTTCCTTTCAACTCTCTTGGACAATTCCTCCATTCTTGATGTTTACAATCAATGCTACCCATCATGCCAGGAATATGATGTTTGCTTTCTTGGTTTTGGTATAGCATTGCAACATCGTGGCTTGTGAGTCGACGCATAAACTCCTCACCGTAAGTTTTAATTACGGCTGTAACACCCCAAAATTTCGATGGATGCGTTACAAGTAGAAGGACTAAGATCCGCATTCTTGAAACTTGGTTTTAAGTTAAAACAAACAATAGTTGCTTATGGATACTTAAGGGGCTGATGTTATCATTTTGTTAGACTTGATTAATGATAATAATAATGTCACAAGTGTGGGTCGATGTTCAACATCGGACCACACACAAACACACCAAAGAAACACACACTTAAGCATTTGATCAAGAACAAGGCTGATTTGGAGTTTAATCAAGGGGCTTTTGTGAGTTAAAGTCCTAATACGAATCATCAAGCCCTAAACAATACTCGGGTAACTTCTAAAACACCTAAATTGATGAATTGGGAAGTTAGGTGATTTTGAATGAGTCCTTGCATGTTCGAAATTAAGTAAAATTGATGCTTGAAAAGGGTGACTCTAGCTGTAGAGAACCTTAAATCTGGTTACTATATGTTTAATCTAGAAAACATAAGCTTAATTGGGTGATCTTGAAAGTTAAAGGTGGGAGCTTGATGGGTTTTGAAGTTATATGTTGTATTATGTTAATCACACTCAATAAAATGTTTGATTTAAAGCCTTGTTTCAGAAATTGTAATAATGTGATGTTAAAACCTCATGATGGAATCATATGCATGATATGGGGATAAAACTCCACCATTTCAATGGTGGGTGGGATGGTTATAAACTTCTGCCCACCAATCATTCGATTAAATGCCACAATGAAGCTCGACTTCATTGGAACACACATTTTACATGGAAACGTTTGATGAACTCAAGTGGAAGCTTAGAGTCGTGCCTAATAATCGTTATCTATGTTTATGTGGATATAATTTAGGCGCTAAGCACGAATCGTCGGGAAGTCACACGGCGAAGGACTTGAAGCTAAAGGGACACGAATAAGGTAAGTCACTCGATAACTTGAATCTCGTTAAATATCAAGTTATATGCTTTTAGATAAAGACGTACGTGTTTGAATATTATCTCGGAAGCTTTACAATGGGAGGCATGTATTATAATGCAACTTGATAGAAACAACCTTAGTCGAAGGTTGGAAGCATGCTAGGTAAGTCGCACTATGACTTCTAATTCTCATAATGCTTGGTCTTGTATTGGTTAGCTATATTAAAAACCAAGTAGACACATGTTTCTCATTAATACATTGATTATGGTACAAAGGTTGGGACACATGATAGTTAAAGCGAGCTTAATGTGGTCTAAAATAAACTTAGATGGAAACGCCAAAGGTGTGGAATGATGCGCCTTAGGCATCACCCAATAAAGTCTTATGGGGATTTAGCATTTGATTGTTTGGGTAAAAAAAATAAAATAAATATATATATATATATATATATATATATATATAACAGAAAAGGGGTATCACCTTAGACACGTCTTGTCGAGCAAAGGATGGGAAAACCCGTTTGAGGAGAATGCTTGCCTTGTTAGGCTTGCTAAGGTCGGGATTCATAAGTTGTTACGCCATGAACCAAGCCTAAAAATTTAGCATTTTGCAGCCAAATAAATGAGTTTGTGGCTGCATTTTCACACCTCTTGTTGTAAGGCTTATAAGTGTTTTAATTACATAAAAATTTGCAAGTGGGATCCCTTACAGAAGTTGCTGGTCGTAGACCATGGCTTCGAGCGGTAGCCTACGGCCAAATCAACATAATGCAATCAGAAGCAGCCAGCCGTAGGCATGGCCGTGAGCCGTAGCCTGCGGCAGCTGCTTAACAGCAGCAAAACAGCAGCGCAGGCTGCTTGACAGCAGCAAGTGGCAGCACCCAGCCGCAGAATGGCCGTAGTACAACCGTAGAACAGCAGCAAACAGCAACGTTCAGCTGCAGGACGGCTGCAGATCAGCAGCGGTAGCAGCATTCAGCTGCAGGATGGCTGCGGATCAGCAGCTAACAGCAGCGGCAAGTGGGGAGTCGTTTGGCTTCGATCCAGTTTTTATCGTTTAGAGATTCTACTACTACTAATTTTTTTTTTAAATGAGTTGTTATCACTCTAACATTGTTTTAATGATATTTCATGTGTCAAACCTTAGGTTGTTCAAGGAAATCCGAGATGGGAATGATCAAGCTCACTTTTGACAAATCAAGCGCATACTAAAAAGATAAAAAATATATATATATATATCAAGCTTTCGCTTCCACGTTTTGTGTATTCGGGTTCAATAATATTATTCACTTTTGATGTAACCAAGTCGAAATATTAAACATGAACTAGTGTCATAATGACTTGTCAAACTTATGTGATTAATGTGGATGAACCCGAATTACTTTTATCTGAATATTAAGGTAAAACATGTATCTTTTGTCGGGTCTTACAAGTGGTAATCAGAGCCCAAGGTTGAGTAAAGTATGCGTTTGATTCGAGCTTGATCATCAATCCGGTAAGGAATTTACTCCTAAGGTTACCTTAGTCTAGTCGAAATGTTATGTATCATGTATGAACATGAAACCAATCAGAAATTAATCATGAGAAATGTGCTTTAAACAATTCAAAACTTAGAAACTCACGAATTACACGGTCATGTTGGGCGAAGGCTCAACCGAACCGGAAATTGAAAAACAAGATTGCATTTGCAAGACAATGCAATCCGATAAAACGACATCAGCATAATAAAGCAAGTACAAAGGAATACATTAAACAAACAGTCAAGGTGGACAAACATTCCACCAAAACAAATGAAACATACTTATTGTATCAACAAAACAATTAAGCAACGGTCACATGTGGACATGTTGCGAAAAAAAATTGCAAAGGGTAAAAACCCCACCTTAATTCAAAAGAAACACGCGGGGGTAAAGAAAACCTAGTGTTAGAATTAAGACCAGAAACTTCTTGCTAGATAAAAAAAAGCATGACCAAATTGCCTACCTGGAGAGTATCGTGGTGATCGCGATAAGATCATCGTGTCATGTGTGGATTGCTTACCCTGGCCAGGTAAGTGTTAAACACGTGGTGCGGTGGCCTTCTCGTGATCTACACGCCTACTTTTCACGTGACGAGGACTGGGGAAAGGACAAAAGCATGTAAAGTCTTCTAAGGTATAACTCATGATGTTATACATCATAGGAGCATCGCCAAACACTCTGTGAGGTCGGGTAGACCGGGTATGTAAAACCAATGCATACCTATTTGGGAGGCCGTAAAGCCAAAGGTATTACCACAACGGTACGCGAATCGAGCTAAGACTTGAACCTTAATCTAAGGTTAAGTCATAATCACAGCTGAACCTTAATGAACGATGATTTGTAAACAGACTTGAACCTTAATCAAAGGTTAAGTCATAATCACAGCCGAACCTTAATGAAGGATGATTTGTAAACAGACTTGAACTTTAATCAAAGGTTAAGTCATAATCACAGCCGAACCTTAATGAAGGATGATTTGTAAACAATCTTGAACCTTAATCCAAGTTTAAGTCATAAACGTATTCGAACCGTAACCGAAAGTAAATTCCTAGGTGGATTTGGACCTTAATAAAGGGTTAAATCCCAATCACCCTCGAGACTTAATCGAAAGATTACTCATAAGTAAATTTGGGCCTTAACCAAGGGTTAGGTCGTCATCGACTCAAACCTTAATTGGGTACTAATCTGCGACAAGACTAGAGTTCCAATTAAAGGTTAAATCCTAAGCAAGTTGAACCCTAGTCAAAATAAATCTATAACTAAACATGAACCTTAGTTAAATGGTTGCTGCATTAGCAAACCAGACCTTAATCAAGAGTCAAATTGTAAAAAGGACATGAACCATAATAAAAGGTTAAGCCCTAAGCAAACCTGAACGATACTCAAGGGATTGATCGCTTGCAAATATAGACCTCGTTGAAGAATGAAACCAAAACCAAAACCAAAACCTGAACTTAGTTCGAGGGTAGGTTATACCTAAACTCAAACCATAAAGAAAGCGTATAAGCCTATGAATTAAGTGTGAACCATGCTTCACGCCAAATCATAATGAATTCATGAGAAATCCTACGGGCGAATGTGGACTACGTGTCACAATAAACAAGAATATAAACGAGGATAGAAGCCCTTAAGACAAGCGTGAACTACGGTTCACACCTGATGGAATTGAAAACTTAGTTGTAAACCGCAAGCGTTTTATTAAATAAATGAATGAATGAAGTAATCGATGAATCAAAAAGGGTGTGTATGAGAGAGACCCTTGGAACCGGAGGTGAACCTTCACCATAAAACGATCATAGCCTCGAGCAACGATCGAATAACGCGATCTAATCATGGCACGTTAGAATAAACAAAAAGAAATGAACTTTCATGGGCCGTTGGCATATGATGAATGAACAGACAAGTAAAAGTCTTATATAAAGATGGTTGTGAATCGTAGAAGAGAAGACAATAGTTCCAAAATAAACCAAACGAGGTCTGTAGGACCACTATGCATGTAAATGCTAGGTAAGGAAAACATAAGTAAGTGTACTCACTTGAACAAACACAAAAGCGAAGGTGATCTAAGGATTACCAAATCCTGAGGGACACAAACAAAAAGAAACGAGTCATAGTCCAGAACGGATCCTATAAGGGTAAACCATTAAAGGAATTACCTTGGGACCAAAGTGTTCCGAGGAATTGAATAAGAACATAATACGGCGGGGATGTGAAGACCGGGTGTTAGATACGAAATGATACGTAGATAAACAAAAGAGTTGGAAGACTCAGGTGAAAACTCAAATAAGATGCTTGCGAAAGCTAAAAAATGAAAATTCGAAATGGCTGAATAAGAGGGGGGTTAAAAACCCAATGCCAATTTTATAGATAAAATAAAAATCATAAAAGCCCCAGGGTGTCGGGGCAAAAAGCTAATAGATGATCAATCGCCTGGAATTAGTTTCGACTAAGAGTTGAAACTTACCTATTAAAATCAGACAGAATAATATCAATGCGCGTTAAAGTACCCCGGGGATAGGCTAAATGATATCTAAGGTAATATATGGAGGATTCCATAGAATATTCTAACTATGAATGAGTATTACAAACAAAGTGTTCGACGAAGTGAGGTAGTATTTAAAGAATGTTAGTGACTCGTAAGTAGAACTACCTCGGATTTTGCCTTAGAAATAGAACTCTAGGCAAGAGAAGGTAAAACATGTTATACACCGGAATAGTGCCTAACAACGATTAGGATATCTACTATATACGCTAAACGATATGTATTGTTGGAAAAACAAAGTGCTAACCCATGTGAGGGCCATTATCTAAACTAGTACACATACCCATGAGTGAAAAAAGTTGACTTTTAGAGGTCCAACGAATCAAAACGCGGAATTTTGGCGAACGTTGTGTAGAAACACATCTGAAGTCATAGTCATTGGTTGGGATGACTAACAAAAGTATGTGACTTATGAGACTTAAGTCTACGCATAACCGATGGCTCTTGTGAATGAACTATTCACTAATTAACAATCAAATAACGACCGAAAGATTGATAATCCATAACTAGTCTTGGGATAACTAGAAAATTTCCTGTAAGGGTGAATGAATGTGTATTCATAAGTCTAGAGGCGCAAACAAATTTCATTATAAAAAAAACACCTCGTCGAGGAGGGATAAAACTCAAGGTAAATCCAAGAGGCGCGAATCATGTGAATTCATATATATACCCGGTTTCGAGGACGAAACCCTCTTTAATGGGGATGGAGTTGTAACACCCCAAAATTTCGATGTATGCGTTACAAGTAGAAGGACTAAGATCCGCATTCTTGAAACTTGGTTTTAAGTTAAAACAAACAATAGTTGCTTATGGATACTTAAGGGGCTGATGTTATCATTTTGTTAGACTTGATTAATGATAATAATAATGTCACTAAGTGTGGGTCGATGTTCAACATCGGACCACACACAAACACACCAAAGAAACACACACTTAAGCATTTGATCAAGAACAAGGCTGATTTGGAGTTTAATCAAGGGGCTTTTGTGAGTTAAAGTCCTAATACGAATCATCAAGCCCTAAACAATACTCGGGTAACTTCTAAAACACCTAAATTGATGAATTGGGAAGTTAGGTGATTTTGAATGAGTCCTTGCATGTTCGAAATTAAGTAAAATTGATGCTTGAAAAGGGTGACTCTAGCTGTAGAGAACCTTAAATCTGGTTACTATATGTTTAATCTAGAAAACATAAGCTTAATTGGGTGATCTTGAAAGTTAAAGGTGGGAGCTTGATGGGTTTTGAAGTTATATGTTGTATTATGTTAATCACACTCAATAAAATGTTTGATTTAAAGCCTTGTTTCAGAAATTGTAATAATGTGATGTTAAAACCTCGTGATGGAATCATATGCATGATATGGGGATAAAATTCTGCCCACCAAGCATTCGATTAAATGCCACAATGAAGCTCGACTTCATTGGAACACACATTTTACATGGAACCGTTTGATGAACTCAAGTGGAAGCTTAGTGTCGTGCCTAATAATCGTTATCTATGTTTATGTGGATATAATTTAGGCACTAAGCACGAATCGTCGGGAAGTCACACGACGAAGGACTTGAAGCAAAAGGGATACGAATAAGGTAAGTCACTCGATGACTTGAATCTCGTTAAATATCAAGTTATATGCTTTTAGATAAAGACGTACGTGTTTGAATATTATCTCGGAAGCTTTACAATGGGAGGCATGTATTATAATGCAACTTGATAGAAACAACCTTAGTCGAAGGTTGGAAGCATGCCAGGTAAGTCGCACTATGACTTCTAATTCTCATAATGCTTGGTCTTGTATTGGTTAGCTATATTAAAAACCAAGTAGACACATGTTTCTCATTAATTCATTGATTATGGTACAAAGGTTGGGACACATGATAGTTAAAGCGAGCTTAATGTGGTCTAAAATAAACTTATATGGAAACGCCAAAGGTGTGGAATGATGCGCCTTAGGCGTCACCCAATAAAGTCTTATGGGGGTTTAGCATTTAATTGTTTGGGTAAAAAAAATAAAATAAAATAAAAATATATATAATAGAAAAAGGGGTATCACCTTAGACACGTCTTGTCGAGCAAAGGATGGGACGACCCGTTTGAGGAGAATGCTTGCCTTGTTAGGCTTGCTAAGGTTGGGATTCATAAGTTGTTATGCCATGAATCAAGCCTAAAAATTTAGCATTTTGCAGCCAAATAAATGAGTTTGTGGCTGCATTTTCACACCTCTTGTTGTAAGGCTTATAAGTGTTTTAATTACATAAAAATTTGTAAGTGGGATCCCTTACAGAAGTTGCTGGCCGTAGACCATGGCTTCGAGCGGTAGCCTACGGCCGAATCAACATAATGCAATCAGAAGCAGCCAGCCGTAGGCATGGCCGTGAGCCATAGCCTACGGCAGCTGCTTAACAGCAGCGCGGGCTGCTTGACAGCAGCAAGTGGCAGCACACAGCCGCAGAATGGCCGCAGTACAACCGTAGAACAGCAGCAAACAGCAGCGTTCAGCTGCAGGACAGCTGCGAATTAGCAGCGGCAGCAGCGTTCAGCTGCAGGACGGCTGCGGATCAGCAGCTAACAGCAGCGGCTAGTGGGGAGTCGTTTGGCTTCGATCCAGTTTTTATCGTTTAGAGATTCTACTACTAATTTTTTTTTAAATGAGTTGTTATCACTCTAACATTGTTTTAATGATATTTCATGTGTCAAACCTTAGGTTGTTCAAGGAAATCCGAGATGGGAATGATCAAGCTCACTTTTGACGAATCAAGCGCATACTAAAAAGAAAAAATATATATATATCAAGCTTCCGCTTCCACGTTTTGTGTATTCGGGTTCATTAATATTATTCACTTTTGATGTAACCAAGTCGAAATATTAAACATGAACTAGTGTCATAATGACTTGTAAAACTTATGTGATTAATGTGAATGAACCCGAATTACTTGTATCTGAATATTAAGGTAAAATATGTATCTTTTGTCGGGTCTTACAACGGCGTTACAAAAAAAAAAAAAAAAAAAAAAAAAAAAGCGACTCACGTGAAGTCCTTTCAGACATGCACAAATACTCATCATATTCATCCGGTGTTAGTGCAAGTTGTTTAATGACAGAAGTGATTTTTTTTAATAGGTGTAAAACTTCTATTCATCCTTCCATCGCAACCCTCTTGAAACCATGGATATTTGGCTGCGATGTCGGCAACAATTTTTAAAAACAATTGTTTCGACTTACGAAACCGATAGCGGAAAACATCATCATTATATTTGGGTTCAGCAACAAAGTAGTCATTCAAAAGGATTTGGTGACCTTTTTCGCAATCACGTTTAACGATTTTTTTATGATGTCATGTCTTGCTCGTCAACTTGCTCGATGAGAACGTTAAAAAAAGAATACTGCTATCGTTTGAAATATCGTCATCCGACTCCATTGGTGGAATAATCATCGGTAATTTATTTGCCATGGTAGTAAATTTTTGGTATGATGAGAGAGGTATAAAATTTTGTGTATGATAGTTGTGTGTTTATATATTATTAAAAATAATTAAAAAAAATTAATGTGTAACGGTTATTTTGATCGTTTGAAATATCCTCAAGACAATCGGCTACCACATGCCGAAATTGCTAGCCAATCTGTCTAGCCGAGAAGGGAGGAACCGTGAAGCCGATCGGCATTCTAAGCCGAATTCAGAGGACTGATTGACCGAAGGTGCCCCGTCCTCTTTAAGTGAAGTTGCATGCATATGACTAGCTAAGTACACTTACTAATCTTAATTTGCATTGTAAAAATATTAACTACTCAACACTACACATAATACAGAGATGATCAATGCTAAATATGAAACATAATGCAAAGATGATCAAGAAAATTCAAACCCTTGCATAGATGTTCAAGATAAAATCCAAACCATATACATTATATATAACGAGTTGATCAACAACTGATCAACTGGAAACCATGATATCATAAAAAAAGCACGATCAACAGTAAGTTTTAAACATATATAACGAATTGATCAACTAATAACTATGTTCGACAACAAACCAAAATCATCAAAAAGACCATGATCAAAAGTTAGTGTTAACATAGTTAGGCATCATGATCATACAAAATCTTCCCTCCTACTCGATCCTTTTTTTTTGAACAACCAACCACTTTATAGCTGAATATAAAGAGCTAGCAAGCCGCTGGAATACACCAAGCACCAAGAAACAAAACAGAAAAAGCCGAAAAAAACCCAAGAAACACTAGGGAGAACTAAGCAAAATTAGAAACATTAAAAGCGGCCCATACCTCTCAAGAGATCGCAGACAACCTGCCACGATTAACGACCCAAAAGTAGGAGTCTTCCTTCACTTGATCGACCACAATCCGCACAGGAAGGAACTTATCTACGAACACTTTAACATTACGGGCCAGCCAAAGCCTCCAAACAGTAGCAGCCGCAACCAACATCACCATTTTCTTCCATTTCCTAGAGCCCGGAGAGTTCCGGATGTACTCAACCATACCGTTCCTCCTTCACCTTTTGCCGCCGGCCCTACCTCTCCCCCGAGCTCCGACCCTCTTATCTTTATGTCTCTCTCTCTCCCTCTCTGTCTCTCTCAACCGCCATCATCACGATTATCAGATGAAGAAGGAGAAGGAGTTGAGTTTTACCAGTGTCTGACGATGATCTCGTGCCAACAGCTCCACCGCCGCCTCTTATTGTTGGAACAGGCCCGGTGGGTCGGGAATCGTGACCGACGCCGCCTCTCCTTCGTCGCCTTCTTTCTACCCTCAGTCTCTGTCTTTGATCTCTTTCTCCCTCTCTCTCTCTCTCTCTATCTTCTTGTATTCTTTTGTTTGTGAAGTGTGTGTAATGTGTGTGTGTGTGAGAGAGAGATAGTTTTTATAATAAGGGTGTGTGTGTAATGTGTGGTAACCATTCAGATATCCAACCAAACATCACTTAATTAATGATTTAGCACTTAACCATTTAAAACATTTTAATCATTCAGACCTCTTAATAATTCAGCACTTACCTATTTAGAAATTGCCAGACCCCTATATGCATGTTTTTAACTTTGCAATTTACATCATGAACAGTCTTGTTAGATTTACAAGTGTATATCCCAAGTTTGAGCATAATGTATAATGACCTTAGATGATCTTCTATATTAAACTAGATTTACTGATGATAACAATATTGTACATTAAGATAGAATATCAAGGTGAAAAAGTTCATGTTACAATTTAGGGATGATAATCAAACCCGAACACAATGGGTAAACCTGAAACCCGACACATTTGGGACGAGTTTAGGGTCGGGTAACTGGGTATGGGATTAGTTTTTATTTTTTTCGCGGGTTTGGGACAGGCTTAGGATTTGATGATATACCCGTTTACCCGAGCCGATTACTCGATAAAGTATACATGTTTACCCGATTAGATACCCAATACAATTTCTTATATATCTTTTTAAATATGTATGCATAATGTATTTAATTGTCCATCTAGATTGTCATCTTGTATTAAAAATTACCAAAAATTAGTGTATATTATTTGTTATCTATGTCTTTAAGTGTTTTTATATGATTTAAGTATTTTATATTTATACATTGTAATCTTTACATATATATATATATATATATATATTTAACTAGCTGATTACCCCGGGAGTGTCCCGGGGTTGAAAAATCTAATATGACTTAATAAAAATGATAAAAGTAGAAAACATACCAATCGTAAACTCAGTCATACATATCATTAATTCCCATTTGCGTTCACTGACCTGAACCTTGAAGCAAATGTGACGATTCATAGCTCACTTAAGCGGTAGCTTCGGCTTTCTCTTCATCCTCTGGTGGCTGAAGAGTACAGATGAGGTTGTCGTCTCCATACACATTGTCTACACAGCTTGTTACATAAAAGCACATCAGAATATAAGGAAAAGAAAACAACAGTGTTTGGAATAGGAGTTTTGAAGGTGGGAGCGAGAGATGAACATGTGGTAGGCTAGAACTTAGCAGCATGAAGCCATGGAGCAGAGTACACTACGTATTCTCTAGAATACGGTTTGGTCCACTTATCAGCCATGAAGAGTTGTTGCGAGGTGAGGAGCACCCTGCAAACATAATAATTTTCTAATATCACTAATAATATTCGAGAATAAATTACTCCAAAACAATCATAATCTAACTGCTAAAATACCTAAAAAAGTAAGAGATATAACCATTAACATTCATTCACACATACAACATACATATCACAAACACACACACATACATATGTTCAATTTCTACCCTAGAATACCCCTATCCATTAAATAAAAGTATAGAATACCAAATCAAGAAACAAAATAAAGACATAACTTCAAAAGAAAGAGATTTCTTTATTATATAGCAAATTGCCACCATCACTTAATACCCTTCTATGTTACAAATCAATTACTAGACATCTTAACAGTCAGACACATATCCAAAAAAAATTAGGGCATATTATAATAATAATAATAATAATAATAATAATAATAACAACAACAACTTTATACCTCGTACAGTCTTTACTAACTTGAAGGGCAAATTCAATGCAAAGAGTAGCTATAAAGAGATATATGTAAACACAAGTAGATCGAGTTAAATAATAATAATAATACCGAATATTATGGGATCGATTGAATAGTTAAAGAAAAATAAGATATGAAACCTTTTGGATTGAGTAGCAAAGTGTTAGAAAGATTAGGGCTTGAAAGTGAGACGAAGAAGATGATTGTAAAAGGAAGTACCTAAAATCACACAACCAAAACCTTATTACATTCAAATTATGGTTTTCACACAAGCCCTGTTTTCTGTTCATGGCTGGAAACTGCATTTTCAAGAAGGCGCACGTGCAGATCACCAATAACACCACCGTTGGAAACGAATGAAAATTAAAAAACGCTGACTCTAAACAAATAAAAAAAGCATAGGTGTTTGTTACATCAGAATGTAGGAGAATTAATACGTGGATTTAAGATTGATGGTTTGATTATGTTTTACCATCGGAGAGAAAGAGGAGCACGGAGGAGCTCTCCGGACAACCTCCGACGAGAGCTCATGGCGCTGCCATCTCTTAAAATATTTAGAGACGATGGGGGTTTTCCAATGGGTTTTGACAGTAGCTTTCGATGGCCAAGATGATGAGGGTGTCGACTATTATAAGTGACGAGGGTGAAGGTGAGGAGACGTGGTGGCTGTTAACAATAGAGGCGGTTGCTGGTTGGTGATTGAGTTTGATGCTGATGGTTTCGGTTATTGTGATGGTGAAGAGCAAGGTTTTCAGAACCGGACCGGACGTCGAACCGGACCCCCGGCCGGTTCACCGGTTCGACCGGTCCAACTGGTTCAACCGGTCCAACGAACCGGCCCAAAAACAAAAAAAAATTAAAAAAAAAATACAAAAAATACAAAAAACCGGTCCAACCTCCCGGTTTTCCGGTCCGACCTCCCGGTTCACCGGTCCGAAGCCGGTTCACTGCACCAGCGGTCCAAACACCCGAACCGGACCGGTCCAGGCCCCGGAGCCCGGTCCGACCGGTCCGGTCCGGTTTTCAAAACCATGGTGAAGAGAGAGAGGTGGAGATTAATTGGGTGTTTAGGGTTTAGGTTGAAAGAGAAGATGTTTTATAGGTATGGTTTTTTTTTTTAATTCATAGAGAGTGCCATGTGAAATATTCAAGGGGGGTTCAGGCCACCATTGAATGCCACGTCAGCAAACATCAATTCTTTTATATATATTTTATAGATAGATATAGATTTATAGATTATAGATATAGATTATAGATAATGCTAAATGTAATTGGTTAGTATTATTTACACAATACATACCCAACAGGTTTTGGTCAGATATACCCAATGGGTAAGTTTTAAAAATTAATGGGTTTACCCGAAACCAGCGAGTATACCCGATACCCGATGGATATTACCCGACGGCTTTGGGTTATATAATTAGTTTATTATTTTGAGTTAAAAATTACATAAGTCAATTAAATCAATAAAAGTGTCACAACTAGGGGTGTAAACGAGCCGAGCTGAGCCCGAGCCTGACTGGGCTCAAGCTCAGCTCGTCATGGTTTTATAAAGCTCGAGCTCGGCTCGGTTCGAGCCTACAATCTTGAGCTCAAGCTCGGCTCGCTAGCAAAATCAAAAGCTCGAGCTCGGCTCGGCTCAAGGTGATTTGAGAACAATCTCACACGAGGTCAAAGCTCGGCTCGAGATCGCAAAAGCTCGGCTCGCGAGTGTTATTAAATGGGCCTATGAAATAAGGACTTGGGCTTTGGAGATGTGGGCTATAAATTATAAGAGATATATAAAAAACTTATAATTATGTTTGGGCTCGTTTAGGCTCGCGAGCCCAAACGAGCTTTGTATATAGGGCTCGAGCTCGGGCTCGATAACTAAACGAGCCATATTTTAGGCCCGAGCTCGGGCTCGGGCTCGTTAAGGCTCAGCTCGTTCGAGCTTTTTACCGAGCCGATCCCGGCTTGCTCTCGAGCCGCTATGTGTCATTTACACCCCTAGTCACAACTTTATTTTTGTTCGTTCAAGGGTTGTTGGTCACGAGTTCTGGATTGGTGTTTTGTGTTGTCATATCGCTTGTGTAACAATCAAAAGGTTAACACTATGTACACTAAGAGGGTGTTTAGGATTGATTTTTTAAAACAACTTATGCGTTTTGAAAAAAAAAAAAAAAGGGGTGAAACTGCTTTTATATCACTACTACAAAACAGAGCAATAGACGGGGTTCAAAAATAATAAAGATGGGGTTTTGGGTTTGAACCCCGTCTTTTGCTTAAGATTATAATAACCATCGTAGCCAACATAATAAAATATTCAAAAAAATCGACTCAACCCCGTCTTTTGTGGCAAACATAATAAAAATATTCAAAAACAAATCTACTTAACCCCATCTTTTGATTCACACAACAACCCCGTCTTTTACTCTTCGAATTATAATATTAATTATAATTATAATTATAATAAAATATTCAAAAAAATTTCTACTCAACCCCGTCTTTTGATTCTAAACCCTGTCTTTACACAATAAACCCATCTTTTGCTATTCGAATTATAATTATAATTTAAGGACCAAAAAACGTTATACTTAACCTCCCACATACCGGATTTTATCAGTTTGAAGTATCAAAATCGATTTTATTGCATAACTTTCATTTCATTGTACATTAATTGTACTTTTAAACTAAACATAAAATTAAGTCATGGTTCAACGCGCGTGGGTTATAAAACCTAGTTTTATGTATAATCTTCATAATATATGTCTTAATAGATCATATTGGACCTTAAAGGATCACAATGGACAACATAGATCGTATTAAAGTTAATGGGCAATATTGGGCCTTTAATGGATCCTAATGGGTAGTAATA
Organism: Ambrosia trifida; assembly: GCA_028751855.1. Classification (NCBI taxonomy): domain Eukaryota; kingdom Viridiplantae; phylum Streptophyta; class Magnoliopsida; order Asterales; family Asteraceae; genus Ambrosia; species Ambrosia trifida. The sequence continues at coordinate 124,139,585 of CM054128.1, read as the reverse complement.
GATCAGATATGTCTTAATGGACCATAATGGGCTTTAATAGATCATAATGGGCATTAGTACATCATAATATGTATTAATTGATCACATCGGTCCTCAATGGATCACAATAGACGGTAGTTGATCATACATGTCTTAATGAATCATATTGGACCTTAATGGATCACAATGGACAGTGGTAGATCATATTTGTCTTAATTGATCATATTGAGCCTTAATCGATCACAAAAGACAATAGTAGATAATACATGTGTAAATGGATCATATTGGGCAATAATAGATATGAATGGACCATATGGGGCAATAATAGATCGTGCATGTCTTAACTGGTGATATAAGGCCTTAATGGATCATAATGAAACAGTGAGTTAAGTCTTAATGGATTACAATGGACAATACTAGATATAAATGTTTGTCTTAATGGACCATAATGGACAATTAAAGATCGTGCATGTCTTAACTGATGATATAAGGCCTTAATGGTTCATAATGTATTAATTGATCATATCGGTCCTCAATGGATCACTATCGAGTCGGGGGTCTCACTGGAAGCAGCCTCTCTATTCCCACGGGTTAGAGGTAAGGCTGTCTACATCTTACCCTCCTCAGACCCTACCTTAGCTTTTGCTATTGGTGGGATTAACTGAGTATGATGATGATGACATGTGTAAATGGACCGTATTGGGCCTTAATGGATTACAGTGGACAATACCAGATCATAAATGTTTGTGTTAATGGACCATAATGGACAATAATAGATCATACATGTCTTAATGAATCATATTGGGCCTTAATTGATCAAAACGGACAGTGGTAGATCAAATTTGTCTTAATTGATCATACTGAGCCTTAATCGATCACAAAAGACAATAGTAGATAATACATGTGTAAATGGACCATAATGGACAATAATAGATCATGCATGTCTTAATTGTTGATATTAGGCCTTAATGGACCATAATGGACAATAATAGACCATATTAAACTTAATCGGCAATATTGGTCCTTAATGGATCCCATGGGTAGTAATAGATACGATATGCCTTAATGGACTATAATGGGCCTTAATGGATCATAATGGGCGTTAATGGATCATAATGGGCGTTAATGGATCATAATGGGCATTAGTACATCATAATATGTATTAATTTATCATATCAATCCTCAATGGATCACAATGGACAATAGTTGATCATACATGTCTTAATGAATCATATTAGGCCTCAATGGAACGCAACGGATACTAGTGGATCATATTTGTCTTAATGGCTCATATTGACCATATTGGGAGATATACCGCGGTTTTCAAAATAATTATTTATTATAAATATTGTTAACTATTAAGATTTGGGAGTTAAGGGATTTTCTTAACGAAGGAACCCGTGATTGAATTGATTAACGTGATTTAAACACGTGTTCTGAAAGCACGCATCAGATGACTATAATAATATTTAAAATGTTTGGTTTAGTTGTGTTTTTAATATCGAATAAAATCGTCTAATCTTTGTGGCTAAATAATGTACCGAAATCTAAACCGACGCACGATACGATTAAACGGGTTCCTACACGCGGTATCTATCTAACCCTAACTATAAAAGGCATATTGTCTTCCACCTCCCTCATTTTGATGCAGCCAACAAAAACCCTAGCCTTCTCTCTATCTAATCTCTCTCCCTCTCTCATCGATCTCTCTTTCCCTCCCTCCCTCCCTCCCTCCTTAGCAGCGGCCGACCACCACCAAGCCTGGTGGTCGCGGCGTGATGGTTTCTGGGCCGAAAACGGGCCGAGTTAGTGACGAAGGAGAAGGCTCTCGGTGGTTCACGGCTTGGGGTCGGGTGGTGAGACTCGACGGGGTTGGCTTTGGTGGGTGATGGGGCGACGACAATCGGAAGGGGGAGGTTTGGTCACGGACCGGCTCAGGGGAGGGGATGGATCAAGACTTGTACGAAGATGCCAAAAGTGTGTATTACAAATGCTTATTTCTTTAGTTTAGGGTTCAATTCATGACTGAACAATAACAAACATCACAAGTTCAGGTATAAGCTAATTTCATTTTCTTTTGTCAAAGTTTGTAAATGAATAGAGGCGTTATTTACTAATTAATTAGATTATAAATTGTTATTTGCTAATTGATTGGATATTATAAACCTATGTGGATTTGCATTCAGAACATAGAAGGTGCTTTGTGTTAGGACTCTAAAATGCTATTTGCTAACATTTATTTGTTAATTTGTTAGGAGAAATTAAATGTTTTGTGTTTTAAATATCATTTGGATAAATGTTTGACTTTCATGGTTGCTGAGATAACTTCATTGGATACATGTTTTACTTTAGTTATGTATGCAGGTTATGCAAACTTTTTTTATATATAAAATCCTTTATTATAATATATTCATGTATGGAGCTTTGTACATATATTATCTTATAAATACTCTTTTGTTTTCTTAATTGTTCTAAGTCTCATTTGTTTTTGCTCTTGTTATCTTTATTCGCATGTTATTTATATTCTTTGTAGATCTAAGACAATACAAGGGTCATAATTCTCATTATAGTCTACAGCAATGCTTTCTTTTTGTTGAACTAGGGTCTTTTGGTAAAATCTAGAGATATGTAGAACTTGAGACAATCTAATAATATTGTCCTTTATGATGATCGACCTTTATCAAAACTTATGTTTTGTTTTTAGCATGATTATGTTGTATTTTTGTAATGTGAACAAATCCATCTACATTTGAGTAAATTAAGTGTTTTTTGTTATCTTTTTTTGCAAGCAGAAAGAGGTGATATGAGATAAAGATCGGATCCCAAAAGCGCTAAAAGTATCGTCCACTTTGTTCTCTCTATCTTCAATAGACGATACATATCCGTAAAGGATCAATCACGCTTTTTATCATCTAGGCGGTTTCTCTACCTTGCTAAAAAGCGCACCATAATCAGCATTATATTGAAACCTCTTCTACAAAGGTTCCTTCACCACCTTCAACTTAGTTCTCATCGGCTTCTTTTGCATGTTTAGACTTATGTATATATACAATACTCTTATCTGATCTTATCCCTGCCGTGTAGCGCGGCTACAATTACTATGAATTAAAAATACACATTGTGGGACAAGTCATCCGCCTCCCTTTTTATAGCTAATTTCCCCGGTTTCACTTATGGATGCTTGTATGATTTAGACAAAGCATATCAACCCTGTATAGGTATATGGTTCAAATTACCACCCTTAGCTAATTGTCTTCTTATTTTGTTTTAGGGGACACCATCAGTGGTGCTTGCAGGGCTTATTTCGGTACTAAAATTAGTTGGCGGATCTTTGGCAGATCACAAATTTTATTCCTTGCAGCGGGAGAGGTTGGACAATTCTACTTATTTTAGTAGTTCATCTTAATCGTTTTATTATATTTTCCTTTGGTCTCTCAGATTTAACTCTTGTTTTTCCATGCTGGCAGAGGCATTACTGAACTCATAGCTCTGGATATATCAAAGCAGTTTGGAAAACATCTAGCCTAGATGTAGCAAGATGGGTGTGTTGTTTAACAAGTCGAAATGGATAACTTTGTGGATGAATGTGTATTTAAATATTAGCTAGATTAGCTTTGTGTTTTTGGATTGAATGTATATTGGGTCTTTTTGAACAAGTTCGGAATGATGTATTGGGTCGATTGAATCAATGTGCAGGTTTTGATTTGGTATGTAAACCAAAACGCATTGGGTTGATATATGCTTGTACAACAAGTTCTGTAATATTTTTTTTTTATTTTTTAAATTGTGCTAAAGACGGGGTTATTTTCTATTAATATTATATTGAAATGTGCTAAAAAGATGGGGTCAAAACATGTTAAAGACGCGGTTTTGTTATATGTGATATAATATATGTATAGCCTTAAAGACGGGGTTTAGTGACAAAAGACGGGGTTCAATAACCCCGTCTCTTGCTGAATTGACCAAAAGACGCGATGGCTTAAGACGGGGTTCAAAACCCCGTCTTAAAGTCTTATTCACCCCGTCTTTAGCCTATAATCTGTACTAGTGTATTATTGTGTTTTGATAGCTTAAAAATTCATTTCAAAACTCAACCCCAAACACTAAAAGCTGATTATTTACATTTTCAAAACGCAATAATATAAAAATCTATTTTAAAACACAACCCCAAATACCCCTTAAGTCACTTGAATTTAGAAGGCAAGTTGAGCACCTATTGGCTACATTCAAATTTTGTGATTCACCAATCTTATCTTCATATCCATTTTAATGTTTTCAATATACCTATGCACATGCATATAAACATGCTTCACACTATAAACGTGTATTTGACATTTCAGACTTGGGGCAATAAACTTTAATTAAGTCGGAAAAAAAAAGAGGTCTCAACTCAAGTATTTATAGCTGAGTATGGTCTTTCAAATCGCGGCCGCTCGCTTAAAATTTACTCGGAAATTGTTGGTTCGATTTTCCGCTCGGTCGTAAACGAGCCGATCGGTTCAGTTCGGTTCAGTTTGTAAACGAGCCAAGCATGAGCAAAGGTCCGTTTAGCTCGATATAATTTTTATTAATCTATTGTATATCTATATCTATATCTATCTATATCTATATCTATATCTATATCTATAATAAACCAAAGCATTTTTTATGACATGTTATAATATTATACAATCTCTCTTTTGAGAGATACCACATGGGATGTGATGTGGCAACTCTAGACCAATTAAAAAAAGAATAAATATGGTTTAAATATGATTTAACATAATCTATTAAATACCTAATCTACTAAATGTAAATATTAAAACTTTATTATTTTCTCTCTCATGTTTCCTTTCATAACTTTTAAACATTAATATGTTTTATATACGAGATTTTTTAAAGAAAAAAATTACACCAAATTAACGAGCGTTTTATTATCTTTCTAACGAGTACCATAGTGCTATATAAAAAACGGAAAAAATGACTATTTTTTGTAACCCGACAGGTATTGTGTCAGGTTTGGAATTAGTTTAAAAAAAATGTGGGTTTGGGTCGGGCCTGGGATTAGGTGATACCCGACCCAATTACCTTTTTTTTTATATTAGAATATAATAACTTATGGCAGAGATTTGTTTAAAATAATAATAATAATAATAATAATAATAATAATAATCATATATTGGCAAGTCATTAATTATGTTGTCATATTAGATATTTTATTATGTTATATTAGATATTTCAACCCGGGACGCTCTCCAACAGGTCATTGCTATATAGATGCCATTTTTATAGTTTAGATATTTCTAATTTTATTCACTTTACTTAAAATTTTCAACCCGGGACGCTCAAGCATTTTTGATGACATGTCATAATATTATGCAATCTCTCTTTTGAGAGATGGCACATAGGAAGTGATGTGACAACTCTAGATCAATTAAAAAAGGAATAAATATGGTTTAAATATGATTTAACATAATCTATTAAATACCTAATCTACTAAATGTAAATATTAAAACTTTATTATTTTCTCTCTCATGTTTCCTCTCATAACTTTTAAACATTAATATCTTTTATATGTGAGATTTTTTAAAGAAAAAAATTACACCAAATTAACGAGCGTTTTATTATCTTTCCAACGATTACCATAGTGCTATATAAAAAACGGATAAAAAACGACTATTTTTTGTAACCCGACAGGTATTGTGTCAGGTTTGGAATTAGTTTAAAAAAAATTGTGGTTTTGTGTCGGGTCTGGGATTAGGTGATACCGGACCCAATTACTTTTTTTTATATTAAAATATGATAACTTGTGACAGATATTTGTTTAAAATAATAACAATAATAATAATAATAATAATAATAATAATAATAATAATAATAATAATAATCACTTTTCTTAGATTTATCAACCCGGGACGCTCCCGGGGTATAAGCTAGTATATTATAAAAGAAAGTCATTTTAATGACATCGCACTTAAGGATGCATTCTCCCTTTTGAGTGTGTCACGTGTCATGCCATGTGGCAAATTAAAAAAAAAACAAATAATAATATAAAACCTAATCTACTAAAATTAAATTGAGTTATTTTAGGAAAAAAACAATTTAAAAACAAATTAAAATTTTTATCTCTTATATTTCCTCCCATAATTTTTAAACGTTAATATCTTTTATATACGAAATTTTTTAAAGAAAAAAATTACACCAAGTTAACGAGCGTTTTATTATCTTTCCAACGAGTACCATAGTGCTATGTAAAAAACGGAGAAAAAAACGACTACTTTTTGTGGGGTTTCGTTCATACTGGAAAAAAAAACACAAAGTGTTCAGGTTATTTATTAATCATGTTTTTTCTTTTAAATCAGGTTCTTATTTATGATTTTGAAATTCAGTCCAATCGCCATGTTTTCATTGGAATTTTACTCTTCTAAAGATGCATAGGTATACTTCATCAAGAGAAGCTATGAGAAACAATCGCGCAACACTGCAACACATGGTGTCACCTTATAGCAAGGTTATTTTTTTATTTATTTAATTACAAGAATAATAATTATTACTATTAGTATTAGTATTATTAGAATTGTTATAGTTTTCAACCCCGGGACGCTCTCGGGATAAAAGCTAGTATAATTATATATATACACATTAATTTCAATTATATTTATAGTTTTATACATACCACTCTATTGAGTTTGGCTCACTAAATGCATATATAAAATTTTATTTATTGTTACTAGCTCAGTCAACCCAATGATAACTTAACACTAAGTTTAATTGTAAAATACCAAATCGTGAAAAGACATGCTCAACTTCCTATTCCCATTAGCTATCCTCCATCAATCGTCTCCCACTATCAACCTACGCCACAACGCGGCAATCGTTCTCTGTAGTATGTTCATCGCCTCACTGGTGTCAACCAAAGCCTTATTCTTGGACAACTGGACCTCAGACTTCGTATCATCCTCGGACGGTCAAACCTCAGTCATCACTAGGCAGCGAGAACATTAAATGAAACATTCCAAATTTATGGTTGTACGAAAAACTCGCCGCTCGTCACTCACTCGAAAAAATGTGCGCTTGAAAAATGCTCTGGCTTGGTTGTAAACAAGCCGATCGGCTCGTTTCATTTTGTAAATGAGCCAAGCATGAGCAAAGGTCCGCTCAGTTCGGCTCGACTCGACTCGTCTCGTGGACAGCCCTATAGCTAAGTGATCTTAACATATTGTTAGAAATAAACAATTGAAATAGTTTATATACTCCTTAATTAATATTAAAAACATACATATCATGATGATTTATTCATGTTGTGTTTGGGTAAGCATGTAAAAGTATACAATAACATGAAGTCTTGCAATCGTACATATCATGGTATTCTTGTGGTAGCACATTTATTGTTTAGGTTTATCTTTTCCATATCATCATTACTATGTCATGTTTATATCTTATCATGTTCATATTTTATCGCAAGTCTTATCATATCATATTGTTTGTTCTTATTTGTTAGGAAACTTTTCTCTCTTTTATCTTATATTTAAATCACACAAGGGATTTTTCATTGATTTTCCAAACAAGAGCCCCACATGCATTGAAGAATCAAGTTGTGAAAAGCCCACTACATCATTTATCATATGAATGAAGTGATAATCATTAAGGGTGTGGGTAAGCCCATCCCTCACGTTACTGCTTTTTATTTATTGGGGGCAATTACATAGTTACACATACCAGAATTTTAAGAGAAAGAATAGGATAAGTATCCTTAATATAAGAAGTGTAAGAAGCCAACTTGTTATATGTCAATTTAACCTAACCATGATTAAACTATTATACACCCTTCCACTTTCACAATTATCACTGCAACTTTCCATCACCAGTGCACCTACCCACACTTCACAAACCCTAAATTGTATGATTAATCAAAAAGTAACGACATCACCGCCACTCACAATCCGTCAACAACCCAGTCACGATATCCTTTCTCCGATCCACACCTGAATTGAAATATCACGAGCAGGATCTTGACTTGTTATCCTTTTCTCTGATCCACACCTGAATTGAATCGGTGCAGAGTGATCACCGGAGTTTTTGATGTCGCAGCCGGTGTAGGGGATGGAACGGGAGAGGAGGGTGGGTTGGCGGTCTTTGTGTGGGTCGGGTCGACTCGAGACGTATAGGCCGTTGCTGAGCTGGTGTGATTGATTTCTGCTACCCATCTTTTATAAAAATAATAATCAAATAATAATAATGATAATTATAATAATAATATCGGTAAAGTAAAGTGGTGACGAGAAAGAAAGAAGATGGAATTTGTGTGTGAAATTTTTCCAACATCAAACCAAGACAGGTCACAGCTTCTTGCAGGAGAGAAAAGGAGCAGATTAAACATGGAACAAGTGAAGATACTTGAGAGAAACTTTGAGTTGGGAAATAAACTTGAACCGGGGAGAAAAATGCAACTTGCAAGAGCACTTGGACTTCAACCAAGAAAATTGAATGATGTTTAACCCGGTCCACTTTAATTATAGTCATCTTTAGTTGCAATCTGACGAGTGCGTTTAAAGAATGAAAGGTGCGTTTAAAGAAATGAAAGGTGCGTTTAAAGAAATAATGAGTGCGTTCAAATATTCAATGAGTGCTTCCAAACTTTTTAATGAGTGCTTCTAAATGTTCAGTGAGTGCTTCCAAACTTTTTAATGAGTGCTTCTAAATGTTCAGTGAGTGCTTCCAAACTTTTTAATGAGTGCTTCTAAATGTTCAGTGAGTGCTTCCAAACTTTTTAATGAGTGTTTCTAAATGTTCAGTGAGTGCTTCCAAACTTTTTAATGAGTGCTTTTAAATTTTCAATGAGTGCTTCCAAACTTTTTTAATGAGTGTTTCTAAATGTTCAGTGAGTACTTCCAAACTTTTTAATGAGTGCTTTTAAATTTTCAGTGAGTGATTCCAAACTTTTTAATGAGTGCTTCTAAATGTTCAGTGAGTGCTTCCAAACTTTTTAATGAGTGCTTCTAAATTTTCAATGAGTGCTTCCAAACTTTTTAATGAGTGCTTCTAAATGTTCAGTCAGTGCTTCCAAACTTTTTCATGAATGCTTCTAAATTTTCAATGAGTGCTTCCAAACTTTTTAATGAGTGCGTTTAAATTTGATAAGTGCGTTTAAATTTTATACAATGAGTGCGTTTAAAATTTGTTAGTGCGTTTAAAAGTCTCTGTTTTCACCAACTTCATCTTCTTCCTCTGCAACTTTTTTTAACTTAATTTTTATGTTTAATCATACTTATTGAAACAAAATCAAAAGTATTTGACAATTATTACGAGCGTTTTTTCATAATTTATATGTTTTTTCGTATGATTAAATCTTTCTAGCGTAAATCTCTGTTTTTATAATTTTTTTCGTTTTCGTTCATTGTAATGGAATGTTTTTTGTTATTTTGATTGTGTAATCATTCAGATTGGTTTAAACGATCTTCAATTTGTTGAAAAATTTTGTTTCGATTGATTTTTGTTGTTACGATTTGAAAAAAAAATAGACGGTTTTTCATAATTTACCCTTGGTTAGTTTAACCTAAGTATGATTAGGGTTTTTAATCTGGATCAAGACATCTTGTTAATCTAATGGCTGAGATTACTTTTTACGCTTCTTACATTAAAAACTTTGTACGTTATCTCTTCCCAAATTTTAATTACATATTTTCCCTTTCTAAAAACTAGAAATATCAAATATACCCATTTCACTAAAAATAAGTTAGATAATGACTATTTTACTATAAATTTTTTAATCAATCATAAAAATCTCAAATTTACTCTTTTTAAATATTCACTTTTTTTCTTTTTCTCTTTTCGTGTGTTTTTTCAAACCCCGATTTTAAAGCGTTTTTTACTTTTGTTTTTAATTTATCTAACAATCACCATTGCCCATTGGTGGCATAGGGCTCTACATCATTTCTAACATGTTTAAACACCACCACCATACTTCCAGTCATCATCAACCTAACTATACATAATCACCTTCATCACATGTGAAGAAACAAATAATCTCACCACCGGTTAGGGATGATAAGATTATGAGTTACTACAGGGTTAATCCTTCACTAACAGCTATGGATTGGAGGAACCTGCAAACAAGAGTGAATGTGTGGGTGTGGAGACGACTACACAAGGTAGTTGTTTGTCACAAAAACGGGGTGAATGGGGATACTATCAAGTGTGATAGCTCTCCAGGTCAGTAGAAAGTGTCCTCTCCTATTGGGGGTGTGACCCCTTTTATAGGAGAGTCCGTATGCCACCATTACCCAAGTCCTAACCATGGTTAGGTTGTCTCCATCACCCTTAGTTGTGTTAGTGTGGTGAAATAAGGAAAGCTAAATTAATGGGAATGATGGAACATTGTACCGCCTTTAATATTGAGTCTACGTGATTTATGCATGGCTGTTGACCATGCATGATATCCGCCTTGACCGAGACTTGACCATTGACCGGTCATTAATGTGTTTTGACCACTACATGCGCATAGGCTTTTGTTCGCGCAGTGATGTTGTGCCGGGTTTGGGTATGCATGATAGTGTATTCGGTACCCAATCCCATCAAGTCCCCCCAGTCCAGTGTGTCTCTTATCTGAGAAGTTATGATAAGATGGGAGGGATGTTGGACTTATAAGATGTGTGTTGTTGATGGGAGCTTGTCCTTCATGGTAACTTGCGCATATGTGGTTGTTGAATGTTTTTTTGGTTGCGGAGAGTTTTATGCGAAGAACGGGTGGTAGGAATTTACGTCAAAATTCCGCAGCTGTAGGACACGTCAGTAATTTGCTAGGGACATGATGTGTTGTAAAACACATCTATTTTTCTATGTATTTTGTATATTATTTGGTCAAGTTTTTATTCGTTTTGTGTCATTTTTATTATGTATTTATTTATTTTATTATTTTATAGGTGTTCGTGGGAAATTGGCTCAAAACGAAAGAATTTTAATTGAGACACGAACACTTGAGAGCATGTGTTCATGGACGTCAGAGCGTAAACGAGCAACATTGGTCAAGTCAAGAACACCCGGGTCAAGCAAGCATGATGTAATAATAATAATAATATGATATAATAAGAATAAAAAGAAAAAAAAAGAAAAAATAACAAAACCTACGTGACTTTTGTCACAAAAGTCCAAGGCCCAAACAAAATAGGGTTGATGATAATTATTTCGTGGAGGACACGAGGAGCCGCAAAAAAAAGGAGTTTTGAGTCGGTGCATATTTCTAATTATTTAAGGAGTTCAATAGTCCGCAGACATGGGAAGGAAATATATTTATTCACACAATTCGCACAGAAAACAATTGCACCGGCCATAAGCGGTGACGAGCGAAAGGGTCCGGAAGGAGAAAAGGCCACGGGCACGTTAAAGATCAATAGCCAACGAGCCTTGGGTTAGGTTTAGTTTTCGTTTATTATTTTTATAGACATGGTTAAAACTATTTTTATTTATTTTGTGATGTTTATAAAGATTATAAGCTAAACCTTTTGTTGGTGGCTTGGGATGATGAACTAGAGTTTGTGTTTAAGTAAAGACTTATGTTTTCCGTTTTGGATGTGTTGGGTTACATGATTTAATTTTTATGTTTGATTTTGAATATTTGTGTACTGGCGCTTTTTGATTTGATCACTTGTTTGTTGGTTTTGATGTTCTAGGCATATAGGAATATCCCCTAGATCTAGAAATCATTCTAGTTTGATTAACTTTTGTTGTCGACCTAGTTCTTGCAGTTAGGAATAGCGCAAGTTTAACAGGTTTTTAAAATCAATTAGCTAAGGTGTGCAATCCCTTCCCGAAGGTTAGGAATATAATTCGGGATTGCTAGGTTGACTAACTAGGCATTGTTTGGTAGTTTGGTTATCGCTAGGGCGAGGCCGGTTACTTATTCGTGTTTAGAGTTTTCCTAGGATTTCATTCGTATTAGTTAAGTCTGCTTCGCAGTTTGGGAGTTTTCGATCCAAGAGTGGTTGATTAAAGGATTACTGTGGGATTTGTTTTCGCTGGGGCGATCCACTTTCATTTTAGCATCTCAATACTTGTCCCGCCTTGAGTCTAGTCAGCTATCCTTGACAGGAGGTTTGTTAGATGAGAACAGGGTCTCCAACCGGATTACATAGGTCAGCTTTTATAACCAGAGTCTAGGGATTCTACCCAGGTTACCAGCCTTCTTCCTATCCGATTTCTCCTAGCTCCTAGTTCCCATAAGCAGTCGAGGTTATTTTATTTATATTTAGTTTCTTTTAAGTTTATAATTAGTAGTTTAAAATACCCACTCATTTAAGTATCTATTTATTTAGGCTAGTATTCGGTATAGGTTGTGATCTAGAGTTGCATTCGCGTCTTTGGGTTCGATACTCGGTCTTATCTGTTTACTACCTTGCGACCGGTACACTTGCCGTGCGTGTGTAGTTTTTAGGTGAGTCGTTTTAATTAAAGCTTGTGTTATTTTTTATATATACATTTACATACATCAAGTTTTTGGCGCCGTTGCCGGGGACGCAATTAGCACTCTTGAGAATTATCCGATCCGTTTCTGGTCTACTATTTTGTGAATAATTTTTGCTTTTATTTTTTTCTTCTTATTATTATTATTATTTTTTATTCGTAATATATAATTTTTTTTATCATGTGCGAGATCTGCGGAGGACCCCACTTTACCATAAGATGCCCTCATTCATATTCATCGGGGTATTCCACGGATTATTATTTTAACGAGTATTTGCAGCCGCAGCCATATCAGTCATACCGGTCTTCATACCCACAGGCTAACCGGTGGTTTAACCCTACAACATCTGAGTCACTAGATAGAACAAAACGTCGGCTTGATCGTCTACAAGATGAGATGTATGAGGAAAGGCATGGTGGTAGCTCGTCAGAGTATCCACCTAGCCAACATTTGTATCCACATCCCGATTATCGGGATGTCTCGTCTCACACTAGACCCGATTTTGCCGCCTTACTTGCTAAACAACAGCTCATGCTCGAGGATGTGGATTCTTTGCTATCCAAGCGCACCGGCTATTTGAGGGAACAAGATGCGGCACTTAAAAGGCTAGAGGCTCAGGTGGATGAACTGAAGACCATAATGGACGTTGAAGTCCCACCTCCAGTTCAGCAGGTTTATTTCACAAATGATGACCCAGACGAGATGGTAACATATACATTACCTCATTGCATTAGGCCCGTTGCTGAAACTGTTTGTCCTTACTCATCTGATTCTGTGCATGATTTAACTGACCCATATGATTCTTTACACTTGTCTTGTGAGGATGATATTTTGCAGGATTCAGGGTTAGAGCCAGAGACCATAATGGACGCCTTAGTCCCACCTCCGGTTCAACAGGATGAGCAGCCTTGCCAGATCTCTAGTTCAGCAGCATATCCTTGGGAGGTAGATGTCTGGAGTGATGATGAGGAGATAGAAAGGATAGAGTGGGACGCGCACGGGAAAGCCATGATGGGGAAGATAGGGGAGGCTGAGGAAGATATGGATTTTTCAGAATCCACAGGCTGGTTGTTTGAGGAAGAAGTGGTGGAAGAGGAAGACACCGCTGACCTGCTTGAAGAAGCAGCTGATTGGGAAGCAGAGTTTGGTGACGAGTTGGTTGACTTGTCAGCTCCAGAAGTGGAGAAAGATTTTGACCCAGTAGGTGACCTCGATATCTTAGAGGCATTATTGAGAGGATACATGACTGTGAAAATTCAGGAGCCACCAAACAAGAAAGATGAGAAAGAAGCAGTGGTGGAAGAAGAAGAACACCACAGCCCACCCGTGCAGGCATTGGATATTACATTGCCACCACCATGGCCACCACCACGGGAGAAGGCTCGCAGTTACATGGACCAGAATCACAAGCCACATCCACATATCCGGTTTGGTCCAGGTAAGTCTAGGAATAGGTGGCCCAACCCGTTTGAATTTTTCAGACGTCTTTATATTTTCACCATTTGTTTTTTGACGAACAATGGTGAACGAAAAAAATTGAACGGGTTGGACATGGGTTGGATTAAATATAAGCCACCTGATTAATACTTTGGTTTTTCCAAGTTGTAGAGTTTGTAGATTCTATTTTATTTTATTTTTATTTTTATTTTATGTTTTGGTTTGTGTCTAGTGTGGGGATTGCCCGTATTATTAATTGCAGATTTGGAAGGTCCTGCTTGTACTCAATCTTCATTCAGGCGGGGCCAATCCAATAATATTTTATTTGTAAAAGGTCATCCCTAGTTCGTCGGTCTATTTTTATTTCACTTTACGTTTTGTCTTTTGAGTTTTTGTTTGCAAGATATATTGCTTACAACCGCGAATGAAATGCTATACGGTTGCTTTGCACTTGGATGGGGGCAGCTCAGGACACGCTTTGTGAGGATGTTACTGCAATATTATCAGGGAAGTCTGTTCCACTTTACTTGTTATATTTATTTTTATCTTCTTTATTTTTAGTTCCTTGTCGCTACACATTGAGGACAATGTGCAATTTTAAGTGTGGGGATGGGAACTGCGTTTTAGTATAGTTTGAGTCTTTATTTCAAAAAGAAAAAAAAAAGAAAAAAAATTGAAAAAAAAAAAAGAAAGAAAAAAAAAATGTCCCTGATTTTTTGTGCATTTTATATGGAAAATGATAGTAAAATTGGGATTTTTGGTTTTCAAAATATTATATATATGAGAATATAAATAGATTGAAAGCGTGTTTGCTTAAAATGTGTCGGTAGGCCCAGCTAGCTTTAAAAGGTCCTAGGATTGTTCTTAATATACCTTAATAAATCATGAAATCTTGTGGGTTCTCATCTTAGGAGAAACGGTATAACTGAAACTGCTGATAGTAATTAGAGGTACCACTGTAGGTTGAAAGCCCATTTGTATTATTAATTAAATGGCACACTTGATCCTTTTTATGAGAATAAATCCGGTGAAAAGTGGCGCCAAAAAAAAAAATCCACATGTCCATCAATTGAGCTAGACCAAAAAAAAAAAAAAAAAAAAAAAAAAAAAACTGAAGCCTCTGATCGAAACTCACTCGAGGTCAAGTGGAAAAAAATAAAAATACCAGAGCTCATGCTGTCGCTCTTGGGGATGGTGACTCTGATTGAGACAACCTCTGGGTTAGGTATGAAAAAAATGTGTCTAAGCTCATAAACATCATCCATCATCCATCATAAATTTAATTTCTAATACATTAGGGAGTTTAGTTTGCAGTGGTTGGTAAATCTATATGGTTTAACCTTTGCTTCGAAAGCTTGAGGTGGGATTAGGTGAAGCTGGATATCTTGAGTGTGAGACCCATAGATTGATTGTAATAATATGAACTTAATTGCTTTACATGATTGGGGCCTGATTAGCTAGTGGTTGGGTTTAGGTGGACAACAATACCGACAGTTTTGGTTGATGCGTAATTAGATCTTAATTAATGAACCTAAAAGTTTTTGAAACCAAGAATTCTATTTATGATTCCATCGCAGTCTTTTTCAGGGACGAAAAAGAGTCAAGTGTGGGGATGTTTGATGTGTTGTAAAACACATCTATTTTCCTATGTATTTTGTATATTATTTGGTCAAGTTTTTATTCGTTTTGTGTCATTTTTATTATGTATTTATTTATTTTATTATTTTATAGTTGTTCGTGGGAAATTGGCTCAAAACGAAAGAATTTTAATTGAGACACGAACACTTGAGAGCATGTGTTTATGGACGTCAGAGCGTAAACGAGCAACATTGGTCAAGTCAAGAACACCCGAGTCAAGCAAGCATGATGTAATAATAATAATAATATGATATAATAAGAATAAAAAGAAAAAAAAAAGAAAAAATAACAAAACCTACGTGACTTTTGTCACAAAAGTCCAAGGCCCAAACAAAATAGGGTTGATGATAATTATTTCGTGGAGGACACGAGGAGCCGCAAAAAAAAGGAGTTTTGAGTCGGTGCATATTTCTAATTATTTAAGGAGTTCAATAGTCCGCAGACATGGGAAGGAAATATATTTATTCACACAATTCGCACAGAAAACAATTGCACCGGCCATAAGCGGTGACGAGCGAAAGGGTCCGGAAGGAGAAAAGGCCACGGGCACGTTAAAGATCAATAGCCAACGAGCCTTGGGTTAGGTTTAGTTTTCGTTTATTATTTTTATAGACATGGTTAAAACTATTTTTATTTATTTTGTGATGTTTATAAAGATTATAAGCTAAACCTTTTGTTGGTGGCTTGGGATGATGAACTAGAGTTTGTGTTTAAGTAAAGACTTATGTTTTCCGTTTTGGATGTGTTGGGTTACATGATTTAATTTTTATGTTTGATTTTGAATATTTGTGTACTGGCGCTTTTTGATTTGATCACTTGTTTGTTGGTTTTGATGTTCTAGGCATATAGGAATATCCCCTAGATCTAGAAATCATTCTAGTTTGATTAACTTTTGTTGTCGACCTAGTTCTTGCAGTTAGGAATAGCGCAAGTTTAACAGGTTTTTAAAATCAATTAGCTAAGGTGTGCAATCCCTTCCCGAAGGTTAGGAATATAATTCGGGATTGCTAGGTTGACTAACTAGGCATTGTTTGGTAGTTTGGTTATCGCTAGGGCGAGGCCGGTTACTTATTCGTGTTTAGAGTTTTCCTAGGATTTCATTCGTATTAGTTAAGTCTGCTTCGCAGTTTGGGAGTTTTCGATCCAAGAGTGGTTGATTAAAGGATTACTGTGGGATTTGTTTTCGCTGGGGCGATCCACTTTCATTTTAGCATCTCAATACTTGTCCCGCCTTGAGTCTAGTCAGCTATCCTTGACAGGAGGTTTGTTAGATGAGAACAGGGTCTCCAACCGGATTACATAGGTCAGCTTTTATAACCAGAGTCTAGGGATTCTACCCAGGTTACCAGCCTTCTTCCTATCCGATTTCTCCTAGCTCCTAGTTCCCATAAGCAGTCGAGGTTATTTTATTTATATTTAGTTTCTTTTAAGTTTATAATTAGTAGTTTAAAATACCCACTCATTTAAGTATCTATTTATTTAGGCTAGTATTCGGTATAGGTTGTGATCTAGAGTTGCATTCGCGTCTTTGGGTTCGATACTCGGTCTTATCTGTTTACTACCTTGCGACCGGTACACTTGCCGTGCGTGTGTAGTTTTTAGGTGAGTCGTTTTAATTAAAGCTTGTGTTATTTTTTATATATGTAAATTTTAATTAAAGCTTGTGTTATTTTTTATATATACATTTACATACATCAGGACACGTGGCAGTTCTCCATGATCTGCGAAACTTGTGGTCCATACGGCGAGTGGGCCTGACGTGACTGGTTGCAGTTTGAGACGTGTGCAGGCACATTGAACGGCGGTTGTTAGGCGAGTGGGCGCGTGGGGCGCGTGTGACGTCTGTTTGTCTTCAGGTGTACACGTGTCGCCTCCCTATTAGACTCATCCCCGAAAAGCCTGGCTATCCCTCTGAGCATGACGTCAGCCGTATTAATTGCAAAGCCTATATATTGAATTTTAATTATGGCTTTTCCCATTTCCAACTATTTCAAAATTTGAATTCTTCTTCAACGTCTCTGCTTCCCCAACATCATTATTTCTTTAACCATGTCTCAAGAGTCACAAGATGTTCAAGAATCTAGTAAGACGTCAGATTTTGTCAAAGATCTAGGAAAAGAATCATCAAAAAGTATAGAAGCTACCACTATTAAGTGGGACAAACCCTCATATTTGACTTTTCTTGACCAATATGGCATTTTGCCTGAATGGGAGCCCATACATCCCAACCTTGCTACTCCCAACCTTTCTCTAAGAACCTCATTTCTTATCCTGTCTAACCTCGTGTGCCCATACATCCACCTCAGCATCTTCATCTCTGCTACGTCCATCTTATGTGCATGTGTTTTCTTGATGGCCTAACAATCTGTCCCATATAACATAGCAGGTCTAATTGCTGCCCTATAAAATTTCCCCTTTAATTTAACAGGAAACCTCCTATCACACAATACCCCAGTGGCTGCTCTCCACTTGCACCATCCAGCCTGGAGGCGGTGCACTACATCACTATCTATCTCCCCATCCCTTTGTACAAACGATCCTAAATACTTGAACTTAGTCACCTGCGGAACCACTTGACCATCAATGGTAATCAGGGTGTCCTCATCATTCTCTACGCCACTGAAATCACAATACAGATACTCGGTCTTAGATCGACTAATCTTAAAACCTTTGCCCTCTAAAGCTACTCGTCAGTCCTCTAACTTCCCATTTAAGCTCTGTTTACTCTCTGCAACCAACACAATACCATCCGCAAAAAGTAAACACCACGGAACCGTCTCTTGGATCACCTTTGACAACTCATCTAGGACAATAGCAAAAAGTAAAGGGCTCAAAGCAGACCCTTGGTGGAGTCCTACCTCCACAGAAAAAAAATCAGTATCCCCTACCGGCGACCGAATGCTAGTCTCGGTCCTAACATACATATCTCTTATTAAGTCTAAATACTTCCTAGGAATCCCTCTACCCTCTAGGGTTTCCCAAATCAGCCTACGAGGTACACTATCGTATGCCTTTTCTAGGTCAATGAAAACCATATGTAGATCCCTCTTTTTCTCCTTATATTTTTCCATCAATCTCCTTAAAATGTGTATCGCTTCCGTAGTAGAATTGCCTCGCATAAAACCAAATTGGTTTACTGTGACCTGAGTTTGCTTTCTAAGTCTAATCTCAATCACCCTCTCCTATAATTTCATAGTATGTCCTAACAACTTAATTCCTCTATAGTTCCCACAACTTTGGGCGTCTCCTTTGTTTTTATATAAAGGCACTACAATACTTCTCCTCCACTGGTCTGGCATTTTTCCATATTAAAAAATGCGATTGAACAAGTTTGTTAGCCAATGGACTCCTTCATCTCCTAAACACTTCCACGCCTCAATTGGTATGTTGTCTGGGCCAACTGCCTTAGCCCTTCCCATCTTCCTAAGTGCAGCTTTCACCTCTCCCTAGGTGATACGCCTACAATAATAGTTGTTCCCTCGCAGTTTCTGCGTAATCAGTATGTCGCTTTCGTCTTGGTATGCACCTTCACCATTGAAAAGTTTATGGAGATACGTTTTCCACCTCAGCTTAATGTCATGTCCCTTGATTAACACACGTCCATCATCTCCCTTAATAAACTTTATTACCCCTAGATCTCTTCTCCTACGCTCCCTAGCTTTGGCTATCTTGAACATATCACACTCTCCTTCCTTAGTTTCTAGGCGCTCATACATCTTCTTATAGGCTGTGTTCTTTGCTTCTGTCACTCCTTTCTTCGCCTCTTTCTTGGACTCTTTGTATATCTCCCTCAATCTCACCCGTTCCACGTCGTTCGTGCATATTAAAAGATCCTTAAAACTCCCTTGCTTATTTTTGATTTTCGTTTGTACCTTCTCATTCCACCACCAGGACTCCTTATGCCCACCTGTCTTCTCTTTTGTGACCCCTAGAGTCTCCTTCGTTGCATGGGTAATGGTCGTCGCCATAGCCTCCCACATTCGATTTGTATCTACATCCAGTGGAGTCGATGCAGTCGAGATGACCCTTTCTTTGAACTCTGCAATCTTATCACCTTTCAAATTACCCCATCGGATCGCGGGTCGCATTTTTCAACCCCCTTAGTCAACCTTTCTCTCAAGACTATAGCTGCCACTAGCAAACGGTGTTGAGCTACAACTGCCTCGTCTGGTATAACCTTGCAATCCCTCCACCATCGACGATCTTCACGCCTCATCAAAAGATAATCAATTTGTGAGTTAAGTCCTCCGCTGCTATAAGTAAACAAATGTGAATCCCTTTTCTTAAAGAAAGAGTTTATTATACCTAAGTCGTTAGCCAAAGCAAAGTCCAAAAGATCCCTACCAGGGTCGTAAAAAAAACAAAAAAAAAAAAAAACCAAAAAAATGTTTCAAATTTTAGAATTCGCTTTAGCTCTCTAAAAAAATTCAAGTCAGCCATAAGCATGTGAAGCGACTTTATGCCATGTACCGCCCTAAGTGTGTGTATTCTTACACCAATTATGTTACATAAGGGACATAGCCATTACGTTATACACCCTTATCATCCAGTCTTGTCACGAATTTGTTATCTTTAAATATAGTCGAGACATTTTATCTTCGGCGAACATTTATAACCCGAGGACGCATTGTACACATATCTTTCATCAAGTAACATAATTTATTCACGAACATAATCTTAACAAAGACAAAATCCTAAAAGCTTGATCGAGTGTGTTACTCACAAAAATGGAATCTTCATACATATAAAACTTGTACTTTGATAGGGTAAAAAGTTAAATTGTACTAATTTTAACGTTATTTTACAAATTTCATGAAAAAAAATTAAAACGACAAAAGGTTAATCATGCATCATGTGGTGGCGTTGATAGCCAAAAGACAAGGGGGTGCATTCACCAATTGGGTTTGTCCCGCTTCCTGAGTGTTACGTGTCTTATGTTCAAGGCTTGATGCAAAACTACTATTGACCGGGGTAGAGATAACGCTGTTTGTATTACCCTCCTGAGTCCTTACCTTAGTTTTGTAATTGTGAGATTTACTAAGTACGATGATGATGTAGTATGCATAGAATCTTCATATTTGTTATAGTAGTTAAGTAACTAAAAACCTCAAAAAAAAAAAAAAAAAAAAATAGAAATATATTGATGTGTAGGTTTGGGGGCTACTCTAAAAAAATAAATAGGAAACAAAGGAGACCACCAAAAGAAGAACAAGTACACCAAAGATCTGATCAGTTATGGAGATGGTATTGATTCTATCAACAGCTTGATTGAGAATGGAAGGTGAACATTTGAGCTCCACTGAGTATGCTCCTGGTTCATGATCATCTATTTCTGGTTCTATGTTTATCTCTCCACTAGAACCCTTAAACTCTCCACAGCTCCATTCCTTAAAAAAAAAAAAAAAAAAAGGCGGTTTGGATAACATGTCAAAACGAGTTTGTAAGTGGGCCGGGCCGGATCAAGGCCCGGCCCATATATATATATATATATATATATATATATATATATATATATATATATATATATATATATATGTATATAACAAATCTATAAACTCGTATCAAGGTTACCTGTAGTTGTTCCCCAAGGGTGAACACAATTGTGTCAGGCCCGGTTCTGAAACACAACGGGCCTTCTTCGGATATGAGGCAGAAATCGCCTGGTTCGGTTGGGATATGGAGGCTTAGAGCAAACACACATGAGTCTCTTTTAGTTTCGGAATGGGTTGAGCGTGGAGTGTGTGGTTGAAGAGCCGAGTTATTGTGCTTGAACAATTTCATTCGTGTTTCGTTTTCCTTGATTTTTTGTCGCGATTTCCTGCTACCGAAACTTCCTACGACCTTAGCAGCATCATTTGCGATCGCTTCTAATTTACTTGCAAGATTGTCCATTTTTTGGCTGTGAATCATGAGATATATAACAAGACAGATAAGAAAACTCGTATCATGTTCTTCGAATAAACTAACAATTAGATATAACAAAGGAAAATTGGAATTAAATAATCCCAACTTTATCGGGTTGGAAGGCAATAATATCAATTTAAACATTGGAATCTAACAGGTCCAACTTGTCATGGTTTTTATTTCACTGGACCAAAAGTATCCGGGCTAAAAATATCTAGGTTAACCCAGATATTTTTGATACAGTGAAATAAAAACCATGACAAGTTGGGTCTATTAGATTCCAATGTTCAAGTTGGAATTATTGTCTTTCAACCCGATAAAGTTGGGATTATTTAATTCCAATTCCCCTATAACAAATTATGATTCATGACTGCCAACCAATCGATTTGTACTTGAAATTATAAGAAAAATTGCACTAGGATTTTGGGAATGTTTATGATGAATGATGGGGTTTAAACTTGATCTTTGTTAACAAGACACTTGGTTTGGTAAGTGTAGACCGAAAACTTTTTGGGCAGGATGTAATGGGCAAGGCCAATTATCCGGTTGGCCCATTATGGTAGGGCCCAAATGCCCTCTATGTAAAAAAGAAAATTGGTATGGTATGTGTATAATGTAACAGTTTTGGGCCAAGTTCAATAGGACAGGCTTATAACCAGTCAGCCCAGTAGAGTTGGGCCCCACATCGCTCTTATGTAAAAGGACTAGTAGCAACAAGGGGCACACATTGGTATTTTTTTAAACCCAAACCGGTCCAAGTCAAATCGCTTTCGATTTGAAACTAGTTCTATTTCATACCGGTTTGGTTGGCCACGAATCGGTTATTTTACCGGTAACCACCATATTAAAGGGCTCTCTCTCTCTCTCTCTCTCTCTCTCTCTCTCTCTCTCTCTCTCTCTCTCTCTCTCTCTCTCTCTCTCTCTATTAATCTATAGATGCATATAGATGCATGCGTTGTTGTTCATCTTGTATATATACTGACTTGACCGTTGAAGTGTCCTCGGTGCCTTGGCTCTAGGACCCTTGATTTGTACTCTCAACTTCTACTATGACCGGATGACAAGGCATGGCGATATATCACTACCCAACCAGATCTGACCCGAAGGTGCCACTCGCCACTCCCTAACTGAAGAGGTATAAAACCTCATGGCCGGACCACAAGCCTTTTTAGACGCGGCACCACCTTATGAGACGCGGTTCACCATGACACGTGATCAGAACAAGCGACCGGAGGTCACTAGTTCCGGAGGTTAGTACACCTGACCGAAGGAAAGTACAACTATTCTGACTAGTATAAATACCCCTTCAAAAGTACGAGTAAGACACGTTCTGACATACTCCGAACCTCTCTCTCTCTCTCTCTCTCTCTCTCTCTCTCTCTCTTTACTCTCTTTTCTTCTCCAACAAATACTTATCCTCACGCCGGAGGGTGGTCACAGAGAGGCCCTCCCTGCCCCCTTGTGACGAGCCTAACGGTTTGTTAAGTTTTGCAGGTTATTTACCCCAATATCTAATCAAGCTAGTCGTCTTCAACCTCTCGTCAGAGGTACGTCTAGCTTTTCGATCTTCACTAACACTATTGCTCGAGCCTTGGCTCTAGGTGTAACATTTCACATTTAAACTTGTACGTTACACCATCGAAATTAATAAAACGTCAAGTTTTGTTATTCTAGTGTGCAATAATTATTTTTGTCACGTATTTGGAACCCTAATACTATATATATATATATATATATATATATATATAGGGTTGAGTTCCTGTACAAATAGTGTTTTTTGTGAGAAGTGTAAGAAGTGTTTTGGGCCCTTAGATCTTAAAATGAATGGCTTAGATTAAATAGTGGCAAAAATTTAATAAATGTTATATGTTTGACTGATTGACTAGATCTTATGGGGTATCATAGACATTTTATTTGTTATAAATATGGAAGGCAGTTAATCATCCTACATACCCGTGAATCACATATTTTTTTCCTCATTTTTTGTTTGATTCTCTCTCTAAACACACAATGAAGATGATCGATTATCAATAAAAATCACACTCTACCCATAAAAATCCGCTTCGTCTACAAGAGTATTAATTCAGCAAAACCCTAAGTTTTCATTACCGTCTTTTACCCTACTCGATCGAACAATATTTTTTGGGGGTTTTATTTTTTTGTTGTTGCATGTACATGAACAAGGAAGAAGAAAGATTCATCCGAGTGTTTTATGGGAAAGGGTGCCACGTCTGAAGAAACGGGAACCAAAAAAAAATGATAGGTGATTTTTTTTTAATTAACAGGAATGGTGTTATAGATATAAAAAAGATGTGATGATTCACAGGTCCATTGATGATGGATGAGAGGTCAAAGGGTGTCATACGTACCAATTGTATACAGTGGAGTGTTTTATCATGATTTTTGTTTGTGGTAATTGGGATTGACTAAAAGTTTTTTGATTTTCGATTATTTAGGATGTTGTGTTTTATCATTATCATCTTGTTGTGTTTTATACTCATAGTTTGTATGAAGGTGTGTTACATCGTTACTGTGTAATAAAACACTACGTATTGAATAACAAAACAATTGCTGTGTTATAAAACACCATACGGAATAACACACAATTGGGATTGATTAAAAAGTTCTTTGATTTTTTATTGGCTGGGATGTGTTTTATCATGATCATCTTGCTGTGTTTTATACTTATAGTTTGTATGAGGGTGTGTTTAGATTTCTTGGTGTTCTTTGAATATTGAACATGATTCATACACATAACACCACGGATTGAAAAAAACACCCTACAACGTTACTATGTAATAAAACACTACGGATTGAATAATAGAAACAACGTTACTATATAATAAAACACCACGGATTGAAAAAAACAACAACATTGTTGTGATATTACGTTGAAGAAGAAAAAGTGCAGAAAACATAGACTCTACCATTAAAAAATGAAAATGGAAATGTAACTAAATGCATGATACTTTCCTCAAATAATTAAATTGATTAATTATGATTAATGGTAAATTGACTAAGCTACCCTTATCCCAAAATAAATAAGATTGCCACATGTCAACTTTCTATTGCTTCTTACATTTCTCACAAAAATTCCATTTTGTACAGGAACCTAAACCTATATATATATATATATATATATATATATATATATATTATATATGTTATAACCTTGGAATAATATCAAAAAAATTATATGTCTTGGCCGGGAATCGAACCCGCGCCAAGACCGGGTCACACACACACACAAGCTTAACCAACTGGGCTGGCCTTCACTCTTGGTTTTTAACCATCGCGTTTTAATTATAAGAGGATTTCAAATCTTCACAGTTGACTCGCAAAGTCAACTGTGATGAATGGCTTGCCAAATTCATCAACAATAACTCGTGATTGATCCTTATATGGCAAACTTAGTTGATTACCGGCCCTATATGACTCGTTTACACGTCAATTAACAGCTAATCATTGACCAATTTCAAAACCCTACGCGTATGACATTAAACGTAGGTCAACCTTACCAATTAACCCAACCCATTGATCCCCACTATAAATTGAGCCTTGGCACAGCATAACAACTCGCTCACATCTCTCTCTTAACCTCCAATTACTTCTGAATCACTCTGATTGTGCTATACGATCAAAACAGTTGACTTTTATCTTTGACCCGACAATTATACACGAATCATCACTGTAAGTTGATGTTTTTATATGGGTTTTGATCACCGGCGTTCACTCATCAAAAGCCCTAACATCAATTGGGCCAATGATGAGTGAATCGCATTATTACAGAATTAGGGTTCGTGGGGTTTAATTGGGGATAAAACTGAAATTGACATGTGTATTTATTTAATTATAAACGGCTTTCATCACAACCACTGGCCTAGGCCAAGTGGTTGTGACCAAGGGTTGCATCATCAGTCACCCGGGTTCGAGTCCCGGCTCTGACTCCCCTTTTCTTTTCTTTTCTTTTTTTTAAAACAACAAACATATATATATATATATATATATATATTTCTTATAAAACTTATAAATTCATTTTTAAATAATAAAACCTTTTTATAAATTCTAAAAAAATTACATTTATTAAATCTGAGTTAAAAGTGTTATTCACAATTTTTATTTTTCAAAAATTCATTTATTTAATATTTATAATAATTAAATCAATTTTATACTATTATATTTATAAAAATCCATTAAAATATCAAAACAACTTTATTAAATTCTACAAAAATTATCCCATGTTTATACAATGTTAAACTTTACTGAAATAATTTTTAATTCAGTAAAATCAATTATTTTATATTTTTAATCAATTTTTGTTAGATTTAATCATAATTAAATCCTAATAAATTCAATTTTCATTATTTTTGCACCAAAATTTTACACAATTTATTTTTATATATTTAGAACAGAAATATGATTTTAAAATAGGAATTCTTTAATTTTAGTATTTTTGAATATTAATGTTAATTATTGGCAATTTGTAATAAATAGATTTAAAAATCTATTTTAAATAAAATAATTTTATAAAAATTATTTTTATACTCCAAACACTTTAATGTGTACATTCAAAATTCAAACTTTATAAAAAGACTTTCTTTTATTAATTATCAAATTTTCCTTTATTTAATTAACATTTTATTTTAAATTCAACAATTGATTATCCCCAAATCGAAACCCTAGGATATACTTATAAACTAGTTAGACTTAGACTTATTTGTTGCCTTATACATAGGGTAACACTTGGCAAACTATTGGGCTACTCTATTACTATATCTCAATACCAAAAACTAAACCAAGGTGAGTTTACATAATCCTGTTTATGCGATTCTTTATACTTGCAACAATTTTAAGCAATTCAACATATATGTCTAGTAGTAAACTTTATTGCCTCATGTATTAGTCAACAGTTTCAACGAGTTTCAACGAGTTTCAACATTTACATAATCATTAGCTATGGCCAAGCCGGCGATACTCAATAATAGATCTATTGGATTGACAACCCCACCCGGATACGTGTACCTCCTACATAGGTCACGTGGGTGATTGTTATCGTTCAACATATTACTAAGGTGAACCGTAGATGACGGGATGGACCTAAACTAGTCGGAGGTTTGATTATGTCAACATATTATACTATGCATGTAGACTTAAATTTACGATAGACGTACGAATTGCTAGACTTTTATACTTAAACTATATACTTAACATGGATTATGTATTCTCACCAACTTCTAGTTGACCCCCCCATTTTTACAACTCAACAGGTGATAATGATGCTTGAAGATTAGAGTACTTATGAAGAAATAAGGAGTCTATGCATGCTTGATTCTTGTGTGATGTATTAGATTTCCACATTCAAACTCTTATGTATTTCAATTTTTGGATATTTACAATTTAATATTTATTTCAATTAAAATTGGATTACCATGTGCTACTGTATACTCATCAATACGTGACACCTCGATGTTTCCGCCATCGGTTGGGGTGTTACACTAGGACCCTTGATTTGTACTCTCAACGTCTACTATGACCGGATGACAAGGCATGGCGATATATCACTACCCAACCAGATCTGACCCGAAGGTGCCACTCGCCACTCCCTAACACTATTGCTCGAGCCTTGGCTCTAGCAACATTTGTTAGGGTACGCTATCGCCATATATATATCTAATAAAAAATCAAGTATATAAACATCATAATCAAAATTACCTAAACTTGCGGAACCTCTCCTCTCGGGCCACATCTCGCCTACGCTCCGCGGCCACAATGGCAGATCTCGACCACTGAAACTCCTCGCGATCCCCATCCCGACTCCACCTATCCGCCAACAACCCGAAGCAAAACTCAGCTTCCGCAAAAGCATGCCTCAACTCCTCGGTCGATATCCCATGCCCACTAATCCTAAAAACACCATACCTTTTCGCGGATCTCATCATCTCACTAACCGAATTCCTGTCCCGGTTTTTAATCAAGCGGTATTCGACATCCGCAATCATGGACCGGTTGACATAATCGGGGAGACTGAGATCCTGCATTTGCTTCATCTTGTCCATATAAGTGCTGAAGGCTTGGTCAGTCCGGTTGCCACGGCCCGAGGTTGGGACTGGAGACGATGGCGGTGCGGTCAACGTGGTCGATGTGGTTAGGCGGTTCTTGATCTGGTTGAGAGACATTGTTCGGAGTTTGTGGTGTGGAATGTGTGATTGAATAGAAGATGTAGAAGTGTGATCATGCATGCATGGTAATGTTTGCTAAGTTATTTTTAGAAAGGATGACCGGAACAAATGCATACAATTCGGGCATTGCATTTTGATAAATATTATTAATAATAATTATAATATAATACACAAAAATTGACAAAAGGAAATTGAAGAAAAATAGAAAATAAACATATATAATCAACTTATTTGCACATAACTAACATTGTGTCAGAATATAATGATTTTATTGTTTGATTTGAAGAAGAGTAACGAGAACAAATACACCGATTATAACTTATAAGTCGATCGGATATTCACAAAATTACAAGTAGAGAACCATACTAGAACAATGATCAATCAATTCAAAAAATCACAAGTTGAGAACCACACACACATTTCTTAGGGTGCGACAGTTGCTAAGTGAAGTTACTGAAAGACAACTGCAGAATGTAAGGTTAAAGCGATTGCTTTAGTTTAGTTTAGTGAAAACCCCAGCGTTCAATGATCGAAGGAAGCATATAAAGTCCCGATTTCACTTTATTTGAGAACCATGAAGTTGGTGTTGAGCATGTACTTG
Source organism: Ambrosia trifida (assembly GCA_028751855.1). Classification (NCBI taxonomy): domain Eukaryota; kingdom Viridiplantae; phylum Streptophyta; class Magnoliopsida; order Asterales; family Asteraceae; genus Ambrosia; species Ambrosia trifida. The sequence goes on along the minus strand of CM054128.1, from coordinate 124,111,408 downwards.
GCAGGGAACAAGTCAAACGTCTACATTTATCCTATATGTGTATATATCTATAATCTACTAGTGGTAATGCCCGCGCGTTGCTGCGGGTACTTATTATTTTTTTTTTTTTGACAAACTTTGCGTGTCGGGTTTCACGTAATTTATTTTTAATATGAATTCAAAAAAAAAAAAACAATGTTAGTAAAAAAAAATCATTCCCGTTAACGTGTCTAGCTAGAGCTCAAATACTCATTCCACATGCAAAGAATATAATAAAGTAACATAAAAGAAAGTACCATCAGCCAATTAGCACCATGAAAAACTTGAACAAATAATCCCATCATTTTTCTTCAAAGCATAACCTGCACAAACAAAAAAAAGTAGTTTACATATCAGCAAAGACTAAAATGTAAAAACTCCATAGCAATTGATTCACATGACAATCAATACTTAACATTTTTTTTAATTATTCATGCGACAATTTGATATGAAAATGTTTGTTGTCTATAAACTGTACAACCACGAACAGAGATAGGGTAGGGTTTTGTAGGTTTTCAAAGTAGTAAGACGTGAAGGGGAAAACATACACATGCATATAGAATTGGCGGTGAGAAATAGTTTAAGCCTAAAGAAATTATTGGTAATGTATTTTCATATATTTCAAAGCAAACCAATAACACAAAATATAATACTATCATATTGTAACCTATGAATATAAAGAGCCAAACCCATTGAAGATAGGTATTAATGATGAATAAGTGAGGTAAATGTGATGGTTTTAAGAGTGTAGTAGCTTGGGCTAAACTTCATGAGTTGCATTAGTGATTTATACAATTGCCATCAAACATTGTACATTAGGGGCATAAAAGGAAGAAATTGAATAAAATTAGAGATTTATCTTATGACTTTTGAGATGTCATCTTAAAAAGATGATGAAATTACTTATTTGTCCATCGAGTTTCTATAATAAGATATATAGATATAGATATATATATATAGATATAGATGATGAGGCTTTGGCCCAGTGGTGTGGGGGTGAGGGTGTATAAGGTGAGGTCAGGAGTTCGAATACCCCCACATGTGATAAGGGTGAATATTAGGAGAATATTAGGTGAGGTTGTAATTAGCCGTTTAAAAAAAAAAAGATGATCTCTCACATAGGTTTTAAAAAACAAACTATATGATCTCACATAATTAATTAGACTAAGGTAATTAAATGTTAGTTTGAGTATTAATTAGTTTTGTATTAAATTTGTCTTCCCAAGTGAATGAATTTACCATTTTACCCATTTAAATGAATATGAAATGACCATTTTGCCCATTCAGAACTCATTATATAATAGTATAGATATAGATATAGATATAGATAATCTAGATTATCTAGATTACCTTATTAAGGAGAAAGCATGTCTATGAAAGTAATTTCCTCTCAATTTTAAGATGGCATATGAAAAGTCTCTTTACAAATCTCTATATTTTTATCATTTCCTACCCTTTTTGCCCCTCATGTATAACATATAATGCACATTGTATATGTGTGTAATACACACTTTATATGTCTCTCAAGATGTAACCTACATTCATAACACCCAATAAAACTCATTTCCTTACTCTTGAATACTTATTTATAGTCATTGCTTTCTTGTCTTATACATTTGTTTTACTTTTCAAGAAACTCATCTTACTTATATCATTACTTGACATGTCTAGGTTACTCATGATGCAAACCATGACAAAGTTCATAGATTTTGCTTACAGAAAGAAATGCCATTTAACCAATTCGAGGTATTTTTCATTGCTCGATTTGTTTTACTGTCGATTTGTAATTTTAGTCCTTTTACATTGTTAATAATATACCTTTAATTGTGGGAAACATACACTTACTTATATTCATCAAATATTTATGGTGTATAGGATGAGGTTGCTAAAGAATTGGTGTGCCTATTCAATTTCAACACTTCTTGTATGGCCAAAGAGGCAGAACCACACACATCGTCCTAATCAACCTTCAACAGCTTTGTAGGAAACCCAATCGGAATTGTTTTTCTTTAATTGCTAATATCTTTTATAAATGTTAATGTGTTTTATCTATAGATTTGAGATCAATATTTATCATGTTGCTATTTGTTTTATCCAAGGTTTTTAAACCCGGACCAGACCGGCCGGTTCGACCGGTCGGACCGGGCTCCGGAGGCCACGCCGGGTCGGGTCGCCCTATAGGACCGCCGCTGCACTGACCCGCCTGGTTGGACCGGGAACCGGAGGGTCGGACCGGAACCGCTAAGCTTTGGACCGGACCGTTTCTTTTCTTTTTTTTGTTAATATACAATCGATGATGATGATGATTATGAGAAGAGAAGATCGAAATAAACCTGCAATGGAGATGAAAGACGATGTTTGATGAAGATGAACGATGATGAGTGTTGATTGATGAGGATAAAGATGAATGATGACTGATGAAGATGAAGACGAACAATAATGATTGATGAAGATGAAGATGAACACTAGAATGGGGATGGATGATGGTAGATGAAGATTAAGATGGACGTACGTTGCAGAGATACTCTTATGTACCTTCACAAGATGAAGATGAACAACTAAAAAGGAGAGTTGGTAAAGTTAAAGTCTATAGACTTTATGCACACATTTTTATGATTATTTTGAAATTTTATGTTTTTTATGAATTTTTATGAATTATACATATTTATAATAATATTTATAATGTTGACCGGTTCTTAAATCCGGTCCGACCGATCCGACCGGTCCAACCAGTGGACCGGTAAGTCGGCCGGTTCGACTTCCGGTCCGGTTCTAAAAACATTGGTTTTATCTGTCTATATCTATATCTATACTATATTATAAAGCATGAGGGAGGGATTCCAACAAAATTTAAGTAATTACAACATATAATGCATATGGTACAATGCTCTAATGAAGTTAGTAAGAGGGTAAAATAGTATTTCTATAAGAATATTAAATTGTTCATGAAATAGATATTAAATTAAAGGGAAGTTCATAAGTTTTCTAGCAATATATATATATATGTTATCTATATCTATACTAAATTGTTATTTTTAGAAAGGATGATCGGAACAAATGCATAGAATTCGGGTATTGCATTTTGATAAATTAATGCATGACGGAGTGGTATTTTAAGATACCCAAAAATTAAGAACTAATTTTTCATTAACAACCCTAAAATGAGGGTAAATAGTCATTCATACATTATTTACACTTTAATACCCTATCTTATTTACACTTTAATTCCCTAATTTTTAGTTAGTAATTAGGGTCTGTTTGGTACGGGGTAATGAAATGGAATGGAAAAGGTAATGGAATGGATCATTACCATTACCATTACATGTCTTGTTTGGTTATCACGTGGGAATGAAATGAATTCTTACTTTGTGTTATTTGGTATGTAAGAAAAAACGAAAATATAAAATCGATGGTGAGTGGTGGGTGGCGGCAGTGACAGTGGTGGTGGGTGGCGGCGGCGGCAACAGTGGTGGTGGCAGCGGGCGATGGCGGTGACGATGGTGGCTCGGCGACGACGGCAATGGTGGGTTGCAGCGGTGACGGTGGGTGGTGGTGGCGATGACAGTGGTGGAGGCAGTGGGTGGCAGTGACACAGGTGGTGGTGGTGGTGGTGGTTGGACGGTGGTGACAATGGTGGGTTACGACGATGGTAGCAATGGTTGTGCGTGGCGGCAATAGGCGGTGGTGGTTGGATGATGACAACGATGGTGGGTTGTAATAATAATAATAATACTCCCTCCATCCCAATTTAAATGTCCTAGTTCAAAAAACACACATTTTAAGAAATATTTTGTTTGTATGTAGTAAAATGACAATAATATCTTTAAAAGTGGTGATTGTGTTTTGTCTTTTATGGGCAAAACTGAAAATTACATTTCTATTTTTGGAAAGAGACATTTAATTTGGGACAAGCAAAAAAGGAAAGTAGGACATTTAAATTGGGACGGATGAAGTAGTAGTAGTAGTAGTAATAATAATAATAATAATAATAATAATAATAATAATAATAATAATAATAATAATAATAATATATTTGTTTCCATTCCTTGAAGGAATGAATAAAAAACACCACCTTATCAAGGAATGAAAATTCTTAAAATGGAAGGAATCACATTCCTTATGGAATGATCCATTCCATTACTACATGGTAATCAAACATGTTTAATTTCATTTCATGGGAATGATCTATTCCATTCCACCTTTGATTCCTTCATACCAAACGCTACCTTACATTTTCCTCCCCTCCCCTACAAAATTATAATTTCTTTTATTTAACTCTATCATAACATTAAAACTATTATATTTTAAAAACATTCGAATATATCATGACGACCGGCTCATTTTTGTCGACGTGTCGTTGTTTGTCATAGTCAATACCGATGTGTGGATTGAAATATACAAGAAAGAATGCCTTATGTACAAGTGATTATTGCATTTTATGTTTTAAATACTAACTAGATGAAATATAATATGGATTTATGATTAATATGGATGTTGAATCATAACACCATTTCATGATCAAGTAAAACTCAAAATTGTAAAATTGAATTTGGTGTTAAATACTGTTTCGCCCAATAATGAAAAATTCACATAAATTAAATGCAACGATTTAAAAAAACCAAACAAGGCACTCGAAATGTACATATCAGCTTTGGTGATTCTTAAAATATGATAATGCTGTTAAACATTATGGTTCATGCTTGCTTTGACAGACAAATAATTTGTCACATGGTAACATAACTGCAACACAAGACTGGGCTCTAAGAATATTTTATCACGTTTGTTATTGATAGTTTCAATTGTAGTACCCTATTTAAATAATAAACATTAGAAATATGTGCATATGTGTATGGGTATGCATGCATATATTAATAGGTATACACATAAATATAATTAACTAAAAGAAATCTCATTAAACTTTTAAATTATACATAATTAGCTAAATATATAAAACTTTAAAATAATTAAGTTTATAAAAAATATAAAAATGCATCATAGATATTAATTGTAGGTAAATTTCTTTTAAAAACCTTAGCTGCGTCAATTTGGTAGAAAACACACGATGCATATTATATTTATATATCCATGTGATATGAACATCTATGTTAATAACAAAATTCCCTAATTTGAAGGGGTTCTTTTTAACAAAGTTTAAAAAAAAAAAAAAGATAAATTCACTGAATTCGGTATTCACAGAAAACACAATAATTTTTTACACTTTAGTCAAAGATAAACAAAATTTCATAATTTAAAGGGGTGGGAAAATCATCAATTTCAAAATTTAAACCATGTGCTAACCTACTAAAGTTTATTCTATAAATACATACTAATGCACACATATTTCACTTGCTAAAATGCGTAGGCATGGATACTGAATTCAAAAGTTGAAGCTTCTAATGATGGTTATTTGTTAGTTTATGGTTTTCATTCGTCCCATTTTACTAATTATACCTTTTTATACATATCTTAATCATTTGAGTGTTAACTTCTTGGTTTTGCAGATTCATTTAGATGAAAAACATACGGAGATGAACAAACCAATAGCCATACAAGCGTCTAAAGTAACGTCTAAGGTTGTATTTATTAATGTTTAATTTAACATGGCCGTTATTTTATGTGGTATATTGTATGTGTTTTATTGCAGTATAATGGTGATAATAGTGTTGAGATTATTTGCTATGGTGCAATGTTTAGTCCCTACAAATCTGACCTTCAACGTGAATTTAGTGAATAAGTAATATCAACATTTATTTCATCTTCTATTAACTTGTGTATTAAATATTTTTAATTTATTTTAAGGATCAGATGCATGAAATTAATAGGAAGAGATCCAAGAGGCTCTCTTAATGGAAATGGAGTCAAGTTATTGATCTAGACAGTTCTGATGAAAATGACAAAGAAGACATATTTGATGACAATTTAGATAGGAGAAAATGGAGGAAACTCATCCTCACCAAAAGATGTAATAATTAAACATGGAGATATACAAGAAATTTCAGTGATCGTTCTTGATAACGAATGATGGGCAGACAATATAAATGAGATCATGCAGACTTGGAACGTGTATGACTAAATTGATCTCATGATTCAAGTAGTTCACTAGCTTTTATTTTTCTCAACTATTATGCTTATTAATACTTATTTTTCCTTTCGTATGTTACTTTATTTTATCAAATGTTTCTTAAAAGTACTTTACAATTTAAATGTTAATTTTTTTTTGTTACTAGACATGTGTAATGCTTATGACGTATATCCACCGCAATGATGCTACAACAAATACTATACGAATTTGAAATACGTACCAAAATAAAAAGTATCACTCCCGCCGCATCGCGCGGGTTTCCTTCTAGTTAATTGTAATACACAAAAGTTAATACTCCACCCGTCCCAATTTAAATGTCTTGGGTCTAAAAACATACATTTTAAGAAATCTTTTGTTTGTATATGGTAAAATGACAATAATATCCTCAAAAGTGGTGATTGTGTTTTGTCTTTTATGGTCAAAACTGGAAATTACATTTTTATTTTTGGAAAGAGACATTTAATTTGGGACAAACAAAAAAAGAAAGAACGACATTTAAATTGGGACGGGGGAGTAAAATGATTTAAGGAATGAATTAAAATTTATAAGGGGGAAATTAGCGTGTAAGAAAATAAACATCGAAGAAATTTAAAGTTAAAAACAAAAGGAAATAGAAGAAAAGTAGAAAATAATTATAGATAAGCAACTTATTCACAAAATCACTAGTAGAGAACCAACCACAAACACATGTCTTCATGTGAGGCAGAGTACATGGCAGCCACTTCAACAGCTTGTTCGACTATTTGGGTGCTAGAGTTGCTAAGTGAAGTTACTGGAAGACAACCGCAGAAAGTGATGTTAAAAGTGGATCATACTTCTGCGATTGCTTTAGTGAAAAACTCGGTGGTCAATGATCGAAGCAAGCATATAAAGTCCTGATTTCACTTTATTTGGGGGTGGTGTTGAGAACAACGGAGTGGGTGTTGAGTATGTATTTTGCAGCGAACAAATTAACCAAGGCACTGGCGAAAATCAAGTTCAAAGAGACGCGGATTCTACGACTCAGAAATTCAAGGGGTGAATGTTGGCGTTCTTGGTCCCTCGTGGCTTATATGATTGCAAGTCAACCGTCTACATTTTTCCTATATGTATATATTAATTAATTAGTGGATAAGGAAAAAGATCAAATATGAACCAAGAGCCTAGTTAGGAACTTAGGAACCAATCTGAGCCATTCATCTTTGATCTTGATCTAGGGGGTAGTTATGTAATTAGACAATTAAATATTATATTTTAATTTAATTAAAAGTTTTATATATGGCAGTTAATTATGTTCCTGCAATTAATATGCAAGTTTTTTTTACTTTCCATAAATCTCTCAACATATTATCATCTCGAATCCCAAATAAAAAAAATCACGTTCGATTGAATTCGATTGAATCATGCCAATGTACACTTCAAAAACGAATATACACCAATGTATATCTGTGTTGATGATGAATGAAAAAACGAATATACACCAATGTATATCTGTGTTGATGATGATGAATGAAAAAACCAATATACACCAATGTATAGCTGTGTTGATGATGTTGAATGATGATGAAGGAAAAAACGAATATACACCAATGTATATCTTGTATTGGTGATGATGATGAATGAAAAAACGAATATACACCAATGTACACTGTTGTATATATACCGAGATATAATTTTAATAGTATATACAATAAATACGTTTGGGTATACCATAAACACTAATTTGCTGTTTCCAAATATACATGAGTTTCTTATTAATTACCTAATAAATGATATTGAACAAAAGACATTAATACCCCTTTATTAAAATAACAATTAATTAAAGTTTTACTTATTTACAATCATGCCATTGAAGATGGATGGCTCAGATTGGTTCCTATAGTTCCTACTTAAGGGTTGGTTCCTATTTGAACCCTACCCTAGTGGATAATTGTCTAAATTCTTATACGTGTTTAAATAGGAAGTGCATTAGATAATAATTCAATGGAGAGAGTGGAACAAGTTTTTTCATATCGTGTGTTCTGTGATTTGGGGCCTGATTTCCAAGGTTAGCTATTGAAAAAAAAGAAAAAGAAAATTAAAGATCGAAGAACCCTTCAAATGGTTAGATGTATTAATATTCAATTGTACAAACTTAGGTACAATATACAAGTTATACAATAATATATTGTCCGATTTTCTTATCCCTTGGTCAATAAATAGAGTCGGTATGCATAGGGAATAATAACTACAGTTAACAAATGATAACATCAGGGGAGAATTAAATAAAAACTTACTTAAATTGAAGAAACCTAGTAAACTTAATCTAAGACCATTGATCTAAAGTGATCAATGGCCTAGATTGATTCTACATTATTTTAATAAATTAATTAAGGTAGATGACAAAAAAATGGCACAATGATCAAATGCCATTTTCTGAAAAGCAGATATGACAAGTGGACCCCACACATGTCACATCATCTCTCTCATACTTTTGTGACCATGGTCCTAGATCTGTCAGCACGTCATGTTACATATGTAACATATGCAGTGTTGCGTACGTTAAAATTGCACAGATTGTATATAATCAATTAAAAACTTTATAGATCAAAAAACATTCAAATGTACACAATAAATTGTTAAGTAGGGATGCATTGCATGACAATACAAAAAACTTGCAAATAAAACATACTACACAAAAAAAGTTATACATTATATTGTTCATCTTGTATCAAACACAAAACATAATATTAAAAGATTCATACACCACCCCTTGGCATCCAATAACCATTCTTTTCATAAAAAGCCAATTCTTCATATGTAATATGTAGACCCAGACATCCTGCATTGCAACCAACAGTGGCAGACGGCATCCAATAACCATACATGACATAAAAAGCCCATTGTTCCTCGGTATAACCTATACCCTCCCATTCTGCCCTAATACGCCCACCTTCCTGAGACGTAACCGACAGCCCAGGTTTCTTAAATTGAGGTTCATATGGTTCTTCATATTCAGCCCCTGGATCTGATTCGTAACCAACAGCCCATTCAGGTGTGTAACTTACATCATGCGCATCATCCTCCGGTGTTATATAGTCTTCTGGTGGCGGATATTCTTCGGGGAAAACGTAATCAAATGCCGCATTCCAATCGAAATCTTCGTCGCTTACAAACCCATCATCCCCCTGCTCTAAGGGTATAACCGGTTCTAGGGGCGGGATAACCGGGTCAACAGGGGGTAGGGGTTCATGTTCAGCTGCAACAGGGAGGATATCTAGTTCAACAGGTGGGGGTAATTCAGGTTCAGCTGCAATTGCCATGTCCGGTTCATTTTGAGGTGGCTCGTGTGCGATTGGGTTGAGATGCTGACGGGCCTCAAAAACCTCCCAAGGGGGAGTGCTGGGGTTGGAATTCATGATTCGACTAAAAAAGCACCTGTAACATATGTTATCACAGAGTAAGTGTGGACATTTTTAATATGAAGAAACAAAAAAAAAACAAACTAATGTTGTGTGCGGAAAACAACTTATTTAATATACAATAAGGAGCCATGGCAAAATCGAGCGTTACGTGTGTAAACAGGCGTTTTTTGTCTGCAAACACATACAAACCTTTGTAGTCTGCAAACATCAAACATTCTGACTGCACACAACACACATTGACAGCAAAAAAAAGATATGCTACACACGTAACACCTTAACTTGCACACAGATATGGTATAACTAAACACAGATAAAACACCTTAACAAATGATTCTTTAATAATAAAAATGAATCTTTATAAAGAAATACATAATACAAAATAGAGGCCATACAAAAAAGACATTTTCTGTAAAAAAACACATAGGTAACATAAAAAAAACTCATACATTCGAAAAAAAAAAATAGACAGACATGGTGCAAAAACACACGAGTGTTACATGTGTAACAGGAAAACACAGCAAAAACTTTTGTAGTCTGCAGTAAACATAGAGCAGAATTTGATATGCTAGAAAACATAGAAAACAGAATTTGACTGCAAAAAAACGGATATGCTACACACGTAACAGCCTAACTCAGCACAAAGATTATACAAAAATATAGACGATAAAAACACCCTAACTACCACACAAAAGTACTACGAACATGAACACAAAACGAAAAATCATTCTCGATATTTAACATTATAAATCACCCAAAAAAAATAGATGCTATTAACACACAAAAAATCAACAATTATTTCTAACTTAAAAAAAATAAAAATATTAAACCACCTAACCCCCAAAAGAAGACATTTCCTGTAAAAAAGTGAAATATTCATGGTCTTTTTTTATGAATTATAAAAAAGCAAATTAAAAATAAAATCAATTATTATGCTTACTAAAAATGATGACGTGAATCTTTTGGAAAACAAAAATAACAATCTAAAAAGACAAATAATAACTTGAAACACCATTAATATATAAAAAAAACACTTAACTTGCAACACCATGGCAAAACAGACATTTTCTGTTACGTGTGTAACAGATGTTTTTTACTGCAAAAACAGACAAAACTTTGTACTCTGCAAAGATCATACATTTAGACTACGTAAAAAAAACATACTTTGACCGCAAAAAAAAAAAAAAAAAAAAAAAGATTTGCAATAACTAAACACATAGAAAAAAAACAGAGAGCAAAAAAACATACTTTGAAACCTCCTAAAAAAAGATCTGCTATAACTAAACAATGGTTCTAATAACCCACAAAGAAAATTCAGGAAACAAATGATATTTCAAATTGAAACCATCAAAAAATTACCCACCAAACAACCACAAAAAAAAAAAAGCATCTCTGCCAAAAATTTACCCACCAACAACCACAAAAAAATCCTCCCAAAAATCCCACAAAAATTGAACCCATCAAAACCCACAAAAACATACCCCAAAACAGGGATAAAAAAAACAAGGGGTTCCCCCTAGGTCATGTGTAAAACCTCAACAATTCATTCTAAACAACAAAAAAATATGTTATAATCACTTTTAACAAAAAAATCCACAAATTATTTCGAATTAAAACCCCTAAAAAATAAATCTGAAATTAAAAAAAAAAAAAAGAGGATAACCGGTTGGGGTGACAGGGATGATGACGATGATGAATAGTTAACTGGGGCCTTCAATGATGATGCCACAGTTGGTTGTGACGATCCTGTGGTGGTGTGAGATGATGATGATGCTGGTTGTGATGATCCTTTGGTGCTTCGAGATGATGATGATGGTGTGGTGGTTCGAGATGATGATGAAGGTGGAGGTTAATGGTGGTGTAGGTTCTTCATATTTAGATCTATAATTATAGAGAGAGATGATGATGGTGAGAGGAGGGGAGAGGAAAATGCATAATAATTTGAAATGGGAGAGAGAAACAAGGGTTATATATGAGAGGGGTTAGGCTAAATTACTAAAATAACCTTTGGTTAATAAAAAATTAATAAAGTTCATTGGCTATGTGGAGCATTGTGGTCCACTAGATAGGTTTGTGGAAGTTTCTTCATTTTAGGAGGTTTCTTGTGGATACTTAGCCTGATAACATCTATCTATATATATATAAAAGAAAACGTATATACTGACGTGGCGTGCAATGGAGGCCTCAACCTTCCCTTGAGAGTGCCACGTGGCATCATAATGGAGAGTTTTTGGTGTTTTTGAATTATTTCCTTTTTTTAGTTAAATTGAGTTATTTTAAGAAAAAAGATTAAAAATAAATTTAAAATTTTCTCTCTCATATTTCCTCCCATAATTTTTAAACGTTTATATCTTTTATATACGAGATTTTTTAAAGAAAAAAATTACACCAAATTAACGAGCGTTTTATTATCTTTCCAACGAATACCATAGTGCTATGTAAAAAGCGGAGAAAAAATCGACTATTTTTTTGTGGGGTTTCGTTCATACAGGAAAAAAACACACAAAGTGTTCATGTTATTCATTAATCATGTTTTTTTCTTTTAAACCAGGTTCTTATCTACGATGTTGAAAATCAGCCCAATCGCCATGTTATCATTGGAATTTTACTAGATATACTTCATCAAGAGATGCTAGGAGAAAGAATCGCGCAACACTGCAACACATGGTGTCAGCTTATAGCAAAGTTATTTTTTTATTTATTTAATTACAAAAGTAATAATTATTACTATTAGTATTAGTATTATTAGAATAGTTATATTTTTCAACCTCGGGACGCTCCCGGGAAGAATTGATAGTTGCTAACGTGGCGTTCAATGGTGGCCTCAACCATCTCTTGATTATGCCACATGGCATAATGAGATGCAATGGTTATAACTTTCAACTTAAGTGTTTGTTTAGTTGATTAGGTTAGGAATTATAAGAGCCATTAGAATGTGAGAAATTAGAGAGATGTGATGAGGTTTTGAATAGTTGCAGCTTACATAAGTGATTCTTTAGATGGTTACTGATTAGGTTTTAGATTAGGGAATATGAGTTATTACTGACTAGAATACTATGAACATGCAATGATTGAGAGATTTTGTGGTTAGTTAACTTGAGCCATTTGCAATAGATTATCACGTAAAATTAGATTTTTCAACCCGGGACCCTTCCGGGGTAATCAGCTAGTATGGCATATGCATAGATGACCAGCAGCCAAATGTTCAAACACAATTATCATTCAATAAAGTTCAGCAGCTGCAGCTATGATCCTCGGAAGACTAAGCGTTCGTGGTGATGAACTTATAAGCAAGATCTGTGTAAAAACTAGTCGTTTCTAACTGATTTTTGCGGACTATGACACATCTAACCGTTAAGCTACGGTGATTGGTGGTTTAGAGGGTGTTTGGGATTGCGTTTTGAATCTGATTTTTAGATTATTGCGTTTTGAAAATGCAGATAATCAGTTTTTAGTGTTTGAATTGCGTTTTGAAAACGCAGATAATCAGTTTTTTAGGCTATCAAAACGCAATAATCTATAAGCAGCTTCACCCCTGCTTTTCCAAAACGCATAATCTGTTTTGAATAATCAATCCCAAACACCCCCTTACTAGTAAATTCTACCGTCATACGGCCCCGGTTCAAGGTAAAAGAAAAAACCCAAATCAAGTTGTTCATGAATAAACGGGTTGAAATTGCGAACTCCACTAGCCAATTGTAAATACTAGTTTAGCTTCCAAGGACCAGACTTCATTAACTTATCAGGCAAAAAGCAGTGTTTAGCTTATAAATAAATTTTAACAGGGATTTCATGGGTTTTGTAGCACAAGTTATGTAAATATATAAGTTATACGTACAATAAGAAACCTTCCTTACCCTTCAGACCAGAGTCAAATAAGGCTCGCAAAAGAAGTTTCGAGTTCAGCAGGTGGAAGATCATGCTGCAGTTCTTTGCCAACATCATCACCATCCAAATTCACCAAAATATTGTTTGTGGTATCAGGTCGTTGCTCAATCAATACGCCTTCATCTGTAGTGGGCATGGCAGAATTATCACTATCCAAATCTGCCAAAAGATTGTTTGCGGTTTTATAACGTTCCTCAATCAATACGTCTTCATCAGTAATGGGCCTAGCGGTATCATCCACATCCAAATCCAAATCCACCAAAAGATTGTTTGTGGTTTTAGAATGTTCCTCAATCAAAACGCCTTCATCGGTATTGGGCCTAGCGGTATCATCACCATCCAAATCCACCAAAAGATTGTCTGTGGTTTTAGAATGTTCCTCAATCAATACAACACCTTCATCAGTAGCGGGCCTAGTGACGTCATTGGTCAACAGGGCTTCAAGAGGGGACTTGAGAGTACCGTTATCGAAAGAAGCAAACTTCACCTCTAGAATAGGAGATTCAAAATCAACTCTGGATTCCACCACATCTTGAGGCTGATCCGGGAAGTGTTTAAGGATGCCGGTTTTGTCAAAAGTCAATATCTTGACATCTGCAATAGACTCTTGAGGAGCATCGATTTCGTGAGGAGGAGACGATGGACAGCTGAAATCACCAGTAGGACCCATAGCTTCTTCATCATCTACTTGAGATATTCCATGTGAGTCAAAGCTAGTATCTGAGATCTCTGTGGAAACATCACAAGAAGTCGGGCCCTCATCATTCTCCTCCCCTATAAACTCGGGTGCGGATGCTTTCAGAGATTCAGAAGAAACCGAAGCCTCTTCCTCACCGTCTGTATTTGATCCATGAGTTGTATCTATAGATTCAGCTATACAACTGTCATTCGCTTTGGAAAAAGAAGAGAATCCAGCTAGTGCTGCAGCCAAAGCATCATCAATTGAAACGGTTTTCTTCGGTTTTTCCTTCTTTGGAGATTCTGAAACATCATTCACTACCAATTTTTCATCACAACAGGGAATCTCTTGGACAGTAGCCATAGACGTATCCTCGGGTGGTTTGTGGGTCCCGGTTGAGAAAGATTCCGTCTTTTCTGATTCAGGTTCACCACAGAGTCGAGACTCGTTTTCATCGTTGCTTATTGATCCAGGGTTGGGTTCAAGTCTTGAAAAAGAGGGTGAAACTGGACACCTGCTAAGTAATTCAACCTGCTGCTCTACTCGTTGGAGTCTCGCTTCCATACTGTTTATTGGTTTCAACATGTTCTCTTCAAACCTCATGCAGATATCTTCGATTCTACCAACTCGTGCAACAAGTTGTTCCAGTAAAACTTCAGTTCGGGTATATGAAAACTCATTTCTTGTTGTCAAGTCACATAAGTTATCTTTATCTGGAGTTGAAACCGGCAATTGGGACCGAGTTGACTCAGCTTTGGCCTCACTCGTTTTTTGCAACGTCTCATCTTGCTGATGGACATGATTAACAGGATTATTCGAAGTGGTGGGTTCTACCTCGCTTTTGATAGGTTTTCCTACAGAACTGGAATTATTTTGATCGTGTAACTGGACGGATCTGGATTTGGTTAGCCCTAGGAGTGTGGGAACTAGCATAGTCATAAGTGAACTACTAGTTGAGGTTTCAGTATTAGCTGTCTGATTCTCCGAGTCACTGGAATCAATAGGGTCAGCAAACACATACACTTCATCAACATATACGCAGCCTTTACTTTGAAGTGATAGCAAGCGAATGGTCAGTGACATGCAAGGCTCTGAATCGTTGATTTCTGCTGTAGCCTCGTAGAAATCCTGTAAGTACAATATTTAACCAACATTATTTTCAATCTAGACTTCAACATCATTTAAAATCTAGAGTTTAGGGTTAAATCAGAGCGTGTGCATACAATCTATAAAAACATGCAAATGATTACTTGTGGGTTCGACTGTTCGGTTCCAATCTGGTTAAAAGAGAGACACGGAAATATTCCCGATTTAATCACCACACTTACTCAAGCCGTAATAGAAACCATACTATGTATTTTACCATTTGAAGAAGCTGCAAGGACAAGTATCCTCTCAAGGGAATGGAGGCACAAATGGACCACAATTCCTAAACTCGCGTTTCATCTGTCTACTGTTAAAGTACCAAGTGAAATGGAGCAACCTGAATGGTGGATGCATGTATCCAGATCAAAATATTTAAGGTTACATAAGGCCTTGAGGTGTAAACTTTTCTGCGCTATACACCAAGTTCTGTTGCTGCGACAAGGTCCAATACATGAGTTTTTCCTTTTAATGGATGCACAGGACACCTGTTTTTAAATTGATCAAATAATACATCATTTGTCGAGTAACCATGCCGTCAAGAAATTAGCATTTTACTTTCATGATCCCAGTTCGTATAGTTTACCCTTGTCTTTCTTCTCATCGTTGCATCGCTTTAACGGACCTAGATCTTGATTGTTGTATTATCAACCATAAACCAACATTCAATGGGTTTGGTAGCCTTACAAGATTATCCTTAAGCTTTATGAGGATCTCCGAAGAAAGTCTTCTACATCTTTTGTCTAACTGTCCATCACTTAAGTGGTTGAATCTTTAACGAACGTAAACCAATATTCAATGGATTACCCTTATCATTCTTCTCGTTGGATCACTTAACGGACCTAGATCTTGAACATTGTGCTTTCAACCATAAACCAATATTCAATGGATTTATTAGCCTTACAACATTATATTTAACGAACGTAAAGTTCTCCAAAGAAACTCTGCTGCATCTTTTATCTAATTGTTTATCACTTAACAGCCTGCGTCGGGTAAGTGAATACTTGTATATCCATTCTCATGGACATCCTATGCTTATCTCCCGATCAGGGCCGGTAACGAGCCGGCCCGGTTTCGAATTGACCGCCCGTTAACGAACCGGACTGTTTCGACCCGACCGGCCCGTTATCCACCCGGATCGTATTGATAAGCATTGGATGTCCATGAGAATGGATATACAAGTATGCACTTACCAGACGCAGGCTCTTAAGTGATGGACAATTAGATAAAAGATGCAGCAGAGTTTCTTTGGAGAACTTTACGTTCGTTAAAGATAATGTTGTAAGGCTAATAAATCCATTGAATATTGGTTTATGGTTGAAAGCACAATGTTCAAGATCTAGGTCCGTTAAGTGATCCAAAGAGAAGAATGACAAGGATAATCCATTGAATATTGGTTTATGTTCGTTAAAGATTCAACCACTTAAGTGATGGACAGTTAGACAAAAGATGTAGAAGACTTTCTTTGGAGATCCTCATAAAGCTTAAGGATAATCTTGTAAGGCTACCAAACCCATTGAATGTTGGTTTATGGTTGATAATACAGCAATCAAGATCTAGGTCCGTTAAGTGATGCAACGATGAGAAGAAAGACAAGGGTAAACTATACGAACTGGGATCATGAAAGTAAAATGCTAATTTCTTTGACGGCATGGTTCCTCAACAAATGATGTATTATTTGATCAATTTCAAAACAGGTGTCCTGTGCATCCATTGAAAGGAAAAACTCATGTATTGGACCTTGTCGCAGCAACAGAACTTGGTGTATATCGCAGAATAGTTTACACCTCAAGGCCTTATGTAACCTTAAATATTTTGATCTGGATACATGCATCCACCATTCAGGTTGCTCCATTTCACTTGGTACTTTAACAGTAGACAGATGAAACGCGAGTTTAGGAATTGTGGTCCATTTGTACCTCTATTCCCTTGAGAGGATACTTGTCCTTGCAGCTTCTTCAAATGGTAAAAGACATAGTATGGTTTCTATTACGGCTTGAGGAAGTGTGGTGATTAAATCGGTTCCAATCTGGTTCCACGCACAAAGCGCTACTATCTGGAATTCTGGATCTTGGATCTCATTTATTATAAATGGTTCGTGTTCCAAATCATAATCCCAACAGATCCATGCTAACTCCCTATTCCAGATTTGAATAACTATTCCCGATTCAAGTTCCAGTCTTGTAGATAGACTTTACTGTAAGAAATTCAGCATGAATAACATCTTGATTTTAAGTTAAGAAAGGGAGGGTTATCAGATATGTCAACAGGTGGATTCAGTTTCCTAGTTTAGCTTTATGTGGTTTCCATGCTTAAGTCATGTATCTATTATAAATAGAGATAATTACCTCATGAAAGATATATAATTTCCTATATACATTTACACTAGCAAAAACCTTGAATATCATCAAATTATGGAATTCTTCGGGACTAGGCATACAGCATACTTATATTCAAAAGCTTCAAAATTGCATTTTCCCAGAATTACGGATATGTTTGGCACACAACTTTAATAGAGAAAAAAATTGAATTTAGATTTTGTCAGAACTGTAATTGCTTCACAATTCCATTTTCCCAGAATTCAACAGCTCCAAATTTTATGTTTATTTTCAGTTGAAAGCTTTAGATTTTGTCTTTAAAGAAAACTATAAGCTCTTGTAAGAAAAAAACATGTCTAGATGACAAAGCTTAGGCTTTAATTTGGAAGATAAGGTACTTTAAGTAGATTTCAAAACAAACTGGAGCTTATAAGAAAGCAAAACTATCCTTTCGGCTTTATTATATGTGTGTTATTTTATGTCATTTTGAACTTTTTAGCTACAACTACTTTTGCCAAACACATCAATAGAACTAACAGATACCACTAACAGCTAACAGGCACAGCTACAGCTAACTTCGCTAGACGCCAAACATACCTAAGTAGACCTGAATTCAGTTATCCGCATATCCAGTTAACTCATACATGACTTATAAAATATTCATCAAATTCAATATTCAGATTTAAGTTGTAACCTGAAATGGACTAACGAATTATATCCCATGTGATAAAGGATTTATTTATTTTATCTAACTTTTTAGATTGTACCTGGTGGTTTCGGTTGTTGTTTGAATTCTGGTCTGAACCAACAGGGAGTTTAACCTCCACCCAATCATCCTCACTGGTGCCACTTTTATTCTCACCCGACACTCTAGCTTTTGGTAAAATGTCACTGGGAGCATCTGAGTTTACAGAAATAGCTTCCTTGATGTCAGTTGCAGGGAATGAACTTTCCTCCATAGCAGCAGCACTACAACGGACGGTACAGAGGTACTCATTATCACTCTGCAAAGCAGTTGAGTAATATATCTCATATACACGTGCTGTACTCCTGACATACACCTGACGAATCTCGTGCTTTTGACTAAACTTTACTGCAAAAAAATGAAAATTTTCAAATCATTTGATGATGGTTTCTGGTATACTTGCAGCCTCTTGCAAAAATTAAAAACTTAACAAAAAATGAACAACAGCTTATCAGAAAGATGGGTTAAAACCCATTCCAATTAGCCAACCAGGTGCATCCAATTGCATTTGTTTGTATAATGTATTCGAACCATCCAAACTACCTCATGATCTGATCCGATCCAAACCAATCAATTGTTAGTTTTTACAATCAAGTTTGCCATTGTTATATAAAAATATTACTAAAGAGTCACCTGGACAAAAATACAACATTAATATCAGTAAGCTTGTGTTGCCTAAGTTTAAATCCACAAACTAATAGCGACTTTCGACATTACCATTTGGAAATCACTTGATTCTCCATATCAACATGCTTCACTATAATTATGTAAAAATGTAGAACTCACAATACTCGAAACTACAGAGCACGAATACTCCCCATAACAAAAAAAGTTCTACAATGGAAGCTACCTGCAATGCAAACAATCGATCTAGCAACGGCTTCACCTTCGGTTTGTTTTATCCATTTGGTTTCTCCAAGGACAGGGCTTATAAAATCATAGTTAAAATCAGGCGAAAACTTGACACTCGGTGTTGAATAATTCACTGATGAGTAAATAAGATCAGGGGTGGATCTATTAAGGGCTAAGGTGGTGCCCGGGATAGCACTCAACTTTCTTGGCGAAGTGCAAAATACCAATTAACATACAGTAAAAAAATCTCCGTTTTACGAATGTATTGTAAAATATTTTTTTGAGGTATACCCCTGAACTTTTTGAATACGTTGGTACTACTATTTACTCAATTCTGATCCCGGACTTCACGTTCAGCTAACTTCATATTAAACTACTCACATAAGTTCAATAATATACAAGAAATTTAAACTGAAAATGAAAAACTATGTATCTATATTCTCATACAGAAACATAAATACGCTGCGGTTACACGCATCTAACAAATCAATCCACTAATTAACAACAGAAAACAGATACTAATCAAGTAGAAAACTCACGTTTGATCTCGCAAGGTTCAAGCTACTTTTCAACAAGTCGACAATAAATAAACCTACACACGAATTTGTAACTCAAAATGCAAAAAATATCTATACTTTATCATATGCCAATGATCCTTGGCTTAGTTGGCAGTAGTTGCGTTAAGTGTGAGGCTAGAGAGAGAACTGAGTTCCAACCACGCTTGTGGCAAGAATAATGAAAAAACTTGGCAGGGTTGTAAAAGATCGAGACTAGTCGGCGATTAGATTAATCACTAGTCGGCCGGTCACTCATCAATTTTTCGTTAATCGGTCCATTAATCGGTAGTCGGCCGTGGTCAAAAAACGGCGATTCCAGCCAAAACATGTAAACTCCAACCAGTTTCCAACAAAACCATGTAGATTCCGGAAATTAATTATGAATATTAAAAAAATGGGTCGAGGAGGGGTTAAAACATGTCAACTTCAAATATTTACCTATCAAAATGTGTGTGTATATATAAAATTGAAAATTACATATAAAAATCCCAATCCTATTAATCGCTAGTAGGTACCCTACCGGCCAACTAGCGGCAAGCAATTTTTAATATTCTTCGGAAGGCCTCACTGATTCATCGCCCTTCGCGTAGGTGAGCCGTATGGAACCCTCGTGTGGTGAGGGCCACCAGATGTAGCCAGTTCTAATAAAAAAAAACCTGTAGTCCTATACTTTCATCATATATTCATATACAGAAACATATATATAAATATGATCTGATAACACGCATCTGACGGATCAGAATGAAATCAATCGACTAATTAATTTAAAACATAATTGATTGAATAATAATAATAATAATAATAATAATAATAATAATAATAAACTTACGTGTGATTTGGCAAGGTTGAGGATTATTGGATGAAGGAGGAAGGAGAAGGAGAGGTGGTTTGGGATGAGTGGGTGAATCGATAGGGGAATCAAAGGTCTCGAAGGTGATGACGGAGTCCAGAGAGCTGTGTGAGACTGTCCAGTTAGTCTCGGTGGTCCATGGAGTGCTCATATTGTGCTGCAGTGGTTGTAGAATTGGTGTTCTCTTGATCACTCAGGGACGTATAAAGTGTTTATGTAATCAATTAGTGGATACCCCGGGTAGTCGGGACATTGTTTGTTAACCGTTCAAAAAAAAAGTTTGTTTGCTATTGAATTGTTGGGTATGATTGAAGTGTTTGGTTGGGGTTTTTGCAATGTTTTAAAAACCTGTTTTTAAACTTGTCTGGTAAGGGTTGGAAATGGTTCAATGGGTGATATAGGGTTATGTTGACCGTATTGACATTCAACCCTGTAATTCTATAAAAATACAATTTCAACTCAAAA
The DNA here is from genome assembly GCA_028751855.1 of Ambrosia trifida. Taxonomy (NCBI): domain Eukaryota; kingdom Viridiplantae; phylum Streptophyta; class Magnoliopsida; order Asterales; family Asteraceae; genus Ambrosia; species Ambrosia trifida. The sequence goes on along the minus strand of CM054128.1, from coordinate 124,090,431 downwards.
AATAATTGCATAATCAAAACCAATTTTCCAACCTTTTTTTTAATAAAATTGTACTAAATAGGTTTATGTCATTGGAATGTTAAATATATCAAATTTACGATCAGTTAAAATATTTCAGTTGTACTCAAAATTGTAGTGGGGCTCCATTGACTGATGGAAGGATAGAACAGTGGAATGTTGGGATTAGATATTAGGGAAGGAGTTGAATAGCCAATATCTTTTCGTCGAGGACTGAGAGATAATTGATTAGAATTTAAAATATGTGAATAGGGGCTAGGTTAAATCTTTTTTTTTTTTTATTTCTAACATGGCAATCAAACCGGTTCCCCCTGTTGATATAGGTTTTACAAAACTATTGCCAGTTCAGAAAACATACCAGACCCTAAAAACTGTTGTATTTTGTATCAGGCTTGGAAACGATATCTGGTATTACTTGCCGGTATATACTAGCATTCAAAACATTAAAGTTTTTGTTATGATATCTCAGGAAAGTGGAGAGAGGAGAGCATTTTAAAGAAGGTTTTTGTTGCGGGATGGGAAAAGCCTGAGCATGTGGTTAGATAACCACGTTTTTTAGACTCACCGTTGTAGGTGCTCTAAAGTTAGGTTGGTAATCTAGGAGATCTCAAGAACTATACACCTAAGTAGTTTAATCAAGTGAGCCTAGAAAAGAAGTTGGTAGTTAAGGTATGTTTGGTTCGGTTCGTATGAATTGAATGGAATTCAATGGAATTGAAACTTGAATTCTAACTCTTAAGGTGTTTGGTTTATAAAATTTTGTTGGAATTGGAATTTCAATTCCATTCTTGATGTGTTTGGTTGATAAAGGAATTGAAATTGAAATTGGAATTGTGTATGAATTCCTTCAAATTCCTTTTACTAAAGGAATTCAAAATTCTTCCAACATTCAAGGGATTCAACATCCTTCCAACGTTTCAACCTGTACCGTTTTAATCGACACCATAATGACGCCCTGTTTTGACCCGTACCATTTCGACCGACACCGTTACGATCTGCACCGTTTCAAACAGTACCATTTTGACCCATACCGTTTTGACTCGAACCGTTTTTACCTATACCGTTTTGACCCGAACCGTTTCGATTCTCACCGTTTCAACCTATACTGTTTCGACCCGAACTGTTTTGATCTGCTCCGTTTCGACCTGACTGAGTTCCGTTCACGCCGGTGGGTCGGGTCAGGACGGTTGCGGTCAAGGTGGGTTGTTAGGGTCGGGGAGGTGACCCCAATTGGGTCGGCGATAATAGGGCATAGGTGGTGGGGGCAAAAGTGATAAATTCCAATTTATTTACCAACCAAACACAATACATTGGAATTGGGCTTTCAAGCTACTTTATAAATATAACCAATTAGAAATTGAGTTTTTTTAGTAATACAAAATCGTTTAAATTTATTATGTTCATGAACGTCCGTTTATGTTCGTTCATGAACTGTTTGTTTAGGTTTTAAACAAACGAACACGAACATGACAAGTTTCTTAATGAAGGGGCATGAACACAAAGATATGTTTGATTATGTGTTCGTGTTTGTATTCGGTTAAAGTTAAATAAACAAACACGAACATGTATTTATTCGTTCAATTCATGACCTAGTTATTGGATTTTAATAATCACAACTTTCACAGTTTCACTAATGAGACTATGAAAATGGTATATAGCCTTGCCTAAAAAGCTGTGACAATCGATGGATAGAGAAGGCTGGAGGGAATGGAGGTTGTGTTAGATGCCTAATGATTTTTTTTAAACACTACACTGTCTATAACATGTGGTCTATATTTTATTTAAGTGCGTCTTCAATTCTTCATAAGGTTGTATGACTTGTATCTTCATTGTACCAACTACCAAGATAGTTTTTAAAGTCTTCTATGGTTAAACACAAAGCTTCTTTAGCTGTATTAAAGCTTTTATTTATTTATTTACTTGACTTAATATCTTATTTTCAGTGTTTAAGAATCAATAAGTTAAAATATTATCTGTAAATAATAAATTATAAATATTTTCCTTATCTTATAATTAGTAATATTTTTAATAAGAATGTCTCGCGTACCCTCGCATCTGCGCATCGTCTTTTGGGACCTAAATGACTAGCAGCAAAGCATTTCAAGCTTTTATAGACCCAACAGTTTAGCAATTTAACCAGAAGTATAAACTTAATAGCTGTTTCAAGTTGGAATTTACAGAAGAAAAAAGACGCATTTGGTCGTTTTTCAAGACCTGTCGAACCAAACTAGACTGGTCAAAGGGGCGGTTGTTTGGTTTGGTGCAGGGTGACTTTAAATTACTTATGATGGATGCTATCAATACATAAACTTGAACAAAGACATGTGAATGACGAAATTAACAATACTGACGCTACTGAGCATCTGACAACAACCGAATATAGAGAACAAACTATCATCTGTTATACTTACTCCCCATCCCGACACAAGCATAGAAAATTCACAGCAAGCAGTAAAAAGCTTGGTTGGTTACTCACTCACTCACTGTCTCTGCCTTTGAGAAACGAAACGAATACCTTGTTTACCTAGATCCACATGCATCACCTTTCCATCATCTAAAGTAACTGATGCATTAGACGTGTCTTCAGAGACTTCAGTTACCGTTCCCTTGTGCCTACAAAAAGTACAGTTTCAGCATGGCCGGCTCTTAATACGGGCAGCGTGAGCGACGGCCCCAGGCCCGAAAATCCCGAGGGCCCGAATTTTTTTTTTTACTTTATATATATATATATATATATATATATATATATATATATATATATATATATATATAGGTTGTGGACTATTGTGATAATTTTTCTAACATTTACCTATCTCATAAGACCAAAAATCACTAAATTTTTAAACATATCAAAGCAAACCCAACCCAAAACAAGGGTTTAGAAGGCAAAAGGGTTAACCGTTTACACAACCGACGCTGAACATTCAAGACTTCCAACTGTGAACCAGGTTTTTTATAGTGGGTTTTATATATCATGACTGTGTTTAAATTATATGGGCCCACTTTAATTGTTGTGGCCGCAGGCCCAAATTGTTTTTACAGTTTTTGGAGACGGCCCTGAGTTTCAGGATCTGATCATTGGCCTGATTGGAAAATGTCAATTTTAACCTTTTGATGGCAAATGGGTTTATCACCAAAAAGGCGTATGTACAGTGAACTCACCAGGTATTGTTGGACTGCTGATGAACTTCTACAATCTTTCCAATTGCATGGTTTCCCAACTTTTGAATTATCCATTTTGCATCCATGATTGCATCTTTATCCTTCACAGAAGATGGCGGCGGCGTTGGTGATGATGGTGGAGGCGGTCTCTTTCTCTTAGACCTCTGACCCTTGACACAGCTCTTATCATCCTCCCCAGGAGAAGCCCAGGAACTCCGATCATCACCATACGGATTCTTAAATTTTAGTTTCAACAAAGGCTTGAGTTCCTTTTGTGGAACCCGAGGTGGACCATCACTCAGGGCCGCCTTTTCACCTGTAGTTATCATTTTTGTAACTCAATACGATATATTTTCAGCAATCTTTTAAGTTTAAATGAAAATAAAATATATATATATATATATATATATATATATATATATATATATATATATATAAAGAACATACTGTTGGAAGTGGTCAACGCTTGCTCTGGGTGAGACTTTGATGGAGAATTTACCACATTTTTATTTCTGCCACCTAAATGAATAACCAACTTAGTCTTATTGGCTTTGAATCCAGTATCATCCAGCTGATTTGGTTCATGATTTTTCATTTTGTGTCTCGAGATTCTATGATCGCTATTCAGTGGAGCCACATTAACAAGTTTGAGTTTCCGGGCCTCCGGCTGGTCAACAGGCCACACACCGTCAGTCAAACTAGGTTCGTCATATCTACGGGACTGCACGTCTTCATCCTTGTAATCTCCTGTGATGGATCCAATAGATTGAGCATCACTGTGTTCAAATCTACCAAATGTAGGTGTGCGAAACCCCTTTTCGCGTGTGTACTTCTTGTTTGCGGATTTTTTTATATTTTCCTTACTCTTTTTGGGAGATTTATCAACAAACCCTTTTAGTGAAAACTTTATTGAATGGCCATACTCTTTCTTCAGTGGAGGTCCATCATCCTCGTCATCAGAATAAGGTGTAATAGCAAATATTTCTTCTTGAGTTGGCAATCCAGCAGCGGCCCTTAGGCTTGCAATTAAATTCTCGTCAGCTTTGTCTTTCCTCCTCCACAGCTCTTTAACAGCATCTTCAAGATCCCTAACCTGAAACATCAAACGGGTCAAAATAAACCCTAAACAATTGACCTAGAGGTGACAAGATGGGCAGGGTTTGGTCAAAACTTATATATAATTGTGTTATGCCTTTACAAAAACAATATTATATTACATGGGGTAATTTCATATATACCTTTAAAACTTGCAAGATAACATATTAACATATATACCCATTACCCAAGCAAAAAGTTCATATTATAGTGAAATGGGATATAACCATCATACCATTCTTCCCCTTACACTTGAAACTCTCATAACCTTAGTCTGTGCATTAGGGAAGGGTATTTATGTCATACATATGAAAGTGGGAATATTTTGATACTATGATCGTTTGTTGGGTAAATAGATATTAGAAGATTGTTCAGCGTTTTGGCAGAATTTCAACCTAACTGAAACATTCCCGTTTCAACTTTTGTATTACAGTTTTGACCCTTTTAGGTTTACCACATTTTTGTAGTAGTATCTCTATTTATACCTGGTAACATTCTCCACGGCATGAGGCACATCTATACTGCAGATGATTATTCACTTGAAATTGCAAATACTTCTCATCGCTGCAAGAAATATTTCACAGTTAGTCAGTTACAAAAAGTTCTATATACATTGGTATGTAGGTTGTTTGCAACATGTAATAGATCAGACAATAAACTAATTTTATAAGCAACTATTAATATACTCTTCAATTTAGGGGTGTAAACAAGCTGAGCCACTCTTAAACTATTCAAGATTGGTTCACTAAAAGCACAACGCGAACCAAGCTAAAACATGCCAGATCTTCGTATCGAGTTTGACTGCACTTGTGAGCCTAAACAAGCCTATAATTTATATAAACATAACAATTTTATTTAATGTACCAAATTTATAAACTACATAATATATATTAAAATATGTTTATATATAATTATGATAAACGTAACTATATAATTAATAATATATTATATATAAAATTATAATTATAAATATATATAGTTGTACATAAATAACATATAAGAAACAAACCGAGCCTGAGCCAAGCTCGAGTTTAAAAAATTACTCACAAGCCAAGCTCTAGCTTTATTCATCGAGCTTGAATCAGGCCGAAAGTTCTGTTGAGCTAAATGAACCAAGCTCGAGGTTAGGCGAGCTCGTTTAATCCCCTACTCATTTTGAAATCCATGTACGTTTTTCTTTTGCGAGAAACTTCAAGTAACCAACTTATTATTGTGTTCCATATATGTATAAGGACACAAGCAATATATGGAGAAATCGAAACCTTGTATTATGTATTAGAACTATCAGTTTAGCTACCAAAAGCAGCATAAATCCTAAAATATATCAAGAATGTACACTTCATGCAGAAAGAATATAATCCAACAATATGAGGATGAAAACAGTGCCCAGATAACACAGCAGTTAAATGCAAAAAGTCTACAAGATCGTAATCAGGGGGAAAGCAAACCTAATTCCATCACAATGACAATGCACCCACCGCTGACATATATCACAACAAACCATGGGTGTTGATTCGGAGTCCCTATACACCTGTTATTAATACCATCAATTAATCTCTGTCAATAGATGGCATGTAATTACCAGAATAAAACTTCTGAAAAATGCAAGCAATAATACACCATATATAAACGTTACCTTTAGACAAACAGGGCAATAATTTCCCTTTACAAACAATCTTCCACAAGCATCACAGCAAGTATACCCAAGAAACCACCTTCAAAATGTTATAAGGAAAATGATAAACAATTTGATAGAATGTAAAAGATACCATTATCAGTTTACAAAAGCTAACGAACAGATGGAAACTGTAATGGCAACAATTCAACATAGCTGTAAAAATCATTGGTATGTAAACAACGAAAGGTGTGGTGTCAAGGAAATGATACCAGGTTTCATTACAGGGAACCTACAACAAACAATTAGTTCTATTGCAAATAGAGGTGATAAGATAGTGGTTGATCAGGTTGGGTGATGGGTCAAAACAGGTCACCTTTAGTATGGGTCCAAATGGGATGGGTCGAATTGGGTTTACCACAAGCACTTTCTTAACAAACAAACAAAAAATTCATTAGTTATGATTACAAAAACAATTAATACGACAAATCGACAATAATCCAGATCATTGGATAAAAAAAGGAATTAGGAAGTTGTACTCATAAAAAACACTATGTGTGACTTTCAACTCATTTGAGCTGTCCAACCCATTCTCCTTTCAGCTAAAAATTGTATTGACATGTTTAAGGTATCACAGATCCCAGATCAGCCTATACATATGTATATGGGTAGAATTTGTTAAATCTAATAGAGATTAAATAAGCAATACCTGAGACTTGAACCGTTCCCTGGGACTGTGGATGCACAGCTGTGACAACTTGTGTGCTTGGGGCATAAATATGGTCCTCTGCTCACATTCTGATAAATCCCAACACATTAGAAACAACAGCGTACGACTTTAATGAAGGTAATAACAGAGGAAAAGGTCCACATTTTACCTTGTGTGGAGGATGCTGACAGTAACAGTGATATGCACCATCACATCTTTTGCAAAACATGAGCTTGCTTGGATCACCAGTTCTTCGGCATACCTAGTTTACAATGTAATTTTCAATTTGAAATAAATAAGTGTAAGTGTGTAACAATAAAGTTTCCTGCCAAATGGATTTAACTAGTTTATACAGGCCACAAGTATACAACTACCTTTTACAAATGTCAAACAAACACAACATGCTCAAAATTGCTCTCTTTTCTAAATTTATTACTCTTCAAATTTCAAATCCAATCAAATGAACTTCATTACATATTATATGGGTAGTCTAAGAAGTAAGAACTACAAAATCGTAACTAAAAACTGTTTTCTGATTATCATTCCTACGTATTTGGATTTCAACTGAACTAATGTGATCCTTTATGTAACTAGTTTGGTGAAACAAAAGGAATCCTAAATGAACTAAAGAAGAACATGAAGAAATTGAGGAAATTACAAACACGTCAAAAAAATCCAAACGAAAGTAAAAGGCTCCAAACCACAAAGGGTTAACAAGGCATGAAGGACATGTCCTTCATGTCATGGGTGTGGGTGTGTGTGTGTGTGCGTGTGTTCCTCAACTTATGACATGTTAAATTAAGAATTAACACATCAACTAACCTCACATACACGGCATGAAGGACATGTCCACGAGCTCCAGTGAAATAAATCTGCAATCAATGTTTCACTTATCAAGAACACGATATAAGCAAATAATACGTCATGATGTATTAGTTACGATAAATTGTACCTCTGTCATGAGCCCAAGCTTTCAAACAGCTCCTGTGATACTTCTTGGTACAGCTTTTGCATGATAGCATCTTACTTGCTTTCTCACTTCTTTCGTTTTCTCCATGAAAGCAAAGGCGGCACATTATTTTGGCATTAGAGACAACTTGCTCTTCTCCACCAACATCATTAGCGACACTCTGTGTAAAGCATATCAAGTACACCCCAAACATAAACATGAGTAACCAAATATTAAAGTTCAAGTCTTGACCTTTTGGGTCCACTTGAAGGCCAAAAAGATTAAACTTTTTCCTATTATCTTAATAATGAATCTTCCAATAGTATAATAGCCTTAAACACTGAAACTACAATAATCAAAGTTTCAAACATTATGACTGATACAGACAAAAGAATAGCAATGTGTAAAAGTATTACATATCACTCACTTCAGACAGAGATTAATCAATGATATACAATTATATTATAGAGCATTCAGGTTAAGACTTGACCAGCGATTGATCTAAAAGGAAATTCTAAGATATTTCTCTCAACAATTGGAACTTATAAGGTACCACCGACAAGAAATAGAAACTACATAAACTGAGCCACACTGGGTTAACACTTAAATTACAAAGAAATGGAAAAAAGCCTATTCAAACTTAATCAGTAATGCAAATAAAAGAAACATAAAAAATGCATTACTGCGGTTATAATGAAGCACCTAACAATAGCTTAATGTTCAAATAACACACTATTATAAAAGGCAATCCCAAGCTACCCAGCAAAAGTTTAAAGTCAAAAGGCCATGGACCATCAATATCCTGTTTATTGCAACTATATGCCTGAATGCCTGCTAGTTAAAAACCAAAAGAAGTATAACCCAACCACAATGCAACCAAACTCGAATGAAAAAAACACGAAGTCATAATGACACTATCTAAAAGAGGCTGGCATATATTTTCAGACAATCTAATACTAATTTTGCAGCCTCCTGTTCCAGAACAAAGAGCTGCACTTTCTTGTCCACTTAAACCTATTCTTTATCACAATGCCTAACCAATATCTTATCAATGATAACCCCATTCTACATAAAGGCTTTAACGGTATAACTTCACAGCGCATAATTATTAAATAGGAACTACGGAATTATCTCTATCATGTTTGCATGAACTCCTTCACAAGTAAAGCAAACGATCACAAGAAGGGAAATTTCTTGTGAACTAATAGTGAACTGAACCACCATCTTTCAGTTTCATTGGAGTTTACTTGCTCCATTTTGCATCAAAATACCTAAAGCAAGGAACCAAGTCAATAGAAACACAAAATGGCTACGCGAAGAAGGATTTCTCTTTTGAGGCCCTAAACAGTAATGCATGGAAAGTAATGTTAGCCAAGTTTTACATATAACAATAACCTTCGAAATGCTATAATCAATTCCCCTAATGCCTTTACTCCACTATCAAAATTAACATCCTCAGTTACCTTTCAATTAGCTGCCTTCCCATGATTATTACCAATATTTCATCATCAAATTCAAGTTTTACACAAACAAATTACACATGTTATATGTCATTATCTCAAATGGCCTATAGCCCTACTCTGACGGTGACAGTTTAAAACCTGCTCACGCTACAAGGCGCACACCATTATGCTCTGACCAAAATTCCCAACCCTAAATAATAAAAAACCTTCATAGTGCTATAACCAATTCCCCTAATGACTCCACTCCACTATCGAAATTCAGCAACCTCACTAACCTTTCAGTAACTTACACAAATGTCATTATTATATATCCGATACCAACAGTTGGCCAACACATCTATCCTATTACCTCAAACAGCATACACAAACACTCATCCATCATTCAATTCCATCACAAACCACAAACTCAAAGTCTCAAAGCAAAATTCAACAAAAACATAACAACCAAACCAACTCACCACGGTCTCTCCAGCCTCAAACCTCCGCGCATAATCCTCGGCCGCCTCCGCCTTCTTCTGCATCGCCACACGCCTACTCCGCACCGACATCTCCTCCTCCACTCCCTCTCCATCCAATCCAACCTTCTTCTCACCTACAACCACACGCGTCTGAACCTTCGGAGCAACCTCAACCCGAACCTTCGGCACAACAACCTGCACCGTCTTCTTCTCACTGTTAACCAACCACGGATCGGTTATAAACTCTTTCAACCGATCGATTTCCTCAAGAAAACTACTGTCCTTTGGAAACCCTAGCGAACAGTAGCAGATTCGACGACTGGAATGAAAGGAGAAAAAACGGTTAGAGAGCGGGAAATATATATAGAGAGAAGAGATGTGAATGAATAATAATATTATTTGGAATTAGAGTAACGATTACCATGTTATTGGGCAGGCGACGTGAAAGGCCATCATACGCATAGGAATGAAATTGGGGGTGGGTTTTTTGATGAGATTTTAAAGGGGTTATTATTATTATTATTATTGTTATCGATTTTATTTTAAGGTTTGATAAGGATCTAAAAATGTGCCACGTGTACATATTTTATCACTATGTGCATAAACTAATGACTCAATATTATGATTTACTAGACTATTGCCCGGGTGAACACGCGGTTCAACAATTAATAATTATTTGGAGCGGTAAAACCTATAAAAAATATACTACAAATATTTTATTAAAATTTAAAAGTAAAGAATACACATGTTATTCAAATATTAGTAGATATTTCCTTATAGACCACATTTTTTATTTTAGTTTTGACATTCCCATAACTATCCGGTATAAATAATTTCACCCATGCCCTGCTTTTAACTCTTGACAATGTGACCTAACGTTGGCCATGTGAGAATACGGGGTCTCTTGAATACAGGTACACCCACCTTTAGTGATAAGCGGAATAATTCGACAAAACTTTTACAAAGTGTACCTCTAATGCATACAATCTACTAACCAAAAAATAATATAAAATATAGAAACAGCTTAATAACGTTTATGCGAACATATACACAGTAAACATGACACCGCTAATGCCCAGTGTGTAAAACTTAAAAATATAACAAAAAAAAAAAACTCGTAGACTCACATAGCCAAGCACTATAGAAAGAACAGGAACATAAATCAATTGAGGCTAATTTGAAAAAAAAAAAAAAAAAGAAGTTCTAACTACCAAGCAAACGAAATAAAACGAAAATTCTTTAATGTATGTTTGAAGGGAGTACAATATGCTTGAAAATGTATGCTTGCCATATTAGACCTGATGCGTCCATGATATTTGCAGTGTATACATGGCTATTGATGTATAAAAATGAATAAAGCATCAACATATTTAACATAACATTGTACTTGTATGTTTGTAGTGTATTCATGGCATGACCACCTATGCACCACATTGCTTATAGCACTCTTTATATTTTACGACATGCCTTTTATAATTAAAAAAAAAGAGGAAACAAAATAATAGTCAACTCACAAAATTGAAATAAAATATCTAAATAGATAAAATAATGTAATTGCATAATAGTATGAGGCAATGCTTACTTTGACTACATTATGTAACAATAATAAACAATCTCATCATTCAAACATAAAACAATGCAATAATAAACAACTTATTTTCAAGCATATAAATGCTAATTATACGTTAAAAATAGTAATGTGACAAATCAAAGAATTAAGCATTTATTTTGTGTTAAATGCATTTAATTTTAAAAACCGGATTTTTTAAAATTTTGATTTTGAATGTTTAAAAATAAATTTATAAAAGTATTTATATATGACTAATAATTTTGTGTTTAAAGGTTATTAATGAAATGGTAATCATAATTATTAACATTAGATGTTTCCAATATTGTGTAAATCATGATAAATGCTAATTATACGCTAAAAATAGTAACGTGACAAATAAAAGAATTAAGCATTTATTTTGTGTTTAAATGTCTTTAATTTTAAAAACCAGATTTTGTTTTTAAATTTTGATTTTGAATGTTTAAAAATAAATTTATAAATATATTTATATATGATTAATAATTTTGTGTTTAAAGGTTATTAAAGAAATGGTAATCATAGTTATTAACATTAGATGTTTCCAATATTGTGTAAATCATGATAAATGCTAATTATACGCTAAAAATAGTAATGTGACAAATCAAAGAATTAAGAATTTATTTTTTGTTTAAATGTCTTTAATTTTAAAAACCGGATTTTTTTTAAAAAAATTTGATATTGAATGTTTAAAAATAAAGTAATTCAAATGAAATAGGCGTATTAATTGTGATTAAAAAATTCAAATTTAACTTTGTTTATAAATATATTTATATTTATATATGATTAATAATTTCGTGTTTAAATGTTATTAATGAAATGTTAATCATAATTATTAACATTAGATGTTTACAACATTGTGTAAATCATGATAAATGCTAATTATACGCTAAAAAATAGTAATGTGACAAATCAAAGAATTAAGCATTTATTTTGTGTTTAAATGTCTTTAATTTTAAAAACCGGATTTTTTTTAAATTTTGATTTGAACGTTTAAAAATAAATTTATAAATGTATTTATATATGATTAATAATTTTGTGTTTAAATGTTATTAATGAAATGGTAATCATAATTATTAACATTAGATGTTTCCAATATTGTGTAAATCATGATAAATGCTAATTATACGCTAAAAATTAGTAATGTGACAAATCAAAGAATTAAGCATTTATTTTGTGTTTAAATGTCTTTAATTTTAATATGCATGAATTGTTAACACTAAAGAGCAAAATCACGTACCTTCTGTTGAGAAATTTGAATATTAACTTGTAACTGATTTGAGAAATTTATAACCAAAATTATTAGTTGATAAATTTTAAATATATTAGAAAATCTCTAATTTAAAAGTAAAAGTAAGTGTAATTAAATCAATTTTAAATTCGAATTTTTCAAAAAAAAATTGTTCAAACTAAATCAATTAGAATTAATGCTATAATCTTGGTAACCAATTAAACGATTCCTACAAACATGTAATCCATTATTAATGACAGTGATCGATGAATACTTTGCTTAATAATCTCATTCTCGGCACAATAACAGTAAACCAGGAATTTAAAACAAAAACAACCGGAAATTGACAAAAAAAAAACATAAAATTAATAATCAAAATCAATTAAAATATAAAAATATGAATCAATAGAACAATATGGATCAATATTACCTTGGAGAAATTGAATGGTTATGAATTATGAAACCCGAGTCGTGGATACCTTGCTTGGAGAAAAAGACATAGACCAGCGATTGATAAAATAAAATAGCGATTGATCAAAATCAAGCCTAACTAAATAATATGAATCAACTGTAAGAAGAATAGTGATCGATGAATACCTTGCTTAATAATCTGATTCTTGGCATAATAACAGTAAACCATGAATTTAAAACGAAAACAACTGGAAATTGACAAAAAAAACATAAAATTAATAATCAAAATCAATTAAAATATAAAAATATGAATCAATAGAACAATAGGGATTGATATTACCTTGAAGAAATTACATGGTTATGAATTACAAAACTCGATCATCTGAACGATGGTTTATGTTTATGATCGGAGATATATTGAAACCAGTTATTCCTCCTGGTGAAGATCTTTATTTTATAATGGTTTCTGACAACTTTTTTCTTTTTGCTTTGAATTATAGTAGGGAAGTTGTTTAGGAAAGGTATTAATTACCGATTTTGACCAACTTAGGAATGTTTATTATTGACCGGAAGCATCGACAGCTTTCACGAATTGAAGGTGTGGTTCCTAGAACATTTCCGACAACAGCGGAGACACATGAAGGACCCAGTGGAGCTGCACAATATCAAACAGAAGGAAGGGGAAGGCTTAAAGGAATTTGTGGCTCGGTTTAAAGAGGAATCCCTACAAGTGAAAGGCGCAAATGAGAAAATGAGAATCTTTGACTTTCTACACGGCATCAGAACGAAACAGCTGGTCGAAAGTCTGAATGCACGGGTTCCGGCAACGATGGAAGAGGCTATAGAACGAACGGAGGCTTTTGTGCGAGGAAAGGAGGCGGTTCAAGCCATCGATTTCAAAAGAAAACCGGAGGATCAGCCCCGAAGAGGGCCGTTCCAAAAGAAGGATCAGTTCCCTAAAAAACGTTTCCACTCAGAGGGAGATAAAAGGGTGCCCGGATGACCGGAAAGGACGAGACGATCGGCCCAGGGGTTCTGAAAGAAAAGAGTTCGTCTTCACGGAACTAATAAAGACTCCACAAGAGATCTTGGCGACAGAAACAAATGTCAAGCTCAAACCACCCTATCCGTTACAAAAAACGACTAAGCAGCAAAGCTCCCGAAAGTTCTATGAATTTCATGAAGACAAAGGGCACAATATAAACGAGTGCTTTCAACTTAAGAAACAAATCGAAGAGGCCGTGCAGACAGGGCAACTAGACCATCTGGTCAAGGATATTAGGAATCGGAAGCGAAAAGGTGATGGAAAGATGGATAAAGCAATCATGGTTGTAAGGCCCACCGTGGCGTTGAAACGTCCCCGAGTGTTCTACGAAAATGAAGGAGAGACGATGCATTGGAGTGAAGTCCCAATTCATTTCCCATCGATCAAGCTGAGGCCAAGGAAGATCCTCTCATCATTAAGGTTACGGTAGGAGACCAGCTGGTTCATCGGGTCTACATAGATGAAGGAGCCGCTTCTGATATAATGTACGAGCATTGTTTCATGCGGCTGCCCGAATACATGCAAAAGGGGATTATACCGGTGTCATACCCATTAGTAGGGTTCTCAGGAGAAAAAGTGGCTCCGCGAGGGCAAATACAGCTTTACGTCGGAATAGGAGAAGAGCTGGAAAAAAGGGTTGAGCTGTTGAACTTTATTGTAATTGCGGGGAGCACCCCACACAACATGTTGATCGGAAGGCCCGGTATCCGGACCTTTGGGATGGTCACATCCAGCAAACATGGTCTGATAAAGTTCCCCACCCTGGCAGGGATCGCTACGATGAGCACCCTCATCCAGTATCCGGAAATCGGGTTCGCAGACACCGAAGGAGCACCAGAAAAGTGGCAGATCAATCCCGACTATCCTGATCAGTTCGTAACCATCAGAAGTACTTTAAGCCCCAAATGCAAGGAGTAGTTATATCGGTACCTGAGGCGCAATCTAGACGTGTTCGCATGGACCCCAAGTGACGTGACGGGAATACCCCGTTACATCGTTGAACACCACTTAAATGTATATCCCAATTGCCAGCCGATCGTTCAGAAAAGAAGGGCGCTAGCCACCGATCGTAACACGGTTGTGGCAGAGGAGGTTCAAGCGTTAACAGAAGCAGGAATCATGAAGCCGGTCCAATACCCTTCATGGGTGTCGAACCCAGTAATGGTGGAAAAAGCAAACGGATCATGGAGAATGTGTGTGGATTACAGAGACCTGAATAAGGCATGCCCCAAAGATCACTATCCTTTCCCCAAAATTGATTCGAAGGTAGAGTCGGTAGCAAGTTTCCGATTCAAATGTTTCTTGGATGCATACAAGGGCTATCATCAGATACAGATGGCCCGGGAAGATGAAGAAAAGACGGCGTTTCACACAAGCCAGGGGTTATTCTGCTACCGAAAGATGCCTTTCGGACTTAAGAACGCTGGAGCTACGTATCAGCGGCTGATAGACAAAGTTTTCCATGATCAGATCGGAAGAAACATGGAGCATACGTAGATGATCTCGTCATAAAAAGTGCAGATGAGGAATGGCTTTTGCTAGACATCGCCGAAACATTCAGCAACCTAAGAAGAGTGCACTAAAGATATATTATTTGAAGACCCGGTGGTTTGTGTTTATCGTTTTTATATTTTTAGAGACATGTTTATCATTGTTTTTCGAAACTTTTTGATTATGTTTCTTATTTTAATTATGAACTAAATATTTCCATGGTTGCTTAGGTTTATGAACTAGACACGTTTTATGCGGTATTTAATGATTTTTGGTTTTTAGTTTTGATGTGTAGAATTACATGATTTTAATTTTATTGTTGGATTTGATATATGTGTGTTGGTGTTGATTTTATTTGAAGTTTGTTTATTGGTTTTGTGGAGCTAGGCATGTAGAGATACCCCCTAGGTCTAGAAATCAATCTAGTTCGTCAACTTAGGTTAACGTGCTAGTATTTGGAGTTGGAGTACGACATAAGTATAACAAACTAATATAATAAATTAACTAAAACATGCAGTCCATTCTTGAGGGTGAGAAATCTAACTCGAGTTGCTAGGTAACTAACTAGGCATTGTTCGGTAGTTGACAAGCGCTAGGGCGGGAGTCGCTACTTGTCCGTGTTTAGAGTTTTCCTAGGTTTTCTTCAGTAGAGTTTAAGTCTGCTTCATAGTTTGAGGGTTTTAATCCAGGAGAGGTTTTAATCTGATTTCTGTGGGATTTTGGTACGCTAGGGCGATCCGGATCCATCTTAGCATTTCTACACTTGTCCTGCCTTGAGTCTAGTGAGCTATCATTGACAGGAGGTTTATTAGGTAAGAATAGGGTCTCAAGTTAATTACCAGATTCAGGATTTATTGCTAGTGTTTAGGGATTTTACCTAAGTAACAAGCCTTCTTCCTATTTGATTTCTCCAAGCTTCTAGTTTCGTTTAAGCAATTGAGGTTATTTAATTTATATTTAGTTTCTTCTAAGTTTATAATCATTAGTTTAACCCCCTACATAAGCGTATATTTATTTAGGCTAGTATTCGGTATAGGTTGTGATCTAGAGTTGCATTCGCATCTTTGGGTTCGATACTCGGTCTTATCTGTTTACTGCTTTGCAACTGGTACACTTGCCGTGCGTGTGTAGTTTTTAGGTGAGTCGTTTTAATTAAAGCTTGTGTTATTTTTATATATACATTTACACACATCAGCGGCCGTTTCTGCCAAGTTGTAGCCTTCCACACCTTCGATCGGCAGACCGTCCTCCTTCGCTTTAAAACCCGCCACCACCCTATCATGAAA
The DNA here is from genome assembly GCA_028751855.1 of Ambrosia trifida. NCBI lineage: Eukaryota > Viridiplantae > Streptophyta > Magnoliopsida > Asterales > Asteraceae > Ambrosia > Ambrosia trifida. The sequence goes on along the minus strand of CM054128.1, from coordinate 124,073,913 downwards.
ACCGTTGTTATAGAGGAGAGACTCCATTTCACCCAATGGCTGGAGAAACTCGGCAGACTTCAAGAGTTTGTAAGTAACGGCAGGAATAACGGACATAACAAGGTGGTCCCGATCTCTTTCAGTGTCAGCTAGAAGCTGCTCCATTGCTTTCTCACCGGCCTCTAATGCTTTGTCATAATTCGTCCTGCACACGTCCCACGCCTTTTTCTCCTCAGCGGCCTTATCAAGCCATTCCTAGAAATGACAAGAATTAGAAAAACGCGACAGTAAGGAAAAAATATGACAAACATACCTCCAAACTAGAGACTGAACGAGTCAGGGTGTGATTCTGTTCTTCCGATAGACGGAGTTTTTCCTTCAAGTCATTCACCTCTTTCTTCCAATCGGACAATTCCGCCCGAACAACCCCCAACTCCTTCTCATGAGTCTTTTTCATCTCTCCCATAGCCTGAATCGCCTCTCTCCCTTTCTTTACACTAGAACAGTCCCCTTTTTTACGTTTGGCCAACTTAGAAGTTAGCCTCTCCAACTCTGTACGGTACTCCCCAATCTTGTCCTTCAGCTTTTGCTCCAAAGTAACTCTCTTGTAATGGTTTTGAACAAGTTCGGAAACGAAACTCATGGTCCGAACAATCGACACCCCCGCCCCAACAGCAGCGTACTCTTCTCCTTCGCTTCGGGTAAGATCTAGCTCACCCGGAGGGATAACATGATGCAAAATCTGATGGCATACGGTCGGGTCGGACAAAATGTCCCCATTCTTCACCTGCCAACGAGGAATGTACGGCTCACTGACATCATACGATTCTTCGGAATCTTGAGACACTTGCACATCACTATCAGCTTTAACTTTCTTCCCAGACGGCTCTTCATCACCCTCGGCCACGATGCCCTTCCTCTTCCGATGATGTTCTTTACGGGCCGAGCCAGAATCCTTTGTAGCGTCCAAGTCCACACGAGTTTCAGAAGAGTGACCCTTGGAACCTTCATCATGGCTGTCAGATGGGACCGGTTGTGAAACATCTTTGGAAGCCGGAGGAGACATTTGAGGCGCATCAGGAGCCCGACCGGAGGCGTCGCCACGAGGAGCACGAGTAACATCATCGCGTTCCGAGTCCGGCACACTATAAACAATCCCGGCCGTTCTCTCTAAAATATTTTCCTCTCCTTCCTCCAAAGCCCGAGAGGTCAGTTTCGCCCCTTTTCCTCTCCGTTTCACAAACCCTAGCACACTCATTTCTGCAAAATATAATCTAAGTATTAGTAAAAGCGCAGTACGAAAGAAAAGAAGGAAGATGGAGGGGCATACCCTTTTTCCCTTTCTTAATTAATGGTTCGGCATTCGGGTATGGCCACATTCGGCTTATGCCCGACAGAACAAGAACGATCTCAAGATATTTTTGGAGAGGGGTGGGGGTTGCCAGAAGTTTATCGTACAATTCTCCATCAAATACGTCTTCTTGCTTAGGATTGAGAGATATTCAGAATCGTGCCACGGCATGCCGAACTGAACAACATTGTTCGGCATCCAGAAGAAGTGATTTTTCCAGTTCTTCAAACTGGTATACGTATCGGACAACATTGACTTAAGCTTGGAAAGCTCGCCCACGGTATACCAATCACCGGCCGTCGTCAGGTGAAAAAATTGACGAAAAAGGCCGATGGTCAGCTCGCCTCCAAGAGCATGGCACATTATTTCAAAATGAATAACCTTTTGGGCACCCAAAGGACTTAATTGCCGGATGTCTAGCCTATAGAATTGAAGGAACTCTAGAAAGAAGACAGACAGAGGCAGACGGATAGATGAAAAATCAAAATGCATAGTGTAAAACCCCACATGACCGGGCGGACAATCGGTAATCCGATCGGTAGGTTTAGGAACGATTGGCTTATAAATGGAAGTATCAAAGTATTTTTTACAAAAGGCCGTTAAAGACGGCTCGGATACAACCGACGTATGCAAATGCATATCTCGCCTACCTACCTGATGGACGATCGAAGATGCTCTGCAGACGATCGACGAAAGGGCAAATTTTTTTTACCCTAGAATAGTAGTATTTATAGGGAGATTTGGGAGAATTTCGAGACTGGCACAACGTCTAATCAATGAACAGTCCATCGGCCACCGTAATGACCAATCATATCATGACACGTGTCAAGAAGGATAAAAAACAGTTTTTAATTACCCCGTCCAAACAGACGGAACGGTCCGTGTATACCAATACGGAGCAGAGGAAAAGTTTGATGAATCCTATTTCTCAGCGAAAAACGAATCGTCAAACTAAGGGGCTGATAACATAGGATGGGTAATCACGAGATAATAACTAACTAAATCCTAATTAACTAAACATAAAATACGAACATACCGATCCAACGGTTAGATCAGTAGGCCGATCCACAAAACATAGACCAAAAGACCGATCCATCAATACAACAAAGACGGACCAAAAGAACTAAGTGAGAATCGGATATCCGATACAAGGGACCAATCAGACGGACCATAGGACAAAGGACGATGGACTGTTGGAAAAAACCGAGGCGACCATTAACCAACGAGTAAAATAAAAGCGGCTATTATCCATCGGTATATAGCCGCAACCTATTAAATAATAATAAAACCTATACCTTGACGACAGCTACAGTGATGTCTGTCACCGTTCACGCCGACCGAATCATGACCCTTAATTAATGTGCAGTCTTCACGGGCCTATAAATGCCCGGTGGTTGCGAGCATTTAAACACACACTAATGACCTTCGGAAGTATTCTCTGCTTCCGAGTCAGCCATCTAATAATCCTTAATCAGCTTACTTCAACAATTGACAAGTTGGGAAAGTTCATTTTGAGAAAAATAATAATAATATAAGTCAATCCAGCTGCCTGGATTTTCCGGCCGACCTCACCGGTCCGGCGATCAATTTCGGCGAGCCCATTGTTGCTCGTTATCAATGTTTTAAGTCGATTAATTCGTTTCCACACGTTTCTCCACCTATAAACTTTAAATACCCATCATAAAGTCGATCATAAACTTGTGCTTTAATGAGTTTTAATCGGGTTCTATGTTTGTAACCGTCAGCTTCTTAAACCGAATTCAAACGGCCTTTTTTATAATCTTATAAATTGATCGATTCTAATCATTCTCCGACCTTTAGCCCATCTCAAACCCACTTTAAAAAGCATCAAATCCTGTTCAGATTTTCTGTATTCGGCCCTGAAGTCCGATTCATTCATCATCATTTTTTTCACTTCTAAATAGTTATTGTAAGTCGTTTTGGTTATGTTGTTTTGTTTGTCGTGTCATTCTGATCAAAACCCCCCATGTTTTCTATGCTTATTCGTATCTGGTTTTGATTATTGAAATCGAGGTTAGGGTTAGGGTTCTTGGTTAGGATAATTGGGGAAGATGATGAACATTACTTTTTTTTTTTTGAAAGGTAAATTTCTTGCTCCTTGTGAGACTTGAACTCAAGACCTCACACTCTTGGTGTATTAAAAGGCATTGCCTTGCCAACCCCAATGGTATGATGAACATTACTTGATTGTTAAATATTATTTTGTTTCAAATGAATCAACAATTCAGGCTTGTGGTCTAGTGGTTTGGAGTCTGTCTTGTTAACTAAAGAACCCGAGTTCGAGTCCCAGAACCCATGGTTCTCTGTGTTTTTTTATTTTATTTTTAAAACCTTATATTGAAGCAATTATTCATTATTTATATATGTATATATACATTGAAAACTTAAAATATTCATAATAAATTCATTTTTGCTTTAAAATATTAAAAATTTAGGTGCACCATCTTGACACCATAAACTTAATCTCCACACTTTTACTTTTTGAAAAATAATTTATTTTTATATTTTTATTAATTTAAATTGTTTTAATCATAATTAATTGATTAAAAATTCATTTTACATAATTTTAACCCCAAAATATTTGGCAAAAATTTTATAATCATCAGAAACTGAAATAAAAATTATTGGTTCAGAAAACATTTATTTTTATTGATTTTCCTATTTTTTTAATCATTTAAACATGATTTAAATTCATTAAATAAGTTTTAAATGCAAATAAATTGAGAAAATTTATGGGAAAATTATATCCATTATTCTACATCATAAAATAATAATTTTTCACAAAATTATTATTTTTGGATTATATCTTGTATTTTTAATCTTATTTATGCTTTAATTAGTCATAATAAATTATTTAATCATATATAAATTATAAAATCTGTTTATAGATATTTTTCTTATAAAACAGAAATATTCTTGAGTTGAATCATAAGTGTTTATGTTGGTGTCATTTGTGTAAATGATATTCATTTGCATAATAAACTTTAATTATTGTTATATATTTTACTTAAAAGAATTAACTAAAATCTTTAAATAAATTACTTAGAATATTTTTATTTAAAATAGTCAAATTGAAATAATTATTTTCTTGGTCATACATTTGAACTTACATCATGTTATACTTCTTGAATATGAATTTATCATTTTCGAATTGTCGTAAAACTTCATTTTCCCCACATAAGCCTAGAAACCTTAATTCCTTAGACACTAGATACCCTAGACATTTAAGTCATTCCTCTTATTAGTATTCTTAAACTTTATAGGTAGAATTCCTCAGGAATTCCCAGTTTTTTAACTCACGACAGCTTAAGTAGGATTTGGAATGCTTTCGCAAGCTGTGAGTATATTTTTCCCATTTTTCATGTTTTACTCTTTTGGGGCTACTCATGTACACTATGTCTAAATAAAATTCTTTCACTAAATGCAATTCTCATGTGTGTTTGCTTTATATTAGTTGTGTGTATCTATGACTTGTCAAAATCATTAACCGTTTGGGCCTGTCATATCAATGAATAGTACTTGTTTTGGTCAAAAATTACCTAGTAGAAATAATTTTGTATTCCAAATTAGTAAAAGTGAGGTAGAGTGCTAAATGTGTGAAATATGTTAAAAACTCAGTTGTATTCTAAAGATGGGCGAGAAATAACAATATGACAACTATGCTCGGGATGGCAAAGAAATTGGTCAGGATGGACAGTTATATCCTGAGGATGTAACTGTCTTTCAGAATTATGAAATAGGCAAAAATCAATGAATGTGAATGTAATGCAATAAAAGAAAGACACTCGATGTACGAGGAAAGCCCTTGATCAATGTAGATCACCAGCACAAAACCTCGGGAGGAGTCTAAGCCCCTGCCTTGTTTGTTAATATTAATAAGGTAAAAATAGTACAACTTTGGATAGGTGATAAACGAGTATCTAAGATTACAATATGAGTGTTGTGTGTGTGTAGAGAGTATCAGGTGTTGTATGAAGTGTGCAGCAAGTGAGAAGAAGTGTCCTAGACTCGTTTGATCACCCCTATTTATAGTACATGAAAGTAAACAAGAGATATGCTATTTCTTTTCTCAAAGCAATGCAATCTTCAGTAACATGTCCAAAATCTTCGTGGAAAGCACACCATTTGGATTTGTCCTTCCATCCTGACTTGTTATCTTTCCTTGGCCATCTTGCTTTGTCTCCAAGATCCTTCATAGCGTACATGAAACCTGTTACATCCACAGAAAAACAATAGTCCGAAAGTTTTGGGCAATCCTCTTCATCGTCATCCTCAACCACATTGACCTTTTTATTATCAGGTATAGCATATGGTTCATGTTTGTAAGGTTCGTATCTGGAAGTGGACTTCCAATTAGGATTGTTGTATCTTGAGGATGTCTCTATCCTCTCCTGTATCTTCTTGTCATCTTCAAGACGGATGAATCTTAAAGCTCTATTCCGAATTTCATCGAGATTCCTACAAGGGTTCATCACCAATTCTTTATAGAAAGGCGAATCCTTCTGTAGTCCCATCTTGAAGGCTTGCACTGCTGTTGTGACATCTAGGTTCGGGATGTCAAGTGCTTCCTTCCCAAACCTTGTGATATATTCCCTTAATGATTCTCCCTGTGGCTGTGTCACCCTGTACAAATCACTTGTCAAACGTTCAAATGTTCGACTGCAAGAAAACTGATTATTAAACATGTTAATCAAATGTGCAAAAGAAGTAATTGAATAGGGAGGAACACTTAGTAGCTATTTTAAGGTTGGACCAGTGAGGGTAGAACCAAATCCTTTGCATAAGCATGCTTCTTTCGAGTTTGCTGGAATGGGGTTTATTTCTATCCTTTCCCTGTATTGTGCTACATGCTCTTCGGGATCAGTAGATCCATCATAAAGCTTCATGCTTGGAGTCTGGAATCTCTTTGGAATCTCAGCATCACATATTGGATGTGCAAAGCGAGACACCCTGTGACATGCTGAAGATACCTCAGGAATGGGTTGCATTATCCCTGGCACACTAGACACCATATCCTTGATTTTCTGAAGCTCTCTTGCCAACTGGGGACTTATACCTGTATCCTGCAAAGAAGCAACATCGTTAGTAGCAAAAGTACTGGAACTTAAATTGTTACCATTGTTGTATCCTCGGGATGGTTTGGTGGTATATCCTCGAGATGGCTCCACAGCATATCCTCGAGATGGCTCGGCAGTGTATCCTGCATCTCTAGTTGTAGTCATCCTGGGTGCTGAAACAGTTTCTAGTGCAGAGAATCTAGTGCTTATGGGGATGAAATCTCCTTGATGAATGCCCCCAGAGATGCCAGAATTGAAATCCAACACTCTAGGTTGCAATGGTGTCCCCATGTCTTCAGCCGATCTCTTTGAGGATGTTTTGAGAGATTGAATTTCTCTCATCAGCATCTGGTTGGTATCCTGTTGTTGCTTTATTTGATCCTTCACCATTGCAAACATGGAAAGAACTCATCATTTGACACGAAAACAGGAGGAGTGGATCCAGATGTTGCTATCCCAGATCTGGCAGTATTAGGAGCAACATTCCTGGTAATTTGTGAAGAACACTTGGGAAAGGTAGGAGGAGGTGGTAGAGTCACATTTTTGGCAGAAGTTGTGGATGGTAAGGAAGAAAGACACAGATTTTGGGTTTGAGGCCATAGTTGTCAAGAATTTTGAAGCAAATTGATTGGGAAAATGTTTTAACAAGTTTTTGTTAAAAATAGCACCACTTGCCCCGCGGTGGGCGCCAAATTGTTTTGGTCAAAAATTACCTAGTAGAAATAATTTTGCATTCCAAATTAGTAAAAGTGAGGTAGAGTGCTAAATGTGTGAAATATGTTAAAAACTCTGTTGTATTCTGAAGATGGGCGAGAAATAACAATATGACAACTATGCTCGGGATGACAAAGAAATTGGTCAGGATGGACAGTTATATCCTGAGGATGTAACTGTCTGTCAGAATGATTATATAGGCAAAAATCAATGAATGTGAATGTAATGCAATAAAAGAAAGACACTCAATGTACGAGGAAAGCCCTTGATCAATGTAGATCGCCGGCACAAAACCTCGGGAGGAGTCTAAGCCCCTGCCTTGTTTGTATATATTAATAAGGTAAAAATAGTACAACTTTGGATAGGTGATAAACGAGTATCTAAGATTACAATATGAGTGTTGTGTGTGTGTAGATAGTATCAGGTGTTGTATGAAGTGTGTAGCAAGTGAGAAGAAGTTTCCTAGACTTGTTTGATCACCCCCTATTTATAGTACATGAAAGTAAACAAGAGATCCGTTTCATCCGCTTGGTTAGTTAAGTCCTTTGAAGACTTCTCGTGACCGTTGTGGCAGTTTCAGTTGAGTATAGTCGTTGTAGCAACTGTTTCAACTGAATATAGCCGTTGAGTAACTGTTTCCCTGTTTTTCTCCTTCATTTAATGATCGTCGGTTACAAGTTTGACCTCTTCTTTGGTGGTGGACTTGTTCTACACGTATAGGTCTTCAATGATCAGCTCTTTTATCTTAAATGAGACAATATAGCCGTTAGGGATCAGTTACAAGCCTTAATATTGATTAAGTGTACTTGCAATAACATCATAATAAGATAATTCGTTAGTCCATCCTCAGGATGCACAGAGGTGAGAACACTGTTACATCCTGAACCCTGCTTAGTCCTTTAGCATCCTGAGGATGTTACTCAGAGAATATGAAGCAAAATCATCCTGCATTCATATAACAATAAGATATTTCATTAGTCTATCCTCAGGATGCACATAGGTCAGAATGTTGTTACATCCTGAAGCCTGACCAGTCCTTCAGTATTCTGAGGATGCTATAGAAAATATAGGTTAGTGCTATTGTGGGTGAAAATCCTTAGGATGATTTTACCCTACATCCCTAATGCTCCATCCTTGGGATGCTGAAGGGCTCAAGTGACTTTAGGATATTCAGCATGTGCACATCCTGAAGATATACTAACAAGCTATCTTTATATGATATGAATGCAGGTACAACTAAATTGTAATATGAACCTGAAACTGACTTCCAACGTCTACATTAGTTGGTCAAAGGAGCTAAATATAGAGGAGGTTACGAGCCAAGGTCTAAGCGTGAAGAAGAAGTCAAGGATGTAACCGATGCACATTTATTATCGGCGATAAAAGCGGAAACAGTTAAAACAATAACTAAGCTGAGAAGAAACCGTTATCTAACGGCTTAATTCAGTTGAAACACCTCCAATGTTCACCTGAAACAGACCCAACCGATATTGAAGGAGCTTAACTACATAACGGAAATTATGGGACTAATAGTTTGTTTCATGTACTATATAAAGGGGAGTATTGGACGAGTATAGGACACTTACGTACACATTGCTCACACTATAGCTACACACACAGGCACTTAGCTAATCAAAAACACTCACACAATCATTGTAATCATAGTACACTCGTCCACATACTCATCCAAAGTTGTATCTTTTACCATTTTAATATTAACAAACAAGGCAGGGGACTAGACTCCTCCAGAGGTTTTATGCCGGCGATCTACAATTGATCAAGGGCTTTCCTCGTAGATCGATTGTTGTTCTTTGTGTTTTACTACTTTATTTGTTCATTATTAACAGTTTCATCCCAAGGATATAACTGTCCATCCCGACGCAAACCTAAGCTATCCCGAGCATAGTTGTCATATTTTTACTTCTTTAGCATCCTGATACACCATTTTTAGAATATAATTGACTCTTTGATATATTTTCACACTTTTAGCACTCTACCTCACATAAACTAATTTGGAATACAAAGTTATTTTTACTAGATAATTTTTGACCAAAACAATTTGGCGCCCACCGTGGCGCAAGTGGTGCTATTTTAACAAAAAACTTTGTTAAAACTCTCTTTTATTCAATTTCTATTTACAAAATTTGACAACTATGGCTTCTTCACAAAAATCTGTTTCAACATCCATGCCATCTACAACCTTTGCCAGAAACACTGCCTTACCACCTCCACCTGCACTTCCAAGAAGTTCCACTTCCCAAATCCCACCTAGACCATCTGGATCTACTCATCCTATCTTTGTATCGAATGAGGAATTACTTTCTATGTTTGCACTGATGAAGGATTCGATACATCAACAACAAGACACAAACCGGATATTGATAAAAGAAATACAAGCTCTTAAATCATCCTCAAGGAGGTCAAGTGAAGACATGGGGACACCATTGCAGCCCAGGGTGTTAGATTTTAATTCTAGCATCTCTGGGGAGTACATCAAGGAGATTTCATCCCCATGAGTTCTGGACTCTCTGCCCCATAAACGATTACTGTTCCCAGGATGGCAACCACCAGGGATACAGGATATGCACCTGTGCCATCCCAAGGATATAACACTAACGGTAACAATTTAAGTTCTAGTACTTTTACTGCTAATGAGGTTGTTTCTTTGCAGGATACAGGAATAAGCCCTCAGCTAGCAAGGGAACTTCAGAAGATCAAGGATATGGTATCGAGTGTGCCAGGGATAGTACAACCCATCCCTGAAGTATCCTCGGCATGCCATAGAGTGTCAAGATTTGTGTGACAACCGTCACCCTCATCTTTTAGCAAGTTGTCAGTTATTGTCCTTGTACTTTCTATGAGTTCGAATTTAATAAAAGTTGTTTTTTTTCGATATTTACATTTTTATTTGGAAATGTCAATCTATAATTTAAAGTAACATTTGTGCTAGTGTTGTAACGTTTTATTTTATAAATCTTAAATAATATTACTATTAGCATATGCTTATATATATATATATATATATATATATATATATATGTATAAATATCTATATTTCTAGAAATATTGTTTTTTTTTTCTGATTTCTATACTCAAATATTAATAAAATCGTGTGAAGCCGAAGGCATTTAATGCCATGGAGATCAAAACGTAAATGACGTAGTAATTTATGATTTACAAATATAATTTTCTAGCATCTTTTTATTTGGATTTTTTTAGAAGAGTAAACCAAATGAATAAGACGGAATTGTAACCTTATTTTTTTTCCATTCGTAACGGTAGCCATAATCAAAACTTATTAACTCAAATAAATGATTTTAATCATATTGTAACTGATGTCAAGTCTATATCTATATATCTATATCTATATCTATATCTATATATCTAATAAAAGAGTAACTAGGGACAAGTGACCCATTTTCTTATCAAATGGTTGCTCCGACCCGACCCAAACTATGGATATGGTACCCGCCAACCCGGGTATAAATAGTTCTTTTTTCTTAGTTTTATGAAGATCCTTAACTATCCATCCATCCATCCATCCATCTTATTCACTATTTCAACATAAACCCTAACCGCCTCCTATCTCCATGATTCATATCATCCAAATCAGGTATCAATTCCTTTAACCGTTTAACCTTTTAAACCACTTGGAGATTCTCTTCTAAATCATTGCGCCTTTAACCGCTTCCACAATCCTGTCTAAACCATAGCGCTTTGTACCGCTTCTACCTACCCGTCTAAACCATAGCGCCTAAGGAATGTTTCCACCACTCCTGCAAATAATGGCAACTCCGAAGAAAATAATATTTTTTCTCTCGTCGGCTTCGTTTGGGAACTAACCATGCACCATTCAGTATCACGCCGCTAGTGAACTGATTTTCACTTGTTTCTTTTGTCTTCTTCGTGACGACACCTTATCTTCGTATCGGCTTAGTGTAGCAATTAAGGTACCTTAATCGAATCCTCTCCCATTTGATTATAGATAGTGAGTTCTTCCTTGTTGATTGTTCCGGCGACTAAAGAAAAATAACTGACTAGGAAAGGATTTGATTCTCCGCTTGTCTTTGTATAATTAGATTTTATGTGGTTATACACTGTCACTCTATGAATTTATAAATTCCATTAGGTAATTAATTAACTACATAAATGATAAATGATCATGTATAAACTTTTCTTATGTATGCTTGTTGGTGTACTAAACAAAAGAGGGAATATATTATATTTATTATTGTTACGAATTTTAAAGTGTTATGGTGTTGGAAAATTCCATGGGTCTTAAACTTCTTTGTTAATCAATTTTATACAGTTTTTAATCCGTTAACCCAATTAAAATAGTTAGTGGTAAGACATGAAGGTCTTCGTCGCCGGACAATCGATGAGCCAACAAACCATATAGTCAAAGTATTGCTCATAAACTTTGATAATGAAAAATATAGGCTCAAGCATAACTCATTGATTCTCATTTTTATCTTACAAGTGCATCACAACAATCAAAGTGAGTATATCTTTCCCCTTTTTACTATTTACTCTTTTGGGGTGACTCATGTACAATTATTACTAAACTTATGTGTATTATTAATAAAGCAATGTGCTCATTGATATGTTTTGTGTGAATTGTATGAACGATTCGTCAAAGTCATTAACCTTTGGGTCGCACCTAACAATGAGTAGTACTACGAATTATATCCCTTGGTTGACTTACGTGAATGAGTTAAGTCCTTGGTCATTGTTATGGTTTTTCTTGAACGATGTGTGAACGATTATTGAACGATGTGAGGCTTGATTTTGACCCTTTTACATATTACAATATCATAGCACATATATTGCGAAACACTTATCTATTATATGTATTCAAACAGGGTATGCTCACCAATACATTTTTGTATTGACCAAATTATTTTTGTACATGTTTTAGGTTCTTAGGAGATCACTTCTAAGCTTTTGGAACTTAGGATTAGATTGAGATTTACTGTATTTTAGTTCTAATTGTTGTATTCCTTCCAATGTAATAAATTATTCAATTCAATGTATCAAAAATTTACATTTCTAGTCCATGAGCTATTGAACAATCGTCACTATGTGACACCCCGATGTTTCCGCCATCGGTTGGGGTGTTACAATTTGCACCTCCCATATGTGATGCAGAGATTCCAAAACGATTTCAAACTCCAAGCATGAAGCTCTATGATGGATCTACAGATCCTGAAGAGCATGTGGCTCAATATAGGGAAAGGATGGAAATAAATCCAATCTCTGCCAATCTGAAAGAAGCATGTTTATGCAAGGGATTTGGCTCAACTCTCACCGGTCCAGCCCTGAAATGGCTCCTAAGTGTTCCACTCTATTCTATTACTTCATTTGCACATTTAATTAACATGTTTAATAACCAGTTTTCTTGTAGTCAAACGTTTGAACGTTTGACAAGTGATCTGTACAGGGTAACTCAACCACAGGGAGAATCACTAAGAGAATATATTACCAGGTTTGGAAAGGAAGCACTTGACATCCCGAACCTGGATGTCACTACAGCAGTGCAGGCATTCAAGATGGGGTTGCAGAGAGATTCACCATTCTATCAGGAATTGGTGATGAATCTATGCAGGAACTTGGATGAAGTTAGGAACAGAGCTCTGAGATTCATCCGACTTGAAGATGATAAGAAGATACAAGAGAGGATAGAATCATCCTCAAAATATAACCATCCCAATCGAAAATCCACTCCCACATACGAGCCATATAAGCATAAACCATATGCTAGGCCTGATAATAAGAAAGTCAATGTGGTAGAGGATGACGATGAGGATGACTGCCCTAAATTATCAGACTATTGTTTTTCTGTCGATGTAACAGGTTTGATGTATGCCATGAAGGATCTAGGGGACAAAGCAAGATGGCCAAGGAAAGACAACAAGGCAGGATGGAAAGACAAATCCAAATGGTGTGCCTTTCACAAAGATTTTGGCCATATCACTGAAGATTGCATTGCACTAAGAAAGGAGACAGCATATCTCTTAAGCAAGGGTCACCTCAAGGATCTCCTGGGCAAGAAAAAATCAAGATCTCAGGATGGCACTAACATCCCAGAAAGAGCAGCATCCCCACCTAAGGATGCTGGCATTATCAACTTCATTTCAGGAGGGTCAGACATTTGTGGAACCTCATACTCAGCTGCTAAAAGACATGCGAGGGAAACAAAGTCTAAAAAAGGAGAAAGACCAACAAAGACGACCATCCTGACAACCTCAAAAGTGATAAGTTTTGAGGAAGAAGATAGATAAAACATCCTTGATCCTCATCATAACGGTTTGGTTATTACTTTATATATTGCTAACCACTTTGTTCGCAGGATTCTTGTAGATGGAGGAAGTTCAGTAAACATCATCCAGCTCGAGGCCCTCAAAAGGATGAACATCCCGGAGTCGGAGATAGTTTCCAGGTCATCAGTTTTGGTGGGCTTCAGTGGAAAAACCAAGAGCACAGAGGGTGACATCAAACTACCAGTATATGTAGAAGGGGTGAACTATATCCAGAGTTTTTGTGTGATAGATTCCCTATCCTGCTACAATGTCATCCTGGGGAGACCCTGGATACATGATATGAAGGTCGTGCCTTTAATATATCACCAATGTGTGAAACTACCCACACCTTGGGGAGTTGTGAAGGTCAACAGCGATCAACAAGAAGCCAAGGAGTGCTACACGACATCAATGAAGGCCTCATCCCGACAAGCATAGCAATTACAGCAGAATGCACAGTGCCATCCTCAGAATGCTAAAGCACATCCTGATCAGGATGTAAAAGCCATCTGCCTTGACGACAACAACAAGGATATCACTGTACAAATCGGTAAGAATATCCCACATGATATTGAACAATCACTAATATCTTTTCTTAAATGTAGGATGTCTACTTTTGCTTGGAAACATGAAGATATGACCGGCATATCAAAGGATGTCATCACTCACAAACTTGGGATTGATAAGAGTTTCAAGCCCATTCAGCAAAAAAGAAGGAAGTTTGCTCCAGAAAGAAATGTCATCATCCAAGAAGAAGTAGACATGCTGCTGAAGTCTAAGATGATAAGGGAAGTAAAATTCCCAAGATGGCTGGCGAATGTTGTGGTAGTCCAAAAGAAAAATGGGAAATGGAGAGTGTGTGTGGACTACACAGACCTTAACAAGGCCTGTCCTAAAGATCCAATCCCACTATCACACATAGATTCAATGGTGATTGCTACAGCAGGCCACGAGATGCTGACATTCATGGATGCATCCTCAGGATTCCAACAGATACAAATGGAACCAGATGATCAGGAGGACACAACATTCATGACACCGTCAGGTATATATTGTTATATAGCCATGCCATTTGGATTAAAAAATACAGGTGCCACTTATCAGAGGCTAGTGAACATGATGTTCAAAGAAAAGATTGGGGACACGATGGAGGTCTAGATTGATGACATGGTAGTAAAATCCAAGAAAGCAGAATATCATCTTTGGGATCTCAAAGAAGCTTTTGACATCCTGGACGCTTACAACATGAAGTTAAACCCAGCAAAGTGCCATTTTTGGGGTTGGAGCTGGGAAGTTTCTTGGATATTTGGTAACAAAAAGAGGGATAGAAGCCAGCCCTGAACAAATAAAAGCCATACTTGATCTCAAATCCCCAAGAAATACTAAGGATGTGCAAAGGCTGACTGGCAGGATAGCAGCCCTGAATAGATTCATCTCGAAATCCTTAGAGAAATGTAAAGAATTCTATGACATCCTGAAAAAGAATAACAAGTTCGACTAGGGACAGAGACATGAAGAAGCATTAAAGAAGCTCAAAGATTATCTTGCAGCAGCTCCATTGTTGATGAAACCTGAGGATGGAGAACCTCTCAAGCTATATCTTGCAGTTTCTGGGAATGCAATAAGTGCCGTATTGATAAAGGACTTTGAAGGGCAACAACATCCTATCTATTATGTAAGTAAAACCCTCCTAGATGCTAAAACCAGGTATTCACATCTCGAAAAGCTCATTTTAGCTTTAATAATGGCTTCTACTAAGTCAAGGCATTATTTTGAAACACATAAAATATATGTTCAAACTAACTATCCCATTAAAAATGTATTAAGAAAACCTGAAATGTCTGGAAGAATGGCAAAATGGTCAGTTAAATTAAGTGCCTTTGACTTAGAGTATGAGCCTAGAAATGCAATCAAGTCACAGGCCCTACCAGACTTTGTGGCTGATTTCAGTAGTGACATCCTGAGTGAAGTAGAGTCTGAAGTTCAACAACTAAATGAAAATTTAGGAAAATGGACTCTATACACTGATGGTGCTTCGAATGCAAGAGGCACAGGTATGGGAATACTACTAAAATCGCCACAAGGGGACAATATACCCCATGCCATTAGATGTGCATTTCAAACAACCAATAATGAAGCTGAATATGAAGCTCTCATTGCTGGTTTACAACTTGCTAGAGATTTACATATTGTTAAAATTGAAGTCTTTGTTGATTCTTTGTTGATTACTAACCATTTCAATGGATCATATGCAGTAAAAGGACAAAAGTTAGCCATTTATCTCGAAATCGTTAAAAATTTAGCTACTTTTTTTTTGTAGAATTTTCACTAACACGGGTACCTAGGGAAGAAAATGCTGAAGCTGACGCCCTAGCAAATCTGGGATCCTCCTTTAATTTACCAGAAGGATCCAAGATTCCTATCATTCACATCTTGAAACTGGCGATTGAAGAGTGGCATCCTGAGGATGGCCAGGCACATCCTGAGGAAAAAACAGACCATCCTGAGGATATCACTGTTTTGGCCACTCAGAAACAAGACGACTCATCATGGATGACTCCCATAATCAAATATTTACAAGAAGATGTCATTCCTGATCAAGAAAATCCAAAGGCTTTCAGGATAAAAGGTATCTAAATTTACAATTATAGACAATATTTTGTATAGAAAGTTTTTTGTAGGTCCATATTTGAGATGTCTCAACAAGGATGAAGCAAACGAAGTACTCAAAGACATCCACGAAGGAGATTGTGGAAATCATACAGGAGGAAGATTTCTCTACTCGAAGACTCTAAGGACGGGATACTATTGGCCTACTATGAAGAAGGATGCCATGCTGTATTCCCAAAAGTGTGATGTATGCCAAAGACATAGCAACATACTTCACCAGCCTATTGAACCATTACATTCTATTGTTTCACCATGGCCCTTCATGAAATGGGGAATGGACATAGTAGGAAAGCTACCCAAAGCTCCCGGAGGAAAAGTATTCATGCTAGTGATGACAAATTACTTCTCAAAATAGATTGAAGCTGAAGCATTTGTCCAAGTTAGAGATAAAGAGGTGGTCTCATTCATCAAAAGAAACATCCTGACACGATTTGGAGTACCGTCTGAAATCATTTGTGACAACGGTTCTCAATTCATTAGCAAAAGAACAACTGACTTTTGTGAGAGTTGGGGGGATCAAGATGGTAACTTCAACACCAGTCCATCCTTAAGCTAATGGACAAGCAGAATCCTCAAACAAGATCATCGTCAACAACTTGAAGAAGAAGCTTGGTGAAAAAAAAAAAGAAAATGGGCAGAAGAACTTCCATTTGCACTTTGGGCTGATAGGACTACTTCAAAGAATGCAACTGGTCAGACACCTTTCTCTTTGGTCTTTGGAACAGAGGCAATGCTTCCAACAGAGATAGTCATGCCTACAGCAAGGAAGCATCTTCAGGATGCAACCACTAATTCTGGAGCATTACTACAAGACTTGGAAACTGTGGATGAACTCAGGGATGCTGCTAAATTAAGGATGGCATCATATCAACAAAGGATTGCTAAAGCATACAACAAAAACATCAGGATAAGAAGATTTCAAGTAAGAGACTTGGTATTGAGAAAAGCCTTCCAAAATACAACAAAACCAAGTGATGGTAAGCTGGCTCCCAAGTGGGAAGGTCCATACTTAATCGATTCTGAAGCAGGGAAAGGAGCATATTGGTTGTCAACAATGGAAGGAGAGATTCTACCAAGAGCTTGGAATGCTATACACTTGAAATACTACCATGCTTAAGGATGCATATGAGAAACCATGATCCGAATCACAGATGGGATGAAGGTGAAGGCTGATAGAGATGAATCATCTCCATATGTAAGTACTTATCCTTGATTTATTTCGATCGATTATATTTTCACTAAACATGGTCTAGAAATAGTCCATTCTGAGAATTTTGCAGTACCATCCTGAATATGGAATGCTTAGAAGACTAGGGGACTGGCCACCCTCTCCCCCGTTAAGGTGTCCGACACCTTCCTAAGGTTTAAAGGTTTTCACCTTTCACATTGGGTTAGCAACTGTTAGGACAAAAAGGATTGGTGAAACCACTTTTGCAAACCTTAGTCTAATTCACTTCTGTCAAAATATTCTAAGTATAGAACTGCTGAAGAAGAAGGATCAAACTGCTGAAGAAGAGATTCAGAAGTGCTGAAGAAGAAAAGTCATCAGAAGTTCTGAAGTTCAAACCAGACACTTCTACTGAAGAACTACTGAAGACAAACTACTCATCAGTAGTTTGTAGGGGTGTACAAAAAGCTCGCGACTCGAGGCTCGCTTGAAACTCGCTCGAAAAAAGCTCGGCTCGAAGAGGCTCGTTTTGTTTTCGAGCCGAGCCGAGCTGGCTCATTTTGTAATCGAGCCGAGCTCGAGCCAGGGGTGTTCAGCTCGTGGCTCGGCTCGATGGCTCGACTCGTGGCTCGGCTCGATGGTTCGACATATGGCTCGACTTAGGTTTGTGTAATTTAGAAAAATAAAAAAAATATACATGATTATGTGTAATTTTATTTAATTTTATTGTTTTTTATTTAATAAATATTTGTAAAAAAATAAAAAAAAATATATATCGAGCTGGCTCGAGCCAGCTCGAGCTCGGCTCGAACATTTACGAGCCGAGCTCGAGCTCGACTTTTCAGCTCGATCAGAAAAACGAGCCGAGCCGAGCTGGCTCGGTTTAGGTTCGAGCTCGAGCTCGAGCTGGGCCTGGCTCGGCTCGACTTGGCTCGTGTACAACCCTAGTAGTTTGTCATTCATCAGTACTTACATGAAGATCTTTTCCACCGCCTTTTTGTATCAGTAGTTTATTACTTTAGTATTTCTTTTTGCTTTATGTACAAGTTCCAAGACTGCAACTTGTTGCAACTTGTTTCTGAACTTGCTTTTGGCAAGGTTTATGTATTTGTAAAGTCTATAAATAGAAGGGTTCATCCCTCTGTTTTAGACATTGATTTTTAATACAGAAATCCTTCAACTCATATTATTGTTATTTCCATTTCATGTTTATTGAGAATCTGTCGAAGTGTTTCATTCTCATTCAACACTTAGATTCTTAATAAATACTTATCATTTATTAGTTCTTGAATCCAGAGGGAGTAATAACTCCTGTTGATAAGTGTAGCTTTAAACTCATAACATTCCGTTGTGCTATCACTGATCAAGAACTTGCTAAACACTTAAGTGTTCACTAGCAAGTTCATATAAAAGAGCAATATACTGATCCAACAATTGGTATCAGAGCACTGGTTTATCTGATCACATATCAATCTAACACATTGAGAATCAGACACAGGCTCTTATTAATATTCAATAAAGGATTATAAGCTCACTTTTATCAACATCCATCACTTTAAGAGATATTTGACAAATCGAAACTCTTTAAAATTGATCCTCATAATACTGGTTCTGCCACTAAACCTGCCATGCTAGTAAGAAATGAATATGACATCTGGCAAAAGAGAATGGCACACACCTTATCACAGACCAACACAGGTTGCTGGAAATCTGTGATATATGGTCCTCATAAACCAGTAAATATAAATCTTGAAACTAAAGAAGAGATTCCAAAAGACCAAAAAGACTATACTGATGATGATTTCCTAAAACTTGAGCTTGATGCAAAAGCTTTCTCTATGTTGGCAATGGCACTCCCAAATGAAATCTACTCTGGCCTATTACATTGTGATAGTGCCAAAGAGCTTTGGGACTGCCTAAAAGAATAGTTTGGAGGAACTGAAGAGGTGATTGCCAACACCAGAGAAATTTTGGCTCAACAATATGAAACTTTTGCTCACATTAATGAGGAAACTTTAACACAGCAATTTGAAAGATTTTCCTCATTAATATCTGAGCTAAAACTAAATGGTCAGAACTACACAACTGTATCTATGCTTCATAGATTTTTAAGGTCTTTACCTGAAAAATGGGAAACATACTCTATAGTCTTAAGATATTCACCAGACTTTAGCTCCCTCACTCTTACAAAACTTCATGGGAGATTACTTACTTTTGAAAGAGAAATTGATCAAAAGAAAAAGTTACAAAGTACTGGCAAAACTGCTGATGACTATCTACCAGGTAGTACAGCACTATTGGGACAAGACTCACCAACTTGTTCAAATAGTTTTGGATCTTTTGACCACATTGACATAACTGCTGGGATCTCATCTGAAAGATCATTCCCAGGTTATGACAATAATGACTTTGGTCAAACTGCTGATAACATGTGTTTTATCATGGATGATTTAAATAGTTTCAGCAGTGATGACCTAGAAGAAATGGATATTTTGCACCAACTGGCCATGTTAAGTTTAAAAACAAATAAATTTTACAAAAGGTCAGAAAGGAAGTTTCCAGGACTTAACAGTTCTACAAAAATTGGTTTTGACAAATCTAAACTTAGATGTCACAAGTGTCAAAAGTTGGGACACTTTGCTAGAGAGTGTAAAAGCTCTGGCTTTAACCAATCTCAGTCTGGAAACAATTTTAACCCCAATTATAACAGGAATAATGGAACACAAGGGAGTGCACATTTTGTACAGGCACAAGCTCCACAACACAAATATGTGCCACAAGTACAATATGTACAGATGCCTGCTCAACAGATGCAGAGCCAACAATCAATCCCTCCCTTTCCAGCTTCTCAACAACCTCCACAGGAACAGCAACCCTCTCAACAAAGTTTATTTACTTCAGGGTATGTTGACTGGAGCAGTCTTCCTTTTGACACCACAGAGTGCAATCCTGATGCAGACAACAAAATGTTTGACATCAACTGGGGAGAGCCTGACAATGGCAGGAAGAACTTTGCCTTAATGGCATTTGAGGGATGCTCCTCAAAATCTGCCTTGTCACATGTATCAAAAGAATCTTTGACAAAACTATGTTCAAATTCATGCAAAGAATCTTTTGCTCTCATAAGAGAGACAAATGTGCACTTACAAGGAAAAGCAAATGACTCTGAGAGAAAATTCACTCAGATGAAATGTGATTTAGAAAGAAAACTTTCTACAAAAAACAAAAGAAGTTTCTAAATTATCTAACACTGCTATTGAAACCCAAGCACAAATTAAAATCATGATAAATGACCTAGGAAATGTCAGACAAGAGCTTGCTGACACCAAGGTCACATGTGAAAAATGGGTGGAATCTTGTAAGGGGTACCAATTATTGCTAAACAAACAAAGTGCTTCAAATGTGAGGTTTGGCATAGGGTACAATCACACTGAAACACCAACAGATTTTTCCACCAAAACTACTGAAGATGGGAGAAAAATTGTTTCAGGTGAAACTTCTGAAGAGGAAGAATGCACATCTTTCCATGAAAACATTCTAAAATCACACAAAGAAAGTTCTTCAGAAGTACTGATTAAATCTGACTTTAAGCCAACAGTAGTTTCAACTACATCAGGAGTTGAGAACCTGAAAACTACTGATGACCTAAAACTAATCAAAACAGTCAGAAACTTGTCTTTGAAAGAAAAGACAAAAGAATGTGAAATTTGTGGTCTGTTCAACCACAAAACAGAATTTTGCAGATATAGAAAAGGTATTCAGTTCAACAAGAAAAATCAACAACTGGTTGTGGGAAAACAAATAAAAAATGATTATGTAAAAACTTTTTCTCCCAAGAAACAACAACCAGCAAACACCTTTTCTCAGAAAAAGACAAAATCTCAACAAAAGTCTTTTTCTCAAAATTCTCTTTCAGTAGTTAGACCTGAATCATCAGCAGTTTCATAAACTGCTGAGATTAAAGATCTTATGAACATGGTACAACTACTGATGACCAAAGTTGATGGTGGTCCTCAAAAGAATACCACCATTGTTCTTAATGAAAAATCCATTGCCAAAAAGACATGGATTTCTCAAATTGGTCAAGAACAAACTGTAAATATTCTCAAGAGCAAACCCAAAGCCAAACTGGCTTGGGTTCCTAAATCTAACTAATTTGCTATCTTGTGCAGAGAGTTTCCAGAGGCTTAAATAGCATTTGGTATGTAGACAGTGGAGGCTCAATGCACATGACAGGATGCAGATACCTGATAAACAATTTTATCAGTCAAAGAGATGGATTTGTATCCTTTGGGAACAATACTAAGGGATATGTGCTAGGACATGGCAATGTCTCCTCTGGCAAAATACAGTTTGACAAGGTCAATCTGGTTGAAAACCTTGAGTACAACTTGCTGAGTGTGTCACAAATGTGTGATAAAGGATATTCTTCCTTTTTCACAAAGACAACATGCAAGATCATATCACCAGAAGGCCAGAAGTTGATAGAGAAGATTATTGAAGATCATAGTTTGTTAATAGCCAAAAGATGTGGCAATGTCTATGCAGTGGACATTGAAAAAGACAAAGTACTGAACAACACTGCCTGTTTCTTCTCAAGGGCATCAACTTCAGAAACTGATCTCTGGCACATGAGACTTGGCCATGTGAACTTTAAAACCATAAATAAAGTCACAAAAATGGGCTTGGTCAGAGGTCTACCCTTAAAAGTATACCAGTGTCAATAACACTGTGTATCCTGTTTAAAGGGAAAACAGCATAAGTCCTCCTATAAGTCTATTGAAGAATCAAAAACAACTGCATGTCTTCAACTACTCCATATGGACTTATTTGGGCCTATAAAAATCATGAGCCTTGGTAAGAAGAAGTACTGCTTAGTCATCATTGATGACTACTCAAGATTTACATGGGTATTCTTCTTATTTTCCAAGGATGAGGCTGCTGAAATCATCAAGTTCTTCATTCTACAAGTAGAGAAGCAATACTCTCTACCTGTCAAAACCATTAGAAGTGATAATGGGACAGAGTTTAGGAACAAAACTCTGGATGAATTCTGTTTGTCTAAAGGGATTATTAGACAATTTAGTGTTGCCAGAACTCCTGAACAAAATGGTGTGGTAGAAAGGAAGAACAGAACTTTAATAGAAGGAGCAAGAACAATGTTAGCTGATTCTGGCCTACCTTTATACTTTTGGGCAGAAGCAGTTAACACATCACGTTATGTTCAAAATAGAGTTCTTACTGTCAAGAGACATTCAAAAACTGCCTATGAAGTTCTTCATGGCATGAAGCCCCTTATCTCCTTTTTCAGGGCTTTTGGGTGTCAATGTTTCATCTTGAACATTAAGGAATCTATTTCAAAGTTTGCTGCCAAAGTTGACTCAGGTTACTTTCTTGGTTATTCCTCAACTAGAAAAGCCTACAAGGTTTTTAACTCAAGAACCAGGATAGTAGAAGAAACACTGAATGTCAAGTTCAATGAGTCAAAACACACTCTCATTCCAGCACATCCTGCTGAACTTTTTGACCTTGACAGCTTCCATTTTGGACCTGAAAAGACTGTCACTTCATCCAAACCTACTTATTATGGTGATCAAAGGTTTGATGATGAGGATCCAGCACCATGGACTCCTCAAACAGTCTTTAAGTCAACTACAAAACCATCAGAAGTTTCATTAACTTCTGATTCAACAAATACTGAAGGACAAACTCAAACATCTGCTTCAGCACCTGCAACTACTGAAGAGACTGAAACTGCTGAACCAGATATAATGGACCTCAGTAGTTTGTTTGAAGAACATGAGCCACCAACACCTGTCAGTGGTTTACAACAACTGATCGAACACAAAGACCATCCACTTGATCAAATCATGGGTGATATTGCATCAGGTGTTCTTACAAGAAACCAGCTTTCCACCTTTTGTCTATTCTCAGCATTTATTTCACAGTTGGAACCAAAGAAGTACCAGGAAGCCCTCAAAAACAACAATTGGGTGCAGGCAATGCAAGATGAATTGCTTCAATTCAACAAGCAACAGGTTTGGGAAATCTGTCCCTTACCACCAAACAAGCAACCAATTGGCACAACATGGGTTTTCAGGAACAAACAAGATGAAGCTGGTATTATAATAAAGAACAAGGCAAGACTGGTAGTACAAGGTTACTCTCAAGAAGAAGGAATTAACTATGATGAAACCTTTGCTCCAGTTGCAAGGCTTGAAGCCATCAGGTTATTTCTGGCCTATGCCATTTCCAACAAAATAAAAGTTTATCAAATGGATGTCAAGAGTGCATTTTTGTATGGAAAGATAAAAGAGGAAGTGTATGTTTGTCAGCCACCTGGGTTTGAGGATCCTTCTCATCATGAGTGGGTGTACAAACTAGACAAAGCTCTTTATGG
This sequence comes from Ambrosia trifida, assembly GCA_028751855.1. Classification (NCBI taxonomy): domain Eukaryota; kingdom Viridiplantae; phylum Streptophyta; class Magnoliopsida; order Asterales; family Asteraceae; genus Ambrosia; species Ambrosia trifida. Next base: position 124,050,254 of record CM054128.1, on the reverse strand, counting down.
GCTCAAACAGGCTCCAAGAGCCTGGTATGATACACTTTCAACCTTTTTACTCAAAAATAACTTTACAAGAGGTACCATTGATAAAACTCTTTTCATAAAACATGTTGGAAATCATGTCTTACTTGTTCAAATATATGTTGAAGATATCATTTTTGGTTCAACAAACACAAAATTGTGTGATGAATTTAAGAAACTCATGCAATCAAAATTTGAGATGAGTAAAATGGGAGAACTGCAGTACTTTCTGGGACTGCAGATAAAACAACAAACAAATGGAACTTTTATACATCAATCAAAATATGTTAAAGAATTATTAAACAAATTTTCTTTACAAGACTGTAAATCATGTTCCACTCCCATGACACCAACCACACAAGTTGAACCAGATGATCAAGGAAAACAGGTTGATCAAACCATGTATAGATGTATGATAGGTTCCCTTTTATATCTAACTGCTTCTAGACCAGATATTATGTTTTCAACATGTGTCTGTGCTAGATATCAATCAGCTCCTAGGGAATCACACCTTATTGCAGTCAAAAGAATCTTCAGATATCTGAAAGGAACTCCAACACTTGGAATTTGGTATCCTGCTTCAAGCAATACCAAGTTATCAGCTTTTTCAGATAGTGACTATGCAGGGTGGAAAATGTCAAGAAAATCAACATCTGGTGGTTGTCAATTCTTGGGATACTGTCTAGTGTCCTGGCAATCAAAGAAACAAACATCTGTTGCAACTTCAACTGCTGAAGCTGAATACATTGCAGCTGCAAGTTGTACATCACAGATACAATGGCTCCAATATCAACTTCTTTATTATGGAATCAAAGAGACCAAGACACCATTGCTTGTAGACAACAAATATGCCATTAGCATCATTCAAAATCCTGTTCAGTTTTCAAAAACTAAACACATTGAAATCAGGTATCATTTCATAAGAGATTGCTATGAAAAAGGCAAGATTGAAGTGAAACATGTAGCAACAGCTAATCAAATAGCTGACATATTCACTAAACCCCTTGACACATCAACATATCAGAAGTTAGTATCCATGCTAGGGATGCTAAATTTGTAAGTGTTTCTCTTTATTTTTCTGCACAAATTCTTTATTTTTCACTTACATCTGTTTTCAAAAATTGAAAAACTTCTGAAAAGAGAGAAACTACTGATGAACAAAACATCAGTATGGGGATATTTTCTGAAAAGTGATTAACTTCTGATAAAACAACCTTCAGAAGTTATGAATAAAGTATTTATAAATATTTCTCATCAGCTGTTCAAAACTGCTGAAGAGAAAGTGGGAACTACTGATGAAAGTAATTCTTCATCAGCAGTTTAGTCAAAAAGGGCAAATCAGACTTTTCCCACATCAGAAGTTTGACCTAGGCGGTTTAAAACTTCTGATAAAGAGGTTTTTAACCTAGGCGGTTTAAAACTTCTAATAAAGAAGTTCCAAGCGGTTAAAAACTTCTGATAAATATCTTTTTTCAACACTTATCCATTCAAAACAAAAATTCCCTCCTTCTCTCTCAAGAAAGCTCTCAAACCCCTGAACCTGCAACATAAACACTGTTCGATTCATACACACATACAAACCACATGGCTTTAGTTCTTAAACAGGGACACAATCTCAGAGCCTACTTAGAAAAACAAGAAGGCTGGTCCCAATACGATGATCATTGATCTCGTCGTCAAATCCCAATATTTCACCGCTCTCACAATAGACCCACCAATACATCCTGAAACTCTCAATGAGTTCTGGGCTAATGCTGAGACAGTGATGGTGGATGATGAAGTTATCTCTCTCAACTCAACAATTAAAGGGAGACAAATGGCCATCACACCAGCCATACTTGCAAACAGACTGGGGTTGAATGATGTGAATGCCCCTGAAAAGTTTGACAACTCTGCAATCCACCTAACCATGACTGAGTGTGGTTATCAAGGTACTCTCTCACAAGCTACCATCTTTAAAAAGTATTTTGAACCAAAATATAAACTTTTGTTTCATTATATAATTATGTGCTTGAGTCCTAAAATAGGGTCTTATGACCAGATGCCCTCAACCTTTCAACCAATTTTTCATTCCATTGTGAATGAAACAAATTTCAGGGCATCAAAACTTTTCTTTAATGAGTTGGTGTTACATCACAATAACACTAAGAAAAAGTTTTTGTTATATCCAAGGTTCATTATGCAATGCATAATAAAAGAACTGGGTGATGAGGTGCTTGTGGGTAAAACTGAAATTTTAAAACCCTTAACCTCACAAGCATACTCAAGGCACAACAAACAGACTGCCTGGCCAGAAGATGACCAAGGGGAACCAGAACCAGTCCCCATGGAACCCTCATCTTCCAAACCTACTCCACCAAAGGCCAAGAAACCCAAGGTACAAAAACAAAAACCCACCAAACCTAAAAGAAAAGCTGTTCAGGAGGTTGAGATGCCTGAACAAACTATTGTGCAATCTGCACTTCTTAAAGATGTGACTGAAACATCCTCTCAGTCTCATCCATCTCAAACCCCACCAAGAGCACCAATCACCATCCTTTTCAAAAGAAAAAGACTTAAGAAAACTATTCCCATTGATGCTTCTTTTGAAACTGCTGAACCCACTGCCCAAACTACTGAACCAGCACCCCAACTTTCTGAACCAGATAACGAAATAGCCAAACTTCTCTCTGGGCTAAAAGAGAAAGTCCCATCTACACATGTCAGTCCCCAACAACCACATAAAACAGGGGACATAGCCTCAGAATTTGACATGGATGTGGACACTCAAAGCCCTAACCAAAGAGATGAGGATGAACCAGAGTCTCTAAGCCCAAACTTAGAAACTTTTGGTACTTTTGAGGCTGCTACTACTCATTTACCACCCAGTGGTGGACCTGAGGATAGAAGTAACATAGCTAAGACCTCAACTGTGGCAACTACTGATGAAGGCTTAATGCCTGAGGTAGGAAATCCTCTGAACCAAGAAAAAGAGGTACATGAGACAACTGAGTTGGGCTCAGCTCATGATGTAACTGATACAGTCCTCATTGAGGATGTAATCAGGGATTCAGATGATTCCATTGACTTGGATGATGTTTCAAAACACCAAACTACTGAATTGACGGCTACAAGTGAAGGTCCTGCACCTGGTGTATCTAAGCTCAAGAAGCTAGTCACACCAGATCAGGTTAAAGCCCACTCAATCCATGATTCCCCTAGAGTGGCATCTTCTGTACAACAAGAAGATCAACCAAAAACACACCCCTCACTACAAATGCCTACCCAATTCCCTGGGCAAACAAGCATATACATGAACCAGCTATGCAGCCCAGATGGTCCTTTATACCACATGATGAGCACCCTCATCAAGAATCACTTCCAAACATACACAGCTAACTTGGAGCTGTCCATGAAGAACCAATTTGGAGTGATACAGACAAAGATGAATGATCTGTCCAACAAGATTGACTACAACAGCAAACAGCTTGCTCATCTTACAGGTCAGTTCTCCCAAGCTTCAACTTCAAAATCCGATGAAGCCAAAAAGGGGGAGAAAATCAAGGTACCTATGGATACACTTGAAGCCAGGAGAAAGGCAAGAGTGGCTATCCTAGCAAGAGATCAAAAAGATCAAGCCAGAAAAGAAAAACTGGCCCAACAATTTGATGTCTCTATTCAAGAAGTAGAAGATGCTGAAAAGACTGATGAATCCCAAGGGCACAATGAAGAAACCTCTGATGGCCAAACTTCTGATGAAGAATCAGAAAGTACTGAAGACAATCCTTCAGTAGTTGACAAACCTTCAGTTGTTGTCAACCCATCAGAGGTTAACACTTCCAAAACTCAAACTGCTGACCCTTCCAGATCAACTGCTCCTATTCAACCAACTTCTGTTCCTACTAGGCCTATTACAACAGTCATCACAATGACTGTGCTAAACCCTTCTCCAATCTCTCAATCAGCAGAACTACTTGAGAAGAGTTTAGTGGCAGCCCAAAAGAAGGCCAGAGAAGATTAGATTTGGAAAACACTGGAAGAAAAGGATGACTTGGATCTAAGCCATGAAGAAAAACTACAGGCTTATGAAGCTGAACTCCAAAGGCAGGCTAGCCTAGACCAGATTGCTGAGGAAAATAAAAGACATCAACTGATGTCTTACATTACAAAGAACAACAAGATCAAAGCCCACACATTGAAGAGACTCTCCATGGAAGAGCTGACAAGAAGAGCTCAACTTATTGCAGACAAACTTGCAACAAGTAAAGATACAAAAACCAAGAGAGCTCAGATGATAGAAGAATTAGTAGCTAATGGTTATGGTTCAAAAGCCTCTGTGTGGAAAGAAGAAAGATTAGTGGACACTTATAGAAAATATAAGGCTGCAAGGGCTGCAAATCCAGAGAAGTTTCAAATTGCTGAAGTATCAACTTCAGTAGTTAGAACTTCTGGTGTTCAAAGAAGACCAGTTACTCAGAGAAAGAAATCAGAGGAGAATGTGAAGACTGATTTCAGAATGGTACTACTAGAAGGTAGTACAGTAGTCCATTCTGACTTTGACATAGAAGAAAAGCCTCTGATCACACAAATCAGGGATCCTTCCACCTTTGCATATCAAATCCAGAAGACCATCACAGACAAACTACACATTAAGGTAGTAACTGAACATCATTTGCCAACATTTCAGATACCTAATGTGATGCAACAAGAACAAGGAAGTGAATCCCACCTGAGAGTCACTGAAGTTGAAAACATCCAACACTCAGGAGAAACCCAGGGTACCACCATGGTTCCCTACACTTTAGACTTTGACAAGTCTAAGGTACCAATCATCAGATGGTCCTTTACTGATAGAAACTCAGTACTTGTGACAAGAAGAGATCAGACAAGCAGGGCCTATAGGTCGATGAATGATCTGAAGAAACTATCAACCAAAGACCTGCTTACAATCCAACACTTAGAACCACGGAAGGGGTCTCTTACTGATGAACAGCTGAACCAGCTCAAGAATTCCATGTTCAAAGGAATATGGAAAATTGTGAAGGACAGAAAAGAACAATAAGGAATTAGTAAGGTTTTGGCTTCATCAATCCAGGGGGAGATTGTTAGGACAAAAAGGATTGGTGAAACCACTTTTGCAAACCTTAGTCTAATTCACTTCTGTCAAAATATTCTAAGTATAGAACTGCTGAAGAAGAAGGATCAAACTGCTGAAGAAGAGATTCAGAAGTGCTGAAGAAGAAAAGTCATCAGAAGTTCTGAAGTTCAAACCAGACACTTCTACTGAAGACTACTGAAGACAAACTACTCATCAGTAGTTTGTCATTCATCAGTACTTACATGAAGATCTTTTCCACCGCCTTTTTGTATCAGTAGTTTATTACTTTAGTATTTCTTTTTTGCTTTATGTATAAGTTCCAAGACTGCAACTTGTTGCAACTTGTTTCTGAACTTGCTTTTGGCAAGGTTCATGTATTTGTAAAGTCTATAAATAGAAGGGTTCATCCCTCTGTTTTAGACATTGATTTTTAATACAGAAATCCTTCAACTCATATTATTGTTATTTCCATTTCATGTTTATTGAGAATCTGTCGAAGTGTTTCATTCTCATTCAACACTTAGATTCTTAATAAATACTTATCATTTATTAGTTCTTGAATCCAAGGGGAGTAATAACTCCTGTTGATAAGTGTAGCTTTAAACTCATAACATTCCGCTGTGCTATCACTGATCAAGAACTTGCTAAACACTTAAGTGTTCACTAGCATATTCATATAAAAGAGCAATATACTGATCCAACAACAACCCTCACCTGGAGCGCACGATGCCCGTGTATATTCTCAGGATGGTGGGACCAGTCCATGTAAAAGTGGCTGACAATTTCATTATCTTCGAGATATACGATGGAGCTCTTAAGGTTTAGACATTTTTCAATGTCTCAAATGGTTAGACGTTTTTCAACGTCTCTTCGGGCCTTGTCGCCAGTTATTCCTAAGGGCCTTGTTGCCAGTTATTACTAAAGGCCTTGTCGCCAGTTATTCTCAAGATGTTACATATTAGTCTTGTCACCAAGATTATTTCAAAAGGGTTTTGATCCCAGTTAAACCAAAGGCCTTGTCGCCAGGATAATAACAAAGTCTTCCTTTACAGGATATTATTAAGATCCAATTCTTCCTAAGGATTATAGACTTGAAGTCTATGCTGAAGATATCACACTGGGGACATCCTCAGAATGTAAGACCGTCCTAAGGATGGAAGAGGAACTAGATGCATCCTCAAGATGCAACACTATCCCAAAGATGAAGAAGGAACTGGGGACATCCTCAGGATAATGAAGACCATCCTGATGATGAGAAGAACTTGTATGGAATGTGACAAGATCAGGTATTATTTTTAATTCTTTTATAACACTGAGTGTTTGCTAATGTTTGCAGAATATTGGAGAACACAAAGCTGATAACGTCAAAAAGTTGTTATCATATTATTTATGCATCATAGTCAAAATGTGATGTCAACCCCTGGCTTCATCCAAAACCAGGACCCATCCACCAGGGGTCAACATCTATGGTCCAAAGTCAACAAAAAAGATTTGGGGCTTCGTCTTGAAACCAAGATCTCTCCACCCCAAACCTTATAATATCCTAGATTATTACATGCCAAAATAGATTGTCTGAAATTGTTCAACCAACCATTACCACAAAAGTTCAAATAAAAAGTGGGCTCCAGCCTAGTCAACACATCCTTCATCGCCCATTCTAGAAGGTCTTCCGCCACCTCGACAATCTTGGCTTCAAGCTGCCTTTGCCTGCGCATCCTCAGGATCTTCAGCCACATCCTCGGGACGAGCGGACCTATAAACCATTTCTTTTCCACCCAGGCTCTTGATTCTCTGCTCCCAGGCTTCAACATCCCGGGTATTCTAATCAAAACCTGGATCCTTGGCCTGGAAAACCATCTTCATCCTGGCCTGAAAGATAGAAATACTAGCGGACTTGATGAGCCCATCCCTGCGATCCTATGCCTCCTTCTCCTGATCCAATATAGCCTTAGCATGCTCAACCTTCATTCTTTTCAGTTCAGCCTCCATCTCCGCCATCTTACTCTCAAGATATTTGCCGATGTCATAAGCAATCTTCTGAGCATCCTCAAGTTTGGTCTGGGCATCATAAAGATCTTTGGCAATAGCGTTCACAGATTTCAACAAATGTTCGTGGCCCTAACAGAAGAGGATAGAGAGATAAGTGTTGCACATGAAAAATGATTTCTACCACTAACATTTCGATACCATCCTCGGAATAAAACCAAACCTAGAGTATGAACTGAGAAATCTTGTTCAAAATCTCCTCAAACCTAAACTCTTCAAAAGACGTGAGTTCCTGTACTATAGCAGAAGTTGTCTTCCTCTTTTTAGAAGAAGTTGATGCACTAGATTTGAGATTCGACGGCGAAAGTTTGCTTATTGTCATGTCCAAGTTATCAAGGTCGTCTAGATCAAAGGAAGCAGACTTTTTCGCTATGAAGAAGAAAGGTATAGGATTAGATAAATAGACATCCTCAAGATGTAACAGGAAAATACTTACCAGACATCTCGGTGGATGACCGACTTTCCTTCGCCTCAAAGGTTCTGGCAGAAACAGGTAATTTGAGTATAGCCTGGTATTTGAGGTAAGAGTCACTAAAAGGGGAAGCGAACTTCGTAAAGAAAGCACCTATGAAACATAATTTTTTTCTTAAATATTAACGAAATACTCAGAAAGACGACATAAGCTTCTTTTACAAAAACTTTTACCACTCTTCAACCAGTACATAGGGATATCATGCCCAAAAAGAATGGAATCTCTCTTTACAAAAAAGAACTTTGATCTCCAAGATCTTTCAGACTTGGTAACATCATATAGAAAGGTAGGTTCTTTTTCAATAGATTGAAGAGTATAACGACTTGAACCGTGTGTTTTCAATTTATACATATAAAATAGATCCCTGATGCGAAGATAGATGCTATGCTTTTCTATAATTTTATTGCAAACCATCAGAATCCTCCAGATCTCCGGCATGGCTTGGACATAAACCATCCCAGTAGTGTCAAAGAAATCTTGAATAAATGGAGGGAACGGATACTTCAAACCTAGTTGAAAAGGGAGATACAAAAAGCAGACCCATGTAGGGGAAGCGAGATCAGATCTTGCATTAGGATCGTAAGGACGAAAGACAGCAGAGTCAGGGAAGACCCCTGAATCCTTCAAAGCTTGAATATCTTCGTTATAGAAAGAACAAATTTCTTGTTCAGGGTAGCTCAACAGGTTTTGAAGGATGAAGTCATTCGAGACTACTCCAACCCCAGAAGATTTTTTAACCATCTTCAAAAATTATGCAGGTTCTGAAGATATAAAAAGAAGAAAGGTTACCTTCTTTGATAACCTGGCGAGAATATAAAGAAGGAGATATGGTCTAGAAATAAATAACATCATATAACGGTTGTTGCATAATTATAGCCGAAAAAATAGTTGTTATCACCTAACAAAGACATCCCACCAGAGAAGATATTCAGATTAAAAAATATATATTTACTGTAAAAGATGTTGACGGTAACATATTTTTTTGGGGACAATTGTTGTGCGTGAAAATCCTCAGGATGATTTTACCCTACATCCCTAATGCTCCATCCTCACGATGCTGAAGGGCTCAACTGACTTCAGGATATTTCAGCATGTGCACATCCTAAAGATATACTAACAAGCTATCTTTATATGATATGATTGCAGGTACAACTAAATTATAATATGAACCTGAAACTGACTTCCAACGTCTACATTAGTCGGTCAAAGAAGCTAAATATGGAGGAGGTTACGAGCCAAGGTCTAAGCGTGAAGAAGTCAAGGATGTAACCGATGCACATTTATTATAGGCGATAAAAGAGGAAACAACTGAAACAATAACTAAGCTGAGAATAAACCGTTATCTAACGGCTTAATTCAGTTGAAACACCTCCAACGTTCACCTGAAACAGACCCAACCGATATTGAAGGAGCTTAACTACATAACGGATATTATGGGACTAATAGTTTGTTTCATGTACTATATAAAGGGGAGTATTGGACGAGTATAGGACACTTACATACACATTGCTCACACTATAGCTACACATACAGACACTTAGCTGATAATAAACACTCACACAATCATTGTAATCATAGTACACTCGTCCACATACTCATCCAAAGTTGTATCTTTTTACCATTGTAATATTAACAAACAAGGCAGGGGCCTAGACTCCTCCCGAGGTTTTATGCCGGCGATCTACAATTGCTCAAGGGCTTTCCTCGTAGAACGAGTGTTGTTCTTTGTGTTTTACTACTTTATTTGTTCATTATTAACAGTTTCACCCCGAGGATATAACTGTCCATCCCGACGCAAACCTAAGCTATCCCGAGCATAGTTGTCATATTTTTACTTCTTTAGCATCCTGATACACCATTTTCTGAATATAATTAACTCTTTGATATATTTTCACACTTTTAGCACTCTACCTCACATAAACTAATTTGGAATACAAAGTTATTTTTACTAGATAATTTTTGACCAAAACAAGTGCTATCCTGAAGATTTCACCCACAACAGTACTATGGTATATACCCTTTGTTGACTCTGTTGAGAGACCTTGATCATTGTTATGTATGTCTTTATTACTATTAATAGCGCATACTATATATAAATTTCATGTCATATTGTCATAGGGTTGGTTTTGACCCAGATACTGCTTATTACATAATTGCAAATGGTGTCAGCACATGAATTGTGAAACTCTTTTTCTACTATATGTATTCAAACAGGGTATGCTCACCAATACATTTTTGTATTGACATATACTATTTTCGTACATGTTTCAGGTTATTTTTGAGATGTTTCTTTTAAGCTTTTGGGATTTATATTTAAGTTTTGACTTCATTGTATTTTAGTTAGACTTGACGCTTTAGAATTATTGTATTCCGTATTTTTCCTTTCAATGTGATAAACTATTTAATTCAATGTATTCAAATTTACAATTTTAGTCCATGAGCTATTGAACAATCGTCACTACGTGATATCTCGATGATTCCGACATCGGTTGGGGTGTTAGAGATTGGTATCAGAGCCGTGGTTATAGGGAATTAGGTTATTAAAATGCCTTTAGCCTAGTCCATAACTAAGCTGCCTCATATACGTATTTCTTTTTATCCTTAATTTTTTTTCGATTTCATTTTCACTTCCTCTCCTTTTTCATCATCCTTTTTGGCATCATACTTGGAGAAGAAGACACTCGTATTTCACAAACGAAACGATATCACCAAGTTAGGAGTGGTATCCATACCTTGGTGATTAGTTTCACCCCTTTATATGTTATACATCTTTGGAATATATCTTTGGGATAGGAGTGATGTCCACACCTCAAAGAGTATTTCCTCCAAAAAGAAACTTAACCACTAAGCTGGGAGTGATATCCTTAACCTAGTGACTGGTTTCACTCCATCGTAGTTTTCAATTTTGAAATACATCTTTGAGTTAGGAGTGAAATCCACATCTCAAGGATCTATTTCTGCATCTCGTTTTAAATCTCGCTAAAGTTTTGAAATTCACTAGTGATGGGCTCGTGCAATCTGGAATGGTGAGCGCCTGTATCCTGAGTTTTCTGTCTAGGCCTGGTATTTCGTATAAATCCCAATCAGACGAGGGACCCATATACCTACCTGGGAACTCTTGGGATGAGCATTCACTTATAGGCTAAAGCACACCCCCACAAGTCACTAGGAAATTTTAAATACTTGAGTTAGTCAAAGTTTCTTATGGAAACAATCCCAACGTATCATGTTATTGATATTTATGTCTTGTTTATCATTTGAAGTTTCAATTTCATCGCTTGTTGTTTCATATGCTATTATTCATTAATCATTCGCTTTTGGATTCTTCATCATCATTATTAAAACTTTTGTTCACTATAATATCGCATTAAAATTTACATTATTTCATTTATGTTTTGTGACTTTTACACTATAAGGCATTCCTCCCTTGAGTCAAAACATTTTACCCATGAATAAAAAATTTTAAACCTTATGTTTAACTTCGACCACATCCTGATTTTGAGAGTGTTGCGTCATTACAGGGTTAAAATAAATGAACATGGTTTCCCAAACTTATTAATCAACCTGTTTTATATCATCATGTTTATATACTCATTTGATCGATGTCACAGTATATCCCTAAACTATGACCTTTTGTATCCGCTTGTGTATCCACAATACTCTCAACACAATATATCCTTATTTATCCTATACTGATTCACTATCATAACCACGCCATCAAAGCGCCACATTGCACCCATCGCCCACGCCACGCGAGTGCGCGCGCGAGTGCGAGTTAAACAATATACAAGGAGTGCTCCTCTTTATAAACCACTTTATGTTTTGTCATCCCACCAATGTGGGACAAACTTAATCCATTTTTCTCATCTTTGGTTGTTCCAACCTACAACTTTTAAGCTTCAATATCTCATTCATCTTAGCTCCATTTTGGACGTGGTTTGATTCGTTGTGATACTCTCACAATATAGTACACAAGCCCGGAAATAATTATTTATATAACACATATATAAATACATTTATTTAAGTCCCAAATTAGTGAAAAATCATTTTCCACTACCATTTTCCAACAAGTATACTTATGTGGAAAGCTAATTTGGTTCGGCTTCCATCGGGAATGGCGTTGAGCAAGAGAAACATTAATGTGTGTTTGGTGATATGCAGCCTCTCCGGCGAAGAGATGAGTATAGTAATCATCATCTTACGGCATGTGGGTTCGTGATCTTGGTTTGGCCAGCTTTTAGTTCTTGGTGTGGTATCCAAAGATTTATGCCTTCTCGGTTCGGGACTTAATTAATCTGCATAAATCATTGAAAATGGCTTATATAAAGAACAAAGTGATTCAAGCATATATCTTTACATTTAGTTGGTGCATTTGGTAATCTAGAAATGAACTTTTTTTTCCAGAAAAGCGGCTAATGATCAAAAAACGGTGGAAGTCATAAAGTCATTGGGCTACCTTTGGGTTAAAAGATATCCTCTTTTAAAGTTTATGTGAAAAAATTGGTGTAACTTCGTGTGGTAAAGTATTGTTGTTATGTGCTCTAGCAAAATGCTAGTTACCCGTTTTTAATGAAAGTCATTATTCCAAAACATAGGTGTTTGACCAAGAAGGTTCACAATGTGTTTGACTAAGTAATTGGACTAATTCTTTTATAAAAAGTTAAAATAGTTATTAACCTCGTTTAAGCAAATTTTATAAGTTCAAATTAACAACAATTTTAACTTTTTTTTTTTAAATGAAGATTTCCTGAATTTTGTCATATTGAATCACATCTTATAAAATGAATTTTGAGTAGTTTGTAAACAAGTTGAGTTGAGTCGTGCCAAACTCAAGCTTGTCTCGCTTAACTTAATAGAGCCCGAGTTTGTGCTTGGCTCGTTTTAAGCTCTATATCCAAAGCTCGAGCTCCACTCATAATTCTTTTAATTTATCGGCTTGGTTCTAGCTCCTTACTTATATTATTTACATATTTATAATTATGTGCATATATTTATAGCTATTATTTATAAATAATATATTATATATGTCCGTGTTCGTTTGTTAAGAAAATTATGTGTTCACGAACAGTTCATGAACACATACCAAACAAGATTTTCTGTTGGTGTTCGTTTATTAAGAAAACACTCATGTTCGTGTTCGTTTGTTAATTTTGTTAATGAACGCACACGAACACAAACGGACATTAATAAACACAAACAAGTGTTCATGAACACAAATGAACACAAAGAAGTGTTCATGAACGGAAACAAACACAAACGAACATATGTTAACTCTTGAATAACATCGAATTCACATACGTTAAGGCATTAGCTAGATCAACAAAAAATATAACCTAATTGTCCAAACATACTTAATACTGGAGAAGGGCGTTGGATGTGAATGGCAGAGGGCGTTGAAGGTGGAAGGCATCAACGCTGGAGTATGGAAACATATAATGAATTTGGATACAAAAATAGATTTATTGATCTCATATAGTCATACATTTACCTCATATATATTATTTATTGGGTTAAATAAATAAAAATAAAAGAATATAAAAAAGTATAAAAGTTAAGAACCTTAATAAACTATCGAACACAAACGAACACGTTACCGAATGTTCACGAACATAAACGAACGAACGCTACCTCTGTTCATGTTCGTTCATTTATTAAACGAACGAACACAAACGAACTTCCCGCCAAACAGTTCATGAACTATTCACTGAAAGTTCAGTTCGTTTGTAGCCATACTATTATGTAACACATGATTTTTATATTATATAGAAACTATATTATTTATCTTAATATAATATAAACTCGGATGTGGTCTCTATTATGTAACATATAATTTTTACATTATATACAAACTATTATAAATATATTTATAGCCCTTATAATTGAACAGTAAATTTAATAGTTTTTTATTAACTTTGTGAGTTGGCATCTCAATCACCTGACCCACCATCTGTTTTTGGTCTTCCCATTTGTTTACTTCATCTTTCTCTCCCATCTGTTCTTGGTCTTCCAATTTGTTTACTTCATCATTCTCTCCCTCATATTTTTCTTTGGTGTTCTGCTTTACACCTATATAGTGGGGCTGTTATTATGGGGTGATTGATCCCCTACATCTACGAAAGATAAGAGAGAGAGAGATAGAGAGCGGGGGGGGGGGGGGCACCGGCAGTGGATGTTGGTGATGGTGATTTTAACCTGCCATTGTCGGTGGCTTCACAATCGTCCATGGCGGCGGCGATAGTGCGGTACCTCATCTGTTTTGCTCCTTTTTGCTTATATTTTCTTATTTGTTGGTAGTGATGGTGAGTTTCAAACATTCGGTTCGTTGGTCTGAACCCTAACTTTTATGCCACTGATTTTAACACTAATTGGTGGCGTTTTCATGGGTGATTTGGCCCTTTTCCTTTAATCAAACATCATCGGTGTTAGATTTGGTGGTGATGATGACATATAACCATTTGCCGCCTCCACCGTATGTTACCGTCAGTGACCGATAGTGGATGGTGGTAATGGTGAGTTGTCATGCATGGGTCCAATTTGATATCGATGGATTGTGGTGTTGGTGGCTGTGATGAATTTTAAACCTTATGGACACCACTACCACCATATGTTTCGTCTTCCTTGGTGGTATGAGTGGTGGTTTTATTGTGCTTTGACATGTTGTTTCCTTTGTTCTTTGTAAACATTTATCGACCAATATATATATATATAATTTGGATGGTGGCTACTGTGGTTGTTGGGCTTCGATCAGGTTCATTGGGTGGCTGTCGTGCTGTAGGCCGCCTCTGTCTGTGTTGGTTTCGGGAGGTGGATGGTGGCGCAACATTGTCGCCGCTTCAACTTCTTCTTGATTCAGCCATTGCTCGATTCGGTATTTTGGTAATTTCTTTGGTGGTATGCCTTTGTTTCTTGCTTTGCTTGGTTGTGATGAGTTTGAAATTTTTTTCGATAATTGATGAGAATGGCGTGGCAAGGATTGTGGATGGTAAAATTTACCTTGCAACCCACCTTGCAGCCATGGCTGTTGAAAACTCTGAGCCATATTTTTTTCAAATGGAATAGCTTTGATGCAATTTGAAATACATCAAATTTGCAGTTTGTTTATTTGTACAAAGGTTTAATCAGTGTTAAGTTGTGTCAAAAGGGTTTTTGTGTTGTATCCGATGTGGTTGTCGTATGCGACGGTACGACTTTCGACGACCTTTGCGCTGTATGTGCCATATTTTGCGCCATGTAATTGTTGCTATTCTTCTACGATACGCTCATTTGTGCGACATTTATTCTTGCTCTTGGCAATGATGACTTCGTTGCTGCTTAGGCTGTTGATTGTGACGGCGCTATTCTGCGCAACCAAACGACTTGCCTTTGTGTGTCTGAGCCTACGTTGACCTTTGTTCTGTTTCAAGTTTTGCCTATGTACAATGTAGCTTTATATCATTTAACTGCTATCCGCCTGGCGTTGTTAGTCCTCGGTGCCACGTCAATGTCGAATGTGAGGGGTTATGTGTTTTTGTTTCCTCTTTGCTTAAAGATCGCAACGAAAACCTACGTTCGTTTACAGGCGCTTTCTTCTGCATTTAACGGTACAATAATGGGTTTTTCTCTCTGAATTGGCGTTTGGCTATGATGTTAGCGTATAGAACGTGGAAGTTGATCGTGATGGCACTAATGTTGTGCAACCGAACGGCTTCACGTTATGCGCTTGAGCCTGTTGACTAACATAATTGCGCGTGTTAGGGTTGTTTTACACTAATGTATTGCTGTAATTACCAGTGATTTCCTATGAATTGGTGGTTGGTAGTTTACGGTTTCGCTTTATATATTCGTTCTACGCTGTCGTGGTGTTTTCCCAGTTGTTTTGACTACAACCTAATCTAACCACTGACGTTAAGGTATATATTGCCTTTTGCTTATTTCTATTTATTTGCAGTTATGTATGTCATTGCTTAATTGATCACCTTTTATGTAGGTAAAGATGATGACTATGGTATTGACCATTGAACACGAATGAGGTTTTTGTGACGGTAATTAAGCCGGTTGACTGTATCTGCTGGTTCATATGTTTCCATCCGTTGTTTCGGCGATGTTTCTAAAATCAGATTCTTTTATCTATGGTTTACCAGGTCGCAACGCATGTTTACCCATATGCTTAAACAAGTAAAGTACACACGGCATACTCGCGTCTATGGCTGCTGTTTATCTTGATTTTTTTATTGTTGCGGCTTTATTTCTTGGCGTTGGTGCTACTATTTTTTTTTATTTCTATGTTATTCTGTTTAGTTTTCGAACACATTATGATTGCTATAACAGGTTGTTTTTAATGGCACTAAGGACATAATATGATGATATATGTATGAAATTTGTATCTAACATGTTTGTGTGAGATGTCTTTCTTAAAGTCTGATATGAAAATTGGTAGTGGTTGATAATAACTTCTTAGTCTTTTAGATACGACAGAATTGTAAGGCGCGCAACGCGCGCCTTTAAGCACACTAGTTATATTTAAATTTGGCTCGAGCTATTAGCAACCAATTATAAATTTGGCTCGAGCTCTTAGCAACAAATTATAAGTAGCTTACGTGTGACTTGACTCATTTATGTTTCTAAATTTAAGTTAAAGAAGTGGTCAAATTGATGGTTGGTGGTAATGAGTGGTTATTTATAGGGATCCCGTTGAATTTTTTTTCTAAAGAATCTTATTTAAATAATTTGCATAAAAAAACTTATTAAAAGTATTGGAAAACCTAAAGTAGTCCGTTAACAAGTAAATGAGTCAAAAAATCCACCTTTATTATTTAGAGATGAGAACTTATGGCTACTTTACAACTATACAATTAACCTTACAAAAATAGCAACATTACATGATGGAGAACTCTTCATGTAGACCCTGAAGTTTCCCTCTAAGTTTATGTTGTTGTACAATCAACACAGAAGCCGTTACTGAGAAATCAGTTGCCGAAAGAATGTCCCCTATTGGACCCAACTCCGGACATGCCTCCCAGTCATTCATACCCGCGGTTAACATCGAGTTAACCCGTCCCCCTCGTCCTACGATGAATAAATTGTATTCGCCTTCTAATGACTTTATCGTCGAATATGTCTCACCCGAATTCGATAGGTACTTCTCCATATATGCAACATGTCCCGATGCTACATGTCTATCGTAAAACTCAGCAAAGAACTCATCATCTTGCTTCAATTCTTCCTCGTATTCGGTTTTGTTGGCTCTACCCCTTGTTATCCTTGATGGTACATTGTTTGCATTTGTGTCTAACAAGAATCTTATGATTGTGAGTTTAACTCCTGGGTGTTGCGCCAATCGACCTGCGTAAGCTAGTGCTTCGCGGTCGTCTTTTCCAGCTATGAATATGACTGCTGCATTCATACATTTGGTTGATCTTGATAACTGGATGGACCCGAGACCCCGGTCTACTAAAATACCAATTGAACATGGTGCATGTCGTAGAACCTGTGTCGAAAATAATATCTTTATGTTAATGTGTGACATAGGACAAAACTTTTATTATAATATTATAAGTTGTCCCAAGTGTTACATATGAAACTCTATATATAGGCTACACTCGACTGAAACATTAAGGGATTGTTTGATAAGCCTTTTAACGTGACACAAGACAGAACTTTTATTATAATATTATAAGTGGTCCCAAGTGTTACATATGAAACTCTATATATAGCATTCAGCGTGTTTGTTTCAGCTTCTGAATAGAATGGTTAAGGCTGAACCATTAAGACTTGAGATGTTGCTGAACCATTAAGCACTGAATCATTAAGCACTGAACTAGGCTGAACCTTAATGAGGCTCTCATACCAATGTGGGACAAGAATACTAAGCATTAAGAGGTCCAACTTAATGATTCAGCACTTAACCATTCAGACCTCTTAATCATTCAGCACTTAATCAACCAAACAACCCCTAAGTCTAGTCATAGTGTTATTACCTTTCTGTTAACATTTCGAAACTCTAGATAACTCGTGTTGAACGTCCCATTTGATTTTTGATTCTTGTGGAACGGTAGGATGATCATCGACGCCAAGAAATCCTCAGCGAGTGCGCAAATGTCATGATGCATAGTCACAAGCGGACAAAGCGTAAGCAGCCTCTTCACCTCAATCCCTTCAGAATGATCCTCTACATACTTGTTTATTTTGTTGGTGATGGTTTCTCTCATCTCCAATATGCCATCATCCGCGATGGCCATTGCATCCACTCCTTCGCCACGCGCTAGTGTGGATGCAGTCGCATTGGTCAACTCGATCATATCGTTTACATAAACCATCATCTTTGGTCCAATTGGCCCTTGGGAGATCTCCATGAGGTTAATGGCTGACTGAATGTGTTCTGGACCATGGAGGCATAATATCATTCGCAGCTCGCTCGATGGGTTGAGCCATTGGAGCGCCATTTGTTGTGTTGGTGATCGCTTTCTTGCGCGCTCGATGATGTTCTTAACGACCATCGGGGCATAGATGAAGGTGAGGAAATCCACTATTACCATAACTACACTATCTGAGGGACTAATAATATTTCTCTGCGTGTGATATATACAAAACCCATGTCATGACCAAAATTAAAAAGAATTATATTGATAGATGTTCTTTTAAAAAAAAACGTGTTCTTGACATATAATGATAGACGAGTAATTTTTTTTATAACTTTAAATTTGGGTTAGTCATTATCTAACATAGTGACCTTAGAGTTGAAGTCGCTATCTCGACTTCACTTTGCATAATCTCACTACTACTACTACAAAGAAAAAAAAAAATCATCGACGGATCAAAAACAGACATCACCAAAAACAACACTGAAAGTCCTCAGTTTTGACACACAAAAATGCACGTCATTAATTTTTCAGATTTCTAACAAACATGACATTTTTTTAATGACATACACTTTTGCATGTCATTAAATTAGTGTATGTCATTGTTAGAATGTCATTAAAGGCTATTTTTGTGGTAGTGTACCTTGCAAAAGTTAAAATTCTAACAATCATTTCACATATTTGCATACTCCAAGAATCTAAAGTCGCTATCTCATACAACGATCAACTCATATTTGAGATCCTACCGAAAAACCACTCAGTTTATCATCACAATTTTTTTTAAAAGAACCCATTTTGAATGTAAAAAAAAAAAAAAAAAAAAAAAAACTCCATTTAAGCAACCAAATGATAAAACTTAAAACAATAAAACTTACATGCTTAGCCAATATAGCCATGAAAATATGAAAATGACCCTTGATGCTTAAAAGCAATCCAGAAGCCACTGAATCTTGCCAATGAAAGCCCAACATAGCCCCTGAAACAAGACACCCAACAACCTTCCCAACAAGTATAGTAAAAAATAAGGCCAATACACTAACCCATGTGAGTATATTCCCACCATCAAACCCACTAAAATCAACTTCAAAACCAACCCAAAACATGAAAGCTGGGAAGAACAAAAGCCCAAAAAAATACTTCACTTTCCCAATCAACAACTTAGACAACCTTCCATCTCTAGGCATCACAATCCCAGCCAAAAACACACTCAACATCATGTTAAAACGCGCGATTAATGGCGAAAGACTACACACGAGTACAAGACTCGCCGTCGCCACGATTAAATGTGACCCCTTCATTAACTTTCCGGGCGGGTTGTTACTATCAACCCACCTCATGAGCAATGGTATACATTTAGCTGCCAAAATGGTTTGTATTACTAGAACACCAACCATGAGAAGGATGTCCCCGATTGTTCGTATCGTGAAACTATTAACAGGGTCGAAAAAAATATACCCTATGGTAAATAAAAGGATGGAAATGAGGTCTGATATGACTGCTGTTGAGATTAAAAAACGGCCGATGTCAGATTTGCTTATTTTGAGGTCATTGATGATGCGTGTCAGGAGTGGGGACGCGGTCCCACATAAAATAAGAGAGACAAAGACGTCAAACTCGAGACTTTTCACGTAACTAAGGTGTAGAAATGGTGTCACGAAAATGCCTAGGAGAAATGTGAGTAGTAACCCGGTGCATGCAACCTTGACTTCACGGACCGGTAACCGGGTGAATATTGCGGGGTCGATTTGAAGGCCCGTGACGAACATGTGGCAGATCATCCCGAACTCGGCTACGTAGCCGAGAGCCATATTGGCATCGGCACTGAAGTTGTTACGTATAAATGGTAGGTTGCTCAAAAAGAATCCTACCTGTATTCATCAAGAAAAAAAAAAACAAAAGACTGTTAAAATAGATGACACCTTGAACTTCGAACAAAACTGCTAACAAATAGCTTTAAAAAAGTTCGCTCAAAAAAAAGTTCGCTCGAAATCAGCTCGACTTAGCTCATATAAGCTTTGAGCCAAGAGCCAAAGTGAGCTCTCTCATATGTCAATTAAGATTTTTTTTTATTGTATGTCCGTATGAGCAAAATACAAAATTTTGAAAATAATTTAGCCTTGCCACCCGTTGTCACAAGCTTTATTCGAGCCAAGCTCGAGATCAAATTTAATCTCGTTAAGAATACTTAACCAAGCCAAATTGAGCCAAATTAAACTTCATGCCTGAGCTTGAACTAAAGCTGGCTTGGCTTGGCTCGGCTCTGCTCTGCTTTCTAAGCAGCCTTACATAAGAAACCGCATGACTCAACCCAAAAGACCAAAACCTTCAAATCATAAAACATAGAATAAACAATCAATGCACGAGATCAAGGACATAGACATTACAATGGCTTCAGAAATGATACGTGGTTGGGAATAAGGGCGTAACAACATGTGCAATACGTTACACAACGCTATCGTAATGATGAATATCAACATATTCACCGCGATATTCGCCACTTTCATCACGGTAACTTGTGTGCATCTTGGGTCTTTCACCGGTTCAGTATCGTTCTCATGCATATTTAATCTTTCGCGCGCTACGTCCAAATTAAATCATAACAATGCCTATATTGTATCCATACAATTGATGTTACATAATCTTGAGAAATGGTCATAAACTTAGTTATTGGATTCTTGAAACAAAATGAAAAATATTTGAGGATTGTCACATGGGAATATTGGATGAAATTGAAGAAGGTATGCATAGAGAAAAGGTGTAGGGTTGTCATGGTCATGATGATTTGAAAATAGAAAAGGATAGTTGAGTGAAAGGCGAGTTTTTGATTGTTTTGTGAATAAATATGAGAGAATATTGAGGGAAGTGAGTGAAGGGCCATGTTTTTCTATTTATTAGAGAAAATTACACAGATTGTCCTTTAGTTTTACCCAAAATTGCATCCTATGTCCTTTTTTCGAATTTTTGACTCCTTATGTCCTTTGTTTTATACACTTGTTACACCGTTTGTCCTTTAAGCCAAACCCCGTTAAAAAAGTCTGTTAAGTCGATCACGTGCCCCTCATGTGAGGGGCAATCCTGTCTTTTCACCCTCAAAAGGACAATCTGTGCAATTTCATGTATAACTAAAGGACAATCTGTGTAATTCTCTAATAATAATAATAATAATAATAATAATAATAATAATAATAATAATAATAATAATAATAGGAAAATTAATAAAAATAAATGTTTTCTGAACCAAAAACTTTTATTTAGGTTCGTGATCCTTAAAAATAATTTTCCAGAAAATTTGGGATTTATATCATTAAAAATGAATTTTTAATCAATTATTTATGATTAAAACTATTTAAATTAATAAAAGTATGAAAATAATTTATTTTCCAGAAAATTTTTATGTGATAATTTTATTTATGGTTTCAAGATGTTACTCCTAAATTTTTATAATTTTTGGGCAAAAGATGGATTTATTATAAATATTTTAAGATATCAAGTATTTATATATAAATATTATATATAAACAAACTAAAAAAAATATATAAAAATGATCAAACCCGCCCCAAAGGGGGTTCGAACCTGTGTCCTCTCAGCATTAACACAACCCTGTGACCACTACTCCACAACTATATTTGTGTTTCTATTTGAAAGATTAAATATTTATCTAAAAAGCTAGTTTCATCTTCTTCCCCAAATATAACATAAACCCTAACCCTAATCCCCAAATCCAATAACCCGATTAAGGCTCGATAAACGTCCTGTAATAGAGGGGTTTTAATCTATGAAGGCCGAAATACATGATGCAAATAACAATTTGAACTTACAACTCGTTTTGGACTCGAAAATGATAATGCAAAAGCCGAAACTTGTAGGTTCGATTAGAGGCCTTTCTGTTCGTTCAATACGTGATTTTTTTTGTGGGTTTGTGATGTGTAACAGGGAAACAAATGTTCGAAGTACCAGATTATATAGTTGTTAAGTGAAACATGGCCACGAATTAAACCCATCTCGATTTTATAGCATAATTAACCGGTTTTAATGCACCATAAAGGCCACGAAATAATTAAGAGTGATGGAGAAACGAACTAGTAGCATTAAATCGAGTTAGATGATTATAATAAGCGAGATTGGGTTTGCCGGATTTTAATTCCGGTGACCGGAATTCTGGTCGGAAATCAGGAAGGAGGGAAGGAAAACACGTTTTTTTTTTTAAACTTTGACATCTTGGCAAGAATGGTCCCTCTAGTTTATACTTGATATATTATGCACAGATTGTCCTTTTGAGGGTGAAAAGACAGGATTGCCCCTCACATGAGGGGCACATGACCAACTTAACTGAGTTATTTAACTGGGTTTGGCTTAAAGGACATAGGATGTAACAACTGTATAAAACAAAGGACATAAGGAGTCAAAAATTCGAAAAAAGGACATAAGATGCAATTTTAGGTATAACTAAAGGACAATCTGTGTAATTTTCTCTATTTATTATTACCAAGTTCTTTTGTACCAACAATGATGAAAATAGAGATTTAATGGGATACAATTAGAAAAGAAACGGAGTATACCAAAAGATGGATTTGTATCGCTTATGTATTTTGTTTACTTTTTGTTCTTAGATCGATTTGTGTTAAAAAAATTTTTTCCTTTGGTTTGAAACTTAGATAGGATGATGAATATCTTTAAATTCTTGTATTTTATTTTACGGTCTTTGATTTTTTTTTTTTTTTTTCCATATCAACTTGAAATCATCATCATCATCATCTTACTCAGTTAATCTAACCTATAGCAAAGCTAATGTAGGGTCTGAGGAGGGTAGGATGTAGACAGTCTTACCTCTACCCCTAAGAATAGAGAGGTTGCTTCCAGTGAAACCCTCGGCTTGATGTGGTTTGGTATCAAGCCTTGGACATAAGGCATATAACACTTAGCAATCGGGACAAACCCGATCGGTGCATGTATCCCTTTGTCTTTTGGCTATCAACGCCCCCACATGATGCATGATTAACCGTCCGTTGTTTTTAATGTTATTTTCATGAAATTAGTAAAATAACGTTAAAACTAGTGTAACTTTACTTTTGCCCCTAAGTACCACACATGAATACATTATATTCGACACCGTAAGTGGAGCGTTGCCATATCAACTTAAAAATGGTAGTTTAATAATAATATTCTACTTTAGGATCTTTGAATTTTTTAATATGATGGCAGATTATGTCTTTTATTTTTTACTTTACCATCTTGGACTTTTTTTTTTTGTAAAGCAGCTTTAATTCAAAACACCTAAAAGGCGGACCTCAAAGCAAGGACCCCCGGGCTAAAATAAACGATTACATCACATCCAAAGGATAAGTACACCACATTTTCCAATCAAAATCTTTAATTCTAGTTCTATGCCGAAACCAAAAGAAAGACGTCGTCTTGATGCACTCGAAAACTTCAAACGGCCTTCTATGTTTGCGGGTAAAAATCCGTGCGTTTCTTTCGTTCCAAATGGACCACAAAGCTGTGTATAAAATACCCGGAAAATTCTCTTTTGTTGCTTGGATATCACCTGGGATTCGGCTAGAGAGAGCACATCAGGAACATCAAATGCATAGAAGGTACTAAGCTGACACCAAGCCATAATACGATTCCAAATTTCATAGGAAAAAACACACCCAGTGAAAAGGTGCATAGCAGTTTCATATTCTGAATGACATAGACAGCACTCTTTCTCCTGAATGTTAACGCCTCTTTTTTCCAGCTGCGCGCAAGTCGGAAGACGGTCTCGAATAGCTCTCCAGGCCATGATCTTGCACTTTAAAGGAACCCATACTTTCCACTTTATAGTCGGCGATTTATGGTGGTTAAAAGTGTTATACAATATCATCTTCGCTGATCGAACAGAAAAAGACCCGCTGGAATCGCCTTTCCAGCTCCACGAATCAGTACCACCAGACCATTGGAAATTGAAAACATCTTCAAGGAGGCGAAATAATTCAGCAATCTCTTCCTGAGAAGAAGGGACGCTGCGCCAATTCCAATCTAACGACTTGACGCCATTACGAACCTTTAATCTTTCACTTACAGCCACCCATTTATTCGTTTCTAGTCTGAACAAGCTCGGGTATAACACTCTAAGCGGCGCATCAGACAACCATTTATCGCACCAGAAAGACACTTCATCACCGTTGCCGACTTTGCAATCAAAAAACGAATTTAACAGACACCCGTTAGGCATAATCTTGTCCACCACTTTGATTATACTCTTCCAGTTCCCACTAGCCGACTGAGAACAAGGCAAGAAAGACCATTTACGAGCCGACCCGTTGCAGGCCATAACGACTCGCTTCCACAGATTGTTACCCTCTTTTTTATACCGCCAAGACCATTTTAGTAATAAAGCCTCGTTTGTTTGCTGCAAATCAGAAACTCCAAGGCCACCATCTTTCTTAGAAGTAACTATGATGTCCCAAGAGACCCAAGAGATCTTTTGGTCGATACTAGAGCCTGACCAAAAAAATTTTCTCATGATAGCTTCGATCTTTTCAATAACCGCTTTAGGTGCCTTGTATAAAGAGAGATAATAAATCGGCAAACTTTCAAGAACCGACTTAATGAGAATTAAACGACCACCAATAGACAAACATTTGGCTTTCCAAGTCGTTAGTCTATTTTTAATAACTTCAACAACCGAATCCCAATTACAAATCCTTGACATATTCGCGCCAACTTTGATACCAAGATAGACAAACGGAATAGACCCCCTCCGGCATCCCAACACCTCCATCATATCGTCTACCTCATTATCACCCGTTCCAATCCCGTAGAGATTAGATTTGGAGATATTGATACGAAGACCCGAACAAAGATGAAAAATACGAAGGATCCTCGCCGTGTTTTGAATGTTTTCCTTAGACCATTCTCCCATGATTAACGCATCGTCTGCATAGAACAAGTGGGTGATATCGACTTCATTGTCTGCGATCCCCATACCTTTTAAAACCCCAAGCTCCTTAGCTTTCTTAAGTAAACATGACAAGGCTTCCATCACAAAAAGGAAGAGGAAAGGAGATAGAGGATCTCCTTGGCGCAATCCCTTTTCGCAATTGAACTCGAAAGTAGGGGCCCCGTTGACAAGCACAGAAGAGCGAGCAGAAACTAAAACACCTTCAATCCATTTACACCAAAGAGGCGGGAAACCCATTTGATTAAGAATAGACAACAAAAACTTCCAATTGACGTTGTCGTATGCTTTTTCAAAATCAATTTTTAACAAAAAAGCCTTACTACCTCTTTTCTTTAAACACGCAAGAATCTCATTTATCATTAAAGGCCCGTCTAAAATAAATCGATCAGCGATAAAAGCCGATTGGGATTCCGATATCACCTTACCCATAACCTTCTTGAGACGATTAGAAAGGAGTTTAGAAATAACTTTACTAATCATCCCAATCAATGTAATGGGGCGGTAATCTTTCAGACCCAAAGGAGTTTTAATTTTTGGTATCAAAGTAATAAATGACGAGGCACAACCCGGATTGATAACCCCTGAATCATAGAAATCCGAAACTATGTACCAGAAATCATCTTCAAGCAGCTCCCAGAATCTTTTAACAAACCGAAAATTGAACCCGTCTGGTCCTGGCGCCTTATTGGAACCACATTCAAAAACGGCAACTTTCACTTCTTGTTTAGTAAACGGGACTACCAACTCGTCTTTGTCGCTTTCTGAAATTTTCTTCAGACCGGGGCATGAGAACATAGGCCGATTCTTCACTTTTTCTTTGAAATGGTTTCTGAAGAAAATCATCACTTCTTTCTTGACCAAAGCGGGTTTAGAAACCCACCTCCCATCGATCATCAACCCTGGGATACCATTCCTAGCTTTTCTGCCATTCACCAAATTATGGAAGTAACTCGAATTCTCATCCCCCATAGAAGCCCATTTCACCCGAGATCGCTGTTTTAGGTCACGGTTCTTACGAAGTTGAATCTCTTCTAAGCATCTACAACATTCGGACCAAACCCATACCTCCTCTTCTTCCAATTGTTTATTTTCCATGAGCATTTCCATCGATTCTTTTTCCTCCCTTAAAGACGCTTCTTCTAGTTTCTCTTTTTGGCTCCAAGAACGAACCCATGAGGATAATCTAGACCGCAGCCGTTTCAGCTTAAACATCAAATTCCTGTCGCTCTGGTAATTTCTGTCAGACCCAATCAGAACCGAACGGATTAAATCCTCGCAACCTGGTTTATCTAACCACGAATCAAACCAACGGAATGGCTTGGCTCCGAAATTAGAATCAAGCATCGAAAAAATAATAGGAGAGTGGTCCGATAGATCTTTTTTTAGTGATCTAACACAAACGTTCGGCCAACAATTGAAAAAACTATCACAAACCAGAAACCTATCAATTCTGCTTAGCTTACACTCGCCTCGTCTAACCGTCATGCAGGTGAACTTCGACCCTTTTAGCTGATATTCTCGTAAACCGGCGTCTTCTATAAATTCGTTAAAATCCCTCGTACTAATAGGATCAAACTGACTATTTTTTCTTTCATCTTGGTCACGGACAGCGTTAAAGTCGCCAAACACAATCCATTTCCCTTCAAGAGACTGAATTAAATTACCAATTCTCACCCAAAGAGCTTTTTTATCCCCATTCAATTGAGGAGCGTAGACATTCACAACATTGAGTCTAACCAATCCCTCAGTCAAATAGCCAGAAATACATAGAAAGCTCCTATCTTTAACTACTTTCAAGGTTTTCTTTCTTTCTTTGTTTTATTTATTTATTTATTTTTTTCATATCAGCTTGTAGATAACATTGTAAATTCTTATATATTTTACTTCACGATCTTTGATTTATTTTTATTTTTTCATATGAGCTTGGTTTAATTCTTACTATGGTCATAATAAATCTTTATTTTCTAATTCTTTTAGAATTTCTTACTTAAACCACCCACATTAGTTAATCTAAAAAACACGTTTACGTAACCATCTACCCATTCTATCTAGGCATTACCCCTCTCATAGTCAATACAAGCTCCAAAAAACGCCCCAAAACACTCCCTCTCCTCCATCCCCTTTCACATAACATATTTTTAAACATTTTTGCATAAGAACGTTCATCCTCCTCTCCTCCACATCATTTTCTGTCTTCAAAAACATTCAAACCTGTCACATTATGACTTTTACATACAAATTAACAAAAGAAACAATATCTCATTTTATACTTAGAATTGTTGTTTTTAATCTTTAAACATAAAAATTTCAAGATACGGTTCATTTCAAAAGGTTGTCTCCATCCAATAAAATGTTTAATCCATATCCAACTGCAAAGCTTTGTGGGGCGCGAGGTACTCGAGACCCACCTTTTTTTCTTAATAGTGTAAATTTACACATAGTGCGTCTGGTCTCTTCAATTTTAAGGGTCCAACACTTAGAGTAATTTATTTCAATCGAGATCATATCAAAATTATTACCGTGCCTTAATTTAAACATCTAAAACAATAGTGGCCAAAATGTAAATTACACAAAGTTTCGCCTGCATCTCATTTGCAGCATAAATAAATAAGTGAAACCCCCAAAAAGTGGTTGTTAAATTAGTCAGAAACAGACTCTCTCTAGAATATTCTTCGATCATTTCAAAGCTACAGTATCCTAATTCAAAATCAGGTAATCAATTCTGTTCCAATCACACATTTCAGGATTCCAATTTGATGATATTGTAACTGTGATTGTGATTGTGATTGTTATGATATTGAATTTTGATTTGTGTAATTTGATTGATAGGAAGAAGATTTTGAGGTGTGTTTGGATATGGAGGAAGTGCAACAGATTGGATCAGTAGGTAATTTAGCAATATCTTTTAGTATCTGGAGCATTAATCATGATGTTTGTTTGTTTGTTGAGACTTGAGAATGGATATAGGATGCAGAAAATGACTGTGTATTCAATTTAGGGTGGTTGTAATGATCCCGCTTAGGTGCCGATTACTTGGAAAGTCATATCTGAGTACTCCCGATGGATGAGTACTCGCAACTCCGTAGTCAACCGAGCTGCACCGCCTATTGACTTTTGCAACCATGCATTTTAGTACATAAAAGTTCAATGCTTATTTGGATGCAGTAAACCATAATGCTTATTGGGTATAGGGATTCACAAAACAGGTTTTTTAGAACCTGGAACCGGGTTCGAGTAGTGTTGCAGAATTCGCTAGGCGCTCCCTAGTCAGCCGACTGGGAAGTTGAGACTTGAGAGTACTCGGGGAGTATTTGGATATGGTAAATATTAATAAATTAATTATTAGAGATTATATATATCATAGTTATCAAAGGCGTGAGGCGCACTCAAGGCGCTCAGGCTCCGCCTGTGGCCTAGGCGAAAAGCGCAAAAAAAGCGCGGGCCTAAGAAAAAAAAGGCGCAAATAAAAAAGATAAAAAAATCACCAAATCATTACAAATAACATACCTGCTAAAAGGATTAACACGCCTTTGATAACTATGTAGTAGACAAAATCAGTTGATGGTAAATCAATGAGTTGAGGTGTTTATATATTGAAGAATAATTCAATATCTACAAGTGTTTTAAAAATCAAATATATTAAAAAAAGTTATTTGATTGAGATTAAGATGTATCTCTATAAATTGATAAGTTTTGGTCGATTATATTAGTGAGGGGATTAGGTTTTAAAAATCAGATCGTGGCTTTTTTTATCTAGGAGGGAAAAGCGAGAACTGGTGGCTTCTAGGAAATTGGTCGCCTAGGCGGTCAAGGCGATGGCTTTTGATAACTATGATATATATATATATATGTGAAAATAAGCTGATTTGTAATTACTTTCCGAGTCGACCGAGTTGACTAAGTCCGACTTATAAAGGCCGATATGCAATTACTCTCCAAGGTTAGGAGCCGAGTACCCGGCCAAGGAGGCCGAGTTTTGCAACACTGGGTCCGGGTTAGGTCTACAAAGTCAATAACTGGTAGGGTAGGAACCGGTTCCGGGTACGTACGGGTTTCGACCCAGGTTCTGCGGGGTTTTTTTCGAGTTTTGGCCGGTTTGGGTCTGGGTAGAGGTGAAACTGGTGGTTCCGGTTTGGTTCCTTTTTCTAAACCCAGGTCTGGAATTGGTCTGTACCCACGGGTCTGGTAGGGTAGGAACTGGTTTTGGGGTGGGTCAGGAACCAGGTTTTTTATGCTCATTTAATTGGGTATAGTGGCAGATTGAAGATTTTCAGACGGTGTGGTTACTGTAATCTGCAGTGGGTATTGGGTTATGTATTTGCTAGATTTAAATGAGAATCTTCTATGAATGTAAAAGTTTTATTATAAAAATTGTGTTTAAAATATAGAATTCGTGATACAAAGCCTGAAAATACAAGTTATGCCACTTGTAGAGGAAATCCTGAAGGATTTGATCTTTCATCTTAGTGTCATGCAATGTGTGTGTACTTGAAGGGTTTGTTGATACTTGATAGAACAGATTAACATTTTCTTTACTAGGCTGAGGTAGAAATGTAGAATGTCATCATGAAACTACTGATCACTTAATACCTAACTAGTAAGAGTTAGGTTTTATGTGAAGTAATGAGGGCATGTGTCTTTTGCTTATTTGATATCGTGTTGGCGATCTTTTATATAAATGATTAAATGGGGGGGCTTAGTATCTCAAACTTTTAACATCAGGAATCTGGCTAATAACTTATTTATTTTTTAATATGATATATCGGATTCTGGGTTTGTTTAAGTTCTCGTTTAAAAAGTAAAGTCAAATTGTATATTTTGATATAATCGTTAAAAAGTCAAATTGGCACAAAGGCTACTAGGAGCTGGAACCATATCTAATGTATTTATTATTCTATGCACTTGAAAGTTGAAATATGTCATTTTCTTATATCTAGGGCTTTAGGATGTGGAAGCGATTTTAATTCTTTTACTCAGAACATGCTGTTAGGGTGGTATGGGTATTATGAAAGTTTCTCCTACATTGTAGTTTATTTCTTCTCCATCTCATTCCAAAGTTAGAAAGAAAGTGAACCCGGTTCTTTTCCCTTTGTTGATCTTCCCTCAACGTATTTAGAACAAGCTACGTCAATACTAACTATTGATCATCTCTCCAAGTTTAAATTAAAAAACATAGCTTAAATGAGCTTTGAGAAACTATAAATATGTGATTTTATCTTCCCTGTGGGCCTAAATAATGCTACTTGTGATCTTTCCGAAGTTTAATGGATGCTTGTATTCTGTAATTTTCAGGCCAAGATGGTGAAACTGAAATCATGCCTAATGGTTCTTCTGTGACTCATGGAGAACCTCCTCAAAATGGTAGTGTGCCCCAACACCTTGATTCAAGATTGATGGTATATTAGAATTTTTAGATGTGGGTTGGGTTGACCCTAAACACCTTCTATCCAAGCTTTTTCAAACTTTTTTTTTATAAATGAAAATCCATTTTTTTTTTTGCGTTAGTTATGCATTTGAAATACACCTTGGGTAAATGTTGACCCGTTCCACCCATATTTTCGTTTCCTTTTCCTACTTTTTTCCTTAAGTTCTACCATTAGAAATAAAAACATGATTCTATTCAACCCATTCATAAGTAAGTTGAATTTACAACATTGAGAATTTATATTTAGAGATTGAAGGTTGAAACGTAATGTAAATTAGGTAATACTATGTATTCAGGTCAAGATGCTGAGGAGGAAATTGTGATGGAAGGATCCTCATTTGTGCAAGGAGGACCTCCTCAAGATGATAACGGACCTCCTAAAGTTGATACCAAAGTGGAAACCATCCATGAAAAGGTTACAAAACAAGTCATTAAGGAAGGTCATGGTGAAAAGCCATCAAAATATTCAACTTGCTTTTGTAAGTCTATTTAAGCCTCTTTCCATGGATACGATTTTTTTCGATACAAATGATACGCCCTACATCCCAAAACAAATGCCCACAGGCAAAATTGTCATCGTCATACTCAGCCGAAAATAGATATATGGACATTTATTTTCGGATGGACGGAGTACTTTTTCACTTGCTAGAAATAGGAAGTAAGATACATATGAGTTGAGGTCAAAATAGATATATGGACATTT
Organism: Ambrosia trifida; assembly: GCA_028751855.1. NCBI lineage: Eukaryota > Viridiplantae > Streptophyta > Magnoliopsida > Asterales > Asteraceae > Ambrosia > Ambrosia trifida. The sequence goes on along the minus strand of CM054128.1, from coordinate 124,019,236 downwards.
ATTTTAGGATGGACGGAGTACGTTTTCACTTGCTAGAAATAGGAAGTAAGATACATATGACTGAGTGCATTAGGCTGCATTGCCATAGTAGAAATTGATTAGCTGTTTGTTACAGTTGATCAATTATCAACCACATTTGTTGTATATTGCCAATGGGGCCTTATTGCTATTGCAATATGCATGTATATTCTTGCGAAAGACTAGAGGTGGCATAGTTGGTTGGTTGGGCACTTGGATAGGCAGGGCAACAAGTAAAAACAGTGCTCACATGTATATAGAGGAACTTTTGTATGCGTCGAAATGAGTGAAGTGGGTTGACCCAAAAACACTTTTAGTCCCCAAGTATTGAATTGTTTACATATAATTAGGGTCTAATATGAATATATGATTGTAAAGTTAAATATTTCAGTAACTTTTGTATGCGTCCAAATGAGTGATGTGGGTTGACCCAAAAACACTTTTAGTCCCAAAGTATTGAATTGTTAACATATAATTAGGGTCTAATATGAATAATATGAGCTAGCAGGTTCAAGATACTAGCAAATATACCTTTCCAGTAACTTTCGGCCTTTCCGTTTTTGAAGGTAATTTTTTTTATTTTACGTGTATGACCCGTTCAAGATAAAAACCTACTGTAACGGGATTTGATCCTTTCATAAGTAAATGGATCAATATGGTCACCACTCACCACTAGACAAGACGAACACCACAATGCAATATCAACTGAAGTTCTACAGAGAAATTCATACAACCAAGTCCATCCTAGATTTGGAAGATACTAGCAAATATATCTTGAAGTTGTATACAGATAAAAATTATTCTTTAAATGAATATTTGAAACCGCGAGGGTTGAGCACTATGCGACGTAGGCACGTAGCATTTCAAATCATTGCAGTACTCTGCAACTTCTTCTCCTTCTGGACAATTGCAATTTTGTAGCTCCAAATTTAAGATATTACTTAATGACACCATTAGTATAAACATGTTTGTTGTTGTAGTGCACTACAGAGCATGGACTGAAAGTACCCAGCACAAGTTTGAAGACACTTGGCAGGAGCTACAACTAACTGAAGTAGTCTTAGGGAAAGGTAATTATTTGTAAATAATTTACCTGATTAAATTGACCTTTCATTTGTATGTTCTTTCGGCATCAATACTAGCATCAACATATGGTTGAATTTTCATACCATTTTTTCTTTTAAAATGCAAATATAACCCTTATGTGTTGTAAGAATACTCGCATTTGAACAAGGGTTGATGAGTATAAGCATAAAGCATTGTCTTTCTTTTTGGCATTTAGATTTCCACAGTTTGTCTGAAATGCTTGTTCATGCCAACTACTGGACCGGTTATGGTCGAATGGAAAAACTATTTTGACTTTTCTTGACCCCTTTTTGTACAGAGAAAAAAGAGATGGCAGGATTGGCACTTGGGCTGTACACCATGAAAGCTGGCGAACGCGCTCTCTTACATGTGGGTTGGGAACTAGGGTATGGTGAAGAAGGAAGCTTTTCATTTCCAAACGTGCCTCCTAAAGCAGATATCATCTATGAAGTTGAGCTAGTCGGTTTTGATGAAACCAAAGAAGTAAGTGTCGAGTAAACACTTTCTTTCTTTCGTTCCGTTCAATTATCTATCTTGCGTTTGTGCTAATCACATTTTGAACTGGTAAGTGGTAACATCGCGTGCAAGTCACATTCTTAAAAAAGAAGTTATAAGTTAGAAGTAATCACGCATTACAGGGTTAAATATGTCATTCTTATGTTTGTGAAGGGGAAAGCGCGTAGTGAAATGACAGTAGAAGAGAGAATCAGTGCAGCAGATAGGAGAAGGATGGATGGAAATAATTTGTTTAAAGAAGACAAACTAGAGGAGGCTATGCAACAATATGAAATGGTTAAACCCGCTGTTCTCTAAGAAAACATAAATTTCTTTACTATTTTTTTTGTAAATACTGTTCTAACATGGTTGTGTCTATTTGTTCATGGACATAATAGGCAATCGCATACATGGGTGATGATTTCATGTTTCAGTTATTTGGCAAGTACCAGGACATGGCTGTGGCGGTCAAAAACCCGTGTCACCTTAACATGGCAGCTTGTTTGATAAAGCTCAAACGCTATGAAGAAGCCATTGGTCAATGCTCAATCGTATGTATCCAATTCATCAGGAAATTGATTTCTTGCTTAACATTTTATATTTTGTGATATCCAAATTGTTGAGGTGGCAAAATGCACGGGTTGGGTACAGGTGAAAAGGGGTTTAGTTGCATCAAAAAGTATAACCAGAACAAACATATTTTTTAATATGGACCAGGTCAAGTCGACTAGTTGGGCCAACCGACAAACATGTTTTCTTTTGTTTCTGTAAATAACTGACATGTTAAATTTGATTACATTACAATAAAAATATGTTTTCCTGATTTCACCATTTGGAACACACTTTGTCATTGTTTGGCTGTGTCGACCTATGTGCAGTTTAGCTACGGGTATTTTTTTGACCCGCTACAAACAAAGGATAATCGACTCATTTACCAAATTGACTGAAAAAATTTTCTTTGCCAGGTACTCGCAGAGGATCAAAATAATGTGAAAGCACTATTCAGACGCGGGAAAGCTAGATCTGAACTTGGGCAGACAGATGCTGCAAAGGAAGATTTCACGAAAGCCCGTAAACTTGCACCAGAAGACAAAGCAATCTCAAAGGAACTGCGCGTACTTGCCGAACACGACAAGATTGTTTATCAAAAACAAAAGGAGCTTTACAAAGGATTGTTCGGGCCACCGCCCGAACCCAAAAAACCGAAGACGATTACTAGCTGGTTTGTTGTAGTTTGGCAGTGGCTGGTCTCACTATTCTATGGTCTTATCAGGCGTGAAAGGATCAAAACCGAATGAACAATCTTATAGATTTAAATGTTAACTTTTATGACATAACTTGTCTTTGTATAATGTTGACTTTTTTATGAAGGCTATTCTATTATTTTATGTTGGAATCTATAAATTAAATGGAAAATCACTCATTTATGTATTTGTGTCATCTTATGATCAATGTCTATAATATAAGTTTTTTCTCTAGATTTGGGTAATTGATTACACCAGTTTGTAACATTTAGATGAGTGACAACTATTTGTAAAGATATTTTTTTATGTTTGATCATTGTTCCTCCCCAAGTTGTTTCTTACCGAAGTGAACGCATGTTTGGGACATAATGGTCATTTAAACTTCTTATTCCCTTGAACAACATTTAGCATACCCATATAAGTTATTAGGATGTATATTAATGTTGTAAAACTAGGTCCAGACAGTCGAGTACTTGCTAAGTAATCACTACAAGGTATAATATTGATGTGATTTTCTTCAACTCAGCCTAATTACTCGGAATCGATCAAATGTGCTCAATCTCGGCCAAAATCGGATTTAGTTGGTCAGCTTAGGATGAGTATGACTTAAAAAGATAAAACATAATTTCTGTGTTTGTAATATTAATGAGAATACCAATTTTTGAAATACTTTAAACTTGTATCATATATTTTTTTTATTTATATATTTACGTATCATTCATCCTATATTTAGCAAGGTCGGTAGTGTTTTTTTAGTTGTAATATGTGCATTGCACGTTCTCAAAAAAAAATTGAAAGTTGCAAACGTGTCTCTCTTCACTCTCTCTCATCTTTCTCTCCCTGACACTTCTAGGTCTTCCTCAAACTCGAGTTGTGCTGCTATTTTGTTTCATACACCCATCACAATACTTGATTGTTTCTCTCTCTAGAGTCTAGAAAGATCAAGGCTTCTCTATAATCTCTTCCTCTCTCTAAAAACCATAACCATCTTTACCAGGCCATCTCCACCACCGGTATTGGTTTTTTACAGCCTGACTGGTTCTTACAACAGTCGCCAGAGTGATGGCAGCTGTCACACCCTCAAAATCCACTTGCGGAGTTTTACCGCGAGGCGCATGACAAACCAGGATCCAAACCAACGATCACAATAAACAAGTCTAAATGAATATAAATGCAATTTCAAAACATAGTTTAAAATCCCGTTTACAGCGGAAGCTTATTCAAAAACAGTATCTCAACAATGAAATAATAGTTCAACGTTCATAAGACCATGCAACCCTAGTTAGACGCCGTGCAGACGCGTGCGCCCTAGTCCAGTCGTGCTACCTTAGCGACCTGAGAAAACATGTAAAAGTTTACGTCAGCACAAAAATGCTGGTGAGTTTACAGGTTTTGTATCCAAGTACCAAGTCCACCTGTCCATACTATAACAAATCGAAAACCAGTATACGCTAGTTAGGCGTACGTTTTGTTACTACCACGATTGGAAAACCATTACTAACTCGAATACCAGATGTTGTGCCCGAAAAGTACCAAATGTTCCTGTTGTTCCTGTTTGAGACAATATGCACTCGCCCGGCCCTCCAAGCCGACGAGCGGGGTTGGTCACTCCCAATAGCGCTATTCACATTTCCCCGTTGTGCAAACCCGCACATTCATGGTTCCCCCCGGGACTTCCAAAGATCGTGTAGTACACAATAGAAACCCATAGTATGACAGTAGTTACCAAATAATCGTTTTAACACATGTTTTCTCCCCCGAAAATATGAAAACCAGTTTAAAAGAGGGGCCGTAAACTCACCTTAAGTTGCGTTACTCCTTAACCCGAGTAAATTCAGCTGCTATGCTAGTCCCGTAAAGCGGCGACCTAACATACGACAGTTACAAGTACTTAGACTAATAACCCGCAGGTTAATTAGTCCCTAGATGTCCAGACCATAACCAAGTTCGTTTGAAAACACCATGACTGTTTAACTGACCCAAAGTACAAGACTCGACATCCCATTGGTGACCCGAGACTCCCCGTGTTATGTTTACGCTCCAAAAACGCAATTACACTTAACATACGTTAGCGCACAACAAGTCCTAGCACATAGTTCACGTATCACCGAATTACACCCAAATATATGTTACCAAGTTATTAGACATGTTACGGGGTTCCTAGCATGTTACTACATGTTAAATCGGGTCTCGGAATGCTAATTTACACTTACAGCAGCAGTACACGCGATTAGGAAAAGTCAACTAGCATTTAGGTTGGTCAACTAGCAATTAGGAACCCTACTCGCCTCTATTATAGGTGATTAGGAGCTAATCACCTGAACTTACTAGCAATTGGGGCTAATCACATGAACTTACTAGCAATTGGGGCTAATCACATGAACTTACTAGCAATTAGGGCTAATCACATGAACTTACTAGCAATTAGGGCTAATCACCCCTACTGTCACACGAGTAGGCCTCTACTCGCCTGAGTTATAGGCGATTAGCACCCTACTCGCCTATAACATAGGCGATTAGGAATGCTACTCGCCTGTAACCTTGCTGTTCCGGTTTTTCGCGCGTTTAACGCTCCAAATCAGATCCAGAACGTGTGTAACCACCCAATATCATCCCAAACACTATCCTAAACATGTTTAACCCAAAATTCTTCGTTTAACCTCGTATAATCAGTCCTGCATGCAACCAAGTAATCCAAACACCATTCACATAGCATGCAACATCATACTAACACGCGTAATCATAACCCTAATATCCAATTACTGAGATTTCTATCATCATACTATCAATATCAATTCTGATCTAACATAATAACATATCAATCCATCATCATGAATCATAAAAATCCTAGCTTTCTAATCATACACACCCATAACGCATGTATATTAGTTATAATCCGATTAACACCCTTATTAACGATTTTCAGAAAGCTTTTTCGTTTAAGAACAGGTCTGGACCATTAGGGATTGATTAAAAACGTTTATGAAGATTTATGGATGAAAACCAAACCTTAGGATTATGAAAGAATGATGATTCAAGCTTGAAACCGTGTGTTTTGATCAAAAATCGCCTTCCAGAGGTTGTTTATGTGTTGGGGCGGGTTATGGGACGACTAGGGTTTGTATAATGAAGTTTATGAGGTCAAGTATGGTATTTATAGTCGTTTTTAGTCGTCCAGCACGTAACTAGCGAGTATGCAGCCCTTACACGCGATTAGGGCTGCTAATCGCATGAAGGTTCACACAATTAGGCCTAATCGCCTAAACCTTCACACGAGTAGGCCCCTAATCGCCCTTAATGTCTCCTACTCGCCTCCCCTATAGGTGATTAGGCTTCCTAATCGCCTATAGGGGTTAGTTTCGTGTGTTTTGCGCGTTAAACCCCGTTTTAACACATGTTAACACATATTCACGTACCGACAAGTCACATAATGATTGTAAACACATAACACAAGTAAATACACATATTTACACTCGTTCACCAATTCCCGGGACTCGAGACTCGTACGTTCCGTATGCCCTGACGATCATACAAATCGTCACCGTTTGTACACTTGGTTAAGGACTGACATCTAACGAACCTTTAGACCAACATCCAATGATCTTCTAGACTAACCAATAGTTCCCGAACCATAACCCGACTTAACTAACCCAGTTAAGTACAACATACGCGTGACTCGCTAAGGTAGACTTTCATCTAGACAACGTTGTTAACCAGAATTTTCCGGGTGTCACATCATCCCCACGTTAAAAGAATTTTCGTCCCGAAAATTGCACAAGTACCAAAAGAACAAAAGAACTAACGAAGGAAACAAACAAAAGATAGAAACCAAAAGAGAGATTTACCCGAGTTGTCACAGCAGCGGCCAATGGTGATGAAACCGGTGGGGGCATATGGTTTTGTCGAGTGGTTTCGTGTGAGTTTCTCAGTTAAGGGTTTAGCCGACGATCATGGTGGTCTGCTACTTGGCATGGCAACTCCGGTTGTAACCGTGGCGGGGCCTATCCGTGCTTTGTTGGCGACTGCAATAAGGAAGCATTTTCGTTTTCAATGGCAATGATGATCAGTATCTGAGTCGATTGGATTTAATCTTTTTTTTTCTTTTTCTTTTTTTTTAAGTTAATGACAGAAGGTTTGGTAGAGGGGGGTCAAGTAACCATTAAGTATTATTTGAAAGCCAGATGTGTTGCTAACAGAAGGTGGGGTGACTTAACTTTGGCGTCATTTTGTGTAACACCCCAACCGATGGCGGAAACATCGAGGTGTCACGTAAGAATGAGTATATAGTAGCACATGGTATTCAAGTTTTAATTGAAATTTATTTAAAGTAAAATATCCAAAATTTGAAAATACATAACAAAGTCTTGAATGAAATTCTAGTACATCAAATAACCAAACAAAGCATAAACTTCAAATTTGTCTCCTCATGCTAGCTCTAGACTTCAAGCATCATTATTTCCTGTTGAGTTTAGAAAAATGGGGGGGGGGGGGTCAACTAGAAGTTGGTGAGAATACATAAGTCATGTCAAGCAATTAAGTTTTAGAATAATAAAAGTTTAGCAATTCATATGTCTATCGTAAGTTTAAGTCTGCATGAATAAACATGAAGTATAGTATGCACATAATCAAACCTCCGACAAGTTTAGGTCCATCCCGTCATCCACGGTTCACCTTAATATCACGTTGGAACGATAACAATCACCCGCGCTCCCCATAAAAGATGGTCAACGAATCTAGGTGGGATTGTCAATCCAATAGATCTATCACTGTATATCGCCGGCTTAGCCACAACTAATGATTATGTAAGTTTAAGTTTAAGTCTAATAGTCTTTGTCTAAGTCATGAGGCATTAAAGTTTACAACTAGACATGTATGTAGAATTGCTTAAGTATAAAGTTTCAAGTATAAAGAATTGCATAAACAAGGTTACGTAAACTCAACTCACCTTAGCAAAGTGTTAAGTTTCGTGAAATAGAATATGTGTCGCCCAACGTTGCCAAGTATTACCCTATGTATAAGGTAATAAATAAGTTTAAGTCTTTCTAGTCTACAAGTATTTTCTAGGGTTTCGAATTGGGGATAAGTATTCGTTTGATTATTAATTAAATTGTTTAATAAATAAAAGAAATTCGATAAATAAATAGACAAAAGTCTTTTTTGTTGGTTTTTGATTAAGGATGATCACATTATAAAGTTTTAAGTATGAAATAAATTTTTATAAAATTATTTTCTTAAAAGTAGAATATTTAGTCTATTTATTTCTATTTGTCAAAATATAACTTTAATATCTAAAAATATTAAAATTAAAGAATTTTTAAATTAAAATTTGTATCTCTATTCTAAATGGACAGAAATAATTTATATAAAATTTTGGTGCAAAAATATTGAAAAATGAATTTATTATGATTTATTTATGATTAAAATAACCAAAAATTGATTAAAAATATTAAATAAACGATTTTTCAAAAATAAAAATTATTTCAGAAATGTTTAATGTTTTATAAACTCAGAATAATTTTTGTGGAAATTTATATAATCATTTTGATATTTTTATAGAATTTTATAATTATAATAGGATAAACTTGTAATATTTATTATATATAATAAATAAATAATTTTTGGAAAACTAAAAATTGGACAACAAAGTTTATCATTTGAATAACATAAAATAAATTTTGTAGAATTTATAAAGCATTTTTAGTATTTTTAAAACTATTTTTAAAAATAAAATGAATGTATAAGTATAAAGGTTTCAAAAAAAAAGGTTTGCACATGGTGAGGCTCGAACCCGCGTCAAACCCGGGTCAGAGTATTCAAATCACAAGCCTAGACCATCTGGTCTAGACCCTGAGAACGATTTATCTTGGTTTGAAATAATTATATAGTTATACTTGAAACAAATTTATAATCATTATAAAAGAAAGGAAAAAGGGTGGGTGAAACGGGACTCGAACCCGCGTACCCTAGTTTACAAACAGACGACACAACCATTTGATCTAGATCAGTGGTTGTGTCTGTTTTGTTTCTGACTTAAATAAATATCGAAGTCTGCAGGTTGTGTTTATCCCCAAATCAAAGAGGTCGAACCCTAGGTTTCTTAATAATCAAAATTAACAACCAATAGCCCCTGATATGATGGGGCTATTGTTCGTAGGGTGCCGAAGGTTAAAACCAACAAACAAATTTGAGACTTACAAACAGAAATCGTGATCGAAGGCTCGGTCAAGCTTTAAGTCAAACGCGAACCAAGGGTGTTAGTTTGAGGGTTTTTATCAGAAATTAAGGGTAGGGAAAGATAAATCGGTACATTCAGGCTCTTGTGCAGGCCTCAATTTATAGTATTGCACACGTATTGGACGAATTGGAAAGTTGACTCAAGGCATTGATTATAAACGCGTGATTGATACAGATTTGGAATGTTATAACTACTAATTGGCGTGTATAGGACGCGAGTCAGTCAACCAATCAAGAATTTTACCATATCAGGGATTAAAACGCGGTTTGTTATGCTAAATTTGGAAGATTATCGTCACAGTTGACTTTCCAAGTCAACTGTCTCGATTTAAGAATCTTATATAAATAAAACGCGTGAGTTATGAATCAAACAAGTGTGTGGATCAGGTGGTTGGTTGTGTGTGTGTTAATGAACCGGCCTAGGGCACGGGTTCGAACCCCGGCCTAGGCAATTATTTTTTTTTGACATAAATTTTACCCCTTTAATAATAATATATTATTATAGCATTGTTCTAGGAGTCTAAATGGGTCACGAAAATTTTTAAAAGGGACGATAATGATAAAAATTTCGACGTTTTATTCAATAATAGGCGTAACGTACATAGGATTTAATGCGAAATGTTACATTTTGGGCCATGAAAAAGTGAAAAACTTCTAATAAGTGTTTAATTTTCATGAAATCCTAGATTTATCATTCATCTTATGAAATTAGATATACATAATGGCATTATATCAACATAAACGTACAAAGCTTCTTAATGTAAGAAGCGTAAGAAGTAATCTCCGCATTAGATTAACAAGATGGCTGTATGCTGATTAAAAACCCTAATCATACTTGGGTTAATCTAACCAAAGGTAAATTAGTAAAAACATTTAAATCTTTTTCAAATCGTAACAACAAAAATCAATCAAAACAAAATTTTTTAACGATTGAAATCGATTAAACCAATCTGAATGATTACACAATCAAAATAACAAAAAACATTCGATTACAATGAACGAAAACGAAAAAAATTATAAAAACAGAGATTTACACCGGAACGATTTAATCATACGAAAAACATACAATTATGAATGAACGCTCGTAATAGTTGTCAAATACTTTCGATTTTGTTTCAATAAGTATGATTAAACATAAAAATTAGGTTAAAAAAAGTTGTAGACGAAAGAAGATGAAGTTGGTGAAAACAAAGCCTTTTAAACGCAGTAACAAAATTTAAATGCACTCATTAAATAGTTTGGAAGCACTCATTGAAAATTTAGAAGCACTCATTAAAAAGTTTGGAAGCACTCATTGAAAATTTAGAAGCACTCATTAAATAGTTTGGATGCACTCATTGAAAATTTAGAAGCACTCATTAAAAAGTTTGGAAGCACTCATTGAAAATTTGGAAGCACTTATTGAAAATTTGGACGCACTAATTAAAAAGTTTGGAAACACTCATTGAAAATTTATAAGCACTAATTAAAAAGTTTGGAAGTCCTCATTGAAAATTTAGAAGCACTCATTAAAAAGTTTGGAAGCACTCTTTGAAAATTTAGAAGCACTCATTAAAAAGTTTGAAAGCACTAATTGAAAATTTGGACGCACTCATTAAAAAGTTTGGACACACTCATTGAAATTTTGGACGCACTCATTATAATTTGGACACACTCATTAAAAATTTTGGAAACACTCACTTAAAATTTGGAAGCACTCACATTTGCTTTCCACAAGAGAAAACCTGATGTCCAGCTTCGATCACTTTTTTTTTGAACAACTCTCGACCAGGACTATACAAGGCCAAAACTCGGTCAACGCGGGATTCGATCACTTATCACTGTCATGTTCATTTTGATGCAAACTAGTATTTTACCGGTGCCGCGCGTTGCGGCGGCGCACGACGAATTTGCTGGGCGTTTTTTACCCAAGGCCGAGGTTTGCGGGGGCGTCACAATGTGTCGAACAGGTAGCAAATAATCAACCGATTACCCGCCGCGCGTTATGGCGGCGTAGAAACGTACATTAAGTCGACATTATATTGTGAAACGAAAACGTGTTATATTTGACCGACTTGCTTTCGAACACAAAGGGTGGCAGTGGAAAGTAGGGGGACCAAACTTGCAATTAACCGAAACATAAAGTAGGGGGACTGAAGTTGCAATTACCTGAAAGATGAGGGGTGGTAGTGCAAAGCACAATGACATTACCGTAAATAGATGAAAAAGCCAAGGTTTTATTGAATTTTCCTGGGGGAGTTGACACTTCATAATAATATATATATAATATAATATGGGGCCATTGTAATGGACCCACATAATGATGATGGTAATATAGGAGATTTCTACACAACAGCACTTGTCAGCATGCTGCACCAACTTTATCAACTTAATGAATGCTGCAGTTCTTAGGCTTGCCACACAATATGACTATACAAACACGTAATCATCCATTACCAATGACAGAAAGTCAACGCCTGCAACGTCAAGTTGACCCGTCATCATCAATCTCAAACTATGAAATGTAGTGGTGGTGGTAGTGGTGGTGGTTCTGGTGTATCGGCTGTAGGTGGTGGTGGTGGTGATGATGATGATGACGATGATAATGATAATATTGGTCAGATCTTCAAGCTGAAACAATTAGGGTTCAAGCATCAAAGGTAATTTTAATTGTCCTCTTGTTTTGTTATAAATATTAGTAAAATTTGGATATTTAGATTGGAAGGATTGGTGTAATTTTCCTATTATTTTGATGTAACTTTTGGTTTTCCTTATGGTCATTGACTCGCAAGAAGTATTTGTTGTGAATGAAAGTTATTTTTCCAAAAAAAAAGTAATATTAGGATACTTGACATATATATAATTTTCAAATATTTTTTTTTATAATTTACAATGTCCGAGTACTATACGCCTAGTACTCAAAACTCCCCAATCGACTGACGCAACCGACTTCTCCAACCATTATATTAAGCCTTGACCCGCTTGAGGATCAATTCACAAGAATCCACACACCATTTTTTCCAAGAATACTTTAATCATGTTATAATCACTAAACCACGTGGCTTTTACCTTACAAGTTGATTATAACTAGTTAGGCTATTAAATCATCATTTAGCACTACTAGTGGGGAATTCGTGCGTTGCCACAAAATCAACAATTTATCTTTGTATGAACACATTCAAACACGAAAATTTAACCCATTATGAAGAACTCGAAAGTTGCAATCTCACCTATTACCGATGAAATCGAAATTGCAACCTCCACATAATGTTGTGGTGATGACAATTTACTATGTGGTACATATTTCTGTTAGTTTATCAATACTTTCATGATATATTGTATAATACTTCATTTAGTTAATTTCTCTTATTCGTACAATAGTACAAAAGTAACAAAAGTATATATGTTTATTGTTTTATTTTTCTTAATTTTTTTGAGTTAGTAACATTAGTGAGATCTATCTATATTGGAGGTGGTAAATATGAGTGGGTTGGATTGGGTACTGAAGAAACACCAATATAACAATATATCTATACGAGAACAATAAAGAGATATTTGTATTAATGATTGTTAGGACGATTACAGACACTCGAATACAAGTTGTTACAATGTTTCGACTATAATCTATCTTTCACAACTATCACAAAATTCTCTAAGGTGGTGTTTGTTTTTTGGTCAGAAGTGCTTCTGACCACTTCTGTCTGCACCGCGCAGACGCGGGCAGACGTTTGGGGCGGACAGATTGTTTGTTTTTTTGGAAGACCTTTTACTATGAAAGATCTTCCTGACCTCTTCTTGGTGCAGACTTGAACCAAGGTCTTCTCACATCTTCCCACCTCTTATCCTCTTCTCTTCTCTTCTCCTTCTTTTTTTTTCCTTCTCCTCTGTACTCTCCTGCTTGCTTGCTTGTCGCCTGCATGAAGCCGGAATCGCTAGTAATCGCCGGTCAGCCATACTTCTTCTTCTTCTTCTTCTTCTTCTTCTTCTTCTTCCTCTTCGTCTTCCTCTTCCTCTTCCTCTTCCTCTTCCTCTTCCTCCTCCTCCTCCTCCTCCTCCACCGCCGTCCTCCTCCCTCCCTCCCTCCCTCCCTCCCGCCGCCGCCGTCGTCCTCATTCCTCCCTCCCGCCGCCGCCCTTCTCCTTCCCAACCCGTTGAAGAAGTTTGATGCTGGTTTGGTTTCTTGATTAAAGGTCCAGCTGCTCTCATTTCCAATGTAGTTTATTTTTAAAATTTATGCTACTATTACTTGATATATCTGTTGATATGATACAAAATAATCTTTGTGAATAAGCTTGCGACAGATTTTGTGTGTCTATTATCAACCAATGTACTTATACATTCATACTAATATGTGATTGTTTTAGGATATGATTTTAGCATCATGGAGTATATGCATCTATTAGTTTCTATGGTTATGGTGGGTTGTGGTTGGTTATGGTTATGGTGGGTTGTGGCTGGTTATGGTTATGGTGGCTTGTGGTTGATTATGGTTATGGTGGGTTGTGGTTGGTTATGGTTATGGTTAGGTTGCGCATACATTAACAAACAAACAGTCTTCTCCTTGTAGACTGCAGACAAACCTCTTCTCCTGCAAATGTGGTCCACAGACTGTCTTGTACGATCACATACCGTTAGCGTCTTAGCGCTGTCCTCTTGTGATAGGTCCACGTGTCCTGTAGTCATCCTTTCTGTCCTTTCCTGTACCTCGTACCTGCAGGTGATCATGGAGCAGGGAATAATGGCCTCTGATTGGCTGCACGTCCCTTTCTTTGTCGGGTCATAGCTGGCATGTACGAGGTTTACGTGTGCAAGCTTCTGGAAGGTTTAGTCAGCGCTGCTGCTGACGTGTGTGGAGATGTGGGGCCGTGCGCACATCCGGGTATATATCTCTTCAAGTCCCCCTAGTCTAGTGTTCTGTATGCGGAGCATGCAGGACGCTGGACTCAGATAATCAAAAAATCTTGTTGTTGAATTGTGGGGGTAATTTGTGCTCTTTGTTTATGTTGTGCGCCATGTGCATTGTGTAGATGCGGATAGCTAAATGGCACACGTCAGTAATTAATTTTTACATCAAAGTGGTCAGGGTTGTCAGTTGACAAGATAGTTGACGATCCGAAAAGTCGCTTGGCGGTTTACGTTATCCGAGCGTGGTAGGGCCCAATTGTTGTTTCGCCTAGCGTTATTTTCTCTCTCTGTGACGTGGCACGCCCTGACTGGTTGGACATGCGGCACGACTGTACGTTTATTGAGGACATTAATTGGCCAACCTGTATAAACCCTTGTCCTTCTTTGCATTTTTTTCACACTTGTTCAAAATTCAAAAAAATTTATCTTCCTTTTCTTCAGCCGAAATCCTTCTTTTCACCCTTGAATCTTTCATTTTTTTGCAATATTTGTTAATTTTCGATGGAGACTTCTTCCAACGTTTTCATATGTAAAGAGAATCCCAAGAAAGGGGGCAAAAAGGGGGAATGAGGCTCCAAAAAGAACAAGAAAGGCCCTCCACCCCCGGAGAAGTTACGACGAAGTGGACGAAAGACGAATTCCGTAAGTTTTGCGAACTTTATGGGATTCCACCTTCTTATGAGCCTGAGATACCTGCGGAGGGTAAAACCATACTGCAGCCACCCACCGGAAAGATAGGGGTTTATGCTGTGTACTTTCAGCTTTGTAACTTTAGGCTCCCAATAAGCAGGTTTTTGGGTTCTTTCATACAAGTGTTGGGTATCCACCTAAATCAGGTGCACCCCGGGTTGATGTCTCGGTTGCTGTTTTTCGAATTTTGCTGCCACGCGCAAGGGCTTGAACTAGACATCGTCATGTTTTCTATACCATACCTGCTACCGAGAGTTGGTTCTCTTGCCGCCCGCGACATGGGGTGCCACCATGTGCGAGGGCAGGTGTGAAAAGCTTCCGCGATTGGAAACCAAATTTTTTTTGGGTTGCTAAGGGCATGGTGCCCCTGAAGATGCAGTGTAGGCGCATTGACTAGGAGTTTGAGAAGGTTGAGCTTAGCGAGTATGAGGGGAAGGATTGGTTTAAGACGTTGACCAGTCACCCTTTTGATGTTTGCCATGTTCACGAGATTCTTCTAGTTGTCGCTGGGATGAGCATAAATTATACCGTTGAGGGGTGCAACCCTCACTTGACTGAGGATGGGAAAGGTAAGTGTCATTTTCTCTCTCCTTTGTTTGTTTTAGGGGTCTCCTTTTGTTGTCTCATGTTTTGCTTTGCTCTTTGCAAATGTTGAGAGTTTGTACTCCATGCTGTTAGGCGGAGACAATATGGGGTTTTCCTTCCGCAAGTTAGTGGAAGGAGAGCTGTATGTGTTGGGGAAATTCTGGGATACTCTGTTGCCCCCAACCGTTCGTCCGTCTTCGCAGCTTAAGGCGGTCACACAGATATTGGTTGGTGAAACAGGTGTTCCTTCTTCACCTCATCTTGACATTTCCCCTATAAACATGTACATGCCTACGGGGTATCCGTTTATTGTTATTTCAAGTGATGAATCGAACTGATCAAGTAAATCTTCATCCGCGTATGTTTTGCCTGCAGGTGGCAGTACCAAGGTGCCTTCGTTTGTCTTTGCGGAGAAGGACATAGATGAAGAGACCAAAGAAGATGATGACTATATAATGAAGAGGGTTGCCCGCAACAAGAATGTTGATGATGGCAGCACAAATGGTGAAGACTTTTGCTTTATCCTGAATCGCCTTGTGGTGAGTCGCTACCTTCAGAATTATAACCTGGTTGAAAGTGGTTATATTGAACTTTCAAATGCCTTTACACATGAAGAGCCTACCACCATTGATTTGACTGAGGCTGTTGAAGATGAACAAGTGGTTAAGCCTGTCATTGCGGAGTCTTCTAAAGCAACGGTGATCCCGGAGCTGACTAAGGCCATGCCCGGGTGCCGGTCTACTGAAAAGGTTGTTGCTGGGAGTTCGTCATCTCCCATGTCAAAGAAGGTTCGACTAGATACTCTGGTTCACGATGCTAAGGATGGTTTGCTTGGTATGTACCCTCTTTATGTCATATTTTTGGTTGGTTGTGTGTTGCTCATTTTGTTTTTCTGCGCAGCTGATTTGACTACAAAGACCACTGTTGGATGTGATCATGAAGGAGTGGTGAAGGGTGGGGTTATTGTTCCCACTGCTAAAGGGGGGGGGGGGGTTCAATTGTTAACCCCTTGGAAAAGGAGAAGTCACTGTCGCCACGTGTGCGGCCTCCAACTCCGCCTCTGGGTACACCGCCCCGGGATCCTACCCCACCGACGAGCATGCCGCCTCGGGATCCTACACCTCCAAGTCACCCAACTCCCTCGCCATCTCCTCCCCCTACTATTAATGTTGACGAAGGTCGGAGAGTGGAGATGGGAGAGATTCATGAGGGTGTTGTGTTAGAACAGGTTGGGAGGAGTAGATTCCGGAGAGTGATGTTTTGAGTGGCGGAGATGCAGGGAAGAAGATTGTTTTTGAGCCTGCTGCGGGTTACTTTGGTGGTGCCGAGAGTATCCCTTACTCGCACATCTTCCACCCGAAGGATGCTGGTAAGGTTTTTGTGCCAGTGTGGGGTCTTACTCATGGTAGCCGGTTTTCTGAGCTAGAGAGTTGCCGAGAATTTCTTGGTTATTACATACCACCGGTTGAACATGTTTTCCAGAGGACTCGCCCATGTAATGACTTGCTAGAAGATAATGTTGCCAGCTTAGCCAACTTCCTGTCTACCTCGGTCGATATTTTGCACGAATGGGGTGCGCTTTCTCATGACAAGGAGTATGTTATGGAAGAGAAAGCCAAATTTGAGGAGGAGAAGCGTTTGTTTGTGCATGAGCGTGAAGAGAAAGTTCGTGCGCTCAAGTTGGCCAAGTGGGATGCTGTGACTTTTAGAGAAGAGAGGGATAAGGCCTAGAAGCAGTTGTCTGAACGTGAGGCGTAGTGGAAGGATGCCTGCGCTATGACTAACCAGAAACTCGAGGCTGCAGCTGAGCGTGAGCGTGCAGCTAAGCAGGGTTATAGTGAGGCATCGCAGGAGAATTTGCGCCTACATCAAGTTACAGAGCAGCGGGATGTTGCTTTGAACTCTGCTCGTGATATGTTGAAGGCCAAGGATGGTGAGTTGGCCAAGCTGAAGCAAAAGTGGTGGAGTTGGAGACTGAACAGATCAAGCTTGCAAGGGAAAAGGCTGATGCTGATGGTGAACTCTTGGACATGCGGGATGAGGTCCGCATGCTTCAAGAGGAACGTAAATGGTTGTTTACCAGGTGTTTTCCAGAGGTAGGTTCCGGAGTTATTTATTTCTTCTGCATTTCCCCCGTTCGTCTCTTATGTGTATTTAGTCTTTGCAGGTCGCTCACTATTGTAAAAATAGTGATGAAGTGCGCAAAGTAGTGGCCGGTGTAACGGCCACATCTAAGCTCGTTGGGCGCAAGGCGGGTTTTATAGAAGACTACCAACATGCGAAAGATGGCAAAGCTTTAGAGGCTTTGCGCTATATAAGAAAGATCTGGAAGTTGTGCTTGCTAAGAAGACTGCCGAGTATGACGACCTCGAGCTTGGGCTTGTGGAGTTTGTAGTGACCTATGAGCAGCGCCCGACCGTTCATGAATTAAGGGACTCATTTGAAAAGCAAGGGTTGGTACATGTGAAGCATCAGCAGGAGTTGGTTGCCGCGATGAAGGCTGATGCAGGGGAGGGGGACAAACCGGAGGCCAACGAGAAATTGGACTTGTTTGGGTCCGATGATGATGATGATTTCAGCGACTCCCCCTCCGCCAGCAAAGTTGACTGTTAGCATGTCGTTCCACATTTGTACATGCTTGTTTATGTTTGAAACAATGTTTAACATTTTGTGCCCACTTGTTGGCATTATGGATCATGTGTGAATGATTTGTGTATAGTTTGTTTATTTGTATCGCATGTACGATTTTAATTGTGTCACGCATATTTGTTTGCAATGTTATGTATGAACACAATGTTGACAGGGATGCGGGCGAGGGCCATTTATGCTCTCAACACTTTGATGCGTTGGCATGGAACGACATGGCCACTCTGTGGACCATAGCCATAGTTTTAAGGTCGCTAGTTATTTGATAAGTTGTTTAAGCGTGTCGCTGCGCACTGGACGTTCGTCTATTTTGCTGCGCAGACATGTGTTTTCATTGTACTTTGCTGTACAACTTATTGTTAGTTGGCATGGTACCGTGCACTTTAGTTTAATATTGTATTTACTATACAATTTAGTTTAGGTGAAATGTTATTATGCGCTTTGGTTTAATGTTGTATTTTACGATACAACTTAGTTTGGGCGACATGTTAATATGTGCCTTAGTTTAATGTTGTATTTTACTATACAACTTAGTTTGAGTGGCATGTTACTATGCGCCTTAGTTTAATGTTGTATTTTACTATACAACTTAGTTTGGGCATCATGTTACTATGCGCCTTAGTTTATTGTTGTATTTTACTATACAACTTAGTTTAGGGTTGCATTTTACTATGCAACTTAGTTTAGGGTTGCATTTTACTATGCAACTTAGTTTTGGGGTTGCATTTTACTATGCAACTTAGTTTGTGGTTTCCTTTTACTATGCAACTTGGTTTATGGTTTGTTCTGCGGGGTTCTGTTAGTCACATGCGAGCTGGGCTTGTCACTAAGATACAATAAATGACAAGAGTGTAATGTTTAAGAGTGAAAGAGGAACTGTATTCATTCATCAATCTTGGCTAAGTATCCTTTGTTACAAAATAGGATTACATATAGCATTTTCTTAGTTGCGCCACATTCTAGGTTCGCGGCACAACCTTGTCTTCCAAAGTTGCCAGCTTGTATGCCCCTTTCCCCAGAACTTCCGCTATGCGGTAGGGTCCTTCCCAATTGGGTGTGAGTTTCCCTTGCGGAACTGCGCCGCTTGCTTCATTGTTTCAAAACACGAAGTCTCCTTTTTGGAAGAGGTTGAGCTTGACTCTGGCGTTGTAGTACCGCTCAAGTTGCTTCTTGTAGTTGGCCTCTTTGACAGCGGCCATATCTCTGCGCTCTTCCAGGAGATTAAAGTTTAGGCGCAGCTCGACATCATTATCTGTACGGCTTGTGGAGAGGACTCTGGCGGAAGGGAGACCTATCTCCGCCGGTATCATGTCTTCTGAACCAAATGTCAGACTGAATGGGGTCTCCCCAGTGCTTGTTTTTGTAAGTGTGCGGTGCGCCCATAGCACGTTGGGCAACTCCTCCTCCTATGCTTTTGTTTTGGTCCCCACTATTGACTTGATTCCTTCCACCAGGCTTTTGTTTTACTCTCTTTACTTGGCCATTACCTTGCAGGTGGGCGACCGAGGTGAAGACTGGTTGGATATGTAGATCATCATACCATTTTAGCAATCCCCGGTCCGCAAATTAGGTGTCGTTGTCCGTGACAATGGTGAGCGAAAGGCCGAAGTGACAGATGATGAACTCCCATATGATTTTTTTTCACTTGGGCGGCTGTGATTTCTGCCAGTGGCTTAGCCTCTACCCACTTTGTAAAGTAGTCGATGGCGACCGCTAGATATTTTCTTTTTCCAGTCGTCATCGGAAATGGTCCCACAATATCAATTGCCTATTTTTGAAATGGCCAAGTAGAGGTCACTGGGATCATATCATTTTTAGGCCGCAGGGTGTTGGGCGCATGGCGTTGACACAAGTCACAGCGGCAGATGACCTTCAGGGCGTAAAGGTGCATACCCGGCCAGTAGTATCCCGCATTCGTGATCTTCGCCACCACCATGCGCGGCCCTGCATGAAGCCCGCAAATTCCTTCATGTATTTCCCGAATCAGATAATCTGCATCGTCCGCATCGACACACCTCAGCAGCGATCCCAGATAAGACTTCCTGTATAGACTCCTTCTTGCATTTGGTATTGAAGAGCTTTGTGCTGTATTTTCTTTGCTTCTGCGCGCTTGTCTAGGAGCACGCCAGTAGTGAGGTATGATACGATCGGTGTCATCCAGCTGTCAATACCTGTTTGAACGATATTGACTTCTTTGTGTGGAACTGACGGCTCATTCATGACTTCGACACAGACCTCTTTTGCTAAATGACTAAATCTTGTTGAGGCCATTTTGCTTAGCGCGTCTGCCAGCTTGTTTTTATTGCGGCTGATGTGGACGATTGTGCAAGTTAGGAAATTGTTCATTAACTTTTTTGCTCATCGGAGATACGTGATCATTGATGGATCCTTTGCTTCATACTTACCAGTGATTTGACCGGCTACCAACATGGAGTCGAAGTGCGCAGCAACATGCTTAGCGCCCAACTTCTTTATTATGCGCAAACCTACCGGTAAGGCTACGTATTCAGTTTCGTTGCTAGTAGTCTTAAATTCAAGTCGAATCGCATAGGTGAATTCTGTGCCTTCTGGGCTTATGATCCGCAAGCCTGCGCCTGTGTCGTCTTCGTTTGAGGCACCATCGGTGTAGAGGGACCAGCCGACCTTTTCATCGTTTATCACATGCACCTCTTGTTCAGCTTTGCATTCCTCGATTTTCTCATGTGGCACCTCGGCAATAAAGTCAGCCAAGACTTCGCCTTTGATGGCTTGGTGGGTCTTGTAAAATATTATGTGTTCGCCCAGCTCAATGGCCCACTTTGCTAGTCTTCTTAAGAATTCTGGTTTTGTTAAGGCATTGTTTAATTTGTAGTCGCTGAGAACATTGATCGGATGGCCTTGGAAATATCTGAGCAGTCTGCGTGAAGCATGGACTAATGCGAGGACCAGTTTTTCTATAGTGGAGTTTCGTGTCTCTGCATCTGTGAGAACTCTGCTGATATAGTAGACTGGGGTTTGGACTAGCTTCTGATTGACCATTAGCACTGCGCTGACCACCTTCTCCGTTGCGCATAGGTACAGTGTGAGAGGTTCTTTGGGGAGGGGGCGGTGAGCGTTGGCAGGTCCATTAAGCATTTTTTCATGTCTTGGAATGCCCCCTCAGCTTCAGCGGTCCACTTGAATTGGTTTTTCTTAAGGCAACTTTTCAATGTCTCTATGAATGGAATCGACTTGCTCGCATGATGTGACAAGAATCGGTTGATTGCCACCAGTCGGTCTTTTAAAGTTTGCACCCCTTTCGGCGTTGAAGGGGATGGCATCTGCGCTATGGCTTTCTGGGTTCGGACGGAACCCGTCTTTGGTGACAACCACCCCAAGAAATTTTCCTTCTTTCATGCCGAACGCGCACTTGCTTGGATTTAGATTCATGTGTATCTCGCCTAAGTGCTTGAACGTTTCTTCGATGTCCTTCAACATTTGGTCTTCTTCTGTTGGATCAGTAATGCTCTTGATGTTTTGCTTGCTAGTGAACACTTATGTGTTTAGCAAGTTCAATCATATTTGCACAGCGGAATAAGTAAGTAAAGTTACACTATCAACAGGAGTTATTACTCCCCCTTGATGTTTGAAAACTAAAGATATGTTGAATGAGAATCTAAGTATTGAATGTAAATGACAATAAATACTCAAACAGATTCTCAGTAAATGATAATAAGCTTTGAAGGATTTCAGTTTGAATTAAAATCAATGTCTAAAACAGACGAATGAATCCATCTATTTATAGACTTACAAATGCATGAACCTTGATCAAAAAGCAAGTCTGCAACTTGTTGCAACAAGTTGCATTCTTGGAACTTGTACAAAAAGATAAAGTAATAATAAACAATTAAACTATTGAAACATAAGGCGGTGGAATGATTCTGGTACAAGTGCTGATGAATGACAAACTACTGATGAGTAGTCTGTCTTCAGTAGTTCTTCAGTGAACTTGTCTGGTTAGACTTCAGAACTTCTGATCTATCTTTTTCAGTACTTGTTGAATCCTTCTTCAGTACTTTAGTCTTCTTTATTAAGTAGTTCTATACTTAGAATATTTGCAGAAGTATGGATTTGACTAAGGTTTGCAAAAGTGGTTTCCTCAATCCTTTTTGTCCTAACATCTTCTCTGCTTTTGATGACCAGGTCGTCAACATATACTTACAGATTCTTACCAATCTGTTGCGCAAATGCGCGGTCCATCAACCGCTGATATGTGGCGCCTTCATTCTTCAATCCGAATGGCATTTTTGTGTAGCAGAAAACTCCCTTGTCCGTCCTGAAAGGTGTTTTATCTTCGTCTTCTAGCGCCATTTGGATCTGGTGATAGCCCTTGTAGGCATCCGAAAATCATTTGAAACTGAAAGGCGCTAGAGAGTCAATTTTAAGATCAATCTCGGGGAGTGGATGACAGTCTTTCGGACATGCTTTGTTTAGGTTTGTGTAGTCTACACACATCCTCCATCCGTTGTTTCTTTTCTTGACCATGACTGGGTTTGCCACCCAGGTTTGATACCTTGTCTCTATCAGGATCCCTGCTTTCATTAACTCGGCTACTTGTTCGTTCATTGGTTTTCTCTTTTCTGTGCCCATGCTTTTGCGCTTCTTTGCTATGGGCTCCACTGAACGGTAAGTGTTGAGTTTGTGTTATGCTAAATCTCGCGGGACCCCCGCCATGTCTGATGGTTGCCATGCGAAGATGTCGCTGTTCTTTCTAAGAAGTTGTTTCAGGTGATCTTTGATATTTTTTGAGATGGTGGGTCCCAGTGTGATTGTTTGCTCTGGGAATTTGGGGTTTAAACCCATTTCTCCGGCTCGGTGCACGGGCTTGGTTTGATCATTTTGGATGGATGTGAATCTTCTGTCATAGAGCATTCCCGGTTGGCCCAAAACGATAGCTACCCTTGTTGGTGTAGGAAAGCCAATAACATCGTGCACCATTGATGGAACCATGTTGTAGGACGACATGGAGTCGCGCCCTAGAATGACATCATGCTTGGACTTGGATGGAATTACCAAAAATGTGATTTCTTCGGTCCTGGAATGCGGCCCATCCCCGAGGGTGAGGTTGAATGAGATTTCACCCAGCGGGGTCACCACTTCGTTTGAGAAGCCCATGATTGGTGAGTTTATGGGGTGCAAACGTTCTTTGTCTTTGTCATCCAATAGATTGAAACACTACTCATACATGATGTCTGAATTGCTTCCGGTGTCCATGAAAGCTCGAGTTGTTCTATAGTGACCGAAGATGGCTCTAACAATGAGTGCGCGAGTGGAAGAGGGTCATTCTTTGAGAAAGGGGAAACAGACTTATTGCTCTTTCCACTCCGTGGTTGGACTTGGCTTGCGCTTGTTTTGCCTGCACTTGCTGCTTTGAATCATCATGCTGACATTTTTTATTTTCTTTTGAGACGGTCCTTCATTTCGTTTGTGTTGCACATGTTGGACGAGGTGTCCCAGCTTGCCAGATTTTAGAGCGTTTTCTATGGCGGTTTAAGCTAGAAACACGCGTCTGTTTCATGACCAATATCCTTATGATATACACAAAACTTGTTGGGTTCCAAACCTTCTCTTTTCTTGATGACTCTTAGCTCTGGAAAATCAACCTTTTCTGTTGTCAGGACTTGTGTTGGTGTCTTTGTTAGGGGCGTCCAAGAGTTGTGACTACGCCTTGCTAATTTTTGGTCGGACGATTGATTTCCCTTGTATTCTATAGCTTCAATGGGTTTGGTGTCCGTTTGGGAGGCTCCTTGAAGCCTGTTCTAGATGGACCCTTTGCCCTTTCTCTCATGCTTGTTGTTCCTGACGGACTGTGCTTTTGCATCCGTATATTGTGGGGCTTGCACTCTGTTCCAGACAGACAATCCTTTTTCAGTTCTTGCGTAGGTCTTGCCCCCTGCATGATCTCTTCCCAGGTGTTTGGCATCCCAGTGCAGCCTGTGAGGGTGCAGATTAATGGGTCACAACGCACACCCTGTTTGATGGCTGCTCTCATAAGTTCAAAGCCAATGGGACCAATCTGGAGTGCTTCTCTGTTGAACCTGGTGATGTAATCCTCAATGGATTCATTCTCATGCCGACGCACTTGCAGGATATCAGTGGAGTCCCGCTCTATCCTGCGCTGTTGGCTAAAGTGATCCGAGAACTTGTCAGTATGTTCTTTGAGGCTATCAATCTTTCCGTTTGGTAGGCTGTCAAACCATACTCGCGCAGCACCCGTGAGTGTCTGCACGAACATGTGACACCAAGCTGGCAGAGTCCTGCCCACACACTTTCCTGCCACCTCAAAACTCTGCCGATGATCGTCAGGATCACCTGTGCCATCGTACTTACCCAAATTGCTTGGGATTCTGGTTTTTGGTGGCAAGGGTGTGAGCGCAATACGCGGCGTGAATTTAGATTTTTCACTGAATGACGGAGGGTAGTAGGGCTGTGTGAGGTCATCTTCGCCGGACAAGTAGTGTCCCCGCCCAACGTTGTTGGTGAGAGACTGGCTATTGTCACGACGGAAGTGACTCCGCGACTCATCATGGTCTTCCTTCCATGTCGGGTCCGCTTATCTGCTTCCGATGTTATACCCTGTTGCCTTGGATGGACCCTCGGACACAGTGACGGGTCTTCCCTCGTCATATGACATCTGTCGGCCTGAGGGTCAGAGTTGTTGTTTTCTCAGCTTCTGCGTGTATCTGCGCTTTAGAGCCTCCTTTTCCTGGGCATACCACATCTCCGGACTGACCATTGACGTGGCATTTCCAGTAGGAGTACTCGCGTTGACATTGTCATTGATGAAAACAAAAGATGGTGTGTGACTAGTCCTCTGATTGGCTGCACGTCCCTTTCTTTGTCGGGTCACAACTGGCATGTACGAGGTTTACGTGTGCATGCTTCTGGAAGGTTTAGTCAGCGCTGCTGCTGACGTGTGTGGAGATGTGGGGCCGTGCACACGCGTCGGTACATACCTCTTCAGATACAATAGTTATCTATACTATATTATAAAGCATGAGAGAATGATATTGGTGAAATTTAAGTAATTACAAATTTTATTGCCTAAAGTACAAACACTTGATGCATTTGTAAAAGTGTAAATTAGTCTTTGAGGTTAATGGTTATTAACAATGGGGCAAGTTCAAGAGTTCTCTACTTTTCATTTCATATTCTCCCATTTAATTAACCTTCTACTTCTCTCTAGAACATTAACACCACCACCCACTATAAACCCCTTGGCTTTCTCCATTGAATATCAATAACAATCAAATCATCGGTTATGTTCTTGAATTGTGGTGGAAATTTGAAGACGCGAATCAATCCACCCATTCGTTTCTTGTACTCACTCCTTTATATACTCAGCAATTCTCATTCAATCCACAATTGCGACTTAATTTCAGTATTATCATATTTTGTTCTGTCACTTCTTCCGATCACTTCATGAATTAGGGTTTCGACAAAGGCAAGGATTTCAATGGTATAGCTTCCTGTTATAACTGTAGTATATCATCATCATTTGTGATTTATTCTTTTAGTCTGCCCTGCAGGTAAGGGAAAGGGAGTCGGTTGTTTAGTTTGTCGATGTTTTGAAGAAGTATGGATTGCGGTGCTTCTTTGGTTAGGTTATTGTCCATCCATTTTTTTTTCCTTTCTTGTAGTTTATGTGGCATTCAATTGACGCTATTTGTTTAGAGGTGGCCATCATTCCTTCTCATAAGACTTTTGAAAGGTTAGAATTTGCTTGTACATTTGACGTTATTTTGTTTAACAACGTTGTGATTTTGTTTGTGTTATTGTTGCGCTAATGTGCATTGAAGTACCGAGGCACCGTATTGGAAAACTACTACAATTAAGATAATGGTTATGCACTAAAATTCAAATACCATTCCATTTTCAAATATGAAAAGTCTGATGAATACACATTAAATATATGTATAATAACTTTCTAATTGCTTCAAATAACGTTTGGAAACTTCTACTTGACAAACAACTTCTACTTGCTACTGCATCAATGGTCTAACATATTTGCATTACACGCATTCTGTTTATACGTTGTTGGTCTGTCATCAATTGTGATAGGGTTGTGTTTTTTTTGTTGCTACGTTAGCTCTGTTCATTGATGACATATAAGGATATTTTAGTTTTTTCGACATTTCAATATGCATACATGTATAAACTTTTGAAGTTAAATGACATCTTTATTATAAAAAAGTTCACTGTTAACTATTAATAAAGTGAACTCTTATGCAACTCTTATCCAAATGAATTTCACACCCTTTTTTTGTCAATCATTACAGATTGCAGTCGAAGAGGCCTGGGACCTTATCGAAGGTGAAAATTCTAATACTTTGTTTCATAGAATTTTGAGAACAATGTTTTATCATCATCACCGTTGTTATTCTTGTAATCTCTAATTGTTTTATAATAGATTTAGCTGGTGTGTTTGTGTTTTAGGTTATCAATTTGACTATATTTTTTGTTGGATTGTTTTCAAGTACCGCCAAGTTGGTTCAGGTTTCAATTCTATGCTAGAAAAATAAGAGTAACTAACGAGAGAACCCGTGCTCCTGAAATTATTAACAAAATATAAATCCAACTTAGGTCGAGACGATTTCTGATATGCTAAGGTATGTTGGAAATCAAAAGGTAAACAAGAATTAGAAAGTGTGGGAAGCAGTATCTATGTTGCCATTTTGGAGAATCTGGATAGGCCACTGCGATAAGACTTTTAAACATATATCCACTCTTACTAGCAAGATGGTTGAAAAAGAACAAAACAAAATGGAGGACTATTGAATGGGAAATTGGTGTGGGGGGTTATGGTTGTAATATTATGTAACTGTTGAGGGCTACAGTTCTGGTGATATGGATCATTGTATCTTTTCTTTGTCTCTTTTAGTTACATTATATAATTTTACTTTTTCATTTTTATTTATTTTATTTACTGAATACTGCACTGAATTTGAAAAGTTTAGCACACAACAAACAAAGAAAGAATGTGTGTCACACCCACAACCCTCGAAGTGTGTACCCTTCAATGCAAAAAAATAAAATAAAAAAATACATCGCATTATCATTGCGCAATGCAAACATAATGCGCTAAATTGATTAAAAAAACAATAATAATCAAAATTCTTAACCTAAAGGCAATAGCAGATTACGCACCCACCTTTTCTATTTTCATCTAGCACCTGTGATTCCATTTTTTCAATCACCTTATGCAAGTAATTTTTGTTTAAATTTATTTTATTTTTGGGTTTTATTTAAATCCCGCGGCAACGTGCGGGTAAACCCACTAGTAAGACTATAGATATATGTTTTGGTTGTCTTTATATTTTAAGAAGTGCAAGCTTTTGAATAACTATGATATCATGAACCAAGGCATGAACCGATAAAAATATTTCACTATGAGTGAAGAACCAAAATGTATTGTATTTTGTATGATAAGCAATTATACTTTTACATCTTAATTTTTAAAAAGTCTTTCATAAATGCTTTATAATACAGTAGAGATACATATAGTATAGATAAGCCAAGTCAATGACTTTTCGATATCACCAATTTTATTCATTAACACCATTTTTGTATTTAGCTAGTAGAAAACTCCAATTTACCCCATTTAGGTCAAATTTCCCCCCAATTCATATCTGATACTTGTGACTTGTGAGTTTAACCTACATTACAAACCATGATTATTCTAACATGATGTAATCATCCAAAGCCAATGATGTTGTAGCCTAGTGGTTGCAATTGAGGTGGGAAGGTTTACCCACTTTGTGGGGTTCCTGCCCTAGGAGGTTACAGGTTCAAATCCCACTTAGAGTAGGATTATTCTGAAATGAGGGGCTGGACCTTAGGGGGGACCCGGGGACCGGACCTAAAGGGTGCGAGGCTTCGTTATGGGTGTGTACCGTTGGCCGTTCAAAAAAAAAATGTAATCATCCAAATGGATGTTTTTAACCCAATAATACCAAGTTTCATTAGATTGGGGATCGACTGGTTGCCGACCAGTGATGCTCTTCTGCAAAGGAATGTGTATATTCTAAATAGTTCTTGTCCTATGTGTGATACTAACCGCGAAACAGTGCATCACTTGTTCTTAGATTGCGGCTTGGCGTTCGGAGTTTGGAGTTGTGTTTGGTCGTGGTGTAGGATCTCTCTGCCTATGTGCTCTTCGGTTAAGGAGCTGATGGGTTTGAACCTTGGGCGGTCTGATGATAAGTGGAGGGGGAAAGTTTTAAGAGGTATTTTGATGGTAACGTGTTGGGTCATTTGGAAGGAACGTAATAAGAAAGTTTTCCAAAACTCGACCCCCTGGGTGATTGACATGGTGGCTATGGTGAAGGTTTTATCGTTTTTTTGGTTTAAACATAGGACTAGACACAAATATGTGGATTGGAATGATTGGGTAAAATACCCGTTGTATTGTTTGTAGTTGTGCGGTGGTCCTCGCTTTGAGGTCTTTACGTTTTTAATGAAATTTTCTGTTAAAAAAAATACCAAGTTTCATTAATTATTCCAACCTAGATTATCCAAAACCCCTAAATCGTCCAAAATGGTTCTTTCCATTCTTTTTTTTTTTTTTTTTGGATGTGTGCGTGTATGGAGTTTAGTGAGTTCTAACTACATCACTCACTTGTAATATAAACAAACAAGAATATCCAGATTTCATCCATAAGTTCACAACAAACTCATAACTTTGAGTTTTAGGTTAAAAAATCACATTCCAAGTTTGAAATTAATATGAAGCCTCTCTCATATTGTATTCAACTTCAATATGCATTTTGATTATTTTCCTCTTTGATAATCGCACCATGTGGACTTGTGCATCTCTAAGGAGGAAGATGTTGGTGGATGGTGGTGTTTCTGACGCGGTGTGTGGGTGGGGGGAGGGGGTTATTCTAACACGTTTTGACATGGCGCTAAGGTGGCTCTACGCCATTCAACCTTAGCGGCAAAATCTCACCGATGTAAATCATTACACTTAGGGATGCTCATTCTTCTTGTAATGACAACAAAAGGTCCTATTCTTATGTGTAGTCAGATGTATAGTTGGATTAGTATCTCAATTCTTGAGGATATGTATGCATTTAGTTGTTTCCTAAACAATGTTAGATGTAGTACTTTGTTTCCTTCAAATGCGTTGACATGAGTGGTTTGCACACTTGTTTGATGCATAAGTACATCGTACATTGTACATTTTGCTTTGTAACATTCCTCATTTTGTGACTGTTACATTATATACTATGTCATTCCAATAAAGTATCCCCCCAAGATCCTAAAGTATACATACACATCAAAAGTAACCGGATGCCACTCAAATGAGCAACATTTTTGCACCGGTCGCTGGTGTATGCCAAATTCACTGTTTTGCCTTCTTTATAGAAACGCTTGATTCGTGTTATCTATCTCCATGTCTTAAATCTTGAATTCGATTTGTGTATCATTCTCTAGTTCCATGTTCAGACGAAGACTGCCTGACCGAACAAGCAACCAGTTGAGCCCAATGTCTCAACTTTGCCTTAATTTGTTGAGGATTCTCTCCTGCAAAATTATTAATGATAATGAGCATCTATACATATTGTATTTAATTAAATAATAAATTTGTGTACAGAAATATGTAGTCACAAATAACTATTCAGAAAACTCTCTAGTGTATAGTTTATGCACACAATCTTAGTTACCTATAGGTTTTAATTATTTTTAAACATTAATGTGGGGCAAGCTCACTTGGTAGTCGCACTACCTCTTAGAGTAGAAAGGCCCAGGTTCAAATCCTGATATGGGGTAAAAATGTAGAATTATAATGGTGTAGCGGTGTAGTATAGGGGTACGGTAACATAACTGTTCAAAAAATATTAACTAGTTTTGTACGTTTGTATTTACCATATAAGTCATTTACGCATCATAGGCTTCTTAGTCTTTTAAAACAGGTTGTTATTCAAAATGACAACCCATTTTAAGGTTACTAGTTTATATTAGTAAACTATAACCTTAATTCATACACTGGATTTATGTTCCAATATTTGATCTTGGGGTATAATTTACCTAACTCTGGTTAAACGGGTCATGTTTGGTAACCACCAAGCGTGTCATCTTGGTCCATATTAAGAAAACATATAATTAATTTAAGTTTCTTATCATCACAACAAGAACATAATAATAATAATAACACAATTCATCTAGTAAAATGATTTATGAGAAATTTATGTTTGACACGCTTCCTTTTCTTTAATTCTTTCTATTCTTTTATGATTTGAAATAAAAACATAATCATGAAATGAACTCAATCAGGAAATTAATTATGATATCTAAGTTGTGGCAAACCTGGGCCACAAATCTTCCATGAATCCTCCCTACTATTTTGTGACAAATTCCTTTCATCTAATGATTTCGATGACGATGAACCAAACCCATCAAGCTTTGATCTTGATGAACTCGTGCTACGTGGGCTCGAGCTAGGGCTCGTGAGTCTATTCACGGCAAAATAGGCATCAAGGGCAGGTAGGGTATTGGCTAGACTTTGACCACCTTTCTCTTCATCAAAAACAAAACCAAGCTCAATGCAAGCTTTGAGCTCATTGAGATCCTCATCAAACAACTCATTAGGGTTTTCATCGGTGAGATGTTCCCTTTTTCGCTCTTGCATGAGCCTTTGAAGGCGTTTCTTTTCCCATGCTAACTCGCGCCTGGTCTCTAACATTGATAGTTGTTTAGAAAGTATCTTTCTCGAGTTTTTCCAAAAAGGGGGCGCGCTTTCTATGAGTTGTAGGTCCTCAACCTCGGAATCATAAGGTGAGGACCATGATGATGATGCTGATGATGAATTTATGTTTTCGTCGGTTGTAAAGCTACACATGTTTTAATATATAACAATGTGCGCGATTTAATGTTGATCTAGAGATGTAAATGTACTCGAACATACGATTAAACAATGGTGTTTGTGGTGGGGTGGCCGGGGTGGATCTTTCGGCCACCTCAACCAACAGTGAAGAATTCTAGGGGGATGAAAAATTGTGAATGAAATCAAAGGATGCAGTATAGTGAATGAGGTCTTTTTAGACCCCTTGGCAAATAAAGGAGAAAGCTTTAGCCTTTCATTTTTTTTTCTTAATATACGTATTCAAACTAATGGATAATAATCATTTGAGTTTGAGGTTAGGAGAGCATGTAGGAGATGTGCTTGCTTCATTTGAAAATACAATTAGAATATTTTGTTTACTTTTTGTCCTAAGTAATTTTGGTTGCAAGATGTGTTTATTGTTTTATTAATGCAAATACGAGACAAGAGTACACATATACATATAGGTGGCATTGGTAGCAGTTATACGCGGACTTTTTTAAAAGACATAATACTTTTGTTACTAAGTATATAACATTACATTTACTTAAACCGTGTAATATACGGATTCTAACCTAGTTTAGTTAATATATTAACATAGTTAATTTTATTAAATTTTTATGTATTATGCTTGAATTAAAATAAATCTAAGTGGCCTTTTAAAAATACAATTGTGGGCTAAAGAAAAAATTATATGTGCTGCTCGCCTGCTCGTAGGCTTAACTATTAAGCAAACAACTAATTATGGTGCTACGATTCAGCCCAATACAAAGTGCTTGGCCCAATAGAAGCATATTAGCAAATAATTTGTATTCTTATCATATATTTTATCTATCTTGTTATTATTGTATATCTTCTAAATTATAGGAGTGATTGGTAGTAATGTTTATTATAAATACACACATCACCTCATTGAATTGATGAGGTCAATCATATAATTCTTATATGGTATCAGCCATAATCTCCCTCCCTCTCCTATCATAACCCTAATTTCTAAACAGTCGTCGCCCCTCCTGTCTTTTTCTTCGATCCTGTCACCCGATGGCTTCCCCCTCTGCACCTTCCAAAACTCTTTTCTCCATGACTTCCTTTAACACCATGATGCACAAGAAACATTCCTCCTCTAACTACCTTATTTGGTGAGAACAAATGCTTTTAGTTCTCGAGTTTCATAAGTTATCGGCCCATGTTTCAGCCGATGCTTCTTCGCCTCCAGCCTTGATTACTGTTGATGGCAAGTCTTCTCCAAACCCAGACGCTGCTGCTTGGAATGAGAAAGACCAAAAGGCGGTTCTATTGTTCAAGTTTTCTCTTACCGAGGAAGCGGCTGCCGAAGTACTAGGTCTTAAAGGTGTCTGCTATCTGGACAGCACTTGAACAAGCCTACAGCAATGCTTCAGTCGAACAAATCCACTCGTTACGTGATTCTCCCCGTTTAATAAAAAAGGGTACGTCCTCAGTTACTGAATATTCTCGTCGTTTTAAAACTCTATGTGATCAGCTTGCAGCTATTGGTCATCCGGTTGAAGAGATGGACCGTTTATTCTACTACTATTCGTACAAGCCGCACTCGTCCATCATTTCGTGATCTTGTGGCCCAAACTGAAAGTCAGGAGCTGTTTATACAAGCATTGCATGGATCTGAAACACCTACTGTTGCGTTTAATGCACAACAGACCCATGGATCTTGGCGTGGTTCTGCCTCTGGCCGTGGTTCATACTCTTCTGGTCGTGGGTCTTCCCATGGTCGTGGGCAGCAGCAGCGCCAACCACCACACTGTCAGATTTGCCATACAAACGACCATTATGCAAGTGCCTACCCGCAGCTTCATTCGTTTGCCTCTCAAGCCCATTCGAACGAGACTTTGGCAAAGGCTTTCCATGCTCAATGTCATATGAATGATGATTCTCCTAACTGGTGTCCTGACTCTGGAGCCACAGACTACATGGTCCCTCCCACAAATACGGTCCACAATTCGGCTCCTTACAAAGGTAATAATTGTGTTGTTTTTGGTAATGGTAAGACACTTCCTATCTCTCATACAGGGACGTCTACAATTTCTTGCAACATTACTCTATGTAATGTTCTTGTGGTTCCTGGTCTTACGAAGAAATTATTGAATATTAGCAAGTTAACTAAAGATCATCCGGTAGATGTTTTATTTTCATACTCTTATTTTCATATTCAGGATCGGGCAAACAAGTAGGTACTCACTGAAGGCACCTGTGAAGACGGTTTGTACATGCTAAAGGACTCCCCACAAGCTTTTGTTGCCTCTCGTGAGCGTTCAAATATGTGACACCCGGCATGTTCGGCTTAAACAATATTTTGGTAAAACATAAGTCTACTTTATTAAGAAACATTTATAAACGGACTTAACTAGGTTAGTTGAGTCGGGTTATGATAGGATTGTCCAGGGTTCAATGATCTGGGGGATCATTGGGAGTCGTTTTTGGGAATACACTAGTACCGGGTCCCGTTGTTGGTGAAATTACATGAACTGAATCAAGTAGGATGGGTAGATTATTAACACACGTGTAACATAACATGATAATATGTGCTACAAGGTGTGAATATGATTATACGTGCCTATATGTGCTTAACATGTGTTAGAATTGCATGATCATACGTTAGAATGTGTTTAAATACGTTAAAACGACAAAACTGGAAAACACAAGTCCTGGTTCGACCCATGGCGTGGGGCGAACCTGGAAATGAGCCTTGGTTCGACCCTTGGATAAGGGGCGAACCTGGAACAAACCACAGAACAAGTTCATTCGACCTTGTAAAGGGGCGAAGGTGGCACCTTCGACCCCATGCAAGGGGCGAATTTGGAGTTAGTATAAATACCACACTTTGTCATTTTTACCATTTCACAAACCCTAGCCGTCTCTAAACACTCTCAAACGATTTTAATCACTGAGGAATGAGTTTTTGCTCTTGTTCTTCATAATCTAACTTACAAACAACATCTAATCAAGAATCCAAGATGTGTTCTTAATCCTAAACCCTTTTTAAAGCATTTTGATTCGTTTTCATCTAACCCTAAATGTCCAGATCTGTTCTAAGGATGTTTTTATGATTAAAAACCTTTTAAACATATTCCTAAACCTAAACCTTATCATTAAACATAGGTTTTCATATCAATAAACATATGTTAATTATGTGTTATGTGATATTATGTGTTGTTTAATGATTTGTTGTTGTACTAATGCTAGAAACATGATCTAGGGCTGCTATTGATGTTAGTTTAGGATTGTTTAAGGTTACAATTAGATGGATGATGATATCATGTCTAATTTGGGGATTTTGATAAATCTAGGGCTTGTTGCATGCTAGTATTATCAATAGAACTATTGGGGGTTTTCATATACACAATAAACTAAGCATTTTAGGATGATTATTAGAAGATTTTGAAAAGTTTTCAAATTGGGTAAAGATTTCATGCATGATGTGACACTTCCATAATTTTTACCATTTTAGGAAAGGGCTAAAACGAACAGGTTTTGGGGCAAAATTAGTGGGGTTTAGTTGGGATATGTTATTCATACTTGACTGCTGTGATTGATGATGTTTCAGGATGTTTCCAGATATTTTTGAAGCGTTTTTGGAAAAACACTCTGCCAGGGTCGAACCTGGGCACCTTCGACCAGTCGTGGGGTCGAAGGTGGAACCCTGGGGTCGAACCTAGACATCTGTTGGTCGAATCTGTTTCAAATGGGTCGAATGTGGCTCTAAATGGGTCGAACGTGTCTCCAAAGGGTCGAACGTGGTAGAAAAGGGGCGAAGGTGGAACTGAAAAACCTGGTTCGACCCTATGGAATCAAAAATGAGATTTTTGATGCAAACTAAGTGTTTTATGCTTGAACCTTGTGTGTAATCTATGTATACTTGATTAGTTAGGGTAATGAGTCACCAACGGGATGTCGGGTCGATCTAGTGTGTCGGTTGAACATTCAAAACACGTTTTACAACATACTTGGTCACGATCTGGACAACCGGGGACTAGATAACCTTATGGTTATTAGTCAGAACACTTATGTGAACATTTTGATAGATCTCCGGTAGTTGGGATCATCAAGGGCTTGGCTTTCTTATATTATTGAAGAACACAACTTAAGGTGAGTTCATGGCCCCGCTTTTACTGCTTTTACTTTTGGGGGAGAAAACATGCGCTAAACTTATTTTGATAACATACGTCATACTATGATTTAACTTTGCGTTGCTATACGATCTTTGAAAGTCCCGGGGGAAACCATGAATGTGCGGGGTTGCACAACAGGGGAAATGTGGATAGATCTATTGGGTTTGATAGGCCCCACTCGACGGCTTGGAGGGCCGGGCGGGTGCATATTGTCTCGAACTTGCTAAACATTGCTGAACACTCAGGCTGAACACGGGTAACAGTCTAGTAATGGTTTTCCAATCGTAGTAGTAACAAAACATACGCCTAGCTAGCGTACCTGGTAACATTGATATAGTATGGACATGGTAACACTTTGGTAACACTGTGGTAACATTTGGTAACATATTGAACAAACTTGTGAACTCACCAGCATTATATATGTTGATGTCTTTTTGGCATGTTTTCTCGGGTCGCTAAGGTAGCATCGATTGGACTAGGTGCACGGGTCTGCATTGGCGTCTAGGTTTAGTTGCACGTTTTGAAATAAGTGTCTTAAATACTTTGGAACACAGTTTTGTAGATGATTAAATTATTTAAATGCTTCCGCTATGGTTGTCACCTTATGGAAACTATGTTTTTGAGTTTACGTATTTCATATAGTGTTGTTTATTGTGACCGTTGACTTGGATCCTAGTTTGTCATGTGCCTCGCGGTAAAACTCTGCAGTGGAAATTTGAGGGTTTGACAAAATAAAGCCTCATACGAGTTATGGCATGCTCGTTTAGGATATGCTGCTTTTAGTATTATTTCTTTATTGAATAAGTTAGGTTTTTTGAATGTTACTTCGTTGTTACCAAAACCTGTACTTTGGACTCCTTGTCAACTTGCAAAGGGACAATGATTATCTTTTGATGTTAATTTAAAACGTGCCTCTTTACCATTAGACTTGATTCATGGTGATTTGTGGGGTCCTGCACCTATTTGTTCTAAAGATGGTTATCGTTACTATGTTGCATTTATTGATGATTTCTCACGATTTACGTGATTGTACCCTCTCAAAGCAAAAACAGATTTCTACTATGTTATGCCAGTTTTTCTCAATCTTGTTCAGACACAATGTTCACGAAAGGTCAAGATTTTTCAAAGTGATGGAGGTACTGAAGTTGTTAATCACACGGTTCGTAAATGTTTTTAGGACAATGGTACCTTTCATAGTTTCTCATGTCCTTATACGCCACAACAAAGCGGCCGTGCTGAGAGGAAACATCGTCATATTGTGAAAACTGGCTTGGCGATGCTATTTAATGCTCATATTCCTGCTACTTATTGGGTTGATGCATTTACTTCTGCTACTTGTATTAACAATCGTCTTCCAACTCCTTTATTGGACAATGAGTCGCCTTATAAGTTGTTATTTCAGCAGAATCCGCAGTATGATAATTTTCGTACTTATGGTTGTCAGGTGTTTCCTTATCTTCGTGATTACAACAAGCATAAACTTGAACCTCAAAGCCTACCTTGTGTCTTCATTGGGTATAGTCCGTAACACAAGGGATATCGATGTCTTGATCCTTCTACTTTGAAAATCTTTATTTCTCGACATGCACGCTTTAATGAAACAGTTTTTCCCTTTGCTGGCTCCTCGAAGGATCTTAATATCTCATCTTTGGATGTTACCACCTATCTTGATGAGCCTTACTTTGTATCTGCGGCTGCTCCTTCTTCGCCGATTCCTACACCTCCTCCTGGGCCGAATACTACTGGGCCACCCCCATTTATTTTTTTCCACCCATCAGCTTTGGTTCAGCAGCCGATTGCTAAATCCACTACTCAGTCTTCTCATACAGAGCCCGAACCTGCTGTTTCTTCCGATTCGGCCCAATAGTCTGCTCCGATTTTTGGTCCATCTGCTGCTACTTCTACGGACCAGCCCACTGCTGCTACAGACCAGCCCACTGCTTCTGCGTCGGACCAATCTACTTCGGTTCATCCTATGATAACTCGTTCAAAAGTAGGAATTTTCATACCAAAGCATCGAGCGGATCTTGCTTCTCTCACTACGCATGCGCTTCATGTGGATCTTGCTTCGGCCACTGAACCTCGTGGCTTCAAGACTGCTGTCAAAGACCCTAAGTGGCTTGCTGCTATGCATAAAGAGCTTGATGCACTTCATCATAATCATACATGGACACTTGTTCCTTGTCCGTCCTCTAATAATATTGTTGGATCAAAATGGGTCTATCGTATTAAGTATCACTCTGATGGCAGCATTGAACGTTATAAGGCTCGCTTGGTTGCACAAGGCTTTACTCAGATTCCTGGTCTTGATTATCCTCATACTTTCAGCCCGGTTGTTAAGGCATCAACGGTTCGTATTGTTCTTTCAATTGCCGTTTTAAATAAATGGCATCTCCATCAGCTGGATGTTAAAAATTCCTTCTTAAATGGCAATCTTACTAAGACTGTTTATATGGAGCAACCACCTAGGTTCACTGATTCTCGTTTTCCCAATCATGTGTGCAAACTCTCTAAGGCCTTGTATGGTCTTAAGCAGACTCCTCGTGCGTGGTTTCAACGACTAAGTACCTTTCTTGTTTCCTCTGGTTTCACTTACAGTAGGGCCGACACCTCTTTGTTTGTCTACAAAAAAGGTTCGTGCCTTATGTACTTACTCGTCTATGTTGATGATTTAATTCTTACTGGCAACAATGAATCAGATATTAATGCTTTTATCTCTTGTCTTAATCATGAGTTTGTGATTAAAGATCTAGGTGCTCTTAATTATTTTTTGGGTCTTGAGGTTGCCTACACTGACACGGGTTTATTCCTTACCCAGTCTAAGTATGCTCAGGATATTCTTCAGCGGGCTGATATGTTAGATGCTAAACCTGTTAGCACTCCTTTGGCTCCTCATGAGTCGTTTACTATTGATGGACTACCGTGCACTGATCCAACAGCTTACCGGTCTTTGGTTGGAGCTCTACAATATTTGACTATCACTCGTCCTGACTTGTCTTATGTTGTTAATCAAGTCTCTCAGTTTTTACATGCTCCTACAGTTACTCACTTTCAGGCTGTTAAAAGGAATCTTCGTTATGTCAAAGGTACTCTTACTTTTGGTTTAACCTATAATCAGCCTCATAAATCATCCATCCTTGGCTACTCAGATGCTGATTGGGCTCGCTGTTTAGATAGTCGTCGATCTACTTATGGGTACTCTATCTTTTTAGGCGGTAATATTGTCTCTTGTAGTGCTAAGAAACAACCTACCATTTCTCGTTCTAGTTGTGAATCTAAGTATAGGGCAATGGCGAACACTGCAACTGAAATCGTATGGATTACTCATCTTCTTCGAGAACTTCATGCCTTGCCTCCTGCTCAACCTACTTTGCTCTGTGATAATAAAAGTGCCTTATTCATGAACTCAAAATCCGGTATGTCACAAGTGAGCAAAACATATTGACTTGGATTATCATTTCATTCGAGAACTTGTTCATTCAGGAAAGCTTTATAACAAGTTTGTTTCGACCAATCTTCAGATGGCGGATATCTTAACTAAAATCTTCCGCGTGTGCAATTTGAACATGTTCGTGCAATGTTACCTCTTCGGCCGCCACCTTTTCTATTGAAGAGGGGTATTAGCAAATAATTTGTATTCTTATCATATATTTTATGTATCTTGTTATTATTGTATATCTCCTACATTATAGGAGTGATTGGTTGTAATGTTTATTAAAAATACATACCTCACCTTATTCAATTGATGAGGTCAATCATATAATTCTTATAAAGAGACCCAAAATTAAATACTTTTGTGGGAACATGGGGTGGGTGGGGTTTGAACTTGTTTAGCAAATAGCATCACTCTTTTTAATATGGTTTAACATATATAAATTTAAAATAATGTGCGGATTAGGTTATCTTTTTGTATCAAATTTCTGCTCGAAAAGGTTTCAAAGGATGTCAAAGTCGAGGCCCACCCTTGGCTTTTAAAGGGCATGGTATGGGTAGATCTTAAGGGTGATTGGATTTTCCTACGAAAGTCCGGCAATTATCATGGTGAGAGAGAAAATGCATGCAAGGGTATATGCGTTCAAGGCCAACCCTTACCAAGAGCAAAGTGGGTTATCCATGGCCAACTTTCCTTTGAAGATCCAAAACTTTTAATATTCTTATATACAATTTGCTTTTTAAACAAAACTAACTCTATACAAGTTAAAAATCACTATTGTTTCTAAACCCATTAACCTAGCTTTGGCCCGTTTAAACTCACTTTATGTAACCAAGTTGAAAACTTAAAATTTTAAACCCAATTAAATAATAAGAATCTTTTATTTTGTTTGTTGTTATTACAATTATCGTTGTACTATATATATATATATATAAGTTTATATTTATAGGGCTTATTCAAGTTATTATACGTTTCAACGCCACCACAACTCCAACTAGTACAATTACTACTAGGTTAGAGTCCCGGGGGACCCACGGTTCAACCGAAAGTAAAATGAAAAAAAAAGTAGGAAAATAAGAATTGTATTATGCAATTTGATTTGGTTACTAAATGTTTAATGATGCAATATGTATGAATTTTGATATTAAATGCAAAATGTCATCTAATAGTTTAATGTAACGAAATGATGGATATGTCGAGTAAGTAAAGTTTAATTTGACAACTGCAAACTACATAGCATACTATCACAATATCACACATTACATCATTTGGGAAATATCTATATTCTAATCATAACTTAGCTTAAGCATAGAACACTTATCATTTAGTTGGGGCTTAACGAACTTCAACCAATATTACACATTACATCATTTGGGTAATATCTATATTCTAATCATAACTAAGCTTAAGCATAGAACACTTATCAATTAGTTGGGGCTTAACGAACTTCAACCAATTGTCCATTTTCATTACTTCAATCAAAATCTTCCAAGTCTTGCTTATTGATAGCTGATTTTTTAGCTTCGAAGTTGTTATCATTGTCATCACGATCCTCGGAGTGCAGCTCATTTTCAATAATTTATGAAAACCTCCACCATTGTATTCCATATTTGTGTTCTACATAAAATATAGTTGTTGTAAAGATATGGATACGGTGATAAGTAAATTAAGAAACAATCCTTAACCCACTTACTTGAATGGGTAGCTTAAATTTTACATGTTATCTCTCCAATGGTTCAAACCGATTACATAGCTAAAAAACAACTAATAAGAAAATGGGTCCAATGTTACATGCTGTAATATAAATTTCCTATATTTTATTAAAAAAATAGACACCAAAAGGATCAACCCCAAACCCATTTCAACATGTAGCCAAAAGGACCCATTGTACACACACTTTAGGCAACTTTTGACATGTTACAAAATGCCGCCAAAAAACGTCATTATTTAAACTGTGTAAATATAGTACTTAACAATTAAAAATCTTAATAAATA
The DNA here is from genome assembly GCA_028751855.1 of Ambrosia trifida. Classification (NCBI taxonomy): domain Eukaryota; kingdom Viridiplantae; phylum Streptophyta; class Magnoliopsida; order Asterales; family Asteraceae; genus Ambrosia; species Ambrosia trifida. Next base: position 123,978,940 of record CM054128.1, on the reverse strand, counting down.
ACATCAAAATCATAATGAATCATTCAAATCAATGACATTAAAATAATTCGCGTCTGAAATTGCCTTACCCATTATATACAAATTATTATTGACATATTAAAATTAGCACACTTATTGAAATCAAGATGATGATTATCGTTTAGTGACAATTGATTAAAGGAAAGTCGTAATATCAAAATGAAAGTCGGTCAACAATGTTAAAATGAAATTCGTAATATTAGTAACATCAATAAATACGACTAAAAATCTTAATAAATGACATCAAAATCATAATCAATCATTCAAATAAATGACATTAAAATCACCCACATCTCAAATTGCCTTACCCATTATATACAAATTATTATTGACATCTTTAGTAATCATTATTAGTTGTGATTGAAGTAATATAATTCTTTAACAGAAAATAACATTTTGAAAATTTATATTAATATTTAATTTCGTTTTTAAAATTGGTATGACGATTAAATGTTTTATTATTTGTTAAGATTTATTTAGTATTGCTATGTCTCGAACAATTCTGCAAAATCGGAAATACTGTGTCTCGATTGACGTGATCAAGTAGGAATATGTATTTATATATTTGAATTATAAAAAATGGAAGGATTCGTAATTGGCGTGAATTGGTCAACAACGCTTAAAATTAACACAATCAAACTCAAAGACATAAAGTCAAAGAATTGACCTCCATCAAATTAACAAAAACGTAAAAAGTTTTTACTTAGATTGGGTCAACAGTATTAAAATTAAGGTCGTAATATTAGTAATAGCATTGAAAATTATCTTGAATACATTATATATTTTAGGAAACTGTTAAATAGATTTAAATTATATTTATTATTAAAAGAAGAATAAAAGTGTAGGAAAATAAATGTACATTCCTATCTTCGGATTATATTTAAATTATAAACTGTTAAATAAATGTTTAAAGCAAAATCGTATATGTTTAAAAGAATATCGTTTTATGACAACTAATTAAAGGAAAGTCTTTGAATTATAAAAAATGGAAGGATTGATAATTGACGTGAATTAGTCAACAACGCTTGAAATTAGCACAATCAAGCTCAAAGACATATAGACAAAGAATTGACTTCCATCAATTTAACAAAAACATAAAAAAAAAATTACTCAGATTCGGTCAACAATATTAAAATTAAGGTCGTAATATTAGTAATATCATTGAACATTATTTTGAATACATTATATATTTTAGGAAACTGTTAAATATATTTAAATTATATTTATTATTAAAATAATAATAAAAATGTAGGAAAATAAATGTACATTGTTATCTTTAGATTATATTTAAATTATAAACTGTTAAATAGATTTAACATTGTTAAATAGATTTAAATAAATGTTTGAAAGAAAGTCGTATATGTTTAAAAGAATATCGTTTCATCACAATTGATTAAAGGAAAGTTTTAATATCAAAATTAAAGTCGTTCAACAATATTAAAATGAATTTTAAAATATTAGCAATATCAATAAATAAGATTAAAAATCTTAAGAAATAACAACTAAATCATAATCAATCATTCAAATCAATGACATTAAAATCATCATAAATAACATTAAAACTCTTCATAAATAACATCATCATAATTTAAATTTCAAAATCAATGACATCTTGTGGTGCAGCCTTAGTAACAAACATTTTGTGCTGGATTGAACACCATTTGAAGACATAATATTCGCTAATCAAAGTATCTTCTGATTGAAGGAAATCAAGTCATCCAATCATAGTAAACCTTCAAAAGCATTATGTATAGAAAATTTAGAACGTGTACCTAAATATAAAATAAGAATATTGTAAACATAAATGCTGAATATGCAAATAACAAACCTAACGACTTGAGAAACAATTTCTGCATGCAATATTAGTATTACTATTAGTTAGTATTAGTAATTATTAGTAATTAGTAATATATTCGTAAAAATAGTAATAGGAAATTTTAATTCAGTCAATAAGATATATATGGGATTAAAATTAAAAATCGTAATATTAGTTTTAGTATTAGTAATATATTCGTAATTTAATTCGATCAATTCGGTCAATAATAAATAAATGAGCTTAAAAATTGCAATATATAACATTAAATTCAGTCAATCATTATTAATGTCATTAAAACTCATAATAAATAACATTAAAAATGAATAAATCATATTAATTGCAGGCAAGACCAATAATAATTCATAAAGATAGATTAAACATAATTTCGTACTAATATTAATATAAAAAAATGAGATTAAAAAATCATAATAAATAACATTCAATTCAGTCAATTATTATTAATGTCAATTAGTATTAGTAATATATTCGGTCAACAATACGAATTTTTACGAATAGTAAAACTAAAATCGTAATATTAGTATTAATATTTGTTATTATTAGTAATTATTAGTAATATATTCGTAAAAATAGTAATACAAAATTTAATTCGGTCAATAAGATATAAATAGGATTAAAATTAAAAATCGTAATATTAGTTTTAGTATTATTAATATATTCATAATTTAATTTGGTCAATAAGAAATAAATGAGATTAAAATTAAAAATCGTAATATTAGTTTTAGTATTATTAATATATTCATAATTTAATTCGGTCAATAAGAAATAAATGAGATTAAAATTAAAAATCGTAATATTAGTATTAGTATTAGTAATATATTCGTAAATTAATTCGGTCAATTCGGTCAATAATAAATAAATGAGCTTAAAAATCGTAATATATAACATTAAATTAGGTCAATTATTATTAGTGTCATTAAAACTCATAATAAAATAACATTAAAAAATGAATAAATCCTATTAATTGCAGGCAAGACCAATAATAATTTGAACGAATAGTAATATAAATAATATTAAACATACTTTCATAAAGATAGATTAAACATAATTTCATAGTAATATTAATGTAAATAAATGAGATTAAAAAATCATAATAAATAACATTCAATTCAGTCAATTATTATTAATGTCAATAAATAACATTAATTCTAACATACTAAAAATACATTAAAAATGATTAAATTTTATTAAACATAAATTCAAAAAAAGTAATATAAATAAATGATATTAAAATTTTTAATAAATAACATTAAATTCGGTCAATTATTATTAATGTCAATAAATAATATTAAACATCTTAATAAATAACATTAAAAATGAATAAATCTTATTAATTGCAATAAAGACTAATCATAATTCGTAAACATAGAAATATAAATAAATGGGATTATAAATCTTAATAAATAACCTCAAAATTGTAATTAATAATTCAAATTCGGTCAATTATTATTAATGTCATTAAAACTCCTAATAAATAACATTAAAAATGAATAAATCATATTAATTGCAGGCAAGACCAATAATAATTCATAAAGATAAATTAAACATAATTTTGTAGTAATATTAATATAAATAAATAAGATTAAAAAATCATAATAAATAACATTCAATTCGGTTAATTATTATTAATGTCAATTAGTATTAGTAATATATTCGTAATAATAGTAATAGAAAATTTTAATTCGGTTAATAAGATATAAAAGGGATTAAAATTAAAAATCGTAATATTAGTTTTTGTATTAGTAATATATTCGTAAGCTAATTCAGTCAATAATAAATAAATGATCTTAAAAATCGTAATATATAACATTAAATTCAGTCAATTATTATTAATGTTATTAAAACTCATAATTAATAACATTAAAATGAATAAATCCTATTAATTGCAGGCAAGACCAATAATAATCATAAAGATAGATTAAACATAATTTCGTAGTAATATTAGTATAAATAAACGAGATTAAAAATCGTAATAAATAACATTCAATTCGGTCAATTATTATTAATGTTAATTAGTATTAGTAATATATTCGTAAAAATGGTAATATAAAATTTTAATTCGATCAATATGATATAAATGACATTAAATTTAAAAATTGTAATATTAGTTTTACTATTAGTAATATATTCGTAATTTAATTCGGTCAATAAAAAATAAATGAGATTAAAATTAAAAATCATAATATTAGTATTAATATTAGTAATATATTCTTAAATATTAGTTTTACTATTAGTAATATATTCGTAATTTATAGGTGATTACGCGTAATTGTATGACATTATAGAAGATTACGCGTAATTGCATGACATTATAGGTGATTACGCGTAATTGCCAATAGGTATAGGCGATTACAAATTCTAATCGCCTATACTGCACTATAATCGCCTGACGCGTACTAAACGACTAGAAACGCCTATAAATACCCCCTTATGTTTTAAAACATCATTTGTGAAACCCTAATACACCCCAAAGCCACCCCACACCTTATTCAACCTCTGCAACACGTTTTTGATCAAGAAATCACATTTCCAAGCTTTACATCTCATAATCTTACAATTTCAAGGTGTGTTCTTCATCCCAAACCTTTGTAATGATATTGTTTTGATCCCTAAAGGTCCAGACCTAATTTCTAAACATTTGTGTCTTTGAAAACTCATTAAAATCAGTTTCTAAACAAACCTAAACCTCTATGCTTGTTATATGTGATGTATTCATGCAAGATAGGATTTTGATCGTTTAAACATGGTTGTTCTTGTATTATTAACATGTTTCTGATCTAAATTAGTTGATATGATGTTAACCTAGGAGTTTGAAGGTTCATAGATGTGTAATATTGATATTAGGCGTTTTGACCCGTTTGAATAATTATGGAGGATTGATGATGATATGTTGTGTTTTGTTGATTGTTTGAGGTTAGGGTTTACTCTAGGATGATGCTAGAACAGTAGGATATTGTTGGACAACGTCATTACGTGATGAAATCTGGATACTTGCTATTTAGGGTTAGTTTTGCATGATGATGTGATGTTTACATGATAGTTATGCTATTTTGGGAAAACACTTGGATTCGGGATGGCTAGGATGATGATAAATTGGGAGGTTTTTGCCTGAAATAGTTGGATTAATGTTTTGGGTTTGATATTGGGTGTTTCCACATGTTTCGGATCTGATTTGGAGGGTTAAACGCACAAAAAGACGACACAGTGCAACAGGGGCAATTAAGGAACCCTAATCGCCTATAGTAGGGACGATTGGCCCACAATCGCGTGTAACAAGAGGCGATTAGGAGCCCAATCGCCAGCATGTCTAGTGATTACAATTCTAATCGCCATTTTGACCTTCTTAATCACCAGTTGACTTTTCCTAATTGCATGTTTGATTCCTAATCGCGTGTACTGCTGTCATAGGTGCATTTTGACATCCCGAAACACGGTTTGACACTTAGGAACATGTTAGGAACCCCGTGACATGTCTAATAATTTGGTAACACATGTTCGGACTTGTTTATGCGTTAATTGGGCGTTATGCTAGATAGGGTTAATGTTTGCGCATGCTAAGTGTTTAATTGCATAAGTTGCATGATATCTTGTATGTGGCTAACACGTGGGATGTCGGGTCACCAATGGGATGTCGGGTATTGTCTGGTTTGGTCGGTTTACCGTTTAAAACCCCGCATGTGGAATTTGAGGGTGTGACAGATTGGTATCAGAGCCAATGGTTATAGTGAACTAGGACTGCATGTAGAGTCTAGTCTATAGCCGAGTATCACACACGTTAGACGGTCACACATAGTTACGAGTCGTGTCATTTAGTAAACATACTAATCTTGTCGGGTTTTCAGTGCCCTCATCACACAGTATCATATTATCTATCCTTGGACTATTTCTACACTTATTCTATCTTCTTCTTCGGGTTTGAAGATGAAGGGGCTTATCGCTTATACTTGGCAGTAGTGTACATTGGAGTGGCTTCGGCACATTCTTGAGATATTTCCGGGATTTAGATATCTCCCCTCTATGCTCTAATGTACATACTTGCCTACACACACACACTATCCTGCACTAGTACTTGTCATAGTACCCCCTGAGTGATTGTTCACTTTGGGGACCTTCGTGCGATAACGGTTTCTTTTAAGAATGTGGGTGCCGGGGTGATTGGAAGTTCTAGCTAGAAGCACGCCTAGAGGACCATGTAGAGCGATTTGTTATTTCGGGTGCACACGAAATCATAAGTCGAAATGCATGAAAATCTTGGTGGACTTCGAGTTCGGACAGATGATCATGCTGGAACCCCATTTAAATTCGTTTGGTCACTAGTAGTTAGATCTAGTAGTGATGCTGAATATCTTGTTTGTGTTTTGGCAGAACATGTCTGGTTGTGCTGGTGGACGTACTGGGGGACGCCGTGGTGGCGGCGGGGGCCGCACGGGCGGTGGACGAGGTGGTGGGAACATCACCATGACTCAGGCGGAGTTGGAGCACTTGTTGCAGCAGCAGTTGAACGTTGCGTTGGCTGCTTTCCAGGCTGCTCAGCAGACCCTGGGAAATACTAATCAGGTGCAGTCTGGGTGCACCTACAAGAAGTTCATGGACTGTAAGCCCCATTACTTCAATGGGACTGAAGGGGCAGTGGGACTACTCCGGTGGTTGGAGAAGATCGAGTCGGTGTTCGCTATGTGTAACTGTCCTGACGCTGATCGCGTCAAGTATGCTTCTGCTACCCTAGAGGGTCATGCCCTGACCTGGTGGAACTCTACCACTGCTAGCCTTGGCTTGGGTGAGGCCAATGCTATGCCGTGGTCCGAGTTTGTTCAGATGTTGCGAGCGGAGTATTGCCCGAGGGATGAGATTATGAAGTTGGAGCATGAGTTCTGGAATCTGAAGATGGATGGGTCGGAGATCGAGGAGTTTACTGCTAGGCACAACGAGTTGGCTGTGATGTGCCCCGGTTTGGCTACACCGGAGTACCGGAGGATTGAGCACTACGTTGCTGGGTTAGTGCCGGAGATTGCTGGGCTTGTTGCCGTTGCTAATCACACTACCATGTTGGCCACTGTTCGGGCAGCTCACAAGCTGACCAACATGAAGGTTGCGGAGGGCGTTCTACCTCCGAGGGGTGCTGCTGTGAAAGCCCCTGCGGACAACAAGAGGAAGTGGGAGAGTGCTGGGAAGAACATTGGGTCGTCTCAACAGCAGGTTAAGAGGCAGGACGTTGTGGGAGCATCATCTGAGCAGAAGACTGGGGGTTATGTTGGTAAGAGTCCGAAGTGTAACACGTGTGGGTATCACCATGTTGGGAGTTGCGATGAGTTTCGATGTAAACGTTGTCAGCGAGTCGGTCACTTGGCTAAGGATTGTAGGACCAATCTTCAGCCAAAACAGACTCAAGTGGTTGTCCCCGCTCCTGCTCCTCGGGGAAACCAGGGGTGTTTAAACTGTGGAGAGACTGGAAACTTCAAGCGGGATTGTCCTAAGCTGAAGCAAGGCGAGGGTGGCGGTCGAACTGCTCCGGCTCGTGCTTATGTCATCGGTGCTAGGGAGAACGTGGAGGATCCCGATACTGTTACTGGTGAGTATTCTTTTCTTGATTCTCGTTATACTTGTATTCATTCTCATTCACATTGTTTGGCGATTCGTATTCTTTGTGTGCATTCAGTTTGATATTTGGTCATCGTTTTGCATTCATGGGTTTGATGTGGGTCCTTTGGAGATGCTACTTGGACGGTACCGGTGTATCATTTATACCGATCACAGTAGTCTCTAGTAGGCCTTCGATCAGGAGGATTCATTGTTTTGTATTCACTTTGGGGAGGGCGGTTCCCCAGCATAGCGTATCTGTTGATATCATCTTTCGTTCGTGGTTATCATTTCATTTGCATTCTGGGAAACGTTACTTGGGTTAGGTCGACACTCATTACTGTTGAAGAGTGAATCTCGGGGCGAGATTCCTTTCAACAGGGGGATGATGTGACGACCGGGAAATTTTTCTTTTTATCGCTTCGTTCTCTTTGACCTCTGGAAATTTTCGGGACGAAAATTCTTTTAACAGGGGGATGATGTGATACCCGGCACGTTTAGGTTAACATTTTATAAAACACATAAGTCTACCTTAGCGAAAAAGGTTTTCAAACATACTTAACTAGGTCAGTTGAGTCGTGATGATGGTTCCGGGAATCATCGGGAGTCATTACTGTGATCCACGGGATCACTGGGAGTCGGTCCATAACCATGTGAACAAGGATGAGTGATTTGTAGAATCGTCGGGTTTAATGCACAAACGTAAATCTCGAGTCCCGGGAATCGGTGAACGGATGGGAACGTGTTAGTTATCATGCATTATGTGCTTACAATCATTATATGACTTGCCGGTATGTGAATACGTATTTATATGTGTTAAAATAGTGATTACGCGTAATTGCATGACATTATAGGTGATTACGCGTAATTGCCAATAGGTATAGGCGATTACAAATTCTAATCGCCTATACTGCACTGTAATCGCCTGACGCGTACTAAATGACTAGAAATGCCTATAAATACCCCCCTTATGTTTTAAAACATCATTTGTGAAACCCTAATACACCCCAAAGCCACCCCACACCTTATTCAACCTCTGCAACACGTTTTTGATAAAAAAAAAATCACATTTCCAAGCTTTACATCTCATAATCATACAATTTCAAGGTGTGTTCTTCATCCCAAACCTTTGTAATGATATTGTATTGATCCCTAAAGGTCCAGACCTGATTTCTAAACATTTGTGTATTTGAAAACTCATTAAAAATCTGTTTCTAAACAAACCCAAACCTCTATGCTTGTTATATGTGATGTATTCATGCAAGATAGGATTTTTATCGTTTAAACATGGTTGTTCTTGTATTATTAACATGTTTCTGATCTAAATGAGTTGATATGATGTTAACCTAGGAGTTTGAAGGTTCATAGATGTGTAATATTGATATTAGGCGTTTTGACCGTTTGAATAATTATGGAGGATTGATGATGATATGTTGTGTTTTGTTGATTGTTTGAGGTTAGGGTTTACTCTAGGATGATGCTAGAATAGTAGGATATTGTCGGACAACGTCATTATGTGATGAAATCTGGATATTTGCTATTTAGGGTAAGTTTTGCATGATGATGTGATGTTTACATGATAGTTATGCTATTTTGGGAAAACACTTGCATTCGGGACGGCTAGGATGATGATAAATTGGGGGGTTTTTTGCTTGAAATAGTTGAATTAATGTTTTGGGTTTGAAATTGGGTGTTTCCACATGTTTCGGAACTGATTTGGAGGGTTAAACGCACAAAAAGACGGCACAGTGCAGCAGGGGAAATTAGGGAACCCTAATCGCCTATAGTAGGGGCGATTGGCCCCCATCGCGTGTAACAAGAGGCGATTGGGAGCCCAATCACCAGTATGTCTGGTGATTACAATTCTAATCGCCATTTTGACCTTCCTAATCACCAGTTGACTTTTTCTAATTGCATGTTTGATTCCTAATCGCGTGTACTGCTGTCATAGGTGCATTTTGACATCCTGAAACACGGTTTGACACTTAGGAACATGTTAGGAACCCCGTGACATGTCTAATAACTTGGTAACACGTGTTCGGACTTGTTTATGCGTTAATTGGGCGTTATGCTAGATAGGGTGAATGTTTGCGCATGTTAAGTGTTTAATTGTATAAGTTGCATGATATCTTGTATGTGGCTAACACGTGGGATGTGGGGTCACTAATGGGATGTCGGGTATTGTCTGGTTTGGTCGTTTTACCGTTTAAACATGTTTTCAACATACACGGTCACGGTCTGGACAACTTGGGGACTGATTAGCCTTCGGGTTAGTAGTGATTACACTTATGTAAACTCATTGATAGGTAGCCACTAGTAGGGACTATTACACACATATCGGATTTCTATTTTACTGAGGACGCACTCTAAGGTGAGTTTCACGGCCCCTCTTTTATACACTTTTTCTCGGGGGAGAAGCATGCCACACGTTTTAACAAATACAACGTTTATGTTTTGAAACGCAACACTTTTTGAAACGCAATGCTTATGAAACGCAACACTTTTTGAAACACAACGCTTATGAAACGCAACACTTTTTGAAACGCAACGCTTATGAAACGCAACACTTATTAAACGCAACGCTTGTTTTAAATTACTATACGACGAAACGCAACGCTAAGTCCCTGGGAAATAATGAATGTGCGGGGCACAACGAGGGAAATGTGGATAGATCTATTGGGCTTGACGAACCCCACCCGACAGCTGGGAGCCGGGCGGGTGCATATTGTCTCTATTTTCGGAAACTCAAACACGGGCGGCAACACACGCAACGCTTGTCAGTAATGGTTTCGGCAACACAGTCATAGTAGTAAGGAAACGTTTGTTATGTACTTAAAGGTTTTGCATACTTGGTACTATTGAGATGAAACTCTTTACGCTTGAAACGCTTTGTGAACTTAAAACCTGTGAACTCACCAGCATTATATGTTGACGTCTTTTTGGCATGTTTTCTCAAGTCGCTAAGGTAGCAGCATTGAGTTTAGGCGCACGGAGTCTCATGGTGTATAGGATCCATTTGCATTTCATTTTGAGTATTATCAGACTTTCATGTTTTACCTTTGAGTTGTAATAAAGTTTTACGCTTCCGCAAGCGATGGTTGAATTTTTGAAACTTAATGGGCAATTTACGTTGTTTTCATATCATATAGATGTCGTTTATTGTGACCATTGACTTGGATCCTGGTGTGTCACGCGCCTCGCGGTAAAACCCTGCATGTGGAATTTGAGGGTGTGACATAAATTGTAGTTTAACAAATTAAGTTTGCAGGATGGGACCAAGGACTGTTGGGAATGTGTGTCGGACAGAAGCGTAGGCTGAAGATTCCTGCCAAAATGGGCTATGGAGAGCATGGTTCACCACCTAAAATTAAGACCAGGTAAAACATTCTTTTGGTTTTCTATAAACAAAAAAAGAACAGTTTATAAAAGTTAGAAAGAACCATGTTTGCTGTTTAGTTCGTAACACATCACGTCTTGAAGCTTAAATTGAAATGTCTTTGCTTGAGGTTGGGCAAAAATGTAACTTACCTGTATCAAAGGTTGGCAAGCTCGACCTATTCACATTTAATTTGGTCAAATGGGTTAAGTAAAAAGATTCAACTTAACGAGCCAGGAATCCAGGATGGTTAAATGGGTCTAAGGTCATCCATAATATATTCAAATCGATGAAACCTAATGATCTATAAAGGAAAAAGTCTTAGATTCTTATTGTAATTATATAGTTTCTACAATATAATGTCAGTTGTTATAAAAGAAAAAAAAATACAGAAAGTACCCGTACTTTCAGCAGGTCGTGTTGAGTTAAACTGGCCCGTTTTGGACGTTTACCTATAACCTAACCCGCCTATTTCGGATACCCCTAGCATTCTTGATTTGTTTTGTACCCTCATTGGATCTGATGGTTTTCTAAACAAATAGTATTCTGATTACCTACACAGGTAGAGCCGCACTTATATTCGACACCGAACATATTGCAGTTAATGGAAAAGGAGCAGTTGGAGGAGACGATAACAAAAGCGAGTTATGATCTCAAAGAAGCTTGATGGAAAAACTTTTAGTGGTTGCGAAAATTGTCTCACTAAAAGAGTCGTTTATTACATATAACCAATGGTAGTTTATTATCATCTAATTTTTCTTTTGGATTTCGTTATGTGATTGTAGTCACTAAGAGAGGATTTGGAGATCTTGATGACGACGACGATATATTTGCCTCTAGAAAGGTTTACAATTCCTTTATACTGTTTGTTTATTGGTTTGGTTATACTTTCTGTGATGTTCATTTTTATTATTATTATTATTATTATTATTATTATTATTATTATTATTATTATTATGTCCACTTGTGTAGAAATTCGTATTGTTGCAATGTAATGTTCATAGAGCTGAAAAGACTTACATGGGTAAATCAAGATGATTTAGTAGTTAGATAGAGAATATAATAAAGAGTTCACCTTGTAAATCAATGTTTTGTTGTTCGCAGTATGGGGTTATCTTAGATTCTTGAGAGCCATGTGAAATTAAGAGTTTAGTAGAATCTTGAAAAGTGTATGGGGTAACTTCTGGGAAGGAATTTTGCCAAAAATGTTTAGATGTATAAAGATTGATGTTTTTGATGAAACTTAATCTGATAATAAGTATCATATTGTGTTTTGCGTTTTCTTTTTGTTCGTATGAACTTGCAGATGGCAGAAGTAGCAAAGGGCTTAACTGCCGGAACAATAGACGTGGCTGCACAATTGTAGGGCTGACTGCACAATTCTGGTGCAACAGATACTGTTAAACAAACACTAGCAGCAGAAGGTCCACGGGATCTATACAAAGGCATGGGTGCGCCTCTTGCCACTGTGGCAGCCCTAAATGTTGTCCTGTTTACTGTTAGAGGTCAAATGGAAGCACCTTTGAGTTCTGAACCTGGTGCACCCTTAACCGTGAACCAGCAGGTGGTCGCTGGATCCGGTGCTGGAGTCGTTGTTGCCATTTTGGCCACCCAACTGAGTTAGTCAAGTGCAGGTCAGTCCTTTTTCTCATAATTACTTTCTTAAAGTCAAATATTGATTCATTCCTAAATCAAGCATACTAATTTACCAAAATAATTCTTATTTTTTCTTGCTATGGATGTTAGCCAAAGCAATAAATGGTGTCATGTTCATGAGATACTTTCCTAACGTCTCGAAAACTTTAACACTTCTGATGCGTTATAGAAGTTGTGTTTGGTTGTTATTAACATATGTTTCTTTGTTTGCATATATATTGGATTTCTATGATTTTCTTTGTCCAATCGCCGTAGAGCAGGTATTTCGCAACGCATCAGCTAAAAGCGTTTCGGATGTTATAAGGCATGTATGTTCCAACTACAAGGTATGATTTAAAAAAAATATGCATTTTTAAGAAGCTGTATGTTTGTTTTTTCCAGAAACTTCTTGTGTTGAAGATGACGAGGTGACGAGGATGTGTGTGTAATGTTCTATGGCTCACGGTTTCTTACACGTATGCACAACGAACTTCAAGCTAGGTTTTTGTATCTGAGATTTATAAAAGATGTCATGATTCAAAGTTTAGCAGTGCACATTTCTGAGTGTGTTTGTGTATTCGTTTTTCGCTCCAGATATGCCACTTTGGATTTATTTTACAATTTTGTGTGTCGTATTTCAGGCAACATAGATACTATTTCATGTTTGCTAAAATGTATATCACCTAAGAACCAACTTTTTCAATGCTAATGCGCATCCTGTTATGCTAGCAAAACCTGCATCGCATGGTTAAGATTAAAAATAAACAAGAACAAAACCAACAAACACTCATGCTACTCACGATAAATAAATTATGGCGGACGAAGTTTGCGGGACAAGCGTTTAGCAGTTCAATTTTTTATGCGATTTGAAGCGCCGCAACGCAAAGCTGGGCTTAAACACCAGTTGAAATTTAGAAAACAATGTCAACTAAAGTCATAAACCAAAGTGTTTAGTGGAGAACCAAACTTTATCCATTATGATTCCCGATTAGAAATATGAGTTCTATTATATGTTTTCACTCTTTCTATAAAAAAAAATAAAATTCTTATCAATATTTCAAAATTCTATATGTTAACTTTTTTTAGTGGGTGATAAGTTAATAAGAAGATAAAAAAAATATGTATTACGGGAAGTGACACTATCATAATTTTTTTCAATTTTACTGATTTAAATCAATTCTGGCTATATCACTTCATTGATTTATTTTACTGAAACATAGTTTTAGACATAACACTTCACTGATTGTTTTTTTTTATTTTCATTTAAATTTAATAAAAGTAACTAATTTAATTTTTTCTAACGGTTTAAATTTCCCAATGGTAATATTACCGTTTTCTAACGGCTAGAAATTTTTACCCTATAAAAACCCTGTAATTTCCAATACCAAAACCAAAATCATCTTTTAATCATCTCGTAAAAATAGGCCTGTTGAATGTAAACGAGGAGATCGCGTTAGTAACAACGTGGATAGATGTCCAAAACCGACATCATCCTCCCAGTTTAAGGAGGGCTTCCTTTTGGCGCAACGTGTTGGTGGAATTCAATCGACTAAGCGGTACAAATGACCGCACCATGGATTCGCTCGTTATTAAGTGGGCGGATCTCTTCGCCAGGTGTAAACGATGGAACACCCTATTTGAAACCACAATTGCGGAGCACCCTAATATTGCCGAGGATATGGCAATCCAACTCACACAAGTCAACTATGAGGCTACGCACTGCATCAATTTCACTCATGTTGCGGCATGACAATTTTTGCATTAAGTTAAAATAATGTAGTTTGATAGTTGTAATTTCTATGATATTAATGTTTAATTTCTATTTTAATTATTTAAAACTTCTATGATATTAATGTTTAATACATTCCTAAACTTTAAATTATTACATTCCTAAAACTAAAATTATTACATACATAAAATTAAAATTATGATATTCCTAAGCTTAAAAAAAAATACATAGCTAATAAAAGAAAGAGTGCGCAATTGACTAGGCCGAAGAGCAGTCACGATCACTATCACGTCCGTCCAACCTCTCATATCGATATCCCTCACTTTCAGGTGTCGGACAAGACATTTCCTCGTCCGAATCCGAATACATTATGTATTCGGCCCTGGGATTAGTTTCGTAACCTTCAGCCCAACTTGGAATAGTTGTGGCTGCAGCCGGTAGGTTCCGCACTGTAGGAGTGTTACGCCCTGGCACTGTAACAACATCTCCAATCCGTATCGCTCCTAGTTGCAGTAGAGCCATTGTGTAATCATATACGTAATGCAATTCTTCCGTCGGCGAATCTTCTAGAAGTTGTGGCTTGTTACTTTCAAATGTTGGAGGGTTTGACCTCGATGGCTTGGTAGCCGGTGAGTTCAAAGTCGGACGGTTTGTTGTCGGTGGGTGTGTAGTAGGTGGGTTTGTAGTCTGTGGGTTGTTTGTAGGTTGGCGGTTTGCACGGGATGATTGACGACGATTATGTAATCGGTTGGGCCGTTCACAAGTCAAGCCAAATCGAGCGGGCCTTTGCTTATGCTTGGCTCATTTACAAACCGAAAACTGAGCGAGCATTTTTAGGGCGCACAATTTTTTGAACGAGCGGCGAATTTTTCGGACAACCATAAATTTGATATGTTTCCTTTAATGTTCTCGCTTCCTAGTGATAACTGAGGTTCAACCTTCCGAGGATGACGCTAAGACTAAGGTCCAGTTATCCGAGAATGAGGCCCAGGTTGAGGCCGGTGAGGCGATAAGCATATTATAGAGAACAATTTTCGCATTGCAGCATAAGTTAATAGCGAGAGACGATTGATGGCGGACAACTAACATGAATATGAAGTCAAGCATGTCTTTTCACGACTTATGGTTTTACAATTAAATTTGTGTTAAGTTATCATTGGGTTGACTGGTCAAGTTTCTATAAATATAATTGAATATATGCATATATTAAGCCAAACCCAATATAGTGGTATGTATAAAACTATAAATATAATTGCCAAACCCAATATAGGATCCACAGTTCCAACTCGGAGGAAACACTGAAACACCCATCACTGTCACTAAACAAACCACGCGACGTCCTCAGAAACCTGTTTTCGAAATACGTGACGCTGACAGCGACAGTGACGACGACAGTAACTCGGTGGTTGACCCCAACGAGTGGCTCTTTCGCCAGAATGCGAAAAACACAGCCAAGTATCAGTGTGTGCAAATGAAACAGACGAAGAAAAAGGGGAAAACTTTGAGTTATGACTCACCCCCTTGATGACGGCATAAAGATAAAGAAACAGACGTTCGGGGCTACGCAAAATCGTCCGACACGTCACACGTTTATGAGTCCTCCAGTGATGGAGACTATAAGTGTCGAAGTCATACACATAACTCACGTTCCACAACAGGCACGTTGGGGACCGACACGAACGTAGTCGACGACTTGGTCAAATCATACAGACCAAAGCCTTTCGCGGAAAAAATTAAAGTTTGTGCCTCGCATCGCGACGGCCAGTATCCCACAATAATCAAATTCCATAGCAGCAGCGGCAAGTACGATGGCCTGCTTGACCCTGACGATCATATACATGACTTTGAGTGCGCAGGGAGTTCCGTACACTGGCCAGTTCAAGTTTGGTGCCATATGTTTGCTCAAACGCTGACCGGGGCCGCTGGAGTCTGGGCAATAATATCTCTGCGGGGAGCATTACCGACTTTGATGACCTCACTGCCAAATTTGGCAACCACTTTTCCCATCTGCGGAAACACAAGAAGGAAAAGGCGCACATCCTTCTATGTCAGCACGATGACAATGAGTCCATCGAGGACTTCATTGTGCATTACAACAGGGCAGCCCTACAGATAGGGTGCGGAGAGGAACTCACTCACGCAGCCTTTATTGAAGGTGTGCGTAGTGAGGAAGTTATGAAATGCCTCACAGGCAAAGATGGCATCCCAGAATCCTGGGATGAACTAATTCGCTCGGCTAAGATCTTCACGTCTTCCGAACGATCTTTCCGCCAAGTACACAGATTCCAGAATCACCATAATAATAATAATGACAAAAAGTAAGGAAAGTCTGTGTGGTCACGAATCTCGGGGTCCACAGAGGAGGGAAAATACTCTTCCTCTAACGACGCCTGCCAGTTCCTCTCCAAAAAGCAATCGCGGGACCAACGTAGCAATTCCAAGAAAAACCACGATTGGACTCCGCTGACAAAAACGCCATCTCAAGTCCTCAAGACAGAACATATCACTTTCAAAGAACCAAAGGTCCTTGGAAAGCGTAAGAACGTGGATACAAGCAAGTTTTGCAAGAACCACAATGATTTTGGACATCTTACAGACAACTGTTATAGTTAGAAGATGGAAATTGAATCCGCGCTTTATCCATGAAACCATCATGCCACGTGGCATGATTTCTTTCCCCATCACAATGACGGACGCAAGCATGAGCGCACAGAGGTGTGCGACTTCATGGTCTTGCCAACGACGTCCCACCATGATATCTTGCTCGGGAGGGAAGGCCTTGCTCACTTCAATGCTAAAGCGTCAACGGCACACCAAATCATTGGTTTCCCGACCCAGACCGGCATCGCTTTTATCCAGGGAAACAAGGATTGTCGCGTAGCTGACAATGCCAAACCCCCAAAACTGGTTAAGACTGACACCTGCACTGAGCCGAAAAAATGGGTCCTCAACCCTAAATTTCCGGAGCAAACGGTGGTCATTGGCCATGTAATCTCGAACACCATCCGCAGCCACCTGAATCAACTACTTATCAAGAATATGGACGTCTTCGCTTGGCAGCCCTAGGACATGATTGGTGTTCCCCGCGACATTGCGGAACACAAACTCAATGTGTACCGATCGGTAGAGCCGGTTGTCCAGAAGAAGCGTAGTATGGGTACTGAAAAAACAAAGGCAATGAATGAGCAAGTTACCGAGCTGCTAAATGCGGGCATCCTGCGCCCCATAAATTATCAATCTTGGGACACCAACCCCATCATAGTTGGAAAGGCACCAGGGGGTGGCATATATGTGTTGACTACAAGGACTTGAACAAGGCATGTCCAAAGGATTGTTACCCTTTGCCGGAAATAGACTTAAAAGTGGACTTGCTAGCTCCTTATCGCTTCAAATGTTATTTGGACGCATGATAGGGCTACCACCAGATCCAAATGTCAAAGGAGGACGAAGACAAGATGGCTTTCCGCACAGACATGAGCACCTTTTGTTACACAAAGATGCCTTTTGGCCTGAAAAACGCGGGCGCCACATATCAACGACTCATGGACACAACCTTCATCAACGAGATCGGCGTACAGCTTGAAATGTACCTCATTGACCTTGTAATCAAGAGTAAGGAAGAAGAGCATATGCCGCTGGACATACAAAAAATTTGATTAGCTGCGGGCAGTGCGCATGAAACTCAACCCCAGCAAATGCTCATTCAGAATGGAGGAAGGTAAATTCCTCGTGGTAATCGTCACGCGGGATAGTTTCTGTGCAAACCCCGAAATGGTTCAGGCAATCGAGAGAATTCCTTCCCTCGCATCTATCAAGGAAGTCCAAACGCTGATGGGCCGGCTGATTGCCAACTATGCTTCGAAGTCCTTTCCATTCATGGATACTTTGAAGAATTGCTTGAAAAAAAGCAATTTTCGGTGGACGCCCGAAGCAGAAGCTGCTTTCCAAGACATAAAGCAATGCTTAATGAACCTCCCGACTTTGACTGCGCCCCTACCAAAGGAACCGTTAACGTTCTACCTCAACGTAATCGAGCGGGCGGTCGGTGCAGTCCTTCTAGTAGATCGCAAGAGTGTTTAAATGCCAATTTATTACATCAGCCGCACCCTCTTGGATGCGGAAACAAGATATTCTACAATGGAAAAGCTGGTTCTTGCGCTGGTCCACGCGCCAAGAAGATTGCGGCGGCATTTTCAGGGGCATCCCATCAACGTCCTAATAGACTATAGAATCAACGATGTACTTTGCACGCCAGAGCTATCGGGTCGACTCGCAAATTGGGCTATTGAACTTGGAGAGCACACAATCTATTACAAGCCCAGACCCACAATTAAAGGCCAATACTCGCTGACTTTGCAACAGAAATACCCGCCGACAAGATTCAAGACTGCATTGCGGAACAAACGCTCGCGCAACCTCAGAATCAATCGCAAAAGTGGTCCTTATTCACAGACAGGGCCTCTAACAGCGATGGTTCTGGCGAGAGCCAACGCCTTATCAGCACAAATAAACAAGAGTTCACATACGCTATTCGTTTGGACTTCAAGAGTACCAACAATGAAGCGGAATACAAAGCGCTGTGGGCGGGCCTCCGCATCGTGGAAAAAATAGGCGCTAGATACGTGGAAGCACATGTGGACTCAATGCTTGTCGTAGGACAAATCAATGGGACTTATGCCGCACGAGATGCAACTATGATCCTCTACCTAAAACAAGCCAAACAGCTCATGCGCACATTCGACTCTTGCACAATCGTGCACATTAGATGAAGTGAGAACATACCCGCCAACACGCTGAGCTAGATGGCTTCAACAGTCTTTGAACACATGGGGAAAGACATTCGCGTAGAAATGCTAAATCAGCCCTCAGTCCCGCACCGAGAAGTAAAAGTCATCCAAACATGTAACGCCTCCTGGATGACGCCAATCAAAGCCTCTTGGCTTCCAGCTCCCTGCCTGATAACAAATCAGAGGCCCGGAAGCTTCAACACAAGGCTCTCCACTATCAGCTGAACGACGGAATACTTTACCGCCGATCATACATCAGGCCATTACTTCGCTGCATCGACTCCGCATATGAATCTTTCGTTATTCGAGAAATTCATGAAGGCATCTGTGGTTTGCACGCAGGGCCCAAAATGGTAGTCGCCAAGCTGATGAACACAAGGTACTACTGGCCGGGAATGCACCCGGACGCTATCGTAGAGCTTCGCAAATGTGATTCCTGTCAGCGCCATGCGCCAAATACCCTACGTCCAAAAAATGACATGGTGCTCGTAACCGCGGCATGGCTATTTCAAAAATGGGCGATTGATATTGTTGGGCCATTCCCCACGGCACTAGGAAACGTCAAGTTCCTGATTGTAGCCGTTGATTACTTCACCAAATGGGTCGAAGCAAAACCTTTGGCAAAAATTGATGGGCCACACGTCAAACGATTCATTTGGGAATTCATCATTCGCAGATTCGGCCTCTCATTGCAACTCGTGAGTGACAACCGTACGCAATTTGTGGACCAGTGATGTGACGAGAAATTGATATATTTTCACACATAATTATCACCTATTTTATACTCTAAATCATGCTTTTATCTTTGTTTTATCATTATTTATCTTTCTTTGTTGATAATTGTAGGATCAGAGGTCCGGTGATGAAAAGAAGTGGAAAACAGCACAAAACGACACAAAAGGGACGAAGAATTGAAGACTTTGAAGCTCTGCCAGATATGGCACAGCCGTGCAACTGTCCCGGGTTAACAAGTCAGCATTTCCAAGTCAACAGAGGTCAGTTTCCGCATTTCATAAGGTGCACAGGCGTGCCCCAGTGTTTGGCATGGCCGTGCTTTACTCCAGCGTGTTCTTCAAGGCAAAAACCGACCAAAACTGACAAGACGGTTAACTGTACTGGGTGGCACGGGCGTGCATGAGGAAGTGGCATGGGTGTGCTCAGTCACAAACCAATAATTTCTGCAAAAGGGACTCTGCAACAGTTTCCACTGTCGAGCAGGGCCGTGCCAAGATACATGCACGGGCGTGCCAAACCTGATCTGCCTATAAATAGAGGCCTCCACCACACATTTTGAAGCAACCCTTCTCACTCAAAAACCAATACTTCTCCACAAAGTTTCTGCCCTCCTTGAGGATTGTAGGTGTCCTTTGGAGCCTGGGATCATTCCATAAACACCTTGATCAAGAGAGAAACACCCCAAAATCATCCAAAACCCTTAGAAATCTCCATACAACCTTCCACCGTGTCTTGTACACAAACCCAACCTTGTGAGCTTGTTGTATCAACCATGCTAGGCTAGATTTCTATTGGTGTTGATAGGGTGATGATGGAAACTTGGTATGAATTAATATAGTTTATCTTTTATTTTTAAGTGGTTTTGTGTTCTTAATAATTCTTTATATTATAAACTTTGTTTAATGGTCTAATTAACAAATCACTTAGTCTTTGGTCTTGTGGGTGTCTTGATAGGAAGTGGGAGGACTCATGGGTGTACCTATGGTGTGTAAAAACCCATGCACTTGTGAGCTAACCTAATCCCGCGAGTAGTGATTAGCCCATTTGTGGGTAGAAATACACACACTTAGTGGCTTAATCCTCTACTATCAAGATCTCATTTAGGGTCGGTACGGTCTTTATACTCGGTCCTAGTGATAAGTCAATACTTAATCTTGTGAATCAGCTTCATGGTCAATGTGAAAGCTTTGGCGCAGGTTAAGGATTGATGAACTCGTGTTGAAATAAAATGGTCTTTATTTTATTTCATCATTATACTGCCGCACAGTTAATGATAGACCACTCACTTTTTGATAAGTTAATTAAATCAAGTAGGGGATGCACGTGTGCTGGTTAGTCATGACTCCTCTATGATATTAAGTGGTAACTTGTTCGGTCATGCTCCAGCCACCGGCAAGTTATTCATAAAAGTCTAGAGTAGTTTGATGTCTATATCACAACACCGGGAGGCGGGTAATTCGGGGTTGAGTCGACATAGTCTCGAGTCACTTTCTTTTCAGTGTTGAGAGGTGAGCTACCCGGTTCGGGAGACCCTCATAATAACATTAAGAACACAGTTGTTTGTACAGTTATGCGAAAACAGTCACCTCTAGAAAATGCAGTTGCAATTCTAAATTAAGCACAAGTGCGCAACTTGAACACACCACTATTAAATAAAGATAACTATTTTCATACTAGGTTTCATCTGATCCTGAAGCAACACCATTGTTTTGTCATTGATTTCTCTTAAAAGTTTTCATCTCTCTTTTTACTTTTCTTCTCGCATTTTAAAAAGTCTTTTAAGTAATTTTAGGAAGGTGAGTGGTAAAAATCGTGTCCACGGATTCGATACTCGGTACTTGCACATTTCTATACTATACACAATAGGTGCGCTTGCCTATTGTGTTGGGTTTAGAATGTTGAGCAACTATCGTTTTAAATTATAAATTTAAAACTTGTAAGTGTCTTTCTGTTTTCTAACTTACTCATCTTTTCACCAAAGCTTTTGGCATCTCCTCTGGGACTTTGCCCTTTTTGAAAGGAAGTCAAGTCTTCTTAAAACACCCACACGACATCAACCAGCACTTACAAGAATGAATGACGCAGCTTGGCATCCAACAAATCAATACTCGGTACTTGCACATTTCTATACTATACACAATAGGTGCACTTGCCTATTGTGTTGGGTTTAGAATGTTGAGCAACTATCGTTTTAAATTATAAATTTAAAACCTGTAAGTGTCTTTCTGTTTTCTAACTTACTCATCTTTTCACCAAAGTTTTTGGCATCTCCTCTGGGACTTTGCCCTTTTTGAAAGGAAGTCAAGTCTTCTTAAAACACCCACACGACATCAACCAGCACTTACAAGAATGAATGACGCAGCTTGGCGTCCAACAAATCTTTACATCAGTCGCGCACCCACAAGGCAACGGCCAAGTTGATACCAAATAGAAGCATTGTGGAAGGCATCAAACCGCGGCTCGGAAACAAGCGCACGGGTTGGGTGGATGAAGTCCCGTACGTTCCATGGGCTCATTGCGCTCTAACCAAAACAAGAAATGGTGAAACTCCGTTCAACCTCACATGCGGTTTCGAGGCAGTCATCCCCGTCGAAATTGGTTGCCCCTCCGCAAGAGTACTCATGGCAGACAAAGGAACCAACGACGAAGAACTCCGATTAAACCTTGACTTGCTCGAAGAGCGTAGTGAACTCGCCGCAATCAAAGAGGCAAAGTACAAGAAACAATTGGAAAGCTACTATAATCAACGCGTCAAATCATGCAAGTTCAACGTCGGAGACTACGTTTTCCATAACAATGAAGCTTCCAACGCAGAGCAACAAGGAGAATTGGCCCCTAATTGGGAAGAGCCATACAAAATTCAAGAAATCCTTGGAAAGGGTGCGTACGCGCTGGAAAAATTGGATGGCACACCCATTCCGTGATCTTGAAAGTTGCACAACTTCACGCATGTTATATGTAACTTACTTGTAATCCTAGCTAACCACGCCCATGTACTTATCAATTAATGAAAAGTTTGTTTCTATATATGTGTTATCTCATTCAATGTTTGCGCTACAGTCTTCAAGGTAAATGGTTTTTTAATACCTAACGCCGAACTACGAAGCCACCTACTAATGCGCACGTTATACCTAACACTGGGGGGGGACTACCCCGATAAACATGTTAAAACAACACAACGCAATCATAACACAACTGATATAAACAAGTATTTTCATTAGACGCGGGACTTAAAAACCCGGAAAATACAAGTACAAAAAAGCTTAAAAGATTACAAGTAAACCAAGCTAATCAGAGCCTTCATAATCCAGCTTATGCTCCTCGTCATCATCATGGGTTGTTCCAGACGTGCCCATTCCAGCAGCCGCATAAGACGCGACCTTACGCTCCCTCTCCAGCCGCTGAGCCTCCTCCGCCTCGGCCTAGTTCTTACCTTCCGTACCCAGTCGGTCTGATTCCTCAATGAAGTGACGGAAAGCAGGAGCAGGGTCTTCAAACTTGTTGCACTCATCCACCAAGCCTAAGATAGGAAATTCAACCTGCTCAAAAAGAGCAAGTTGCGTTTTAAGTTCATCTTCTCGGGGTTTTCCATAATGTTCACCCTCAGTGATGTGCCCCTGATTCAACGCAGTGTCAAACCCATCTGCTTCTCCAGCAGCGCGGGCGGCGGCAACAATGGTAGCAATCTGCTCACCATGCTTCGGCTCATTCCATAAGCGCTTGAAGAGCTACAAAATATGCAAGTGTTAGAAAATTTTACACAAAGCAAACACCATGAAGGACGATTCAAAAGACAACTTACCTTGGAAACACCCGCGATCATAAGCCATCTGGTCAACTCCTGCGCCTTCGCCTGGGCCGCATGGGCCTCTTCAAGCAACGCCTTCGTGTTGTTAGCTTCCAATACAGCAGCAGCGCAACCTTGATCCGTGGAAGCTTGCTCGTAAATGAGTTGCTCTTTCTGATTTAGCCGGGCAATCTTCTCATTTACCAGAACGGAGAAGCGCAACGTCACGTCCATGAGCTCTTTGTCTTTAATTTGAAGCTCAGAACGTGCATCAGCGACCTTCGAGTCACGCTCCTCCAAAGCTATGGCGTGATCTTCAGCAGCGGCAGTTAATCAGACATTATTTTTGCATTGGTGCCAGCACAGGACTCGATCCACCTTTTTTGTTGTGCTACTTGATCAGCCTTCAGCTTTTTCACTTCATCCTCAGCTTGGTGAGCACGACCCCGGTAATAGTCAGCTATAGATTTCAACTTTTCTCCGTTTCCTGGAGTCGCACTTTCTCCTGCACCAACGCCACTTTCGAACACGCAACCTCGCCAGTATCATGCTGAAGTTAAGCGTCACGGCGCCTTAAGGAATCCAGCGCAGCCATCTGCAATGCTTGATTAACACAAAGGTAAGATACCAACTGTGACCTCTCCAAACTATCATGATACTCCCTTTCCTTGGGAGGAACAACAGTTGCTACAAACTCCTCCGCCAATATAGGGTTGGCGAAACGGGAATTCTCTCGTATACTACAGTGAGGGTTAAATATTTTATCACTCTCAGAGTAGGTGGAAGTCTTCACGTGCACCAGCTTCGTCTTCACTGAAACCCCCCCCCCCCTACGGAGGAGGGTCCTTCACACACTTGGACCCGGAGGCCTCTTTCTCAACATGACCAGATGGCATCTCGCCCATCTGGCCCTCAACATTAATGCCACAAGCCTGGAAATGGACCAGTCTCAACATTTCAAACCCACTCAGTTGGGTAATATGAATGCCATACTTCACCAGGGTGTCCAGCTGAAACCTGGTCGCCGGCAGCCGGAACCCACAAAGGAGAAAGTGGGCACTGTACATGGTGATCTTACCAGTTGGGTTGGTCAGGGCCGTCTTTTCTGCCTCTGGCAGCTCTGCCTCCCAAGAAGGATCAAGTTCCATGCTCCAGCAAAACTTATCAAATCTTTTCTTGGACCACATCACTGTGGTATTATTCATCAATTTCACCGGCGGTTTTGTCTTCTCAGCCATGTCAACAGGTGTTGAAGAGGTTTCAGACATAGATCTGAGAAGATAAAGGATATCTGGAAATCTCGCCGGAGAAGATGAATGTTCGTCGGAGAGAGAAGAAACTTTGAGAGAAAAAATTGGAAAGATTTCGAAATTGTGACGAGAGAGGAGGGGGAAGTCCTTATATATACCCATCGCAATTAATGCGACGAGAAAGGTGGAGAAAACGCGTCTGACTGTTCAGATTGTGGCCTAGTCGGAATGCGCCACGTGTCCCACTATCTCTGTGTGTTAGTTCCACCCACGCGTATGCTTACCACGCGCCTGACAAAAGGCAAAATTTCTTCTGCAACTGTCACCTGTCATTATGACAGACATCCTTTCTGCCATCTGACACACCTTTCATCAACCCCTCGATTTCTGCAAAAGCCTCCTCGAAGACACACAAAATTTAATGCAACTTTTTCAACTTCCGGCGCATTCAATTTCAATCATTTCAGTGAGTTAATGCAAACGGCTGTGCATTAACTAATATAATATTGTAGACACATCATCCACGTAGCCCAAACGCGGAATAACATCCTTAACATGTCATCACCCTGCAATGGTTTGACGTTAATAATAAAAGACGTTCTCCGCGTCTTTTCTTTTCAGAAACATGCATGACACGTCACAACCCTGCTATGGTTTGATGTTAACGATAAATGACGTTCTCCGCGTCTTTTCTTTTCATTGCTCGAGTCGCACACTTCTTATAGAAATAAAGAAACTCTATAACTAGAGGTGGTAATAGTGGTTCATTAACTTATGATTTATGAATGGGTCGATTTGGATTGTGTTTGGCCTCAAAGTCAAATTGAAAGTAGCTAATATGGTAACATGATGAATGGGTCAAAGTGCTTAAATTTGTCTGAAGTCTATCGTAACGCACATGACCTCCTATGTCGCTCAAAGATTTTGTAACATGTAATCACATATATGCATTAGCTATTTATTAAAAAAAGATTGGACAAAAAGTGTGTGTAGATCATCCTTTGGCGTGGCCCATGCTAAATGGGACTTGCTATAATTCATGTATGTTTTGTATCATTACTCAACCTTTCCAACATCAATTTGTATTGTCATTCATGATCATATAAAACAAAACAGTATTCGACAAGATCAACATGATATCATATATTTAGGGATGCTTAGATGTGTATTTGAAAGATTATCATGACTTCAAATTGCAATATCCAGTTTTATATGTAGCCTACTTATGGTTCTATTCGTCTCAACAATTCTGTAATGTTCGTGTGATTAATTTTTTACATATCTTTTGATGCCTTATATATATGTATATATATATATATATATATATATATATATATATATATATATACGCCTCCCACCTAAAGTCTGATATTGTGTTTGTGTATGTGTACGTACATGTATGTGTGGTGCTTAGGAACTAGCGCGAGCGTAGAAAGTGGGGAATATTAAGTAGGAGTATGCGCGCTTATGCCTCTTTGGTGAAAACCGTCTCAATATACTATATATTCCACATTTTATTGGTTCTCTACATGTTGACATCTCCCGTCGTAACGCGCGGGCCATCCTACTAGTTATGTGTTAATTATTTAGTTAGTGTGTATATTGACAAACATAATTATATTATATACATTTATAATTTTATATATAATCTAATACATATTATTTAGTTATTTTTCTTGCAATTATCTATATATTTTAATGTGTTTATTATGTAATACGTTCATTATTAAAAAGGGATGTGAAAGGGATCAAATGACGAGTGGGGTTGGGAGGTGTGTAAAATATAGTTCAATGAAAGAAATATGAAATCAAAGTTGTATAAGCGTTGAAGCTGACCACCACTAAAATGAGACAAATGAATAAAGTTTTCAACTATTTAATTGCAATCATTTTTATGGGACATAGATTCAGCTTCTAATTTTGGAATGAGACATGTTTCACACATGAAATATAATGCAAACTAATAAATTAACACGCAAATAATCATGACCCTCTTTACACGTTAACTGACATATATTGTTCGGGTATCTTTTTTAACGTTCAACAAAGCCTATCTATCCATATACATTCATAGGCATAATACCACTCATGTCTGTGATTACAAACAATATTGGTGACCTTGCGAGTCATCAATCTTAAGGGAAACCTATCGCCCAAAGACCACTGTGATAAGACCAGGGACAGATCTATAGTAATAGCAGGGGTTGCGGATGTTGCGACTCAACTTCACGCGCGTAGTGAAAAATTAGTGGAAAATTTGTTTTTTTTACGAAATTTGAAAACCGTTGCTACTAAAATGAAAAAAATGAAAAACGTTACTACTGAAAAATATTTCTAGATCCGCAACTGGATAAGACATCTGCTCATGCATGACATTTTATAATGAATGAGACTCAAACCGACGGCATCCTCTAGAGAAAGTCATCCAACATAATTAACCTAAACTTTGACAACAACCTTTTTGTCTAGTGGTATAGGTGTTTATCGTCATCAAAAGGTGAGAGTAGGTTCCACAAAGTAGGTATTAATAGAACTTTAGAAGTTATATTTTATGGCGTGCGTGTACTTTGAATAATTAACCTTATTCTAGAAATTGAAGTTATCGTGAGATGATAGAACGATAAAGATATTATGATTTGGATTCATCATTAAGTTGAGAATGGATCGTAAGATGTGACCGAAAAGATATGATTAACTTGAAAACCCTGTTACTTTGATAATATTCTTTTAAGAAAGTGAGATGATAAAATTTGGTGGCAAAAGCATCTTACTATTTTTTTCTAGGAGATTTGACAAATTATTTATTCATACAAATAATTAATAACGTATCAAATTTTTAGCTTTTTAACGGAAAATGTTATTCCTACTCTATTACACTAATAATCATAAATTATTTTTTATTGCACAGATTTAAACATGTGATCTCACACAATATGCTTACACTAGTCTACGCTAGCCCTACATTAACATATTAATATTTTGGTTGATAATAAAATATCTTGAAAACAACAACAATACAAATCTATAAAAGATTTTATTACAATTTAGCAAAGTACTGAAACAAACTTTCTGGTTGTTGGGTAGCCTTTTAATGATTATTGAGAGGCTAACTTTTAATGGTCCACAATCTTTGAATGGTTAAGAGGTAACCTTAAGTCTGAATGGTTAATAGGTAACCATTAAGATGTTTTTTTAACCATTCATACTTAAGATTACATCTTAACCATTCAGAGGTTATGGGTCATTCAGATGTAGCCTCTTAATGATCATTTAGAGGCTACCAAACAACCCCTTTCTTTATTTTGAAGTAATCAATGAATTCTCGAATTTAGTTAACTAGTGGCATTATCCGCCGCGTTGCGGCGGTAATTTAGTCGATGAATTAGAATTTGTTAAGGAGACATGGCATCTTAACCGGATGAAGCTTTATGAATAAATTTTTTCACTCGCCTTAAAGCTAACCTCAGCTTCATTCAGGATTTTTAGTAGTAATGTCGTAGCAAAGAATCGAGTCATGCAACACCTATAACCAAGTTACGAAGTGTTCATCTTAATTGGGTATGCATCCGAATATAAATCTCATTTCTGTCCTTACTCTAAAGCCCCATAGCAAACATGAAAAGAAGCCCTAAAAAAACATTACACCTGTTATTATTTAAAAGATGAGTAGCATCACAATATGAATCCTTGTAACTGAGGATGTGAAGTTAGAAAGTACTTGACATGTACCCCACACATAAGACAGTACACAAAAGAATGTAGCAGATTGCATTGTATACATCATTAATCATACATCATTCATTTTCCAATGAACTCATACAACCTCCAATAAAATGATGATATAACATAGTATAAACTTGGATCGAAACATAAAAATGTGTTACAAAAAGTTACAATCATATACCATTTTAGTAATATTACAGAAAGCTTTATGAAATAATTTTATGCTTTTTTCGTTGGAACTTCAGTTATGTTTGCAACAACCCAACAGAGTATAGATAATAAAAAGAATACATTTTTTTTTAATTTAACAACATTACAAATATAATTAATTTAAAAATTATTTCAAGTAACTTGTGGGCAGTGCTTTGGTTTTACAATAACCCCAAGTGACTTTCATAGCCCACATGAATATTCAGCAAACCCAACCTCCTGCTTCTATCTCAAGAAACCCCCCCCCCCCCCCCCCCCCTTATATTTTTCAGCTACGAAGAAATGCTCCCAAACTCAAACCCCCCCTTTTTATATTATCCATTGTTATCCTTTTCAAGGTAAGCTACAAACTCTTGTTGTTGAATAATTGTGTCCCCAAGAGACTGCATAACAACACATCAAATTTTTTATTATTGTTATTTTAAAATGCTTCCACTCATTAAACAAATGAACTCAACCTGGCTTGACCCAATTCGCCTCATACTAAAACAACCTATTTGACCCGATACCTAACCTGCCAGATCCACACTTTTGAGAATAAAAATACACTATAGACAACCTGCTTTTGTTTCCATTTCCAGTTTAACCCAACCAGCCTATTCACAAGTAGCATGCATTTTTCAAGTTAATATAAATACCTTCTTGGTAGCAGCAAGCTCAATCTCTAAATACTCGATGCGATTCAAGGCGTTATTAAGCATCTCCTCTTTCTCTGGAGGCATTTCAACTGGTCTGTCGGTGAGGATTATCACCTTCTCTTTCAAATCTCCGAACCGCTTCATCATTGAGAGATATTCGGCTGTAGAGATGCCAGGCGATTGCATTTGGTACGGGCATGGCCTCTGTCTCATTGACTATTTTTTGGTTATTTTTTAGTCTTTAAAAGTCTACACAGAAGAAGAATACGATCACGGAACTGTAACATCCACCATCGACACCTCTGTTACTCATCATCATCATCATCGTCCCATCATGACCGGTCCTCGTGACGTCACCACAATCCCATATGTTGCTGGTATGAATCAATCACAACAACCCTAAATGAGCAATAAAAGAAAAACTTAAGCGCAGAGTGTATGGAGTTTAAAATTAAAAGCGGATGAAAGAACATACCCTTGCGGGTCGACACGACCCATTTCCATTCCAGCCTTTACTAAAAACATCAGTTGATAACTGTGATCCCATACCCAAACCGCCCATTTTTCCACATCTAGTTTCCAAGTATTAGGGATTCAAAAGCTTATTATTTACCACTTCAAGAAGCTCCTGCATTGCCACCTCTTTGCTCACAGGTTTCTTACTTCCCGACCTTCCTGCGGGTTATAGTTCCTGCAGAAAACAAATTAAAGGCCAACAACCAATACCATAGTCAAACATCGATTTTTTAAACGCATCATCGATTTATATATTTATCTTTTCAGAATATGATGATATGTATATGATATTTTACCAAGATGGTGCATAGTGTACAATGTCACTAATATTCTTAGAAGTTGAAATACATTTGTTTGTTGCAGGGCATAAAGCTAAAGCAGAAGGATTCTTTTGTACTCCAAGGTAGTTAGGTTTAGTTCCACTCCATCAAACACATTAAATGCCAACATATCATAAAATAAAAGTAATTAAGAAATTAGTCAATAACAAAATCAGTTCTAGGAGCTATTAAACCAAAATCACATCAGCAATCTAATCCATACTAAAAAGTAATTAAACCATAGTCGTCGAAGACGCAAAGGGTGAGCGTTGCGCCTCAGTGTAATGCGCTTATAAAGGCGAGGGCTTTTTTAAGATGTTATAAACAAAATACAATTTTTAGAGGTTTAAGACATGTTTCCCGCTTTCTTGGAAAGTGGGTCTAGGCGCGCGCTTGGGTAATACTTTTTCCACATACCTAAAGTGAAAAATGGAAGCAAGAACTCCTAATTCGCTGCTTTTTAATATAACCTCTCTTATATGTATGCATATATCATTACATGACTAAGTGAGCACTGCAGCTTCTGATCGCCATACACTACCATGTATTGCGGAAGTATATACTCTGCTAATAAAGTTTCCTACAAGTCTACAACCACAAAAAAAGGGCATGGTTATGATAAATGACAATAACAATTCAGTAACTTCCACCATGAATTCATCCATATCTTTTGTATTCACTCAAGAATATTGACTCTTAATCTACTTTCAGAATTTTTTTTCTTTTCTCAAGAACGTAAAATATACCCTGTTAGCATTTGAAGCAGAACCATACTATAATTAACTAATGTTATTACTAATTAAAAAATTATAAAAATCTTAAGGTGGGGAAACAAATACTTACCAACCAATGAAGTGGATACCTGTAGGTAAAAAGAATGAACCCAAGGACCCATTGTCTCTTTAATAGCATCAACAACCTCTTCAACACCTCTAAGCATCCAAGCCCTAGCAGGCACCACAAATTTTAGAAACATAATTCTAGTTCCAGCTCAAATTAGAACTGATCTGAACCACACAACAAAATATCATCATGAACACACTAAAATCAGTTAATTTGTTAATCACACACAACAACAACACAAAATATATACATGCTGACCACTTTTTCTTGCAAACCCAGCTTACCAAACAATATCAACCAAGAAATCAATTCATTGTGAACTGTTACATGTTCAATTAAAAATGAACATATCCCAAATCAGATAAAAAAGAGGGCACCCCCTAAAAACTTATTAGTCAATATAACATATACATATACACAAATGTAGTTGCACATATCTTCAGTCAACCACCATAATCAAAGAAAAACACATATATATTATTACCAATGAACAAAATAAAATCAAAATCAAACTTTCTAATCATACCACAGTATCATAATCGAACCTGTTGACCATTTTTTACCAGCTCTGTTGACCGAGAATCAAAATACCCAGCAGCATCTCCATCTCCATGACCCGCCCCCGTCCACCATCGACAACCCATCATCCTCTTCTTTAATCCACAGTAACCTAACCAACAATAATAATCAACAACTACCCAATTAGCCCCAACCACCGTCCGTCACTCCTATATCCCCAAATCGGACCATCAGTACCAAATAATCAACCGCCTATTCATCACTGTTAAACCTCACCATTAGAACCCAACAGCACCATCATCACCGTGACTCTCTCTCTCTATAACCACCATCAGCTGTTATCAAGGTGGAAAGGGGCTGCTAGGTTACGTTTGTCTGATGAGAACCCGGTTACAGGGGCGCCGCCGCCGCCGGAGCCACCAGTCGACCCATCCTCCTCTTCCTTCTCTATGTTCATCGATCTCTGTCTCTCCCTGTCTCCGCGTCTCTCTCTCTCTCTTTTGCTTCTCTCTCTCAGCTCCTTCTTTCTCTAAGTCTCTCTCTCGCTCTCTATAATAATCAGACAAATCACGAAATCTGACCTTGGGGTTTGTCGATCTACTCGGAAAAAAGGACATGCATCTTAGGGTTTGTCGATCTGATTGAAAAAGGGTTTGTCAATCTGTTCGTTAATCGGAGCCTTTGTCGGGACCTGGCCAGAGGTCACCGCCCCATCTCTCTCATCGATTGTCAAGTGGAAGAAGAAGACATAAAGATGAATAAGAGATTGCAGAGAGAAGCCATATCTCATCAGTTGTCATGCGGAAGAAGAAGATGAATTGGTAAAGAGAAAGAGAAGAGAACAATATAACCCTCAATAACAAAGGAAATTACAATGATGCCATGAATCACTATTCAATAAGTTTGATAATTTATATAGTGTAACTAGTGGCATTATCCGCCGCGTTGCGGCGGTAATTTAGTCGATGAATTAGAATTTGTTAAGGAGACATGGCATCTTAATCGGATGAAGCACACTATATTACATACGACATTACATAAGATAAGTTATTAAGGTTGATAAGAGCATAGCACACCACATAAAGACTACATAAGATAAGTAAATAAACATTAAAAATCTAGTTGCTTTTTAATCGCACGTCGCGCGATTTACATGTTCTCAAGGGATGAGACAATAACACTCAATAAAGCAAAAACAACAACAATCAAAACATAGGAAACCAAGCAAAGAATAAAGTCAGAGCGAACTATATTGTCATTTGAGTGGGTATTTATACCTCACGCCTTCTCTCTTTTCCGCATGCTACACCTCCGTTTCTCTATGCCGGTTTCTCTCGCCGCCTTACCCATCTCCAACCGCCTCTGCCTCCGCCGCTGGCGGCCCCACTACACATATAAGAAATCAACATATACCAGAGAAAAAAATACAACTACCAAGCTACAATTGTCAACAATACAAGAAACCTATAAGTTGTGTAAATGGTAGAATATCTATGAAAAAACTAAAGTTGTGCAGCTGGCAGCCATATGCGTTTGGTTTTCTACTTCTCTTATCAGATGCAAATGCTCGTAAATTAAAATTGCTACGTTGCCATAAACTTTTCCACCCTAACAATTCACAGCAACAAAATTTACTTTCTTTTTTCATTTTTGAAGGAAATGATCACTTCTTTAACCTCTCTTGAAATTAGCTATGTATAAAAAAGTAATGACCTTTAATCTAGCTTCAAATTTTGGTTTCAAACATAAGTTACAATTTGTTGTGCCACCCAAACATACAGACTGCTGCATTTTAAAAATGACTTCAGTATTTATCTTTTCAGACATACAGATAGCTACGTATAAAAAATTAACATTTTTTTTAACATGAGTCAAGGTTTACCTGTGACGGAAAAGAAGAATCCCAAATCAAATTGCGTATTGAAAACTCAATTTTTGTAATAGCACCAGCAGATAACCAATCGATGAAACCAGGATCCGGAAGCAACGATTAGCCAGTGATGGTATCGACATGAACCGCCGCTAAAGAAGCAAAGATAAGACAGAGCATTGCACCGCAAATCTGTCGCCGCCATGGACTGTCGGATAGCCACCGGCAACGACCGGAGAACACCTCAATATTCCGCCAGTAGCATTAGCTGAGGACCAGAAACCCCAAGATTGGGAAAACCTAAAAGGACAGAAACACAAATCAATCTATGCTAGCAATGAAATCCGGGTAAACGAAAGCATCAGAGGGAGATGACACAACTCCATCTCTGACCCCGATTGCCCCAGGTGGAATCCAGTCAAACCTTTACACGTTGAAGATTAGCCCTACCACACCACATATTTACCGAAACGCCAGCAGATTCACTGTTCAATCTCTTCAACTATAAATATAAACTATGTTTTTCAATAAATCAACAGATCCAAAACTACCATGTAATAATATCTAGATAACAGCAATGGAATTTCAACGCTTCTCACCACCACCAAGCTTAGGTCCCTTACCTTTGAGCACATTCCCACCTTTGGCTTGAACCTTCTGTTTTGACGCCACTTCTGCTTTCTTTGCTTTCTTCTCGTCCTTGGTTTTCTTGATTCTTTCCTTTATTTCGCTGCAATTTGGTTACAAAACGTTCAAGGTCAAGAACCCGGACCAATAGTTACATGTTTGACGCAAACCTGTTTGTAAAATCCCATTTTTTATATGCAGCAACCACAAACAAAAAAAAAAACCATAACAACTTTACCGAAGGGCGGCCTCCCTAGCGGCATCACGGACTTCTGGTTTCTCACTTCTTTTCTTCTGAATGACTTCCAAAGTTACTCCCACAATAGCCCTGGAGTAAGGCTTCTTGGTAGCACGGCGTCTTTTCTTCACAGCCTCTTGAGCAAGATCCTGTCAAAAATCATTAAAGCTCATCATAAAACCAGATTACCCAGACCATCATGAGCTGGATGAAAAGTTCACAGAAACAACGGCCCCTAAGACTTGTGCTATACATAGTCACATACCAACCGTCCGAATACACATAGATATGACGACAGCTGCGCGGGTTACAACTTACAAGCCATTTCCAAACTCAAAATGTAACTTTATCCTAAAAGGAAGATACTTAGATATCTCAAGCTCTATTAACGGTCGCATCAAACTCCTCTTCTTTATCAATACCAATTGACTTTCAACCTAACGAATTAAACACGTAACCAAACGTCAGCCATTCTGTACGTATAAAACTTGATCTTATTAACTACCTGTCTTCTTTATTGTTGTATTTTGCTTGTGAAACAGAGTCTGCTAAACAGACCTGAAAAAATATATAAGCTCTTTGAGAACGCATAAAGCGAACTGACCGCAGCTCAATGAGCGAACACCTTACTTGCATCCCTACAATCAGTCAAAAATCAGTTACAAAACTGTTCAATATCCTCGTATGGTTGTAATAGTTTTCATTTTTCTACTGCAGCCTCAACCCGATTAAACCTAAATCAAAACAAAAATAAACAAAATTAGCCAAAAATACCTGCAAACATTTCAGCGAACACCTTATTTGCATCCGTACAAGCAATCAAAAATCAGTTACAAAACTTCAGCGAACACCTTATTTGTATTCCTACATACTACTTACATCACACACACAAATATCCAAATATAAAGAGGGTACAAACCTAAATTAGACAATCAAGAAATTGCCACAAGTCCACCACTTAACTGCAACCAACACAACACCACTACTGCCACGGAAATACGTATCCCCTTTTGTTCATCTTCGGCCACCATCACCGTTTCTCACAGCTGTCAGATCGCAGATGATTTTTTGCATATTTAATACCCAAATGTTAAATCAGTATGATAATATTTTGACAACACCTATGAAATTACTTTCACATAGGCTCAGAGCTACTCAAAGGATATACCACCATGGCTGCAAGGGGGTTGCAGTTATACACCTGCCATCCTCCAACCTTGCCAAGCCAAAGCGAAATCGTCATAGTATTCTACTCAGGTGATTCAGCTCATCATAGCCAGCCTAGCCGAAACCCTAACAGCACAAAAGCTTGGGTTTCTTGATTACATGCATCATAACCTGCAACAACATAAAACAATAAACAATTGAAACGCAAACCCTAAATAAATTAAAGAAGACCACATATAGATTTAAACATAATTATTTAATGTTTTTTTAAAGACAACCAATATAAAGATGAACAAAAGCAGTAGGTACCAAAGGCCACGCCGAACAACGGCCGACAACGACAAAATTTTGGTCTCAGGCAACACAATGACAACCATCATAGACCGTTGTTGCCACAGACAGACGTGAACCGCCGCCTTCAAAACCCTTTGTCAAACAAAATCGAAAACAAAGGAGTGGATTAACCCCGCTGCCATGCCTAACCTTTTAGGGTTTCGGAGGTAGCGAGTCACCGCCATCCATCCTCGACGCCGTAACCCAGCCAAATCACGAAATCTGACCTTGGGGTTTGTCGATCTGCTCGGAAAAAAGGACATGCATCTTAGGGTTTGTCGATCTGATTGAAAAAGGGTTTGTCAATCTGTTCGTTAATTGGAATCTTTGTCGGGACCTGGCCAGAGGTCACCGCCACATCTCTCTCATCGATTGTCAAGTGGAAGAAGAAGACATAAAGGTGAATAAGAGATTGCAGAGAGAAGCCATATCTCATCGGTTGTCATGTAGAAGAAGAAGATGAACTGGTAAAGAGAAAGAGAAGAGAAGACAATATCATCCTCAATAACAAAGGAAATTACAATATAGCCATCAATTTACTGTTCAAAAGGTTTGAACATTTATATAGTGTAATGTAATTAAGGTCAAGCGCATAGCTTTCCAAACGCTTGCAAATTTTTACCCAAACACTAGCATGTCTAGTCTTGAAGACACAACAAGAATTAATATGCTTTTATATTTTTCTACCAAGATAGTTACATTTGACCTAATAACAAGTCAAACTACCTAACAATTCTGTTTGTAGTTTGTACACAATAAAGAAACTTGGGTAATTAATTAGCTAAACACACATTTAGACACTTTAGTGTAGAGAACTCTATACACTCGTCTTTGCCATATAAGATTCTAGTTAGCTAATCTTTACCCAAAGGATTTGACTAATACAAATCTATCACGAATTCAAAATATTTATATTTTCGGTTAGCTTACCGAGTATTAACTCTTATAAATTTCTAAGAATAAATTCTATTTGTTAATTTGCCATAACATAAGATTATAGTTACCTTCTTAGACTACCCGTAGTGGGCTTTATATATAGCGCCCCATACACACGTGGACCAAAATGGCGCCCCCCACACCATTACGGGGGGGCGCTATTTTTCAAAAACTGCTTTTGGCGCTATCCAAATAACGCCGGACCATATATACCCCCACCCAATCACATCATGCCACATCAGACTCTCTCTCTCTTATTATTTTATTATTTTTTTTATTTAAAAGATAAAATAAAATATTAATAAGGGCTTTATAAATAAAGCCCCTACCACTACACCCTTTTTTCAGTTTCTCTCTCCATGCTGACTCAGCAGTCACGTAGACCAATCAGGAAGGGGGGCTTTATAAATAAAGCCTCCTATTACGCATGGTCTTAGAAAGTTTCGTTTCTCGAATTAAATTGTGTATATTTGTTTCAGAATCATAATACTTTATTCAGTTTTTTCTACCTTTTAATATTGTTATTGAAGATAATTACTTTTTGCATGACGATGTGTTGGCATCAATGAAGCTGGATTACTTTACACCTATTCACAACATGTCAATTAATAAATTCTTCAAGTTTTTATGAAGATAATTACTTTTCAGCCGGCTATTACTTCAGGGAGGAAACTCGTGTGAAGGTTGTACAGTTTCAAGGGATCAACGCCGTAACCAAATCTGATACATCAGTGCGGACCCAGTTAAAATAATGTAGTCTGGGGTAGATCTTAGCTAAGGCTGTAAATTAGGCAGTGTCATATTGGATCATTCATATGAAAGTCACTCTTAAAAAAAACTAAAATGAAACCTATTTAATATCGGTAAATTAGCTTAATTTTTATATCAATTATATATAGCATCAGATTCAATAAATAAGCTTCATTAAATTACTATTCGATCATCAAAATAAAACTTAATTATTCAAAAGTCAAGTTGATAATAAATTAAACGTCGGTGGGCAAAGCTTAAAAGAACATTTACTGGTTTTATGACGTGCAATGTGCAAATTAGCTGAGTTATTTGTAGACTACTTTGAGACGGTGCTAGTAAAGCTTACAATGAATCTAGCTTAAACGAACCCGATGTTAAATTGAAGTTCGTTCAATAAACAAGTTTGATCCTGAGCTTAAACTTATATAAGTTTGCACGATACAGCAAGAAACATAAGCAATGATAATTATACAGAATGTTAATTTAAAGAAATATATATAATAATAGGGTTAGGATCAAATACACAAGACACTTTTTCTAGGAAAAATGAGAAGGATTGTGATCCATTAATCATATATTTGAAGGGTTGAGATTAGTTTGTTTGAAAAAAATAAATAATAAATTAAAGGAAAGACATAAAAGGAAAACCACATTTGTTGACTTTCTCTCTTCACATGCAATGCACATGTCAATTCCCCCATCATTTTAAAAACGTCTATAACTTTTTCATACGACAATTTTTTTTTCAAAAACATTTCACCATATTAACGAGCGTTTTTTTATCTTTAATATGAGTACCACATTGCTACATTAAAATTGAAAAAAAAAAATTCGTGCTAAATGGGTTTTCTTCTCCGTTGTATCTTCTGCTCGTTCATTGTGTTATTGTATGCATGTGTGTTTTATAAATATGTTAACTATGTTTTTTTAGTCTACACATGATTTAACTTTGTCCATTGTGTTTTTAGTATGCTTTTCATTGTGTTTTACGCAAATGAGTTTTGTATTCACATGTACATTGTGTTTAATTATGTTGTTCATTGTGTTTAAGTCTATTATTCATGTGTTTTAGTCTTCTATTCATTGTGTCTTTAATATGTCATCCATTGTGTTATATTAGACTGTTCATTGTGTTTTATAGCCTATTGTTCATTGCATATTTAATTGGTACTCATTATGTTTTACGTTATCTCCATTGTGTCTTACGCAACTGGGTTTTCAACTTTTTTTCCAAAGTATTCATTGTGTTTTAATCTTCTGTTCATTGTGTCTTTATTATGTCGTCCATTGTGTTTTACACAATTGGGTTTTAACTTTTTTTTCAAAAGTATTCATTGTGTTTTAATCTTCTGTTCATTGTGTCTTTAGTATGTCATCCATTGTGTCTTACGCAACTGGGTTTTCAACTTTTTTTTTTTCAAAAGTATTCATTGTGTTTTAATCTTATATTAATTGTGTCTTTAGTATGTCGTCCATTATGTTTTACTAGACTCTTGATTATGTTTTATAACCTATATTTAATTGGTGCTCATTGTGTTTTACACTCCATTGTGTCTTACGCAAGTGGGTTTTGAATTTTTTTTTCAAAAGTATAATTTTTTTTTAAAGATGACGTATAAAAAAGTTACTGGCATTTAAAAATGAAGGTGGAAATGGCATGTGACTTGCATGTGCATATGTTTTTGACAAAATTACCCCTCCCCCTTGTTTAATCCTTTGAACACATGTCATTTTCTAGTGGCTTCTCACCCTTCTCATTTTTTGTAGCCTTTGTAGAATAACCCAACCCTATAACAATATCATCCTCAAATCATGGAAAATAAAAAGCCAGTTTGCATGGTGTATTATTTTTAGATAAAATAACGTGTGAGAAAATTATGATCACTTAAAAATATAAGAGTAATTGATTTAAAAGTAAACAATATGTTTCACAAAATTGTATCATTTATTTTAAAAGTTGTGTTAGTTAAATTCTTAACATTAGTAAAATTACATATTTATCCACATTATATGTATTATTTTGCATATAAATAAAGAGAAATGTTAATACATATATAGTCTCTTAAAAATAGTAAGTTGACATTAAGAAATGTATTAAACGAACTCTAATAAATATTAACATGTGAAAAAAAATTATGATCACTTAAAAATATAAGAGTTCCAATGGCAAGGCATAGCCTTTTAATACACTAAATAATGTGAGGTCTTGAGTTCAAGCCTCACAAGGAGCAAGAAATTTACCTTTAAAAAAAATTAATTTAAAGGTAAACAATATGTTTCACAAAATTGTATCATTTATTTTAAAAGTTATGTTAGTTAAATTCTTAAAATTAGTAAAATTACATATTTATCCACCTTACATGTATTATTATGCATATAATGATATAAATAAAGGAAAATGTTAATCTATATCTATACTATATTATACAGTATTTGACAAGGACTTCTTAAAAATTAAGAGGTATAAGTTCAACTGCTTATGGTACAACACCTAATGCATATAAAAACTACTTTTTGAGAGTAATTTTGTCTTTTAAACACCATATTTAATCACAATGAAGGCAAGAGTTAAGTGATGCTTATGAGAGCTTATGACATTTAATTTTACAATTACTTTGAACACATTAAATAGAAAAATAGAAAAATATAAAAAATAATTCATATGCTACATGTTTTGTTCTAATATTTTATATAAAATTAGATACTTTATAAAAGTTAACATTTTATAAACTTGATAATACTATAAGAAATCAATAATGAATGTTGTGTTTTTAATCATGATGCAACGCTTTGCATTTTGAAATTATTACGTTATATTCGTACACGTAAACATGCCTAATCTGATCATAACTCTATGTCACTGGATTCATGACCAGATAAAAAAGTTTATGTTTCTGACGAATTTCAAACAAAGGTTTCATGTAACTACGTCAACAAATCATGATTAAATTAGATGAAAGTGAATTTTCTTTTTCAAAAAGTTTTTGACATATTGTAATATGCGAAAATTAGATGTTGAATTGTTATGATGATTTTAATACGTTATAATTTAGTTGAATAATTATTAATAAAAAGCCCTGGATGTTTGATAGACAAGTATTATTTGACAATTTGTGCTATACAAATATCACTATAAAATTTTGTATTCCTAATACCGTAGGGGGAAAAGATTGAAAATGGAAAGTTATGTTATGGAGAAAATAGAAGTTCCTTTATTGGTTCTATCTTTATATACCTTTGAATGTAAGTTTTGTTTAAAAGAGAATTGTGTGTGATAATATACAAGTCAACCAAGTATACGTGAAGAAGTCATGAAAGTTTGTTTTTAGTGTTTTATTTCCTTTTTTATGTGGTTATGTTATGGTTTTGACTTACTTAAATTTTTCTATGATAATTTTTAACTCTTTTTAATCTGTTGAGTTAACTCGCCGCCACATGTGTGCGTGATTCAATGTTTTTGCCTATTTTTTGTTCTTTTTAATAGTCCCGCCGCAACGCGTGGGTTTTCCGCTAGTACATATATAGTCTCTTGAAAATAGTAACTTGACATAGGAAAGGTAATAAACGGACTCTGATTGAACACATTTTACCGTCCCATCAAACTCTACGATATTAGATTTTAGGTTTTCTGTCACACCACGACAATGGCGGAAACACGTGGCGCGACGGTTCAAGAGCATAAAGTCAAGGTTATTGCTAAACACAAGTAATTTAAGAAAATGGGTCATTTATTAGGGCGTCAAATCTTGTTCAAAATATTACATAAAAGTAAATTGTTTTTAAGACAACATAGAGGTTTCTCAAATATATCCCAAAGCCTTGGGAAATAAAGGTGAAACCCCGCAAAATGTTTAACGCCGCATCGGAGGATTCCACGACCCAGCTTGCCCCGGTTCACCTTCGTCTAATTACCTGAAAGATATGTTTAAAGTTTCGTCAATATAAATATATTGGTGAGTTCACAGGTTTTTAGTTTCCAAAACTTGAGTACTTGGGAAATACCATGTTATGACAATATATAGGAGTTGCAAATTCCTATACTTCTACTTGAGACTATAATCAAACCAAGACGTATAATAATAATGCCCCGCTCCAAGTCGTTTACTCGGTTTCCCACAACTTAAGTTCAGAATATATGCACCCCAGGCATACACTAATGCATAATCGACGCTATCGATTAGGGGTGGGCCTTGTCAGGCACCAATAGTACTATCCAAATATTCCACCGGTTTCATTTCCCTGAACAAATGATTATAGAGGCGAGGACTCAACCCCGAGTGGCGGTCATACCTCAAGTAATAAATCCGTCAAACATTTTCCCTAACATATCTTTCCCCCGAAAACGTAAAAATAGTTTAAAATGGGGCCGTGAAACTCACCTGAAACACTGTCTGGCTCACTAAGTAGATAGCAAAGAGGGTCTCGCACCTACAAACGTCCTAGACGTATAAGTCACTATTCCTATAGTGCATGTGCCTTGGCAAGTTGTACACCCAACTCCCGACCACAAGTTATTCCAAATCCCGTTTAATTAAGCGCGTATCCTAGGTCTCGTTGGCGTTAGATTACCCTTTGTGTTACCAGTTATATATTACTCTTGTTAATATTTCCTTAACTTGTACCTTATTATCATCGACTCGACTTCGCTTAACATATAATTATTTTCCTATTTAAATAATTATACTTAAGATCGCATCGCTCGATATAATATATATTTCAACACTCGACCCGACTCACTTTGCCGCACATTTGTTTTCCCATTTAAACAAATATGCTAAGATCTTGTCGTTCGATTGTATATTCTCAACGCCCGATTCAACTCACCATACCGTATATTTATTTTCCCATTCAAATAAATATACTAGGTTCTTGTCGGTACGGCATACACATACATATATCCCTGTCTACTCGTCTCGTTTTCCTTCCCACATATCTACTTTCCCATCAAGTAGATATACTAGAATTTTGCCGAGACGAGTGTACATATATATAAATGTGTAATTTTCTTGTTAAGTATATACGTTTGTTTAACGTCTAACTTGTTTACGTCATGTTTTTCTCCCACGAATAATTCCTTCAACACTTAGGAAAGTGTTTATTAGTTTTTCACCCATGACGTATATATATATTTTACTTCCCAAAAATATATATTTTCTTATCTTGCCGCAATGGCGTTTTTCTCATGTTTTGTCCGTGTACGGTTCGTTAACGCGTCTTAGTTCGATATCTTAGCTCGAGTAGTTAATTTTTCCAAGTTTTTCCCAACACGTGTTTTATAGAAATATTATCCATATTTCTTCCTCTTTTCACATATTACTTGGTAGGTTTAAAATACTTATGTATTTTTAATCCAACTTGTTAACTTAACTACAAAAATGTTTCCAACACTTTTATATTCCCATTTATATAAAAGTATTCATTTTTGTATAAGTTTCTCAAGTTTGTTTAATATTTTTATAAAATCTCCATTTTATAAAAATCCTTATGTTAATACAATCCATATTTTTATAACTTTCAAAAATATACTTTTATACAAAAATACCCAAGTATATCTACTAGTATTTACCAAATCAACCTTGGAAAATTATTACTTATACTTTTGACACCAAACTTTCCATCCTTGCATTTTTGGACTAATAGTTTCTAAAATATCCATTTTAGTCCTCTAACTTTCAAAGTTACAATATTAGTCCCTTAACTTTCAAATGTTGCATTTTTCCACTCTAACTTCCAAAGTTAACATTTTTCACTCAAAATAGTAGACTTTGAAGATCCATCTTTTTATTGGTAAGTTATTTTTGTATCAAAACACTTTTATTAGTCTTATGTTCCATATATAAGACTACTTGTATGTGTGTTTTATGTATTTGCCCATTATATCAAAATATCATTCTTCTAAGTAAGTAAACTTTAATTTTTCATCTTCTTTATTCTTGAACTTCTAACATGTTCCATCATTTATTATACCTTAGATGATCATATTAAGATGATTAAAGTTACTTTTTAACACATTCAAGTTCATTCCATAAATCTTAATCAAATCATCATCTACTTAGTGTATGTGTAAATTTTATACATTTTCAAGAACACTACTTTATCATCATCCAATCCATGATTTATTTACACATCTTTAATCACCTATTTTACTCATGTAAAACTATTTAAAGATTATGTTTCAAACCACCTTTTAAACCCTTCATGTACAACTTGCTTCTAAGAACACATACATGAATAATAATAATCAAAAACAAGGTTAAGAAGCTTACTACTAGCACAAGGCTAGGGAAGACAAAACCTTGGATTTTGAGAGGGGTTTAGTGTGTTCTTCCTTAATGGTTAAGCTCCAAGCTTGAAACACACAATAGGGGTTTGGATGATGGATTGTTTTGAATGATTTGGAGATGTAGAAACTTGAAAGAAGATTGTATATGGGGAGGGTATAACCTACGGCTCCAAGAAGAAAGAAGAAGGAGAGTTTTGCTTTGTTTCTCCAAGTCTCTAACACATGTTTATATAATCTTATCACATGTAATCTTTCATGGATTTTGTGATCATTACTAAAGATTCAAGAGATTTAAGAAGTACACAAGTGATCTTGGATGGATGTGGGAAGGTGTTGGTGGCCGTGGGTTTTGATGAGGGGTGAGGGATTGCTTGCAAATCTTGCTAAGTCTTGTAATCCTTCATAATCTTTATATAAGATTCACTTACAAGCATGTGCATGCCTTTAGATCATGATTACTTGCAATTGTCTTGGATTATTAGGGCCTATGGCCGAAATTTTCATAAGGAAGGGACAAGAGATGTGCATGCTTTGTACTTGTGTGTCTTACACCTTTTGGCTTTATTCTTGCATGCTTTATGTCTAGCTTTAGGAGGTTATAATTGTTAAACAACTTGCATGGACACCACAAGGCCATTAGGCCGGCCCTTGTGTGGCTTGGGTGGGGTCCACAACACAATTTATTTACTAAATACTTGTTATGTTTAATTCATCGTCGTTCGGGTGTCGTTCGGGTATTTTTCGGGTTTTAATCACGCGTTATTCGGACATTAAAAATACCTTTAATAACCCTTAAATATAGTCTAGTTTAAGCGTTGATTGGTTATTTAGGCTTTTGCCGGGTGAAATTATGAGTTATACGCGTATCGGGTGCGGTACGCGCATTTTATTCGTTACCGGGAGATTTGTACAAGACGTTTTCACTTATGGTTTTGGAGTTCCAAAACTCATTATATTTTGTGAAAATACCCTTTATTTTATATCCTGGGTGTCCGGGATCCTTTT
Source organism: Ambrosia trifida (assembly GCA_028751855.1). Classification (NCBI taxonomy): domain Eukaryota; kingdom Viridiplantae; phylum Streptophyta; class Magnoliopsida; order Asterales; family Asteraceae; genus Ambrosia; species Ambrosia trifida. The sequence goes on along the minus strand of CM054128.1, from coordinate 123,934,231 downwards.
CGTTTATTTAATTATTACCGGGTAATTGCCAACGTCCATTCCGGATAGTTTATTCGCACATGATCCAATCATGTTTTACCATTAAACGTATGCATTCCTATGCATTATTTGGAAATTGCTATCTCCTAAGGCCTTGATAATTAAATCACACATAATTGCATTTAATTACGTTAATCATATATTAATTAATTTGTACGGAATTACCTTATTTTTGCCGGTTGTTACATTCTCCCCCCGTTAAGAGAATTCCGTCCCGGAATTCGCTTCGAGTTCTCTGGTACAGGTGTCTTCTCGAATAGGGCGGGATATTTTTGCTTCATCCGGTCCAGCCTTTCCCACGTGAACTCCGGTCCACGCTTGGCATTCCAACGCACTTTGACCAATCTGATCTTGCTGCGCCTTAGTTTTTGGACCTTCCAATCAGTTACCTCGATTGGTTCTTCAACAAAATGTAACTTGTCGTCAATTTGGATTTCGTCTGCTGGAATGATGAGAGTTTCGTCGGATAGGCACTTTTTCAAATTTGACACGTGAAACGTGTCGTGTATTCCACTAAACTCTTGAGGCAACTTGAGCTTGTATGCCACTGTGCCTACCCTGGACAAGACTTCGAACGGTCCGATATATCGTGGGTTCAGCTTTCCGCGCTTCCCAAAGCGCGCGACACCTTTCCAAGGTGACACTTTTAGTAGGACCCTGTCTCCGACTTGAAACTCTAAAGGCTTTCGCCTCATATCAGCATAGCTTTTCTGGCGGTCACGGGCCGCTTTGAGGCGTTCCTTTATCAAAAATACCTTGTCCGTTGTCTCTTGAACAATTTCAGGCCCGGTGAGTTGTTTTTCTCCAACTTCCGCCCAACATAACGGCGATCGACACTTGCGTCCATATAGAGCTTCAAACGGTGCGGCTTGAATGCTCGTATGATAACTGTTGTTATAGGAAAATTCTACCAATGGCAAGTGTGTATCCCAATTACCTCCGAAATCAATCGCGCATGCCCGTAACATATCCTCCAAGGTCTGGATGGTTCGTTCACTTTGACCATCCGTTTGGGGGTGATATGCGGTACTCATGTCGAGGCGAGTACCGAGGGCTTCATTTAAACTTTCCCAAAATCTTGAAGTGAAACGACTATCTCGATCGGAGATGATAGAAACAGGTACACCGTGTTTAGACACCACTTCCTTAATGTACAAACGGGTCAGTTTCTCCAACCTGTCCGTTTCGCGAATCGGAAGGAAGTGTGCAGATTTTGTCAATCGATCTACGATTACCCAGATCATGTCGTGGCCGCTTGTTGTCTTGGGTAACTTGGTAATGAAATCCATGGTAATTCGTTCCCATTTCCATTCCGGTATTTCCGGTTGCTGGAGCAGACCGGAAGGTCTCTGATGCTCAGCCTTGACCTTTGCGCAAGTCAAACATCGCGCAACATATGCTGCTATACCTCTTTTGAAATTCGGCCACCAATAAAGTTCCTTCAAATCGTGGAACATCTTGTCTGCACCAGGGTGAACCGAATATCTAGAACTGTGAGCTTCGGCCAACACTAGCTCACGCAATCCCCCGTATACTGGAACCCAAATTCTATTCATGAAATACAATGTCTGGTCCGTCTTTGGTTCCAGTGAATCAACCATCTTTCGTAATCTTTCACCTTTGACATTCTCAGGTTTAAGGGCGTTAGCTTGAGCTTCACGAATTCGTTCAGTCAGGTTCGTGTGGATAGTCAGACCCAAAGCTCGGACACGCAATGGTTTAACCCGTTCCTTGCGACTCAAGGCGTCGGCCACAACGTTCGCCTTACCGGGATGGTACTTGATTTCACAATCGTAATCGTTTAATAATTCGACCCATCGCCGTTGTCGCATGTTTAAATCCTTCTGATCAAAGATGTGTTGCAAACTCTTATGATCAGTGAAAATCGTGCACTTAGTTCCGTACAAATAGTGCCTCCATATCTTGAGAGCGAATACCACTGCACCTAATTCCAAATCGTGTGTAGTGTAGTTCTTCTCATGGATTTTCAGTTGCCTGGAAGCATATGCTATCACTTTTTCTCGTTGCATTAGTACACAACCCAAGCCTTGATGTGAGGCATCACAGTAAACCACAAAGTCTTCCGTACCGTCTGGAAGTGACAGTATCGGAGCGCCACATAACTTTTCTTTTAGTAATTGGAATGCTGCCTCTTGCTTTTCCGTCCACTCGAATTTCTTATCCTTTTGGGTTAACATGGTTAAAGCTTGTGCTATCTTTGAAAAGTTCTCGATGAACCTTCTGTAATAACCCGCAAGGCCAAGAAATTGTCGTACTTCGGTAGGAGTTCAAGGGGCTTCCCAATTTTTAATTGCCTCGATCTTGGCGGGATCGACGTGTATGCCCTTCTCGTTTACCACGTGGCCTAGAAAGTGAACTTCCCGAATCCAGAAGTCACATTTTGAGAATTTAGCATAGAGCTTCTCTTTGCGTAGTACTTCAAGAATTAATCGAAGGTGATTCTCGTGGTCTTCTTTGGTGCGCGAATAGATCAAAATATCGTCAATGAAAACAATGACGAATTTATCCAGGTATGGCTTACACACGCGGTTCATTAGGTCCATAAAAACCGCTGGTGCGTTGGTTAAGCCGAACGACATTACCAAAAATTCATAGTGTCCATACCGGGTTCTGAAGGCCGTCTTTGGTACATCCTCTTCTTGTATACGCAACTGGTGATAGCCGGACCTCAGATCGATTTTGGAGTAATAGCTGGACCCTTGGAGCTGATCAAATAAATCGTCGATCCTGGGGAGAGGATAGCGATTCTTGATGGTTAGCTTGTTCAGCTCTCGATAGTCGATGCACATGCGAAATGTGCCATCCTTCTTCTTTACAAATAAGACGGGAGCTCCCCAAGGTGAGAAACTCGGTCTTATAAAACCTTTGTCCAACAATTCCTGTAGCTGGCTGGACAGTTCTTGCATCTCTGATGGAGCTAGGCGGTATGGCGATCGCGCCACAGGAGCTGCTCCAGGAACGAGGTCGATGCGGAACTCGACTTGTCGAGGTGGCGGCAACCCCGGCAAATCTTCTGGGAATACATCCGGAAAATCTCTAGCTACTGGAATGTCTTCCAACTTTCGCTCATCGGCTTTCTTGTCTACTACGTGTGCCAAGAATGCGACAAGCCCTTTTCTTAGACACTTACGTGCCTTCATGCTTGAAATAATCCTTAGCGGCGTTCCGTGCCTTTCCCCTTGAATTGAGAGAGTTTCACCGCTTGCGAGGGGGACTTGAATGACTTTATCGTTGCAAATCACGACGGCATGGTGCGCGGACAACCAGTCCATGCCGACAACTATGTCAAAACTTCCCAACACAACTGGCAAAAGATCAATCCCAAACTCGTGCCCACAGAGTTCTAATTTACAATCCCTCGGTACTTCTCTCGTTTCAATAGTTTTACCATTAGCCAGTTCTATGGAGTAGGGGGTATCTAGTTTACTAGTTTTTATTCCAAGTAGTCTTTTAAACTCAATGGATACGAAGCTAAAGTCAGCACCGGTATCAAATAATACAGAGGCATAATGACCATTAAGAGGAAACGTACCAGTGACCACGTTGGGGTCTTGTCGTGCATCACCGGCTCCAATCACAAATGCCCGCCCGCGGGCCTGGTTGTTGATCTTGGGGCAATCCTTTTTCCAATGATCTAGCGACCCGCATGCGAAGCATGGTCTAGCCCCTCCGTTCTTTGGTGCTCCGGAACGACAGTCTTCAGTCTTTTGCCCTGTGCGGTGGCACTTTCCACAAGTTAACCCATTATTCCTTCCCTGATTACCCTGTTTGTTACCATTACCACGTCCCGTGGCAACATATCCTTTCCCTTTCTTGTTTGAGCTACCCGACGCTCTGTCCCTCTTCCCTTCATCCCGTTTCCTTTTCCCAAATCTTGGCTTGTTCCCCTGATCGTTCAACACAACTGCTGAGCTTGTCCCCTGATTCTTGGCTTCTACGCTGCTGGCCTCAGAAATTTTCAGTCCCGATACTTGTCGGATCAGTGTGCCCATGCGAATAGCATCTTCGGTGAGGCTTAGTGCAAGGTCAATAGCTGCGCGCATGGTCGTAGGTTTGGAAGCAGTGACCATGCTGCGTATTTGCGGTGCTAAGCCGAACAAATAACGCTCTATCTTGTTGTTTTCAGGGGTGACCAACCGTGGCACTAGTCTGGCGAGATCATGGAATCGGGACGTGTAGCCAGTCACGTCTGCTCCTATCATAGTAAGGTTCCAGAATTCAGTTTCCAGTTTCTGAACCTCGCTTGCCGGGCGGTATTCGGCAATCATGAGTTCTTTCAGTTCTGCCCATGATAGGGAGTAAGCAGTGTCGTCACCCAATGACTGTACTTGTCCATTCCACCACGTTAGTGCTTGGTCCAAGAACAAGTTGGTGGAGTACATAACCGACTGACGAGGGGTACACCCACTGATACGGATGACTGCCTCGGTCTTTTCAAACCACTTGACCAGGCCAACAGATCCTTCTGTGCCGTTGAAGTTGATCGGCTTGCAGTCTAGGAAGGCTTTGAAAGTGCAGCCACGCTCTCGCGAGGCCGTTTCTGCATTAACAAAGTAGTGTGTTATTATGGGATAGGAGTTTTAGGATATTCTCCCATCGCTTTATCGATTATTTTTTAACCTTCTTACCAATGGGGGAGGTTTCTCGTCGGTCACTCCCAGTCAAGTCACGTGATCGTTCGGAGCGAGCGGCTTCGTGCTCCGCGATCGCTCGGGCTATGCGCTCCGAGATCATGGTCTCAAGTTCAGCTGGTGTAGCGAGCAGTCCGTCTGCGCCGCTGTTGCTTCTGGTGGCTGGTGCCATTTCTCTTCAATAATAATTATCAAAGGTTAATTTGGCAAACATTTATACAATATAAAGCATAAATAACAAACCAGAATATGAACACAATAATCAACACCATGTCATCACACTCATACCAACACATCATACAGAATAAAATAGTAATCAACACAACATCACCACACAATCACACAAGTCATAATATATGGAGTAAGCAATAATAATCATAGACACCAACATATTTCACCATAATAATAATAAGATTTTTCATTAATTTCAATAGTACGAGTACAATGCTTGTTCATAATAACAAAATAGGAAATACATCCTTCTTACAATACATTGTTTTGAAATAAATAAAACATCCTATCATGTGCCGTCGTATCCGTACGGCTAGGCAAAATGCAGACGAGTGTCATAACTCGTGCTATACTACCATACTGCTGCTACTATATACATAAGCAGGTGATTCTTCCGTGCGTCCCTGATGTATCCCTACTGTGGTGGTGGCGGTGGAAACTGGTACTGTGGTGCATGCATACTGATCGTCATGCTAATCGTCATGATGCGCTCGTACAAGAACTGTCGATGCGCAAAATGCGCATCCCCTGTAATACCACACTGTGCGTCCATGCTCAGTAACTCTTCCGCATAGTGCGCCAAAGCATCTCGTGCATCAATCATCCGCGTCCACATCAGACGGGTCTGCTGCTCTACCTGATTCACGGTGCGCTGCACCGTGTCACCGAGGGTCTGGAAGTCTCGCTCTAGGGAGATAGCAGTGGACCATGCTGGTCCGGATAGGGGTGTCATCCTAGGTGGCTGGGATGGTTCGGGTATATCTGGGTGAACTGACGGAAATGGCCAAAAGGGGGCTGGTATCGGTATGTGTGGAAGCAACGGGGCAAAACCCTGTGGTCTGGGGGTAAAGTGAGGTGGCATCATGTAGGGGTCCCCTGCACCCAGAGGATACGGTGCAGGTGGCATGCTGGGCAGGGTGGGGATCGGTAATGTCATGGCTACTGTGGGTGGTGGTACAGGCTCGGCCAATGGGGCTACAAGAGGCTCTGAAACAGTGGCCCACTCTAGAGTGGATACCACTACAGTGGGGGTAGGAGGGCTCGCGGTGGCAAAAGCTGCCATACCTGCCCTGCGTAGCTCAGAGCTATCGGCGGGGCTACCCTCAAGTATATGTGCTGCTATGGCTGGCCCCTCCTGAGGTGCGGGCTCAAGTGGTGCTGGTGGGGCTACGGGGTCAGCAGGTGCGTCCTCTAACATTGGGGCCACTGGCCCCTCCTGAACGGCTGGGATCTCGGGTACCAGCATGTGCTCAACCGATGCTACTGACTCGTCGTCCGAGTCGTCAGAAATCCACCCGTTCCTCCCACGGGAGATCGGCATGAGTCTCATGCCAGGAGGAATGTGGATGTGTGGTACAGGTGCTGGCTCATGCTCAACGTGAGCCTGTCTGTCGAACGGAGACTCTGCCGTCTCTGACTGGGCTGGGATCGGTCGTGACGGACCGGCGCAGCCTTCAGGGAAGTCCCTGATGGCTCGGATAGGGCGTGGGGCTAAAGGTGCGGCAGGTACAATAGGTAGCGGCGCGTCGACCACGGCGGCCGCGTCGTCCCCTACAGGTGCCCAGTCAGGATCCTCGCTAGGATCCGTCTCGTCCGAATCGTCATCTGAACCTCCGGCGACGTCCATCTCCACGTCGTCGTCTTCCGCATCGAGTACTACCAGCTCGACTGGCTCGGGCGGAGGTGCGGGTATGATCTGTAAGCTACTATCATAACTGGGCGCTATGCTTCCAGCGTCTGACATCCCTGGCAAAAGAACCGTACATGTATATATATGAATTAATTTAAATTAGATAGTTAAAGCGTACATTATCAGTATCCTTCCTAACCTCTAATACTACGTTAATGCATAACGATACCCATGGCTAGCTCGGTCGGAATCCCCTCATGCCCAATGCTTCTTGAAAAATTACTTTATTGCATTTAGCAACTATGTATATTTTTTTGAAAACTTTATCTTTTGAACCAAATCCGGTTATAGTCTAGTTTTTAAAGAAAATACTCTAGTTCGCTATAACCTTGGCTCTGATACCACTTTCTGTCACACCACGACAATGGCGGAAACACGTGGCGTGACGGTTCAAGAGCATAAAGTCAAGGTTATTGCTAAACACAAGTAATTTAAGAAAATGGGTCATTTATTAGGGCGTCAAATCTTGTTCAAAATATTACATAAAAGTAAATTGTTTTTAAGACAACATAGAGGTTTCTCAAATATATCCCAAAGCCTTGGGAAATAAAGGTGAAACCCCGCAAAATGTTTAACGCCGCATCGGAGGATTCCATGACCCAGCTTGCCCCAGTTCACCTTCGTCTAATTACCTGAAAGATATGTTTAAAGTTTCGTCAATATAAATATATTGGTGAGTTCACAGGTTTTTAGTTTCCAAAACTTCAGTACTTGGGAAATACCATGTTATGACAATATATAGGAGTTGCAAATTCCTATACTTCTACTTGAGACTATAATCAAACCAAGACGTATAATAATAATGCCCCGCTCCAAGTCGTTTACTCGGTTTCCCACGACTTAAGTTCAGAATATATGCACCCCAGGCATACACTAATGCATAATCGACGCTATCGATTAGGGGTGGGCCTTGTCAGGCACCAATAGTACTATCCAAATATTCCACCAGTTTCATTTCCCTGAACAAATGATTATAGAGGCGAGGACTCAACCCCGAGTGGCGGTCATACCTCAAGTAATAAATCCGTCAAACATTTTCCCTAACATATCTTTCCCCCGAAAACGTAAAAATAGTTTAAAATGGGGCCGTGAAACTCACCTGAAACACTGTCTGGCTCACTAAGTAGATAGCAAAGAGGGTCTCGCACCTACAAACGTCCTAGACGTATAAGTCACTATTCCTATAGTGCATGTGCCTTGGCAAGTTGTACACCCAACTCCCGACCACAAGTTATTCCAAATCCCGTTTAATTAAGCGCGTATCCTAGGTCTCGTTGGCGTTAGATTACCCTTTGTGTTACCATTTATATATTACTCTTGTTAATATTTCCTTAACTTGTACCTTATTATCATCGACTCGACTTCACTTAACATATAATTATTTTCCCATTTAAATAATTATACTTAAGATCGCATCGCTCGATATAATATATATTTCAACACTCGACCCGACTCATTTTGCCGCACATTTGTTTTCCCATTTAATCAAATATGCTAAGATCTTGTCGTTCGATTGTATATTCTCAACGCCCGATTCAACTCACCATACCGTATATTTATTTTCCCATTCAAATAAATATACTAGGTTCTTGTCGGTACGGCATACACATACATATATCCCTGTCTACTCGTCTCGTTTCCTTCCCACATATCTACTTTCCCATCAAGTAGATATACTAGAATTTTGCCGAGACGAGTGTACATATATATAAATGTGTAATTTTCTTGTTAAGTATATACGTTTGTTTAACGTCTAACTTGTTTACGTCATGTTTTTCTCCCACGAATAATTCCTTCAACACTTAGGAAAGTGTTTATTAGTTTTTCACCCATGACGTATATATATATTTTACTTCCCAAAAATATATATTTTCTTATCTTGCCGCAATGGCGTTTTTCTCATGTTTTGTCCGTGTACGGTTCGTTAACGCGTCTTAGTTCGATATCTTAGCTCGAGTAGTTAATTTTTCCAAGTTTTTCCCAACACGTGTTTTATAGAAATATTATCCATATTTCTTCCTCTTTTCACATATTACTTGGTAGGTTTAAAATACTTATGTATTTTTAATCCAACTTGTTAACTTAACTACAAAAATGTTTCCAACACTTTTATATTCCCATTTATATAAAAGTATTCATTTTTGTATAAGTTTCTCAAGTTTGTTTAATATTTTTATAAAATCTCCATTTTATAAAAATCCTTATGTTAATACAATCCATATTTTTATAACTTTCAAAAATATACTTTTATACAAAAATACCCAAGTATATCTACTAGTATTTACCAAATCAACCTTGGAAAATTATTACTTATACTTTTGACACCAAACTTTCCATCCTTGCATTTTTGGACTAATAGTTTCTAAAATATCCATTTTAGTCCTCTAACTTTCAAAGTTACAATATTAGTCCCTTAACTTTCAAATGTTGCATTTTTCCACTCTAACTTCCAAAGTTAACATTTTTCACTCAAAATAGTAGACTTTGAAGATCCATCTTTTTATTGGTAAGTTATTTTTGTATCAAAACACTTTTATTAGTCTTATGTTCCATATATAAGACTACTTGTATGTGTGTTTTATGTATTTGCCCATTATATCAAAATATCATTCTTCTAAGTAAGTAAACTTTAATTTTTCATCTTCTTTATTCTTGAACTTCTAACATGTTCCATCATTTATTATACCTTAGATGATCATATTAAGATGATTAAAGTTACTTTTTAACACATTCAAGTTCATTCCATAAATCTTAATCAAATCATCATCTACTTAGTGTATGTGTAAATTTTATACATTTTCAAGAACACTACTTTATCATCATCCAATCCATGATTTATTTACACATCTTTAATCACCTATTTTACTCATGTAAAACTATTTAAAGATTATGTTTCAAACCACCTTTTAAACCCTTCATGTACAACTTGCTTCTAAGAACACATACATGAATAATAATAATCAAAAACAAGGTTAAGAAGCTTACTACTAGCACAAGGCTAGGGAAGACAAAACCTTGGATTTTGAGAGGGGTTTAGTGTGTTCTTCCTTAATGGTTAAGCTCCAAGCTTGAAACACACAATAGGGGTTTGGATGATGGATTGTTTTGAATGATTTGGAGATGTAGAAACTTGAAAGAAGATTGTATATGGGGAGGGTATAACCTACGGCTCCAAGAAGAAAGAAGAAGGAGAGTTTTGCTTTGTTTCTCCAAGTCTCTAACACATGTTTATATAATCTTATCACATGTAATATTTCATGGATTTTGTGATCATTACTAAAGATTCAAGAGATTTAAGAAGTACACAAGTGATCTTGGATGGATGTGGGAAGGTGTTGGTGGCCGTGGGTTTTGATGAGGGGTGAGGGATTGCTTGCAAATCTTGCTAAGTCTTGTAATCCTTCATAATCTTTATATAAGATTCACTTACAAGCATGTGCATGCCTTTAGATCATGATTACTTGCAATTGTCTTGGATTATTAGGGCCTATGGCCGAAATTTTCATAAGGAAGGGACAAGAGATGTGCATGCTTTGTACTTGTGTGTCTTACACCTTTTGGCTTTATTCTTGCATGCTTTATGTCTAGCTTTAGGAGGTTATAATTGTTAAACAACTTGCATGGACACCACAAGGCCATTAGGCCGGCCCTTGTGTGGCTTGGGTGGGGTCCACAACACAATTTATTTACTAAATACTTGTTATGTTTAATTCCTCGTCGTTCGGGTGTCGTTCGGGTATTTTTCGGGTTTTAATCACGCGTTATTCGGACATTAAAAATACCTTTAATAACCCTTAAATATAGTCTAGTTTAAGCGTTGATTGGTTATTTAGGCTTTTGCCGGGTGAAATTATGAGTTATACGCGTATCGGGTGCGGTACGCGCATTTTATTCGTTACTGGGAGATTTGTACAAGACGTTTTCACTTATGGTTTTGGAGTTCCAAAACTCATTATATTTTGTGAAAATACCCTTTATTTTATATCCTGGGTGTCCGGGATCCTTTTCGTTTATTTAATTATTACCGGGTAATTGCCAACGTCCATTCCGGATAGTTTATTCGCACATGATCCAATCATGTTTTACCATTAAACGTATGCATTCCTATGCATTATTTGGAAATTGCTATCTCCTAAGGCCTTGATAATTAAATCACACATAATTGCATTTAATTACGTTAATCACATATTAATTAATTTGTACGGAATTACCTTATTTTTGCCGGTTGTTACATTTTCGCTTTTAAATATCAAGCTTATCGATTTTAAAACGTTTGATACATAATTAATTTTTTATTAAGAATGTATAAACATTTCTACATAGAGTTGTAGATCAGCTGTCTATATAGAAGAAGAAGAAGAAGAAGAAGAAGAAGAAGAAGAAGAAGAAGAAGAAGAAGAAGAAGAAGAAGTTATAGTGGATCATGTGGTTATTTGAGTCATGTCTTAGATATTACAATTAAAATAAATTAATATGTAATGTGTATTTCTTATCTATAATCTACTATAGACATTGTATCAGACTATCAATTCATATATAACGTTTATGTTTGACTTTTTATATCTTGAGTTTCCCTGAGCAAGTGTTCTTTTGTAGGGATGACAGTGGGTCGAGTTTGGGATGGGTTTAGGTAATCCCAATCTCATACCTGATTAGGTATGCTTGTCTAAAACCCGTTTCAAAATCCGTCGGGTTTGTATCGGGTAATTCCCCGTTGGGTATCGGGTATACCCGCGGGTTTCGGGTAAACCCGTTAATTTTAAAAACTTATCCATTGGGCATATCTGACTAAAAACGTGTCGGGTATCTATTACGTGACTACTAACCAATACATTTAGCATTATCAAATATGTATGTAAATGATTACAATGTATAAATATAAAATAGTTAAATAATATAAAAACACTAAAAGAGATAGATAACATTTTTTTAAGAAGATGACAATCTATATGAACAATTAGATATATTATGAATACATATTTTAAAAGATATATAGGAAATTACATTGGGTATTTAATCGGGTAAACGGGTATACTTTATCGGGTACTCGGGTCGGGTAAATGGGTATGTCATCAAATCCCAAACCCGTTCCAAACCAACGAAAAAAATAAAAATTAATCCCATACCCAGACCTATACCCGATTACCCGACCCAAACCCATCCTAAATATATCAGGTTTCGGATTTACCCATCAGGTTCGGGTTTGATTGACAACCCTATTCTTTTGTTTGTCTTATGATTCTCATTTTAGTTTTCCAAGTACACTATAAGCTTCTAGAATATATTCATTAACTTATCTATCTACAAATTTAACAATATATATATATATATATATATATATATAGGTCAATTATAAAATGAAAACCTGCTTAAGTTGAGAAAATCTTCAAAAATCCATGTAAAAAACATTATTTTTCTTTAAAAAAATAACCAATGTAAAATACATGTGTGTAAGCGTTTTGGACAAAAAAAATAAAAAAAGCGCCGATGGGAACTTTGTTTATTTTTTAGCAACTTTGTTTTTAAAAAAAATAGCTGAAAAATATGTTTTTTAGCAACTTTGTTTATTTTTTAAAAAAAAAAATCTCATCGGCGCTTTTGTTATTTTTTTTTTCCCAAAATACTTAAAAACATGTATTTTACATTGGTTATTTTTCTCAAAAAAAAAAATGGTTTTTTACATGGGTTTTCAAATGTTTTCTCAACTCAAAAGGGTTTTCATTTTATCCTCCCCTATATATATATAAGATTCGGTTTCTTTGAGAACCAGTTTGAGTTGTGAGAATTCTGACGTAAAATGTGAATTAAAAAAAATATACACTAATGTAAAAACGGCTAACCCCACCGTAAAAAGAAAATGAAAACAATAATAATTTATTTACGACGGTTTTACACTGATGTAAAAAATGGCCACACTTATGTAAACCATATAAGTAAATTAATATTTTATTTAATATTTTATTATGGCTTAATTTACAACCATAGATTCTTTACTAAATAAAATAAGTGTGTGATTATAAAGTTATTTCTTTAGTTCTCTCAACTCAACTTGGTTCTTATTTTACCATTCCTCTAGTGCATAGATGTAATATATCTGCATATATGTATTATAGACTTTTATTAGTTTTTTTATGATATATATATATATATGTGTATCCTATCAATTCTTCGGATGTGACTAATCGATGATATTATGCTGTTTGATGAAAAACGATGTGGTTGGTATTTTACACATAGAGCCAATTAAATTCTAAACCGAAATTGACTGCTGATGTGAATAGACCAAGTGCTTCCAAAAAGTATTCTAGATTTTTTTTTTTCAAACCCACAAAGATGGACAAAAATGAGCACCGCATTATGTTCATCCACGAATGTAGCAATGGATCATAAAAAAAATTAGATACCATAAAAAGTTCTCAAATTCATTATTAATAAATTACCCTTGAATATTTCACATATGTTACTGATATGGTGTATGCCGTTTTGTAGAATGGCTAGATAAAATGAAAACGCTAATGTGGTGTAGAGGATATATAAATATTGATTGTTTTTAATTGGTTTTTATAGGACAAGTCTTAAATTTGTAAAACATAATAAGATATGATTACTAAAAATAATACATTGGGGAACGTGCAACCACGGTCCATGGATGGCGTAATATTATATAGTGATCGTAAGATACTGAGGGTCACTTGCGTTGCATACCCATGTTAGTGACTTCAGGCTAGCCATTGGTTTTTCGGTAGTATGCAGAGGAACACCGATGTATGACACCGTAGCGAGACAAAGTGTTCTCCATTTGGTGGTTGCAAAATTATGTGCCTCGATCACTGATTAGGGCTTTAGGGACACCAAAACGCGAGAATAGTTTTTTAAGAAACTTGACCACCACCCTTGCATCATTTGTATGTAGGGCTTCAGCTTCCACCCACTTTAACACATAGTTAACTGCGATACGAACGTGTTTATTCCCTTGTGAGGTCTGAAAAGGTCCCATAAAAATCAAATCCTTAAATATCAAAGACTTCACAGATCTAGATGTTGTTTTGTCACATCTTATTTTTCCGAATATGTTTCCAACTCTTTGGCAGGCGTCACAAGCTCTTACCCAAGCTCCATACTGTAACTATTCGTGTAAGAATGAGTTCATTTCTGTTATAGGTGATAACAGTCATTCCTCCTTTCTTTGGGACCACTTGGATCAGGCTTACCCATGAGCTACATATATGGGGTATTTTATCCCATCATCGGGAATTTTATTTTCTTTTTTAACCACCTCTTGCATGTTAGGATTGATCCTACTTTGGGGTTGAATAAAAGGTTTTAAGACTTCTTCCATGAGAATCTTATGCGTGCAGACAGAGAGGTTAATGCCCTTGATATCCATGAGTTTCCAAGCTATGACCTTTTTCTTTTATGAATAGGTAAGATGAAATGATGACAGGGAGTTTATAATTTTTGTCGAGAAAAGCATATTCTAGATCTTTTGGAAGTTCTTTCAGCTCGAGAGTTAGTGGTTAAACAATGTAGAGACGAGTTTTGTCTTGTCTCTTTCAGTTATATCTCCAATTGGTTCTTCTTGAATGAGAGCGGCATCTTTGAAACTTTGATCATTCTCTTTTTTTCCGAGAAAAGGAAATGATCTTCATGTGGCTCAATATCGTTGCAATCTTGAGGATATTTCACTAATTGTTTTATTTGTGTTGCGGTATGTTCATCTCTAAGTTGTAGCGAAATTTGTATTGTGGTTTGTGTAAGAATATATTTATATATTCTAATTAAATGGCCCTTATAATCATTTATCTAATAAATGATCAATGACCTAAATACCCCTATTGGTTTAACTGGTCTTTATGTGATGGACGTAATTACCCTTAATGACCCATTAAATAGGGTTTCCCTTTGGGTGTATATATAGAGATTATTATGAGAGCTTAATGGCTAATGAAACACCAATACTCTAAACCCTAATGCCTCCCTCTCCTCTCTAAAACTGAGATCTATGATCTCCTTAAGCCATCCTAACTGTCAGTGTTGCAAAAGTCGCTAGGCGGCCCCTAGTCGGCCGACTGGGGAGTTGGGAGTACTCGGAGTACTCGGGGAGTACTCGGACTTGGTGAATATAAAGAAAATTAATTTTTTTGATATAATATATATGTCAAAATAAACATAATTCATGTCAAATAAGCATAATTCATGTCAAAATAAACAAAATTCAAAACGACATGGTTAAAGTTTCAAACTTCTAAGTACTAAAGTACTTCAAATAAGCATAATTCATTCAAAAAGACAGCAAACATGAAAGATCTAATTCTCGTCATTTTCCAAAGTTCTTCCATATTGTTCATTGATGTTAACCCCATCCGATTCGTATTCAACCTCATCATTTTGTTCCCCTTCATCCTCAGACACATCCTCATCAAGTTCTCTCAATCTAGAACTTGTTTGGTTTTCTACAGATTCATTGTTAGCTTGACTAGCCGACTCCGAAGTCATCCCGGACTCACGTACTTCATCAGCATCAACAATCCATTCTTGAGCCTCACTTGCATCATTGGCTAATAATACTTCCATACCCTTAGTCTTCCTTTTCCTGTTATTTTCCATCAGATTTGCATTAAACTGAACAAAAACAAGGTTGTTCAATTTGGTTGTCTCTAGTCTATTTCTTTTCTTGGTATGTACCTACACAATTAAAATTAAGCAACAAATTGTTTAATAAATATTAAATAATAAACATTAGCCTACAATCTGCATACTCTCAAAGCTTTAGAAGTTACTAACCCCTTCAAAAGTGCTCCAATTTCTTTCACAACCAGAAGAACTAGTTGTTAAAGAGAGTATCCTCATGGCAATCTTTCTTAATTCAGGAGCTGATGTACCATAAGCTCCCCACCAATTTGCTACAATGTGAAAACCAGCATGTTACTATATTCAAATTGATACAGCTGAATTAAAAGTAAAAAAATGTATTACCCGGATCAAATTTTTCATCATTCATCAAGCATCCTTGAATTGCGATTTCTCGACCAAATTTTCCTTGTTTACCCATGTACACTGGCAACTCAACCGTCACGATATGGTTTTGCAAAGTGTGATTTCTTGGATATATTGTATCAAGAAAATCAATAATCGCATCATTTACATCAAGATTATTTTTGATATCTGGATTGTTATAAAGATAATAGGGGTTTAAAAGATAGGCTGTCAAATGTAGATTTGTATCAAGCCTCTTTTTCATCTTTTTTGAGATGATATCCAAAACTGGATTGTAGTCTTTTTCATTATTGCCCAAAACATTCTTGATTTCTTGTTTCGCATTTTCAATCTCACCATAGATAAACCCCATGGATGGCTTCCAATCCGCATCAACCATCCGTAGAACTTTAACTAAAGGAGCAAACACTTTTAAACATAAAGCTACACCTGTCCAGAATGCTTGATTCGTCACAGTCAAATATGCTTTTTTTCCTTTTGGCGTTTCTGAAAACTTACACTTTTCCTATTCCGCACTAGCAAACATTAGTTTTAGTTGGTGCTTCTTATCAGCCAAACTTTGCAAAGTGAGAAATGCGGAAGCAAATCTCGTGACTCCTGGTCTAACAATATCTCTTTTTTTAGTGAAGTGTCTCATCATAGCCAACGTTTTATGGTGGGCATAAATGAACACGGTTAGTTGTTTTGCTCTAGTGAGCGTTTTTTCATACCTAGTTAGTCCAGCAATACCTTTTAATAAAAATAAACATGTTAACGATAAATAAAAAAATAGCATTATCAAAGGAAGCACGGTTAAAAATTATAATGAATACCTTCAAGCATGAGATTGATGGTATGTGTCGCACATGATGTCCAAAATATAGTTGGCATTTTTTCCTTCAGCAACTTTGCAGCTCCCATATTATTTGAAGCATTGTCGGTCACAACTTGAACAACATTTTCGTGGCCAACCTCCTTGATGCAAGATTCTACATACTCACATATATGCTCACTCGTGTGAGCTTCAGCTGATGATTCTTTAGAGGACAAAAAAAGGTTCCTAATTTCGAATTCACACATAAATTCATGATACTCCTTCTCTTTTTATCGGACCATGCATCAGTCATAATCGAGCATCCATAAGACTTCCATTCTTCTTTGTATGGTGTTAGCAAATTTTGCGTTCTTTCAACTTCTTTCTTGAGGTATGTTTCCCCCATCTCATACCTAGTTGGAGGTTGAGCCCCACGTCCAAATTGGCCAACCGCTTCCAACATCATTTTGAAACTATCTCTTTCAAATGCATGAAAAGGAATTGCACATTCGTATGCCCATATACAAATGTATTCTTTTACGCGAGCCAAGTGTTCCTTACGAATCACACTTGAAAGATCATCATTTTTGCTTTTTTCGCTATTCGTTAAATTCTCGGGAGCCTTTGTAAAACTAAAGCGATCTAAAGGACCAAAAGAGCGAGGAGGCTTTGTTGTACCAAAGGGCTCTTCCATTGCATCATCTTCAATGATAACGCTTTCCACATCGCTTTTAATATTCACCTCCGCTCTTAAATTTTCATCATCTTGTTGTTTTCCTTTCTTTTTAATTTTGTTCGCATTAATAGCGTCTCTACATTTTATTTGATCATCTTTTGTGGATTTAGGACATGCGGAAACATTTCCTGTTACACCAGCAATGTGATGTTTTAGTCAATTAACTCCTCCGGACATCTCTTTGTTGCACAAAATACATTTCACTCTATCTTTGTTTTTAGGATCTGCCAAAACTCCATATTCCCATCTTGGATCACTGGATTTTCGTTTAAGTTGCTCTTGAGTTGCGGTTGATGCACTAGATGGGGTAGATGCTGACATACCTGAGTAAACAAAAAATAACACACACAAGTTTAGACATTAACCTGTTTAGTACTTAGTTACAACTTACAGATAGAAACCACATAGGCAATTAGGCATATAGGCATACAACATATTTAATGGAAACTTGCAAAAAACAAATGAAAAACTTGCAAAAAGTTTGCAAATCAGACCATGGATGAACGACGCCGCCTCTGCGGCGGCAACCCGTTGAGGCCAGTCATCATAATTCATAGGCTATTATCTCCCAAGTGTTTCTCTACCTCCAAACATCAATGAAACTACTTTTGTTATTACCCAAACCAAATGTTTACTTGTTAACTATTTAAAACTGGTGACTTTCAAGTTGCTTTGAATTTGAAACTTATGTACTAAGTTTTTTTTTTTAAACTGAATTTGAGTGCAATACCCTCATCAAAGGCACCAATAGAACTATGGGTGTGAAACATACAAACCTGATCGAACAAAGTACAAAGACTATATACTTTCATGTTTCATCAAAGGCACCAATATAACTATATAAATATACCCTACAAAAAAAAGTATAAACCCTAGACAAAAATCAGACCAGCAAATCGAAAGACATACCTGCGTGGCTGCGTTCTTGACAAGTTATTCAGATAATGATGTTCGTTTTTGAAATGGTGAAAAACTGACGATCGGTGTTCTTAAGTGGTTGCTTTTAGGTTGAAATAGGAATGGGGAAGGTTGAAATAGGAATGGGAAAGGACAGAAGGTGAAGGATTAAAGATAAAGCGTTTTTTTTAATTAAAAGTCAAAATCCGAGTTTGACCGCCTAGACCGACTAGGCCGACTATTCCGACTAGTCTCCGAGGAAGACCGACTTTTGACCGTAGCGACTAGTTCTGTCCGACTTGGAGAAAAGCGCCTCGGAATCCATCCGAGGGCCGAGTACTCGGCGCCTACAAGGCCTTGGAGGCCGACTTTTACAACACTGCTAACTGTACACCCTAAACGGGAACCCGATCATCCTGCAGATCATGAAGTATTCCCTCTCAGTGGTTACTGACTAATAAGGTACATGTTCGATTTACTTATTCATGTTTATATATTATTATCAAAGAATTGATCAACATGTGGTATCAGAGCGTATGTTGATTAATCAATTCTTTTATGCTGAATCTGTAACTAATCAGAAACAAAGAGTTTTGATGATGATTATTATTTTTCCTTCACCGTATATAAGTTTGATTCAATACTCAAGCTTGTATAGTAAGAACTGTACGAAAACATATACATATTTTAAATGAAGAACCATATGAAGTCAGCCACATAATTTTGGTGGTTGTATGTTTTCAATGACATCAACATCTTTTATTTATTTATTTTTTCGGTGAAACATAATTATCAAATCTCTTTGTATAATTAATATTGGCGACGTATTTTTACTAAAGAATTTAAGATACGTTTCCATAATTCTCACTTAATAAAATTAGTTCTTGAATGTATTTAGAGCTAATAATAATCTTCATCCTAATTTTGATGAAAAATAGTATAAGTTGGTTACAACTAGGATTAAAATCCGTTTCCTAAAATTTTGGGGGTAACTTAATCTCCAAGTTTTAAATTAAAAGGTTATCATAATTTTCGAAATCTTTTGGAGATATACCGAAATCCCTAAATTGTAGCACTAATGAGATTAAGGTTCTCACATTCAATTGTTCTCGGATTAATATTTTCGAAAAGGAGTTCTCAAGCAGGTTTGCGGATTAAGGTTCACGGACAACCGGTTCTCGTTTTCTGTTCCCGAGATAAAAAAATAAAAAAATTCGAGAACCTAAACCATAACCGAGAACCTAAGAACAAAGCCGAGAACCATTACTAAATTCGGAAACCATTACTGAATCCGAGAACTCTCAAGAATTCAAGAACTAATTTATTTTTCCGAGAACCTAAGGCCACCCGAGAACTAGTAACTTTTCCGAGAACTAGGAACAAGGTCGAGAACTAATTATTTTCTCAAGAACCTCCTTGTTGTTTTCAGGAACTAATTGTTTTTTCGAGAACATAATTTTTACCGGGAACTATGACAAGTTCAAGAACTAACCTTTTTTCTCGAGAACTTCCTTGTTTGCGAGAACTAACTATTTTTCTCGAGAACCTTCTTTCTCGAGAACCTACTTTCCCGAGAACCGGTAATCTAAAATTTTCTCAGGGTCTGCTATTAATTAGTTTATTAGTTTTGTAAAACGTTAATTAATATGTTTTCAAAACCTAAATCAATAAGCATTGCTTCACTTTGATAACACTTAAAAGGTCTCACTTCTGCCCAAAGGTGATGTGCGACCTTAACATAGTTATCTAAGTCTAACTAAGCAAACCAAATTAGTTTTTCCTAATTAACATGAATGTCTCACTTCTGTCCAAAGATGATGTGTTACATTCGTGCCCTGTAAAACTAAATTGTGCCTAATAAATTAAGTGTCCCACTTCTGCCCAAAGGTGATGTGCTACACTTAATTGCACTCCATACTTAAATGATTTCACTTCTACCCAAGGGTGATGTGCTATTATTTTAAGTAGAACTTTTAATTAATCTATTATATTTTGGTGTTTATAATAGATGCTATCACATCTTCATCAAAACAATGATCCTCACATATTAATGATCCTTCATTAATATAATGATCCTAATTTTTTGTCTGCCTTACTTGAATATCCCATAACATAAATCACTCTAAAGTTCTTCTAAAAGGTCATATCTCAAACTAACTAATCCACTCTTATTCCAAAACTTAATATGATTTGCTCTCATTGAGTCTTGATTATCCCTTAAGACATGACACTCCTGCTAATTTTCTAATAATCTAAAATTTATTTTCATTAAGGAGTGGGATAAGTCAAATATAATGTCACTTATGGTAATCAAGAACTAAAATTAATGATTGCTATCAGGGGAGTCATTAAAGATTCTGAAATTCCTAAGACTAATTTTGTTTCTATGGAAAAATCAAAAGAACTCTTAAAGAAGCATGCAATAAATCTAACTCAAATAATAAGGTTGGGTGACATTCGTGAATACATCATAATATTGAATAGCATGGCCTATTAAACTAAGGGCTTATTCATGGAATCGATAAAGATTTTCAGTGCGTTATACAATAAGTTTTCCATTAGTACGCTTAGATGCCTTATGAATCAATTACAACACTCAAAACTACCAAAGGAAAATGAGTGTGTTGATAGCAACATACGTACAGGAAGAGAAACGCCTAAAACTGAAAAATGCAGATGTTATTCACCTTACTACCACTACAACTTAAAAAGTGGAAGATAACTTACAATAGAGAGGATAGTTTTAAAGTCCGGAAACAAAATACATGTACTGCTTCCAGCTCTAACTTCTCCAAGCGGATGTCTCACTACGAAACTATGCCATTAGACTAGGCACAAGCAATGAGATAATCCATAAGCTAAGGAAACAGCTGGATAAGTTAAGTAGTAGAAAATCAATGATATTTGATTCCACAAATATAAATATTCCAATTAACACATGATTGTTGTAGTTCTATTTGTTTCCTTACCAGATTTCAACAAATACTTAAGATGGGAGTAAGTGGCGAATTTATTGTTAAGGTTGAAAGAACCATTAATAACTGATCTTTGTATTAGGCTTTATGATATCTTACGATATTCTGGATATTACTCAGAATTTTAGTATCAACACTAAAGCCACACTTTGACAGTTATGAGTTTTATGACCAAAACAAAGTCACTATTAATTTAAACTCTCATATTATTTGTTGTCATTATCTGAACAAAAACCTTATAAAATAGAACAAGATGATACACACATTTTCACAACTTTGTTATCATGAAAATGAAAATTTAACAAAGGATAATGAAACCTATACACTTCATCCATTGAGACCAATTTTTTTCATGAGCAATCATGAATAGGTTAATGAATGATGATTTATTATCAAATCTCATTCTTAGTGACTTTAAAGCATGTGTTAAGTGCCCTAAAATTTAAAATGGCAGAAGGAATAAATGGGTTTCCATCACATGGTATAATTACCTGACATTAATGGAGCTTAGAAAAATATCGACTTGTATCTAATTTGTTTCATATGGAACTAAGTCTTAAAGAAATCAATTCATATATACTTAAATAGTTTCCTTTCTAATATGTCCTCAAAATTTCTTATGAAATCTGGACAATAAGGAAATCAAGTCTAAAATATATGAAATATTCCTATTCACATGCATCGCTAAAACTTATCATATGGAGTTTCCAGAGACCTAAAAGATCAGTGGGAGTATTAAGTGTCCTAATTATAACTTGCAAAAGTGCAAGAGGTGGGGGAAGTGACAATTTTGATCTTATCTCAAATTACACCTCTTGTATGACACTGCTCTATCACAACTTGTCTCCTTAAAATATAATGATACTCCTAATAAAGTTTCATTGATGCCTAACTATGGGAAGAACTTATATTTATTATCAAAACTAAAGTAATCCTCAATAAGAGAAACTAACATAAACATCATTGAGTTGTTTCTCTATAAGAATCTATTGGTCATCCAATCTTTGACCCTATGCATGTTAAGTTCCTAAAGATTTCTAAGTTTAGTGGGAGCAGTAAAAGTCCTTATCATGACTTGCAAGAAGTACAAGAGGCGGGGGGAGAGACTCATTAAATTCTACTCCAAATTTAACTCCGATTACACCTCTTGTACACCATACTGCACCAACTCTTTCACTCTTAGAAAGTACTATTGCTCCTTATTTACCTGAGAATAAAAGCACCTAACCAAGGGCTAATTCATAAATTGCATATGTATCCTAATAAACCTAATAGTTAACTCAGGAGGTCATCTAGGTCTAAAAAGGCCTACTAACTTTGATGATAAAGTACCTTACCTAACTAAAGTTGAAATGGATGTTTGGAAAGTTTATCGATCCTACCTCTTCTAATTACATCATCGGCATCAATTAAATCTTCTAAATGGGACAAAGCTATTATTGGCAAGCTTGATTCCATGGATTAGAATAACGTTTGGATTTGTTTGAATTACCTAAGGGTGTTCATAACTAAACTGAATCTGAATGGAAACGTTATCACACTAAAAGTATGATTGATTGTAAGGGTTATACTCAAGAGGGAATAAACTATCAATAAACCTTCTTACTTATCTTACAAAAGGTTTATTTGAGGATCATTACCGTTCTAGTAGCTTATAATAATTTAAGAGCTACATTAGATGGACATTAAACAACTTTCCCTTACATTGACTTACATGTTCATAAAATAACCTGAAAGTTCTAAACTGGAGGTCCAGAACACTTAGTTTGTAAGTCAATGAAATCCATTTATGGGTTAATGCAAGCATTTAAACATGATGAAATTATAATGCAATTCTTTTCATCAAGAACCAAGTGGATTAATACACCTACCTCAAGATGAGTGGGAGCAACTAATGCAAACTTGTCCTTATATAGATGACCTTCTTTTGACAAGTATACGTTACGTTAGTCAAATCATTTTTGGCGCATACTTTGACATAATAAATCTCGGAGATACCTCTTATGTTATAGGAATCAAAATTCACCGAGATAGACTCAACGAGACATTAGTTTCGTCTTTAAGCTGGTCCTTACACATGTAACATACAAAATTGCTCTTCTTTAGAGGCCAATAGGATAATTGAGATTACTACCTTATGCTTCATTAATTAGAAGCCTTATGTAAGTTTAAGTCTATACTCGTTTGGATATTGCTCATGTTGCTGAACACTAGACTCGTCTAGATTATTGTGAAGCATCTAATAAAATATTACAATATCTTTAATAAACGAGAGACTATAATTTAAAGAAGAAGTGAGAACTTAAAACAGTTGAATACTCTTATTCTAAATTTGTTGTATTCAAAGAAAACAATATGTCAACTTCAGGATATATCCTTAACTCAGCAGACAAAACTTAACTCATGGAGGAGTCATAATAAACTGTTAACAACAACCTAAATAATAATGACATAATATGTTGCTTATCACAAGGCAACTGTCACTAAATGTTGTTGGAATTTTATCAGTAGACTCATAATTTAATTACTCAATTTAAATTCTAAATTGAAGACTTACTGTGATAAAGTCAGCTACCCTGTTTTCTCGAACAGTAACAGTTCGAGCGGAGCTGCATTAGAAATTCGATACGAAATTTATTGTTCACTTATTTTATGAACAAGTAGAGGAAACTAATTCTTTGTATCGAATTCATTCATGATATGCTTATGGATCCAATAACTAAAGGTCTATCACCCATAAGTCTCTCTAAGGGCCTATAATTGAGACGGGTTTTACTAATGACCATGTGCAACTGCATATTGCACTATGAATGGCTAATTATTAATTATTCCTCATCCGTTTAATATTTGTTTCTCTCTAAATACGTTCATGCATGCCTAAGGATGTATAGACACTAATTATACAAATTAACATTAAGGGCTTACTTGTCATGATCCTAATGTTAAGTTTTAAATTTGGGGTGTAGTATGATTAATGGGGGTCCTGAGTTGAATAACTGACTCAACGACTGTATTTCTCTGCTACATTTCTGGGTTTAAAATTAAAATGAGTGTTAACTCCTGATCAGGCTTATCTAATGCTCATAATAAATGATTACTCTGCCAAGTGGGAGAATGTAAGAATATATTTATATATTCTAATTAAATGGCCCTTATAATCATTTATCTAATAAATGATCAATGACCTAAATACCCCTATTGGTTTAACTGACCTTTATGTGATGGACATAATTACCCTTAATGAACCATTAAATAGGGTTTCCCCTTGGGTGTATATATAGAGATTATTAGGAGAGCTTAATGGCTAATGAAACACCAATACTCTAAACCCTAATGCCTCCCTCTCCTCTCTAAAACTGAGATCTATGATCTCCTTAAGCCATCCTAACTGTACACCCTAAACGGGAACCCGATCATCCTGCAGATCATGAAGTATTCCCTCTCAGTGGTTACTGACTAATAAGGTACATGTTCGATTTACTTATTCATGTTTATATATTATTATCAAAGAATTGATCAACAGTTTGTTCATCTCTAAGTTATGCGTGCAGATAGAGAGGTTAATGCCCTTGATATCCATGAGTTTCCAAGCTATGACCTTTTTCTTTTATGAATAGGTAAGACGAAATGATGACAGTGAGTTTATAATTTTTGTCGAGAAAAGCATATTCTAGATCTTTTGGAAGTTCTTTCAACTCGAGAATTAGTGGTTATTCAATGTAGAGACGATTTTTGCCTTGTCTCTTTCAGTTATATCTCCAATTGGTTCTTCTTGAATGAGAGCGACATCTTTGAAACTTCGATCATTCTCTTTTTTCTGAGAAAAGGAAATGATCTTCCCGTGGCTCAAATATCATTGCAATCTTGAGGATATTTCACTAATCTTTTTTTTTTTTTTTTGTATTATGGTTTATTCATCTCTAAATTGTAGCGAAATCTGTTTACTATATTTTTGTAACATGGCTTGAATAACATTTATGAGAGGTGTTCCGTCCAGAAAGGCAAGGTCAGTGGGGATAGCTACACTATTGACTTTGACCAACACATCCTCCACATTTCCCTTTGTGTAACGACTTAATTGGTCGGGGAGGTAGATAGGAAGTTGAAGAGGATTGTAGCCATAGGCCGCAAATTTTTTTAAACAGAATGCGGCATTAAACTTATAAACGAACTATCATCTATAATTCTATATGAACATTTTGAACAAAAATGTTTTTAATATAGCATGGAACAAAAGTGGTTGCGTGATCATCCAGATATTTATTTGGCTTCATTATATTTTTTTAAGAGCAGGAATGATATTTCTTTGATCCTTGGGTTCGAGAAAATCTTCTTTAAAAATTTAACATGAAATGGAATATTTTCTAAATTTTTAGGAGAGAAAAATGTGATATGTAGCTCTTTGATCAACAATAAATACTTACCTTTGTTTTCTTTTTTACTTTTCATGGAGAATGATTTGTTCTCCCCCTTCGACTTGAGCAATCATTTATTCTTGGGGTTGGGCAATAAGGTTTGAATGTCATTCTTGTTGGAAATGTATATCCGATACTCATCATTTAACGTTGTTGTCTCAATACCATCCAAAGAGTTACACTTTTGAGGACAAACAAGTAATAAATATATATCGTCAAATATATTTTTTTATAACACGATATGTGACACCCGGCAAACTCAGGTAAATACTTTTTACAAACTTATAAGTCTACCTTAGCAAAACATTTATTTAACGTACTTAACTGGTTTAGTTGAGTCAGTTTGATGGTTTGGGGAATCATCGGGACTTGGTTTGCATTCACGTATTGTTCATGGTTTAATGATTCGGGGAATCATTGGGGGAAACACACACACACACATTCGAGTCGAGTCTTGAGTCCCGTTGGTGAAATTACATGGTTGGGATAACATATCGAGTATTAGATGCTTTATTAATTATTAACAACTTATGAACGCATGTTTTATGTGATTTGGTATGATAACATATGCTAAAATGACAGTTGTAGGGTCAAACAGAAAGATTTAATTCCCATTCGTGCCATCGAAGGCACGAATGAGAACTTATATTTCTCATACGAACCATCTTATTTCCATTCGTACCCAAGAAAGTACGAATGAGAACAGAGTATACACACATTGCCTCATTTTCATCATTTCACAACCCTAACTCGCCACCAAGTGCTCTCTCTCAAACCCAAACCTGTAGAAACGAGTTTTTGCCCTTATTTTTTGGATCCTAAAGCTAAAACAAGTTTTATAACCATATCAAGTGAAGATTCAAGGTGTGTTAATCATCTAAGCCCTTTTTAATGCTATTTCATACATTTTTTATAAACCCTAAGTGTCCAGATCTGATCTAAATGAGTTTTATTGAATAAAAACTTTTCTAACTTCTTTCTAAACTAGATCTAGACCTAGATAATGAGTTTTCTTACAAAAAACCCAAATATTAATGATGTTGGTGACTATCTTACATGCTTTGTGTTGTTGAAATGATATATGAATGGTGTGTAGATGTTGTATAAAGGATTTAGGACTGATTTAAAACATGATATATGAATATGTAGTTGATTAATTGATATTTGGTGGACCTTTACCCATTTTGGGGATTTTTATGC
The DNA here is from genome assembly GCA_028751855.1 of Ambrosia trifida. Taxonomy (NCBI): domain Eukaryota; kingdom Viridiplantae; phylum Streptophyta; class Magnoliopsida; order Asterales; family Asteraceae; genus Ambrosia; species Ambrosia trifida. The sequence continues at coordinate 123,907,606 of CM054128.1, read as the reverse complement.
TAGATCTAGGGTTTGTATATGAACATGATGATGACAATATGATTAGGGATTCGTTAGCATATGTAAATCCGTGCTTATTGATCTGAATATGATGTTGTTTCAATGATTTTCATTTTTGGTAAATTTCTCATACAATTGATGTGACATCTGCATAATTTGATATTTTGGGTAAAGTTGTGATTTGCTACATATAATGGATGGATTGATGTGTGAAATATGTGTAGTAACATATGGATAGGATAGATAAGGTTGACTGCAGCGATAGGTAGCATTTCGTGAAGTTTTCAATCAGCTTTGAAGGGTTTTTGTTCGTCAAAATAGTTTTGCATCTGTGCAGGTCGAATGAGTTTTCATTTGTGCTAGATTTTCATTCGTGCTAATAAGGGTACGGATGATTTTGTTGCCTATTGTGATGCTTATATCCAAGGTCACGGTTGTGTGTTGATGCAACGCGAGAAGGTTATCGCATATGCTTCTCGTCAGCTTAAGGTTCACGAGAAGAACTATACTACCCATGATCTGGAACTGGGTGCGGCTGTCTTTGCTTTGAAGATCTGGAGACATTACTTGTAAGGTACCAAGTGCACCATTTACACCGATCACAAGAGTCTTCAGCGCATCTTTGATCAAAAGGATTTGAACATGCGACAGCGTCGATGGGTCGAACTTCTGAACGATTATGATTACGCTATTAAATACCATCCTGGTAAGGTGAATGTTGTGTCAAATTCCTTAAGCAAGAAGGAATCCGTTAAGCCCTGTCGTGTTCTAGCTTTGCAGCTCACTATCCATTTGATACTCTTACGAATCATATACATTGGGTAATGGGTATGGGTTGAGTTTAGGGCTGTTCATGAGCCGAACCGAGCCGAGCTAGGTCAAGCTTGCGCTTGGCTTGGTTATAACCAAGCCGGCTCGGCTCGGATTTGAAACCGAGCTGAAAATCAAAGCTCGAACTCGTCTTGGTTTTAAACCGAGCAAACTCGGCTCGGCTTGGTTTGGCTCAAATTTAAAAAGAAAAAAGAAAATTGGCTTTCAAAATGTAATATTCTAAAATATTATTCAGTAGTTAAAAATAACACATTTAAAATAACTTCAACCTTATACATTACAAGCTAAAATCAAGTTCAAACAAATACAAAATAAGTCTCAAATTTCAACGGAATACAGTATAAGTTCATCAACATACGAATTAACTTGAGTACTTGGATCAAAAGCAGTATTGAGTTTATTTAAATAATTTGATTAGTTGTAACTTCAATCCCAAGCATATAATCTCAATGCTACTGTTACCAAATATAAAATATGTAACATATTCCCCATCTTTTTTAACATTTTTATAGTATATTATATGTATATAAAAAATAAATATTAAAAATTAGAATTATTCGAGCCAAACCGAGCCGAGCTAGGCTCACTTTCTAACCGATCCGAGCCGGCTCGGCTCAGTTTCAAACTGAGCCATATCGAGCAAGGTTTTTTCGAACTAAATCCAAGCGAGCTTCGAGCCACGAGCTTTATGGATAGCCCTAGTTGAGTTATCATACAAAAGGTTAAGAAAAATGAGAAGGGTGATAAGCCACTAAAGAGTGTGACATGTGTCCAAGGAAAAAACAAGTGGGAATGGTAGTTTAGTCCAAAAGAGAAAAAAGAATATGCACATGCTCTTTCCCCCTCATTTTTGAAACGTCCATAATTTTTTATACATCATCTTCTTAGGAAAAAAATATTATAAAATCGAGCATCTTTTTATCTTTAATATGAATACCCTATAATTATATTTGATAAAAAAAACCCAGTTACGTAAGACACAATAGAGAAAACGTAAAATGCGATGCGTATCAAACTAACAACGCAATGAATAACGGGGTATAAAACACAAGGAACAACAAATTAAAACACAATAGAAAACATGTTAAAAACAAAATGAACAACATACTAAAACACAATGGCCAGTAGACTAAAACACTGTGACACCCGTAAAACTCAGGTTAGTAACATAGGTCAAACTAGTAAGTCTACCTTAGCGAGTCATGCATATTATATACTTAACTGGGTCAGTTGAGTCATTGTGATGGTTCTGGGAATCAGCGGGAGTCGTTACAATGATCCACAGGATCATTGGGAGTCGGTCCATAACCATGTGTACAAGAATTGGTGATTTGTAGAATCGCCGGGTTTAACGCACACACGCAAGTCTCGAGTCCCGGAAATTGGTGAACGAACGTGAACGTGTTAGTTATCATGCATTATGTGTTTATAATCATTATATGACTTGTCGGCATGTGAATACGTGCTTATATGTGTTAAAACAGTGTTTAACGCGCCAAAAACCAAACAGCTCTGCGGGAGGCAAGTAGCAAGGGTAGGGGCGATGTAACATTACGCATTTATACTTGTACGTTGCTATTATCATGAATAAAAACGTCAAGTTTCATTATTATTATTCGCTTTTAATTGTTATTGTGACGTATTTGGAACCCTAATACTATATTAGTTATATAATATATATATATATATATATATATAAGATTTTAATATCAAAAAAATATATGCTTGGGCCGGGAATCGGACCCGCGCCCCAATCCGGGTCTCAAACACAAACAGGCTCAACCATCTGGTCTACCCACACTTCTTGTTTTAATTCCAGCTTACAATTGTTATATCACGACCCTTAGTTCATCACAGTTGACTTGGAAAGTCAACTGTGACACAATCTACCATAATTAACCATATTAAACGCGTTTTTGATCCTGATTTTGGTATGATTAAGTGATTGCCGGTCTATTACGCGTCATACACACGTGCAATCATCTTTAATTCGTACCAATTATGCACGATTACACGTCAATACAATCAATTCGAGGTCAACCTTCCAATTGTGCAACCCAAACCTTCTCACTATAAATTGGACCTCCCCATTCCTTCTACAATCGCCGAAATCCCTCTCTCAATCCTCAATTTCTGTTATTAAACCATCATTCGAAGCAAACGTGTTCGTGTTGACTTTTTTTGTTGACCGCACAAGAATCACGAGATCGTGTTTGTAAGTGATGTTTTTCATATGGGTTTTAATCATCGGCATTCACACAACAATAACCCTCTGATTAATTGGGTTATTGTTGTGTGAATCAATCAATTGATAAATCTAGGGCTCGAATCGTTTAATTTGGGGTGAACACATTTCAGTACTTGGTTTTATAATTAAAATGAACTGGAATCAAACACAACCACTGATCTAGATCAAGTGGTTGTGTCTGATGTTTGGTTGTTTATGCACGCGGGTTCGAGTCCCTTACAAACCGTTTTATTCTTTTCTTTTAATTAAATATGAATCAGATTTCTCTTATAGTATTTAATTAAATCAATCTGAAATCAAACGTTCTCAGGGTCCAGACCAGTTGGTCTGGACTTGTGATTTAAAACGCACAAACCGGCCTAGGGCCCAGGTTCGAACCATGGCATAAACAAAACATTTCTTTTTATTTAAACTTATAGATATATATTCCCTTGTATTTTTAAAATTCATTTTAAAATACTAAAACTCTTTTATAAATTCTACAAAAATTATTTTATGTTAATCTAGTGGAAAAGTTAAACATACAATTTTTAGTTTTCAAAAATTTATTTATTTAATATATATAATAAATAATTCAAGTTTATTCTATTTTATTTATAAAATTCTATAAAAATATCAAAACAATTTTATAAATTTCCACAAAAATTATTCTGAGTTTTTATAACAATAAACTTTTCTGAAATGATTTTTATTTCTGAAAAATCATTTATTTAATATTTTTAATCAATTTTTGATAGTTTTAATCATAAATAAATCATAATAAATTCATTTTTCAATATTTTTGCACAAAAATTTTATATAAATTATTTCTATTTATTTGGAACAGTATTACAATTTTTAATTTAATAAATCTTTAATTTTAGTATTTTTAAATATTAAAGTTATATTTTGACAATTTGAAATAAATAGATTTAATATTCTATTTTTAAGAAAATAATTTTATAACAATTATTTTCATACTTAAAACTTATTATTGTGACCATCCTTAATTTAAAATTTACAAAAAGACTTTTGTTTATTTATTTATCAAATTTCTCTTATTTATCAAACATTTTATTTATTAATCAAACGAGCACTTATCCCCAATTCGAAGCCCTAGAATTTATTTGTAGACTAGAAAGACTTAGACATATTTGTTACCTTAATTATAGGGTAATACTTGGCATTGTTGGGCAACACATATTCTATTTTTCGCGAGACATAACATTTTACTAAGGTGAGTTTTACATAGCCCCTTTTTCTATTTATCACCATTTTTGGGGTGAAACATGTTACAACATTCTATATGCAATTCAATCATAAAGTGTCTATGTGTTTTTCTATGTTGCATTATGTCTTAAACATGACTAGGGTAAGCACAATATTCTAGCATAATCATTAACATTGATCAGCCGACGGTATACAATGATAGATCTATTGGACTGACAATCCCACCCGGATACGTGCCTCCTACATAGGTAGCGTGGGTGATTGTTATCGCATAACTTAATCGAGTGAACCATGAGTGTATGGGATGGACCACAATATAACAGTCACAAGGGTTGATTATGCACTCGATTTACTTCTAGTATGTTTTCACATATGGACTAGACTTGCCATGACACTTGAATTGTACAAGTTTTATTCAATTATGAAAACCTATGTAATTCTCACCAACTTTTGTTGACCCAAAAATATTTTCAAAATTAACATGTTTCAGGTAACAATGAAGCTGAGGCTTGAGTATGCATGAGGAATTATCATGAAGTTTTTGTTTGAAGTTATTCGAAGTTGTTGCTTATTTGATATCATGTATTTGGATTTCTAGACATCACTTTATTTTGGATATTTATGTTATGAATAAATTATTTAAAATTCAATTTATACCATGTGCTACTGAAACAATCATCAATACGTGACATCCCGATGTTTCCGCCATTGGTTGGGGTGTTACAGATTGGTATCAGAGCCTTGGTTATAGGGAATTAGGTTATTTGAAAATAATCTAGACTATAACCTTAGGGACTTAAACAGTACTTGCTTCTCTTACTTGAAATCCTAATTGCTTCCTTAATCTTATCCCTATCCTATACAACCCTAAGCCTACAAGTGACTACTCTTATTCGTCTGCTGCAATCCTGATCCACCATTAGATTAATAGGACAAAATCCTCAGGTTTTACCTGAACCACCTTGAGATCCCGTCGAAGTTCTAGATTTTAATAACGAACACGTGCAATCTGGAAGGGTGAACGCCTGTATTCTGAGTCTTCTGTCTAGGCTGGCATTGCGCATATATCCCAATCAGACGAGGGACCCTGATGCCTACCTAGGAATTCTCGGGATAAGTGTTCACTTATAGGCTAAAGCATGTCTTCATATGTTATTAGAATCTAGAATCTTTGATAAGTCAACGTTTTCGTTTATTCGTTTTAATTAATGGATAAATGATTACATTCCTTAACCTCATTCATTTCATTGTGTCTCTTACAGATCATGCCTCCACGTCGCAGCACTCGCCTTAACAGTGGTGACAATCAAGATGAAGTGAATAGCAACAACCACGACGCTAACCACAACAACAACAATAACAACAACAACAATGGTGTTGATGCCCAACTGGCTGCGATCATTTCTCAACAAATGGCGCAGCAAATCGCGACTCTGGTTCCCAACTTACTAGCTCAAGTCATCCAGATGAACGGAAACGGCAACGGAAACGGTAACGGCAACGAAAACGGTAATGAAAACGGAAACGGAAATGGAAACCACAACGGGAACGGGAATGGTCTCCCAGCCTGCACTCTTAAGCACTTTAATTCCTGTAATCCCCCTAAGTTCAGTGGAGAAGAGGGAGCTACGGGACTTCTACAATGGTTCGAGGGTATTGAGAATACCTTCATTAACAGTGAGTGCCCCGACAACTTTAAGGTTCGTTACGCCATGAGTGTTCTTCACAAACGAGCACTCACTTGGTGGAATGAGGAAAAGCGCACCCGTGGAGCCGAAGTTGCACTTGCTATGACATAGGATCAAGTCAAGGAGGTTATGAAAGATGAGTTATGTCCCCGCAACGAGGTTAAGAAGCTAGAAGATGAGTTCCACACACTTGCTCAAGATAATGGGGAAAACCTTGCCTACAATACCCGCTTTCACGAGCTTAGCTTATTGTTGCCCCTTAAAGTCACTCCCCTGCCTGTAGCCATCGAGAAGTATATCGGTGGTCTACCCATACAAATCCAGGACACAGTGTGGGGAAGGAATCCTGCCACCTTGGAGGAAGCCAAACGTCTGGCGGCTACTCTCACTGATAATCATGTGAAGAATGGTACTCTCTTCCGCAAGGGCACTAAGAAGACAGCTGCAAAAGACACTCCTCAGCCCGCTATTGAGGTTAAACCCGAGACCTCAAGCAACAAGAAGCGCAAGGCTAGGAACTACATGGTTGCTACCACCCCACCTGCGGCACAAAACCCAGCCAAGAAGCCATACACCGGACCTCACCCCTTGTGCAACACTTGCAAATACCATCATCCAGCACAGGTACCATGTCGTTTTTGCACTAAGTGTCAAAGGTATGGTCACCTTGTGAACATCTGTCGAGCTCCTCCTGCTAACGGCCCTGCTGCCCAAAACAACAATGCCCCAGCTCCTAACCGACAAAACAACAGGCCTGCTCGTGGTCAGTGCTACGAGTGTGGCAGCCCAGACCACTATATCAATACTTGCCCCAATCGTAACCAAAACCAGAACCAGAACCAAAACCGCAACCAAAATCAGAACCGCAACCAGAACCAAGGTGCTCGAGGTCGCGCCTACAATCTCAATGCTAACCAGGCCCGTGACAACAACGAGGTGGTGAATGGTACGTTTCTCGTTAATAACCACTATGCATCCATATTATTTGATTCGGGAGCTGATAAGTCATTTGTATCACTAAAGTTTGAACCTTTACTTAACTTACCCAAACTAACCTAGAGGAACCTTTAGTGGTAGAGGTAGCTAATGGGAAGTCTATCTCGATCAATTCTATTATTCGTAACTGTGTGCTGAACCTCGACGAACATACTTTCTCTATCGATCTCATCCCTATTCATCTTGGAAGTTTTGATGTCATAGTAGGCATGGACTGGTTGTCAACCCATCGTGCTGAAATTCTGTGTTTTGAGAAAGTCATTCGCATTCCTCTCGAATCTGGTGAAATTTTGAAGATCTATGGTGAGAAGCCTTGTGGCGATCTTAAGCTCATATCTTGTACTACTGCCCAAAAGTACTTACAAAAGGGGTATACGGCTTTCTTAGCTAACGTGATAGAAAAGAAGGACAAGGGCAAAAGTATCCAAGACATCCCAATCATTCGGGATTATCCTGAAGTCTTCCCAGAGGATTTACCTGGTTTGCCTCCTGCTCGACAAGTGGAATTTAGAATTGATCTTGTTCCTGGTGCTAATCCTGTCGCCAAAGCTCCTTATCGTCTTGCACCCTCTGAGATGCAAGAACTTGCCAGTCAACTACAGGAACTTTCTGATAAAGGTTTCATTCGCCCCAGTTCTTCTCCATGGGGAGCCCCTGTCTTGTTCGTTAAGAAGAAAGATGGATCTCTTAGAATGTGTATCGACTATCGCGAACTCAACAAACTCACCATCAAGAATCTTTATCCATTGCCTAGGATTGACGATCTTTTCGATCAACTTCAAGGAGCAACCCACTTCTCAAAGATTGATCTTCGTTCTGGTTATCATCAGCTTAGAGTCCACGATGAAGATATTCCCAAGACAGCCTTTCGTACACGTTATGGTCATTATGAATTCATGGTCATGCCATTTGGATTGCCCAACGCTCCCGCAGTGTTTATGGATTTAATGAATCGGGTTTATAGACCCTACCTTGACAAATTCGTGATTGTCTTCATCGATGACATTTTGATTTACTCGAAATCAAAGTCCGATCACGAACAAGATCTTCACTCCATTTTGGGTCTCCTAAAGAAAGAACAACTGTATGCCAAGTTCTCGAAATGTGAATTTTGGCTTAAGGAAGTTCAATTTTTGGGACATGTCATTGATATGAACGGAATTCATGTTGATCCCGCAAAGATCGAAGCTGTGAAGAATTGGAGTGTTCCTGAAACTCCAACTGAAGTCCGTTCTTTCCTTGGTTTGGCTGGTTATTATCGTCGATTCATTGCCAACTTCTCCAAGATCGTTGTTCCTCTCACTGCCTTAACTCACAAGGGTAAACCCTATGAGTGGGGACCAAAGCAAGAGGAAGCATTTGAAACTCTTAAGCTGAAACTCTGTGAAGCTCCTATCTTGTCTCTACCTGATGGTAACGATGACTTCGTGGTCTATTGTGACGCATCAAACCAAGGTCTTGGTTGTGTTCTCATGCAACCAGGAAAGGTTATTGCTTATGCGTCTAGACAACTCAAGACTCACGAAAAGAATTATACCACCCATGATCTTGAATTGGGCGCTGTCGTCTTTGCTCTTAAGATTTGGAGACACTATCTTTATGGAACCAAATGCGTGGTTTTCACGGACCACAAAAGTCTCCAACATGTCTTCGACCAGAAAAATCTTAACATGAGGCAACGGCGTTGGGTTGAGTTACTTAACGACTATGATTGCGAAATTCGCTACCATCCTGGCAAAGCGAATGTTGTGGCTGACGCACTCATTCGCAAAGAGCGTATCAAACTCCATTGTGCAAGAGTTCGTACTGATCTTCAGGATCGTATCCTCCAGGCTCAACATACTTCAGTCACCCAAGGTAACATGTACGATGAAATGTCTTGTGGTGCTGAGACTTAACTTGAAACCAAACCTGATGGTCTACTCTATTTTCTTAATCGACTTTGGATCCCTGACCGTGATGATCTTCGTACCTTTCTTATGAACGAGGCTCATAAGTCTCGTTATTCTATTCATCCTGGAGCTGACAAGATGTACCAAGATCTTCGTTATTCATATTGGTGGCCTGGTATGAAGAAAGATATTGCTCTTTTCGTTGCAAAATGCCTCACTTGTTCAAAGGTCAAGGCTGAACATCAACGACCATCTGGTATGCTCGAACAACCAGAAATTCCTGTATGGAAATGGGAGAGCATAGCAATGGACTTCATCACTAAACTCCCCCGTACACCCAAAGGTTTTGACAGCATTTGGGTAATCGTCGATCGTTTGACCAAGTCAGCCCACTTCTTACCTATTCGTGAGAAGTATTCTGTGGAAAGGTTGGCAAAGATGTACGTAAGTGAAATCGTATGTCGTCATGGTATACCTTTGGACATTATCTCTGATCGTGATGGTCGTTTCACCTCTCACTTTTGGGATTCTTTACAAGACGCTTTGGGTACCAAGTTGAACCTGAGTACTGCCTATCACCCTCAAACAGATGGTCAGACTGAACGGACCATCCAGACACTTGAGGATATGCTTAGGGCATGTTTCATCGATTTTGGTGGCGCATGGGATTCTCATCTTCCTTTGGTCGAGTTTTCATACAACAACAGTTATCATGCCAGCATTAGCATGGCTCCATTCGAGGCACTCTATGGTCGTAAATGTCGTTCACCTGTATGTTGGACTGAGGTTGGTGAAGCCCGGATCACTGGACCCGAACTAATCCAGGAAACCACAGACAAAATCCAACTCATTCAGGATAATCTTCTCAAGGCTAGAAGTCGTCAGAAGAGTTATGCTGATAAACGTCGTAAACCCTTGGAATTTCAAGTTGGGGACCTTGTACTTCTTAAGGTATCCCCTTGGAAAGGAGTGATTCGTTTCGGTAGAAAGGGAAAACTAGCTCCTCGTTACGTAGGCCCATTCAAAATTCTCGACAGGATTGGAAAAGTGGCTTACAAACTTGATCTTCCACCTGAGCTAAGCAATGTTCACCCAACTTTTCATGTTTCGAAAATCAAGAAATGCTTAGCAGATGAGAACCTCCATGATCCTCTTGAAGATGTGCAAATAGATGAAACTATGCATATTATCGAGAAACCCGTCGAGATCGTTGATACTGGAGTCAAGAAACTCAAGCGCAGTCGCATTCCGATCGTTAAGGTTCGTTGGGAATCTAAACGAGGTCCAGAGTTCACTTGGGAACGTAAAGACCAGATGAAGTCTAAATACCCACATCTTTTTCCACCAGACTCTCCAACTCCAACTTCGGGACGAAGTTCCTAAAAGTAGGGGAGACTGTAACATTACGCATTTATACTTGTACGTTACTATTATCATGAATAAAAACGTCAAGTTTCATTATTATTATTCGCTTTTAATTATTATTGTGACGTATTTGGAACCCTAATACTATATTAGTTATATATAATATACATATATATAAGATTTTAATATCAAAAAAATATATGCTTGGGCCGGGAATCGAACCTGCGCCCCAAGCCGGGTCCCAAACACAAACAGGCTCAACCATCTGGTCTACCCACACTTCTTGTTTTAATTCCAGCTTACAATTGTTATATCACGACCCTTAGTTCTTCACAGTTAACTTGGAAAGTCAACTGTGACACAATCTACCATAATTAACCATATTAAACGCGTTTTTGATCCTGATTTTGGTATGATTAAGTGATTGCCGGTCTATTACGCGTCATACACAGGTGCAATCATCTTTAATTCGTACCAATTATGCACGATTACACGTCAATACAATCAATTCGAGGTCAACCTTCCAATTGTGCAACCCAAACCTTCTCACTATAAATTGGACCTCCCCATTCTTTCTACAATCGCCGAAATCCCTCTCTCAATCCTCAATTTCTGTTATTAAACCATCATTCGAAGCAAACGTGTTCGTGTTGACTTTTTTTGTTGACCGCACAAGAATCACGAGATCGTGTTTGTAAGTGATGTTTTTCATATGGGTTTTAATCATCGGCATTCACACAACAATAACCCTCTGATTAATTGGGTTATTGTTGTGTGAATCAATCAATTGATAAATCTAGGGCTCGAATCGTTTAATTTGGGGATGAACACATTTCAGTACTTGGTTTTATAATTAAAATGAACTGGAATCAAACACAACCACTGATCTAGATCAAGTGGTTGTGTCTGATGTTTGGTTGTCTATGCACGCGGGTTCGAGTCCCTTACAAACCGTTTTATTCTTTTCTTTTAATTAAATATGAATCAGATTTCTCTTATAGTATTTAATTAAATCAATCTGAAATCAAACGTTCTCAGGGTCCAGACCAGTTGGTCTGGACTTGTGATTTAAAACGCACGAACCGGCCTAGGGCCCAGGTTCGAACCATGGCATAAACAAAACATTTCTTTTTATTTAAACTTATAGATATATATTCCCTTGTATTTTTAAAATTCATTTTAAAATACTAAAACTCTTTTATAAATTCTACAAAAATTATTTTATGTTAATCTAGTGGAAAAGTTTAACATCCAATTTTTAGTTTTCAAAAATTTATTTATTTAATATATATAATAAATAATTCAAGTTTATTCTATTTTATTTATAAAATTCTATAAAAATATCAAAACAATTTTATAAATTTCCACAAAAATTATTCTGAGTTTTTATAACAATAAACTTTTCTGAAATGATTTTTATTTCTGAAAAATCATTTATTTAATATTTTTAATATATTTTTGATAGTTTTAATCATAAATAAATCATAATAAATTCATTTTTCAATATTTTTGCACCAAAATTTTATATAAATGATTTCTATTTATTTGGAACAGTATTACAATTTTTAATTTAATAAATCTTTAATTTTAGTATTTTTAAATATTAAAGTTATATTTTGACAATTTGAAATAAATAGATTTAATATTCTATTTTTAAGGAAATAATTTTATAACAATTATTTTCATACTTAAAACTTATTATTGTGACCATCCTTAATTTAAAATTTACAAAAAGACTTTTGTTTATTTATTTATCAAATTTCTCTTATTTATCAAACATTTTATTTATTAATCAAACGAGCACTTATCCCCAATTCGAAGCCCTAGAATATATTTGTAGACTAGAAAGACTTAGACATATTTGTTACCTTAATTATAGGGTAATACTTGGCATTGTTGGGCAACACATATTCTATTTTTCGCAAGACATAGCATTTTACTAAGGTGAGTTTTACAAAGCCCCTTTTCTATTTATCACCATTTTTGGGGTGAAACATGTTACAACATTCTATATGCAATTCAATCATAAAGTGTCTATGTGTTTTTCTATGTTGCATTATGTCTTAAACATGACTAGGGTAAGCACAATATTCTAGCATAATCATTAACATTGATTAGCTGACGGTATACAATGATAGATCTATTGGACTGACAATCCCACTCGGATACGTGCCTCCTACATAGGTAGCGTGGGTGATTGTTATCGCATAACATAATCGAGTGAACCGTGAGCGTATGGGATGGACCACAATATAACAGTCACAAGGGTTGATTATGCACTCGATTTACTTCTAGTATGTTTTCACATATGGACTAGACTTGCCATGACACTTGAATTGTACAAGTTTTATTCAATTATGAAAACCTATGTAATTCTCACCAACTTTTGTTGACCCAAAAATATTTTCAAAATTAACATGTTTCAGGTAACAATGAAGCTGAGGCTTGAGTATGCATGAGGAATTATCATGAAGTTTTTGTTTGAAGTTATTCGAAGTTGTTGCTTATTTGATATCATGTATTTGGATTTCTAGACATCACTTTATTTTGGATTTTATGTTATGAATAAATTATTTAAAATTCAATTTATACCATGTGCTACTGAAACAATCATCAATACGTGACATCCCGATGTTTCCGCCATCGGTTGGGGTGTTACAGGCGAGTAGCAGGGGCGATTAGCCCCTACTCGCTAGTAACTGGGGGCGATTAGCCCTAATCGCCTGTAACCTGGCCTACTCGCCTGCTGCAGCTGGAACGACTAAAAACACCTATAAATACCACCCTTGACTTGTAAAACACCATTTGTGCAACCCTAACTCGTCCCAAGCCTCCCTCACACCATAATACACCTCTAGAACTTGTTGTTGCCTTAAAACCCATCATCCTTAAGCTTACACTTCCTTTTTAGCAAAATCCAAGGTGTGTTCTCTATCCTAAACCTTTGTAATGTTGATATTTTGGTTCCCAAAGGTCCAGACCTAGTTTTATCAAGTTTGTGTCTTTGAAAACCCTTGAAATCAGTTTCTAAAACAAGTCTAAACCTTCATACTTGTTCTATGTGGTATATTCATCCAAGAAACGGTTTTTAATGATTAAAACGTGAATAATTTTATATGTTTGATGTTTTACTAATATGTATGAGTTGTTAAGATTATTTCCTAAGGTTTTGAACAACTATTATGGTGCTTTGATGATAATATGTATTTTGACTCGTTTGAGTGATTCTTGAGGATTTAGGATGTTATGATATGATTTGATGATTGTTTGGTGTTACGGTTTATACTAGGATGATATTATAGCAATAGGATGATGATTTGCAATGTGGTAGGTGATGAGATCTGGGTTTTTACCATTTAGGGAAACATATCCATGTTTGATGTTTCATAGTACTTTTACATTTTGGGAAATAATTGCAATTAGAGTGTTAGATCAGTGATAAATTGGGGGGTTTCACTTGGAATGAGTTGTTTAATGATTTAGGTTTGATTTGGGTGTTTTTACATGTTTCAGATCTGATTAGGAGGGTTAAACGCGCGAAAGTGGCCCGTGGACTGAAGGAGGTGAGTAGGAGAGTTACTCGCCTGATAGAGGGGACGATTAGCCCCTAATCGCCTGATCCAAGGGGCGATTAGCCTTCTAATTGCCTGATGAAGAGACAATTAGCCTTCCTAATTGCCTGTTGAATTTTCTAATTGCCTGTTTGATTCCTAATCGTGTGTTTTGCTGTTGTAAGTGTATTTTGACATCCTGAAACATGGTTTGACACCTAGGAACATGTTAGGAACCCCGTGGCATGTCTAATAACCTGATAACACGTGTTCGGACTTGTTTATGCTATATATGACCCGTATGATAGACGTAGTGAACATGTATGCGTGTTAAGTGCATAGTTGCATGTGATTGCTTGATTTCTTGTTCTCGGTTAACGTGTGGGATGTCGGGTCACCAATGGGATGTCGGGTCTTGTCTTGTGCGGGCAGTTTAACGGTCAAATGTGTTTTCAAACGTACATAGTTACAGTCTGGACATTCGGGGACTAGTTAACCTACGGGTTATTAGTCTGAGTACTTATATATACGTCTCATGATAGGTCGCCGCTATTTGGGGCTATCATAGCTTATTGAATTAACTGTTTTCAAGTAACGCAACCTAAGGTGAGTGTCACATCCCCGCTTTTACTGTTTTGTTTTCGGGTGAGAAACATGCTTCATACTTACATTTCTTAAAGGTCATGTTATACTATGGTTATTGTTGTTTACTATACAGGCGTTTCATCAGGAAGTCCTAGGGGAAACCATGAATATGTGGGTATACATAACAGGGAAATGTGGATAGATCTATTGGGCTTGACTAACCTTACCCAGCGGCAGGATGCCGAGCGGGTGCATATTGTCTCTAACTTTTGGAGTCACCGATGATGACGATGATTCATACATTCTGGGCATACTTACCGGGGTTACATGTCAGTAATGGTTTCCAACTCATAGTAGTTAAAATACTTAACGTCTAGCTAACGTTCTTATAACATAGTATTAACGGGAATAATCTTTTCAAACTTATGGAAACTCTTTTGTAAAACCTGTGAGCTCACCAGCATTATATGTTGACATTTTTGGCATGTTTTCTCGGGTCGCTAAGGTAGCAGTCAATGGATTAGGCGCACGGGGTCTTGCACGGCATCTAGGGTTCTAGTGCATGTTTAAATAATGTTTTCAGACTACGTTATGTCTTTTGGTTGTAAACAAGATTATGCTTCCGCTGTTGGTTTATGGTTCCAAACTTAATGTTTTGGTTTACATATATTACATTTAGTGTTTGTTTATTGTGACCGTTGACTTGGATCCTGGTGTGTCACGCGCCTCGCGGTAAAATCCCGCAAGTGGAATTTGAGGGTGTGACAAACACAATGTACACCATAAACACAAAACCTAGTTGTGTGAAACACAATAAACAACATAAAACACAATGAAAAATATAATAAAAACACAATGGGCAAAGTTAAATCATTTGAAACTACAAACACAATGAACATATTTATAACACACATATAACACAATGGAAAGTGCAATAAAACACAATGGACAAAGTTAAATCATTTGAAGACTAAAAAACATAATGAACATATTTATAACACACATGTAACACAATGATGAGCAGAAGACACAATGAAGTAAAAAAACCCAATCAACACGTTTTTGTTTTTTTAATTTTTATATAGAAATATGATATTCATATTAAAGATAAAAACGTTTCTTAATACGGTGGTACTTTTTTTTAAATGATTGGAGAATTGACATGTGTCTTACATGTGAAGAGAAAAAGTTAACAAATGTGGCTTTTTCTTTTATACCCTTCCCTTAATTTAATATTTGACTTTTTTTCTCTTAAACTAATTTCTAACATTTCAAATAAAAGATCAATATACTAAATTCCTTCTCATCTAAAAAAAAGAGGAGGAGAAGATGTCATTTGTATTTAATCATTAATCTTCCATAGAAGTAAAAGAAAAATGATTACGTAATCCTACATTGTGTGTTTTATATGGAGAACTGGTATATCTATACTTACTACATTATAAAGTATCAAAGATGTACCTCATATGGTAATTTTGCCATACAAACAACTTTTAATGCAACATGTACAATATAGTGAAGCTTATTTTTGAGGGTATATCCGTCTGTTAAAGCAATGTTAAGATGCCTATAGGGATATTTAGGTAATTTGACTTATCCCTTTATTCACAAACTAAACATTTTATTCCCATTTTAACTCTCACCATCCTTCACCTTATAACTCCTCTCCTAATTAGCTTTTAAGTACCATCCAAAAGTTTCAAACAACAATTCCATCTTAACTTATTCATATCTTCCAAACCCATCTTTTAACAATATAAATATTATATTGTTAATGTGATAATAAAACTTTTAATGAAAAAAACGTCACTACATAACCTAAGATATATTTTTTTGCTAATATATTTTGATTTGTGTTTGTACCATTAATCAATAGAAACAATGCGATTTTTTTATCGGCTTAAATTACATCAAATTTGCCATTCGTTAAATCTTTAACAAGGCTTAAACTTTAATTTCAACGGAAGCAACACCTAAACTCCAATGGATTTACCAATGTAACTCTTAACCCCACCCATAGATGTTATTTGAATCTTATATGATTATTTTCTACACAAATATTTATTGAAACCGTTCATGTCTATCATCAATTTAGTTTTACCGTTGACTTTCTAGAAAAAAAAAAGGGAGCCGGCTAAAATCATTTACATGTAAAATCATTTATTATTGTATCTATTCATTCTAAACACAAGGACAAGTAGTATAGTTTAAGATCTTAGGGACGAGGCGCCACCAGAATTGGGCACGGGTACCCCACTGCCAGCACGGTAACACCGCCGCCACCCGTGCTGGTAGGGTTTCCGTGAACCGTTTTCTGGTTCTTTCTAACGGGCTGGTACCTTGGTATCTTAATTGCAACGGTCGAATTTTTATGGTTTTTAATTCTTTTTTTGACCGTCGAATGTAATTTGTGAATTTTAATAATTGTTCGAACGATCATATTTTGTGACCGTTTTTTATCAAAGGTGTATAAAAACACATTGTAATCCCACGGTTTAGTAACAAAAAAATAGAAATTATATCCATACCTTTAAAAAAATGAGTGACATTGACGTAGAAGATGATCAAGTTATCATTCCCCCGCTCGAAGTGCACCCGATTTTACACTCGGGCGATAGTATCCTTGAGTTTCTCACAGACCTTGCAAAGCGGGATGCAGAGCAAGACACAACAACATCTAAAAAAGATACGTGCCACGTGATCGCGAGGGAGGCAATGCTCGGTTAATAAATGACTACTTTGCTGAAGTACCAAAATACACCGACGCACAGTTTAAACTAAGGTATCGCATGTCGAGACGTCTATTTCTAAAAATTGTAGCAGATGTTGAAGCAAACTTCGAATGGTTCAGAGAGCATGGACGGTCGGTTTAGAAAGAGTGTTACGCCCATGCAAAAAGTATCTTCAGCAGTGAAACAACTCGCAACCAGTAGTCCTCCAGACGAATACGATGAGTATTTATGTATGTCTGAGAGGACGTCGCGCGAATTTTTACAATTTTTTTGCAATGTCATCATTAAGTTATACGGGAGTAATTACAAAGACCAACAACTCACGACATTGCATGTTTGTACGAAGCACACGAAGAAAGACATAACCTTCCCGGCATGATCGTTAGCATTGATTGCACTCATTTAGTATGGCAAGCATATCCTAGGGAATTACAAGGACAATATATGCGAGGCGATCACCAATACCCTACGATCATGCTAGAAGTGGTTGCTTCGCAAGATATGTGGTTTTGGCATGGATTTTTTGCCCCCCCCCCCCCCCCCCCGGTTCACTCAACGACATAAATGTCCTCCAACAATCCCCAGTTTTTCTTACTCAACGAAACGGAACGGCGCCACAGTGTCCATTTACTTTAAATGGCCACTTATATAAACGTGGATATTATCTTACCGATGACATCTACCCAACCTGGTCAACGTTTGTGAAAACGTTTCGATATCTGACCAACCCTAAGGAAAAGAAATTCGTTAAGGCGCAAGAGGCGGCAAGGAAGGATGTTGAGCAAGCGTTCGGAGCATTAAAGGGGAAATGGGGAATTACCGCACGACCCTTGAGGCCGACGACCGTTGCTAGGTGTAGCGTCATCGTCTATATGTGCATGATATTGCACAACATGATCAATAAAGACGGGGGGCGTGCGATATCACCGGTCCACATACGCGATCCCCCAATCCAACCGTTCTTCGACAACCAAGCCCTTGCGGAGTTGACAGACTCCGATACGCATTTCCGACTTCGAAATGATCTCGTAGAACATCTAGACGCACTTGATTTACCACACCTCGAAGCAGATGCCTCCGAGTAGTTTTTTTTTTATTTAGTTTAATTTTAATTTACTTTTAATATTGTAAGTTTATTTTATTAGTTTAATAGTATGTTAAATTAATGTTTCTTAAAAAAAACTAAAAAATAAATATTTCAATGAAGTGAATCAGTTAAGTGCTGCCTCAAAAAAAAAAGTGTTTCAGTGAAGTAAATCAGTGAAGTGATGTGGCAGTGCAAGATTGGACAAAATCAGTTAAGTAAAAATATTACTCTGGGAGCACCCCTTCCCCCTAGGTTTGAGCACTATAATTTTTAGTTATTCTTTTACATTTCTTCATTCACGCCCCTTTTCCATTTAATCTTCTCTTTCTCACATTATAGTAGTAGTTTATTACTTATTACATTAATAGTTATTATTACATGAGTTCTATGAGTCGTTTCTCTAAGTTGTTCAATATTGTGATATTGTTTTTTATACTAATGCAACATGCTATATTTTTATCTATTTTATATCTTTTTATGTATATCACGACTATTTTTTTCTCTTTTGATTGCTATATTAAGTATGATATCGTAACGAAACGAACTTAATCGAGACCAACCAAATCTGGCCACGTAGTGTGGGGTATCTCACTATATACACAAAAAGATACATATATTTTAATTGGAAACAATACTTCTAAATAAACGAGTCATATAAGTATGAATTTATTTAGTTTAAAAGAATTGTAAAATAATAAAAATAAAAATTAGCCCTGTCGCAACGCACGGGTTTTCCAATAGTTAAGCTATAAATACTTGTTGTATTCAGAGGGTGTTTGGGATTGAGTTTGGAAATGTAAAAGTGCTTTTGGTCAAAAGTGTTTATTGGCTTATGACTTTTTGAAAAGGAGTTTTAAAAAAAGCGTTTGGATTAGCTTTTCGGATGAGAAACGTCAAAAAGTTAATAAATTGTTGTTTTTTAAGTGTTTCGCTTAACTTATTGTGAATATTGGTTGTATGGGTGGTAAATTTGTAATTTTTTCCAAAAGTCAAAAGCCAAGATTTCTAACTTTTCAAAAATAGTTTTTCCACCTATAAAATCCAAAAGCCAAAAGTCAAAACAAAAAGTGCTTTTGGGTTACACAAACAGCTTATTGACTTATTGGTTTTTTGAAAATGCCAATAAGTCAATAAGTTGTTTTCAAACTCAATCCCAAACACCCTCTCAAATACCGAATCAACTTTTGTGCGTTGAAAAAGTATGTACCCATAAATTTTATATCGTACTTAGAGCATTCACATCCTCTCCACCAAATCTCGTCTATTAAATTACACTAAAAATCATTATTTCACCCCTAAATTTTCTCTCTCTTAATTAAAATAATAATATTTTTTCATATTTTTATCATTACATTTTCTCTCTCTTCACTCACAACTACTTACAAAAATATTAATATATATATATAAAGGTGAACAGTAGCTTTTCATATTTAGGGTGGAACAATGTTTCCATCAAATATTTTAACTCTCCTCCACTCACAACCACTTACACTCACCACATATAATTTGGTAGACACACTCACATACATTTGATAGATGGGATGTGAGTGCTCTTATTTGAACTTATTTTGAAATATTAAGAGCAAGAATTCATTTATAAAAACAAAAAACAAAAACAAACCCACATGGTTTATTGGTACAACACTTCAAAAAATCTTATAAAGGTCGATAGATACTAATCCATAAAATAAGACGCTAAAAGATAATTTGATAGTAATGTTTATGGACTAGGACTACTTGCTAGTGAAGTATACTCATACCTAATACCTAAAATGCAATCCTCAGATTTCATATTGATTATGATAATGATTCATACATAACACTTTCAAATCATATGTGAAAAGCGAATTAAAAAATTGGCATGTGAATAAAAACAAGAATTAGATCTTGGAGCTGGCTTCGAGTTCTGGATGGCCGACAGGTAAAAAAGAGGCTCTACACGGAATCGTTGTTTTGACGGGTTGACATACCTGGAAGGCTAGAAACGAGAAGATATTTAGAAATACTAATAGAAACGTTGTTGAGATTGTTTCTGATGTCAAAGCGTTGGGGTTTCTTTGGTACTCCAATAGGTGCAGAAATAGTGTAGTGGATTAAAAGAATTGGAAAATTTTTAATTTTGATGTAATGTAATTGTTTTGTTGTAGGGATCTCAGCCTTAGAGATTTCTATGTGTTTGATGATTAATAAAGTTTGCCTTTCAAAAAGAAAGATAATAAATAGTCTAACCGTTATTAACATATCCTAGATTAAGGATAACCAAAATTAAACTCTAATTTCTTGCTTAAAAAGCGAAACTACACATTTAGATAAAAACATAAAAAATAAAAAAGCTAAAAAATAATATTGTAAAGAAATGATATCTCCCCGACCTTCTAACCGGCTTCCTACTTTTTAGAGATAAACACATGGAACTTTTTTGACATGTTGAAAATATTCGTTTCCTAAAATCCATACGTGTCAAAGAAAAAGAAAACCACTTTCCTCAAAATAAAAATAAAAATAAAAATAAAAACGAAAATAATAAAAATAATAATAATAATAATAATAATAATAATAATAATAATAATAATAATAATAATAAGTTCAGTTTCGCTATTCAGAAGGGGTGACGCAACTTGTTGCTTGTCTGCATGTGATCATATAATTGGTCATTTTATTATCAGTGAAATGAAATCCATAATAATAATAATAATAAGCAACATGGTTGCATGTTAGTATATGAGTCGAACCATGCCAAGATCAAGCTTGAACTTAGGTTGTTTTCAGGTTACAACCGAGCGAAGTTGAGCCAACTTGTAAGAAAACATTGTATAACATAAAAATCTAAAAAAACATATATATCTCTACAAATATATCCCTACAAATAAGCACGATCGAGATTTAAAAAAACTTACAAATGTACAACATAATCAACCTAAGATTAAAATTAAATCCAATAAAACCAATTAAGTGGAATGTGAAAAGGAAACCATGTTATAAAATGTTAAGGTAGTGCACATTTCGTGAAACGTTATGGAATTTTTGTTGGAATTCACGCAGGAGCCATAATTTGATTTGGAACCATATCCTGACTTTGATATTGGTGGTTTTTTTAATAAGGACACCGTCCCTAAAAAGCCACAGAAAACTCTTGCGAATGCTCTTTATAACCGAATCGCACAAAGTTTGGAGGATGATTTCCGTCTGTCCATTTGTCAGAAGGCCGTCTAAGAATGCCTACAAAAGCCTCACGCCCAGGACTTCCTTATTGTGTTACCTATCGAAGGCTTGGGGCAACGGATTGCGGCAGTATAGTACAGGGCAATCCTTAAATACCGGCTGATGATACCCATTTTCCCCGATGATGAAAATTGCCCGGTCTGCCGCAAAGCATGCCTTGATAAGTATGGGGAACATGCGTTACATTGTAAGGAATTGTCATGGTTTAAATATTGGCACGATTTTGTCTGGGATGCTTTGGCAGACATCCTTAGAAGAGTGGGGATCTCCGCAAAAAAAGAGGCGTCAGTTAATTTTCTCACAGACCCCGCGGAGGGGAGGTCCACCTTGCGCCCAACAGACATCTTAGTTTTTGGTTGGGAAGGTGGGAAACATGCGTGTGTTGATCTTACCGGGGTGTCCCCCCTTGTTGGGTTTCGGGATAGTGGGTTTGTGGCCGGGCAAGCGATCATGAGAGCTGAATCCAAGAAAGTGGAAAAGCATACTAAAGCATGTGAGGATAATCAGCATGTTTTTGTTCCCTTGCCCTTCGACACGTTCGGTTCCTTGGCACCGGAGGCAGTGCGGTTTTTGGCTCGGGTTCAACGAGTAGTGCATAGCAACTTTTCCACCCCTAAGGACGGGATTTTGTTTTTAGCAGATTGGGATTTTCTATTCAAAAAAGGGTGGCGGCGCAGCTTGTTGCCCGCCTACCTACCATCCTTATGTAATTTACGCCTTTTTGTCAATGGAAAAAAATTCATTTTGTTAAAAAAAAAATTGAATGAAATTTAGATGGAACTGAACTATAGATCCCCTTTCATACGCAATTATCCAATTCCTTCTTTTATTAAAACAAACCACGTCTATCCAGGTTTCATTCCATGAGACGAACGCTACTCAAAATACAAAAATTCATATCAATCTTGAACTCGGATTGTTTACAAAACCGACACAAGCCAAGTTGGCTCATTTACAACCAAGTCGATTTCAAGCAAACATTCTTAAAACTCATGTCAATTTTGAATGTGGAGCCATCCATTCATCTAGACCGTTATTTTTTTAATGAAATAAGAAAAAAAAAATACATAAATGGTTCCAACACGTGAACACGATACTTTATTGCAAAAGAGTCAACAAATATGATTATATAAATGGCTGCAACACCATCCTTTCATTCCTCATAACTTCCGAAACTAATTCACCTTTTAATAAGTTTTGTCCATTCTCTCTAAAACAAAATATTAATGGAATCACGTAATCGTTCTTCCGTTATCATCATCGGAGCAGGAATCTCAGGTAACCCAACAAACACGTTTAATATTACTATTGTTTTTTTAACACATTCGCGTATTGTGTACCATTACATATGTTACATATATGAATTACAATTACATATGTTACGTGTATAGGCATCGCGGCTGCACATGTGTTGGCGAAGAATGGGGTAGAGGACATTTTGATTCTGGAGGCGTCCGAAAGCATCGGGGGGCGGTTGAAGAAGCATAGTTTTGGAGGCGTTGTGGTCGAGCTAGGCGCAGGTTGGGTCGCAGGCGTTGGAGGTGAGAAAGCTAATCCGGTTTGGAATCTTGCTATGGAGACCGGTCTTCGGACATGCTATTCGGATTATAGCAATGCTCGTTACAATATATATGATCAAAGGTAGTACAATTTTATGTTTGTTTGTTTTTAAAATCGTTTTAAACACGTTTGGATTGTAAAATCGTAACAATCTGTTTGTTTTTTCGCGGTTTGAATGATGACGGATTGTTGAATCGATTTGAACAATTATGATTATGATTGAATGGGAGACATGTTTTGTGTCAATTTTATAACAAGTTGAATCGGTTAAGTCAGTTTTGTTTATGATTTGATAGGAGCGCATACCTTGTTTTGTGTTAGTTTTATAAGGGTGGCCAGACTGGAGCCCGAGCGGCTACACCATTTCGGCTGCCATGGGTAGAGTTCTAGGGTGATACTAGCCGAAGGTGATGGCAGTGTTTGCGTGTGTGGGAATGTATGTGTGGAAGGTTTGGGTGTGTGCTTAGGCGTGTAGCACCATGAGTTTAATCATTTTTTAACGATTCTTCAAGTTATGTGTATAACTCGACCGTTGATCATTGTTTTGCATCATGACTGGCCGGCCATGAGGGCTCCGGGCCTGACTCTCATCTAGGCCCTAAAATTTTAAATTTTTTTAATATAAATTATAAGGGTTTAAATTATTTTAAATTTTATTTATAAATTAAAGGCCTAAATTTTTTTCTCACCCAGAGCCCAAACAAGTTTTAAATCTTTTGGGGACGGTGCTATCAATTTGTATCGAGTTAATGATTAAATGAATCTATGATCGATTCATGAATGTAATTGATATGTGTTAACAATATTTGCAACGGTGCAGTGGTAACATATATCCGAGTGGGGTAGCCTCTGACGCGTATAACAAAGGGGTTGACTCAGCGATTCGAAAGTTACGTGATGACGACCCCCATTTTGCCACGTAAGCATGTCTAATCGCTTGATTTCACACACATAATGACATAAACACCTAAACACACAGTACTCATTCAGTTTTTTTTTTTTTTTTCTTTTCAGAATACCACAGACGCCTTTAGAGAATGCAATTGATTTTATGCTACATGATTTTGAAATGGCTGGTAATTTTCCAATTTCCTTAACTTATTATTATTATTATTGTTATTAGGGGAAATAGAATTAAATAATCTCAATTTTGTAGGGTTGGAAAACAATAATCCCAACTTGAAAATTGAAATCTAACAGACCCAACTTATATTGGTTTTTATTTTACTACACCAAAACTAACTAGGTTTAACACAGTTAGTTTTATTACGTGGTATGCCATAAAGTGCAAATGGGTCGATAGAATGTATAAAATGGCATGCCACGTAGGCAGGAAACTAACTGGGTTTATCCAGTGAAATAAAAACCAATACAAGTTATTGGGCCTATTAGATTTCAGTTTTCAAGTTGGAATTATTGTCTTCCAACTCGATAAAATTAGTATTAATTATTTAATTTCAATTCCCTTTCTTAAAATTTACAAAACGGATATGAAAAATAACCAATAGAATCTTGATTATCAGAAGTGGAACCGATACCGACCTATGTCGATTTCGGAGAGAGCGAGTTTTTGGTGGCGGATGAGAGAGGTTACGAGCATATACTATACAAAGTGGCCGAGGAATTCTTGTTGACGTCGGATGGTAAAATTTTGGATGATCGTCTCAAACTAAACACGGTAATATGTTGTTTTATTAGCCTGTTTTATATAATTAGAAAATGGTTGTATAACTTTGTATAGTAGGATGGTTCTAACAGGTTTTCATTATTTATTTATTTTTTTCTTCACTTTATGCCTCGGATTACAAAGTTTAAACTCTTAAACTAGTTGGTATAACAACTTTGACTATACATATATAGTCTTTTTTGACCTTTATATAGTATATATTAACTATAAAGTACTCATGTATATTACTTACGAGACTAATTATTCTTATTTGATTAAAAATAATAATAACAATACACATAACTTTTTATTTTCTTTTTTGTTATATGTCCAATTGTTTAATAGGAGTAGCGGCACAGCTTATTGCACATTTACTCGCCGTCCTCTTGTAAAAACTTGTTGTTTTTTAACGTTAATATAAAAATGACTATTTTTATTTAAAAAAATTGTTTAATAGTGTATTAATTTTGGGGAATTGGAATTAAATAATCCTAATTTTGTTGGGTTGGAAGGCAATAATCCTATTTAAAAATTGGAATCTAACATGCCTAACTTGTGTTGGTTTTTATTTCACTTGACAAAGCTAACCGGGGTTAACCCAATTAGTTTTACGCCTACGTGGCATGCCATGTTGACAGATAACGTATAAAAATTGTCCTGCATGGCAAAAAAATAAAGCAGAAAACTAATTGGGTTAACCCCAGTTAGTTTTGGTCCAGTAAAATAAAAAACAAGTCAGGGTAGGCCTGTTAGATTCCAATTTTCAAGTTAAGATTATTGTCTTTCAACACGACGAAATTGAGATTATTTAATTCCAATTCTCCATTAATTTTTAAAATCTTAATGAAAGGTAAATTCATTCCAGGACAAAGAAAATTACATTAAGATAGCGGGCAGGCGGGCAACAAGCAGGCGGGCAACAATCTTAATTAATCATGAAATCTGGTTTTTACAATCGGTCCAAAGAATGGATCGATATAGCAAACAATTCAATAATAACTTTTTAAAACATTTTGATGAAGGAATTTATTGTTTCAGATTTTTTTAAGGGCACAAAGATTTTAGATGTTATATATTAAGGGTTATGGGATTCATACACCATGTGACGTCACATTATGGGGGTGTGACATCACATTCTGGGGTATGTGGCAGCCTGCTATTGGTATGTGACGTGAGCCAAGGTGTATGAATTCTAAATAGAGGGTGTATGAATCCTAATTACCTATATTAAAAAGAATCAATATATAATTGAGATCTACTTTACGATAAAATATTAAAACAGTTGTTGAAAAAGCATTTCCCAGTGCTCAATGCAATAATAATTGTTGAAAACGTGGAATATTGGTCATGAAAGTTAGAAGAAAACAACGACACATATTCCTAGAAGGTTGTTTGACTCCTTTTATTATAATTCTTTTATTACTTTTCTTAAGAAGAATCTATGTTCTGTCGTGTTGACTTTTTTACTACGTGCATGCATGTTTTGATTTTTGATGGGATCTTGTAGGTTGTTCGTGGGTTACATCAGTCGAACGATTATGTTGCAGTGATAACGGAGTGTGGTCGCGTTTATGAAGCCAAATACGTGATCTTGTCTGTTAGTATCGGCGTCCTTCAAAGTCAATTCATCTCTTTCAACCCTCATTTGCCGGTAACCTGCCATCTTTACATTGTATTGACGGAACCATAACTATTTGCGTGACAGAGGGTCGACAAAACCCCTTAGTTCTGCACATAATTATCAAAGGCGCTAGGCACACATAAGGCAGCTTAGACGTAAGGAGCAAAAAAAAAAAAAAAAAAAAAAAACGTGTGCACCTGAGATAAAAAAAAAAAAGAACACAGAAAAAAGTAAAATATATTATCTATTAAATAAACGAAATATTATATAAATTTAATATCATCTTATATTCTATCAAAAGTTTTTAAAATTTTAGTGTATTAGTGTATAAAGTAGTTTTCCTTAGATAAAAGTATAAATCTCGCCGAAATCTAGCTATAATTTAGTGAATTTGGCTGGAAACTCTCTAGCATTTGGGAATCTCGCTGAAATCTATTTCTAAACCATCACATAGAGAATTAAAGCGCAGTTACCTTGACCTAAAGTACAATTGTCTCGCCTTACCTAAAAAATGGGTCTAAGCGCAATAGATGCTGGCTTTTAACAACTATAGTTCTGTCCCGACTTTTGTCTCTAATAAACCATCGACCGATGATGTTTTCATCAAATTATTTTTTAAAACACATGTAGCGACTAAAAAACAAATGATAAAAGTTTAGGTATTACAAGTCAACATCTCTTAACCACTATGAGTTATGCAGCCTGCCCAAAAATAATATGAAACCATACATAGTGTTTTGCTTTATGATTCAAAAAGCTTTTCAAAACTATGGGAATATTTAAAATAATCTTTTTAAAACTAAGGGCATTTTAAAAATAATGTTACAACTAACACAACTTCTTTTGTTATTTTAAAAGCCCAGCTCATACACTTGTAAATGGGAAGTTCATTTTCTTTTATTTTATGTTGGTGTTTCCTTTAAGAGTCTTTATATAATTCTGAATAATCTTTCATATAAATTTGATTTTTTTAATTAGATACCATTTCATTAAAAAAAAGGAACCACAACAAATTACAAGAGAAGGAGAATGACAGATAGATGGTTAATAAGTTGTGCCACTACCCCATTTTGAATTTAAAAATGAGTTAGAAATTTTTAAAAAATTTCAATACATATGGGTAATTTCTTTTGTCATATTTATTATTACAGAAGTGGAAAACTGAAGCCATTGAAAAATGTGATATTATGGTGTACACAAAAATCTTCCTCAAGTTTCCATATAAGTTTTGGCCTTGTGGCTCCGGAAAAGAGTTCTTCATTTATGCCCATGAACAAAGGGGCTACTACACATTTTGGCAGGTTTGGTTCCATTCCCTTGAATATATACAACTTTATTTGAAATTTTGATAATTTTTTTCAAATCATGAAATCGTCTCCTTGTTTTCAAATAACTTGTCGAATAAGTTGATCAAAATATAGTTTCTAACAAATTTATCTTGTCAGCATATGGAGAATGCATATCCGGGGTCGAATATTCTTGTTGTAACATTAACAAATGAAGAATCCAAACGTGTTGAATCTCAATCAGACCAAGAAACAATGAAAGAGGCAATGGGAGTGCTTAGGGACATCTTTGGGCCCGGTATTCCAGAAGCCCTAGACATACTAGTGCCACGCTGGTATAACAATCCATACCAGCGTGGCAGTTATAGTAACTACCCGATATATGTTGATTCTCACATGGTTGAAAACATTAAGGTGTTCATCATGACCTATACTCATCTTTTATTCCTAACTCTTGAGTTTGTTTCTAAATACATACTTCTTTGGCAATAGGCTCCCGTTGGGCGGATATTTTTCACGGGAGAGCATACAAGCGAAAAGTTTAACGGTTACGTCCATGGTGGGTACTTGGCAGGTGAGTTGTGATCAATCTTTGTTCCTTCCAAGTATTTGTGATATAGAGTTATTTAAGAATGGACACACTCGGAGTTAAAGCAATCAGGAGTTGGCGGATTGGATTGTTCAACCCAAAAACATTTCGTATATTTATTCGTGTCAAAAACATCAACAATAACCTGTACAAACTCATACTCATGTAACCATGACACAACCTATTTCACCCATTTATCAAGTTGACTAACGGGTTGGCAGATTATAATCAAATTGGAAATATGTTAATCAGGTTGGCAGATCGCAAAAATGGGTTAGCAGGTCGACTTGTTTAATTAAAGGGGCCCATTTATTAAACGTTAGATACTACAAATGCAAACTTGATTATTTTCATGTCATGTCAAAAATCACCACCCGTAATAACAAGTGAGCTACAAAGGGTCTAACTTAAAACCGATATAAGTTTTTATTTTTGAGTTGGGCCATATTCCGGTCCCTTTGTGTAAAATCAAAACTAATGCATTATGCATTTTTTAGTTGTCATTTTCTTACCAATTCAATCGCATCAATACGAGTATAGAAATCATATGATGTTGTCATGAACAGGTCTAGACACGGGAGAATCGTTGTTGGAAAGGATGAAAGCAGAGAAAGATCGCGAAACCAAAAACGAATCTATTCTACAGCCATTACTCGCAATGACATTGCGGAAAACAGAAGCAGTGGCTAGTCTCCAAAAATGTGATATGCATAGACGGCTTTTACATGATGATTGCAAAAGGGGGCTAGCCGAGGTCACCCTATGACCACCACACAAACAACCAACCAACTTTTGCATATTTGAGGTTAACATACGAGTGTTCAGTTTTATATTTTGTTTTGTTTTTCGGAATTCTTATATGTTAGATTAAGATAATGTTTTATAAGTGTATTTTAAGGTGACAAAAGACAAGTTTGATTTACCTTTTGAAAACATCTTTTCAAAGAGAATGTTTACATGTATCTCTTAGATTTTTTAACAACTTTTTACATATAAATACTACCTAACATTTCAGTACTAATTCATCTAGCGATTAGTGTTTGGGTGGGGTTGGGTCGAGTTGGCAAAGTCATTAAAGTTGAGGTTTTACTCTACTTTAAGTCAAGGCTTCAAGCCTGTTAATAGGTGGGCTTGGTGTACTCTAAAGGGCCGTTTGTTTTTTGCTCAGAAGCACTTCTGACATCTTTTGACTGCGCCGTGCAGACGCACGCATACGTTTGGGGTCGGCAAATTATTTGTTTTTTGGAAGACCTTTCACTTAAAAAGGTTTTCCTGACCTCTTCTTTGTGCAGACTTATTCCAAGGTCTTCTAAGGTTTTCAAAAGTCTTCTGCTCTTCTCCTCACCCACCACGACCACCACGGTTCACCACCAACACGGTCCACTACCACCGTCCACCACTACCACGGTCCACCACCAGTAGAGCTGTACATGAGTCGAGCCGAGCCAGGCTGAGCTCGAGCTCGAGCTCGAAATTAAACGAGCCAGCTCGGCTCGGCTCGTTTTTCCGGTCGAGCTGAAAAGTCGAGCACATTTACGAGCCGAGCTCGAACTGGCTCGAGTCAGCTCGTTATTTTTTTATTATTTTTTTATGTTTTTTTATTTTTTACAAAGATTTATAAAATAAAAAAACAAAAAAAATAAATAAATAAAATTACAAATATACATGTATATTTTTTATTTTTCTAAGTTAGGGTTTATTAGATTATGAAGGGGTGAGGTAGATATGTAGTATGAGTGGGACTTTCAAAATTGAAATTTTAGAATTGGGTTTGGAGCCAAAATATATTACTTTCATCTATATATTAATTACACATACACAAGCATGAGTCGAGCCACGAGCTGAACACCCCTGGCTCAAGCTCGGCTCGATTACAAAACGAGCCAGCTCGGCTCGGCTCGAAAACAAAACGAGCCTTTTCGAGTGAGCTTTTTTCGAGCTATTTTCGAGCTTTTCTCGAGCGAGTTTCGAGCGAGCCTCGAGCCGTGAACTTTTTGTACACCCCTAACCACCACCACGGTCCACCACCACCACTACCACCGTCCACCACCACCACGGACCACCACCACCACCACTATCCACCACCACGGTCCACCACCCACCACCACCACTACCACCGTCTACCGCCACCATCCACCACCACGGTCCACCACCACCACCGTCTACCACCACCACGGTCCACCACGTCCACCACCATCGACCACTACCGTCCTCCACCACGGTCCACCACCACCACCGTCCACTACCAGACTGCTGTAAAAAATCAGTTTATTTAAATTTCTGTTTATTTCAGCAGCCTGCAGACGTTAACAAACAAACAAACTGTCTTCTTCTTGCAGACTGCAGACCTTTGGTCCACCTTTTCTCCTGCAGATGTCTGCAGATGTGGTCCGCAGACTACAGATATTTTCCTGCAGAAAAAACAAACAGCACCTAAGTTGTTAAAAAAGCATAACACTACACTTGCATTCTTGTAAGAATTTGAACCACACTACTTTTGTAAGGGCAAGAACTACACCACTCAACCAATATTTTTTTAATTTCGTTTAACACACTAAAAAATTGTAAGTAAACTTAAGCTTGGTTTAAACATACATCATTATTATTCTAGAAAAACTTTTAACTTAATTGAATGGTTAAATTCAGATGGTTACACCATCTCGTAAAAGTTTTTATAAACACTCATACGTTAGTTCAATCCCATGAAACCATTAGATTTGTATGCCAAACTTATTTTTTCACCAAATTTAGACTATCATCCAGTTTCCTTGTTTAAGGATTAGTTAAGTAGCCATGTTTGTGATTTTCTCCGATGTCCAAGGTGTCGCGTAACTCTTGATTTACATAATTAAACTCTAACATGGCCATAGTGGTATATTACATTCGAGAAAGTAGCCACGTTTGTGATTTTCTCCGAATTCTACCAATAATTCTAATATTGTCGCCAAAGAACTAAAGTTTTATTTTTAGCAGGATTGGTTTTATCATTTAAAAAGGGGTGACAACGAAACTTATTGCTTGTCTATTTGTCATTCTTATGTAATTTCTATTCACCTCTTTTTTAAGGGATATCAGTTTTAATAAAAAAAAAAAAAAAAAAATCATATGAAGCAATCCTATTCATTGTGAGGCTTAATCATAATATATATAAGGTAGTGTTTGGTATGAATGAATCAAAGGTGGAATGGAATAGATCACTCCCATGGAATGAAATTAAACATGTTTGGTTACCATGTAGTAATGGAATGGATCATTCCATAAGGAACGAGATTCCTTCTATTTTAAGAATTTTCATTCCTTGGTAAGGTGGTGTTTTTTTTCATTCCTTCAAGGAATGGAAACAAATATATTATTATTATTATTATTATTATTATTATTATTATTATTATTATTATTATTATTATTACTATTATTATTATTGCAACCCACCATCGTTGTCATCATCCAACCACCACCGCCTATTGCCGCCACCCACAACCATTGCTACCATC
This sequence comes from Ambrosia trifida, assembly GCA_028751855.1. Taxonomy (NCBI): domain Eukaryota; kingdom Viridiplantae; phylum Streptophyta; class Magnoliopsida; order Asterales; family Asteraceae; genus Ambrosia; species Ambrosia trifida. The sequence goes on along the minus strand of CM054128.1, from coordinate 123,875,987 downwards.
GTCGTAACCCACCATTGTCACCACCGTCCAACCACCACCACCACCTGCGTCACTACCACCCACTGCCTCCACCACTGTCATCGCCACCACCACCCACCATCACCGCTGCAACCCACCACTGCCGTCGTCGCCCACCCACAAATCGTCACCGCCATCGCCCACTGCCACCACCACCGTTGCCACCTCCGCCACCCACCACCACCGTCACTGCCGCCACCCACCACTCACCATCGATTTTATATTTTCGTTTTTTCTTACATACCAAATAACACAAAGTAAGAATCCATTCCATTCCCACATGATAACCAAACAAGACATGGAATGGTAATGATCCATTCCATTACCTCTCCCATTCCATTACCTCTTCCATTCCATTCCCTCTCTCACTCCATTACCCCATACCAAACAGAATCTCAACAACGGAATAACCACTATTAACTGAAATATGACAAACCACGAACATCAATTACTAACTAAACACCAAGTACACTCCTAGCAATTGTGTTGAACAAGAATTGGAGTGTGTTTGTGTATGTGTGTGTTATGGTCTTGGATGTGGCTCAAAGTTGGTTAAAACGGGTTTTATTAGAATCATTATCCTTAGAACCCTCTCTTCGGCATATTACATTCACAGCTTCCTTTCGGTTTCCATGAGAATCGATACATGTGGGTTGAGAAAACAATGTATGGTTTACCCTGAGAAGACATAAGCATACAATGTTTAAATTGCAACTAAGAAATAAGGTGAAAACGATTCAAACAAGCTCAAGTGGATTGACTTGCTAACTTTTTTTTTAATAACCAACATAGTATATGGCATAGTGTAAGACTACTCGGTAAGGAGACGGGGCACCACCCCCGTCCTCCATTTTAGGCCCGTCTCAGATCAGCTACACCGCCCCCATGCCCCTACCCCCGTCTCCCCCGTTCTCCTTGAGACTAAACAGACGAACCAATCAGTGAATTTGTTTTTTTTTTAATGTAAACGTTGGGCAACCAATCAATGATTTTTTTTAATGTAAATGCTTGAGACATGGAGTGTTGGTGTCTCCACACCCCACTCATGTCTCAAGTAATAAGAAAATGGACCATGGTGATATGGCATCCTAGTTGGCATGGAGACACCAACTTTTTGGTGACTCCACACCCTATAGCCTAATGGATAAAAAGTTAAATGCTAGCCACCTCTCCTGAATCGTTTTAATATGACGTGGACACCTTATGTAGCAAACCACGTCATCAAAAACTTTCAGTTAATATGAGATCGATGAAGGAAATATGTTCAAAGTTGGGACTCTTGGTAAAGATTTCTTGAGTTAGGATTAATCTCGAGTAATAGGTCAAAGTTGAGACTTGAGAGTATTTGTGACGACCGGAAAATTTTTCTTTCTTATCACTTCATTCTCTTTGGCTTCGGGAAATTTTCAGGACGAAAATTCTTTCAACAGGGGGGTGATGTGACACCCGGCATGTTCAGGTTAACATTTTACAAACACGTAAGTCTACCTTAGCGAAAAACGCTTATTCAAACATATTTTAACTGGTTCAGTCAAGTCAGATTACATTCCGTATTGTCCAGGGTTCAATGATCCGGAGGATCATTGGGTTAATCACACACACACAAGTCATGAGTCCCGTTGTTGGTGAATTACATGAATTAGATTAAGTAACAAACATGAGTTAATCTGTATATGGTGTATAATATACTAATACGTGTTTTAACGGTGTTTAGATGATTATCCATGGTTCTTGATGATTAACATATGTTAGTATTGCATGATCATGTGTTAGGATGTGTTAAAATGCGTTAAAACGACAAAATTGGAAAACCTAAAAATGCCCAGTCTTGGTTCAACCTGTAGGGGGTCGAACAAGACATTATGATATTTAAAAGCTTCATTCGACCTCCATAGTCTCATTCGACCTATGTATGGGGTCGAACCGGACCTTAGTATAAATACCATACTTTGTCATTTTTCATCATTTCACAAACCCTAAACACCTCTAAACGCTCTTTAGCAACATTAATCACTAGGGAAGGAGTTTTTGCCCTTGTTTTTCATAATCTAACCTACAAACATCCTCTAAACAAAGATCTAAGGTGTGTTCTTCAATCAAAACCCTTTTTAAACATTTAGATTCATTTTCTTTAAACCCCAAAGGTCCAGATCTGTTTTAAGATGGTTTTCACAATTAAAAACCCTCCTAACATCATTCTAAACAAAACCCAATCATTAAACGTGAGTTTTCATACAAGTTAACATGTGTTATGTTGTGTTAATGATGTTTTATGTGTGTTATGTGTTGTATGATGATTATGTGCTGCATAAATGTTATAGAAATGTTATAGGGCTGCCATAGATGATAGGTTTTGGATATTTTAGGCTATCAATTGTTGGATGATGATATTTTGCTCGTTTTGGGGATTTTAATAGATTTAGGGATTGGATTCATGATGTTATTATGGATGATATGGTTAGGGGTTTTGCTTCACATGATAATCTGAACATGTTGAGTTGATTATTAAATGATTTCAGAAAGTTTCATAATTGGGTAAAGTTTTCATGCATGATGTGACTTTTCCATAATTTTGCCATTTTGGGTAAGTATTAAAACAAATTGATTTTGGAATAAAATTGGTAGGGTTTTGTAGGGATATGTTATTCATACTTGATTGTTGTGTTTCATGATGTTTCGTGATGTTTTCGGATAATTTTGATGCGATTTGGTGTGTTTTAGGAAGTATGGTACTGCAGGGGTCGAACCTGGCACACCTTCGACCAGTGTGGGGTCGAAGGTAGGTGCTCATGGATTGAACCTGGCTTCATTTGGGTCGAATTTGCTTCAGTTAGGTCGAACGAACTTGATTTGGGTCGAATTAACACATATTAAGGTCGAATGAACATGTGTTAAGGTTGAATGAACTTGTGTTAGGTTGTATGAACTTAAGTAAGGGTCGAAGGAGCTTACTGGGGGTCGAACCAAGGATGTTTGAGTCGAACCTAGACCACTTCCATTTTGATTCGACCCTACGGCTTCGTATGTGCGATATTTGATGCAAACTAAGTGTTGTATGCTTGAAACTTATGTGTTAATCCTATGTACTTGATTAATTGATATAATGGGTCACCAACGGGATGTCAGGTCTGTTCGGTATGTCCAGTTAACACTCAAACACATTTCTAAACACACATAGTCAAGATCTGGACAATCGGGGACTAGTTAACCTTCAGGTTAGTAGTCAATACGCTTACTTAAACTCATTGATATGTCGCCATTAGTCGGGGATGTCACACACGTGTTAGATTTCTATTTAACTGAAGGTGCAATCTAAGGTGAGTTTCACGGCCCCACCTTTTACTGGTTTTACATTTTTGGGGGAGAAAACATGATGTATTCTTTAAACGTGTGTCAACTATGTATTCATAAAAGATGTGTCAAACTATGTTTTGGTATTCATGTATTCATTATGTATTTGGAGTATTCATTTGAGTTACTATGAGATCTTTGGAAGTCCCGGGGAAAACCATGAATGTGCGGGGATGCACAATGGGAGAAATGTGGATAGATCTATTTGGGCGTGACCGGCCCCACTCGTCTTACTAGAGGTCGGATGGGTGCATGTTGTCTCTCAGGTATTCTGTATTCAGTATTCATTCGGGCAGTATTCATGTATTCACGTTGTAACACCCCAACCGATGGCGGAAACATCGGGATGTCACGTATTGATGATTGTTCAGTAGCTCATGGTGAATAATAAATTCCAGTAAATGATTTAAATGAATTACATACAATTGTTCTAGAATTTGTACATCAAATTGAATGAAACTATACATATATCTTCAAGCATCAAATCAAATCTTCAAGCAAATAGAACCTGAAACATGTTAAGTTGAAAATGTTTTGGGTCAACAAAAGTTGGTGAGAATTACATAGGTTTTGATAATAGAATAAAATTGTTGTGCAATTCATGTGTCATGGCAATCTAGTTCATATGCAAAAACATACTAGAAGTAAATCGAGTGCATAATCAACCTTGTTGACTGTTGTAATTGTGGTACATCCCATACGCTCATGGTTCACTCGTTTATATTGCAGTAACAAACACCCACGTAACCTTTGTAGGAGGCACGTATCCGGGTGGGATTGTCAGTCCAATAGATCTATCAATGTATACCGTTTGGTTGATGAATGTTTATGCTAGAATTGTGCTTACCCTAGTCATGTTCAAGACATAATGCAACATAGAAATACACATAGACACATTGATGATTGAATTGCATAAATATTGTTGTAACATGTTTCACCCCAAAAATGATGATAAATAGAAAAGGGGCTATGTAAAACTCACCTTAGCAAATGTTAAACTTCTTGAAAAGATGAATAATAGTGTTGCCCAAAATAATGCCAAATATCACCCTATAATAAGGTAATAAATAATAAGTCTAAGTCTAATTAACTTATAAGTGTATCCTAGGGTTTCGATTTGGGGATATCCAATTGTTGAATTTAAAATAAAATGTTCATTAAATAAAGGGAAATTTTGATAATTAAATAAAAGAAAGTCTTTTTATAAAATTTGAATTTAGAATGTACACAATAAAGTGTTTGAAGTATAAAAATAATTTTCATAAAATTATTTCATTTAAAATAGATTTTTAAATCTATTTATTACAAATTGCCAATATTTAACTTTAATATTCAAATATACTAAAATTAAAGAATTTCTATTTTAAAAAATCATATTTCTGTTCTAAATATTTAAAAATAAATTGTATAAAATTTTGGTGCAAAAATAATGAAAATTGAATTTATTATGATTTAATTATGATTAAATCTAACAAAAATTGATTAAAAATATAAAATAAATGATTTTTCTGAATTAAAAATTATTTCAGTAAAGTTTAACTTTATACAAACTCAGGATAATTTTTGGAGAATTTAATAAAATTGTTTTGATATTTTAATGGATTTTTATAACTATAATAGTATAAAATTGATTTAATTATTATAAATATTAAATAAATGAATTTTTGAAAAATAAAAATTGTAAATAAAACTTTTATCTCAGATTTAATAAATATAATTTTTTTAGAATTTATAAAATAGTTTTAATATTTGAAAACGAATTTATAAGATTAAAATGTTTAATATATATATATATATATATATATATATATATTAGTTTGTTGTTTTAAAAAGAAAAAGAAAAGAAAAAGGTGGCCGTAGCCGGACTCGAACCCGGGTGCTCAGGGTTGCAAGCCATGGTCACAACCACTTGGCCTAGGCCAGTGGTTGTGATGATCTCCGGTTTAAATTAAATAAATACATTATGTGAATCTGAGTTTATCCCCAAATCATAAGCACGAACCCTAGCTTCTACAATCAGACAATCCATACACTTTGAACCCGATTAATGTTAGGGCTTTTGTTGTATGTTTGCCGACTAACAAAACCCACAAAGAGGATTAGACTTACAGTGTGGAATTGTGTACGATTGTCTGGTCAAAGACAAAAGTCAACTGTGTAATCGTGTAGCACAATCAGAGTGTTTGGAAAAGAATTGAAGGTGGAGAAGAGAGTGTGAGCGAGTTTCAAAGGTTTGTAGATGTTCAATTTATACTGGGGATCGATGTATGGGTTAATTGGAAAGTTTGACCTATGATTAAATGTCAAACGCGTATTGATTCAAAATTGGTCAATGATTGATGTTAATTGACGTGTATACAGATCATACAAGGCCGGAAATCAAATATGTTTGCCAAATTTGGATCAATCACGAATTAATATAGCTTAATTATGCATACGCGTGATCACAGTTGACTTACCAAGTCAACTGTGATGAATTGAAAAGGGTATAAAATTAAAACGCGTCTGGATCTGTTCAAGTGTGAAGGCCAGCCCAGCTGGTTAAGTGTGTTGAGTTTAAATGGGCCGGTCTTGGCGCGGGTTCGAATCCCGGCCAAGACATATATTTTTTTGATAAATTTCAAAGTTATTCCATATAATAATTATAATATATATGGTATTAGGGTTCCACAAACGCGACAAAAAATAATAAATGCTAACGTATAAGATAAAACTTGACGTTTTACTCCGTAACGTATAATAAATGCGTAATGTTACACACGTACTCGAGTTCAGTAATGCTTTTCCAATCGCAGTAGTGACAGGTATTCATTTGATTTGTATGCATGTGGTCTGGTTTGGCCAAGGGTATTCATTGAAAATTTTGGAGTCGGTCTTCATGAAAAACCTGTGAACTCACCGGCATTATTTGCTGACGTTTTTAGCATGTTTGTCTCAGGTCGCTAAGGTAGTAGCTGTCGATAGGCGCACGGAATCTCACGGCGTCTAGGATTCATATGTATGTTCATTAAACGTTTTCAGACTTTATGTTTTTACTTTTGGATTGTAATAACGTTTTATGCTTCCACTGTGTTGGATAGATTTTGAAAACTTACCGGGCAGTTTACGTTGTTTTTAGTATCATATAGCTGTCGTTTATTGTGACCGTTGACTTGGATCCTGGTGTATCACGCGGCTCGCGGTAAAACCCCGCACGTGGAATTTGAGGGTATGGCGTATTAAAATCCAATTTCCCTAATATGTATATAATATGTGGGTGTTTGTATGAACGGTACAATGCGGTGGAAAACACATTGGTAATCCCGTAACATATCAAGTTTGAGAATAACATACTCGTATTTATAATGTATTTTTTAAAATATTCACGTATGAAAAAGTTATGAACGTTTCAAATTCATGGGGAGAGTTGGTTTAAAGGCCAACCTTATGTTTTGAAGATTTGTAACATATGTTTTAAAAGTTAAAAATTATGTAAATTTTAAAAATATATAAAATTACATGTTTTCCTCTTGTATTATAATATAATATAAAAAATATTTTAAAATAAATGTTGGTCTATGTACGTTAAAGAAACACCAAAATTTTCTACAATTATACGTCAATTTGATTAAGTTAGTATTGTATACAATATGTCTTGTGTTGTATTCTTGTATCGTTTATAGAATTATAGTCCAATTAATGAGTTGTTTGTTTTACCTCTTAATGGATAGATGTCTAAATTAGTCAGACAAAGTTCATTAGGTCATTCAGACTGTTTGTTTTGCGAGTAGATGTCTGAATCGGTCAGACATTTGCCTCTAAATGGGTAAGCATTATACTGAGTCTGGATGGTTTAGACCTCTTACTGATTCAGCACTTAATGGTTCAGACCTTACTGGTTCAACACTTTTCCATTCAGAAGTTGCCAAATAACCCCTACTTTTCATGTCTATAAATTAGACTTTTATGCGGTTCTAACAAAGAAAATAGCACCTAGGTAGCGTTTGGTATGATGAAATGGAAGGAGGAATAGAATGGGCCATTACGTGGTAATGAAAAATAGTGTGTTTTGTTGGTTAAGGGAATGGAATCACCCATTCCACAAGGCATTTCATTCCCTCAAAACCATTTCATCCACCACCCATGTTTTTTTTTTCATTCCATCCATCATTCACCCTTTAATAACAACACCATAAACCACCACCACCCACCACCACCATTGTCGCCACCACCCACCCACCACCGCTGTCACCACCCACCACCGTCATCACAACCTACTACCGTCGTCGCCATCACTAACCACCGCGACCCACTACCTTCACCCACCCACCACCGTTGCCATCCAACACCACCCACCGCCGCCCACCACCATCACCCACCCACCGCCGCCTCTACCACCTGCCACCATCACTCACCACAATTTCCTTTACCCACCACTACCACTACTCACCACCCACCACCGCCTCTACCACCCACCACCATCGCCGTCGCCGCCTCCACCCACCACCACCACTACTCACCATCGTCACCCACCCACCATCACCTCCACCCATTGCCACCATTGCCGTCACCCACCATCGCCGTCGCCACCCACCACCACGCTACCGCCACACACCACCACCTACCATCACCACCCACCACCGCCACTACTCACAATCGTCGCCCACCCACCATCACGACCATCCTTCTTCACCTTCCACCATCGCCATCACCGCCGCCGCCACCCACCACCACCGGTACCACCATATATCACCACCCACCATCAACGCCACTGACCACCACCCACCACCGCCACTAACTTCCGATTTTATTCCTTTGTCTTTTCCTGCCTATCCAACAACACAAAGTAATGTTTTGTTTAATTCCCACATGGCAACCAAACAAGACATGGAATGGTAATGTTCCATTCCATTACCTTGTCCATTCCATTACCTCATCCATTCTGTTCCCTCATTCATTTCATTACCCCATACCAAACAGACCCCTAGATCTCACTCACAGGTTGATTTGATATAATATTACGAAATATAATTATCTATAGACCAGACTTATGAGATCCGCCGCACTTGAGTGGTTTACCACTTCAAAATGTTAGAAACATTATTTGTAATGATTTTAGGCTAAGATGTCAATTCAATTGAAGAAACGATTAAACTTTGAACAAACAGGGAATTCAGTTCCATGCCATTGACCCTTGTACAAATGTTAAGATTCTAACTTCCTCTCTCTACAATTCTTTTTTAATAACCAACTAAATATCACCTGAACTGTCAGTAGGTTAGCACTAGACAAATAGCTGCTCACTGGGCAGCCCAAGTCCACCAAGCCACCAATTCGAGGAAAAACTCGCCAACCCAAAGGTCCACTACGGTAAAACCCCTTTGGATCGGATTCGAACTTGAGACCAATTTTTGGTTTTTTTTTTTTTTTTTTTTTTTTTGAACGGCAAATGTTACATCTTCTATATATTACACCAATAAATTTAAATTACAACACCCTTGCCAAGGATTGAACCTTAGACCTCCCATCTAAGAGACATATGTCTCTACTGAGTGGGCTAGCCCCACATTAGCACCAATTTTTGGTTTATCTCTCTAAAAATCTTTTTATAACTTTTTCTACAAAAAAAATGAACTGTTTGTTTGATTTAGTCAGCCTTTAATTATCTATGGATTTTATTAGCCGATTATATTTATGTTATGATAGCCGATAATTATGCACATGATTATGTCAATTAGAATAGTTTCCTTGTATAGTGGATAGATTGTTTCCTATTATCTCTTGTACCTTCCCCTATATAATGGGGCTTGATTATTATGCAATACACACAGAAATATACAGTATCATTTATGATATCAGAGCTACGGTTCTGATAACCCTAGCTCTTCCTCTTTTTCGCTTCCCTTTCCACAACTTTATCCCGGTTACGATCGGCAACCATCACCCCTGTTTCCTTTCTTTTTTCACAACTTATTCAACATGACAAAAACCGATCAAAGTCCCACTGAATCCTCGGCATCCATCAAACCCGCCGCCCTCCATCCCGCCTACTCGGTATCCAATATCCAGTCCAAAATACGGACCCTGGATGGATCTGCGGTTACATACTCATCTTGGGTGAAGATGTTTAATCTTCACGCAACCGCCTATAAGGTTGGTAATCATATTGATGGTACACCCCTTCCTGACATCGTTAGCCCTGAATACGAGTCATGGAAGGAACTTGATGCGTTGGTCCTTCAATGGATCATTAATACCGTATCAGATAAATATCTTGGCCGTGTCCTTGATAAACCCACGAATGCTAGGGATGCATGGGTACAACTTGAGAAAATTTTTCTCAGCAACAAACAGGCTCGGGCTGCCACACTTGAAACAAAATTATGTAACCTAACCCTAACCGCCTGCTCTTCGCTTGATGATTACTGTCAACAACTGAAGAGTTTGGCAAACCAGTTAGCCGATGTTGATCACCCTGTCAGTGCGTCCAGGCTGGTTCTCCCGCTTGTACGCGGCCTCCCACCCGAATACAGCACTACTGCCTCCTTCATTAACAACCGCGACGCGGACTGGGATTTAGCCCTCAGTTTGCTTCATGATGAAGAAATTCGGATTGAGGCACAAAAGGGGTCTTCTTCCTCGGTTCTCGTCGCAAACACCACACCCACCACTCAACCTCCTTCAAACCCTAACCCTCCTGAACCGCCAACCAATGACAGCAACCCCTCCTACCCCACCCGTAATAACCGTGGCAGGGGCCGTAGCGGGGGTTACCGGGGTCGCGGCCGCCGGAACAGCTCTGGCCGTGGCTTTTATTCCGGCCCTCCTACGGCTTACAGCCCCCATCTGCCATCTCCATACCCTAATTGGGCTTGGTGGACCCCTCCTCCTTACCCGTACCCTACGCAGCCCGCCTGGAGACCGAACAACCAAACCTGCTCCGAACAATAACCAGCCATCACAGACCCACTTTTCTGGTTACTCGGGTCCTGCTGGATACAACCCATATGGTGGCCAGCAGTATGGGTATGATGCCCTCTGCCCTACTGACTTAAGTGCAGCATTTAATAATATATAGGTGAACTAGCAACACACATCCTGGCAGCAAGATATCATGGACACTGGAGCAGAAAATCATGTCTCACGAGACCAAGGCAAAATTATTGTACCTAACTCATCTCCTTTAAATAGGTCAATTCTTGTCGGTAGTGGTCACCGTGTCCCAATTCAAGGATCTGGCACTGGCTTTCACACCCTACCCAACCGCACATACATCCTTCCCAATGCCCTATACAACCCACATATTATTAGAAATCTTATTTCTGTACGACGTTTTACTCGTGATAATAATGTATCTATAGAATTTGACCCCTTTGGTTTTTCTTTGAAGGATCTCGTCACTAAGAAGACCCTTTCTCGCCACAATAGCACCGGGAACCTCTACCCCTTCACACCTCCTCAACTTCCACCTCAAGCTTGCTACATTACTACTACCACATTACCATGGCACGATCGCCTTGGACACCCCGGGGCTCAAGTCTTTGATATATTACATCTTACTTTTCAATTTTCTTGTAATAAAGGCCATGTGTCTAACCTTTGCAATTCCTATCAACTTGCTAATAGTAAACGTTTGCTGTTTTATGATTCAAATTCATTTACTTTTGCACCTTTTGACATTATACATTGTGACCTTTGGACCTTACCAATAACTAGTAAATCTGGGTATAAATATTACATGGTGTTAATTGATAATTTTTCACATTTTGTTTGGGTATACCCACTTAAATACAAATCCGAAACCTTCCCAACTTTTTCCAAATTTCACCAATTAATCCAAACCAAATTCCACCGAAAAATAAAAACCTTCCAATGTGACCTCGGGGGCGAGTATGATAACCATGCGTTTAAAAGCTTCGCCTCCCACCATGGCCTCCTTTTCCGTTTTTCCTGTCCCCAAACATCTCCCCAAAACGGCCGTGCTGAACGCATGATTCGCCGGCCCAATGATGTTGTGTGTGCCCTGCTTATACATGCTCACCTACCTCCCTCATTTTGGGTGGAGGCCTTACATCCAGCCGCATACTTACACAACATATTACCCACCAAAAGATTAAACTTTTACACCCCCACCTTTGCCCTCTACCTTTGCCACCCGGACTACTCACATTTCTGAGTATTCGGGTGTGCTTGTTACCCCAACACATCCGCCACATCCCCACACAAACTCCACCCAAGGGCCATGTCACATTTGATGAACACGTCTTTCCCTACACCATTCCACAACCGTCCCACTAATACAACTTCCTTGATGACCCTCCGTCACTTAATATCCCATTCCAATTTCCCACTCATCACCCGTCACCTACCACCCCATTCCCCATCACATATTCCCGACGGCCCAAACCAAGACCCAACCCACAAACCACTTCCGCCGCACCTTCGGCCCAGACCACTCACCCCCTCCTCCTTCCCAGCGGCCCACTATGCCCAGACCTACCCAACCACCTCCCATCATACCACCCGCCACTAACCCGAAACCACCCACCACACAAACCAACCAACACCCTATGACCACCCGATCCAAATCTCGTTCCACTAACCACACATCTGCCACCTTCAGCACCACCACTATTTCTCCTGTCCCAAACACTTATGCCAAAGCCCTTGCCGATCCTAATTGGTCACGTGCCATGCAGGCAGAATTTTCTGCTTTATTGGAGAATGAAACTTGGGAACTTGTTCCTCGACCCACAGACCGCTCGGTTATTCGTTGTATGTGGCTGTTTCGCCACAAGTTTCATGCTGATGGGTCGTTGGAACGGTATAAAGCTCGTCTGGTGGTTAATGGTAATTCGCAGACTGTTGGGGTCGACTGCGATGAGACATTTAGTCCGGTGGTTAAGCCGACTACTATTCGTACAATATTATCTCTTCCTGATTCCAGGTCATGGCCAATCCACCAGCTCGATGTAAAGAATGCTTTTTTGCACGGGGAGTTAAAAGAAGCAGTTTTCATGCATCAGCCGCCTGGGTTTGTTGACAGACGATTCCCACATTTGGTGTGTCGTCTGAAGAAATCATTGTATAGCCTGAAACAGGCCCCACGTGCCTGGTATACACGGTTCGCCAATTATATCACCTCACATGGCTTTCGAGGCAGCGCATGTGATACTTTCTTGCGCGAGATTATTAGCACACTCTCACGAGAGTTTGCTATGACAGACCTTGGGCGTCTTGACCATTTTCTCGGCATTCAGGTTGATCACCAGCAAAATGGCCTTTTTCTCTCTCAAAAACAATATGCCAGAAACATTATCTCACGTGCTGGTATGACCTCATGCAAGCCGTGTACCGCCCCTGTGGACACGTCATCCAAACTCAGTGCTACCTCTGATCCTACGCTATATCGTAGCTTGGCCGGAGCATTACAGTACTTGACCTTCACTCGACCTGACATCACTTATGCTATTCAGCAAGTTTGTTTGTTTATGCACGACCCTCGGGATACTCACTTTGCGTTTATGAAAAGGATTATCAGATACATACAGGGCACGGTTGATTATGGTATACGTATGGTCAAATCCACCACTAACTCATTGGTCGCCTACTCAGATGCAGACTGGGGTGGCTGCCCTGACTCAAGACGGTCCACCAGTGGATATTGTGTGTTTTTGGGGGACAATCTTCTATCTTGGTGCAGAATACCGGGGGGTCGCAAATGCTGTAGCTGAGGCCGCGTGGATACGCAACTTATTATTAGAGTTACATACTCCTCTTCGCCAGGCCACCATAGTTTATTGTGATAATGTGTCCGCCGTATACTTGTCAGATAATCCAGTCCAGCATCAACGCACGAAGCACATTGAAATTGATATACATTTTGTTCGAGAAAAGGTTCGAGTGGGTGACATACGGGTTCTTCATGTGCCTTCTGCGTTACAGTACGCTGACATTTTTACTAAAGGCCTGTCCAAGCAGCTGTTTCAGTCTTTTCGCTGCAGTTTGAGCGTCTGTCCTACACCCATTCAAACTGCCGGGGAGTATTAGCCGATTATATTTATGTTATGATTGCCGATAATTATGCACACGATTATGTCATCTGGAATAGTTTCCTTATATAGTGGATAGATTGTTTCCTATTAGAGCATTCTTATCCCATCCACCAAATCTCATCCATCAAATTACACTAAAAATCACTACTTCACCTCTAAATCTTCTCTCTCCTAATTAAAATAATAATACTTTTTCATACTTTTATCATTATATTTTTCTCTCCTCACTCACAACCACTTCTAGAAATATTAAAATATGTTTAGATGTGAATAGTAACTTTTCATATTTAGGGGTAAAAGTGTTTCCACCAAATATTCTCTATATCCTCCACTCACAACCACTTACACTCACCCCATATAATTTGATGGACACACTCACATATATTTGATGCCCGGGATGTAAATGCTCTTATCTCGTGTACCTTCCCCTATATAATGGGGCTTGATTATTATGCAATACACACAGAAATATACAGTATCCTTTAGATTTATGCATGCCAAAGTCAATCAACCAAAAAAAATGCTTATATTTCAAGCTAAATAACCAACGAACTTGGGTTTAGTAAAGTTGTACTTTTTAATATTTGCCATAGAAATTTAATAAATTATAAAAGTAATATTCGAATGTTAAATAATATTATCACTCTAGAACAGAATAATTATGAACATTTGAATAATTAAAAAGATTTGATTTTAGCCAGGAAACAAAAAGTTGTGTTAGGGGTTGGTAGTTTTTGGAGTTTTAACTTTTAAACATGTTTTATTAAAAAATTGGAGATGATTTTATGGGTGAAAGTTATAAAATCAATCCTTGGGTATTGATGGTCAAGAGAATGAGGTAAAAAGTGGACTGTGGAATCGTATCAGAAAATTTTCTAAGTCTAAATAATAAAGGTATTTTGTTGGTCTACATTGAAGAGAAAAGTCAGTAATTGAAAAACGAAATTTTAGTTGGATACATGGGTGGGTAATCTATCTATATAATAAATGAAAACACTAGGGTTGAATCCTAGATTTTTAGAGGGTCTTCAAGGATCCAAATCCTAAATGGGGCTCCATAAAAAGTATTATATAAACCTTTTTTTTTGTTTTGTCAACATCCATTTGTATGTTACAACATCTTCCTCCTTCCTATCCTAATAATTCCTTTCTCATTCCTCATTCCTCTCTCATTCTTCTTTTTGTAAGGTATGTTGTTCATCAATCTTACATCAATCTCGAAATGTTTTTGATAATTTTTCTGCATTTTGATTAGTTTGATACATAATGCTTGCATTCATCTTACATAAAAGATGAACATAATCGGTTTCTATCATTATTTTTCTACAAAGATAAATCACAATCGTATAGCTATCAATCTTCTACAAAATATTTAACTACAAAACACGTTTTCTTATTAAAATAACTATCTAATCTGTTTTCGATTATGTTTCTAATTTGTATGATATCCATACATAGCGGTTTACTAACATATTAAAGCAAACAGAAATACAATCGTTTTATTTTGGATTTATTTGTAATGATCAGAATCTTTTTTTATTAACACCATTTGATAATCTGTTTAGGATCAAGTCTCTGCTTTAGATGAAATCGACACACAAGTAATTCTGATCAGGTTTAATCATTGATGATATGATTGTGGTTTTAATAACAGATTGCAATTGAAATCAGTTTCGAGTATGTGTGAATATAAAAAAAGATTATAAAAAAAAATACAGGATTTCATACAAAAAAAAAATTGAAATCAGTTTCGAGTATTAGTGATTTTATGGATACTTTAACAAAAGTTTGTTTTGCAGACGAAGAACAAGATTTCATTAGGACAAATAACTTCATTATGGCTTATCACAAGGGTGACAAATTCTTAAAGGTTATTCATGACCCTTCCGCACGAGTTTTGGTATGACGTTTCTAATTTTTTTTAAGTAAAAAAAGCTTATTCGTTATTATAATGTTGTTTTTTACGTGTTTGTCCAGACATTGCCGAAATCCATGAACAGGTTTTTGTTATCTAAAAACTTACGAAACAACAACATTAAAGTTTTGACATACCACGTAGGCTTTTTGTTACCAAGATTGACACACAAGAAGTTATTGATTTGTCACAAATGAATTAATCCTTGTTCAATGTATTTTGTCGTTCATTCCATTAAACACATTTTCAATACACTCCTCAGTTTAATGTTACTTCTTTATTTATTGTGATTTCCTTTTATACTTATTTTAAATAAATTTTACTGCTTATTAAATAGAATTTGACCTTTGACTATGCTATAAATTTTCAAACTTCGTATTAATTGGAATTTAAATGTGTAATTATGCACGTTGACTAAGATTTAATTATGGTCAACATGTCTAAATGAGTACGAAAATGTGTGAGTCAATAATCATTAAAATCATTACTATATTCCATTATTATATACAATAATATTTAGATTTTTACCGAATATTTAGTATGTTGTAATTGTAAGAATGTGTATACGTTAATCAGTGGTGGCAAGACGCGATTATTTAGAATACATAATGTATATGAATTTACTCACAGCATTCATAAGGAATTGATACATGTTAAGGCGAAATTTATGGTTTCCTTCTACAATAACAAATTGACTTTGAATACGAATTTACTGGTCCAATTTTCAAGCATGTTAAGGCGAAATTGATGGTCTCCTTCTACTCCATTGTTGAATGTATAAGGAAAGTAATATGTTTACTGATTTTGACTTTGAATACGAATTTACAAAATTGTAAATATACATTAAGATAAATAGTTATATTCACTCACATTATTCATAAGGTATTTATACATGTTCAGACGAATTTTTTGGTATCCTGATTCAATAACATATTCACTTTAAATACGAATTTACTCATAAAAATCATAATGTTATTGTCAAGATCTTTGCTGCTATACACTATAGTTATCATGTATGTCAAGCATTCAAACAATAACACACTAACATTTTGCAGTTTCAAATCTGTAGCATAATGATATATGTAAAGCATATAATAACATATAAAGAACATTTAGTTAAATAACATTGAATAGATCAAAAAAAAAATCACAACTAGGTATAATGCTTGACATGCGGCATTTATGGTTTCAATGCTTGACTTTGACTAAATTCAATCAATACATAATGTTATAACAATAATAACAATGCTAATTCGGATGCTACTTACCCTCCACTCTTTCATCCATTTCTTATTATTGAATTGATTGAATACCTATATAATGCTTGACATAACATATAAAGAACATTTAGTTAAATAACATTGAATAGATCAAAACAAATCACAACTAACTATAATGCTTGACATGCGGCAGTTATGGTTTGAATGCTTGACTTTGACTAAATTCAATCAATACATAAAGTTATAACAATAATAACAATCCTAATTCGAATGCTAATTACCCTCCACTCTTTCATCCATTTGTTATTATTGAATTGATTGAATTCCTATATGAATACCTATATAATGCTTGATATACGCCAGTTAATCAAGAAATGCTTGACGTTGACTAAATTCAATCAATACATAATGTTATAACAATAATAACAATGCTAATTCGAATGCTAATTAACCGGCCACTATTTCATCCATTTCTTATTATTGAATTGATTGAATAACTATATAAACAAGTCAAACCAATTCACATACGATTGTAATAAGACACGTTGAATGCACTTTGAGTAATCGCAAAGATATATTATTAGGTTAATTTCTGTTTCTCATCTTTAAATACATAAACATTATTTATTTTGATTTTGATTTGTTGTGTTATTGAAGTCATCTATTGGTTTTTACATCAATTTTTTCCAGTTAACAAGATCAATGGCTGCTGTAGATGCAAATGAGTTTACAATGGTTAACCAAATTCATGTAAACCGAAACGGTGTGGCGTTAAAGCTAAAGATTATTCGGGTTTGGCGTCTACCCGATCGTCGCAATCCTAATGATGTGTACTCAATTGAAATGATCCTATGTGATGAAAATGTAAAACTCAACAACACGTTTTTTTTTTTTATATCCTATTATTTTTAAATTTCATAACTTTTTTTTTAGTTGTGATGTTTTTAATTTTAATGTATATGAAAATTCTTATTTTCGTACGTTAAAATACATCAATTACGTAGATACATATTTATAGTGTTTTCTTATTTTTTTTATAATGAACAGGGTGACAGGATTCAAGCGAATGTATTTAAGCGGTTGTTTTTTAGATTTGAGAGGTTTCTGACTGAAAATTCTTCTCTTATTATAAGAAATCCAGGAGTTGGGGTCAATTCCTCTAAATACAAGTATGCTACAAACCCAAACAAACTCTGCTTGAATATGAATACTCAAGTTTCCGAATATGATGGTTTCCAAGGTCCAGATTTTGGTTTCTCTTTTGTGCCCTTTCAAAGAATTCTGGATAGGGAGGTTGATGAATATGTTACAATAGGTATATTTCGTTCTAATAGTCTTTTTTTTTCATCACAACCAAACCATAATAATAGTTTTATAAGTTATGTTTCATTAATGTTTATTTTATACTTGATCTTAGATGTTATAGGACATGTTAACAAGTTCTTCAGCAATGATGATAAAGATAAAAAGGTTGTTGCTGATAAAAAGAGGTTAACAATGGAAATTCAAGATATCGAGTATGTATTCTTTATTTATTTATTTTTTTGTTTGCATTTTATATACAAAAAAAATTACGTAGCTTTATAAATTGTTTATTTATTTTTACTAAAATAATTTGTACTTTTTTTAAGGGGCTTGCGCATCTATTTAACGTTGTGGGATAGTTATGCCATGGAGATGTCTAAATATGTTGCAACTCATCAAACAGGGAAATAATTTATAATAATAATGCAGTTTGGCCGTTTGAAGTTTTATAATAGTTGTATAATGTTAATAAATATATATATAGTTATATTTATATTTATAGCTACATTATATTTTGCATTATAAATTAAGTTCTAACTTCTAAATTTTCTTATTATTAAATATTTCAAATTTTTTTTCCTAATGTTTTTTTTATCTAGGAAAACCGTATGTTTCTAACTCTTTTGGAGATCGAGTTAGTCGACTGTTCATCAATGGAGATATTGAAGATATAAACCTGTACAAAAAAGGGTATGTACTATTACGTTTTTCAATACGAATTACAAAACCTTTATAAAAAGTATTAATAAATATGTAATGTGTAAATCAAATTATTTTTATCAGGTTGGGTAAGAAAATCGCTGATAATCTTTCCTCTTCTCATCGACCATATGGAACTTCTATGTTCTGTTCTGATGAAGATGAATTTGTCCATAACACTCCTTTTAGTAACATTGGCGACATTTGTGAGATTCAAGAGGTAAGTATAATGTTGATACTTAAATACGATATTTATAATTAAATATAAAAAATTGTAATGAGGTTAAAATTTTAATTTTTATTTAATATTAATATCCATTGTATACCATATACTATCTTATTTCGGTAACAAATTATAATATTCATACAGGAGCAGGCTCTGGTATTATTGGGTACTATTAAAGACCTGTTTACCGAAATTGGCTGGTACTACATGGGATGCCCCAAATGCACCAGAAAATGTAGTATTGATTATATAATCAAACAGGTTGGTGAAGGAAGTTCAGATTTTGAGGAAGAAAAGGTTTACGAGTGTTTGAATGTTAGTTGTAGTGCCAAACAAGTTGAGCCTACACCAAGGTCGGATATATTTGTAACATCAATTTTAATATACACAAATATAGTTTGATTTCAACCCAACTTAGTTATAAATTTTTGTTTTTTTTTTATTTTTTTTCTAGGTTTAAAATTCAGGTTCGTGTGCAAGACGTTAATGGTGCTGTATCTCTTACGTTGTTTCATCGTGACGTTGCACAACTTATTAGTAAAAGTGCTTCTGAATTGCTTGATTTGAATACGATATTCTATATTTTTAACTAAATTTTAAATACAAAATTATTTTTAATAATTCCTTAATTATAGTTTTGTAATATTTATGTATTTGGTTATTCCTTTTAAATAGGTTGGTGATACAGTTGAATATCCTGAAGAGATTAAGACTTTGTTAGACAGAGAGTTTGCTTTTAAGATCTTTGTCTCTGGGTTCAATTTAAACAACAAATATGATGCTTATGGTGTAACTAAGATAAGTGATGATCCAACAATTATCTCGCATCTTAAGAAAAAGTTGTACGTAGGACAGGTACATATTCGAATTCCATTTCATATAACTTAGCAAATTTTATTTACGTAAGACTTTATTACATTTCTAATTTTTTGCATATATTTTTTTTTAAAAACAGCCTGCTGAATCAGAATCACTTCACACGTCTCTCCTGGCAATGCCGTCTAATGTTAATTCTGTTTCCAAGGTACCATTTTCACAAACACTTAATTTCATATTAATACATTTTACTCATTTTTTCTTTTATACACAATCACTGATGAATTTGCAACATATGTTTGTAACTATTTTTTCTTTAGGAATCAGACACAGGCGATAATGATACGCCAATTTCCATTGCTGATAACTTTGTTGATAAGAAAGTTTATGCTGAAGGAGAACAATGTTCTATCAGTTCCAAGTATCAAATGGTTAAGCGTAAACTGATTGACGCGATTTCTGATGATGAAAGCACACCAATTCCTTCAACTAAGATTGGAAGTGGTGGTAGTATGGAGTAACTTAAAATTCCGTTGAGCCTCCCATCTTCCTAAACCCAAAATGAAGAGGATTTGTTTGCTATGCTTATGGTCAACCAGTTTCATTGCTTTATGTTTTGTTTTTTTTTTTAATAATTTTGAACAATTTCTACTTTGTTATTTTCTCTTTATACCATGATATGGTTTACTGTTTTTATTAAGTTTCATAACGATGATAATATTTAATAAATGCGTTTGCTTGATTGATAAGTATGTTTTCATCCATTTGATATTATGTTTAGTATATATAGATACAACTAGATTGGTGGATGTAGTCATCAAACATAATAGTGAGTTTTAATTTTGTATGATTAGTATCTAATTATAACAAAAAAATTGTAACATAAATGTTGTATATCATTTTAATTTTGTTACCGAAATATGTTGTTATAATACAAGCAACCATGGATAGGCCCACTACCTTACCAACACCAGTCCATATAAATTACATAGCATACATATTAGATTACTTATTGGGTTGAATGTTTTTATTAGACAAAGGCCCGATTATTTAATCTTACATTCTGATTCAGCCCAACATCAATTGTTTCATTATATACATACCCGATACCCCACATTGTTTCACTTTTTCAGATTTCTAGGCTCTTCCAAAAAGCTACTTTACCAAAATGTAAGTAACCGTTCATCTTCTTCACTATTATGAAATTTCGATACTATCAAACACTTTCAGACATCATGTTAATAATCGTGTATCTATTAGGAACCGATGTATTTGTTATTATCACTATGATTTTTTGATGATGCATGTGCTATTAATTCTCTCATTAACAGTATTAATCGTGTATCTTGATATGTAATGTCACTTATATGTATTGAGTAACAATCATTGTTTGATCTTTAATGTTAAGTAGATAAACAATCAGTGTTAAATATAGATGAATATCATTAACTAATCTAGAGAATTAGTGGTGTGATAATTTATTATTAATCATGTTTGATTGTTTTGATCAATGTTTTATTTTCAAATTATTGTTCTTGCATGTATGTAAATAATTGTTTGTATTACTATGTTAATTTCGAAATATGTATAATATGGTTATTAATTGTTTTTTAGTAACCTACTAATCAATTGATGAATTATATAAATATACATATCTAAACTGATTTATAGTATTGTTTTCGATTGCCATGAACATATACCGCGTCTACTCCGGTGGGTACCAATCTACTGATTAGTTGCTCGATAAATCATTCCGGATATGTTATCAGTTTTTTTCAGTAGCATGTCAGTTTGTTGGTTAATGTTTGATGATTTTTCGAAAATAATCCATATTCAATCATATGATGTTAGCTCTGTTTTTCAGTTTTTCAGTTTATGCATCTATGTTTCTATATTCCCTAATGTTATAGATAATGTTATTTACTATGTTAATTTTGAAGCATTCATATTTTATTCCGTCGTTTACATACTTAGATGTCCGATGTTTGACACTATGTAAAATATATCTACATCTTATGATTTGTTGATAACCAAGACATGGTTTTATACCAAAAGTTTAATAGATATGCCAATTAAAAGTAACCAGTTTGCATAAAACTTTGACCCAATTAGAATAAATTCCATAATTTGAGTTTGTATTGAAGAAAAAACGTGTAATACATATGACTACTTTTCGCTTTTGTTTCTTCAAGCCGATGTAACCTCATTAAAATACGATTCTTTGTGTACCTCAGACACAGCTTCAGGTACATACATCGATAACTTTTCTCTATGTAATGAATGATATTGTTAATACCAATCTATTATTGTTTCAATTATACATTGTTAGTTAATAACTGAATAGTTGTATTCTAAATTATCATATGTAACTGCACTTAGTGCATAAACTTGCTGAAGTTTATGTATGTTCATATCCCGACACTTTTTTCTCGCCAATCTTTATTACCTATACAGTTTTCATAAATAATTTGTCATAATTGTGTATACGTTAAACTAGATCTGTAAACTGTTAATTTATAAATGAAGAAATAGATACCGAGTAGAGTGCCTTGCAAAACACTCGTGACAAACATACATCGTGTGAAAGGTTGCAGGACAGATTCTGCATAAACAACAGATATAGCAGATTTATCAAACTGTTCAATTATGTGCGATTATTATAAACAATTTTTTTGCGAAATATATTTGAATAAGCTTGCAATACAAACAGACGTTATGTATATACAACTTCAATAATAAAGTATTATTTTAAACTTTTTTTTTTTGTGCTTTGAACAGTGCGTTGCCATTTGTCAATAAAACAAGTTATGTACTAATTACAATTACATTAAAATAAAAATATGATAAAAAGTCATTTACAAAAACACAATGTATTCATACCTTTTGTTATTTTTTGTTAAAGTTTATACTTTGGTTGAGTACTGATCATAATAGGTAATCGGTGTTCATTACTAACGTTACTTATAGGTTACAAAAAATATCCACTTTGACATGAAAACCATAGTTATATATTAGTTTTAATTTTAATACCCATTTCATATCAACGCAACATTGAAACATGACGTTTATATAAGAAAAAAAATATCAGGCTAACCGTTATTCTTAACACTTTACGTTGTAACCACTAAACTTGAATAATACAACTCTTAGTTTAATAAATTTTTTTTATTTACTATGGTTTGCACCGTGGGTCCCCACGGGTCTCAAACCTAGTGATCCTTTATACCATTTAGATTCGGACAAAGATCACACAATCATGGCTCGTTGATCCGATTTGGGGGTGGTCTTGGTCTTGAGGCGTGAGATTAGAGGGGGTCATGAGGAAGATTAATTAAATAATCTTTTGTTGGCCGTTAATGATGTTAATTTTTGTAACGAGCAAGACACATTTGTCTGGGACTTTAAGGTGGATGTGACATTTGGTGTCAAAGTTATTCGCAATTATACTGATGAAATGATGTTGCAAGAAAGTCCAATAGAGACTATATGGAATCGGTATATCCCAATTAAAGTTAATATATCGGGGTGGCGCATTTTGATGAATCGTATTCCCCTTGGACCAAATTTGGTGGTGGGGGTATTGATGTTCCTTCTATGTTGTGTCCTGTTTGTGATGACGAGATTTGAATCGGTGGCTCATAATTTTGGTGGATGTAAACTTGCAAAAGATTTATGGTTATCCATTTTTAATGATTAGATAAGTCGGTTCCGATTTCTCTTGTCCCCACCGATTTACTTAGGGGCTGTTTGGTTGATTAAGTGCTGAATCATTTAGCATCCCTTAGTAGCTTAATGGTTCAACACTTAATTATTTCATTCAGATACTGAAACAAACAGTCTGGATGCTGAATGATTCAGACCTGAATGACTAAGATGCTGATTAAGAAGCTACCAAACAGCCCCTTACTTGGAAGGAGTCTCTCCCGATGGAGAAAAAAGAAAGAATTGATTCTCAACATTCTCTTGACTACTTGGTGGATTATTTGAAGAATTGAAGGTTTGGAAATAATACGGTGTTTGATCATGAAAATAGGTGGAGAGGAAACATTTTATATTATTCTTATTCATGGTATGGGAATAGGAATAGTAAGCTAAACATTAGATGGATAGGATGGTTACAAAACCCCCTTCCGCTAGTTTAGTAATAAAAATTTGTAGTTAAAGAAAACATTGGCAATCCAATTGCCATCTATTAGATGTCCTGGTAAACATATATAATTATAATTATAAATAGAATTAAAAAGCAACATTTCATGTGAGAGGCAATCACTATTTCGCTCAATACAAGATTTTTAAGCGCAGATTCGTCATCCCCTACGTGTCACGTACAAGTCTTTAATGCGAACCTCTATCTCTTTCTAAACAGAACCGTAGCCCTCCGTTCTGTCATTGTCGGTGCTCCCGGTTTGACCGCTGTTACACCTGTAAGATGTAAAGGCTACGTGTGCGTGAATCTCTGCTTTTTCTTTCTACTATCTCCACTCTCTCTCATATACTCTTTCTCTTTAACTCTCTCGCTGTCTCCCTATCAAATCGGATCAGCCAGGATGGGTGTTTTGCGAGAGAGGGAGAGGCGGTGGTGGCGATGGTGGCTGCAGTGGTGGTGGTTGCGGCTAGCCGGTTTTCTTCTCCTATTACATGTGTGTTCACCACCACCGTCGTCGTCAACACTGTCGGACGGCTTCCTTTGCTGCGTACAACTACCGTGATGAGGGTTTTGTGGTGATAGTGTAGGGATGATGGTGCTGTAAAAGCGGTGTTTTGTGGTGGTTGGTGTTCGGGTCCGATGGTGGTGGTTGGTGTTTGTTTTGGTGGTACTGACTATTGAGTGTTGCAGTTTCTTGAGAAAAGGAGACTATGAATTATCTTAAAGCTAAATGTTAACTGTTGGCATTATAGATTAGATGGTGATATGCAGTACAAGTCATGTACTACACTTTTGTATAGTACAAAGCATCTCTATAGGACAAGTAATTTACTACATATTTAGATAAGATTCCATAAAATAAATAATAACTAACATTTTTTAAAACTACAAATTTGAATGGTCTGATGGCTAATAAAAAGTGTGTAATATTGTAAAAATAATAATAAATGATAATTAACTAATACTTTTATAAAAGTCACACAAGTTACATAACAGTTTCTTTGTCCCAAATGGAGCTTGGCAATTGTTCGGTTCATTCAAATAGGGAAGCCAAGTCTTATGTTTTGATACAATAGTCATACCACTTAACGAAACGCTTGCCTTAACAAGCGGTCTATATAACGCAACACGTGTAACACGATCGCCCCCGCCGCCGCAACGCGCAGCGGGTATAAAACTAGTTGAATATTGAGTAGTGAACTTCATGTAGCAAACTTTACTTATGGGTCAAATGAGTTTTGGATTTTAAATCGGGTTTGAGTAATGTATGTAAACACTAGTTTGTCTATTCTTTGATTTCTTTCTAATTTATATATAAAAAAAAAAACAAATATAAATGTAAATACAAGAAAACTAAATACTACAATAATAATTGATTTTTTTTAATTATCGACCCATTCCAGGTAAGTTGTTCAAGACCTATAACATCAAAATTTGGATATGGATGTCTTACCTACTACATCTGCATCTTCATCTATGTCAACCATTGTTACAACCTAATCCCTCACACAATCAAATGCATTGTCAACTACATCCGGTTCAATCGCTCTATATACCAAGCAACAAAAAATTGGTTGTTGTTGACATATGAAATTGCAGTTAACAAGAAACTCCTCATTCGGTTGTCACGCTCTTTGCAAGATTCCTTGGTTGGTCAACGTTGTATCCCCTAAGAACGGTTAAATGATAAGCCAATAACTGCATAAGAAAAAAAAACCAAGTTCGTCACAAAAGATCATTTTTATTATGCTATTAAATTTACCAGAGAAGATAAGCTATCACTGCAAAAGTAAAAACATATTTGTTTTTGGAAACTAGCATACAAACTATTTGTATCTATTGTTGTTCGACTCTTGGTAGACTTCGCACCCAGACCAGGGTATAGAATGTCCAGAAGACGACCCTTGACAAATGAGTCAGTAAATGACCATCATAATGATGTGCCTTGATCACTTACTATATCAAACATTCCATATAAAGATCTACTAATCTTAGGGTTCTTCAGACAACTCGTATCTCGAAACTCCCTCAAAATTAGCTCCAAAAGAGCTTGAGCTACTTTGGCTCAAGCTGGTTACATGCGCTGAAAATACAGTTGCTACTATTTTATTCCCTAATATGATTGCCATATCATTATTTACTAATTCCTCACATTAGTATTGGATAGTAATGTAATAAAATCTATGTGTATGTATGCGCGTGCATTGTTATACAAGTGATGCCGAAGAATGCATTAACTCGAAATCTTTTATGCAATATGCGTTTGTATATATTCCTCTGTTAAGTATACATGTATCAATAACACGGGCGTGTGTGTTGTAACTTAGTTATGTTGTATTCCAAAATTTATGTCGTACCAACAACACATTTTGTCACATAATACGTGCATTGATAAGTTGATTTTACAACCAAAATAAATCAAAAGTACGACAGAAAATAAAAATACCTGCAATGGAACTATGTTAACAACAGGCTGTAAGCAGTCAACAATATGAGGAACCTCAATTACTGGGCAGGATCCACCACACACAGCTTCTGCATCTCCTTCTGTACACATCACTATCAATCGACCTTTTCGAGCCTTAAGCTGTTGAATAACCGACTGCTGTTTGCTGATCAAGAAACAAGAAAAAACCACCAATAAAGCAAAACAGATTGCAAATGAACCCTTTCTAAAACTGATAGACATTTGAACTTTAAACCAACCTGAAACACTGATCACGGGTGGCAATGACAACAATAGGGAGATTTTCGTCAACTAAAGCCAAAGGACCATGTTTCATTTCACCAGCAAGTATCCCTTCACTGTGCATAAGTGCCACTTCCTTGACCTTCAAGGCACCCTCGAGAGCTGTTGCATAGTTATATCCTCTTCCAAACATAAGAAGTGACTGCTCAGAAATCAGTGATCTTGCCAGATCTTTCATCTCTTCATCAAGCTTCAGTACTTCCCTGATTTTGTCTGCATAATAGTATAATATTCCTAAATACCCCTTGTTTGAGCCTCTCTTATTTCACAAAAAAATGTAATTTGTGATCATTTATCAGCCTTAAAACACTAAAAAATCTTGAGTATCTTGTACAATTATTTACCATCACATAATTAATTTGAACCGTACCTGGCAAGTTTAGAAGACTTTCTATTATACCCTCTCTTCGTTGTGTAGTGGAAATGCTGTCAGACCCAATTGCTAGAGCCACCATAGCCATCACCACTATTTGACTTGTATATGCCTGAATTATATCAATACCATGAGACAACCAAGAAACAAGTGTGATAATAAAAAAATAATACATTTGAAAAAGAACATGCCAACCTTTGTACTTGCCACACCAATCTCACTACCAGCATTAATATGTACACCACAGTGCGTACTGCGGGCAATAGAACTACCAACAGTGTTTGTAATGCCGACACATAAAGCACCATTTTCCTGAACATATTCAAGGGCATTCAAGGTATCAGCTGTTTCACCGGATTGACTAACGAATATTATTGTGTCATCTCTGTATACAGGTGCTTGCCTATCCAACAGATCACTTGCAATCTCCATCATAACAGGTATACCTGCCAATCCAACCGAATGAATACAACTATCTACTACTAGTGCTTGATAATAGATTGTTAGAGCTAAGCAGTTAATATCGCTGATATATCCGATATATCGGTCCGATATATCGGTTATCGGTCATCAACCGATATATTGATACCGATATTTTGACCGATATTTTGTACCGATATTATCGGTGATATTGATCGATATTTGACCGATATCTTACCGATACATCACCGATATTCCCGATATCAGTATCTTTCTAATTAGTTCTTCTATTTGTCTTGCTTCTTATTGATGTTGTTAGTGTTTTAAGTCTTAATTGTTAATTGTTAGTGTTAAATATTAGTGTTTAAAGTCTTAATAAGTTCCCACTTGCTACAATTGTTATTGTTTTGCATGTTGCAAGAGGTCAATTTGTTAATTGTAGGAGATTATATTTAATTGTTAGTGTTAAACTTCTATATATATGGATTTTGCATGATATAAAAATTACCGATATCCCACCGATATCTCACCGCGAAAACCGATATATCAAATATCGGTCCTTGACCGATAACCGATATTTTCCGACATTAACTGCTTAGTGTTAGAGGTGGCTAAATCGACCCATTACTTGCGAATTGGTCAGTATAAGGTATGTTCTATCTCTAACGGGTCAAAGGAGCCAAATAAAAAAAATGTTATAAAGGTAGATGTGGAAATTTCAACTCGTTGACATGTAATTGGATTAATTTGGTTATGGCTTATCTTTAACTGATAAATCAGCAAAATAACTTTAAAATAAGAGCTCAAACAGGTCAAAGTCATGCAAAGTTTTTTAAAAGCATAAAAACCTCTGATGTCGTTTTATTTGAAAATCAATATGTATATAATAAAATTTTTGTAACAACACTATCTTTTACTGAAATATTAGAAAAAATGAACAAGGGTTTCAGGTCAACCTAACATGACCCACAAAAAAATTAATAAATAAAATAAATATCGTCTGTTTTTGTAATCATTTAACATACTAGTTATTCATAAAAAAGGAAAAGTACTCCAAGTCAGCACAACCCGTTTCAACACACCAAAAATTACCCATACCCATTGCCCACCCTTTTTCTTTTCCACCTCTTCAAGTACTTACCACAAAGTTCTTCCAATATAGGTCTGGCAGCTAGAGCAGCATTATAGCTAGTACCACATCCGATAAAAACGATCCGCCTGCTTCTTCTGATGGTTTTGAGATGATCCTTGAGTCCACCCAACAAGACACTCTTCCTTTTACTGGAGCCATCACGTATAAGCCGGCCACGCATTGTTGTTGTTAAGGATTCTGGTTGCTCATGAATTTCTTTCTGCATGTAATGTTCATATTTACCCTTACTTATTTGTTCAACCTCCATTTCAAGAATGGATAATGCCCGTTGCACAGACGCAGGTCTTGAAAGAGATTTCCCATCTTTCCTTTTCCCGTGTTCAAACTTGAGGATAGTCACTCCTCCGTCCTGAAACAACTCACAATGAGAACAATGTAGCTTGTATGTTCTCATAAATTTAGAGACAATGGTTACTCTCTGAGGAAAGGGTCCACGATAGGAGTTTGTGGAGGTGTGGGACTAAGTTTAAAGACTTTTAGGGGAGGGTAGTTATGTGTCTTAACTTTGTCTTAAAGGCATCAATTTTTCGTACGATGTTTTTCTTTGTGGTGTTTGTATTAGATCTGCATGTAATCGTCTTTCTGTATTTATGTCCACATGTTGCTCTATGATGTCATGTATTTTGTATCTACTGGGTTACTGCCCATTACTTGTTTAATTTCCTTTAGGATACACAGCATTTTGGAATTTCTTTGTTGAATCAATGTCCATTCTTTCAGTGTCTCATGTGGCAGGTTTCTCATCAGATCACCTAATAGTGCATGATAATTCATGTAATAAAAACTTTCCAAATATCTAGTTGAACTCGTACTTTTTTTATGTATGACTTAAACATAAAACTCTGCTCAGACTGCCACAAAATGTTGTACACTCTGTTATTAGGATGCCTCATATCTCATGTCAGTTTCAATATATGCCAGATGACAGTTGAAGGGCCTTCAGCAGATTAAGTTAAAAGACTTGTAGAAACAAGGGACACTGAATAAACTTAATGAGAACCTACGTGGCTACGTATTTTTATATAACACAAACCAACACGCGTTTGGAAATACATTTGAAGCGAAATCTCCTAAGCAAAGCAGGCAGATATGTAACTAATAACTATGTAAGAGAAGACAGTGAGAGGTGTTCCAATATACAATAGAAAATAGGATACAACCAAGTAAGAAAATATTTAACTGAACAAACCAATTATGGATACCGAAAAAACATATGATAGTCAATAGATGATAGCCGGTTAA
The DNA here is from genome assembly GCA_028751855.1 of Ambrosia trifida. Lineage (NCBI taxonomy): Eukaryota > Viridiplantae > Streptophyta > Magnoliopsida > Asterales > Asteraceae > Ambrosia > Ambrosia trifida. The sequence continues at coordinate 123,846,319 of CM054128.1, read as the reverse complement.
TGCAAATTACTATAGAAAATGTACCTTGATGTGAACAACTTCACTGTCCTCGATCACCAACACCTTTTTGGTGTGTTCAACAAGGGCATGTGGATCACTAGATAGAAAAAGTTCTTTAGGATGACCATTTTTCGAAATAAATTTCATATCATTATAGGATGTTCCATTGTTCTGTTCCTCGGCATATTCCTGCAGGATAAATTTGCTTTATCAATACAAGTGCAAAAGTACACCTAGCCATACTATTAACAAGCAAAAACAGCATATTAGCCTTCTTAAAAAGAAGATGCGGAACCTACTTTCACACCAAGAAGCAGCGGACTACCACGTTTACAAGCAATCAATTCATTCGGATAATGTCTGCTTTTAAAAATAAGCGCATAGGCTCCTTCAAGATGCCTCATAACCTCAAGCACCACTTCACTAAACGTGACAGTTTGATCACCTGAACCAAAAAAAAAAAAAGATGAGTAGATTCTCAAAATTAGCATCACTAATGTTAGTGTCGAACAAATTGTAACTTTTAAAATTCTGAAGTACCTCCTTCAATTGCTTTGTCAAAAACAAATTTTGCTAGCTTTGGGATGACCTCTGTATCAGTCTCAGATTCGAAAGTAAATCCATGCCGAAGAAGAGATTGCTGTAACACCTGCATTATTTTATCCACAAACCTATATCATGTACCCAGAAATAGTGATGTGTGGAAGGAAGAAAAGTGTACATGCAGAAATGGTAAATGAAGCAAGAGTTAATACATAATTACAGCATTCTTTATTCATCTGATATCGACAATATGTCATTAAAATCAATACTTAAAAGAAAAGCAATAAAGAAAACAAAAATCAAATTCCTATATAAGCACACCTTGTAATTGGTGATAACACCATTGTGAACAACCAAGAAATCATTTCCAGCACCTGATGACTGAGGATGACTATTCCTTGGAGCTGGCTCTCCATGGGTCGCCCACCTGGTGTGTGCAATTCCAGCGTGAACAGAAAAAGATTCTTCCAAATTTAAATCTGTAGCAGAGACCTCTGATACACCAATTCAAATGGCTGATTTTAGAATACATTTTGCTAAAAAAATCACCATTACCAAAATTAACATCATAAGTGAATGAAGCTTCCATCAAAACTATAAAAGCGCACAATTGAATGGTTGATGCATCATAAGTACTATTGAGTCAGTCTACTATAATATGAATTTGAAATTTACAGTTATGTAGAGATGGTAAGTCTACTTAAAATTCCTTGAATATGACTGTAACACTGCTTTTGCTTACATACGGTGCGCCCCACTACTATATTCTAAAACTACCTATTTACCAATAAAGAAAAATAATGCACAGTGTAACAAAATTCAAGAAGCCAAACTATGTTGCTTTCCAACTTATGGCAGATTGGCAGGAGATGCCCAAAGATTACGTTAAGTGCAGCCTTTTTGCTAATGAGTGTTACCGTACTCGTGTTTCCTGGTGTGTTTTGTAGGAGATTGACTAACAACCGAATTTAACTAGACAAAACTTTTAACAATAAAAAAAAATAAGCTTAACATCAAGCACCACTAATCCCAATTTCCAGGCAAAAGTATACAAGTTTCAATTTTGTAATAAACTTTACAGTAATAGATAACCTAAAATCGAACACCTAACTAAATTCTAATTTCTGGGCAAAACCGCAAACGATTGCAACTTTGTAAGAGTTAAAGAAAATTATTGATCTAGCATCAGTTACCCAACAAATTGAAATATAGCAATAGTCCTATAAAACATAAAGAAAAAAGAAAAGGAAAACCATAGTTCTAATAGTTTTTCCAAAATAAATACATTAGAAACCAAACATAGGCCAATTTCATATCATATACACCCATCAAACTCCAGCTTTTCCATGGTTCTAATAATTCTTCCACAATAAATACAGCTGAAACCAAACATAGGCCAATTTCATATCAGATATACCCATTAAACTTCAGTTTTGTTCCACAAAAACCCTAAACCTCAATCATCATTTTACATTACTATAATAGTGAAAGGTTAAATATATTAAGCTGGCATAATCATACAATGCACTTTACGGTTCAATCTAATAAAGTGCATAGAAGTAACCACAGTGCTTCAAATCAAACGACTAATTTTCACACGGATTCAAAATTGCAACATAGCAGACTTGAAAATCGAAATTCACAAATGTTTGTTTTATGGCTAAAACCATTGCAAGGTATGAAACTTGTCCCACATCGGTTGTATGGGCAACAAATGTGAGGTTTATGATCCAAATGGGAACTGTCACCCACCAAACTAGTTTTTTGGTTAATCTCTCCGGTTGGTTACGGCCACATTCGTCACGTCTTGTTCCCTCCAAGACACTACTCCGAGTTTGGCCCTAATACCAATGTTACAGCTCAAACAGGAGAACTCAACCCAAAAGACTAGTCCGAAAATTAACCAAAGATCGGTTATCGGCTTTCGTTTAACCATCGGTTAACCAAAATTAACAAAACCAAACCAAACAATTCATATTTTCATACATTCCTAGCTTCTATACCATCTTTTCATGCATTTTATGTTTTATATCTGCACATTTCATGTATTTCTAAGCAAAAATTTTAATCAAAGTTTGATTTGGTTATTAACCGAAATTAACTGAACCAAACCAAAGAACTAACCGAATAGGCGAATAATCCGAACGGTTAATAAAATAGATTAATCGATGACTTCGGATTTGGTTAAAGCTAATAACTAAACCCTACCGTGCACACCCCTATATAAACCCTACATTTGTTGTTGCCCATACAACAGACGTGCGACAAGTCTCGTACCTTGCAATGGTTTCGGTTCCTAACAGTTGACATGATAACAGGTCGAGCTACTATAGTCATGCTCAACCAGCGATCAATTAACAATAAAATTAGGTTAAATAATAACATTAGGGAGAAAAAGTGAAAAATAAAAACAAATCTAAACAATTAATAATAATAATAATAATAATACCTTGATACACAGATTTGACGAGTGACTCAATGTTTCCTTCCTGACGGAAGACAAGCGGAGGATCACAAGGCCGTCGAGCATCGGAACAGGAATCAATGGATATTCCGGCGGAATCGTAGCCTCTGTATTCCAAACGACGTAAGCCGTTGAAGAGTAGTTCAATAATATAGCGTCTGTCTCTGTTTACATCGTAATTCAGGTATGCGAATATTCCACACATTATTATTATTATTATTATTATTATGTTGGTGGAATTGGATTATTACTGGAGTGGAAACGGAAACAGAAACAGAGATCGGATTAATGTAGGAATGGAATTGGTGATTGTGATTGTGATTGTGATTGTAATTGGGTTTTGAAAGTTTGTTTGGTTTTTATAAGTTAAATTTTTTAATTGGATTTTGGTGATTTGGACTGGTTTAGGTTTCCAAGGTCAATTATGGTTGGCAAATGGCAAGTGGAAGTTTTTCAATCGGGGATTTATAAAGGAAAGGGACTGGTTAAACCCTTAAAATTATTTTCACCCCAAAAAGTATCGCGCTTTGGCTATAGAGCGGTGCTTTAGGTCCAATCATTGTATTAGGTTTGACTGCTTTGGGTTCAATCATTGTATGGCCATAGAGCGGTGCTTTGACCCATGCAGATTGGTTATATAATCAGGGGCGGACCTAGCTTGAAGCTAGGTGTTGCGTCCGTTGCTGCTCAACTTCGCGCGCGTAGTGGAAAATTAGTAGAAAATTTGTTTTTTTACGATATTTGGAAAGCGTTACTACTAAAATGAAAAACTTTACTACTGAAATTAATTTCTTGATCCGTCACTGTATATAATCTCAATTTAGATGTTAGATATTATATCGTTTGTTATCGTTTTACATTTAAACATTTACAACTCCACTCACAATATACAAAATTTACCATGAATAGTTTTTCCTGCCTCAAAAACTTATCGTGTGATTCGTCTCCCTCTTTATATTTTCAGCAGTTTGCACACAATTTTATCACAAATAGTGAGCGAAACATATAGGGGTGTTTTGGCCCCTAAACCGACACTAAGACCACAGCTCGGTGTTATAAGATCATGTGTAATGGTGGGTGAAGGGGGCTTTTTTGACACTTGGCATGTGGGGCAACTTTGGTGGGTGAAAAGAGCTTGAAATGGGCAAGGGGTGTAATGGTGGATTGGTGGGTGAAATTTGGCGAGTGAAATGGACATTTTTAAAAAAATAAAAACAAAAAAAATGATTTGTGGTTGATTGTTTTGGCCACTTGGCAGAAAATGATTGGCTCATCAAATATTTCACCCACGCAAAATATTTCGCTAGGGAAGGGTTAGCGCCCCTTTAACAAGGGAGGGGGCGATGTGCTCAAGTGAATGGGGCGCCAAAATAGGGATTTAACGCCTATTTTGACGGACCATTACACATGGTCTAAACTAGGCACCTAAATCGTGTCAAAATCTTGACACCTTTTCCTATCATTCTTGTTCCCCATGCATGAGATACATGGTTATTACACAATAGCATTGTAAGGACTCATATAATAATCAATCCCTCATTCCCAGGAAACCACTACCACGATTTGGTTCTAATCCCACCAAACGAAACCTCATATACAATTCAACAAAATTGTTACTCCAATCTTTATAGTTAGATTTCAAACTTAAACCCACCTAGGTCCTCCTAGAAATACCAACACTTGAAAACTCTCAACCAAACCACACCTTTACCCTTCCCTACCTCACGGCACTCCATACCTCTCCAAACCAATTTTATCACACATTTAAAGATCTTCTTTTGTAAAGAATTACCTGTACCGCAGCCACCACCTACTGATTATGTATTTATGTTAATTTGTAGTATACTTTCAGTTGTATTTATGTTTTGTATGTACAAAATGATTATTTACATATTTATGCAGTTAATCTTTTATTTATACGATGTTTGTTTCTAATGCTTATAATCCGTTTGAATGCTTGTTTTGAATGTGTATAACCTGTTTGTTTATTTCAAAGAATAAATGGACTAATAAATAATAAACCCATAAATAACAAATGAACAATAAAATCAGTTATAATTTTACCGATTTTATTGTTCATTTGTAAATTTGTATTTTGATAAAATATGGTATTGGTTGTACAGTTTATGTATTACGCATACTGATTTATGAAAATTGTTCATACTGGGCTGTTTGTTCTGAAAACAGCCAACGAGCAATTAAACCAACCAAAACGCGTCAAACAAAGTCCGAAAGTCCAATCTATCGATTAGAGATGTAAAATTTGTATTTTGATAAAAATGTGGTATTGGTTGTACAGTTCATGTATTACATACATTGATTTATGAAAGTTGTTCATACTCGGCTGTTTGTTCAGAAAACCGCCAACGAGCAATTAAACCGACCAAAACGCGGCAAACAAAGTCGGGAAGTTAAGTCTATCGATTAGACATGTAAAATGTGTATTTTGATAAAACTTGGTATTGATTGTACAGTTTATGAATTACGTACATTAATTTATGAAAGTTATGCTCTTTGTTCTAAAAACCGCCAATGAGCAATTAAACCAACCAAAACACGTCAAACGATTTTTTTTTATTGGGAATCAGTTAAAACACTTAAAAATTAATTAAAAAACCATTTGAAATTAATTAAAACCATTTAAAATGAATTAAATCAACATTTAAAAAAAAGGAACAAAGCACCGAGCTATGGTCTCAATTGTCAGTTTAGAAGGCCAAAGCATCGCTCTATGGCCAAAGAGCGATGCTTTATTAAAGGGGTATTGAATTTTAATAATCCAAACTTTCACCTATTGGTCGGTAATAATTTGTTCTTCAAAAATTCCCAACAACGATCCCAACTTTCAACGTATTGGCCGATAATGAACCATTGTTAACTGAGAACTAACTCAGATAGTGGATGATGACGTGGACGCTGATGTGGCATGCTCACGCTGACGTGAATAATGACGTGGCATGCCATGTCATCGTCCACGTCAGTGTGAGCATGCCACGGTGGTCAGCATCCACTAACTGAGTGAGTTCTCGGTTAACAAAGGTTCATTGTCGGTCAATACGTTGAAAGTTGGAATCGTTGTTGGGAATGTTTGAAGTACAGATTATTAACGGTCAATGGGTGAAAGTTTGGATTATTAAAATCCAATACCTCTTTATTAAAAAACAAGCAAACACGAAACCCAAATGTCTGACCAAAAGCATTTGACAACTAGACAAGTGGATGTGTGTGAATAGAAAATGCCTTAATTTAAGCTTTAAAACTTTAAGATATTTTAAAACTTTTAATAAAAAAAAAACAAAATGTTTAAAAAAATAACACAACTTCGAACAATAAAATTACAAATAACATAACATGAAACTATAATAAACTAAAAACAATTTAATTGAATAAAAGAAGCCTTAGAAAAGAAAGTGTCATCTTAACGATTTGTCTTTAGAGAATCAACTCTAATGTTTGACCGAAACTGGTTTGTGGTTGTTGTAATGAAGAACCGGTTTGATTTTTTGGGCAACGCTTGCGATATTTGTTGTTCTCGTTTGATGATAAACCACATTGGCTTTCTTTCCATAATTAATTCGTTTTTTTTGGTGTAATCCCAGGTTTGGATTTTAATATTTTTTAAAACTTCATTTGGTGCCAACTCCCAAATTAATGGTAAGAAACTCTCGGAACGGGGGACAGGGCCAAGTGTCACTAGTTCGTCCCCGGCTTCCATTCCGTGCTACCAAATTGAAAATGATATGAGTCTTGAATTCTGTTAAAAAAATCCACATGTAATTGAAAATGATATCTGTGTTACAAAAATATTGTTTTGTTTGAGTAATTAAAAAAAAAAACCATGATAATTCAGGAAATTGTGTTTTTTTCTTTCAAAATGTATAAAATGGTGGAATAATTACGTAACGCTGTAACATATGTGATATGTATAGGGCTGTAAACAAACCAAACGTTTGATGAACGGTTCGTTAACCGTTCGGCAGAAAATTCGTTTATGTTCGTTTGTTTAATAAATGAATGAACACAAACAAAAAATTCTGTTCGATTAGCTAAACAAACAAACACGAACAAAGGTCTCGTTCGTTCGATTGCGTTCGTGAACGTTCGACAATATGTTTGTTTAAGTCCGCTTGTTTATATCCGTTGTGTATGTTTCTTTAGGTTCACTAGTTAAATTTAAAAGTTTTTAGTCTTTTAATTTCCTTCCTAACTTTTATTTCCCACCTAAATGTTTCCCCCCTTATACATTAAATAATTAAATGTTTTGATCATTCTTGCATTCAAAACACATCAATCTTTTTTTAGCTATTCGTCGTACTAAACTAACAAAAAACCTCATCCTTTTGTTATGTTCCTTACTAGACAATTGAAGATGCTATTACTTTTGAATGCGTAGTTATAATGCAAGTTTACATATCCTTGTCTAATTAATATTTTTTTATATAGTCTTAAAAAAATTGAAGAGTGTCTAGAATTTAGGAAGGTTGGATATCGAAGAATCTAGACATTTTTTGGGGATAATTATGAACTTTTGAATTAGGCATATCATGTATAAGTAATTTTATATAATTATGTCTAAGTTAGTACTGCTTAGTGGATGTACTTTGTCTAATGGTTAATATTAACAATGTTTATTTAGTTAGTTGCATATTAAAAGTTTGTTTTAGTTTGTTTGTGTTCAAGACCCGTGTTCATGAACAATTCACAAACAATTGAATTTCTTAACAAACAAACACAAACATAGGATTATGTTCGTTAGTGTGTTCGTGAACCGTTCGTTTGTCCAAGAAACCTTAACAAACAAACACGAACAAAGCCTTGTTCGTGTTCGTTTTGTTCGTTTACAGCCCTAGATATGTATGATATCACTTAACTGTTATGTGTATAAAAATGCAACATTTATATATGTCACACCACGCCAATGGCGGAAACACGTGGCGCGACGCTCGAAAGCATATCAAAGTCAAGATTAACACAAACTATATTTAATTAGAAAAGATCATTATATTAAGATGTCGGGAAGGAGTACCTGGTTTCAAACATTACTTAAAACCACAAACATTAAGTTTTAAAGTGGGGTGTTTCCGTTTATGTCCCAACCCGAAGGTAACAATAGATGAAAACCCCCAACCATTGTCCGACATCCCAAATTCCACCGTACTAGCCGCATACCTGTTCAGCACTTAGTTACCTGAAAGATATGTTTAAAAAGACGTCAATATATAAAATATTGGTGAGTTCACAGGTTTTAGTTTCGTAAATACGACATTTTTACATTCTGTGCAAATCCAGCACGTTTTTACTTCCTGTGCAAATCCAGCACATTTTTACATCCTGTGCAATCCAGCACATTTTTACATCCTGTGCAATCCAGCACATTTTTACATCCTGTGCAATCCAGCACATTTTGTGGCCTTTGTACGGAGTAGCTAGCTCCTACAAACTATGATGATAAGCAATCCCCTGAGCCCCATAACCAAACCAAGACTATTAAATATGCCCCGCTCCAAGTCGTTTCTCGGAACCTAACGACTTAAGTTCAGAATACGTGCACCTCTTGTCTTTACCGGGTTGACGCTATCAACCAGAGGTGGGCCTCGTCAGGCACCGATAGTACTATCCAAATATTCCTTTGGTTTCATTTTACCTGAATTAATGGTTACAGTAGCGAGGACCCAACCCCGAGTGGCGACCAAAAACTCAAGTACTCATCATGCCACTTACCACATTTTAACCTTTGAAAACATTTCAATATGTGATAATTTTTGACAAAACATATCTTTCCCCCAGTTAAAACAGTAAAATGGGGCCGTGAAACTCACCTTAATTTCCATGCTTAGCTAGCACATAAAGCCCAAAGCTTTGACCGACTTCCTCGTGTCCTAATTACCAATAAAGGACACCTTAAAGTCTATCATATATAAACCTAGCTTATTTTCCGGTTAAAAGATAGTTTATTCAACTATCTTGACTCGTGGGTACTAACCCGAGTCTTTAAGTGTTTTTAACTCGACGAACCGATCGTGACTTATCATAGTTCATGTGTTCACATACGACATAGTACCCAAGTCGCGCGCCTGTTACTATTCGTGTGTAAACCATGTTGGACTACTACCATGAAACGCACAACTCATCCCGAGTAGTAGCTTGTCTCGTAAATCGGATAATATGATTGTCTTGTATAATTATTTTTGGATAATATACCTTGCGGAAATATAATATAGTTATTAAAATCCTTTTAATAACATTTGTTATTTCTTTTCACCAAATCCGAGTGTTTTAAGTGCTTTCGAAACATTATTTTCCAATAATTTTCCCCCAATAAGTTAAGCGTCTGCGTATTTCAAATCCGTACATTTAACAATGTTTTGGTTACCAAAAACCATTGAAGTTGACACAATTGACGCTCGACAAACTATATATATTTGTTTTGCGAATATTGTTCGTGATCGACTATTATTGTTTTCCAATACTCTTCGTTAAAATATCACGATTTTGTATCAAATTAGTCTTGTCAAACACTTGAAATTAGTTAATAAAGACGCACCACAATAACGCCTTTGCGCTTCGGATTTTATAAAAATTTTGGCAGAGTTCCCTCTGTTTTTGTATAAACCAGACAATACAAGTTGTCTACAATTTCCCCAAAATCAACAACTAAACACATGACGACCATCATTTATCCGCACTTCTATTAAACGAGACACTTATGCGTTTCGATAACTTATACGAAAAATACCACTTATTTATATAAATATATATAGAACAATATGTACATATAGTATAGTCCAATATTTTAGTCCGACGACAACGTAAAGTCACGCTTATACGCGAAACCAAACATCCGTCTTATACTTTCTGTTTATTATTTTCGGTCCGTTCGCGAGTTAAACTCCGGTTTTATTTGTGTTTATAATCTATAATATGAAATGCAAAGTAACACAAATAATTATACCAGAACGTGCGCGCGCGACTTGATGCGTCTAGAACGACGTGTTCGACCGAGTCGACATGTTTGACCGAGTTGACTCGGTCTGACCCGTTGACCAGCTGACCGAGCTTGCCCGCGTGTTGACCAGGCTCATGCTTTGGCTAGATCTGACCCGCAACTGAGATTCCGAGCCGAACCTGACTCGCAAAACGAACACGAGCCTCGACCAAAACCGGGTCAGATCTGACCCGGGACCTAAACCCGCTGGATCAGTCACCATGACTCGAAACCACCTTCAAACCACCTTCTGCAGCCGCCTAACGACCTCCACAACCATTCCTGACACCACCCGAGCAGCCAAAACAGCGAGATCTGACCCGATCCACCATCTTCGTCCTCTTGAACCCAACAAGAAGGACGATCAAGACCCGAGATTAGGACCTGGATCTGAACCGGCCACTAATCCGAGCTGAACCAACACAACGAGTCCCAACACCACCAATCGAGCCACCTACCTCGAACCCACGACCAAACCACCGCTAAACCCACCTCGGTGCTGCTGTCTTCCGCGTTTTTCGGGCAGCAGAACCACCGCACAGCCATAGCAGCCCGTTCTTGAGCTTAAATCGCCGCGCAGCCACCATAAACAACCACCATCGGCCCTCCTAACCCGACATGACCACCACCTACCTCGAAACCATCACGATCGGACCATAAAACCCACCAAAACCACCCTTTTTTGCTGCTGTTTTCTGCGTGCTTCGGCTGCAGAACCACCGCACAGCCACCACCGTGGGTGGTGGTGGCCGATCGCTGCCTTAGGGAGGGGGAGGGAGGTGATGGGCGGGTGTAAGGGTAGAGAGAGAGGGAGATGCAGATTTTTAGAGAGAGAGTAGAGAGAGAGAGAGGCTGCGGCTGTTGCAAATGAAGAAGAAGAAGACTTATGCCTTTTATAGCTAGGGCTTGGGGTTAGGTGGGGTGTGTACCGCGTATCGAACCCGTTTAACGTCTTAAGGCTCGGTTTGTATTTAGGCTCGAGAATATGTTATAAAAATCATTCGGTTTTGTTCGTAATTAAAAACACAACTAAACCGAGCAATTTAGTTATTATTCTCGTAGCTCGACGCGTGAAAACGGAACACGCGTTAAAAATCGCGTTAATCGATCCGGTCGAGCTATACTTCATTTAGGCGACCTGTTCACTTTCGAAACTAAATAAATGAAATTATTTATAATAAATAATTATTCCGAAAGCTCGATAACGGTTAAAACCACGCGTTTCGACGTTCGAATCCCACGTCAGTTCCTCTCCGCGTTTCCCCAAAACGCTGCGTTTTTTGCCGTTTACCACGCCGATTTCACATTCGTTCGCATCGATAGTAAATACGTGTCGTATTTTCATAGAATAAACTTATGTTATTCCAGTTTGACAAATTTTTGCTGATGTCAGTTCGTTACGTTAAACACGCGAAGTCTTTCTTAAAAGGCATCAAGACTTCAACGAACTTTCAAAAGGACATCGTAGGACTCATATTAGCTCAACTAACCATAATTAACCTTAAACCATGTTAATTATTTCTAAAACATGATTAGAATCACGTTAATCGTTGTACGAAATTTGCCGGTTGTCACATTCTCCCCCCGTTAAGAGAATTCCGTCCCGGAATTCAGTTCAAGTCATCCGATACATTAGTATCCTTGAACAGGGCGGGATGTTTGCAACTCACACGATTACCCCTTTTCTTCGTGAACTCCAGTTCACGCTTAGCGTCCTAACGAACATAATGTCATGAGTCGGCTACGGCCGAGCTCTTGGGTATCGCAACCCGGCACAAATATCGGTTTTCCCGAAATAGTAGAGCTTTGCGTCAACCTGAGTCCTGTCGGTTGAGGAATTGACAATGCTTCCTCAAGCCAGACCTGCGGGATTCGTCAAGAGTCCCACTAAGCTCTTGCGATAGTTCGAGCTTGTTTCGTTGCAAGGCCAATTTTAACTGACAAATCCGAGTCACTGGAGTACTAAGCGAAGTCACTCCATTACCGTTCTCGTGCTTAACAACACCCTTTCAAAGTATAGCACTCAGCTAAGTCCTTTACCGATTTGAAGTTCCTAAGGCTAACTCCTTGTTAGCACAACTTCCCGATCGGTTTGGCCACTTATTCAAGAAGATTTGAATCTACTAGATTCGTTGGTCACCTCTTGAACTCACGCCAGATCATGTGTATATCTCTATCTGTCATTCAATGTACTAGAGACGTACACGTATGCACCCCAGAGGACTTCTAGCAGTACACCCCGAACACTAGGGTGATAATTCCTATCACATAGGAAATTCTGGCGATGAAGTACACGGATTTGATTTGCCACCGACACTATTTGTATCACGCAGGACACTTCCGTCCAGGACAATAATTCATTCGTCTCGAGAATGGTAATCCATACTCATCTCAAACTGAGTATCCCAGACTTGCGTTCAAGGTTTGGCACCCCCTGGGGCAGGATAACTACTAAAATCCGATATTGTGAAAGTTGACACCTAGTGTCTAGCCACGACTCTCCAAGAGTTTAGGTGGCTATCCGTATGCCTCGCATAATAACTGCAAACGAGTAGGGGATGAGAAGGTTCCAAACAGCGATCGATCATTCCTGTGCCTCATCACAGCCACCGGACACCTCAGGCGACATGACCATTAGGTTCGCTCGTTGAATTTCACTAATCGGGTGATCTTACCAGATCACAAAGCAGTCGACGTTCTCGAGGACACTCCAGGTTGTTTATAGTAGCGGATGGTAATCCTGCGTCCTCACATGGACCGAAATCCACTATGCACCAACTTACAACCTTTTCGTATGCGCGATTGTGGTTAGTGGTACTAGGACGCCTAATATGGACTGATGGGAGTCGAAAGCTTTTGCGTCACTTCCACCCCTCAGCTTCCCCAGGCAGTAGACAGTGTATACTCAACACACAACCGTACAATTCCACAATACGCGAGGATTTAAGCCGACTTAAACACAAATGTCTAGAGGCTCACATCAACTCATCACGTTGGTCAACTCGGGAATGATGTATATGAATCATCATGATATGGTTGCAGCAACAAACAAAGGATAAGGTCTCGACAACATTTCAACACGTTGGTTTCCTCGAGACGGTAAGCAGAGCATTGGTAACCACCCAAAACAAGGGTACCCAGTGCTTGTCCTGCTATATGTGCCTCACGAGCACTGGTGTCCTATCGTTATTAGCAACCTAGTAAGTCAATTCTGGAGAATACAGGCCTCACACGCCCTTAAATTGACTTTCAGATCCTATGCAGAGATTTGAGTGAAAGGAGTCCTGACCCGGAATCCTCACTCGCCGAATATTCCATCTTTCGGATCTTTCAAGTTAAGAGGTGAAATCGAGTCATAATGAATGCATCTGGCCTAGATCTCACGTTTGGGCTTGGCGGCTTCATGCGCCAAAATCGCTACTTAAAACAACAACGACCGAGATCGCCCTACAAGAAGTAGTCTTGAGCCTTCCAATAAGGCATCCCATTCAACGACTCAGGTAGTCACACGCATGGGTGCAACATGTAAGCTTTCGAGCTCATCTTGGTTAGTCAGGTACTAAACGCACTGACCTGGCAGCTCATATTACTTTGGTGTCTCCAACAGTGCCTGTCAATGACAGGGGATTTTGCTCTAGCGCGAGCAATGCTACTGAATAATACCTGGGGACACCTGCATTGACCCAAGGTCGAAAGGGTTCCACTATCCCAAGAATCTACGCAACGACACCAAGACAAGATAAACATACCATTAGCAGGATAACATCATTCGAAGGGCTGAGTTGATCGAAGATCTCATCACGGTAGGGTAGCACCCTTATAGAGTAGACAATGCTACATGCCCTTCTAGATTCCGGGTTTCATAAGACCTCCGAATCATGTTTCGGGGACTCCACCAATGCACACGCTGTGGGTGGGTCCACACTGTTATTCCTGTAGTCATCGGCATGACACGTTGGCAGGTATGATGTTAAACAATCCACTGGGATGAGCAATAATAAATTGAGTCTTTCAACTCCTACTAGCCCAAAGGTATGGGTCATAATATCGCTCACATTTACTCGATTCCTTCACGTTCGAGAGGTATTCGAAATCCCTTATCACAAGACGAGCCTCACCCCGTCATGTGTGGATCATGGGATTTCCTTCCGACATGATTCGAGAGTGGTTAGTCGACCAATATGCACGTAAAAGGTTAAGGCTGGACCTGGCGTCACTGATGCCTTAGATCTTGCAGAGGTAATGCTCACGAGACGCGCGAGCATATAAAGAGGTCGACACATGATTCGGTCAATTACTGAAACTACCACGAGATTCGAACTTTAGGGGGATACATGTGCTAACACTAGGACCAGAGTGTCTTAGTACGACTACTGGAAAGTCCGTTAGACACCCGAATTCCCACATTATCGATGGCATCACTACACAACCATTCCGCAACATAACAACGGTTACGCGGGTTTGGGGTAATGTCTTTATCCCAAGGGGACCAAGAGTGAATCAAACGACAGGTTATCACATCATCAAGTCAATCCAACAATTGTAGCAATACGTTTACGGTGCGATACAGCAGTACGGACAACGCGACAATGATCGCAACACGTCCGCGAAACACATCAACAACGGAACACCGCACAGGAACAACACGACGACAAAGAAGCATGACAACAAGGCAACACCGCAATGTGAACAACTCAACAACAGAGAAGCATGTCAACCAGGTAGTACCGCAACATGAATCGCATGACACAGAGAAATACGACAACAAGGCTACACCACTGTAGGAGCAGCACAACAACAGGAATGCACCGTCGACAGCGAAACGCAACCGCATGGATGTGCAGTCGGCAAAACTGTGCAACTACAAGAATGCACAATCGTTAGGGGTAACACCACAACATGAATTCACGACAGCAGGACGACACACAACCTAGCGAGTCCACTATACATAACTACAAGAAGCTCCATTCCGGTGAGCACGCATCCCGGTGCGCTTCAGCTCACTTATGGCGACGGAATCCTTATTCGTAACCCCAGCAGCAACCTATACTCCATAGGCTCATCGGTGGGAACAATTGGGTTATTAAGGGCATTCGTCATCATAAGAGCAATGGGAACGATGGGTTCCACATAATTTAGCAGACTTATTAGGCCGATATCGTTCCTAGGGAGAATGACTGTATGCTCGATATAAGTCACTCGAATAATAGCAACTGTATCATTGACAGACTTAACCCAAGCTTGAGGACCATTCTTGGCAGGAGCCAGGGAATGATAACGAGCGGTTCAACGAAAACCTCAAAGAAAATGGAGTTAGCAGCAACGAACTCCATCGTGACACAAACATGGTCATAGCGGCTTGGCAAGGGCCTTAGAGATGTCCATGTCAATGACAGTGATCTTAGCAGGAGCCTTCGAAACAACAGCAACATCAAACTTGACAAAAACCATAGAAACATCCTCAACGCTCTCAGTATGAGCTACACTCTCAGCAACGACGACATGATTCGCTTGGGCCATAGAACAACGATGGCAGCAACAACAGCAGGCTCAGCAGAAACCTTAGACCCGTCGTAGCTATTAGATGTGTGGTAAATAGCATCCATAGGACCTAGAAACCAACCAACATCTTTTCCAGTATCAAAACATTGGTCACAACAAGAATAGTAGGGGTAGAAGGATCATGATTTATCGAGACACCACGATAAAATAAGACGATCCAGACTCTGGCAATTCAACCGAGTCATCCTTCTCATTAGGGTCCTCTTGCATGTTGTTTGGCCCTAGTACCGATAGTCGTCAACTGAACTGCCTCTCCGTTACCTAAGCAAGGCCAGTGAACTTTCCTTCATGACAGGCCACACATGGAGAGTATCGAAATACGTCAAGGGATTTGACAAGTCACATTGTCCATAACGAATGGACCTCGCAACCTTAGTTTATAAAACACCGTGACAAAGGGACGCAACGTCTCAATATCTATGGGGATTGATGGAAAACACTTCGCATCAGTTGCCACCCCAAATAAACAACCAGTCTCGTCGTCCTGACGAGGGTAGCGGACGTTCAACGTTGCAACATGAGCAATGGAATTGCCGTCCCATGGGTAAGTTTAGTTGACAGAATAACGTGACCACTTCCAGTAGTCCGTTATTTGATCTTCGAGGGGAATTTCGATGTCTGCCAGAGCGTTCCGTGACACTTGACAATTACGTGTCACACGCTTTACGATTTCGGCTCCCGAAATGTGGTTTCACTCCCCAAGTATTATGACGGATTCAGACGCAAAACGCACGTCGTGATCCTATATTCAATATATATGTATGTCTCCATATATATTAACTGACTTGGGTAAAATTATCTCCGACTCGACTCACTTTACCATATAACTACTTTCCCATTAAGTAGTCATACTAGGATCTTGCCAGTCGAGATTTCATTTTTCCCGTAATCGACTCGACTCACCTTTCCATATATTTATTTTCCCATTAAATAAATATACTATGACCTTGTCGACTCGATATTACATTTCTCAACCATCAACTCGACTCACCTTACCGTATAATTATTTTCCCATTAAATAATTATACTAGGATCTTGTCGATTTGACTTTTCGTTTTACCACCATCGACTCGACTCACTTTACCGTATAATTATTTTCCCATTAAATAATTATACTAGGATCTTGTCGATTCGACATTGCATTTTACGACCATCGACTCGACTCACTTTACCGTATAATTATTTTCCCATTAAATAATTATACTAGGGTCTTGTCGATTCGACATTGTATTTTACAACCATCGACTCGACTCACTTTACCGTATAATTATTTTCCCATTAAATAATTATACTAGGGTCTTGTCGATTCGACATTGTATTTTACGACCATCGACTCGACTCACTTTACCGTATAATTATTTTCCCATTAAATAATTATACTAGGGTCTTGTCGATCGATATTTCGTGTTCGGCACCCGACCCGGCTCGCCTTACCATATATTTATTTTCCCATTAAATAAATATACTAGGATCTTGCCGATCGATAATTCATTTTCAACACCCGACTCGGCTCACTTTACCATATATTTATTTTCCCATTTAAATAAATATACTATGATCTTGCCGATTCGACATTGTTGATTTAGATGCGGGCTATCATGCCGTCTAGATAAAGATGATCAAGTCTATTAACTCAGCAAGGACGATTCTGCCCTCCAATGGGGGAAGGAACGCCTGACCCTTGAAGACAACTTGGGCATGTGTTAGATCAAGAATGACTTACTCACAGTAATAACATAGCAGCACACGGGCAACTAATCTCAATACTGATCCACATAGGGTCCCGTGCTCAAAACGCACTGGTTTTGCAGGGACGCACCCTCAGTCTTCACTGGTTTCCAAGTTTAGCGTTCCACGCATCGTACCAAGCATTCATCTCTTCGGTAGGCAGTGCATCCTCGTATGTCCGCTACTTTGAGGAACTTTGAGTGGAGGCATTCAACTCCTATACAAGGAAGCTTTCATCTCCTGTCCCTATCCGATGCGAGGGTTTACGTCAGAATACTTATATGAAGTAGACGTTCGAGCTCTTCCGTGTTCGTACCTTAGAGGTAATGCTGAAGAAAGCTCATTCAGTTTGCGAGGATCAAAATCAAGGGATATCAACAAGACTTCCCTTTTAGCCCGTTGGCCAATCAAAAGCTAAGACTGACCCTACAGTACAAGAATAGACAAGGCAGGGAGTGATCACCAACCCCAGCCCTAGCGCCCACCAAGGTTACCGTGCACCACAAGTTATTATTACGTGTGCACCCGCAATGATAATCGGTGTTGCCAGGTAGTTTTGGTGCCCGCTAGTTCCGAGCTTCCTGATCCAAAACAAAGATTTCACACAATAAAGGACCTAGACTAGCTTCGCCTTCACGACATCAGCAACACGACAACGTCCACTAGCACGATAAGGTTAGCCCTTCCGATCATCCCGTCCGCAGGTAAGCGGGTGAGTTCGTCGTAGACCACCGCTTGTCCTTCCCGCTTGTCGATGTCGGTAATCGATGCAAAAGTGCGGACTAAAGTGAAGTGTGAGACGATATCCTTACAGGCAAGCTATCTGTACTACTTATATGCATTAACTAGCACTAGTTAGAAAATCGGATCTCTACACAATTTAAACCTTCATATCCATATTTTCTAACATTTTATATATTGACACACATGGCTAGTCGGTCGGAATTTCCCCTTGTACACTCCATGTACAATTTTCTTTCTTTCCTAAAAATATTTCGTTGTGTTTTATTTTTGAAAACTCCGTTTTCGAGCCAAAACTGGTTATAGTCTAGATTTTTCAAAAACACTAGTTCGCTATAACCTTGGCTCTGATACCACTTCTGTCACACCACGCCAATGGCGGAAACACGTGGCGCGACGCTCGAAAGCATATCAAAGTCAAGATTAACACAAACTATATTTAATTAGAAAAGATCATTATATTAAGATGTCGGGAAGGAGTACCTGGTTTCAAACATTACTTAAAACCACAAACATTAAGTTTTAAAGTGGGGTGTTTCCGTTTATGTCCCAACCCGAAGGTAACAATAGATGAAAACCCCCAACCATTGTCCGACATCCCAAATTCCACCGTACTAGCCGCATACCTGTTCAGCACTTAGTTACCTGAAAGATATGTTTAAAAAGACGTCAATATATAAAATATTGGTGAGTTCACAGGTTTTAGTTTCGTAAATACGACATTTTTACATTCTGTGCAAATCCAGCACGTTTTTACTTCCTGTGCAAATCCAGCACATTTTTACATCCTGTGCAATCCAGCACATTTTTACATCCTGTGCAATCCAGCACATTTTGTGGCCTTTGTACGGAGTAGCTAGCTCCTACAAACTATGATGATAAGCAATCCCCTGAGCCCCATAACCAAACCAAGACTATTAAATATGCCCCGCTCCAAGTCGTTTCTCGGAACCTAACGACTTAAGTTCAGAATACGTGCACCTCTTGTCTTTACCGGGTTGACGCTATCAACCAGAGGTGGGCCTCGTCAGGCACCGATAGTACTATCCAAATATTCCTTTGGTTTCATTTTACCTGAATTAATGGTTACAGTAGCGAGGACCCAACCCCGAGTGGCGACCAAAAACTCAAGTACTCATCATGCCACTTACCACATTTTAACCTTTGAAAACATTTCAATATGTGATAATTTTTGACAAAACATATCTTTCCCCCAGTTAAAACAGTAAAATGGGGCCGTGAAACTCACCTTAATTTCCATGCTTAGCTAGCACATAAAGCCCAAAGCTTTGACCGACTTCCTCGTGTCCTAATTACCAATAAAGGACACCTTAAAGTCTATCATATATAAACCTAGCTTATTTTCCGGTTAAAAGATAGTTTATTCAACTATCTTGACTCGTGGGTACTAACCCGAGTCTTTAAGTGTTTTTAACTCGACGAACCGATCGTGACTTATCATAGTTCATGTGTTCACATACGACATAGTACCCAAGTCGCGCGCCTGTTACTATTCGTGTGTAAACCATGTTGGACTACTACCATGAAACGCACAACTCATCCCGAGTAGTAGCTTGTCTCGTAAATCGGATAATATGATTGTCTTGTATAATTATTTTTGGATAATATACCTTGCGGAAATATAATATAGCTATTAAAATCCTTTTAATAACATTTGTTATTTCTTTTCACCAAATCCGAGTGTTTTAAGTGCTTTCGAAACATTATTTTCCAATAATTTTCCCCCAATAAGTTAAGCGTCTGCGTATTTCAAATCCGTACATTTAACAATGTTTTGGTTACCAAAAACCATTGAAGTTGACACAATTGACGCTCGACAAACTATATATATTTGTTTTGCGAATATTGTTCGTGATCGACTATTATTGTTTTCCAATACTCTTCGTTAAAATATCACGATTTTGTATCAAATTAGTCTTGTCAAACACTTGAAATTAGTTAATAAAGACGCACCACAATAACGCCTTTGCGCTTCGGATTTTATAAAAATTTTGGCAGAGTTCCCTCTGTTTTTGTATAAACCAGACAATACAAGTTGTCTACAATTTCCCCAAAATCAACAACTAAACACATGACGACCATCATTTATCCGCACTTCTATTAAACGAGACACTTATGCGTTTCGATAACTTATACGAAAAATACCACTTATTTATATAAATATATATAGAACAATATGTACATATAGTATAGTCCAATATTTTAGTCCGACGACAACGTAAAGTCACGCTTATACGCGAAACCAAACATCCGTCTTATACTTTCTGTTTATTATTTTCGGTCCGTTCGCGAGTTAAACTCCGGTTTTATTTGTGTTTATAATCTATAATATGAAATGCAAAGTAACACAAATAATTATACCAGAACGTGCGCGCGCGACTTGATGCGTCTAGAACGACGTGTTCGACCGAGTCGACATGTTTGACCGAGTTGACTCGGTCTGACCCGTTGACCAGCTGACCGAGCTTGCCCGCGTGTTGACCAGGCTCATGCTTTGGCTAGATCTGACCCGCAACTGAGATTCCGAGCCGAACCTGACTCGCAAAACGAACACGAGCCTCGACCAAAACCGGGTCAGATCTGACCCGGGACCTAAACCCGCTGGATCAGTCACCATGACTCGAAACCACCTTCAAACCACCTTCTGCAGCCGCCTAACGACCTCCACAACCATTCCTGACACCACCCGAGCAGCCAAAACAGCGAGATCTGACCCGATCCACCATCTTCGTCCTCTTGAACCCAACAAGAAGGACGATCAAGACCCGAGATTAGGACCTGGATCTGAACCGGCCACTAATCCGAGCTGAACCAACACAACGAGTCCCAACACCACCAATCGAGCCACCTACCTCGAACCCACGACCAAACCACCGCTAAACCCACCTCGGTGCTGCTGTCTTCCGCGTTTTTCGGGCAGCAGAACCACCGCACAGCCATAGCAGCCCGTTCTTGAGCTTAAATCGCCGCGCAGCCACCATAAACAACCACCATCGGCCCTCCTAACCCGACATGACCACCACCTACCTCGAAACCATCACGATCGGACCATAAAACCCACCAAAACCACCCTTTTTTGCTGCTGTTTTCTGCGTGCTTCGGCTGCAGAACCACCGCACAGCCACCACCGTGGGTGGTGGTGGCCGATCGCTGCCTTAGGGAGGGGGAGGGAGGTGATGGGCGGGTGTAAGGGTAGAGAGAGAGGGAGATGCAGATTTTTAGAGAGAGAGTAGAGAGAGAGAGAGGCTGCGGCTGTTGCAAATGAAGAAGAAGAAGACTTATGCCTTTTATAGCTAGGGCTTGGGGTTAGGTGGGGTGTGTACCGCGTATCGAACCCGTTTAACGTCTTAAGGCTCGGTTTGTATTTAGGCTCGAGAATATGTTATAAAAATCATTCGGTTTTGTTCGTAATTAAAAACACAACTAAACCGAGCAATTTAGTTATTATTCTCGTAGCTCGACGCGTGAAAACGGAACACGCGTTAAAAATCGCGTTAATCGATCCGGTCGAGCTATACTTCATTTAGGCGACCTGTTCACTTTCGAAACTAAATAAATGAAATTATTTATAATAAATAATTATTCCGAAAGCTCGATAACGGTTAAAACCACGCGTTTCGACGTTCGAATCCCACGTCAGTTCCTCTCCGCGTTTCCCCAAAACGCTGCGTTTTTGGCCGTTTACCACGCCGATTTCACATTCGTTCGCATCGATAGTAAATACGTGTCGTATTTTCATAGAATAAACTTATGTTATTCCAGTTTGACAAATTTTTGCTGATGTCAGTTCGTTACGTTAAACACGCGAAGTCTTTCTTAAAAGGCATCAAGACTTCAACGAACTTTCAAAAGGACATCGTAGGACTCATATTAGCTCAACTAACCATAATTAACCTTAAACCATGTTAATTATTTCTAAAACATGATTAGAATCACGTTAATCGTTGTACGAAATTTGCCGGTTGTCACAATATACATTATCATGCAACGCATAATTACGCGACCTTTAGATATACACACAAAACCTTATACAGGTTGTTAAAAACGGTGGATATAAATACAAAGACAACATGTGTGGGTTTTTCTTTTTTGCCCTCTTTCTAATACCATGTGTACTGGGGAAGGGAAAAAGATAAGGCTCATGTTTCTGATTGGTCCACATGGCAGTTGAGTCAGCATGAGGCTTAAAGTGAAAATATGGTGTAGTGGGAGACTGGGAGGGTGAAAAAATTGGGGCGCTATTATAAAAATAAAAAATAAAAAAATAAGCAACAACAACAACAAATTCGGACGTGGCCCGTTTTTATTGGCATCAGTTTAATATTTTGGCGTTATAAACATAACGCTTTGGCCCATTTTTGAAACTTAGCGCCCCCCTTTAATGGTGTTGGGGGCGCTAAGTTGGTCTTCACGCCCATATTCACACCCCACTATGTAGGGTCTAAGTAATTACAAAAATACCATCATCTCTACCTTCATTAATTTTCCTTAATCAATAATTTAGATCAATTTTGTACACATTGCACCTTAATGTACCAAGGTTAAATGAGCTTAAGCTCGAACCTAACAACAAGCTCATTTAGTAAACATGCCCAAGGCTAAGCTTGAGCCCAAGCTTTGTGAAGAAACAATAAGTATCTCGGAGATTATCACTAATCACCGAGGGGCTTATACTTACGCCATTCAAGTACAATCTTTTACCCAAACCGTAGGTTTGACCCAAGATGTGGAATAAGAAAGAGTGAGTGTGTGTGTGTTGAAAGTAAAGACACGAAGATGTAAGTGGTTTGGTCACGTTCGACCTACGTCCACTGTTAGGAGCTGGTAGTATATTACTTTGGAGTTTACAAAGTATTATAAGAAGAACCTAGCTCTATAGTACAAGTAGTAATTTTCGGATCCTTTGCAAAGGAGTTGGTGTCTTCTATTTATAGTGGAAGTCGTGGGCTTTATAGAAAGCCCACGAGGAGTCTTGTATTGTTTGGGCCTTGCTCCAACCCAACTGCTTTGGGCCCATGTAAAGGGCGGGAAAAAGGACGGCTCTGTTGTTGATGTCATCGGCAGTTGGAGCTGCCTTGCCTGGAGGACACGTGGCGGCTTGTGATTGGCCGCCGGCGGTATGTCGTTCTGACACAGCATGGTTGACTTACCTGCTGGTGCCTAACGTGACCCTTGACAGCAGGTAAGCATGCCTGCTCAGCACTATAGAGGCAGCATGGTGGAAGCAGTCAAGTCACTGTTGGTCATCAGTGGTTGTTGGACCACTGCGGGCACGTGTCTCCTTCCGACTGGAGATATCTCTGATCTTCTGCATGTGGATCTTCCTGATCATTGATCTTCCATACCTCGTACTAAAAGCTGGTGAGCAATGGAATATTCTGCGTGTGGGCGGACGCGCGCATGTTCTTCCGAAGTGAAGTGGATAGAACTGCTTTATGTGCAGTCCTATTGCTCCTGGCGGAGGGACTTCCGAGTGATCGTTCCACGGATTGTCATGAAGAGGGATAGGGACGCCGCCTCCGCGCGGATTAGGCTCCCTATCCCCTCAAGTCCCCCTAGTCTAGGGCTTCTCCTGTTCTTGATTCAAGAGTGTGTGGAGCGCTAGACTGAATAAAGTGTTAGTCGTGGATGATAGCTCATCTGGTTGATGGAGGGTCTTGTGTGCTTATGTTGAATGTTGGCGGAGAACGTCTTTTTCATTTTACGTCAAATTTCCGCAAATGATGACGTGTTATGCCTTGTTCTGAAAAGGATCAGGCGGGGAACGTGTTCTCTCGCTTTACGTCCAAGTTCCGCAGAGGATGACGTGTCATGCCTTATCCTGAGAAGGAGGAGGCGGAGAACGTCTTTTCTCGCTTTACGTCAAAGTTCCGCAGAGGATGATTATCCTGAGAAGGAGGAGGCGGAGAACGTATTTTCTCGCTTTACGTCGAAGTTCTGCAGAGGATGACGTGTCATGCCTTATTCTGCGAAGAAGGAGGCGGAGAACGTCTTTTCTCGCTTTACATCGAAGTTCCGTGGAGGATGACGTGTCATGCCTTATCCTGAGAAGGAGGAGGCGGAGACCGTCTTTTCTTTTGACGTAAAGGTTGCGCCGGCGTGGTGTTGATGTCGTAATAAATGCCTCTGTAGTTAATGCGCTCCCATACTTGGAGTAAATGTGTAATGTTTTGAATTTAATGTGTCGCCAATGATTTGAATTTATTGCGCCTGAAATTCGAATGATAATAACTTCGAAGGGAAGTTTGGCAGTCTTCAAAACGTGTCAGACAGCTGTCTGACACGTTGTCTGATGGGTGTCCCATCAGACGTGTGCAGTGGAGGTTTTCGTCTGGTGTCAGGCTCGTGAGGACCACGCACGTCTGTTGATTAATCGAGTGATCTGGCTGATGCCACGTGTTGGATGCCACGTGATGTATGTCAAGCGCGTGGAAAGGCATGCGTCTGAATTGCTGAGATTGTGAGATCCTTCGACACGTGTCAGCCAACTGGATTGTTGCCAGCTGTGGAGCAAACGCATGCGTTGTTGTGAGCCGTCCGATGATGCACGTGCCACGTGTCATCATCTCGTGCATCCATGCGAAAAGGCACGACGGTTGCTTTTCTTTTCTGGACCCCATTGCAATTAATGCAATGGGTATATATATCATGGGAGGGCTTTCAAAATCGTTTACACTTTAAAATTTTCCGATCAAACTTTCTCTACCCTCCGACTGATCTTCATCCTCTCCATTTAGACTCTTGAAGTTTCCGAGCAATCTTTAAGTTTTCCGACGAGTTTTCAGGTAAAGACTGAAGATTTCCTTGAAACTTCACGTTGATCCTTGTCTTTTCAACCCTATTTGCTGTTTATTTCTTCCTCGTTTCCTTAAACATGTCTGATCTTTCTATCGGTGTCTCACCGTCCGGTGATATTCACCATGATGAATCTGACTCTAGTAGTCAGGAGTTGGATGAACCTACTATCCCAGAGACGAAGATTAAGGAAAGGAAGCTGATGACTAACACCCACTGCAAGTGGGTAGCCGCTGCCTTTGCTGAGTTTTGCAAAGGGCATGGAATTCTGCCGGAGTGGGAGCCGGAGTTGCTTGGTCCCGGTCATACGATCCTAACTCCAACCGATGGGAAGATCACTTTATATGAAGCTCACTTATCTAAGTGTGGCTTCCGTCTACCCTGCACCCGCTTCCAGCTGGACGCGCTGGTGGAGTATGGGGGGGGCGGTCATGCAGATGAGCGGGTTTGGCATGTTGAGATTGGGGCATTTTGAAAATTCTTGCCGAGCACTGGACATTGAACCGACGGTTGATCGGTTCAACGTGTTCTATTACATGGCTCGGGATGAGGCGTGGTTTACTTTTAAACCACGGCCAAAAGTGCCGCCCATGGATAGTGAAGTACCAAAGTCCCTACATGGGTGGAAGGACAAGTACTTTTATGTGAAGAAGGGTGTTATCCCTGTGGCGACGTCTTGGAAGGTGGTGACTTCCAAAGAGAAGGTGATGGACCGCGAGGTGATGCGGGGTTATAAGGAGCAAGACTGGTTTATTGCGCTTACCACGTACAATGTAACACCCCAACCGATGGCGGAAACATCGGGGTGCCACGTATTGATGATTGTTTCAGTAGCACATGGTATAATATAAATTTTAAATAATTTATTCAAACATAATATCCAAATATAAAATGATGTCTAGGAATTCAATACATGATATCAAATAACAAAACTTCAATAAACTTCAAATAAAACTTCATGTAAAATCCTCATGCTAACTCAAGCCTCAGCTTCATTGTTACCTGAAACATGTTAATTTTGAAAGTATTTTGGGTCAACAAAAGTTGGTGAGAATTACATAGGTTTTTGATAATAAAATGAATAAAAATGTTGTGCAATTCATGTGTCATGTCAATCTAGCCCATATGTGAGAACATACTAGAAATAAATCGAGTGCATAATCAACCCTGATGACTGTTATAATATGATACATACCATACGCTCATGGTCCAATTGAATATGTTATGCGATAACAAACACCCACGCAACCTTTGTAGGAGGTACGTATCCGGGTGGGATTGTCAGTCCAATAGATCTATCAATGTATACCGTCGGCTTGTACGGAGTTAATGATTATGCTAGAATGGTGCTTACTCTAATCATGCTCAAGACATAATGCAACATAGAAAACACATAGACACATTGATGATTGAATTGCAATGATAATGTTATAACATGTTTCACCCCAAAAATGGTGATAAATAAAAGGGGCTATGTAAAACTCACCTTAGCAAATGTTAAACTTCTAAAAAAGATGAAATGATGGTGTTGCCCAAAATAATGCCAAATATTACCCTATAATTAGGTAATAAATAATAAGTCTAAGTCTAATTAATTTATAAGTGTATCCTAGGGTTTCGATTTGGGGATATCCAATTGTTGAATTTAAATTAAAATGTTAATTAATAAAGGAAAATTTGATAATTAATAAAAGAAAGTCTTTTTATAAAATTTGAATTTTGAATGTACATATTAAAGTGTTTGGAGTATAAAAATAATTTTTATAAAATTATTTTATTAAAAATAGATTTTTAAATCTATTTATTACAAATTGTCAACAATTAACTTTAATATTCAAAAATACTAAAATTAAAGAATTTCTATTTTAAAAATCATATTTCTGTTCTAAATATTTAAAAATAATTTGTATAAAATTTTGGTGCAAAAATAATGAAAATTGAATTTATTATGATTTAATTATGATTAAATCTAACAAAAATTGATTAAAAATATAAAATAAATGATTTTACTGAATTAAAAATTATTTCAGTAAAGTTCAACTTTATACAAAGTCAGGATAATTTTTGGAGAATTTAATAAAATTGTTTTGATATTTTAATGGATTTTTATAAATATAATAGTATAAAATTGAATTAATTATTATAAATATTAAATAAATGAATTTCAGAAAAATAAAAATTGTAAATAAAACTTTTATCTCAGATTTTATAAATATAATTTTTTTTAGATTTTATAAAATAGTTTTAATATTTAAAAATGAATTTATAAGTTTAAAAAGTTTAATATATATATATATATAATAAGGCTTTGTTGTTTTAAAAAGAAAAAGGAAACAAAAGATGTGGCCGTAGCCGGACTCGAACCCGGGTGATCAGGGTTGCAAGCCCTGGTCACAACCACTTGGCCTAGGCCAGTGGTTGTGATAATCCACGGTTAACATTAAATAAATACACAGAAGCAGATTTAGTTTATCCCCAAATTATAATTACGAACCCTAGATATTACAATCAAACAATTCAGACATTATGAACCCGATTGTTATTAGGGCTTTTGTTGTTTGATTGCCGACCAACAAAACCCACAAAGAAGATTAGACTTACAGTGTGGAATCGTGCTCGTTTGCCCGGTCAAACCAGAAGTCAAACAGCGTATAGTTTGATAATTATCAGAGATGTTTTAGAATAATTGGAGGTGGAGAAGAGAGTGTGAGCGAGTTGTGAAGGTTAGTAGGTGGTCAATTTATAGTGAGGATCAGTGGGTTGGTTAATTGGAAAGTTGACCCTCGTTTTATTATCAAACGCGTATAAATTCAAAATTAGTCAACGATTGGTTGTAATTATCGTGTAATCGAGTCACACAAGGCCGGTAATCACCTAAATTTGCCATATATAGATCAATCACGAGTTAATACCATGGATTGAATCACACGCGAACCCACAGTTGACTTTCTTTGTCAACTGTGAAGGTTTTTAAAAACGCGTATATAATTAAAATGTGTCCGGGTTTATTCCAAGTTGAAGGCCAGCCCAGCTGGTTAAGTGTGTTGTGTTGTTTGGGCCGGTCTTGGCGCGGGTTCGAATCCCGGCCAAGACATTTATTTTTTTACATGATTAATACACACCACCACATACATATATCCATATATATATAGTATTAGGGTTCCAATAAAGCGACAAAAATAATAATTGCACACGAGATAAATGAAACTTGACGTTTTATAAAATGTGATGGTGTAACGTGCAAGAATAAATGTGTAATGTTACATACAAGACTACGCTGGAGTTGAAGGGGTTGTTCGAGGGGACCTTCAACATGCTGGGTACCAGCCGCACTGGGATTCGCACTGGAAAGGAGCCTTATATCCCTGATGAAGGTATTGTCTTCTGCCTTCCGCGTTGTTATGTTGTATTGCAATGTTTTCTTATCTGTTTGTCGCTTTTCAGGGGTTTCCAAGTTTGATGTTTTCGCATCTCGCGGAACCATCAAGTTGAAGTGGAGGCGCGTCCCTAAGGGGGAGACCTCTTATCTGGAAGGGTTTGCGGATAGGTTTTACTATCCAAACTTGGAGAACCCACCCAACCACTACCATGTGACTCGTGAGTCTTCTAACCCTCCTCCTGCGTCTGTCATTAGTTTATCCGATTATGAGTCTACTGGCTCCTCTGGGAGGTTGACGCGCTAGTCGCAGCCTTCCCAGAAGCGGGGGCGCAGGAAGCATGCCCCACGTAGGCATAGTTATTTGGTTAGGAGAGTAACCTCTGTAACACCCCAACCGATGGCGAAAACATCTAGGTGTCATGTATGAATGATTGTTCAGCAGCTCATGGTAATACATATGTTTAAATAATCCTTTACTTCGTTACAATATTGAATTACATTAAAGTCTTGAATGAAATCTAATACATCAATCAAACAAACGGACTTAAAACTTCATATAACTCCTCATGCTAGCTTTAGACTTCAAGCATCAATATTTCCTGTTGAGTTTGGAAAAATGGGGGGGGGGGAGACTAGAAGTTGGTGAGAATACATAAGCCAAGCCAAGCCAAGCAATAAGTTTTAAAAGAATAAAAGTTTAGCAATTCATATGTCTAATGTAAGTTTAAGTCTACATGAATAAACAACAAGTATAGTATGCACATAATCAATCCTCCGACAAAGTTTAGGTCCATCCCGCATCCACGGTTCACCTTAATATAACGTTGGAACGATAACAATCACCCACGCTCCCCATACAAGATGGTCAACGAATCTAGGTGAGGTTGTCAATCCAATAGATCTATCATTGTATACCGCCGGCTTGATCAGGGTTAATGATTATGTAAGTTGAAGTTTAAGTCTAATAGTCTTTTTCTAAGTAATGAGGCATTAAAGTTTACAACTAGACATGTATGTAGAATTGCTTAAGTATAAAGTTTCAAGTATAAAGAATTACATAAACAAGGTTACGTAAACTCACCTTAGCAAAGTGTTTAGTCTTGTGAAATAGAATAAGTGTGGTCCAACGTTGCCAAGTATTACCCTATGTTTAAGGTAATAAATAAGTCTAAGTCTTTTTAGTCTACAAGTATTTCTAGAGTTCCTAATTTGGGGATAAGTATTTAATTAATTGTTAATTAGGTAAATTGTTAATAAATAAAAGAATTTGGAAAATAAATAAATAAAAGACTATTTGTAGATTTTTTTATTAAAGATGATCATATTATAAGATTTTAAGTATGAAAATAATTTTTATAAAATTATTTCCTCAAAAATTGAATATTTAGTATATTTATTTCTATTTGTCAAAGATATAATTTTAATATCTAAAAATATTAAAATTAAAGAAATTTCAAATTAAAATTTATATTTCTGTTCTAAATGAACAAAAATAATTTATGTAACATTTTGGTATAAAAATATTGAAAAATGAATTTTCTATGATTTATTTATGATTAAAAAACAAGAATTAATTAAAAATATTAAATAAACGATTTTATGGAATAAAAATTTATTTCTGAAGTACTTATTGATCTACAAGTTTAAAATAATTTTTGTGGAATTTTATAAAGTCGTTTGGATATTTTTATAGAATTTTCAATTTATAAATGAATAAACTTGTAATATATTTTATATATATTAATAAATGATTTTTGAAAAACTAAAAATTGTATAATAAACTTTATCATTAGAATAACATAAAATAATTTTTATAGATTTTATAAAGCACTTTTAGTATTTAAAAACTATTTTAAAAGATTAATTGGTTAAATATATAAATAAAAGGTTTTAAAAAAAATGTTCGTATGTGCCAGGACTCGAACCCGAGTCCCTGGCCGGTTCGGTGTTATAATCACAAGTCTATACCAACTGGTCTAGACCCTGAGAACGTTTTTTGATTGGTTTTAATTGTATGTATATATATTTCTGACTGAAATCATGATTATAAGTAAAAAAAAAAGATTGCTTGTGCTTGGATTCGAACCCAGACACGAGCCGCCCCAAACTTAACAACGTGTGATCTAACCAACTTATCTGTTGATCAGTTTGTATTTAATTTCGTTTGATTTTATTTATAACCAGACACGATTCACGTCATCTTCCCCAAATAATAAGGTATGAACCCTAAAATTCTAATCAAGCGGATCATCAAACAATAACCTAGACATCATGGGGCTATTGCTCGCATGATGTTTTCGAATAAAAACCAAGCATAGATCAGAACTTATAGAACGATTTTGATGAGGAACGAGCGGTCAAACAGAAAAGTCAAACATCGATGGTTTTAACTTATAAACGAGGATTTAACAGAAATTGAAGGTGGATAGGCGGTGACGCCATCTGGCGTCCACGTTGGGCGGACAGGGAGAACACTTTGTTTTCCAACTCCCTGGCCGCCAAGGAGTTTGTTGCAGGAGTGGTGCCTCCTTATGAGAGAGAGTACCAGGACAGCTGGAGTCGGTCTGAACTGATTGCCAATATTTGCGTAAATCAGGCGACTTAAGTGTCCAGGACAGCTTAATTCATGTGTTGTACCATTTGCAATTATGTAATAAGTAATATCCGTTCAAAATCAACCCTAAGAAATAAGTATCAAGAATCAAGAATCAAACCATTTTTTAGTATAATGAATCACAAGACAATGACCAAGGTCTCTCAACAGAGTCACAAGGTGCCAGGCCCTCAAAGGTTAATGATTTTAATAAGTCATAGACACACAAATTAACATAAAGCAAACACACATGAGAATTGCATTAAGAATAAGACTAACATTTGATAATAGTGTACATGAATAGCCCCAAAAGTGTAAATCATGAAAAAGGGGGAAAGATATACTCACAGTATGCGAAAGCGATCAAAATCCAACATAAGCGATCGTGAGCTAAGTAATGGGAATTCCGAGGAATTCAACCTATAATGTATATGAATACTAATAAGGAAATGTCTAAGAGTCTAAAGTATCTAGGGTCTAAGGCATTAGGGTTTGCTAAGTCGATTTGGGGAATTAGAGTTTTTATGATAAATCGCATTAATGCAAAAGTTGTATGTCAAAAGTAATATTTCAAAGTTTGTAAATGTGGTTTAGGTAATATAATTATTACCAATTGAATATTTAGATAAAATATGTTTTGAATAGTTCAGGCAAAATAATTTAGTTAATTACTTTAACTAATTATTGTAAATAAATACAATAATCATAAATATTGAAACAAATAATTATGAGTTACACAATGATCCAACAAATGATATTAAAGACTTTCAACATAGGGCTATCTCTATTTTAATACAAAAGCATTTATAAAATAGATGTTATATAGTATAAATAAATAAATGATTAATTATGTCTAATTAAACATAAATAAGACTAATGATACAAGATATGATCAAAAAAATATTATTTTTATAAAAATAAATACTTCCTGATGTAAATCAATGAAAATAATTTTCCCATAATTTTTCTAAATTTATTTATATCTAAAACAGATTTCATGCATTTAAATTATATTTAAATGATTAAAAATAGAAAAAAACAATAAAAATACATCTTTTCTGTACAAATAATTTTTACTTCAGATTAGAATACTTAGAAATAATTATCCTACAATTTTGATATTAAAATCTTCAAAAATGAATTTTTAATCAATTATTCATGATTAAAACAATTTAAATTAATAAAAATAAGAAAATAGTTTATTTTCTAGAAACTAAAAATATGATAATTTATCAAGAGGTGTCAAGATGCTACACCTAAATTTTCATGATTTTTAGAGCACAGTTGAATTTGTTATGAATATTCTAAATCTTATAAGTTTAAATAATGAGTAATTTAAACTTTATTTATATAAAATATGTTTTCTTATCTTCTTCCCCATATCAAAGCATAAACCCTAGCCCTATACCCAATTCAATAAACACGAAACAAAGATGATTAAGCAACAATGATAAATGGCTTTTGATTGGAATAAATGAAGAAACAAAATGGCAAGGAATTTAAGAACTTACAAAATCGTTTTAGAACCGAATGAGAAGAAAAAGAACTTGATACTTGAAACCGATTAGGGACGTTCTGGACATGATTTGGGTTGCTTCTAAGGTTATAACAAGTGAAGGGATAAGTATGAAAATACAGAGAACGAGAGTAAGTTAGCAATGAATTTAGGAGCGATGATGTCAGTGTTTGTTGTAGGAGACACCAAAACCAAATGGTAGAGGTATTTTGGAACAAGGATTGGAAAAATGTATTAGATGAAATATCTAAAAGATAATTGATATGTATACACTCCTAGGTCTATTGATCTACATCTACATCTACATCTACATCTACACTTCTACACTATATAATAAAAGAAAACACATAAGGGACACATGACACTTCCTCATGAATTCTCTCATTTTATTATTTAATTTAATACAATAAATTCAAATTTAATTATACTAATTGATTTGCAAAAGCATATTATAAATTTATTAAAATGAATTTTATTAATTATATTAATAATCATAGTTGTAACCGAAATCATTAATAAAAGAAAACACATGATTCTTTTTACAATATTTGATCTTATATATCTACATCTACATCTACATCTACATCTACATCTACATCTACATCTACACTATATAATAAAAGAAAACCCATGAGGGACACATGACACTCCCTCATGAATTCTCTCATTTTATTATTTAATTTAATACAATAAATTCAAATTTAATTATAATAATTGATTTGCAAAAGCATATTATAAATTTAAACAGTCAAGCTTTTTTGTGAGACTTTCATGTTGTTCAAAACAAATAAATAAAATATATTCTATGTTTTTTATAAATCAATTAATTTAATTATATTATAATTCAAAATTAGAAATAAATTATTAGACATAATTTGAAAATGTTTATGAACTAACAAAAGTAATCTTTATTAAAAATTATTTATTTTTTTAAGATAGCGTATTTATGTGTTATTAAATTTAAATCGTGTACCTTAAAAACGTGTTTTTAATATGTGGTCTTTCACTCTAAGTTTAAAACTATATTTCTTACAATATTATGAACAAACAAAATAAAACAAATCAATTCATATTAATTAAATATTTGATTTAATACAAAACTAAATATGTTTGGATATTTTCGTATTATAATACCTTCATATATAAAATACATGTGACATCCGTCATTTTTCTTTTCATTATATTTTTATTTTTGTAATAATAATAATAATAATAATAATGATAATAAATAATAATACTAGTCCAAACCTTGAGCCCAAAACAACTACCAAACCATCCTTAATTTTCTTTTTTAAAAAAAAACCTGAGCCCAAGCAAACAACCCACAATACTGGCCCAACTGCAGGCCCAATCCTCCTCCCCTTTCCCTCTAGTCTGCTAAAAAAAATATATTCCTGCTGCTGCCGTGGCTCGAACCGGAGCCGGCCCAGCAGAACACCCGCACCACAACCATCCGGGCTACACTTGACTTCTGAAATAAACCCAACCATTATTGTATAAAAGCCCATAATACCTTGTTGCTTCTTCCTCCTTTCTTCTGTTCGTAACAGGCCCAAACACCCTCTTTTTTTTTCTTCAAGCTTTGACCGATTTAAACAAGCCTAATTCTAGAAAGTTTGACGCAATTGAAGTGTGATTCATGACTGGCACCAATCAAGCTTTGACCCAGCATATTAACATCGTGCAATTACTTCCATTTTGGAGCTCCATTAACGAGCTTGACCAAGCCTGGGTCAACTTGCCATACGAGCACTCCAAGCCACGGCACTATAAATTGATACGTCCTTGACAAGCTGAAAGCACCGATAAACACACCCTCACTATAATCTTTCTCTTTCTTTTTCTCTATTTTTGCGATTGAAGCCGTTTTGACCTTTCGGTTGACTCGTCCATCCACATAACGTCACACTTTGTAAGTCCCAATTGATTTCATGTTTTCATTCTGTTGGATCAGTTTGCTCTTTTTGCTAAGTAAGAACTTGCTATCTTGACACTTAAGTGTTTAGCAAGTCCTTGTAAATCAGATTATAAGCACAGCGGAATGTATAAGTTAAAGCAACACTTTTTATACTAAGGAAGAGTTATTACTCCCCCTTGATGATTGAAACTAATAAATGACAAGTATTTATTATGAATCCAAGCAGTAAATGAGAATTAGATACTTAGACAGATTCACAATAAATACTGAAATGGAATAGAACAGTTGAGAGTGTTTGAAGGATTTTTCTATTAAAATCAATATCTAAAATAGAAGGTTGAAGCCTCCTATTTATAGACGTTTACATACATGTATCTTGCCAAAAAGCAAGTACAGAAACAACAGAAACAAGTTGCACAAGTTGCAACATTGAAACAAACAAATACAGCTAAAAGTAATAATAAACAATAAACTACTGATGCAAAAGGCGGTGGAAAATATCTGATGCTAAGTGCTGATGAATGACAAACTACTGATGAGTAGTTTGTCTTCAGTACTTCTGAAGTGAACTTGTCTGGTTTGGACTTCAGAACTTCTGATGAAGTTTCTTCTTCAGCACTTCTCTTATCTTCTCTTCAGCAGTTCTTTGTTTTCTTTTCAGTACTTCTATACTTAGCCAAAATGACAGAAGTGAATTAGACTAAGGTTTCCAAAAGTGGTTTCACCAATCCTCTTTGTCCTAACACATTCCTTATCATGAGCCGATTAATAGCCCTCTGATTTTAGGAGTTATTGGTTGTTAATTAGTTCAATTGTTAAGGCTAGGGTTCGAAGCTTATAAATAGGGAAGATGACAAGCATCGTTTTTGTTATAAATATAACTGAAATCAAAGACATTAACACACTGATGCACAGACCAGTTGGTTGGGGTGTTTGGCTAAAATCAGTGAACCGGCCATAAGGTCAGGTTCGATTCCCAGCAACATCGATAATTTTTTTATATACTTTAACTTTATATCTATTTTAATTAAACTTTTAAAAATACATTTAAAATACCAAATATGATTTATAAACCCTATAAAAATTATCCTAGGCTGTCCAAATGTTAAACTTTATTATAAAATTTTTAGATTTTCAAAAATCTTTTATTTATTATATATAATAAATATTACAAGTTTATTCTATTTTATTTATAAAATTCTATAAAAATATCAAAACGACTTTGTAAAATTCCATAAAAATTATTCTAAGTTTATAAGTCAATAAACATTTCTAAAATAATTTTTATTTCAGAAAAATCGATTATTTAATATTTTTAATCAATTTTTGTTAGTTTTAATCATAAATAAATCATAATAAATTCATTTTCCAATATTTTTGTACCAAAATTTTACATAAATTATTTCTATTCATTTGGAACAGAAATACAATTTTTAATTTTAAAATTATTTAATTTTAATATTTTTAAATATTAAAGTTATATTTTGACAATTTGAAATAAATAGATTTAATATTCTATTTATAAGAAAATAATTTTATAAAAATTATTTTCACACCTAAAACTTTATATTGTGATCATATTTAATTTAAAATTTACAAAAAGACTTTTGTTTATTTATTTATCAAATTTCTTTCATTTATTAAACGTTTAATATATTAAACAAACGATTACATATCCCCAAATTAGGAACCCTAGAATATACTTGTAGACTAGATAGATTTAGACTTATTTGTTACCTTATACATAGGGTAATACTTGGCAACGTTGGATTACACTTATTCAATTCCACAAGACTTAACACCTTGCTAAGGTGAGTATTACTTATCCCCTTTTTCGCTTTTACAACTTTTGGGGTGATTCATGCACAAGTATACAAAACTTTCATATTCATTTACACATACATTTTTCTTCATTTACAATTCATATACGTGTCTTGTTTATCGTTGTGCTTTATGTTTGAACATGAACGTAGCTTACATACAAAATCATACATCTAGACATAACTTATGTTATGGTGCTCTTTACATATAGACGTAACTTATGTTACGGTGCTCATTTAGACATAACTTATGTTATGGTGCTCTTTTAGACTTGACACGTGTTAGGGTGCTCATTATCAATTTCATCTTATCAACTTTACATTTGATCTTTGTCTTGTTTGGTTACTTGCGTGTTTACATAATGCCTTGGTGATGCTAGACACATGAATTGTACTACTTTTCAAACTTATACTATATGTACAAAGCTAAGTAGTACTCACCAATATCATATGTTGACAAAATTTATTTTCGTGCATGTTTCAGGATAAGCTGCTTGACGCTTCACATAGGACTTTGGACTTAGACTAAATAAATCAACTATCTCAATTTTTGTTGTGTATTTATTTTCATATGTTGTAAAACATTATTCAATAATCAAATATTTACATTTTAGTACCATGAGCTTTTGAACAATCGTCACTACGTGACACCTCGATGATTCCGCCATCGGTTGGGGTGTTACAATACATTTTATATATGAAAAATCATTATTTGAAATCTTCATTGACTTTGTTTTTTCAAGTTACTTCAATAGAGAAATGCAATATCTAAACAGTCTTTTCATTACTAATTCGTTTCAATCTTTATTTCCATTCTATTAATTCACACATTTTTTTAAATAAAATATGTAATATAATTTTTCTTAATTATACTTTAAATTTATATATAATATATATAATATATATAATTTAAATTGTTCAACCCGTGTATCACACGTGTACATAACCTAGTACTTGGATATTTATTATTACTAATAAAAATCATTTAAAGTATAACATAATATCATTTGACGGTTTTTAAAAATAACCAAATTTATTGAATTCCACATGGAAAACTTACGTTTCAAACCTATCATTTTTATTAGTAGCATTAATTATATTAAAATTATGAGTTACAATTGTTAGAAAAGAATACTAATTACTTTTTCATTTATGCTCCATTAGTTGCATCCAAGTTAGCTTTTTATTATTATTATTTTTTAATCCACATTCTTTAGAAACTATAAATTCTTTATCTTTTAACTCATTTCAATTAAATAATAAATTTATTTTATAAAAATATAGGGTGTTACAACACTACCCCAAACGTTATGACAAAAAAAAATATGGTTTTAGGCGAGTTTCAACTATGGATTATTGTTACTTTAGACCCCCCCCCCCAAAGTTATAATTAACTTATTAGAAAATTTGCGAATGTTACAGTCTCCCTTACTTTAGAAAATTTCGTCCCGAAATGCCTTTCAAGTGGAGGTTTCTATGAAACAAAATGTGTTGTAAAAAGGCAAGTTGGTTTTTAAAAAAAATATCAAATCATTTATGTTTTGATAAATTTTAAAGTAGTTGTCTAATACCCAAAGTAAAAGTTTCAAAATCTTTTGACAGTTGACCCGGAGTTAGAAAGTTAAGAATTTAAA
Source organism: Ambrosia trifida (assembly GCA_028751855.1). Classification (NCBI taxonomy): domain Eukaryota; kingdom Viridiplantae; phylum Streptophyta; class Magnoliopsida; order Asterales; family Asteraceae; genus Ambrosia; species Ambrosia trifida. Next base: position 123,808,620 of record CM054128.1, on the reverse strand, counting down.
TGAGAAAAGTTTTGGGAATGTGTAACGGGTGAGGGGATGAGGTACTAATGAAGGCAGTCTCCCCTACTTTAGAAATGTTTCTGACTGAACGTTGTTAGAGTATGCAACAAGAATCCAAATAACCGAGAGTGAAAGCGTATATAAGGTTTTAGTTTTCTGTGTGGATGGTCAAGAGAAAGACTCTAGGAAGACAAATTGAAGCTCATGTAAAAACGTTCTTATCGACAATGCTAGCTACTAGTCAATGATCTAATGAAGAGGTAGTAATGGGTAGGTTCTTGGTCAGACTCCTAGTCCGCTCCCGCAGTATCGTTTATGCTTATATATAGGGTGTACCGCAGCTAACCCACCACACTCCCGATACTTTGGACTCGCACTGATTGTCTACCAACAACCTAAATAGAATTACACACCACCCTCATGTACCTGTAAACCCATGATTGCGTTCCGGACCGTAATCATCGATTTACCTTACACTAGGGTGCAATGCTTTTCCATAACCCTAACATAAATAATACCAGAAACCAATGCGTGCAACCCATATGTAATAGCTACTGTAATAAAATAATGTTCAATCATGACATGGTTAGAGGTCCTTCCCTTCCGGGTTTTCCCTTTAACCGTAATGAGGATAACATGTAAGTATAAGACATGGTTAGAGGTTCTCCCCTTTCGAGTTCACACTTAACCAGTAACTTCTGTTCACATTGTTGGCTCTAAACACTCATATTGATAGACCCTGAGGTTTACACCGTTCCCCTTGGATTAAAGAAATACTCTAATCCGAGTCGTACGTGGGCACTGGCTTAGATCTCATACGAGTTATCAACTAGTATGTTCATTGGCCATGATGAAAAACAAAATAATGTAAAGAATAACAGGGTTTTGCTCAAAACGGGAAAGAAAATAAGCATACCAAATATGTGTTCATGTAAGTATATAAGTATAGCATAAAATTTTGATTGAAAGAATAGTATAATATAAATAGAGTAAATCGCACAATTTGCACAAAATGAAAGTAGACGAGTTAAATTAATGCTCAAAACCAGTTTTGTAGAAATAACTACTAATAACTAGTGTGTATCGTGTAGTAGGCATTTATGTATGAGTTTAGTCTGACTAATAAGTGCTAACTAATGGTAGTTGGCTATGGCTTAGGTGACTGGGTGTAGCTATATTAGTATTTGTGGGTGCATAAGCGGATACAAAAGTCATAATTTAATGATATATTGTGACATCGATCAAGTGAATTTGTAAACATGACGATATAAAATAGGTTGATTAATAAGTTTTTATAACCACATTCGTGTTTAACCGTGTATGAAGACGCAATGTTCTAAAATCAGAATGTGATCAAAGTTGAACTTTAAAGATTTGAATCATGGGAAAAATGTTTCAACGCAAAAAGAGTAATACCTTATGGTGTATAAGTGAAATAGTGTAAGCTTTAATGTGATAATATAACGAACAAAAAGTTTTAATAACGATGATAAGGAATCCAAAAGCGAATGATCAATGGCATATGAAACATCAAGTGATTAAATTGAGTCTTCAAATGATAAACAAACATAAATATCAATGATATAAAATATTGGAATTTGTGTCCATAGGAAACTTTGACTAACTTAAGTATTTGAAATTTCCTAATGACTTGTGGGGGCGTACTTTAGCCTATAAGTGAATGCTCATCCCAAGAGTTCCCAAGTAAGTATACGGGTCCCGCGTCTGATTGGGATTTATACGAAATACCAGGCCTAGACAGAAAACTCAGAATGCAGGCGCTCACCCTTCCAGATTGCACATGCCCCATCACTAGTGAATTCCAAAACTTTAGCGAGATTAAAAACGAGATGCAGAAACAGATCCTTGAGATGTGGATTTCACTCCTAACTCAAAGATGTATTTCAAAATTGAAAACTATTGTGAAATGAAACCAATTACAAAGTTAAGGATATCACTCCCAGCTTAGTGGTTAAGTTTCTTTTTGAAGGAAATACTCTTTGAGGTGTGAATGTCACTCCTATCTCAAAGATATATTCCTAAGATAAATAACATATAGAGGACTGAAACTAATCACCAAGGTATGGATGTCACTCCTATCTTGGTGATATCGTTTCGTTTGTGAAATACGAACGCATTCTTTACTAAGCAAAATACCGAAAGAATAACGAGAAAGTATCATAGCAAAAATACCTTGAAAGAAAATATAAGAATAAAGAGAAATATACACGAGAGGACTCGTGAAAGTAAGATTAGTTATAGTCTAGGCTAAAAGGCATTCTAATAACCTAATTCCCTATAATCATGGCTCTGATACCAATCTGTAACACCACAACCGATGGCGGAAACATCGAGGTGTCACGTAGTGATGATTGTTCAATAGCTCATGGACTAAAAGTGTAAATATTGATACATTGAATTGAATAGTTTATTACATTAACAGAAATTACAAGATACAAAATTCTAAAGTGGCAACTAAAGCCAAAATACAATAAATCTCAAATCTAAGACTAAGTTCCAAAAGCTTAAAAGTGATATCAGAACAACCTGAAACATGTACGAAAATGGTTTTGTAAATACAAAAATGTATTGGTGAGCATACCCTGTTTTGAATACATATAGTATAAAAAGTGTTTAGCAATTCATGTGTTGTACCATTTGCAATTATGTAATAAGTAATATCCGTTCAAAATCAACCCTAAGAAATAAGTATCAAGAATCAAGAATCAAACCATTTTTTAGTATAATGAATCACAAGACAATGACCAAGGTCTCTCAACAGAGTCACAAGGGGTATATACCATAGTACTATTCATTGAAATGCCAGGCCCTTAAAGGTTAATGATTTTGACAAGTCATAGACACACAAATTAACATAAAGCAAACACACATGAGAATTGCATTAAGAATAAGACTAACATTTGATAATAGTGTACACGAATAGCCCCAAAAGTGTAAATCATGAAAAAGGGGGAAAGATATACTCATAGTATGCGAAAGCGATGAAAATCCAACTTAAGCGGTCGTGAGCTAAGTAATGGGAATTCTGAGGAATTCAACCTATAATGTATATGAATACTAATAAGGAAATATCTAAGATTCTAAAGTATCTAGGGTCTAAGGCATTAGGGTTTGCTAAGTCAATTTGGGGAATTAGAGTTTTTTTTATGATAAATCGCATTAATGCAAAAGTTGTATGTCAAAAGTAATATTTCAAAGTTTGTAAATGTGGTTTAGGTAATATAATTATTACCAATTGAATATTTAGATAAAATATGTTTTGAATAGTTAAGGCAAAATAATTTAGTTAATTACTTTAACTAATTATTGTAAATAAATACAATAATCATAAATATTGAAACAAATAATTATGAGTTACACAATGATCCAACAAATTATATTAAAGACTTTCAACATAGGGCTATCTCTATTTTAATACAAAAGTATTTATAAAATAGATGTTATATAGTATAAATAAATAAATGATTAATTATGTCTAATTAAACATAAATAAGACTAATGATACAAGATATGATCCAAAAAATATTATTTTTATAAAAATAAATACTTCCTGATGTAAATCAATGAAAATAATTTTCCTATAATTTTTCTAAAATTATTTATATCTAAAACTGATTTCATGCATTTAAATTATATTTAAATAATTAAAAATAGAAAAAACAATAAAAATACATCTTTTCTGTACAAATAATTTTTACTTCAGATTAGAATACTTAGAAATAATTATCCTACAATTTTGAGATTAAAATCTTCAAAAATGAATTTTTAATCAATTATTCATGATTAAAACAATTTAAATTAATAAAAATAAGAAAATAGTTTATTTTCTAGAAACTAAAAATATGATAATTTATCAAGAGGTGTCAAGATGCTACACCTAAATTTTCATGATTTTTAGAGCACAGTTGAATTTGTTATGAATATTCTAAATCTTATAAGTTTAAATAATGAGTAATTTAAACTTTATTTATATAAAATATGTTTTCTTATCTTCTTCCCCATATCAAAGCATAAACCCTAGCCCTATACCCAATTCAATAAACACGAAACAAAGATGATTAAGCAACAATGATAAATGGCTTTTGATTGGAATAAATGAAGAAACAAAATGGCAAGGAATTTAAGAACTTACAAAATCGTTTTAGAACCGAATGAGAAGAAAAAGAACTTGATACTTGAAACCGATTAGGGACGTTCTGGACATGATTTGGGTTGCTTCTAAGGTTATAACAAGTGAAGGGATAAGTATGAAAATACAGAGAACGAGAGTAAGTTAGCAATGAATTTAGGAACGATGGTGTCAGTGTTTGTTGTAGGAGACACCAAAACCAAATGGTAGAGGTATTTTGGAACAAGGATCGGAAAAATCTATTAGATGAAATATCTAAAAGATAATTGATATGTATACACTCCTAGGTCTATTAATACTTGGATATTTATTATTACTAATAAAAATCATTTAAAGTATAACATAATATCATTTGACGGTTTTTAAAAATAATCAAATTTATTGAATTCCACATGAAAAACTTACGTTTCAAACCTATCATTTTTATTAGTAGCTTTATTTATATTAAAATTATGAGTTACAATTGTTAGAAAAGAATACTAATTACGTTTTCATATATGCTCCATTAGTTGCATCCAAGTTAGCATTTTATTATTATTATTTTTGAATCGACATTCTTAAGAAAGTATAAATTCTTTATCTTTTAACTCATTTCAATTAAATAATAAATTTATTTTATAAAAATATAGGGTGTTACAACACTACCCCAAACGTTATGACAAAAAAAATATGGTTTTAGGCGAGTTTCAACTATGGATTATTGTTACTTTAGAACCCCCCCCCCCCCCCAAGTTATAATTAACTTATTAGAAAATTTGCGAATGTTACACATGATTAAGTGAGTGACGTAATAAGCGTACATGAGTCACCCCAAAAGTGTAAACATGAAAAAGGGAAAAGATATACTCACATTCGCTAAACTGAATTATCCTCTAAGTGTTGTGAATGTATGTGAGGCAAATCCCAAAGACTCAACAACGTAGCTAGTCCAATTTGAAGAAATAAAAACCGAAAAAGAAAGAATATCAAGCTTCCAATTCGCCAATTACAAGAGCTTATAATCAAAGCTTCAATTGTAGAAGTAATAGACTATAGAAGAAAGGTATGAGGGAAAGTTTAATCGGATTGAAACAATCGATTTAGAGGTGCCCAGTGTAATGGGTCATAGGTGGGTTTTTATACTAGTTTTGGATTCAATTAGCCATTAAAATTGGTCAACACCATAAAGTAAGGTTTTATGATGAATTGACTATTTGACTGTTTGACTAAGACTTTGACTAGGACTTTGACCGGGACTTTGACTAGGACTTTGACTGGGACCTTGACTGTTTGACTGTCTTTGCGGACCGCGAGAAATAAAAAAAATCAAAATTTCTAATTTAATCAATTTTAAGTTCCGGACTTGTTTCCTTCGGTTTCTAAGTTGTTTTAGGACCGAAAAATAAGAGTTTTGAGTGTCAAGGTCTGAAACATACGTGCTCGGGTGTAGATGTGAGTATAAAACGTACAATACTTTTACTTATAAAAATTATAAGTTTTATTAAATTGTGACTTTTGGTCCTATTAAAATAGGAGGGTTAAAATTGAAAATTTTGAAATAGTTGAGGGACCAATTATGCACATTTATGAAAAGTGACGGGTGCAGGTTGTCACAGTCTCCCCTACTTTAGAAAATTTCGTCCTGAAATTATTTTCAAGTGAAAGTTTCCATGAAACAATAGAGTTTAAAAAAAAGGTAAGTAAGTTTTAAGGAATACATCAGTCATAAATCTGACAAAGTTTAAAGTAGTTATTCAAAGCGAAAGGTTTAAAATCTTTGACATTTGACCCGAGACTAGGAAGTTGAGAGTTTACAAGGTTTGGGAAAGTGTGTAACTGGCGAGGACAGAACGCCGATATAGCAGTCTCCCCTACTTTAGAAAAGTTTCTGACCGAACTTTGCTAAGGACATGCAACAAGATTCCAAGTAACCGAGAGTGTAAGTGTATACAAAATTTGAGTTTTCGGTGGGTGTGGTTAAGTTTAAAGGATGAAAAGAGCTTAGGGTAACTGAACAAACTGTTTTCCAAAAGAAATGTCATGTATGAGCTTTAAGATGAGGTTGAAGGTAGAATGTTGTTCAAGATTATCAGGAGTGATCAACGTTCACAGTAACACAACCACTAAGTTTATAATGACGATGTTCGGAATACTTTTGGGGCGATTATGTTGTAGACTATGAAAGGACTTGTCGAAACTACTACTACACTGACTAGGACTAACGCTTGGTTCGATTCCCAGTCTCACTTCCGTCGCACCTACAGTGTTTATATATAGTGTGTACCGCAGCTAACCCACCACACCTTCAATTTTCCGAAAACACACTGATCATCTACCCGAGCGCTTGGTTCGATCCCCAGTCTCACTTTCGACTCACCATCAATGTTTATATATAGGGTGTACCGCAGCTAACCCACCACACCTTTGGTATTTCGAAAGTGTACTGAACATCTAACCGGTTATCCTAAATAGATTTTCACACCACCTTAATGTACCTGTAAATTCATGATTACATTCCAGGCCGCAATCACAAATTAACCTTACGTTAGGGTGTTATGTCCTCAATAACACTAACTCGGAATATTTAAGAAATAAGGGGGTATGTGTTATGACAAGGTTGTAAGTACATGGTTTGGTTAGGACCTTCCCCTTTTGTGTTCGCCTTTATGTTAACCCACCAAGTACTATTGGGATCACATGACAAAAGATACACTAATCGAAAGAATTTCATAGCTCTCTCGAGTTTAAAAGAATGCTTCAACCCGAGATGTTGAATAGAATACTTCAACATAAGTACCAAAAATGTTTCGAGTTAAAAAGAATACTTTAACTCAAGATGTTGAAAAGAATACTTCAACATAAAATCAACAATGTTTCGAGTTAAAAAGAATACTTTAACTCAAGATGTTGAAAAGAATACTTCAACATAAAACTAACAATGTTTCGAGTTAAAAAGAATACTTTAACTCAAGATGTTGAAAAGAATACTTCAACATAAGTACCAACAATGTTTTGAGTTAAAAAGAATACTTTAACTCAAGATGTTGAAAAGAATACTTCAACATAAGTACCAACAATGTTTCGAGTTAAAAAGAATACTTTAACTCATGATGTTGAAAAGAATACTTCAACATAAAACCAACAATGTTTCGAGTTAAAAAGAATACTTTAACTCAAGATGTTGAAAAGAATACTTCAACGTAAATACCAACAATGTTTCGAGTTAAAAAGAATACTTTAACTCATGATGTTGAAAAGAATACTTCAACATAAATACCAACAATGTTTCGAGCTAAAAAGAATACTTTAACTCATGATGTTGAAAAGAATACTTCAACATGAAACCAACAATGTTTCGAGTTAAAAAGAATACTTTAACTCATGATGTTGAAAAGAATACTTCAACATAAAACAACAATGTTTTGAGTTAAAAGAATACTTTAACTCATGATGTTGAAAAGAATACTTCAACATAAATACTAACAATGTTTCGAGTTAAAAAGAATACTTTAACTCATGATGTTGAAAAGAATACTTCAACATGAAACCAACAATGTTTCGAGTTAAAAAGAATACTTTAACTCATGATGTTGAAAAGAATACTTCAACATGAAACCAACAATGTTTCGAGTTAAAAAGAATACTTTAACTCATGGTGTTGAAAAGAATACTTCAACATGAATCCGACTAGTTTGTAAGCGAATATCGATTGTTGTATCTGATGTCCATAGATTGAGGTAGTGTGAAGTTTTATATTTGAAGATACTTTTTAGAAAAATGCAGGGGAGAGGCTTTTTTTTTTTGAATAACGAAAAGGAAAACACAGAAAGTGATGAGGTTATGAAGTATAGGTATTTATTTGTTAAGATTTTAAGCATGTAATTGGAAAAAGTTAAGGTTGTGTGAAATAATGTATCACTAAAAGATGAAAAAAAAAATTAAGCATAGAGCAAATTATTATGATTTCAAGAAATCAATAATAAAACATTAGAGTGTTCTTATCTAGTCATAAGACCCGACAAAAACTTTGACTGTTCAAAGAATTAAACTCAGTTAGAGATTAACGAAGACGTGATTTAGCCTATAAGTGGACACTCACTCCAGGAATCCCCAAGTAAGCATAACAGGTCCGCTTTCGGATTTATGCGCTATGCTTGCCTATGCCAGAAAACCTAGTGTACAGGCATCCACCCTTCCTAATTGCACGTGTTCTCTCACTTAGAGTTCAACACTTTGAAGGATGAAAGATTTATGAAAAACAAAAGTAGGCAATTAAGCCAAGAATATCCAGCATGCTCCAAAGTGTAGACGTGTCCTCCAAGTAAAGTCACTCCTCAAAAACCCATGATGAAGAAATAAAGAAAGAAATAGAGAGAAATAGAGGGAAGAATGAGAGGTGACAAAAGAGAAAGGTTAGTGGAGCAAATAAACAAACAAACACAAGTAAGGTCATGTATAGGTTCTTAGTTATAGTCTAGGTCATTTACTAATAACCTAATTCCCTATAACCACGGCTCTGATACTAATCTGTAATACCCCAACCGATGGCGGAAACATCGAGGTGTCACGAGGTAACGATTGTTCAATAGCTCATGGACTAGAAATGTAAATATTGATACATTGACTAAGTAATTTATTACATTAAAATGAAATTTCTAGAATACAACGTTTAAGAACTAACAATCTAAAATAAAATTTAGTAAATCTCAAGTCTAAGTCTAAGTTCCAAAAGCTTAACAATGATCTCATAACAACCTGAAACATGTATGAAAATAATTTTGTCAATACAAAATGTATTGGTGAGCATACCCTGTTTGAATAAATATAGTAGGAAAAGAGTTTCGCAATTCACGTGTTATACTGTCTACAATTTAGTGTTCAAGCTATGTACAAATGTCACCTAAAATCAAGCTTTAGTAGAAATGATATCTAAGAATAATGTGATATCTAGTATATATGTACAGTAGCACAATAGTATGATTATATATAGTATGCGACAAAGCAAGTAGTTTACACATAACAATAGTAAAGTACTATTTATTGCTATGCTAGGCCCACATCGGGTTAATGATTAAGGTCATAAGTACACACTATCAACGATCAACAAGTAAAACACATACAAGAATTGCGATTGTGAATATAGACTAAAGCATGATTAAGTGAGTGAAGTAATAAGCGTACATGAGTCACCCCAAAAGTGTAAACATGAAAAAGGGGAAAGATATACTCACATTTGCTAAGCTGAATTATCCTCTAAGTGTTGTGAATGTATGTGAGGCGAATCCCAAAGACTCAACAACGTAGCTAGTCCAATTTGAAGAAATAAAACCGAAAAAGAAAGAATATCAAGCTTCCAATTCGCCAATTACAAGAGCTTATAATCAAAGCTTCAATTGTAGAAGTAATAGACTATAGAAGAAAGGTATGAGGGAAAGTTTAATCAGATTGAAACAATCGATTTAGAGGTGCCCAGTGTAATGGGTCATAGGTGGGTTTTTATACTAGTTTTGGATTCAATTAGCCATTAAAATTGGTCAACACCATAAAGTAAGGTTTTATGATGAATTGACTATTTGACTAGGACTTTGACTGTTTGACTAAGACTTTGACTAGGACTTTGACCGGGACTTTGACTAGGACTTTGATTGTTTGACTGTCTTCGCGGACCGCGAGAAATAAAAAAAAAATCAAATTTTCTAATTTAATCAATTTTAAGTTCCGGACTTGTTTCCTTCGGTTTCTAAGTTGTTTTAGGACCGAAAATTAAGGGTTTTGAGTATCAAGGTCTGAAACATACGTGCTCGGGTGTAGATGTGAGTATAAAACGTGCAATACTTTTACTTATAAAAATTATAAGTTTTATTAAATTGTGACTTTTGGTCCTATTAAAATAGGAGGGTTAAAAATGAAAATTTTGAAATAGTTGAGGGACCAATTTATGCACATTTATGAAAAGTGACGGGTGCAGGTTGTCACAGCGGCTGATAAGAAGAGGTGGACGGAGTCTTGTCTCCACATCAATGAGGAGACGAGGCGGCTGGAGGAGCATCTCCAAAAGTTGAAGGAGGAGAACCGGGCAGATGTGGTCGAGCTCGGGAAGAAATGCAAGGCCCTCTCTGAATGAACTGTCAAGTTCGTCGAGATGCGCAAGGAGATGGAGTCCAAAGATGCGGAACTTGTGACCGCTACTTCGCGTGTCTCCGCTCTTGAAGAGGAAAGGTTTACCATGCTTGAGGCCAAGGAGGAGTTAGAGCGGGAGAGAGGCGCCGTAGTGGAGCCCCGCGAGGCTGCGGAAAAGGAAGCTGAGGCTGCCAAGGCCCTCTTGGATGAGTCTTCCATCGTCCAGGAAAGGATGCAGTATGCGATCCGCTGGTTGATGGCTAGCGGGATTGAGGGGGTAAGTTTCAAACTTCTTGCCATTTGATCCTCTTTTAATTTTGCAAAATATTTCTAACTTTTTTCCTCTTTTTGCAGATCTTCAAGCGGTTCTGGCAAGAACCTAAACTTGGCGATCAAGTCGCCAACATAGCTGCTGCCGCAAACGCCTTTGGGTATGGTGAGGGTTATGAAGATGGCTTCCTTCATGCCCAAAATAATGGGCGGATCATTGATGCGGAGCACTATGGGAAGCCCCTGAAGGAGGAATACGAGGCGGAACTTGCCAAGTTTGACAAGATCGAGTTCCCAATCCTTGAGTTGGTGGCAGACTACAACCGCCACCCTGATCCCACGTCTTCTCCCCGATACTTCATAGAGAAATCCGACAAACTTGGAGAGGAGGCAAAGCGGAAGGTTGAGGAGGTGGAGAGGGCGCGGTTAGAGGAAGAGTGCCGGAAAGCCTCTGGTGGGGGGTTTTCTGGGAGTCAACCTGATCCGTATGTGGATCCGGTTGATTTCAGCGGCTCTAAGGAGTAGGCGCCATTTGTAATTTTTATTTTCTTGTACCTGTAAATATGCCTTGGGTTTTTAATTCCCAAGTGTTAATGAAGTTTTTGTGTTTGTTATATCTTGTGTATTCTCGCGCTAATTTCTGTTTTACTTATTTAACCAAGTCGTCACCCGGTGTGTAAGTAGAAGTTAGTGCGTGTGTTTAACTGGTTAGTCCGGCGTTTAAGTGTTAAATACTTTTTCCTTGAATACTGTAGCGCAACAGAATTTGTGCCTTGGGTCCGACTGGCGTGCCAAAAGGCCTTGTCTTGAAGACTTTTGTTCGCGTTGCGGGATAATGTGTGGCCTTTAAGTCCGACACGTGTTTAAGCCGGTCTAGAAGACTTAGGTCTAACATATATCCGCTTTCGCGATGTTTAAGTCCGACAAGTAAACCATGTCTTGAAGACCAGCGCGACGTGTTTGGCTAGGTGCGGTTATGAGTCCAGCATGCGTTGGGTGTGCCTTGAAGACTCTCACGCGACCTTGCCATATCACGAGGCTGTTTTAGTCCGACGTAGGTTTTAGCGTAGTCTTGAAGACCCGGGCGCGGAAAAACAAGTATAGTAACAGATATAGTAAACAAACTTTCATTGATAAGTACAACGGCGCGTGTAGCCGGAAATAATCAGTAAATTACAAATAACATGGGCACAATTGTGCCGCGTTCCAAGATCGCGGGATGGGCGTTCCATCTAGTATTTCTAGCGCGTATGCGCCCTTGCCCAAAACTTCTTGGATCTTGTATGGCCCCTCCCAGGTTGGTGCTAGTTTTCCCGGTTTTTCGGTGTTGGAAGCCTCGTTGTTGCGGAAAACATAGTCACCGATCTTGAATGCACATTATTTAACGCGCTTATTGAAGTAGCACTCCAGTTGTGTCTTGTACTCAGCTTCTTTGATGGCGGCAAGATCACGTCGCTCGTCGAGTAAGTCAAGATTTAAGCGGAGTTCTTCGTCATTGTTCCTTTTGTCAGCCATTAGTACTCTTGCGGACGGGCAACCTATTTCTGCAGGGATTACAGCTTCGGAACCATAAGTCAAGCTGAACGGTATTTCTCCGTTGCTAGTCTTGGTTAGGGAGCGGTAGGCCCATAGTACATAGCGACGTTCGTCTACCCACCCTGTGCGCTTTGTTCCCAACCGCGCCTTGATACCCTCCACAATGCTTCGATTTGCCCTTTGCCATTACCTTGTGGATGTGCGACTGATGTGAATATTTGTTGGATGCTCCGCTGCGCCAACCATTCTTGTAATGTTTGGTCCACGAACTGTGTACCGTTGTCGCTCACAAGATGCATTGGTAACCCGAATCTGCAAATGACGAGTTCCCAAATGAATTTCTTGACATGCGCACCGTCAATCTTGGCGAGAGGTTTTGCCTCGACCCACTTGGTGAAGTAGTCAATGGTGACAATAAGGAATCTGACGTTTCCCGATGCCGTTGGGAATGGGCCGACCAGATCGATTGCTGATTTTTGGAATGGACATGCGGATGTGACCGGCACCAGGTCTCTTTGGGCGCAGGGTGTTTGGCGCGTGGCGCTGGCAACTATCGCATTTGCGCAGCTCTTTGACTGCGTCTATGTGCATTCCCGGCCAATAGTACCCTGCATTCATTAGCTCGGTGACTACCATTCTTGGCCCGCGTGTAGTCCACAGGTTCCCTCATGAATGTCTCTGATGAGGAAGGAAGCGCCCACGAAGTCTACACAGCGGAGAAGCGGCCCTAGGTAGGAGAGGGGATAAAGTATGCCGTCAATGAGTTGATAATGGAGAGCCTTGTGTTGGATTTTTCGAGCCTCTGACTTATCGTCAGGAAGGGTACCAGAAGACAGATAGGCTTTCATTGGGGTCATCCAGGACGCGTTTCCTGTTTGGATGACGTTGACTTGTTGCAACGGAACAGATGGATTGCCGAGGACCTCGACGCGGAGTTCTTTTGCCATGTGTTCGAAAACAGTGGAAGCCATTTTGCTCAGCGCATCGGCTCGTTTATTTTCACTACGCCTGATGTGTTCTACGGTGCAGGAGTCGAACATGCGCATGAGCTGCCTTGCTTGTTCCAAATAGAGTGCCATGGTTTCGTCCTTTGCGTCGTACGTCCCGTTTATCTGTCGTGCAACGAGTAATGAGTCCACGTGTGCCTCCACGTGCCTGGCCCCCATTTTTTCCGCGATGCGGAGGCTTGCCAGCAACGCTTCGTATTCCGCCTCGTTGTTTATGCTTTTGAAGTCGAAGCGGATAGCGTTTGTGAACTCATGTTTATCTGGGCTGATAAGGCGGAGACCAGCGCCAGAGCCATCATCGTTGGAGGCCCCGTCTGTGAAGAAGGACCATTTCTGTGATAGGTCTTGAATTGGCACGGGGGACTGTTCGGCTTTGCATTCTTCGACTTTGTTAGCACGTATCTCTGTTTTGAAATCAGCTATAACCTATCCTTTGATTGCTGGTCGGGGCTTGTAATAAATGGTTTATTCTCCTACCCCGATAGCCCATTTCGCGAGGCAGTCCGAAAGTTCCGGCTTACAAAGAACGTCGCTGATTCTATAGTCCGTAAGGACATTGATGGGGTGGCCCTGGAAATACCTACGTAGTCTTCGAGATGCATGTACAAGAGCGAGAACCAGCTTCTCCATGATAGTATACCTTGTCTCCGCATCGAGCAAGGTGCGGCTGATGTAGTAAATCGGCGTTTGCACCCCCTTCTGATCGACCATAAGGACCGCGCCTACCGCCCGTTCTGTGACGGAGATGTAGAGTGTGAGCGGTTCCTTGGGCAGAGGCACTGTCAGAGTTGGGAGATTCATGAAACATTGTTTCATTGCTTGGAAAGCTGTTTTCGCATCCGCTGTCCAACGGAAGTTGCTCTTTTTTCGACAGTTCTTCAAAGTGTCCACGAAAGGGAAGGACTTTGAAGCAAAATTCGATAGGAAGCGATTGAGGGCCACCGGGCGACCCATCAGCGTTTGCACTTCTTTGACTGAGGCGGGAGAAGGCATTCTTTCGATTGTTTGGAATTTTTCGGGATTGGCGCGAAATCCATCTCGTGTACCGATAACGCCAAGGAATTTGCCTTCTTCCATTCCGAAAGAGCATTTGCTGGGGTTTAACTTCATGCGCACCTTGCGCAATTGATTGAAAGTTTGCTAGATGTCCCTCAGCATGTTTCCTTCTTCCTTGCTTTTAATTACAAGGTCATCGACGAAGGCGGTGTCCATGAGGCGTTGATAACTGGCGCCCGCATTCTTCAAACCGAAGGGCATTTTGGTGTAGCAGAACATACCCATATCCATGTGGAATGCTGTCTTTTCCTCATCTTCCTTTGCCATCTATATTTGGTAGTACCCCTTATACGCGTCGAGGAAACATTTGAAGCGATAAGGGGCTAAGGAATCCACTTTTAAATCGATTTCTGGTAGCGGATAACAGTCTTTGGGCCACGCCTTGTTGAGATCCTGGTAATCAACACACATGCGCCAACTCCCGTTGACCTTTGCAACCATGACAGGGTTGGCGAGCCACGATTGGTATCGAATAGGGCGTAGGATGCCCGCATTGAGCAGCTCGTTGACTTGCTCGTTCATGGCCTTTGTTTTCTCCGGCCCCATGCTCCGCTTCTTTTGGACCACTGGCTCTACTAAGCGGTACACGTTGAGTCTGTGTTCCGCTATTTCCCGCGGAACACCTACCATGTCCGTTGGCTGCCATGCGAAGACGTCCATGTTGCGTATCAGCAACAGTTTAAGGTGATCGCGGATGGTGTTAGAGATTGCATGGCCGATGACCACCGTTTGCTCCGAAATTTAGGGTTAAGACCCATTTTTTGGCTCCGTGCTAGTATCCGTTTTGACCATTTTTGGGGGTTTGGCGGCTTCCGCCGAGTGACAGTCCTTATTCCCCCGAATTATTGCGATGCCGGTCTTGGTTTGGAAACCGACCATTGCGTGAGCAGTAGATGCATTTGCATTAAAGCGTGCGATGCCCTCGCAGCCGAGTAAGATGTCATGGTTGGAGTTGGTTGGTAAGACCATGAAGTCACAAATTTCTGTGCGCTCACGTGTGCCATTCGACATCATTACGGGGATGGAAATCATGCCTCGGGGCATGATTGTTTCATGGATGAAGCCGGAGATTGGTTCGTTGACCGGTACGAGCTTTGCTTTGTCTTCTTCATCCAATTGTTGGAAACACTTATCGTACATGATGTCAGTGCTGCTTCCGCCGTCTATGAACATGTACCGCGTGCGGTAGTGGCCAAAGATGGCTGTGATGATGAGTGGGGCCGTGCATGACGCGCCGCCACAGACTTTTGGTAGGAGAACGTCCGCCTCCTTCCAAGAGTCGTCATTTTGTGGTACACGGGAACGTTTACCGTGCTGAACTTTCTTTCCAGGCCTTGTCATGTTGCATTGGTGGCGTGGGACAATAGTGGCGGTGTGAGTGTTTAGGTCTCGGATTTTTTTCCGCGACCCCTCCGCCTGTTTGTCATCGACCGTTTGCCCCCTCGCGACGCGATGAACGTTCTTGACCAGGTGACCGAGCTGACCGGACTTCAGCGCTGTCTCGATCTCCATCTTTAGGCTATAACAATTGTCAGTTAGATGGCCAAAGTCGTTGTGGTACTCGCAGAATTTGGTTGTATCCACATTCCTTCTTTTCCGAAGGGGCTTGGGTTCCTTGTGGGTAACTTGCTCCATCTTGAGGACCTGGGACTGAGTTTTGATTAGCGGGGTCCAGTCGTGGTTCTTTTTGGAGTGGCCATGTTGTTCCCTAGACTGTTTGCTGCTGATGAGTTGGCGGGCGTCGTTGGCGGGGGAGTACTTTCCCTCATCCGTTGAGCCCGAGATACGGTTCCATACGGGTTTACCTTTATTTTATTATTATTATTATTATTATTATTATTATTATTATTATTATTATTATTATTATTATTATGGTGCTGTTGGAAACCGTACATCTGATTGAAGGATTTTTCAGATGAGGCATATATTTTGGCAGAGTGGATGAGCTCATCCCATGACTCCGGGATGCCATCCTTGCCTGTGAGGCATTTTATAAGTTCTGGGCTGCGTACATTATGAATGAACGCGGCGCGGGCAAGTTTTTCTCCGCAGCCTATCTGAAGGGCCTCCTTGTTAATGTGACAACTGGCAATTTTCGATCTACATTGACGTGATTTTTTTTATGATTAAAAATAATATTTATTACAAATATTGCTAATTATTAAGTTTCGGAAGTTTACTGACCGTTTTTACATTTGAAACTGCAACCGATTTAATTAACGCGATTTAAACGTGTGTTCTGAAAACACGCGTCGGACATCGAAAATATTTATATCTTTGCTCGTTTTATTTTTGTTTTCAATTATGAATAAAACCGACTAATTTTTATAATAAATCATCGAACCTAAAATAAAACCGAGACGTTTTACGCTTAAACGAGTTCGATACGCGGTATACACCTACCTAACCCTAACCCTAACTATAAAATGCCTTATTCTTCTTCCTCCTCTTATTTTGGCAGCCACAACCTACCCTCTCTCTCTCTCTCTCTAAAAACTCGCAGCTTTCTCTCTCTAACCTCTCTTTCTCTCATCTCAGTCTCTCTCCCTCTCTCTCGCAGGTCTCTCCCTCTCCCTACTCTTTCTCTCTCTCTCTCACGCTCGTCTCTCCTTCCCTCACCCCTCTTAGCAGCGGCCGACCTCCACCGGACTTGGTGGAGGCGGCGAGGTGGTTTTTAGGCCTGAAAACAGGCACGACGCAGATGGTGAAGGCTGTTTGTAGCTGGGTGAAGCAAAAGGTCATGGAGGTTCAGATATGGTGTGGATATGGGTTTGTGTCGAGTGGTCTGGGTTCGGGTTGAATTAATCAGATCTGTTGGTGGTGTTCGATAGTGATTGGTCGGGTTAGGGTGGTTGATGACGAGCTGTGGTGGCCGATTAGAGTTTGTTCCAGGTTGTTATGGTAGTGGCGGTGGTGGATGGTTCACGAAGGGCAGCAAGTGGTGGTTTTAATGGCTGTGGTTATGGAGAGGGTTATGGGTTTGGTCATGGTTCAGGTCTGGTTAGGGTCTCGGGTCCGGTTAGGATCTCGGGCTGGGTTTTATTTTGATTTCCGATGGGTTGGTTACGGTTGTGACTTGGTGACCGGTTGTGCGAGTCGAGGTGGTGGTTCGTTCAGGTGGCTTGGGTTCGTTCAACAGGTCGGGTTGGACGATGGTCGTGGTGGTTGACAACGTTGGTTACACGAGTTTTGGGAATGGGATCGAGTTTTGGTCCGGTTAAGTTGGCTCTAGTCGGGTTTTCATGGCGGTGGGTTAAGGTGGTTCCTGGTTGGCTTTGATTTCGTTTTGGTGGTCGAGTCAAGTGTTCAGGTTTGGTTTCAACTCGGTCAGATTTGGTCGAACAAGTCAACTTGGGTTTTGGTTTGGGTGTTCGAGCCAGATTCAGTTTTAGGTTCGAGTCACGGGTCCGGTTCTAGCCGGGTTGATTTTGATTAGATCTAGGTTCACGTTCAGGTTCGGTTCGGGTCTTGTTCGGGTCAGATCTAGATGGTCAAGCCTCAGTCAACACGCGGTCAAAGCTGGTCAAACTTTGGTTCCGGTCTACACGTAGTTCGAGGTGGCTTCGGGTTACGCGCGTACGAATCGGTATACCTTAATTCGTATTTGTATTATTGTTGTGGATATTATATATATATATATATATATATATATATAAATACATTGATATTCATAAAATAGTTTTGACTCGCGAACGAACCGAATAATAATAATAAACGGTAACTATATATTATATCGAACGATTGGTATTGGATATAAAAGGCGTGACTTATAAAATCGATATCGGACTAAATTGGTTGGACTATAATATATATTGTTTCGTGTATTTATATAAATACAAATAAGTAGTTTATATATGAAAAGTTGTCGAAACGTATAAAGTCTTGTATTGGATATTGATTTTTGGGAAAATTGTAGGCGACTTGTGTTGCCTGATTTGTACAAAAACAGAGGAAACTCTGCCCAAATTTTTATAAAATCCATGGCGCAAGGAAAACAGAATTGTCGCATATTTTTATAAATGAAGTTCCCTAAGTGTCGTGATAAGTGTAGTTATGCAAAATAGTGACGTTTTGACAAAAGATATGTTTAACAATAATAAGTAAATCCCGGACAATATTTTGAAAACATATTATATATAGTTTCGCCGAACGTCAAATATGACGAGTTTTCGAAAGGTTTTCGGTATCTAAATAATGTTTATTGTTTGGATTTAAAAATATGTATATATTTTACTTGGGAACTATTTTTGCAAAAAGCAAAGTTTTGAATAACTTAAATGTTCGGATTTGGAAAAGAGGCGATATTGTTATTGATCGGATTTAAATAACTATACTTACATTTTTATCAAAGGGCATTTTTCCTAAAATATAATTATATAAGATAGATACATTTATACGAATTACAAAATGAGCTACGACTCAAGATAAGTTATACGTTTCGTAGTAATAGTCCAACGTGGTGTACACACGAATAGTGACAAGTGCGCAACTTGGGTACTATGTCGTGCGTTAACGCATAAGTAAGATAAGTCACGATCGGTTCGTCGAGTTAAAGCATATTAGTACTCGAGTTAATACACGTGAATCTAGATAGTTGGATAAACTATCTTTTAGCCGGATAATAGGCTAGGTTTATATGTGTTAGACTTTAAGGTGTCCTTTGTTGGTTATAGGGCACGAGGAGGTCGGTCAAAGATTCGGGCTTGTTTGCTAGCTTAGCATGGAAATTAAGGTGAGTTCATGACCCCACTTTTTGCTGTTTATAAATGTTTTCGGGGTGGAAGACATGCTTCTTTTATGAAAACCTGAGGAATTCCAAACGAACAAGTTTTTAAAAAATGAAATGGGTGCGTGAGTGTCACGGCCCTACTTTTACTGGTTTTACTTTCGGGGAAGAAACATGCTACATACTTACTTACTAAAGGTCATGTTATACTATGGTTACTTTACATTACTATACGGCTTTTATGGAAAGTCCCAGGGGGGAAACCATGAATGTGCGGGGATGCATAACGAGGGAAATGTGGATAGATCTATTGGGCCTCACAAACCCCACTCGACGGCAGGGATGTCGGGCGGGTGCATATTGTCTCTAACTCTCGGGTTATCGAGGCATCGGTAACCCAGTCAATCTGGGCTAGATTCAACATTGGTACATGTTTAGTAATGGGTTCCCAACCGTAGTAGTAAAAACACTTAATGTCTAGCTAACGTTCTTATGACATAGTAGTAATGGGAATGATCTTTTCAAACTTATGGAAACTCTTTGAAAAACTTATGAACTCACCAGCATTATATGTTGAATTTTAAGTATGTCTTTCAGGTTTAAACTTTGGTAACGGCACGGTTGGAGTGGACGACATCTTGGGATCGGGGATCCTAGAGGGTTAGAATTGGCGTTCAGGAAATAAGAGTCTTAGATGCAACTTTCCACTGCGCTGGCAAAGGCACCAAACGTCGCAACCGACGAGGGAAAAGTCGGGGTGTGACAGTTGAAGCAAACGATGAAGTCCTCGATGGACTCATGATCATATCGGCGGCACAATAGTATGTGCGCCTTGTCCCGCTTGTGTTTTCTGAGATGTGAAAAATGATTACCAAACTTGTCGGTAAGGTCATCGAAGTCCGCAATACTCCCCGCGGGAAGATTATCGAACCAGACTCTCGCTGCGCCCGTCACTGTTTGGGCGAAGAGGTGGCACCAAACCTGGACTGGCCAGCTAACAGACATCCTCGCACATTCAAAATCATGAACATGGTCGTTTACATCATGCAGGCCATCGTACTTGCCGATGCTGCTGGGAAGTTTGGTCTTCCTGGGGATTCTGGCGGTCGCTATGCGAGCGACAAATTTTGATTTCTCGGTGAAAGACTTTGATCTGAAAGACTTGACCAAGTCATCATCTTCATTCTTGCGGTGCGGACGACGGGAGTGTGTTCTCCCATTGTGGTTAGAGTCGCTGCTAGAATACTCGTATCCATCCGACTCGTCGTGTGACTTCGCGTAGCCCCGAGCCCATCCGTTTCCGCCGGGCTCCCCGCTACGACTGTCACGCCGACCAGTAGCTTCGTTGTTCTTATGACTCTTTTTTGTAGAGTGTTGGATCAGTATTGCTCTTTGTATGAACTTGCTAGTGAACACTTAGGTGTTTAGCAAGTTCTTAATCAGTGATAGCACAACGAAATGATATGAGTTTAAAGCTACACTTATCAACAGGAGTTATTACTCCCCCTGGATGTTTGAGAAACTAATAAATGATAAGTATTTATTGAGAATCTAAGTATTGAATGAGAATGAAACACTTAGACAGATTCTCAATAAATATGAAATGGAAATAACAATAATATGCTTTGAAGGATTTCTATATTAAAATCAATGTCTAAAACAGAGGGATAAACCCATCTATTTATAGACTTTACAAATACATGAACCTTGCCAAAAAGCAAGTTCAGAAACAAGTTGCAACAAGTTGCAATCTTGGAACTTGTACATAAAGTAAAAGTAATACTAAACTAATAAACTACTGATACAAAAGGCGATGGAAAAGATTTCTCATAAGTACTGATGAATGACAAACTACTAATGAGTAGTTTGTCTTCAGTAGTTCTTCAGTAGAAATGTCTGGTTTGGACTTCAGAACTTCTGATGACTTTTCTTCTTCATTACTTGTGTAATATCTTCTTCAGCAGTTTGATCTTCCTTCTTCAGCAGTTCTATACTTAGAATACTTTGACAGAAGTGAATTAGACTAAGGTTTGCAAAAGTGGTTTCACCAATCCTCTTTGTCCTAACAATCTCCCCCTGGATTGATGAAGCCAAAACCTTTCTAATTCCTTATTGTTTTCTTCTGTCATTCACAATTTTCCATATTCCTTTGAACATGGAATTCTTCAGCTGGTTCAGCTGTTCATCAGTGAGAGATCCTTTTTGTGGTTCTAGATGCTGGATTGTAAGCAGGTCTTGAGTTGATAGCTTCTTCAGATCATTCATCGACTTATAGGCTCTGCTTGTCTGATCTCTTCTTGTCACTTGTACTGAGTTGTTATCAGTAAAGGACCATCTGATGATAGGTACTTTAGACTTGTCAAAGTCTAAAGTGTAGGGAACCATGGTGGTACCCTGGGATGCTCCTGAGTGTTGGATGTTTTCAACTTCAGTGACTCTCAGGTGGGATTCACTTCCTTGTTCTTGTTGCATCACATTAGGTAGTTGAAAAGTTGGCAAATGATGCTCAGTAACTACCTTAGTGTGCAGTTTGTCTTTGATGGTTTTCTGGATTTGATAGGCAAAGGTGGAAGGATCCCTGAATTGTGTGATCAGAGGTTTTTCTTCAATGTCAAAGTCAGAATGAACTACTGTACTTCCTTCTAGTAGTACCATTCTGAAATCAGTCTTCACATTCTCCTCTGATTTCTTCTTTTGAGTAGCTGGTCTTCTTTGAACACCAGAAGTTCTAACAACTGAAGTTGATACTTCAGCAGTTTCAAACTTCTCTGGATTTGCAGCCCTTGCAGCCTTGTATTTTCTGTAAGTGTCCATTAATCTTTCTTCTTTCCATTTGGACACAGAGGCTTTTGAACCATAACCATTAGCTACTAGTTCTTCTATCATTTGGGCTCTCTTGGCTTTTGCATCTTTACTTGTTGCAAGTTTGTCTGCAATAAGTTGAGCTCTTCTTGTCAGCTCTTCCATGGAGAGTCTCTTTAAGGTATGGGCTTTGATCTTGTTGTTCTTAGTAATATAAGACATCAGTTGTTGTCTTTTGTCTTCCTCAACAATTCTTTCTAGGCTAGCCTGCCTTTGAAGTTCAGCTTCATAAGCCTGTAGCTTTTCATCCAGGCTTAAGTCCAAGTCATCCCTTTCTTCCAGATTTTTCCAAATCTGATCTTCCTTGGCTTTCTTCTGAACTGCCACTAAACTCTTCTCAAGAAGTTCTGCTGATTGAGAGATTGGAGAAGGTTTTAGTACAGTCATAGTGGTAATTGTTGTAGTAGGCCTAGGAGGAACAGGAGTTGGTTGAGTAGGTTCACTTGATCTGGAAGGCTCTTGTTCAGCAGTTTGAGTGTTGGAAGTGTTAACATCTGATGGGTTGACAACTACTGAAGGTTTGTCAACTACTGAAGGATTGTCTTCAGTACTTTCTGAGTCTTCATCAGAACTTTGTCCATCAGATGTTTCTTCATTATGCCCTTGGGATTCATCAGACTTTTCACAGTCTTCAATTTCTTGGACAGAGACACCAAATTGTTGGGCCAGTTTTTCTTTTCTGGCTTGGTCTCTCTGCTCCCTTTCTTGGATAGCCACTCTTGCCTTTTTCCTGGCTTCAAGTGACTCCGTAGGTTCCTTAGTTTTCTCCCCCTTTTTGGCTTCATCAGGTTTTGATGTTGAAGGTTGGGAGAAATGACCTGTAAGAGTAGCAATCTGTTTGCTGTTGAATTCAATCTTGTTGAACAGATCGTTCATCTTTGTCTGTATCACTCCAAATTGGTTCTTGATTGACAGCTCCAAGTTAGTTGTGTAGTTTTGGAAGTGATTTTTGATGAGGGTGTTCATCATGTGATATAAGGGACCATCTGGGCTGCATAGCTGGTTCATGTCTATGCTAGATTGCCCAGGGAATTGGGTAGGCATTTGTAGTGAGGGGTGTGTTTTTGGTTGATCTTCTTGTTGTACAGAAGATGCCACTATAGGGGAATCAGGGATTAAGTGGACTTTAACCTGATCTGGTGTGACTAGCTTCTTGAGCATAGATACACCAGGTGCAGGACCTTCACTTGTAGTCGTCAATTCAGTAGTTTTGTGTTTTGAAACATCATCCAAGTCAATGGAATCATCTGAATCCCTGATTACATCCTCAATGAGGACTGTATCAGTTACATCATGAGCTGAGCCCAACTCAGTTGTCTCATGTACCTCTTTTTCTTGGTTCAGAGGATTTCCTACCTCAGGAATTAAGCCTTCATCAGTAGTTGCCACAGTTGAGGTCTTAGCTATGTTGCTTCTTTCCTCAGATCCACCACTAGGTGGTAAATGAGTAGTAGCAGCCTCAAAAGTACCAAGAGTTTCTAAGTTTGGGCTTAGAGACCCTGGTTCATCCTCATCTCTTTGGTTTGGGCTTTGAGTGTCCACATCCATGTTAAGTTCTGAGGCTATGTCCCCTGTTTGATGTGGTTGTTGGGGACTGACATGTTTAGATGGGACTTTCACTTTTAGCTTAGAGAGAAGTTTGGCTATTTCAATATCAGGTTCAGAAATTTGGGGTGCTGGTTCAGTAGTTTGGGCAGTGGGTTCAGCAGTTTCAAAAGAAGCATCAATAGGAATGGTTTTCTTAAGTCTTTTTCTTTTGAAAAGAATTGTGATTGGTGCTCTTGGTGGGGTTTGAGATGGATGAGACTGAGAGGATGTTTCAGTCACATCTTTAGGAAGTGCAGATTGCACAATAGTTTGTTCAGGCATCTCAACCTCCTGAACAACTTTTCTTTTTGGTTTGGTGGGTTTTTGTTTTTGTTGCTTGGGTTTCTTGGCCTTTGGAGGTGTAGGTTTGGAAGATGAGGGTTCTATGGGGACTGGTTCTGGTTCCCCTTGGTCATCTTCTAGCCAGGCAGCCTGTTTGTTGTGCCTAGAGTATGCTTGTGAGGTTAAGGGTTTCAAAATTGTAGTTTTACCCACAAGCACCTCATCACCCAGTTCTTTGATTATGCATTGCATAATGAACCTTGGGTATAACAAAAACTTCTTTTTAGTGTTATTATGATGTAACACCAACTCATTAAAGAAAAGTTTTGATGCCCTGTGTTTTGTTTCATTCACTATGGAATGAAAAATTGGTTGAAAGGTTGAGGGCATCTGGTCATAAGACCCTGTTTTAGGACTCAAACACATAATGATATAATGAAACAAAAGTTTGTATTTTGGTTCAAAATACTTTTTAAAGATTGTATCTTGTGAGAGAGTACCTTGATAACCACATTCTGTCATGGTTAGGTGGATTTCAGAGTTTGCAACCTGTTCAGGGGCATTCACATCATTCAACCCCAGTCTAATTGCAAGTGTGGCCGGTGTGATGGCCATTCGTCTCCCTTTGATTGTTGAGTAGAGAGAGATAACCTCATTATCCACCATCACTGTCTCAGCGTTAGCCCAGAACTCATTGAGAGTTTCAGGATGTATTGGTGGGTCTATTGTGAGAGCGGTGAGATATTGGGATTTGACGACGAGATCAATGATCTCATCGTATTGGGACCAGCCTTCTTGTTTATCTAAGTAGGCTCTAAGATTGTGTCCCTGTTTTAGAACTAGAGCCATGTGGTTTGTGTGTATTTGAATCGAACAGTGTTTTTGCAGGTTCAGGGTTTGAGAGCGTTTTGAGAGAGAAGGAGGGAATTTTTGCTTTTTGAATGGATAAGTGTTGGAAAAGGTATTTATCAGAAGTTTTAAACCACCTAGGTCAAACTTCTTTATCATAAGTTTTAAACCGCCTAGGTCAAACTTCTGATGAGGGAAAAATCTGATTTGCCCTTTTTGACTAAACTGCTGATGAAGACTTATTTTCCATCAGTAGTTCCCACTTTCTCTTCAGTAGTTTTGAACAACTGATGAGAATACTTTATAAATACTTTATTCATAACTTCTGAAGGTTGTTTTATCAGAAGTTAATCTTTTTTCAGAAAATATTCCCATACTGATGTTTTTGTCATCAGTAGTTTCTCTCACTTTGGTTTTCAGAAGTTGTCAGATTTTTTTTTTTAAGTCAGTTGTAAGTGAAAAAGGAAAAATATATGCAGAAAAATAAAAAGAAACACTTACAAATTTAGCATCCCAAGCATGGATACTAACTTCTGAAATGTTGATGTGTCAAGGGGTTTAGTGAAGATGTCAGCTATTTGATTAGCTGTTGCTACATGCTTCACTTCAATCTTGCCTTTTTCATAGCAATCTCTTATGAAATGATACCTGATTTCAATATGTTTGGTTTTTGAAAACTGAACAGGATTTTGAATGATGCTAATGGCAGATTTGCTGTCTACAAGCAATGGTGTCTTGGTTTATTTGATTCCATAATCAAGAAGTTGATACTGGAGCCATTGTATCTGTGATGTACAACTTGCAGCTGTAATGTATTCAGCTTCAGCAGTTGAAGTTGCAACAGATGTTTGTTTCTTTGATTGCCAGGACACTAGACAGTTTCCTAAGAATTAACAACCACCAGATGTTGATTTTCTTGACATTTTACACCCTGCATAGTCACTATCTGAAAAAGCTGATAACTTGGTATTGCTTGAAGCAGGATACCAAATTCCAAGTGTTGGAGTTCCTTTCAGATATCTGAAGATTCTTTTGACTGCAATGAGGTGTGATTCCCTGGGAGCTGATTGATATCTAGCACAGACACATGTTGAAAACATAATATCTGGTCTAGAAGCAGTTAGATATAAAAGGGAACCTATCATACATCTATACATGGTTTGATCAACCTGTTTTCCTTGATCATCTGGTTCAACTTGTGTGGTTGGTGTCATGGGAGTGGAACATGATTTACAGTCTTGTAAAGAAAATTTATTTAATAATTCTTTAACATATTTTGATTGATGTATAAAAGTTCCATTTGTTTGTTGTTTGATCTGCAGTCCCAGAAAGTACTGCAGTTCTCCCATTGTACTCATTTCAAATTTTGATTGCATGAGTTTCTTAAAGTCATCACACGGTTTTGTGTTTGTTGAACCAAAAATGATATCATCAACATATATTTGAACAAGTAAGATATGATTTCCAACATGTTTTATGAAAAGAGTTTTATCAATGGAGCCTCTTATGAAGTTATTTTTGAGTAGAAAGTTAGAAAGTGTTTCATACCAGGCCCTTGGAGCCTGTTTGAGCCCATAAAGAGCTTTGTCTAGTTTGTACACCCACTCAGGATGAGAAGGATCCTCAAACCCAGGTGGCTGACAAACATACACTTCCTCTTTTATTTTTCCATACAAAAATGCACTCTTAACATCCATTTGATAAACTTTTATTTTGTTGGAAATGGCATAGGCCAGAAATAACCTGATGGCTTCAAGCCTTGCAACTGGAGCAAAGGTTTCATCATAATCAATTCCTTCTTCTTGAGAGTAACCTTGTACTACCAGTCTTGCCTTGTTCTTTATTATCATACCAGCTTCATCTTGTTTGTTCCTGAAAACCCATCTTGTGCCAATTGGTTGCTTGTTTGGTGGTAAGGGACAGATTTCCCAAACCTGTTGCTTGTTGAATTGAAGCAATTCATCTTGCATTGCTTGCACCCAATTGTTGTCTTTGAGGGCTTCCTGGTACTTCTTTGGTTCCAACTGTGAAATAAATGCTGAGAAGAGACAAAAGTTGGAAAGCTGGTTTCTTGTAAGAACACCTGATGCAATATCACCCATGATTTGATCAAGTGGATGATCTTTGTGTTCGATCAGTTGTTGTAAACTACTGACAGGTGTTGGTGGCTCATGTTCTTCAAACAAACTACTGAGGTCTATTATATCTGGTTCAGCAGTTTCAATGTCTTCAGTAGTTGCAGGTGCTGAAGCAGATGTTTGAGTTTGTTCCTCAGCATTTGTTGAATCAGAAGTTTGTGAAACTTCTGATGGTTTTGAAGTTGACTTAATGACTGTTTGAGGAGTCCATTGTGCTGGATCCTCATCATCAAACCTTTGATCACCATAATAAGTAGGTTTAGATGAACTGACAGTCTTTTCAGGTCCAAAATGGAAGCTGTCAAGGTCAAAAAGTTCAGCAGGATGTGCTGGAATGAGAGTGTGTTTTGACTCATTAAACTTGACATTCAGTGTTTCTTCTACTATCCTAGTTTTTGAATTAAAAACCTTGTAGGCTTTTCTAGTTGAAGAATAACCAAGAAAGTAACCTGAATCAACTTTGGCAGCAAACTTTGAAATAGATTCCTTAATGTTCAAGATGAAACATTGACACCCAAAAGCCCTGAAAAAGGAGATAAGGGGCTTCATGCCATGAAGAACTTCATAGGCAGTCTTGGAATGCCTCTTGACAACAAGGACTCTATTTTGAACATAACATGATGTGTTAACTGCTTCTGCCCAAAAATATAATGGTAGGCCAGAATCAGCTAACATTGTTCTTGCTCCTTCAATTAAAGTTCTGTTCTGTTCTTCCTTTCTACTACACCATTTTGTTTAGGAGTTCTGGGAACACTGAATTGTCTAATAATCCCTTTAGACAAACAGAATTCATCCAGAGTTTTGTTCCTGAACTCTGTCCCATTATCACTTCTAATGGTTTTGACAGGTAGAGAATATTGCTTCTCTACTTGTAGAATGAAGAACTTGATGATTTCAGCAGCCTCATCCTTTGAAAATAAGAAGAATACCCATGTAAATCTTGAGTAGTCATCAATGATGACCAAGCAGTACTTCTTCTTACCAAGGCTCATGATCTTTACAGGTCTAAATAAGTCCATATGGAGTAGTTGAAGACATGCAGTTGTTTTTGATTCTTCAATAGACTTATAGGAGGACTTATGCTGTTTTCCCTTTAAATAGGATACAAAGTGTTCTTGACACTGGTATACTTTTAAGGGTAGACCTCTGACCAAGCCCATTTTTGTGACTTTATTTATGGTTTTAAAGTTCACATGGCCAAGTCTCCTGTGACAGAGATCAGTCTCTAAAGTTGATGCCTTTGAGAAGAAACAGGCAGTGTTGTTCAGTACTTTGTCTTTTTCAATGTCCACTGCATAGACATTGCCACATCTTTTGGCTATCAACAAAGTGTGATCTTCAATGATCTTCTCTATCAACTTTTGGCCTTCTGGTGATATGATCTTGCATGCTGTCTTTGTGAAAAAGGAAGAATATCCTTTATCACACATTTGTTACACACTCAGCAAGTTGTACTCAAGGTTTTCAACCAGATTGACCTTGTCAAATTGTATTTTGCCAGAGGAGACATTGCCATGTCCTAGCACATATCCCTTAGCATTGTTCCCAAAGGATACAGATCCTTCTCTTTGACTGATAAAATTGTTTATCAGGTATCTGCATCCTGTCATGTGCATTGAGTCTCCACTGTCTACATACCAAATGCTATTTAAGCCTCTGGAAACTCTCTGCACAAGATAGCAAATTAGTTAGATTTAGGAATCCAAGCCAGTTTGGCTTTGGATTTGCTCTTGAGAACATTTACAGTTTGTTCTTGACCAAGTTGAGAAATCCATGTCTTTTTGGCAATGGATTTTTCATTAAGAGCAATGGTGGTATCCTTTTGAGGACCACCATCAACTTTGGCTATCAGCAGTTGTACCATGTTTATGAGATCTTTAATCTCAGCAGTTTGTGAAACTACTGATGATTTAGGTCTAACTACTGAAAGAGAATTTTGAGAAAAAGATCTTTGTTGAGATTTTGTCTTTTTCTGAGAAAATGTTTTTACTGGTTGTTGTTTCCTGGGAGAAAAAGTTTCTACAAAATCATTTCTGGTTTGTTTTCCCACAACCAGTTGTTGAGTTTTCTTGTTATACTGAATACCTTTTCTGTATCTACAAAATTCTGTCTTGTGGTTGAACAGACCACAGATTTCACATTCTTTTGTCTTTTCTTTCAAAGACAAGTTTCTGACTGTATTGATTGGTTTTAGGTCATCAGTAGTTTTCAGGTTCTCAACTCCTGATGTAGTTGAAACTACTGATGGCTTAATGTCAGAATTAATCAGTACTTCTGAAGAACTTTCTTTGTGAGTTTTTAGAAAGTTTTCATGAAAAGATGTGCATTCTTTCTCTTCAGAAGTTTCACCTGAAACAATTTTTCTCCCATCTTCAGTAGTTTTGGGGGAAAAATCTGTTGGTGTTTCAGTGTGATTGTACCCTATGCCAAACCTAACATTTGAAGCACTTTGTTTGTTTAGCAATAGTTGGTACCCTTATAAGATTCAACCCATTTTTCACATGTGACCTTGGTGTCAGCAAGCTCTTGTCTGACATTTCCTCGGTCATTTATCATGATTTTAATTTGTGCTTGGGTTTCAATAGCAGTGTTAGATAATTTAGAAACTTCTTTTGTTTTTGCAGAAAGTTTTCTTTCTAAATCACATTTCATCTGAGTGAATTTTCTCTTAGAGTCATTTGCTTTCCCTTGTAAGTGCACATTAGTCTCTCTTATGAGAGCAAAAGATTCTTTGCAAGAATTTGAACAAAGTTTTGTCAAAGATTCTTTTGATACCTGTGACAAGGCAGATTTTGAGGTGCATCCCTCAAATGCCATTAAGGCAAAGTTCTTTCTGCCATTGTCAGGCTCTCCCCAGTTGATGTCAAACATCTTGTTGTCTGCATCAGGATTACACTCAGTAGTGTCAAAAGGAAGACTGTTCCAGTCAACATACCCTGAAGTAAATAAACTTTGTTGTGAGGGTTGCTAAGTTTGTGGAGGTGATTGAGCAGCTGGAAAGGGAGGGATTGATTGTTGGCTCTGCATCTGTTGAGCAGGCATCTGTACATATTGTACTTGTGGCACATATTGGTGTTGTGGAGCTTGTGCCTGTACAAAATGTGCACTCCCTTGTGTTCCATTATTCCTGTTATAATTGGGGTTAAAATTATTTCCAGACTGAGATTGGTTAAAGCTAGAGCTTCTACACTCTCTAGCAAAGTGTCCCAACTTTTGACACTTGTGACATCTAAGTTTAGATTTGTCAAAACCAATTTTTGTTGAGCTGTTGAGTCCTGGAAACTTCCTTCCTGACCTTTTGTAAAATTTATTTGTTTTTAAACTTAACATGGCCAGTTGGTGTAGAATATCCATTTCTTCTAAGTCATCACTGCTGAAATTTTTTAAATCATCCATGATAAAACACATGTTATCAGCAGTTTGACTAAAATCATTATTGTCATAACCTGGGAATGATCTTTCAGATGAGATCCCAGCAGTTATGTCAATATGGTCAAAAGATCCAAAACTATTTGAACAAGTTGGTGAGTCTTGTCCTAATAGTGCTGTACTACCTGGTAGATAGTCATCAGCAGTTTTGCCAGAACTTTGTAACTTTTTCTTTTGATCAATTTCTCTTTCAAAAGTAAGTAATCTCCCATGAAGTTTTGTAAGAGTGAGGGAGCTAAAGTCTGGTGAGGATCTTAAGACTATAGAGTATATTTCCCATTTTTCAGGTAAAGACCTTAAAAATCTATGGAGCATAGATACAGTTGTGTAGGTCTGACCATTTAATTTTAGCTCAGATATTAATGAGGAGAATCTTTCAAATTGTTGTGTTAAAGTTTCCCCATTAATGTGAGCAAAAGTTTCATATTGTTGAGCCAGGATTTCTCTGGTGTTGGCAATCACCTCTTCAGTTCCTCCAAACTGTTCTTTGAGGCAGTCCCAAAGCTCTTTGGCACTATCACAATGTAATAGGCCAGAGTAGATTTCATTTGGGAGTGCCATTGCCAACATAGAGAAAGCGTTAGCATCAAGCTCAAGTTTTAGGAAATCATCATCTGTATAGTCTTTTGGGTCTTTTGGAATTTCTTCTTTAGTTTCAAGATTGATATTTAATGGTTTATGAGGACCATATATCACAGATTTCCAGCAACCTGTGTTGGTCTGTGATAAGGTATGTGCCATTCTCCTTTGCCAGATGTTATATTCATTTCTTACTAGCATAGCAGGTTTATTGGCAGAACCAGTATTATGAGGATCCATTTTAAAGAGTATTGATTTGTCAAATATCTCTTAAAGTGATTGATGTTGATAAAAGTGAGCTTATAATCCTTTATTAAATATCAATAAGAGCCTGTGTCTGATTCTCAATGTGTTAGATTAATATGTGATCAGATAAACCAGTGCTCTGATACCAATTGTTGGATCAGTATTGCTCTTTATATGAACTTGCTAGTGAACACTTAGGTGTTTAGCAAGTTCTTAATCAGTGATAGCACAGCGGAATGATATGAGTTTAAAGCTACACTTATCAACTGGAGTTATTACTCCCCCTGGATGTTTGAGAAACTAATAAATGATAAGTATTTATTGAGAATCTAAGTATTGAATGAGAATGAAACACTTAGACAGATTCTCAATAAATATGAAATGGAAATAACAATAATATGCTTTGAAGGATTTCTGTATTAAAATCAATGTCTAAAACAGAGGGATGAACCCATCTATTTATAGACTTTACAAATACATGAACCTTGCCAAAAAGCAAGTTCAGAAACAAGTTGCAACAAGTTGCAATCTTGGAACTTGTACATAAAGTAAAAGTAATACTAAACTAATAAACTACTGATACAAAAGGCGGTGGAAAAGATCTTCTCATAAGTACTGATGAATGACAAACTACTGATGAGTAGTTTGTCTTCAGTAGTTCTTCAGTAGAAATGTCTGGTTTGGACTTCAGAACTTCTGATGACTTTTCTTCTTCAGTACTTGTGTAATCTCTTCTTCAGCAGTTTGATCTTCCTTCTTCAGCAGTTCTATACTTAGAATATTTTGACAGAAGTGAATTAGACTAAGGTTTGCAAAAGTGGTTTCACCAATCCTCTTTGTCCTAACATAGAGTCATAAGTGAGGGTCTTGCCCTTCTTTTTTTCCTTCTTGAAGAGCATCCGCTGATAAATAGCAGCGTTATTAGTGTTTTGACGGAGGAGCCACTGATTTGGGTCCTCTTCAGAATTGTCAACATTGTCCTCGTTAGTGTTCACATCACGCACCTCGAAAGTTGGCTTCTGAATGCGTAGGTGGATTGTTTGACGATAGTGGCTGGGGTGCCTTCGTTTACGAGGAGTTTGACGTCAACATCCCTGGTTTGGTTGGCGGCAACCGTGTTTGGTTTGGGCTCAGCCATGGGTGGGTTAAAAGATGAGAAAAAGAGTTGTTCTAACCGTTGGATGGCGCAAATGAAGAAACAATAAGTATCTCGGAGATTATTACTAATCACCGAGGGGCTTATACTTACGTCGTTCAAGTACAATCCTTTACCCAAACCGTAGGTTCGACACAAGATGTGGAATAAGAAAGAGTGAGTGTGTGTGTTGAAAGTAAAGACACGAAGATGTAAGTGGTTTGGTCACGTTCGACCTACGTCCACTGTCAAGAGCCGGTAGTATATTACTTTGGAGTTTATAAAGTATTACAAGAAGAACCTAGCTCTATAGTACAAGTAGTAATTTTCGGATCCTTTGCAAAGGAGTTGGTGTCTTCTATTTATAGTGGAAGTCGTGGGCTTTATAGAAAGCCCACGAGGAGTCTTGTATTGTTTGGGCCTTGCTCCAGCCCAACTGCTTCGGGCCCATGTAAAGGGCGGGAAAAAGGACGGCTCTGTTGCTGACGTCATCGGCAGTTGGAGCTGCCTTGCCTGGAGGACACGTGGTGGCATGTGATTTGTAACACCCCAACCGATGCAGGAAACATCGGGATGTCACGTATTGATAATTTTTCAGTAGCTCATGGTAAATAATAAATTTCAATACATGATTTAAATAAATTACATACAATTGTTCTAAGAATTTTGTACATCAAAATGAAAAATACTAGCTACGCATCTTCAAGCAATAACTCTAATCTTCAAGCAAGCTATAACCTGAAACATGTTAAGTTTGAAAATATTTTGGGTCAACAAAAGTTGGTGAGAATTACATAGGTTTTGATAATCGAATAAAACTTGTACAATTCAAGTGTCATGGCAAGTCTAGTCCATATGTGAAAACATATTAGAAGTAAATCGAGTGCATAATCAACCCTTGTGACTGTTATATTGTGGTCCATCTCATATGCTCATGGTTCACTCGATTATGTTATGCGATAACAAACACCCACGCTACCTTTGTAGGAGGCACGTATCCGGGTGGGATTGTCAGTCCAATAGATCTATCATTGTATACCGTCGGCTGATCAATGTTAATGATTATGCTAGAATTGTGCTTACCCTAGTCATGTTCAAGACATAATGCAACATAGAAAAACACATAGACACTTTGATGATTGAATTGCATATAGAATGTTGTAACATGTTTCACCCCAAAAATGGTGATAAATAGAAAAGGGGCTATGTAAAACTCACCTTAGCAAAATGTTATGTCTCGTGAAAAAAAATAGAATAATGTGTTGTGAATGTATGCGAGGCGAATCCCAAAGACTCAACAACGTAGCTAGTCCAAATTGAAGAAAACGAAAAAAAGAAAGAATATCAAGCTTCCAATTCGCCAATTACAAGAGCTTATAATCAAAGCTTCAATTGTAGAAGTAATAGACTATAGAAGAAAGGTATGAGGGAAAGTTTAATCGGATTGAAACAATCGATTTAGAGGTGCAAAGTATAATGGGTCATAAGTGGGTTTTTATACTAGTTTTGGAGTCAATTAGCCATTAAAATTGGTCAACACCATAAAGTAAGGTTTTATGATGAATTGACTATTTGACTAAGACTTTGACTGTTTGACTAAGACTTTGACTGTTTGACTAAGACTTTGACTAATCAATTTAAGGAATGTGTTAAGTTTATTTTCTTCTGAAATACTACACAAGATGATAGTTGGCTCAGTTGGTTGTCACTGTGTGTTGGTTGGCTGTGGACGCGGGTTCGAGTCCCGGTCCACACAAATCTTTTTTTGGCAATTATTTCCCTAAAACTATATTATTCTAAATTCATAATATGATTATATAAGCCCGAAAGTGACTCGAAATATTTTTAAAACGTACAAAAGTGTCGAGATACAAATAATTATTAGTTTAAGGTATTTAAAACATATATTGTTTAAAACAATACATTCTTTTTATCAAAAAAAAAAAATAGGGGAAATTCGCGATGTTACAGTCTCCCCTACTTTTGGAAACTTCGTCCCGAAGTTATTAAAAACACAGGTTTGAGGTTGATTAGGTAGAAATTAAGGCAGCTGTGGTTTGGGTTAAGGCACGACATGAATTTATAGGTAATAGAATAATTTGTTTCGAATAATTTGGATAAGAGGTTTGAGATGTGAGTTTTAAGGATTGGATTAGGTTCGTCTGAAGTAGCAAGAAGCATAAGAATCTAGCAAAATACTAAACTTATGTTTTAGGAATCTTATAAGAAATGCATGAATTGATTGGCTATATGAAAACCAAATGAACTACTAAAACCTTATTAGAATTTCACACTACCTTAACGTACCTGTAAATTCATGATTACGTTCCGGACCGCAATCACCAATTTACCTTACATTAGGGTTTTGTGTCCTTCTATGACTCTAAACACACATGTAAGTAATGCAAAATAACCTTGTGATTGAATCGTTTACAATGTATCCGAAAATGAGTCCAACTGTTGAGTAGGAAAAAGACTTCTACCAGTCAGTGAGTAAGAACCTCTACCGATTGTTGAGCAGGTGCGATAGCCTCTACCAGTCCTTGAGCAGGTTGTAGGGCCTCTACCGACTGTTGAGCAGGCATGATGACCTCTACCAATCGTTGAGTAGGTTATTTGGTACTCAACTAACTGTTGAGCAAGTACTTCATCCTCTACCAGTTGTTTGATTAAGTGTACCAATTATTTCACACATAAATTGCAAATTGATAATATGTACATATAAACAATCAAGTATCAAGCATAGCATGCGAGTTGTAATAGTGTTGTCCTAGACAAGGTTAATGACTCTAGGTGTGTCTATAGCAAATAGTTTATATTCCATGATTTCTAGTATCAAATGTTTAAATATGGTAGATAATCGAATCCTCATGTATAACTAATGATTATGTTTGATGCAACACACAATCAAGTTTCAATAGTTTGGTTATCATGGGTAACTAGCTCATGTGTGAGAAGGTGAAGGATATGAATTTAGCTCTGATGCCAATCTGTAACACCCCAACCGATGGCGGAAACATCAGGATGTCACGTATTGATGATTGTTCAGTAGCTCATGGTAAATAATAAATTTCAATAAATTATTTAAATAAATTACATACAATTGTTCTAAGAATTTTGTACATCAAAATGAAAAATACTAGCTACGCATCTTCAAGCAATAACTCTAATCTTCAAGCAAGCTATAACCTGAAACATGTTAAGTTTGAAAATATTTTGGGTCAACAAAAGTTGGTGAGAATTACATAGGTTTTGATAATCGAATAAAACTTGTACAATTCAAGTGTCATGGCAAGTCTAGTCCATATGTGAAAACATACTAGAAGTAAATCGAGTGCATAATCAACCCTTGTGACTGTTATATTGTGGTCCATCCCATACGCTCATGGTTCACTCGATTATGTTATGCGATAACAAACACCCACGCTACCTTTGTAGGAGGCACGTGTCCGGGTGGGATTGTCAGTCCAATAGATCTATCATTGTATACCGTCGGCTGATCAATGTTAATGATTATGCTAGAATTGTGCTTACCCTAGTCATGTTCAAGACATAATGCAACATAGAAAAACACATAGACACTTTGATGATTGAATTGCATATAGAATGTTGTAACATGTTTCACCCCAAAAATGGCGATAAATAGAAAAGGGGCTATGTAAAACTCACCTTAGCAAAATGTTATGTCTCGTGAAAAAAATAGAATAATGTGTTGTGAATGTATGCGAGGCGAATCCCAAAGACTCAACAACGTAGCTAGTCCAAATTGAAGAAAACGAAAAAAGAAAGAATATCAAGCTTCCAATTCGCCAATTACAAGAGCTTATAATCAAAGCTTCAATTGTAGAAGTAATAGACTATAGAAGAAAGGTATGAGGGAAAGTTTAATCGGATTGAAACAATCGATTTAGAGGTGCAAAGTATAATGGGTCATAGGTGGGTTTTTATACTAGTTTTGGAGTCAATTAGCCATTAAAATTGGTCAACACCATAAAGTAAGGTTTTATGATGAATTGACTATTTGACTAAGACTTTGACTGTTTGACTAAGACTTTGACTGTTTGACTAAGACTTTGACTAATCAATTTAAGGAATGTGTTAAGTTTATTTTCTTCTGAAATACTACACAAGATGATAGTTGGCTTAGTTGGTTGTCACTGTGTGTTGGTTGGCTGTGGACGCGGGTTCGAGTCCCGGTCCACACAAATCTTTTTTTGGCAATTATTTCCCTAAAACTATATTATTCTAAATTCATAATATGATTATATAAGCCCGAAAGTGACTCGAAATATTTTTAAAACGTACAAAAGTGTCGAGATACAAATAATTATTAGTTTAAGGTATTTAAAACATATATTGTTTAAAACAATACATTCTTTTTATCAAAAAAAATTAGGGGAAATTCGCGATGTTACATGATTGGCCACCGGCGGTATGTCGTTCTGACACAGCATGGTTGACTTACATGCTGGTGTCTGACGTGATCCCTGACAGCAGGTAAGCATGCCTGCTCAGCAATGTAGAGGCGGCATGGTGGAAGCATGGAAGCATTCAAGTCATTGTTGGTCGCCAGTGGTTGTTGGACCACTGCGGACACGTGTCGCCTTCTGATTGGCGATATCTCTGATCTTCTGTATGTGGTTCTTCCTGATCCTTTATCTTCCGTACCTCGTACTAAAAGCTGGTGAGTAGTGGAATATTCCGCGCATGGGCGGACGCACGCATGTTCTTCCCAAGTGAAGTGGATAGAACTTCTTTATGTGCAGTCCTATTGCTCCTGACGGAGGGACTTCCACGTGATCGTTCCGCGGATTGTCATGAAGATACCGAGTTGAGCTGGCTCGCGAGCCTAAAAGAACTTACTATTTATATAAATTTTAATTAATATATCAAATATATATTTAAATAATTAAAATTACTATCTATATTATTATGAAAAATAGAAATAAATTATATATATACCAAAATTTAAAATTAATGTAAATTAATTAATAAATAATAATAAACCAGCTGAGCTTGAGCGTAACAACGAGCTCATTTAGTAAACAAGCCCGAGACTAAGCTCGAGCCCAAGCTTTGCTTACCGAGTTGAGTTGGCTCGCGAGCCTAAAACAACTTACTATTTATTTAGTTTTTAATTAATATATCAAATATATATTTAAATAATTAAAATTACTATCTATATAATTATGAAAAAAATAAATAAATTATATAAATTAATTAATAAATAATAATAAGCCAACTAAGCTTGAGCCTAACAACGAGCTCATTTAGTAAACAAGCCTGAGACTAAGCTCGAGCCCAAGCTTTGTTTACCAAGTTGAGCTGGCTCGTGAGCCTAAAAGAACTTACTATTTATATAATTTTTAATTAATATATCAAATATATATTTAAATCATTATAATTACAATTTATATAATTATGAAAAAATAAATAAATTATATATATAACAAAAATTAAAATTAATATAAATTAATTAATAAATAATAATAAACCAGTTGAGCTCGAGCCTAACAACGAGCTCATTTAGTAAACAAGCTCGAGCCCAAGCTTTGCTTACCGAGTTGAGCTGGCTCACGAGCCTAAAAGAACTTACTATTTATATAATTTTTAATCAATATATCAAATATATATTTAAATAATTAAAATTACTATATATATTAAATAATTAAAATTACTATATATATAATTGTGAAAAAATAAATAAATTATATATAAAACAAAAATTAAAACTAATATAAATAATTAATATATAATAATAAACTAGCCGAGCTCGAACTTAAAAACTACATATGAGCCGAACTCGAGTTTTATAGACAAAGCTCGAATCGAGCTTTCAAAAATTAAATGAGATCGGACCCAGGCTCTACCTTAACCCTATTTGTAGTTGGTTCCCAATTTTTTCGGTCAATCAACTTGATGTCTAAGTTTTTAGATATATGTAAATGACATCCTCCTAAAAGAAGAAGAATAAGAACCTAAAAACGAATATTTAACTGATATGTGTGACACGTTATATATAAACTATAAATCTTTGCAAATATTTGGTACATCTAAACCTTGACCTTCACCACATGAAAAAATAAAATATTATCTTAACATGTTGATACCACTATACTAAAAGCCTTTTGATATTTGTTACATACGTATAGCTAGGTTATCCTAAATATATAGCTCATACAAGTTGGATAAAAGTAGCTTTGAAAATAAACATCCTAATATATTATTACTGTTGTTGCTGCTGTTGTTAAACATACAGATTACACATATGCATAAATACCATGTCCTTCAAGTGTAGCTCAATTGGTGAAGGGACCGGTCTTTCCTTTGGAAGACCTGAGTTCGATTCTCACGGGCTGTACTTGAGGGACACAAGGCAATGATGGTGAGGCTTGTGGTCCAAGTGATGCAAGTTTGATCCTGAGCTGACCCGGTTTTCATCCGGCTGTTACTCCAGCGAGGTAAAACTCGTGTGGAGGTAGTACGGTTTCCGGGCGGACACCGAAGCCCCCACCGTGTCAGCGTGGACCCGGTTCAGACAACATAGTCTGGGCGTGTGGAAAGGGTTAGGGTCTGCCGATTAAACAGGTGTGATGAACTTCTGCCACTTCCGCTTTGAAGAAAGTCACCGTTCAAAAAAAAAAAACATATGCATAAATACCATTTAATCTAAAAGTGGTATAGTCTGGAGGTTTTTAAATGGACCTTTCAAGGTCCCATTAAATTTTGTTATGACTTTTATCTCAAGCATGGTATGGCTTCCCATTATTTGATCATGTGTTGGCCATAAAGTTAGTCAGGTTTTGATTTTTGTTGGGTTTTTTTATATGTATTAAACGCGTCTTTAATGTCTACTTTAAAGTTCACCACAACTCCTAATAATGGCCATTTTTTATCATAGGCTTTGAATATTGGTGCACCCATATATAATTGCACAATGCACATCTCTCCCGTATATACGTCGGGGTTGCACAAAATTTCACGTAGCTTTCTATACGCTGCGTATAAACTTTACGTGGCGTATATGTACCAGTCATGTCACCAATTGATGCAACTTTTTGTACGTCACGTATAACAATATACGTGACGTATAGGCAGTGGCGGATCTAGAAATTTTTTTGACGGGGGGCACAATTTGTTTAGGTTAAAACTAGTCGGGTCAAAATAGGTAGGTTAAAACCAATTCATATTTATCCAATTAATGATATTATAAATTTATTGATACTTAATAAAATGATAAATTTGACTTAAAGCTCGTTCATTTCATTTAAAAAATTGTTAAGTGTTCCAAAATTAAAAACAAATATAAATCTACATATACAAAGAACAATAAACACTTAAATAAAACAAACAAGACTTAACTCAATGTCTTTGTAGGTATATAAAAGGATAAAAAAAATAGGCACATTGTCAAAGTTTATGCGAAGACAATAAAATATTATGTTCAACAAAATTGGCTTACTAAAAATATATAAAAAAGAAACAAGTATAAAAAGTGATTAAAACTAAAATGAAAATACATAAGAAATAACCGTTGGTTGTGGAATATATAAATAAAATAATATTTGAACAAATGTGAAAAATATAGTAAGAATAAAAGATAGAAAAGACAAATGACAAAAGAACATGTACACTTTTGTACTTTCCCATTAAACAAAACACAAAGTATTTCCTTTCTCCTGCAAAAAGGAAAATAATAAGGATCTCCGGCGACTCTTAAGTTTCAGCCATTTCTCTTCTTCTCTATTCTCTTCAATTCTCTTCTTCTCTATTACCTTCAATCCTACAGAGACGAACGGGAACCACAACTAGCAAGGAGATGGTCAAAGCTCGAAAACTTTCTGCGTGAAATGCAACAAGACCAACCGAAAATCCGGTAGTCGGAGGGAGTGGACGGTGGGCACAGGCCCACCGTACACCCTTAATGAATCCGCCACTGCGTATAGGGAAAGTGTACGTACAAATAATTTGAAAGTGTGAATACCATCACCGTTTTAAAAGAAACTACCTTGGCTATTTTTAAACCAAAAATATACATACTTTTTTTAATAAGAAAAAAATACATAATTACCATAAACAACTATATTTTATAAATATTTAAATAGGGTAGATTCAAGGGGAACCTTAAAAAATGGAAGAACATGAGAGCCATGCATGTACATGTTAAAAATATCATAAAATTTTCAATTTAACATGTAAAAAAAATTCGAAGCTTTTACATATAAATACATGTAAAATCATTTTTAATTTAAAAAAATCAAACACTAAAATTTTTTTTTAAAAAAAGGCTTAAAGTTAGATAAAATAAGGTAAAAAAATATTTTATATACAAAAAAATATATTATTAGAATGGTTTCTAAACATCTTTATATGCAAAAGCTCTATAAAAAAAATTGGAAAAGTAAATTTTTAACTTTTAAACCGATTTTTTATGATATATTTAACATGTTAAATAAATTGTCTTTAGTTCCTACTTTTTTAAAATTCCTCATTGAACCTCACACTGAGGTGCTGTTTGTTTTTTCTAAAAATTTATGCGCAGGCTCTTCTGTCATGCGCCGCGCAGACCACCCGCAAACATTGTCATCTGCAAATTGTTTGTTTTTTCGAAGACGTTTCATTAAAAAGCATCTCCGCGAGCTCTTCTTGGTGCAGACTTGGCTCAGCCACTTCTAAGATCTTCTAAGGTCTGCAAAGGGTTAACCACCACCAAAACCCATCGTCCACCATCACCGTCTACGTCTACCTCCCCCACCACCGTCCACCATCATTGTCTGTACACCACCACAAGTTTATTTTAGCAGTCTACAGACGTTAAAAGAACAAACATTGTTCTTCTTGCAAAGTGTAGAGGTTTGATCCACCTCTTCTTCTGCAGATGTGGTCCGCAGAAATTTTACATATGAAAAACAAACGAACACCTAACTAAACAAACTATGATGCTAAGGGGTGAATTAAAGTACTTATTAAACTTATATACATACACACCCTTACCCTCCTATATACATTGCACTTGAAATCAATTCTTTTGGGCGGGGTTGGGCTTATTTGGCAAATTCATTTGAGTTAAGTTGTTTTTTTTTTTTTTTTAAGTCAATGAGTCGTGCCCCGTCAAAGACAGATTTAATGTAATCTAAGTCGTTAAAAACAAAGTAATCTAATTTTTATTTTGTTTTTCCTTTTATTTTTCATATAAGGTCCCGAAGGTATCTGCATATGCAAATAATTAACATGTTCGTGGTGTTTATCTTTCAAAAAAATTATTATGTTACAAAGAAAAATTGATATTTTCATTTATACATTTCATTGAAAATGTCAATTGAAGAACATCTTCAACCCTAATTATTGATTTTTTTTTCTTCTTCTTTCTTATTTATTTATTTATTTATTTATTTATTTATTTATTTATTATTATTATTATTATTATTATTATTATTATTATTATTATGTAATTTAACATGCATCTACATGCATGATTGAATGGCATGTAGTTATGCTATTTGATACAAGTTCATCTTTTATCGGTTTATTTAACTTACATATCAACACATGTGAAGCAACATCAATGAAAGGGCAAATTTTCCGAATATTTTATGCAAGAGTGTATTTTAGATATTGACATACATGCACATGTGATCATCAATGGAAACAAAACTTTTTATTAACCTACACAATATACTTAATCTCTAATTAGTCGTTACAATCTTCATCAAAAAGCATGAAAACAAATTGTGTTGATGTGACACCTCATCCATAAACACAAGGCTTGACATGCTTATATACACATCTTCCTTCCCTCCCTCTTCACCAATTTCCACCTCGCCTCTATTACAACCCAAAAAGTTCCCAATGAACCTTTCGATCTATAAAAAGCCCAACAAAACTCCAAGAACCACAACTAGTCATAATAGCACACTCTACCTCGCCTTGTCACTTTGAGCCACCAAAGGTCTTCATCGTGGCACATGAGACTTTATGGCATGTTGGGGGGTAACAATATATGATTTAACTCGAATATCATGAAACCTTGATTTTAATAATGTTAAATATAAGTAACATGTGTGAATTGCTTGATTGAAGATAATCATATGCTACATATGAGCCTTTGCACACTCAAGTAACTAAGTATACTTGTTTATTTAAATCACGTTACTTACTTACTACGGACATACTAAAAGACAAGGTCGAATCAGTTTTGTTAGCTTGATAGGGGTTGGGTATTTTTTTTTCTATGTTATTTTGTTGTAAAAGTCATGACTTGATTGTTACCCGGTTGACTGATTCCGTGATTATATTTGATTACTGATGTTTGTGGTTCTGTATATTATCTTTCATTATTAATACAAGTGTAGACTATTATCTTACATTCCTTAATACAAATGTAGACTAACTGAATAACTTAGATTTAAAAATACTTAAAAGGGCTTGACTTTTTGTTCGCTTTATTCCTCCAAAAACGTTGGGACAGCCCTGCTACAAGATTATTTCATCAAATTATAAAATTTACATACACATCAAGATTTGTTAAGTGAATCGATAAAAAACCATCTCATGCTACCCATGATCAAATGATCGGCGTGAAGGCCAACATGCAATCAACTCAAAGAGGTGTTCAAAATTTGATTCGGATTCGAAAAATCAAAATTCAGCTTAGTTCAATTTGATTACCAAGAATTCGATTCGATTATCAAGAATTTTCGAATTCGATTCAATTCAAATTTGAGTCCAGCAAATTGAATACGAATTTATGATTTTAAATTTGATTCGATTCGAAATTCGAATTCAAATTATACATGTGTGTGTATATATAGATAGATAGACTCACACACACACTAGTATATACACACATATACGTTGAGAAGATCAAAATCAACATTAAGAACAAGAGTCTTCAAGCTTCACCGTTCTATCTTTGTATTAGGTGATAGCTGCCTTATTTTGCAAGACGATTTAGAAGGTGATTACTACTTTGATACAGTGAGACGTTTTAGAAGATGGTTACTACCTTAGACCACCCGTAATGATGAGTGAAAGGGGCTTTTTGGCGCCCCTTTAACCCAGGAACACCGCCACCTCTAAGTTAAAGGGGCATTAAATGGGGCTGCGCAAAATATTTCGCGTGGGTTAAATTTTGGATTGGCCAATCATTGAGTGACACTTCATTTTGTTTTTTTTTTCCTTTTTTAATTCAAATTTAATACCATTATATATTCACCCCCTTTCACCCACCATTACACCCCTTGCCCATTTCAAGCCCCTTTCACCCACCAAGTGGCCTCACATTGCCAAGTGTCAAAAAATGTCCCTTTCACCTACCATTACACATGGTCTTATAATAGTGAGACTAGCAGCTAGGTGATCACTACGTATTCTTAATCAGACATTGTACATGGATGATCTCTACCATTAGGCTGAAGGGTGTGGGTCGGGAAAAGCCATCGGTGGGGTGACGTGGATCGTTTTGCCGAGGGTGTACACCGCCCCCCCCCCCCCCCCCGATCATTGCTCGGTGCAACCGGTGGGTTTCCACCGTTCTTCTCGATCCCTCCTCTCTGTCTCTCTCTTCATTCCTCTCTCTCTCCTTTCTCTCTCTCTCTTCTCCATTCTGCTGAGGTGGCATCGGTGGTTGGGGTGGTCGGTCCACACCCCTCAGCCTTACAGAGAGACGTTTCACTGGAGCAACTTTTGATTGGAGAATCAAGGAGAGAACATAAAGTATATTAGTTGCCATGAACTTGAACCCATATAGAGTGGACAATTTTCTCACCCCTTAAGCTTTTACTAATTGCAAAAAAAATATAAACCCAACAAGTTCTTCCATATTAAGTTAAAACCTAAGAAAACTTTTAAGAAAACCTATTCAACTCCATATAGTTTTCAACACGACATAACCATATTGACGA
The DNA here is from genome assembly GCA_028751855.1 of Ambrosia trifida. Lineage (NCBI taxonomy): Eukaryota > Viridiplantae > Streptophyta > Magnoliopsida > Asterales > Asteraceae > Ambrosia > Ambrosia trifida. Next base: position 123,764,766 of record CM054128.1, on the reverse strand, counting down.
AATGAGAATAGGGGTGTACAAAAAGCCTGCGACTCGAGGCTCGCTCGAAACTCGCTCAAAAAAAGCTCGCTCGAAAAGGCTCGTTTTGTTTTCGAGCCGAGTCGGGCTGGCTCGTTTTGTAATCGAGCCGAGTTCGAGCCAAGGGGTGTTCAGCTCGTGGCTCGGCTCGACATATGGCTCGACTCAGGCTTGTGTATGTGTAATTAATATATAGATGAAATTAATATATTTTTGCTCTAAACCCAATTCTAAAATTCAAAATTTGAAAGTCCCACTTATACTACCTATCTAGTATCTACCTCACATCTTCATAATCCAATAAACCCTAACTTACAAAAATAAAAAATATACATGTATATGTGTAATTTTCTTTATTTATTTTTTGTTTTTTATTTTATAAATCTTTGTAAAAAAATAAAAAAATTAAAAAAAAAATAACGAGCTGGCTCGAGCTCGACTTTTCAGCTCGACCAGAAAAACGAGCCAAGCTGAGCTGACTCGTTTTGTAATCGAGCTCAAGCTCAGCCTGGCTCAGCTCGGCTCGACTCGTGTACAACGAGAGAAGACCATGGTGTGACAATATTTGTTAGAGCTTTTGCATTGGAGCATCCATATTCTTCTCTATAATTATATATACATATACATTAGTTTTAAAACTTTTATGAATGGTACTAACGGAATTACTATTCAACTCCGTTAGGTTACTATTCAACTCCGTCAAGTTACTATTTACTCTGCTTTTTTAAATTTGTTTCCTAATTTCGTTTTTTTTTCTCCGTTAAGTTACTATTTCACTCTATTTTTTTAATTTTCTTCATTTAACTCTGTTAGGCTACTACTCAATTCCGTCATGTTACTACTCAACTCAACTCCATCAACTACTATCCAACTTCGTAAAGTTACTGTTCAAGGCCATCAAGTTACTATTCAACTCCACTCAACGCCGTTAGGTTACTACTCAACTCCGTTAGGCTACTGTTCAACTTCGTTAGCTTAACGGAGTTACTATTCAACTACGTTAAGTATTTAACTCCGTCAAGTTACTACTTACTCTGTTTTTTAAAAAAAAAAATTCGCAACTCCTTTTTTTCCTCTGTTAAGTTACTATTTAGCTATTATTTTTTAATTTTCTTTACTCAACTCCGTTAGGCTACTACTCAATTCCGTCATGGTACAACTCAACTCCGTCAACTACTATCCAAGTCTGTCAATTTACTATTCAAGGCCGCCAAGTTATTATTCAACTCCACTCAACGCTGTTAGGTTACTACTCAACAACGTTAGGCTACTATTCAACTCCGTTAGCTTAACGGCGTTACTATTGAACTCCGTCAAATTACTATTTACTCTGTTCTTTTAATTTATTTTTTCCTGCAACTCCTTTTTTTTCTCCGTTAAGTTACTATTTAACTATGTCTTTTTTAATTTTCTTTACTCAACTTCGTTAGGGTACTACTCAATTCTGTCATGTTACTACTCAACTCAACTCAACTCCGTCAACTACTATCCAACTCTGTCAAGTAACTATTCAAGGCCGGCAAGTTACTATTCAACTCCGTTAATTATTGGTTCGCCACATCAGATCCGAAAGCCAATATTGTTGCAACTTATACACCAGTAACAAACACTGGAAAATTAAAAGCAAGGCTGTTATAATACTAAAAGAAATTGTGTCGTCCTTCCACTGTTGTGCGTTACATATACAGAACTAGATACCGGTTTAACCTAAGCGCAACGCGCCACCTCGATTACCACTAGTTTAGCTAAAAAAATCCATTTTCCCCTAAATTTTGTTTATTTTTAAAACCCTTCACCATCCAACTCTCTACCTCACTCATAAATATTTATTTTATTATTTTTTCTCGCTTTTATACACTTACAATATATATATATATATATATATATATATATATATATATATATATATATATATATATATATGAACAGGTGCCTCTAAACAGGGACGAAGGATTTAAAGGGTCGGTGGTGGCCCTGGCCCCCTCTGTTTTTTGGCGCAGTAGTGGAAATTTGCGATTTTCATTGGTAAATTGAGTCCGGTTTAAGTCCGGCCCCTGCCGATTTGCCACTACCAATCGAAAAAAATTGAGTCCGGCCCCCTCTAATTCGAGAATCAAGCTTCGCCCCTGCCTCTAAATATTAAACATGTACTTTAACTTCTATAAGACCATGTGTAGTGGGGGACTTTATTTATAAAGTCCCTCTTCCTGATTGGTCCACGTGGCAGCTGAGTCAGCATGGAGAGAGAAAGTGAAAAAGGGGTGTAGTGGTAGGGGCTTTATTTATAAAGCCCCTGTTTCTGATTGATTTATTTTTTTATTATTTTTTTTAATCTTTTAACTCAAAATAATTAAAATAAAAGACAAATAAATATAAATAAGTTACAACTAATATTAATTTAAACACTAAATAATCCTAAATTACTTATTTAAACATTAAATAAATAATCCTAATTTTCTCCCCTATGGAGAGTAATTGTCCCAGTCCATGAGTATGTAGTACGGTGGGGACACGGAACGATCGCTATCGCGACCGTCGGACCTCGCATCCGAGGGGATGCAGCAGTACTCGTGAGGAGGGGAAAATTGTTTCGCTCATCTTCTATTGCATCCCTTAAAGCTTCCAGGTCCTCCTCGGTTGGCTCCCGGTCAGGAGGGGTTGGGGTAGGGTTCGGTTGGGTCTCCACAAACTGTAGACGCCCCAATCCTCTCTCTCTCAGCCAGAACGTAATCTACGGCCCACACAATCTCCTCTGCAGTGAAATCAGCATCAGGGTGTGTGGGAGTGTATCCAGGGAGTGGAGGAATGACGGGGACAAGGTTGGAGACACGTGGAGGAGGAGGAGGAGAAAAAAAATTGTTGTTGGGGAGGAGGAGGTGGAGAAAAAAACACTTGTTGAGGAGGAGGATGTAGAGACAAAAACACTTGTTGAGGAGGAGGATGAGGAGAAGAAAACACCGGTGCACGACGTCTCAGACGAGCGTATCGCAGGAGATTCGACGGCTCGGCAAGATCATTTGGAAATCCTCCACCCATAGCTGGTTTGTAGTGTGTTTTGTGTAGTGTGGTTTTTAGTTATTTTGGGGTTGTGTTGTGTTATATGTGTATTGTGTGTATATATATAAACTCAAAAAAATCAAAGTTTACCGTTCAAAAATTAAAAAGCCAACGGTCAAAAAATTTTGACTGTTTTTTTGACTGCCATCGCCACGTGTCACAATGTAATTGGAGGATGAATTTTTTGTTTGGCGTTATTTTTATAAAGCCCCTCCTATTTTGTGTTAAATAGCGCTCTCATGTTTCGATGTGGGGATGCTATTTTTCAAAAAATCCCACATATAACGCTCCACTACTGGGGTCTAAATTTCTCTGTATTACATAGATAATCCGATGTGGTAGTGTTTTTAGTCGATTCCTCTATTTTCTCCTTTAAATCATATAGAATGTTCGGTTATAAAGACTCCAATATGAATGTTACATAATATCTTGAAAGGTAAAACACTTTAGTTACCCGTGTCTAGTGTTACATCTTAGTTATCCAAAATCATTATTAATCAATATAAATAGTGAATAATCATGATGTCTATAAATTTAAGTAGCATATCCTTGAACTCCCAACAAAGGAACCTACATGTAAAGCTGCAAATGAACTGAACTTTTAGTAAATAGTTTATGAACTGTTTGACAAGAAGTTCGTTTGTGTTTGTTCATTTAATAATAGAACGAACATGAACAGAGGTCGTGTTCACTCGTTTATGTTCGATAGTTTAATAAGGTTATTAGTTTTTGTAATTTTTTTATGTTCTTTAACTTTTATTTATTTTATCCAAATAAATAAATAATTTTGTGTTAGGTGAGTATATGGCTATATGAGATCAATAAATCCTACTTTTAGTATAACCATTAAATAAATAAGTAAGGAATAGTTCAAGTTTAAGATGCGGGCAAAAAAATTTCAGACACTACTGTATCGTGTTCACGAATATTATGTTAAGTACTAAGTGTGTTTGTATAATTATGTTATATATTTGGGGAATCTAGTTAATTTCTTAATATATATGTGTGCTTTTGATCTTATTCGAAAGTTAATATATATTTCCGTTTGTGTTTGTTTCAGTTCATGAACACTTCTTTGTGTTCGTTTGTGTTCCTGAACACTTGTGTTCATTAATGTATGTTTGTGTTCTTGTGCGTTCATGAACAAAATTAATAAACGAACACGAAAACAAACACGAGTATTTTCCTAACAAACGGACATGAACAAAGGCCTGGTTTGCTTTTGTTCGGTTCGTTTGCAACCCTACCTACATGGATCAATATAGTTGTATGATTAAAGTACACCGATACTCCTTGTGGGTTTTTTTTCTTGAAAATCTATACTACATTATAAAGAATGAGGCATGGGCAAAAATGTCCAAATTGTCCAAAGTTAAGATGGTATACCAAGGGTTTATAATTTCTTCACAATTTTTTAAATTTTACCACTTTTCTTCCCTAAATTCCCATGGGGTAATTTTATTTCATTAAATTCTCAAAATTCACAATCAAGTTATCCTTCATTATTTTTGTATCTACATTGAATTATTAAATCTTCCTATGGGGTAACTTTATTTCATTAAATTATCAAAAATTCACAATCAAGTTATCCTTCATTTTTTTTGTATCTACCTTTGTGATACACCCTTGTTTATACTCCTATCCCACTTGAAAAATGTTTAGTTAATAATTATTGTATGTACATGTCTTAGGATCAATTATATGTAAATTAATGAGAAGCACACAGAATTTGTAGGTTACTATACAGAAGTCCGGTTGAGTTCACATCTTCTTTCACTACAATAAACATGCTTTTACTCCCGACCCTATGATTTAAATATGTTAGTATGAGTTGTTTATTCTAGCACTTGAAACACGACTCCAAATGATGGCAAACAAATCAAACAAAATTTTAGCGATGTCGATGCTTTTGATTCTCTCATCATCTATAAGGTCCCTCAATTTTTAGGTCGTTAAACAGAAAGCAACATAATTTTTTTATCCTTATATAGTGTAGGGCTAAAACAGTGAAACCTACCTACATGCTTTGAGTTTTGAATGTTATATATTTTTTAATTTGATTTATTGACACTACTATATTTAGAGATTACATTATTTACAAGTAGTATTTTACGGTTTTACCCAAATGGGTTCAAAGGGGAATAATTTGCTAAAATTCATCATAACATATACATATTTTTACCCAAATGTATATTTTTAATACTCCAAAAAGAAATATTATTCATGGCAATATTATGTGTTTGTTTACAATCATATAATCTAACTCCTTTAGCAATGCATTTGAAGTACACTTTGGTGATCTTCCTTTTGCATTAGCAATATTGCGAGTGAAGGACATGCTATCTCCTCGAAAGGCGAAAAGAGACTCAGTTAAAATACATGCAAAATACTTATGTATGATGCATATCATGTTCCTACCGCGTATTGTCGAATTAAGAAATTACACATACATTTAAATTAAACGTGTTACAAATTGCAAAAATTTAGACTAACTGTATAATTTCCTCATACTTATAGACTGTTTTTAAAATTTTATGAAACCACATGGAGTATCCGTTATAACAAGATGATTATTATATTTCTTCTACTTGTTTAATATTCTTTCAAAATCAAACATTATGTTGGTAAAATTGCAAAAAATAGAAAATATAGAGCCAAAGTTGTTAATACAAGAAAACTGCAAAACAAATAGAAACCCCATTTATAACCAACGCCGCTAAATTCTAAAACCCTAATTTCTTCAATCACAGAACAAAAAATGACGCAGAAAGCAACACTCTTTAAAGGGCAGCAGAAGAGGAAAACTGTAGCTCCTAGCCGCCATGGAAAAACACCCAAAACCCGAAAAGGTTTTTATTCTTATTCTTTGTTTGTGTTCTTTTATTTCAATTGCAATTTAAAACTGTTTGGTTTTTAATTTATGTTTATGGGTTTGTAGGAAAGAGAAATATTAAGCCTGCTAAGGTCACCGAACAGATGGATAAAGATCACGTAAGTTTTCTTTCGTTTCTGTTTATTTGTTTTAGTTGCTTCATTTTTTATTATTATTATTATTATTATTATTATTATTATTATTATTATTATCATTTGTGGGATTTGAAATGTTTTGGTTTGTTTATTAGACACCAGAAAGTAGGGATTGGGATGATGTAATATTTGTTTTGATTATGATAGGGGTGGTTATAAACTAAAATAGAAACTGAACAAACCGCCAACCGAAGAAAAGGGGGCGGTTTGTGACCAACATGAGAGGTGGGCTTGCTGTTGCATTAATAGTGTTTTAGGAGCTGTTAGGATAAAATGAGTTATGAGTATCAGGTTTAGTTGTTGTGTTTGGCAAGTAGCATACGCGCGGTGCCGAACATCTCAAGTTTATAATGCATTCGGGGTTGGCAAGAATGCAAAAAATGGAGAAATTGTATTAGCCTTGGGTAGCGTTTGGTATGCAGGAATGAGAGGTGGAATGGAATGGAATGGAGCATTACAACGGAATGAAAAAAAGGTGTTTGGTTGGTTAAGGTATGGAATCATCCATTACCTTCTCCATTCCATTCCCTCTAAAAACCCTCATATTCATTTCATCCAACCCCCTTGTTTTTTTTTCCATTTCATTCCCTCTGTCACCCTTCATCACCACTGACCACCACCACCACCACCCACCTCTACCACTAGCGCCCATCGCCACGGACCACCACTACCGCCGCCATCGCCACCCACCACCGACCGTCGCCACCCACCGACCACCACCGCCACTCTCCGTCACCGACCAACGCCACCGCCACCCACCGACTACCGCCATCACCGACCACCACCGCCACCCCCCACCAACCGCCACCTCCAACTCCACCACCTACCACCAAGCATCGACTGCCACCACCGACACGCTCCGTTACCGACCATCACCACCCACCGACCACCACTGCCAACCGTCGCCGTCACTCCTTGTCGCGACCCGCCGCCACCAACCACCACCACCGTCACCGCTACTATCACCACCAGACGTCGCCACTGACCATCACCACCACCATCACCGCTACCATCACCACCAGACGTTGCCACCCACCACCACCGACCACCACCACCACCACCCATCGTCGTCACTACCACTGACAACCACTACCACCACCGTCGTCAGCGCTTCTGCCACCACCGACCACCACTACCTCTACCACCACCAACCACCGTCGCTGGCACCCGCTGCCAACAACCATCACCACCACTCACCACCGCTGATTTTATTCCTTTATCTTTTCCTTCATACCAAACAATACAAAGTAATGATTCATTTCATTCTTACGTGTAACCAAACAAGACCATGGAATGGTAATCCTCCATTTCATTCCCTTGTCCATTCCAATGCCTTCTTCATTCCATTCCCTCATCCATTCCATTACCCCATACCAAACATACCTTTGATGTTTTTTTTATAGGGGGGTTTGGGGGGGGGGGGGGGTACCTTAGAACTTAGAAGACATTTTGCTAGTGTCATCAAATGCAAAATATATGTTTTTTTAAAATGATTCACCCACTGATTCAAGACCTAAATGTACACCTTTTGTTCACTTTCGGACTTGAATCCTCAACCTCACAGGGAAAGGCGTCTTTCATCATATGTTGGTACTATTAGGCTACAAACCATTTTGGTGTTAAAAGTATAATGGTTAGGTAACGCATATCACATACGTATACGAATGCAACAAGTACAATGGTCAAAGTTAAGAATTGATAGTTAAAGACATACGAGCGTTGTTTAAGTCTACCTAGATTTGGTATAGAAGGTCATGAAACACATGTAGGGTCATAGGGTTATTACTTGTGAGTTATGAATAGGCCATTTGTGAGCTATTTGAGCCTCTTGTGAAATGCTTGAAATGAGCTCAATCATAATGTTGAACTATGTAGAGACAATGAAAAACAGGGCGAATACCTCTTTTAACAATTGATATGAAAAAAAAGTCAAATACATATTTGTTGTTTAGTCAACTGTCTATACATGTGGATCATAAAGATTATCTGTTACTGTGATCAGGAGCTGAGCAAGTTTATCAACTACTGCAATGAAGTAAAAGCAGCCACTGCGGCCAACAAAGAAGGTGGTCAATTGAGTATAGTCAAACATCAAACCGAGGGTGCAAAGGAATAGCTAGCTAGCTAGCACAGTTTTGTGACGATCAGGAATCACCTTTCTTCATCCGGCCCACACATTTTCGTTTTAAAACAATTATCTTTTACCGATGTGTTATTTTGAAAATGAAAACTACTATGATTTCTTGACCTTAGGTGATATTCAGTTTGTGACACAAAGTTGAGTTGGTTTTGTTCATATAAACTACTTTGAGTAATCAAACCATGCCTAAAACATTCATTCACACACCTTCTTCGTACACAATGCTGTTACAACTTCATGTAAGAAGTAATAGTACTGCCGAGGTCAATGCCATGGCCTCGCTTTCTGGTGGAACGCTTGACGTGTTCATTGGCACGCTGTCCTGCACAATGATTCAATCTAACATTCTTTATCTTAGACATTAAATATTTATTAAACTAGCATCAAAACCCACACGTTGCGGCCGAGCGTAAAGCCATGAGACAAAGCAGCGTTGGGATGTTGTGCCGAATTTGCGCTTTGAAGGGAATGTTGATGAAATACATAACTTTATAAGACCAAAGTGGACGTGGGCTCTTAGATTTAGTCAAAAGCATTCCATAAAGGTTCCGATCGGAGCAAGAGCCCAAACAGATTTGGATATGTCAGTGTTCTTCATCTTCAGTTCTTATTATGTTGTCGCCTTTTGACCCTGACCCGGACCCATGTAGATTCGTTACCTAGCCCGACCAAACCGCCTATTTTGTTACCCATTGTATAGACAGACTCGTACATATTTAGCTTTTCTTACCTTTAGGGTGATCCTAGTTTCCGTTATAATATTGAACAGATTTGGACAAGTGTACCGGTCAACCCACCAGATCCTTTTTACCCACACAAACAACACCACATTTGAATTACTTTAAGAGTGTAGGGAGTGGGGCGGGAGAGGAGGGCGGGAGGGGCTACCACCGGCGGGAACACCGCCCCCTAAGGGTGTGGAGGAGTGGGCGGGAGGGTGAGGCGGGGAGGGGAGGGGAGGACTGGCGTGGGGGAGGGGAGGAAGCCACGTGGCTTTGTCTGATTGGCCCTTTTGGAGTTGATCGTTGAATAAAAATTTTTTTTAAAAAAAAAGTATCCGTTGGAGATTAACGGTCCAAAAAAAAAAAAAAAACTTTATATATTAACCTCATTTCTTAAAAAAAAAAACACTCACTACACTTCACCACAACCTCTCATCTTCTCAAATTTTATACCCTTCTTCACCAAATTTTATACATTTCTTCATATAATTTTTAAAAACATGAACCCATACAACAGAGGCTTTGACCCGAACAACCCATTCAACTACATCCCGAACCTGAATACGCCACCGGTTCGTCCCGTACCAACCCGTCCACCCTTTCCATCACCTTGTCCCGACTACGCGGGTTACGCGGGTTATCTTAGTGGACAGATTTATCCAAATTTTCCATTTAACGATTCCCCCGTTCCTAGTTTTTCTTCATAACAACTCACTCCTTTAACGCCACCGGATACCATACCCGAAACACAAGAAGAAAATGTTGTGGGTTCATCGTCCGGTAAAAAACAACCCGGTAAAAAGAACTCACAAAAAGAAGACGCCGGAGGAGAAAGCGTTGGCCGCCGCCAACCGCCAACCTCAAAGAGGACAACCGCCGAAGAGGTTGCCATTACGCAAGCGTGGATAAGTGAGTCGGAAAACGCGATTCAAGGTATTTGTAATATTTTTTTAGACAATGTATATTTTTTTAAACATTATATATGATTAACGGATTTTTTATTTTCTTTTTGTGTAGGAAATAATCGCCACAAAGCCGACTTTTGGGACGACATAAACAACGCGTTCCATAAATTGATGGATCGAGAGATATATCGATTTAACGATAGTCTCTCGTCCAAGTGGACGAAGATAAACAGGGCGATGAATGCCTTCAAGGGTCATTATTATCACGCTAGAAATTATCCAAGAAGCAGTGAAACGGATGGCGACTACCTAGCTAATGCGCTAAAAGCTTATCGCGATGAGCAAGGCTTGGAGTTCAAGTTTTTGCACTGTTGGGAGATCGCGAAAAACCATTCAAAATGGGTGGACGTGCCCTCTGCTTCCAATTCGTCAAAAAGGACAAAAACAATTTCATCTCATAACCGTTCGGGTGAATGTGAAGACGCAGATGCAGTTAACTTGGATGATGACGACTTCGAGGAGGAATTGAGTCGTCCACTCGGTCGAGACAAGTCTAAAAAGATGGTGCAAAGGTCCTCTGCTTCGGGTTCGGCCTTGGGATCGGGCAAAGGTACTTACAGCAATGACTTGGCCGACTTACATGACATCATCGTCCAATTCAACACGATTCAACAACAAAGGTTCGAGGAGAAAAAAACCATTCGCGAAGCCTTTGAAAAAAAGTTGAGTATGAAATAACAGCGCGAAAAGCGCGAAGATATGAAATTAATCACAATGAACACCGATCATCTTAGCGATCAAGAGTTAGAGATGACCCTAAAACTGAAGCGCGAGCTCATGGAAAATATAATATTAAGTGATTTTTTATTTTCTAGGATTTTATTTTTTTTTCCGGTTTTTTTATGTTTTTTTAATTTTCTAGGTTTTTATTTACTTTTAATATTAATTATTAGGAATTTAAATTTACTTTTTAATTATAAAAGTTATTTTAATTACTTAAAAAAAAGAAATAAAAAATGCCACATGTCACTTCCCCCTCCCCCTACATGGGTCCCACAAGTACCATATGACGCTTCCCCCCCTCTTCCCCCCCTCCACTCCCTATAGTCTAATACTTACAAATATAAAGTATAGTTTCTGTGATCATGTATTCATGTTTAACACACTAACTACTTAGACCTTCCGTAGTGGGAATCCAATTTAGCATCCCTTCCCTCAAAATGATTGGCTGCAAGAAGTTGGCACATCAACCAAGAAGAAATGGCGTTATAATCCTAACGCTGAACACTCATTTGGGATTTTTAGCGCCCCCGTAGTGGTGTTTAGGGTGCTAAACTTGAATTAATACCCCAACTGGCTCCCCACTACACACGACCTTATAGATATTAAAAAGATATTAGAGTTTTTTGGGTCAACCCACCTGACCCGCTTTGAGCCATACAAACTACTCATATGAACTACTTCAATACTAACAAATAGAGTCTATGTAGCACGGGTACGGGACCAGGGTGCGGGGAATGACAAAACTAAAAAAATCTAAGATACAGGTACGACAAACAAAATATAAAAAAAATAAAAATGTATTAAACAAATTCTAAAAAATTAAAAATATATTAAACAAAACTCAAAAATCCTACCCACACAAACCCTAACTATTTAAACCTTCTTAGACTATCCTCATTCACAACCAACACAACCCAACTTTCAAAAAAAAAAAAAAAAAAAAAAAAAAAAACTAATTTCTCTCTTACACATACACAACCCAACCATACTCAAAATTTAACACACATTCACAACCTAAATCATCCTAAAAATGTTTTTTTAAATAAGCTCGTTTTTTAATAAAATTTGTATCAGGATGTTCACAAAAAACAAAACAAAAAATTAAGAAATACGGTGTATTTAGTTTTATTTTTAAGTTTAAATACAACAAGTTATTTGAGTAATTAAGTTAGTGGGGTTGTAGTTCGGTTGCAACCCTTGGTTGGTGCACCAACCGGGTTGTGGGATTATTACCATTTTTTCTTTTTTTAAATGTTATTTTTGGTGAACAACCATTGGATTTGCACACCAATGGGGATAGTCTTACCTTTCTCCCTCTTTCACTTTGCAGCCCCCTTCTCTCTAAAGAAAACCCTAGCTTCCCTCTTTCAACCTCTCTCCTCCCGATCTCACCCTCTCGTCTCGTCTCTCCCTCGGTCACAGCGGCGACGTTGTGTAAACGGCCTGATGGGATGGCAGTGGTTTTGGGGCTCGCGTTGGGTAAGTGACGGCAGCGGGGAAGGCTAAGTCCATAGAAACACATCGGAAATTTCTGGGGAAAAGTTCCTCATAACCGAAAACGTCAGGAAAACGTTTCCTGGCCGTACCAAGCACGTTTCCGTCCCCGTGAAGCTTCTAAAGCAGGTACGACTTCAAATCCGGCATCCCTGTGCTACATAGAATAGAGTAATAAACATAGTTTATGTAATCATTTTAACACACTAACTACTTGAAAGGATAAAATGATCTAGACAAAGTATTTTGTGTAAACCATCCGAGTATCCGACCCATTTTAAACTGATACAAAAAACTACTCATTTGAACCCCAACCAGAAACTTTCAAACTGAAGTACTAATTCTAGTTTTTGTGATGATATACAACACACTAACTTTTTTCAAAAATGGTAAAAAAAAATCTCTACAAAGTGTTTTGAGTCAACCCACTTGACCTATTTCAACCCATATAAAACCACTACTAACTTGAATCACCCATATACTTGAGCCAAGTTTTAGAGAAATTACAACCAAAACTCCTAAAGAGAAACACCCCACCACCAACACAACATACTAAGAAAGCCGATAGCCCTTAACCTTTGGGGATCACAAAGACAACAACCGCCAAAAAAATGGATTTTGCAAGCCATCTTGACGTTGGACTGTGCAGTATCACCAACGGGGCAGTATGCAACTTCATCATCATCCTAATCTCCAACAACGCCATTAGTAGTTATCACATCAGCTATTGCGTGTTGCCTTCTGAACAACTCAATGAAAGTAGTCATGGGAATTAAAAAAACAAAAGAATGTGAAAACACCGAGTACATGTTAAAATTTTCTTAAAAAAAAGATCCTCTCGGATGCATCAAGAGTTAGGGCGTAATCACCAGCCAAAAGGAATATCCAGCTATCACAAACGGTGGCAACCCATTTGCGCCACTTTAACACTGGCATGACATCTCGAAGTTTGTTGATGCCAAATCAGTTAGGAAAATTTGTCAGAAACTCGGGGGTGAGCCACCATTTCCCATATGCGTCAGCATATAGACATAGATCTGGTTTGTCTGGAACATAAAATTTAAGGGAAAATCATGTATATAGCCTTTTATCGTCTAAAAAGCCAAAATAGCTATGTGAGTATGAAATCCATGCTGCTAAGGCATAAAAAAGGTAATTAGAATTCATACACCCTGGCCCACATCACATATCAATAGGAGACTGCCACATACCCCAGAATGGGATGTCACACCCCCAGAATGTGACGTCACAGGGTGTATGAATCCCATAACCCTAAAAAAAGGAAGATGAAACAATGATGGGATATATTATGTCATAAAAAGGAGTGTGGTCCATATTTGAATTTGATTCTCTTCATTGCGGGCCGGTGTTTTGGTTTTTCTATGAGGTATGTTATTTACACAATAACAAAAATTAGGTTTGCACAGCCCTCTACGGCCCGTAGAGGCCTCTACGGGCCGTAAAGGGTGTCAGTGTAATAAATGAGGACACCTTCTACGACCCGTAGAGGCCTCTACGGGCCGTAGAGGTGAGTTGGTGGAGTGCATTTAAACCCTAGACGGCCCGTAGAGGGCTCTACGGCCCGTAGGGAATACGAGGTACGAGGTCATTCAATGAGCAGACTGACTTTCAGTGTGTCAGTCTGAAAAAGCACTTCTTCTACGAGTCGTATAGGCCTCTACGGCCCGTAGAAAACCTGGTTGTTGGGAGCATTAAACCCTCTACGGGCCGTAGAGGCCTCTACGGCCCGTAGAGGTCCAGATATATTCTTCTTCCTTGTCTTCTTTCCTCGGTCGACGAAATTTAAAAAAAAAAACGGAGCACAAAAAATCCGAACGATTCCAAGCTACCGCGATGTCTTCGGGCCACCATGGTAGTGTTTCGGATGAATGGGAGCATTCGTTTAGCATATCTCACGTCTCGGAAAGCCTTTTCGGACCCGTGGTGGAACGTGGTGAGGAGGAGGTTAGATCCGTTGTTCACTGTGGTGACGGGAAGGCACTACCCGATTTGAACCTGCTGCCCGATTTGAACCAGGAGTACGTAGAAGAACCGGAGTCATTTTACGTGCCGCCGCCAAGTCATCCACAATACGAATACGGGACTTATCATTCGCACGAGGGAGATGATAACGGTGGTGAGGAACCTGTCCCGGATGTTTCGTACGAAACAAATCAGGTGTGTTTATGTATTTACACTTGTTTATAATTTAGACCCGTGTATATTTAGTAGTGTACATATTTAGACTCGTATATTTAGGCCCGTACCTAAATTTGTTTTAGGGTTTGTGAGATTTGAAATCGAATATATTAGTAGGTATTTGAACTCGTATATAAATTTTGCAGGTATTCGGGTCTCTTAAAGACCTGACAGAGTGGGTTTATCAAAGGGCAAAAAGAAAATGGTTACATTACCTCATACTCATGTACTGTTTCGCAAGGCAGGGCGTCGAATAGGAGGGTAATAACGGCATGGATACAATGTGACCGTAGTGGCGTACATCATAGTGTAGCCACGGTTCGAAAGACGGGCAATAAAAAATGTAATTGCCCGTTTGAAGTAATAGGGAGATACCACTCCGGCCACGATGGTTATATTTTGGAGGTCCAGAACCCACATAATCACAAACATTTCCAACACATCGAGGGTCACGCGTATGCTAGGAGGCTGGGTCCGGGCGAGTTAAAATTGGTGGATACACTTTATTTTCAAAATGTTACGCCAGTAGAATGCATGCGACATTGTATTTCTAGCAGTTTCGAAGTTGATATGCAGGTATACATATTATTATTATTATTATTATTATTATTTTTATTATTATTATTATTATTATTATTATTATTATTATTATTATTATTATTATTATTATTATGCATTCAGGTATCACATTCAACGAAATATATTGCAGCACTGCAGACAAGCCTTTGGAAATGCAGATTGGGAAATATTTGTGAAATCTTTTAAGCGACTATGTAGATCTTCATCTCCGGCATTTTATACGCTCTGGTTAGACCGATTCTACAAACGACTATGTCAGGACCAACGAGCCGGTACATATTTTATTAATTTAGTTTAAAATGCATACACACATTAACAAATATCTTTGTTCTATCTTTACAGATGTTTTTGAATATATAGACCGTGTCTGGCTCCGTGACTACAAAGAAAGGTTTGTTTCTGCATGGACAGACACAAACTACAACTTTGGTCAGTATACGACCAACAGAGTTGAGAGCCAGCATTCAAGGTTTAAGATGCACATTAAGGGGCCTAACAACTCGCTCCACAAACTTGTGATGATTGCAGACGATGTGGTAACGTCACAAGAGAGGGCAATAAACCACTCGTTTGAAGAGAGTTTGTCTGTGAAAAAGGTGCACCATGACATACCGATTTTTGAGGACCTACTCGGTAAAGTTTCCCATGCTGCGATCGAGAAGTTAATAACTGAGATAAAAAATATAGAGAAGTTGAGGAAACGAAAAATGAGTTGTGGTCACCAGCTTTTCACGAGTTCTGGGTTGCCGTGTGCATGTCGATTAGATTCATATATAAATAAAGGTAATACCATTACTTTATTATTATTATTATTATTATTATTATTATTGAATACAGGAATAAAGATACAGCTGTCCGAAATAGACGTCTTCTGGACACGACTGAATTACGAACCAGAAGTAGTATGGGGAACGTGACCTTGCGAGTGAGTGAGAAATAGTCAAAGAGACACTGCTGTCTCAATCACCACGCGTTCAAAGAAATATGTTGTCAAAAATAAAGTCGATGGTAAATCCAAGTATGACTGACACTCAACCTCCTGAGGTACAAAAGAATACTCGCGGGCGCCCAACTATAAAATCACAGAAAAAAAAGCAGGAGGATGCGCAAGAAGATGTTAGTATTATTATTATTATTATTAGTATTATTATTATTATTATTATTATTTTTATTATTATTATTATTATTTGGGAAACTTGTAGACAACTTGTGTTGTCTGGTTTGCACGAAAACAGGGGAAACTCTGCCCATTTTTTTATAAAAAATCTTTGATTATTATTATTATTATTATTATTATTATATAATTATTTATTGTTATCCATTGTAGGAGGACGAGCCTGTTAGAAGACGTAGGCCATCAAACCCGGGTAAAGATAAAATGAGAGTGTGTGACAAACAGTATCCACTGTTAGTAGGGGACAGGTACATAAATAACTATTCATACATACATACATACATACATACATACATACATACATACATACATACATACATATATACATATGTACACATCCCCTAATCATGATTTCCCAATGTTTGGCGGTGACAGGTATAAATTTGTGATTAGAGAATTTAAGCATAAGATTGATCCCCTTTATCGACGGTTTGTCACGCACATTCAAAATGTTCAGCCAGACGGTAACTGTGGGTTCCGATCTGTAGCTGTGGCTTTGGATAGGGAGGAGGAAGGCTGGGATTGGATCCGACACCTTCTTGTACAAGAGATGATGGGGCAATACCATGAGGATTGGTTGATGGTTTTGAACGCATTCGAGGATAACGGGTTCGCCCGCATAAACTAATATAGTTTTGGCGATTCAAAAGAAACGCCTAAACTATATAGTTTTTGCGTTTTTTTGAAATCGCCTAAACTATATTAGTTTAGGCGTTTGTTTTGAAACACCTTTATTATAGAAACGCCCTAACTATTAATTCTTTGCTTTTGCAGTTATGGAAAATTATGAAGACGAGGACTACGTGAATGAGGAGGAGGAGCAGGTGCCTGACGAGCCCGTGGTCCGGGGGGCCTAGCCCCATGGCAGGGGGTGACTTACAGGGCAGGGAGCATTGCAAATTTCGGCAATTCGATTACGCGAATCCAAGATTTCAGAGGTTGAGGAAAAAGAAGACCAAAAAGCCGAGGGGTATTAGTTGGGACGCGCTTCGGGCCACTAGGGGGTGCAGAGGAGATTGCACGACAGTGGATCCCGGAAGGGAGCCCATTAGACAGGTTTCTTGGTGACTGCAGCGCGCCGTCCCATCGGCCGTTGGTGATAGGGTTCCTATCCACCTTTCGCCTTCGGCTACGAAAGGATGGTGACGATCAGTCGTGCGCCGGACCGTCGCGCCCCCCACCGCCGAAGGTCGAGTTTTCCATACTCGGCGTTAAGTATGGTTATTCCCTAGATGAGTGCGCTACGCACACCTAGTGGTACACTAGCGAGGAGCTTGGAGAGGTATTATTGTTATTTATTTTTATTTTTATTCTTATTATTTTTGTTTTTGTTCTTATTCTAAATGTTAATGTTAATGATAATGCTCAGGATGTCTACACTAGAGGTGTCACTAGTGTTCAACGTGCTCTATGCGTGGTGGCCCACCATTGGTGGTCCAGAGTTCGAGAATCCGAGTGCGAAGTATTGTTATTATTATTATTATTATTATTATTATTATTATTATTATTATACTTATTATTGTTATCCTGTGCAGGGGAGAGGTGTGACAGGACATCTAACATTCGTCACCCCGTGGCTCGTTACATTCACCGTTGCATTACCTATTCCTTAACGGCACGGTGCACTTGTAACGAGCGGGTGACGAAGACGGACGATTGCCTTCCATCGGTGCATGGCCGAGTAATTTGCCTCCTTCCCCCATAAGCAGTTGCGGGGAGCCATCGCATGCGGGGGGATGATCAGCAGGATTGCCGAGCGCTGCAATGTCGCAAATTATTTCGGTTATGTTAACCGGAATCAGTTTCCGCCACTACCGCCCAGGTATTGTTCTTATTATTCTTATTATTAATGTTAATGTTTTTGTTTATTTGTTTCAGCCCATTAGGTCAACCCACGATGAAAGCTATGGGTTGTACGGCAAAGACGGGGGATCATCTAGCCATCCACTATCTGATTGCTCCGGGTGGCGCGGAGTTTGTACATGAGCCGTTGGTACATCAGGGCCTTGGAGGTATTATTATTATTATTATTATTATTATTATTATTATTATTATTATTATTATTATTATTTGGGAAACTTGTAGACAACTTGTGTTGTTTGGTTTGCACGAAAACAGGGGAAACTTTGCCCAATTTTTTTATAAAATCCTGGATTATTATTATTATTATTATTATTATTATAATTTATTAATTATTTATTGTTATCCATTGCAGGTGATGCTGTGGAGGTTGGGTTGCGGTTTGTTGCTGAGGGGGAGGGGGCGATCAGAGGGACGTCGAGATGCCTGAGCCGCAGCCTGAGGATGTGAAGAATCCGGGGCGCGTTTATCACTCCCTCGGGTTGCCTCCTGATGTTAGGGCGGACGTACGTGCGGCTGCCGCAGAGGTTGTCGAGATGCGTGAGTGGCGTTAAGGGATGGACACCTGGCGTAAGCAGCAGGACATCGAGATGCGTCAGTGGCGTGATCGGCAGGACGAGGTGATGCGCTGGATGATTTCTGGCCAGCAGGATGGACACCTGGCGTGAGCCGCCGCCGCCGCATGATGATTCGATGTTCTATTTCTAATTATATTTTGTAAACGTTTTAAATAATGTTTATTTTGAACACTTGTGTTAACGTTTAGTTTTATCATTTTGTTTATATAAACGCTCGTGTTAACGTTTTACACGCTTATCGAGACGACATTAAAAAATTAAACAATTAATTTTTTTTTGTAACTATTCTGATGATCCACTACGCTTGTGTTTATTTATTAAAGAATTAAAATTTGTTAAAAAAAAACCTCTACGGGCCGTAGAGGGCTCTACGGGCCGTAGAGCGCATTAAATGCGATGAGTATAAATAGGAGTTGCCTCTTTGCTTTAGACTTTTACGTTTCCAAACCTTTGGTTTTTTTCGGTGACCCTTCTTAGAATTCCGGTGAATCTCCTTTAATTGTTTTCTTGAATTTGCATTTTATTTCTTGAAAAATGTCTTCCGAAGATAAAAGGCCGGAGATGACGATGAGGGAGGCACAAGTGGGTTGGTCTAAAGACAAGTATAGGTCTCTTCTTCATAAATTCAATGTTCTTCGAGAGTGGGAGCCGGAGCTACCGGAAAAGGGCAAGACACCTCTTGATTCTCCTGACGACAAGATGTGTCTGTATGAGGCCTTCTTCTTGAAGGGCCTGTTCAGGCTTCCATGTTCGAAGTTTCTGATAACGGTATTGCAGAAGTATGGAATGCATATCTCTCAAATGAGCCCCTTTGGGGTGATGAGGGTGATGCACTTTGAGGCAACTTGTAGGGCTCTGAGGATGGAGCCGACGTTTGAGTATTTCAACGTCTTCAATAAGTTGGAGATGAAGGAGACCGGGTGGATCTCGTTTGTTGTGACAACCGTCACACGCATCTTTTAGCAAGTTGTCATTTATAGCCCTTACACCTTCGATCGTTTTCAAATTTAATAAAAGTTGAGTTTCATTCTGTCATTATATTTTTCACTTGGAAACACCTACTTTTTTTAATCGTACACATATAGAGAAACGGTATTTAAACATATTATATCTTGGCAATTGTAAAGTTTGTTTTATGTAAAAGTTTATATAAACCTTGTTTAAACACTTAAAGTTTATAAAAATTAAAATTTTATAAAAAAAATTTAAAGATAAAAACCTTGTTAAAATGTTAGTGCGGTTAGTTTTTATAAAGAAAAAAGTTAAACAAAACAACAACAAAACTAACAAGGTTAAAACTGAGGGACTAAAACTGCCAATTATCAAAAAAAATTAAAAATCTGTATCCCTCCCCTCTGTACAAGTTTTCCGGCGAACTTTTCCGGCGAGCTTTTCCGGCCAACCTACAAACCGAGTTAATGATCATAAAAACCGATTTTTATTGCTTGAATGGCGTTTCTCCATATAATCGATCAAAATCCCATGCATTTAATCATTTTCTAATACGTTTTAGTCATGCATTATTAGACTTTAATTCAAGTTTTGTAACCATCGGTCACGACATCAAATCATTGTAACGTTATGTTTTTTTTTTGGTGCAATACTATATAATTTTCATTTCTAGTCATGAGATAAACTATACCCAACTTAAACTCATTATAAAATCCTCCTAATCGCGTACAAATAACCTGCAAATCGGAACTCTATGTCCGACCGATAATCTTTCTAATTCGACCCTTTTCAATATTGTAAGTCGTTATTTTTTATGCCATTTTGATCCTCGTAGTGTCCTCTTTAAAAGCCCCATATTTATGATCTCGATTCGTGTCTGTATCAGTTTTATTATTGGTTAGGGTTAGGGTTTCTTAGGTTGATAGTTGGTGAAGAAGATGAGTGGTGGTTATTGTATAAAAACATTGTGATATCAAAAAAATAACAAGTGACAGACTTGGTTTATTGGTTGGGATTACATGTTGTTATCTCTAGGACTTGGGTTCGAATCTTTGAACTCACTAGTTTGGATATTTTTTTAAAAGTTTTATATTCTTTTTATGTTTATACTATATATATATATATATATATATATACCTAAATAACTTAAAATATTCATAATAAATTCATATTTTGTCTAAAAATCATGAAAATTTAGGTGTAACATCTTGACACCACAAAGAAAATTATCACACTTTTATTTTATGAAAAATATTTTATTTTTATATGTTTATTAATTTAATTTTTTTAATCATATTTAATTGATTAAAAATTCATTTTTAATGATTTTTATCTCAAAAGTTTTGATAAATTATTTCTAATCATCATGAACTGAAATAAAAATTATTGGTTCAGAAAACATTCATTTTATTGATTTTCTTATTTTTTAATCATTTAAACATGATTTAAATTAATTAAATCAGTTTTAAATGCAAATAAATGAAGAAAATTTATGAGAAAATTATTTTCATTGATTTACATCATAAAGCATTCATTTTCTATAAAAAAATATTTTTGGATCATGTCTTGTATTTTAGTCTTATTTATGTTTAATTAGACATAATTAATCATTTATTTATTTATACTATTTAACATCTATTTTATAAACACTTTTCTTATAAAATAGAAGTATTATTATGTTTTAAAGTCTTAATTATCATTTGTTTGGATCATTGTGTAGCTCATAATTAGTTGTTCAAATATTTATGATTATTGTATTTATTTACAATAATTTAGTTAAAGTATTTAACTAAATTATTTTGCCTTACTTATTCAAAACATATTTTTATCTAAATATTCAATTGGTAATAATTAAATTACCTAAACCATAATCACAAACTTGGGCATATTATTTTTGATATACAACTTTTATATTAATTCGATTTATCATAAAAACTCTAATTCCCCAAATCGACTTAGCAAACCCTAATGCCTTAGACTCTAGTTACCTTAGACTTTTTAGACACTTCCTTATTAGTATTCTTACACATTATAGGTTGAATTCCTCAGAATTCCCATTACTTAGCTCACGACCGCTTAAGTGGATTTTGATCGCTTTCGCAAACGGTGAGTATATCTTTCCCTTTTTTCATGTTTTACACTTTTGGGGTGACTCATGTACGCTTATTACCTCACTCACTTAATCATGGTTTATTCTATTTTCACAATCACAATTCTTGTATGTGTTTTACTTGTTGATTCGCTGATAGTGTGTACTTATGACCTTAATCATTAACCGCTGGGCGGCCTAGCATAGCAATAAATAGTACTTGATTATTGTTATGTGTGAACGATTATTCATCGCCTACTATGAGCGAATACTACATATATGTGACTCTTGATTCATTGAACAAAGGTTTGATTTTGGGTAGCATTTGTACATAGCTTGAACACTAAATTGTAGACAGTGTAACACGAGAATTGCGAAACTGTTTTTCTACTATATGTATTCAAACAGGGTATGCTCACCAATACATTTTTGTATTGACCAAATTATTTTCGTACATGTTTCAGGTTCTTATGAGATCACTTCTAAACATTTGGAACTTAGACTTAGATTGGAACTTACTGTATTTTAGTTAGATTTCTAGTTGTAATTGTTGTATTTCTTTCAATGTAATAAATTATTAAATTCAATGTATCAAAATTTACATTTCTAGTCCATGAGCTATTGAACAATTGTCACTACGTGACACCTCGATGTTTCCGCCATCGGTTGGGGTGTTACAGATTGGTATCAGAGCCATGGTTATAGGGAATTAGGTTATTAGAATGCGGCCTTTTAGCCTAGTCTATAACTAAGCTTACTTTCACGAGTCCTCTCGTTTATATTCCTCTTATTTCTTATATTTTCTTTCAAGATATTTTCGTTATGATTATTTCTCGTTATTCTTTCGATATCTTGCTTGGCAAAGAAGACACTCGTATTTCACAAACGAAACGATATCATCAAGTTAGGAGTGGTATCCATACCTTGGTGATTAGTTTCACTCCTCTATATGTTAATTATCTTAGGAATATATCTTTGAGATAGGAGTGACATCCACACCTCAAAGAGTATTTCCTTCAAAAAGAAACTTAACCACTAAGTTGGGAGTGATATCCTTAACTTAGTGATTGGTTTCACTCCACAATCGTTTTCAATTTTGAAATGCATCTTTGAGTTAGGAGTGAAATCCACATCTCAAGGATCTGTTTCTACATCTCGTTTTTAATCCCGCTAAAGTTTTGGAATTTACTAGTGATGGGGCACGTGCAATCTGGAAGGGTGAGCGCCTGTATCCTGAGTTTTCTGTCTAGGCCTGGCATTTCGCATAAATCCCAATCAGACGAGGGACCCATATGCCGACCTGGGAACTCTCGGGATGAGCATTCACTTATAGGCTAAAGTACGCCCCTACAAGTCACTAATAGCATTTCAATTACTTTAGTTAGTCAAAGTTTCCTGTGGAAACAATCTCAATGTTTTATGATATTGATACTTATGTTTTGTTTATTATTTGAAGACTCAAATGATAAACTATGAATTTTCTTAAATATTGGTAATTTATTCGTATTACATGCGTTGATTTTATCATTCACGTCATTTTAAATCTTGGTCTTTTAAAACACATCAGATTTACACATACGTCATGAAATAGTTTCATTTTGCATTTTATAAACTGGTATTGCATATTTTAAAGGTCAAATGTAAACCCTTTGTTTTTATATGACGTATCCAATATATGTTTTCGGAAGAAACTTGCAACTAATAATAAGTCTTATAACATTTTTCAAACTAGACTTCTCGTAAACACATGAAAATGTGTACCTACGAAATCTTTTCAAATGAACCTGTTTTGAACTTAGAACATTCTTCGGTTTCTAAAACGTTACCCTCATGACCAGTAGACTATACACCTATTCCGTGCACTTTCACTTGTTGTAAATTTCATTATTTTAATTCTTACACCTTTTTATTCATAGTTATGTTCGCACATCATTTTATTTATAATTATTCTCGAAGGAGGCCATTCCTGCGGAGATGGAAGAGATGTTTCTTTTATCTGAAGAAGGAGGCCATTCCTGCGGAGATGAGTGTTTTAGAACTCCGTGTTGGGCAAAAGTTGCCATCCTTTGAAGTTTCGAAGGATTTTCAGGAACAATGGTTCCAGACACTTTTGGCGCATCCAACGCGTCTGGATGATTTGGAAAAATGTGACGAGGGTAGGCTGAGGTTGCTCGGATTGAGTCGGTTGGGAATCCGGGACGGCTATGATGTTCTTCCTGATGGAGATGGAGGTATGCAGTTGATAGAGGATACGTGTCACATCTTCCCTTTGTTTTTCATCTTTTGTTTTTACATTTTCTTTTTTGACGCTCGTTTGCATTGCAGGTGAGCGTCTGTTTGATTTCTTTGCCGCCCGGGTGTCGCGCACAAGTTTTGTTGCGGTCCCTGAGGGTGAGGTGTCTGGCGTGAAGAAGATGAAGGTTAATTTTCTTATTCCTGCGCAGATGGAAGGTGCGTCCGAGAACCTTCTACAAGTTGGTTTCCTCGTCAACCCGGAGCCGTTGTCTGTGCGCACGGCGGCCGGCGTTGATTATGTTTTTTTATCAGATGATGAATCTGGTGGATCATCATCGGGTTTAATCCATCGTACACGTCGTACTGTAGGTGGTGGATCTAGCGCGTCAGTTACCGCGCCTCAAGCTAGGGGTTCTAGCAGCGCTAGTGGTGCTGGTGGTGGTACGGCGGGTCAAGGTAAATATTCGGTTTGAATGAAGTTGTGTTTTTGTTTGTGTGACACCCGTCACCCTTATCTTTCTTCAAGTTGTTAATTCTAGTCCTTATACTATCTATCATTTTCAAATCTAAAAAAAATGAGTTTCTTTCGAGCATTATATTTTTTTATTTAGAAATAATTACTTTGGCTAGAACCAAAATATAAAAAAAAAACAACTTTGAGTAATGTTTTTTCTCGTTAAAACTTGAACACAAATTGACAAAAAATAAAAATAATACTATTTTTTTTAACAACAATAGATATACATACCAAAGAAAAACAAAGCATCATCTTCTACACTTGAGGGAAAAGATAAGAAAATAGAGAAACTTTTAGAATTAGCGGTGAACTGTGTTCCCAACGGTTACGCTTGGGACTTGATGGCACCCATTAACACCCATTTATTAAGCCTATAACTGATCATAGCGATTATGTTAAAAACCTTCGAAGCCTACCACAAGATAAACACAACTCACAAAACCCATCTTTGGTCACCAATTTCTGACACCATGAAACACTTTCTCTTTCTCTCCGTTCAACACCCGACGAGGCGCCGCCTGTACCCGTTTTCTTTCATTTATCTGGCCACGCACCACCCATCGGTCTGACCAACACGACTATTTGTCACCATTCACTCACCTTCTCGGCTCACCCTCGACCACCGTCTGCCACCACTGTTCGTTGTCGCACATCGGGGACCCTCCTCGTCTTTACTGAGGTAGCATTCTTTTTGTTCCAATTAATAGAGGGAGGGAATGGATTTGGTGCTTGGGACATATATGTGTTCCAAGAGATATATGTGTCTGTTTGTCTTCAAAATAGAAACAAAAGGGAAAAATATAATTAAAAAATGGAGGCATTATGTAATAAATCCCTACAAACGTAATATTGTTATTTTCTTAATGCTTTCTTTTTTATTGACAACTAGGATTCTATTACCCCGCCCTTCGCGACGGGGTGCATCTGTTGGGCAACGACCGCGGGAGCTCCTGTTTCGTTGAGGGTTTGGTGGGCATTAAAGATACCATTAAGGTGACTGTTATTTTCGTGTAGGCTTCACACAAATACTCGAACATTAAGGTGACAGTTATCTCACATGGGCTTCACAAAAATACTCCTCACAAAAATACAACTAGGATTCTATTACCCCGCGCTTCGCGACGAGGTGCATCTGTTGGGCAACGACCGCGGGAGCTCCTGTTTCGTTGAGGGTTTGGTGGGCATTAAAGATACCATTAAGGTGACTGTTATTTTCGTGTAGGCTTCACACAAATACTCGAACATTAAGGTGACAGTTATTCTCACATGGGCTTCACAAAAATACTCCTCGCATGAGTTTGCTAATTTTTTTTGGGCGGTCCTACCATTATTTTGGGCGGTTTGTAAACCTTTTTTTTATGGGCCATTTAAGATGGACGAGGTTTGTCTCTTAGTGCATATGTAGAGTACATTTTAAGGATTATCACTTGTGGCTTAGGTTAGCAATGGACACTGTATAAGTGTCAATGTTTTATTAGATACTATAATGATATACAAGGCTTGAGTATTTAGCTTGGGTTTTTGTACTAATCATTTTATCCATTTTATATATGAACTTCAAAATATTAAAATGAATATTATGGTTTAAATGGGTATTGGGAAATGAACTTTCAAGAATATAATCCTACGTGGGAGATAATAACTCAACATTTTAGTTTCTATTTCTTCTGAAATATAAATGTTTTGTTCCACGTCTTTATTAACAATCATCGACAATTGAATATTTTTAACCAAAAAGGTTACAAGGACTTTATTTAAGTACCTATCGATACAAATTTGACCAATTGGAGAACTTGAATTAAATCAAAGTTGTGATAATATTTAGGAATTTGCGACGCATGATTATAATAGTTTACGTTAATTCTTTACACGTTCATCACTACAATTAAGGTGAGTATATCTTTCCCCCTTTTCATGTTTTACTCTTTTGGGGCTATTCATGTACACTATTATCAAATGTTATTCTTATACTTAATGCAATTCTCATGTGTGTTTGCTTTATGTGAATTTGTGTGTATGCTTAGCCAAAATCATTAACCGTTCTGCGGCCTAGCATTTCAATGAATAGTACTATGGTATACCCCCTTGAGACTCTGTTGAGAGAATCTTGGTCATTGTCTTGTTAATTCATTATTCATTTGGTTATTCATGTGTTAGTCTCATTCATTTAGGCTTGGTTTTGACTTATACTACTTATTACATAATTGCAAATGGTACCGCACATGAATTGCTAAACATTTTCTACTATATGTATTCAAACAGGGTATGCTCACCAATACATTTTGTATTGACATATACTATTTTCGTACATGTTTCAGGTTATTTATGAGATGACTTTTAAGCTTTTGGAATTTTACTTAGATTTTCGATTCATTGTATTTCAGTTAGCTGGCATTTAGAATCGTTGTATTACATTTCTAGTCCATGAGCTATTGAACAATCGTCACTACGTGACACCTCGATGATTCCGCCATCGGTTGGGGTGTTACAGATTGGTATCAGAGCCATGGTTATACGGAATTAGGTTATTAGAATGCCTTTTAGCCTAGTCTATAACTAAGATTACATTCACGAGTCCTCTCGTGTATATCTCTCTCTATTCTTATATTTTGTTTCAAGATATTTTCTCTATGATTCTTTCTCATAATTTTTTCGGTGTTTTGACACTCGTATCTCACAAACGAAACGATATCACCAAGTTAGGAGTGACATCCATACCTTGGTGATTAGTTTCACTTCTCTATATGTTATTTATCTTAGGAATATATCTTTGAGATAGGAGTGACATCCACACCTCAAAGAGTATTTCCTTCAAAAAGAAATCCTTAACTTAGTAATTGGTTTCATTCCACAATAGTTTTCAATTTTGAAATACATCTTTGAGTTAGGAGTGAAATCCACATCTCAAGGATCTATATCTGCATCTCGTTTTTAATCTCGCTAAAATTTTGGAATTCACTAGTGATGGGAAACACACAAATAGATTATATATTGATGAGGCGTCAAGATCGTCAACGGTGGAGAGACTGCAAGGTGATCCCAGGAGAAACAGCAGTGGCTCAGCACCATTTACTAGTAGCTGACGTAGTCCTAAGAGATAAATTGACGACAGCGGAGAGAAAATTCCAGCCTAGAATACGTTGGGGAAATTTAAAAGGCGACAACATCAAAGCGTTCAGGGATAAGGTCAGCTCGACGACTGCCACTCAATTGGATGGTGATGGCGACGCAAATCAGATGTGGGAGGCTATGGCGAATACTATTACTTGTGTGGCGAAGGAGACATTAGGGGTCACAACAGGGAGGACAGCTGGGAGCAAAGAGTCCTGGTGGTGGAATGCGGATGTGCAAATCAAAATAAGGGATAAACAAAAGTGCCTTAGGGAGCTGTTGCAGACCACTGACGAGGAAGTACGTTTGAGGTTGAGGGAGCGATACAAAAACGCTAGGAGGGAGGCAAAGAAGGCGGTGACAGAGGCAAAGAACATAGCATATAAGCACATGTATGCACGATTGGAAACGAAGGAAGGGGAACATGATATGTTCAAGATTGCCAAATATAGGGAGCGTAGAAGTCAAGACTTAGGAGTAGTGAAATTTATAAAGGGAGATGATGGACGTGTTTTGACCAAGGAACAAGACATTAAACTAAGATGGAAAAGCTACTTCCACAATCTTTTCAATGGCGAGAGGGACTACCAACAAGCAATCGAAAACCATACTACACAGAGCCGACAAAGGAATAACTGCTATTATCGAAGCATCACACATGGAGAGGTGAGGACTGCACTTAGGAAGATGGGAAGAGGCAAGGCGGTTGGGCTAGACAACATACCGATTGAGGCCTGGAAGTGTTTGGGAGAAGAAGGCGTTCAATGGCTTACTACATTATTTAATGTTATTTTCAAATATGGAAAAATGCCCGACTGTTGGAGGAGTAGCGTTGTAGTGCCCGTATTTAAGAAAAAAGGAGACGCCCAATGTTGTGGAAATTATAGAGGTATTAAGTTGTTGGGTCATACTATGAAATTATGGGAGAGGGTGATTGAGACTAGACTTAGGAGGGAAACTCAGATTACGGTAAACCAATTCGGTTTCATGCCAGGGAGGTCAACGACGGAAGCGATACACACTTTAAGGAGATTAATGGAAAAATATAGAGAAAAAAAGCGTGATCTCCATATGGTATTCATTGACCTTGAAAAGGCCTATGACAGTGTGCCACGTAGATTAATTTGGGATAGTTTAGAGGGTAGAGGAGTCCCTGGGAAGTACATAGACGTAATTAAGGATATGTATGATAGATCTGAAACTAGTGTCCGGGTGTCGGTAGGAGATACTGATTCCTTCCCTGTGGAGGTGGGACTCCACCAAGGGTCTGCATTGAGTCCGTTTCTCTTTGCGGTAGTCTTGGATGAGTTGTCTAAGTCGATTCAGAAGCCAGTGCCATGGTGCATGCTTTTTGCAGATGATATTGTGTTAGTTGCAGAAACTAAACAAATTTTGAATGCAAGGTTAGAGGAGTGGCGAGAAGCTTTAGAGGGAAGGGGTTTAAGGATTAGTCGCTCAAAGACAGAGTATCTCTATTGTGATTTCAGTGGGGTTAACGACGACGAGGACACCCATATCACTATTCAGGGCCAGGTTGTCCCGCAGGTAACTAGGTTTAAGTACTTAGGATCATTTGTTCAAAAGGATGGGGATATAGATAGTGACGTAACACATCGCATACAAGCCGGGTGGTGTAGGTGGAGAGCAGCCACAGGGGTATTGTGCGATAAGCGGTTCCCAAATAAATTGAAGGGGAGATTTTACAGGACCGCAATTAGACCTGCTATGTTGTATGGGACAGAATGCTGGGCAATCAAGACGACGCACGCACGCAAGATGGAGGTCGCAGAGATGAGGATGCTTAGGTGGATGGGCGGGCACACAAGGCTAGATCGGATTAGAAACGAGGTTTTTAGAGAGAGGTTTAGAGTGGCTAGGATATCAGACAAGATAAAGGAAGGGAGATTGAGATGGTTTGGACATGTGAAGAGGAGAGGAACAACAGCGCCAGTTAGAGCAGTGGAAGCATGCGTTGTAGAGGGGAGAAGGAATAGGGGCAGACCTAAATTGACCTGGGATGAGCGAATTAGACAGGATCTCATAGAGTTGCACCTCTCTGAGGACATGGTCCAAGAAAGGAGTTCCTGGAGACGTAGGATTAAAGTAAGTGACTTTTAGGATTTGACACTTAGGTAGCATAACCGGGTATTATGAGCCCTTATCTATAGGATTTCTAAACCTATTTGATTCATGTGTCTATTTATCCTGTTTTCTTAAGTAATGTGAAACTTACTTGTGCTTGTCGTCCCGTTTACATGTTTCTATGATGTTCAATGTACTACATTTTTATGTACTATCTTACTAGCTTAGTCCTGCATTTGGTCCGTTAGCCGATAGCGAAATATCCCTGTGGTGCTTGTCCCTTTACTTGTATGCTTGCATGTCTTCTGTTCTCTCTTTTTGAGCCGGGGGTCTCTCTGGAAGCAGCCTCTCTATCCTTTATGGGTAGAGGTAAGGTGTGCCTACATCTCACCCTCCCCTGACCCTACCAATAGTCTACTATTCGTGGGATATACTGGGTATGATTGATTGATTGATTGACTAGTGATGGGGAACGTGCAATCTGGAAGGGTGAGTGCCTGTATCCTGAGTTTTCTGTCTAGGCCTGGTATTTCGTATAAATCCCAATCAGACGAGGGACCCGTATGCCGACCTGGGAACTCTCGGGATGAGCATTCATTTATAGGCTAAAGTACGCCCCCACAAGTCACTATGAAATTTCAAATACTTGAGTTGGTCAAAGTTTCCTATGGAAATAATTCCAATATTTTATATCATTGATATTTATATTTGTTTATCATTTGAAGACTCAATTTAATCACTTGTTGTTTCATATGCTATTATTCATTGATCATTAACTTTTGGATTTTGTTGGATCAGTAATGCTCTTTATGTATTGCTTGCTAGTGAACACTTACGTGTTTAGCAAGTTTAATCAGATTTGCACAGCGGAATGAGTAAGTAAAGTTACACTATCAACAGGAGTTATTACTCCCCCTGGATGTTTGAAATCTAAAGACAAGTTTAATGAGAATCTAAGTATTGAATGTGAATGATAATAAATACTCAAACAGATTTTCAATAAATGAAATGGAAACAACAATAATAAGCTTTGAAGGATTTCAGTTTCTATTAAAATCGATGTCTAAAACAGAGGGATGAACCCATCTATTTATAGACTTTACATATACATGAAACTTGCCAAAAAGCAAGTCAGAAACAAGTTGCAACAAGTTGCATTCTTGGAACTTGCACAAAAAGATAAAATAATACTAAACTAATAAACTACTGAAACATAAGGCGGTAGAAAGATTCTTGTACAAGTGCTGATGAATGACAAACTACTGATGAGTAGTTTGTCTTCAGTAGTTCTTCAGTGAACTGTGTTGTTAGACTTCAG
Organism: Ambrosia trifida; assembly: GCA_028751855.1. NCBI lineage: Eukaryota > Viridiplantae > Streptophyta > Magnoliopsida > Asterales > Asteraceae > Ambrosia > Ambrosia trifida. The sequence goes on along the minus strand of CM054128.1, from coordinate 123,733,927 downwards.
AACTTCTGATACTTCTTCTTCAGTAGTTCTATACTTAGAATATTTTGCAGAAGTGAATTAGACTAAGGTTTACAAAAGTGGTTTCCTCAAACCTTTTTGTCCTAACAATCTCCCCTTGGATTGATGAAGCCAAAACCTTTTCTAATTCTTTATTGTCTTCTTCTGTCATTCACAATCTTACATATCTCCTTGAAGGCTCAGTCTGGCACTGTTGAAGGTGATGTTGTGCCAGATCCTGAGGCTGTGAGGAAGCTTGAGGAAGAGAGGCGCGCCGTGGCAGCCGCCATCAAGAAGAAGGAAGAGGAGATTGCTCGTATAAGGGAGGCTACGATGAAAAGGCAGCGGGAGGATGAAGAGGCGGCCCGTCTGGCGGCCAAGAAAAAGTTGATGGAGGAGGAGGACCAGCGCCAGGCTGAGTTTCTTAAGCAGCATTTGGCCCTGGTGGCCATAAAAACTGAGAAAGGCAAGATGGCGGCTAGGTCAGGTGATGAGGGGTCGCAGACGGTCCCGCTTGTTGTGGATTTGGAGGGGGCGAGGCCCCAAGTGATACTTTAGTGAGTGGTGAAGGGGGTGGCTTTAGTGGGCCACAAGTAAAGAAGGTTGAAGGGGTGAAGGCGTCTACGGCTAACCCTGGTTTTAAGTTGGATGCTCCTGTATATACGCCGGGGTGGCGTATAACAGATAGTTGTCATTTCCTCAGCCCTTTCATGGCTGAGGAGTTTGTTAAGAATGTGCTTCCCCCGGCGGAGCGCATATTTCAGCGGTCGCAAGATCGTGGTACCCTGTTCTCAGAGTTGTGTATGAATCTGACACAATCTCTGGGTAACTTGTATGCCCTTCATCGTGGGGAAGATGAATTTCTAGATGAGCAGGCGACAGTCGCAACTGAGGCCGATCGCCTGGCCAAGGAGAAAGGGGTGCTTGAAACTACCAAGCAAAGGTTGGTTGAGCAGGTTCGGAAGCTGGAGTCCGACCTGCGTCAAAAGGATGTTGAGGCGGTGGAGAAGCAAAAGGCTTGGGAGCAATCTTCTAAAAAATAAACAAGGAGCTTGAGCGCCGTCGTATGGCGGTGCAGAAGGCTGAACTAGAGCTGTCTGCGCAGGAGAAGGTTGTTGCGGCCAAAGATAAAGGGTTAGAGGTTTTAACCTCTAAGTATGCTGATGCCACCGGTCAACTGACTAAGAAAGACGAGGACGTGGTGAGGGCCACCACCCGCGTGTCTGAGTTAGAGGAGCAAGTTGATGCTTTGTTGAAAGAGAAAGAGACGTGGCAGCTGAAGAAGGCTCTGATGCTTGACGCTCAGAAGTCTTATTGCGAGAGGGCTTTGTGGATAATGTCCGATGGGATAGCCGCCGTAAGTTGTCTTTATTTTTGAACTTGCTTTATTTCTATTTTGTGTTGACTTATGTAGCTGACGCCTTTGATGTAGGTCTTTGATCGTTGCTGGAACGAGCCAAAGATGGGTGAGCAAGTTGTGGAGGTGGTGGACGCGGCGCGTACCACGGGTGTTCATAGCGGTTGGTTGGAAGGGTACTTGGCTGCCAAAGATGGCGCACCAGTTGATGCGCAGCCTTTCCAGGATGTGAATACGAAACATCTGCTGATGGAGGAGCTGGCAGGATGAGTAATCATCACAGCCGAAAAAGCAGCAGCCGGATCCACTCAAAAATTGCCACGTCAGCGCACCCACGTGACGTTCGGCACATGCGCCGCGTGTACCGCACTCGCCTAATGGTTAATATGCCTCACAGCTCTCACCCTACTTCGATGAACGACACGTGTACGCCCACGTTCAAATCCCTCAGCTAACAGCTGTCAACACGAAGTCGATGACAGACACGTGTCCACCCACGTTCAAACTCATTCTCACTTACAACAGGGATACGACACGTGGCGGCCTACCCATAGAACGTGTCAGGCACGTTCTCTGCACAGTATACGAACTGTCAGACACGTCCTTTCATATGCAAACATTCCCGCCATTGAATTCACATGGAATTCAGAACAACAAATTCAATGCGTAATAACTACACTTCGTCAGACGCAAAAGAATTTCAACATTCTCATGTTTGAGATGCGCTTTAAAGCCCGACGCTTCTCTAAGCCTCCGCCAGCGCCAAAAACAAAATTTTCATTTTCACATCTCGTGACCGCGCAATCAGGCCCGATGCTTTTCTAAACCTCCGCCAGCGCCAAAACACAAAATTTTCATTTTTCACATCTCGTGACCGCGCAATTAGGCCCGACGCTTTTCTAGGCCCCACACCTGCGCACCTGAGCCAAAAATCAGAAGATTTTTATTTTCACATCTTCTCGAAGCGCAATCAGGCCCGACGCCTTCCTAGGCCCACGTCTGCGCACCAGAAATCTGAAGATTTTCATTTCCACATCTCGTGACCGCGCAATCAGGCATGAGGCCTGTCCAGGCCCCACGCCAGCGCGCAAATAGGCAACAACGAAGAACTTCCTTCTCCCACAAGACGAACAGCTTTCAACATACTGATCAAGCCAGCCTGATACCGTTGGATGAGTCTCCCACCAATCCTATGAACATAACTATCAGTATCACAAGGAAGACAACAATTTATAGCGAAGACTTCAAAAGATCTTCAACACCTTCAAGCTTCACACATAATGAGTTCATCATCTTCAAGCTTTTCAGGTAATTCTCTTCGACGAGCTTCAAAGCTTTACGAATGAAGAATTAACTCTATTCATTCTGCTTCAAGATCTACACAGAATGAATGAATTTCCCTCATTCTTCTATTTTCGCCCGACCTAATCATAGGTCCCGCAATAAACGCTCATTCCGTCATACGCCCGCAGCTTGATCACTGTGCGCGCACCAGTTGACGAGGTCATACAAAAACACATATACACTTTGTTACACAAAAACCCAGTGACGACTGGATGTAATTCAAACTACACTTGTGAAATCAAGTCCAGCACCCCCTACCAAAGGTGCATGAAAGCACTGGACTGGGGGGACTTGAAGGGATATGGTACAAAAACATCATAAATACCATATCATCGCCCAACTAAAACCGGCATCGTCTGGCGTCCATCCGCCCGTTTTACATCAGCGGAACGTCCAGCGTCCATCCGCCCGTTTTATGTCGTCGATACACCTGGCGTCCAACCGACGCCAGACACAAACTCCTCCGCCTGTTTTACGTCGGCGGACCCGATACGCTTCAAAGCTTCCCCAGCAAGCCAGATGAAGCTTCGTCAACACGACTAGAAGATGCCTTCCGGGGCAGCCTTGGGACTCACACCCCTGCCCCAGGCAACTGTTCCTGACGCAAACAGGCTGCCCGTCAGAGTTCCTCTCCAATCAGAGACTGCTCCCACTCTGACATGCAGAAAGGACGACGACGTGGCAGCCTCCCAGCCAAGATATCTTCCTGACAGCAGGCTTTCTCAACCTGTCTCGAGGTTCAAGGAAAATAATGATTACCCACCGTCCTCGGTCTACCAATAGGCGGACGCCACGTGTCCGCCTTTCACCAGCGTCCATTCAGTGGACGCCACGCGTACTATCGTCAGGATGGTAACATCCCCCCTTTGCATTTTACTTTCTCCTTTTTACCAAAACCCACTTGCACCAATTGGGCTTAAGGACTTGGGCCGGAATCTGGGAGACACCTCTACCTCAACCGGGCCCATCTAGGGTAGAGGATGAGTTGAGAAGGTGTGATGTCAAGGTACTACAAAAGGAGGAGCTCCTTCTCCTTTTGTTGGCATCTGATATCCACATACACTTTCACTCAAAAAGACTACGAACTCTTTCATACCTTTTTCAACCCCTTGTTTATTACACTAACCTTTAGAGGCTCGGCTCTTCTAATCGGTAGTCTTCTAAACTCCTTGGTCTTGTCCTTAGACCCTCACGTATTTTATAAACACTCCTCTTTACAAAATACAGTAGAATCACTACCAGGATTAGCGTCTATACGGTAATCCGGGATCCGTGTTTCTTCAGGTGCCAGTCAACGAGAGGAAAATGCATTACACAGGTGAGTTGGAAATAAAAGCGCAAACACTTCAGGTGAGTTAGAAATGTATGTGAAAATGGATAAGTGTACATGTAGAAATGGCCGGGGTCAGGTTAGGTTGATTGATAAGCAAACGCTGTTTAATCAATCTAATCTGGATTATGCAACTATATAATGTGTTAACTATGGTTACAGAAGTTGATTATAACAGTTCTTATGCAAGTTTTAAAAGTTATTAGGATTGTATATGCTTAAAAATACGCCAATCTTTTAGCTTAAAATTATGAGGGATTAGTTTTGAAACAATAAAAAGGATAAAAAGAAGGCATTATATGTTGGACTTGATCAGATTTTTCACATGCAAAACGGGTAAGAGGTATGAGTCTTTTAGTTGGGTTTATTTACATAAGATGATTTGTTTTTTGTTGTATTACAAGCATGCAGTTTGTAACAGGTTCAACATTTCTTTTTTGGAATCTCACATTTGTAGTATCAGTTTCGGTTTTTCACTTTTTTGTTGCATATATCATCCTTTAATTTAATTTAAACACACAACTTATATATAGGGGTAATTGTTACATTATTTATAAAAAAATTACTACGGGTCGAGTTACCCAGGTGCCATCTACATTGGTTTGCCCATCCGCTCATATCTGATTTAAAATAAATAGGGTTTAAAGGCTCAATATTCAGTATCTAAATTACTTTTTGTCTAACATTTGCATATTTAACCTTGCAGGAGTGTCCTATTTAACTGGATCAACAAATAGAGGTCAAACAAGTATTGGCTAATAAAAGAAAAAGAAGAATTCTACTTCCTAGCAGTGGTACTATGTTCCGCAATGGAGTTAACGCCTACGCTGATTTAATGTGAGATCTAATCCCATGAATGAATTGTTCGTCTGTTCGTACAAACATTGATACCGGTTGTGGGGTTAGTTTTCCAAAACTAATTCTTTTAAATATTAATTGAATTGATCAACTTTTGGTTAGTTTTACAAACATTAAAGTATTTTTTCCCGCATTATGCAGCCTGTTAAAAGGCGGCATTATCTTCCTTCCTCATTTGAGGTTGGGTCTTCGTCTCAGCAGGAAACAGGTTCCTCATTTACTATTGCACTGGCACGTGGACCTCTCTTGCAGAGAGGACTGGATTTGATAAGTTACAGGTGATTGGCGACACGTATTAAGAGGTAATGAAAGTGTGTTGTTCTTTTTTTTTGCTAACCATGTTGTTCGCCTATTTGGTAGATTTCCGGTTTAGGGATTACACGCTCTATTGTGTGGGAGCATTATCGAGCCGATGATGATTTGGGGTATTCTTGAGCCTTATGTTTTCTGAGTGCTTTTGCATCTAAGTCTAGCTTTATATTTTATTTTGGATGTGTGTTTCTTGGTATGATACAGATCGTTCAAAGAATGGTTTCTTGAATGTTGAGAGTGAAGTTTGCTTTTTTATTTTGCGATTGTGGATGGAGTTTTCTTCTTTGGGAAGACTTAGGTTGAATGTTAAACTAAACAAATAAAAAGACGAGACATAATGAATCAGAGATTGGATAGTGAGGTGATGATCGTGACATTGAAGTTAGTAAGTCAACATCGGATATTTATATTTAAGTGCAAACACATGACTTGAAGCGCAATTCGGTTTTCCAATTTGAGAATTGATTGGTTTTATTAATGCTTTGTATGTTTGCTAACAGGATTACCCGCAAAGAGAAGAGAATATGAGTTTGGTTCAGGAATGTTTTATAATCTATGGAAGTTCAGGTAATTAAACGTTGGCCTAATCTTCCTTAATAGTTATAGTTTTCAATTGCCATATATATGCTTCTTTACTTCTTTGAGGTTACAGAAACCACAGGTTGTTGATTGTTATGTTTGCTTATTTATGGATGATTTTTTTGTTATGGTATGCAGCATACAAGAAGCTCTTTCTGCGCACAACGTTATCGAGCATTTGTTACTTGATGCAGGTACAGTTTTGTAAATCTTAATGTAACTTATGTACGATGTCTATAAGTATGCTTTGATCAGGTTGTTGTAAGGTTTGTGAAGTTTAGCAGATGTATCACTAGGTTGTGTTGGCCACATGATTCTTTTAATCACTGTCTTTCTTCATTATTCAGACACAAGCAGATAAGACCTAGAGAGAGAAAAGGAACATGGCAACATCACACAGGGAGAGATAGAGTTACAAAGAGCAAGAGAGACTTAAGTGTTTGGTGTTCGGTTTTCTAAACTGTTTATGGGCTCTCCAGTGTACGACCGAGTATAACAAAGACGAATCAAGAGTGGCAGAGGTGGTACGCACCATCACTACTAAGCGGCTGTAACATTTGTACTTTTCGTATTTTTCGTTCTAGTCCTTGTATTCTTGTATCTTTCCATTTTGTACCCTTGTAATCCCGAGCTTATGATCAATGGAAAAGTATTTTATCAATTTCATCTAATCTTAATCTATTTCATTTATTCTATAAATTCTACGTGACGCAAACTTTTTGTAATGTCGCGTGATTTTTAATTTTCTTGTATTTTAAATTCTATATTTAACAAATGCCAAGTTCGCCTTTACTCGTTTCTTGTATGTTACTCCTACCCATTCATGACGAGTCGCCATTATAATTTACCCTATTCAATTTAGGCGTTATAACAGGAAATTTATTTAGTTAAGATCTTTATATATTTATTTTATCTTTAAAATAAAACATATATATTTTTATAATAATACTTATAGTAAAAAAAAAAAGAAAAAAAAAGAGAAAACTAAAACATGAATGTAATTATGTTAAAACAACAACATTCTAAAATTTGAACCTTACGTTCATTTTTTTTAATACTATTATTATTTTTTTCCTTTTAAAGATATATTTACCATTTAATTCACTTCTAACCACCCTAATTAATTCATTAAATACCCAACCCCTTCACCCCAACTATAAATACACCACTCCCTACCCATTCTAACACTTGCTCAATCCTAAATCCTCTCTAAACCTCCCAATTCTTCAAGGAAATCCCAAGTGTGGAAGTCCACTTCTAAGTGAGTTTTCTCATAAACTCCAACTTTATTCTTGTTTCTTCACTTCTTTTCTTCTTCTAACCCCTTGGAGAAACCTCGAGGACCTAACTCTTGTTTGCTATGGCAAATGAATACGAGTAGGACACCAAAATGAGGCCTCAAAGGTGGTTCATCTTCTATTGTTTTTATGCACTAGAAGGTTAGTTGAAGTGATACCAACCAAGTTCACCAACAACTTAATGTTGGATGGACTTGTGCTATGGTTAATGGTTGACAAAGAAAAGCCAAGGCTCTTCCAAACTAAGTCACCATACACTACTTTAACCCTATAGTTATCTTATGTAAATACTAAAATATATACTTTCAAAACTCTATTAATCTATTAACTTGGAAGGTTTGTGGATACATCCGCACCTTACCAATACTTGACTCTCTTGACCATCCGAATCACCTTTATGGTGGTTTGTGTTTTGGCTAGCCTTAAAGGCACTACTTGACTCTCATGACCATCCGAATCACCTTTATGGTGGTTTGTGTTTTGGTTCGCCTTAAAGGCAATGCATGACTTCCTTGTACTCTTGAATCTCCTTCCGAATCTAAAATCATTTTTTATCCTTTTCTTAACTCTAGTCTAACCGGAGCTAAAATCCTCATTTCTCAAGACTCGTTTTTGAGAACTTAATAAACGCACCCTAAGGTGAGTTCATATTTGTCCCCTTTTTACTCTTTAACACTTTTGGGGCTCAACATGTATCCTATGCAAACATACACTAAACACTTTTATACTCACATGCTCAATCTACTAAACATGCTTATAAACTATGCCATGCTAGAATTTAGACTTTGCATACAAATGTCGCTTAGCATACAACCCCCTTAACATGTATAGAGCTATAGGAGTAGCACCCCGCCCCCTAACTGGGTCATGTTAAGTTATACCGGCCTATCACTTCGGTGTTAGGTCAAGCAGTGCAAACATGTGTTGATTATGCCTTTTGTATGATTCTACGTGTGCAAAGCTATAGCATGACGATTTGAGTAAAATCTTTTAATACTATGTACGTAAACCAAAACTAGTATGCTCACCAATACTTTATGTGTTGACAGACATTTTATACATGTTGCAGGAAATATTTGATGCGATGTCTCAAGAAATCTTGTAGGGATGGACTTAGAAACGCACCAATTTTATTATCATTATGTTGTTTGTTGTATTTCCTTTTCTTGAACAATTTGTATTTCCAACTTTGAATGCTATGAAATGAAATTTCCTTAAATCAATTTGTCACAATTCTAGTATCATGAAGTCTTTGAACAATCTATCACAAGTCGCGCCTCGATGTATTCCGCCATTGGTTGGGGTGTGACAGATTGGTATCAGAGCCATGACTATAGGGAATTAGGAAAAAATTGCCATGTTTGACCTAGACTATAGTTAAGAACCTTTTTGACCATTCATTTTCCATGCTTAATATACTTGTTCTCCCTATCTTGCTTCTACTTTATTCCTTTGGTCGTAAAAATTTACCTACCTATTTGGTGGATTATTCTACACTCGAAGACGCTCGTATACCATAAACGAAAGGAAATCACCGAAATAGGCGTGAAACCCTCACTTTGGTGATAACTTTCAATCCACGTAAATTCTTTGTGTTTTTGAAAACCAAGATAGGAGTGATATCCTCACCTTGGTGGAAATTTCACAATTCTCGTTCTAGTGGACACTTACCAATTGAAGGTTAGAAATAATTTTCTTACCACGTTGGACAAAGTGTACAAACCACACTCAAAGAAACGACCTTGCTAAGATAGGAGTGAAATCCACAACTTAGCGACTAGTTTCAATCCTTGATATTTTTTTTAAATCTTGCCAAAGTCTCAAATTTACTAATGACAAGAAACATGTAGTAACTGGAAGGGTGAATACCGTTAACCGAAAGTTTCGGCGAGAGTATTCCACTTATTAGGCCAAAGCATGTTTTCAAACTCAAAGGTAAATTCGAACCACTTTGGTTAGTCTTAGTTCCATTCCGGAACACTCCAATGGCTTGCTTGAAACAAGCCCCTCATTTTATGTTAATATTATTTTCAATGTTGTTTTCATGCTATGTTTTCACTGCATATATTCGATTTATTTTTTTTACCACTAGCAAAGGCTCTCAAGTACTCTAGCAATCTCCAAACAATACTAATAATCGCAAACCAACATTAATCAAGCTCCTTTATATTGTCCAAATGCACTATACTTGCTTATACTTATGTGTTATGCTTTATACACAATGTGAAACTACATGCTACTTGAACTATTTGATACTATGTACTTTGTATGCTTAATTCACTTCTAAAAACAAAGACAAAATGCAATCTTTATACAAGTAAACCATTGATCAAAGCTCATAATCCCTTTTTTGTTTATCCCTTAGATGTCTTCCATGTCCAACCGAAGAAGCTCAAAACAAAGCACCAACAAGAAAATGCTCTCTTTCATGGCCAAGCAAATGGCCAAGGTCATACCCGAAGTGGTTAGTAAGATCCAAGCCTCCGCAAGCCCACGTGGTTCTGTTGACTCAAAAGCCGAATCCTCCAAAACTACCTCCTTCACCGTTAAGCAATTTAACCTACATCGATCCGACTCTTTCACGGGAAACGATGGTGTTACCGCTATGCTCGAATGGTTCGACCACATCGAGCTAGTTTTCAACAATAGCGAATGCCCCGAGGATCTCCGCACTTGTCACGCCACTAGTGTCTTCAAATCAAGGGCACTCGAGTGGTGGAAAAGCGAGAGAGCCACCCGTGGGAACAAAGCCGCTTTAGCTCTACCATGGGAGGAACTCAAGCAACTCATGATTGAGGAGTTCTGCTCCGCGCAAGAGATTGAGCGACTCGAAGATGAGTTTTGGAAACTCAAGCAAAACAGTGGTGATAACCCAACCTATACCAATCGTTTCAAGCAACTCCTTGTCCTTCTACCTCACCAATTGAACACCACTAAAAGAATCATAGCTAAGTATCTCAAAGGCCTCCCAACGAGTGTTCGTGATATTGTTGAAGGAACCGAACCAACCACCCTAGAAAAAGCCATTCGTTTAGCTTCCAAATCTCGGATAACCAAGTGAAAGATGGAACCTTAACTATCCCAAACACCATCAAAACCGTCAACCAAACCATCACTATTCCCACCGAGAAACCAAAACCCCATTGGTCAACAACAATAACTGAAAACGCAAGTCTCAAAACCAAAACTATGCCGTTACCACTCCATCAACCGAAGCTCAAGCTCCAGCTCCACTAAATCAAGTGCCTGCCAGGAAACCTTACATCGGAACACACCCAAAGTTTACCACATGCAACTTTCACCACCCAAAAGCCTCTGCTTGTCGTTTCTGCACAACCTGTAACCGTTATGGACACCTCCCCTTAGCTTGCAAGGTAGGCTCTAGATCCCAAAACAACAAGCCTCAAGCTGGTAACCAACCTCACCTAGCCATCGCCAATGGGCGTGCATGCTTCAAATGTGGTGATCCTAACCACTTCGCCCCGCAGTGCAACCGCAACAACCCAGTTCCAGCTCAAGCTCAGGCTCAAGCACCAAGGGGTCGCGCTTTCAACATCAATGCGGCCCAAGCTCAAAATTAAAACGATGTGGTGAACGGTACGTTCCTTGTTAATGGGTCTTATGCTTTTATACTCTTTGATACTGGTGCAGATAAGAGTTTCGTCTCTTTAGAATTTGAACCTTTACTTTCTTGTGCATGATCTAAATTATCGAAACCCTTCACTGTCGAAGTCGCAGATGGTGAACCTGTCTCTATCGACTTCATTGTCAAAAACTGCACTTTAAGTCTTAATAATCATGATTTCTCCATAGATCTAAATCCTATGCAATTGGGAAGCTTTGACATCATAGTAGGCATGGATTGGCTTGCAAAGCATCGTGCCGAAGTTGTTTGTTTTGAAAAATTTATCCGTATACCACTTCCTAGTGGTGACACTTTACAAATCTATGGTGAGAAACCCTCAAAAGGACTCAAGCTCATGTCTTGTACCAAAGCTCAAAAGTATCTCCGTAAGGAATACGTGGCATTTCTAGCTCACGTGGTAACAACCGAAGACAAGGAAAAAGGCATAAAGGACATACCTGTCGTTTGTGCCTTTCCCGAAGTTTTTCCCGAAGATCTACCCGGTCTTCCTCCCGCTCGTTCTGTTGAATTTCGTATTGATCTCATACCCGGTGCTACACCTGTTGCAAAATCTCCATATCGTCTTGCACCTTCTGAAATGCAAGAACTTGCTAGTCAACTCCAAGAATTGCTCGAAAAAGGCTTCATACGTCCGAGTACTTCTCCATAGGGTGCTCCTGTTTTGTTTGTTAAAAAGAAAGATGGATCCTTTCGTATGTGCATCGATTATCGTGAGCTTAACAAGCTTACTGTCAAGAACCGATATCCTCTTCCACGCATTGATGATCTCTTTGACCAGCTCCAAGGAGCTACTTGTTTCTCAAAAATCGATCTTCGTTCGGGATACCATCAACTTCAAATCCGCGAAGAAGATATTCCAAAAACCGCCTTTCGCACAAGATATGGTCACTACGAGTTCATGGTAATGCCTTTCGATTTAACCAATGCACCCGCATTGTTCATGGATCTAATGAATCGAGTGTGTAAACCTTATTTGGATCGTTTTGTGATTGTCTTCATTGATGACATCTTGATCTATTCCAAATCCGAAGACGACCATAAACGACATCTCCGTTTGATTTTAGAACTCTTACGAGCCGAACGACTTTATGCCAAGTTCTCTAAATGTGAATTTTGGTTAAAAGAAGTTCAATTCCTTGGGCATATTGTGAACGATAAGGGTATTCATGTTGATCCTACTAAAATCGAAGCTGTGAAGAATTGGATTGCACCAAAATCTCCTACCGAGGTTCGTTCCTTTCTAGGATTGGCGGGTTACTACCGTCAGTTCATCTCCAACTTTTCCAAAATTGCTACACCTCTCACCACTTTGACCCAAAAGTCAAAACCTATTATTTGGGGTCCTAAACAAGAAGAAGCCTTTCAAAACCTCAAGGACATGCTTTGTGATGCTCCTATTCTTGCTCTTCCCGAGGGGAATGATGATTTCGTGGTTTCTTGTGATGCATCGAACCAAGGTCTTCGTTGCATTCTTATGCAACGAGGCAAAGTCATCGCCTATGCATCAAGGAAACTCAAAATCCACAAAAAGAACTACACCACTCATGATCTCGAACTTGGTGCTGTTGTTTTTGCCCTAAAAATCTGGAGACACTACCTTTATGGTACAAAATGTGTTGTCTTTACCGACCACAAAAGCCTCCAACACATTTTCAATCAAAATGATCTTAACATGCGGCAACGACGATGGGTCGAATTGTTAAACGACTACGACTGCGAAATTCGCTATCATCCTGGTAAAGCGAACGTAGTAGCCGATGCTCTTAGTCGAAAGGGTCACGCAGTTCTGTGCAACATCCGAGAAACCGACCGTCTTCATAGCTCTCAGTTTCAAAATGATCTCTTCAATCGTATTCGAGATGCTCAGCATACATCAGTCAATGAAAATACTCTATACGAAGAAATGTCTTGTGGTGCCGAGTTACATTTGGAGTCCAAGGCAAATGGAATTCTTTATTACCTTGATCGTATTTGGATTCCCAATAGTGATGACCTTCGTGCTCTTGTAATGAACGAAGCACACAAATCCCGATACTCCATTCATCCCGGTGCAGATAAAATGTATCAAGATCTTCGTCGCAATTATTGGTGGCCCGGTATGAAAAAAGGCATTGCTCTCTTCGTATCCAAATGTCTCACTTGTTCCAAAGTAAAAGCCGAGCACCAACGTCCATCGGGTTTGCTCGAACAGCCCGAAGTACCCATGTGGAAATGGGAAAGCATTGCTATAGATTTCATTACTAAGCTCCCCCGAACATCATCCGGTCATGATAGCATATGGGTGATTATTGATCGATTAACCAATTCGGCTCACTTCCTTCCCATTCGTGAAGATTACAAAGTTGAAAAGCTAGCACATATCTACACCAAGGAGATAATTTGTCGTCATGGTATTCCTCTTGACATCATCTCAGACCGTGATGGTCGATTTACCTCTCGTCTTTGGGAAACATTTCAGGCTGCCATGGGAACTCAGCTTAATATTAGCACAGCTTTTCATCCTCAATCTGATGGTTAAACCGAACGTACAATTCAGACTCTTGAGGATATGCTTAGATCTTGTGTAATCGATTTCGGTGGAAATTGGGATGCACATCTACCATTGATCGAGTTCTCATACAATAATAGTTACCATACCAGCATCCAAATGGCTCCATTTGAAGCTCTCTATGGCCGAAAGTGTGGTTCTCCCATATGTTGGCACGAGATTGGTGAAGCACAAATCACCGGTCCCGAAATCATCTGTAACACCCCAACCGATGGCGGAAACATCGAGGTGTCACGTAGTGACGATTGTTCAATAGCTCATGGACTAAAGTGTAAATTTGAATACATTGATTAAATAATTTATTACATTGAAGTGAAATACAACGATACTATCTGTCAACTAAATTTCAATACAATGAATCAAAATCTAAATATAAATCCGAAAGCTTAAAGGATGCATCTCAAAACAACCTGAAACATGTACAAAATCATTTGGTCAATACAAAACTTGTATTGGTGAGCATACCCTGTTTAAATAAATAAAGTAGAAAAGTGTTTAGCAATTCATGTGTCGTATACTGTTTGCAATTATGTAATAAGTGGTATCCGGGTCAAATCAACCCTAAGAGAAGAAAGCAGATATATATAGTATGCGCTAGTAGTAATGTAATACATAGCAATGACGAGGACTCTCAACAGAGTCACAAGTGTATAAACCATAGTACTATTCATTGAAATGCCAGGCCGCAACGGTTAATGATTTGACAGGTCATAGATACACGATATGACACAAGCAAACACACATAAGAATTGCTTTTTAGTAACAAGAAATTGAAACTTGATAATAGGTACATGAGTCACCCCAAAATAGTAAAACAGTAAAAAGGGGAAAGATATACTCACAGTTTGCGAAAGCGAGCAAATCCAACTTAAGCGGTCGTGAGCTAAGTAATGGGAATTCCGAGGAATTCAACCTATAATGTGTAAGCATACTAATAAGGAAATGTCTAAAAAGTCTAAGGTAACTAGGGTCTAAGGCATTAGGGTTTGCTAAGTCGATTTGGGGAATTAGAGTTTTTTTTATGATAAGTTGCGTTAATGTAAAAGTTGTATATCACAAATAATATATGAAAGGTTGTAAATGTGGTTTAAATAATATAATTATTACCTATTGAATATTTAGATAAAAAATATGTTTGAATAATTAAGACAAAATGATTTAGTTAATTACTTTAACTAAATTAAAATAAATACAATAATCATAAATATATAAATAAATAATTTTGAGTTACACAATGATCCGACAAAAGATAATAAAGACATTAAACCATATGAGTATTTCTATTTTATAAGAAAAATATTTATAAAATAGATGTTTAGATTGTATAAATAAATAAATGTTTTATTATGTCTAGTTAAACGTAAATAAGACTAGTAATACCATACATGATCCAAAAATCCTAGTTTTATAGAAAATGAATGATTTCTGATGTAAACAAATTAGAATAATTTTCTCATAATTTATATAAACTTATTTATATTTAAAATTGATTAAACGAGATTAAATTATGTTTAAATGATTAAAAATAGGAAAGTCAATAAAATTAAATGTTTTCTGAACCAATAATTTTTATATCAGTTCATGATGATGAGAAATAATTACCCAAAAAGTTTGAGATTAATATCATTAAAAAAGAATTTTTAATGAATTAAATATGATTAAAACAAATTAATTCAATAAAATTATAAAAATAAAACATTTTCCAGAAACTAAAAGTGGGATAATTTTCTATGAGGTGTCAAGAAGCTACTCCTAAATTTTCATAATTTTTGGGTAAAAATTGAATTTATTATGAATATTATAAGTTTATATGTATTAATAATGATTATTTTATATAAAGAAATAGTAAATAAAACAAATCAGAAAAAGGAGAGGGATGCCTGGGTTCAAACCCGGATCCTCTACCTTGGATAATCAAGATTAAACCACTCCACCATAGCATGTTATGTTGATTTATTGGAATGTTTAATATATATAAACAATAACCCTTATTCATCTTCTTCCCCAAATTACCTATAAACCCTAACCCTATGTTCAAAATCAATAACACAAACCTGACAACAATAACGATTTAGAACAGAGGGCTTTTAATCAGAAACGAACAAGGAATAAAACGGCACTATTAAATCGGACTTACAAGCTGTTTCACGATCGTAAAACTGGAGTTTAAGACTCGCCACCTAAGCCGTGAATCAAGGTGCTTCCAGAGACGATTTGCGATAAATTAGAGATGTTTTGAATCGTGTAAGTGTGCAGGAACTTATTTACGAGTTGGATTTATAAAGGTAATCAAGAAAAATCAAACGTTTGTGTAGGATTTAAGAGCTCGACGGTTTCACAATGAAGCCGAGTAACCCATGATTAAAACGCGTTTAAGACGCTTTAAAACCCGTGTAACCGTTCAAATATGATGGAGAAACAGTAACTTATTATTAATGTTGAATGAAAACTCGTTTTGAGAAGGTTTAAGGCTCGCCGGAAAAGTCGCCGGCGGCGACTTCTTGGCCGGAAAACCGTGGTCTGCAGGGAAAAGGAAAAGAGATTTCAAAACTTTTGGATTTTGGCAATAAAGGCCCCTATAGTTAGTGTAGTTAAGTTTATTGTTTTTGTAGTTAAATTTCCTTAATAAATCACTAACCAAGTTAAGATAACTTAACCAAAATGCTTTGAAACTTTATAAACTTAAACTTTTTATATATATTTTTTTTACGAGTACGTTTCAACATACGCATTAGAACTTATTCCCGATCCATAATAAATATAGATGGTAAAAGTTTTAGTTCACTCTAAAATTAAATTTGAAAATGTCGAAATTTGCAAGGACTAAAATGGAAATATTTTAAGGGCTATTAATGTCAATTTGATGAAAGACGAAGGTGATGGATGTCACAGTCTCCCCTACTTTAGAAAATTTCGTCTCGAAATTTCTGTCAAGTGGAGGTTCCTATGAACAAAAGGCGTTGCATAAATCAAGTAGGTTGAAAAATTTTCATCATTTATGATTTGACAAGTTTTAAGATAGTTGTCTAATATCCTAGGTAAAAGTTTCAAATTTTTTTTTTTTTTTACAGATGACCTGAGGTTAGAATGTTGAGAGTTTAACTGAAAAAAAAGTTTTGGGAATGTGTAACGGGTGTGGGGCAGAGGTAGTAAGGAAGCAGTCTCCCCTACTTTAGAAAGGTTTCTAACTGAACTTTATTAAGGTACGTAACAAGATTTCAAATAACAGAGCGTGTAAGGGTATACAAGATTTGTGTTTTCTGTGTGGGTGGTCAAGAGAAAGACCCTAGGAAGACGAATGAAGCTCACGTAAGAAAGTTCCTATCGAAAATGCTAGCTATTAGCCCACTGTTCTAATGAAGAGATAAGTATAAAGTGATGGATAGGTTCTTGGTCAGACTCCTAGTCCACTCCCGCAGTATCGTTTATGCTTATATATAGGGTGTACCGCAGCTGACCCACCACACTCTCGATACTTTGGATTCGTACTAATTGTCTACCAATAGCCTAAGTAGAATCACACACCACCCTCATGTACCTGTAAACCCATGATTGCGTTCCGGACCGTAATCATCGATTTACCTTACACTAGGGTGTTATGCTTTTCCATAACCCTAACATGGAATAAATGTGTGCAACCAATATGTAATAACCACTGTAATGAAATAATGTTAAATCATGACATGGTTAGAGGTCCTTCCCTTTCGGGTTTTCCCTTTAACCGTAATGAGAATAACATGCAAGTATAAAACATGGTTAGAGGTTCTTCCCTTTCGGGTTCACCCTTAACCGGTAACTTTTGTTCACATCGTTGGCTCTAAACACTCATATTGATAGACCCTGAGGTTTACACCGTTCCCCTCGGATTGAAGAAATGCTTTAATCCGAGTCGTACGTGGGCACCGGCTTAGATCTCATACGAGTTATCAACTAGTATGTCCGTTGGCCATGATGATGAACAAAATAATGTAAAGTATAACAGGGTTTTGCTCAAAACAGGAAAGAAAATATGCATACCAAATATGCGTTCATGTAAATATATAAGTATACATAAAAAAATTAGTATAATATAAATCGTGTAAATCGCACATTTATGCAAAATGAAAGTAAACGAGTCGCACTCTTGCAAATAAGCAGGGTGAATAAAATCACAAATAACGTGTTAGAAATAACTATGAATAAAATGTTGTAAGAATAAAATAATGAAATTTACGATAAGTGAGAGTGCACAGAACAGACGTATAGTCTACTGACATAAGGGTTTAAATTTAGTTAGTTTTACATACATGCACTATATTATAAAAGACAATTAGTAACATTCTGATAAGGATATGTCCAATATTTTGTTAGACCAAAGGTTTTGCGACTGAAAAAGTGCGAGTGTAATAAAATAAATTTTCGTTTATCAAAACGTAGTTTGCTCAATCTTCGTGATATAGTTGAAAGGATATTAGTAATGCATGAGGATAACTTTTTAGAAATCAAAGTGTGTTTTAGATTCAAAACTGATTTATTTGAAAAATCTTCGTAGATAAGGATTATTATTAGTTGTAAGTTTCTTTCGAAAACATATATTGGTTACGCCATATGAAAACAAAAGGTTTACATTTGATAAAATATGCATTACAAGTTTATAAAATGCAAAATGAAACCATTTTATGAAGTATGTGTAAATCCAATGCGTTTTGAAAGACCAAGATTTAAAATGACGTGAATGATAAAATTAACGTATGTAATAGATTACCAATATTTAAGAAAATTCATAATCAACGAGATGTAGAGATCGATCCTTGAGATGTGGATTTCACTCCTAACTCAAAGATGTATTTCAAAATTGAAAACGATTGTGGAATGAAACCAATCACTAAGTTAAGGATATCACTCCCAGCTTAGTGGTTAAGTTTCTTTTTGAAGGAAATACTCTTTGAGGTGTGGATGTCACTCCTATCTCAAAGATATATTCCTAAGATAAATAACCTATAGAGGAGTGAAACTAATCACCAAGGTATGGATGTCACTCCTAACTTGGAGCTATCGTTTCGTTTGTGAAATACGAGCGTATTCTTTTCTAAGCAAAATATTGAAAGAATAACGAGAAATAATCATAACGAAAATATCTTGAAAGAAAATATAAGAAACGAGAGAAGTATACACGAGAGGGCTCGTGAAAGTAAACTTAGTTATAGTCTAGGCTAAAAGGCATTCTAATAACCTAATTCCCTATAACCATGGCTCTGATACCAATCTGTAACACCCCAACCGATGGCGGAAACATCGAGGTGTCATGTAGTGACGATTGTTCAATAGCTCATGGACTAAAGTGTAAATTTGAATACATTGATTAAATAATTTATTACATTGAAGTGAAATACAACGATACTATCTGTCAACTAAATTTCAATACAATGAATCAAAATCTAAATATAAATCCGAAAGCTTAAAGGATGCATCTCAAAACAACCTGAAACATGTACAAAATCATTTGGTCAATACAAAAATTGTATTGGTGAGCATACCCTGTTTAAATAAATATAGTAGAAAAGTGTTTAGCAATTCATGTGTCGTATACTGTTTGTAATTATGTAATAAGTGGTATCCGGGTCAAATCAACCCTAAGAGAAGAAAGCAGATATATATAGTATGCGCTAGTAGTAATGTAATACATAGCAATGACGAGGACTCTCAACAGAGTCACAAGGGTATAAACCATAGTACTATTCATTGAAATGCCAGGCCGCAACGGTTAATGATTTGACAGGTCATAGATACACGATATGACACAAGCAAACACACATAAGAATTGCTTTTTAGTAACAAGAAATTGAAACTTGATAATAGGTACATGAGTCACCCCAAAATAGTAAAACAGTAAAAAGGGGAAAGATATACTCACAGTTTGCGAAAGCGAGCAAATCCAACTTAAGCGGTCGTGAGCTAAGTAATGGGAATTCCGAGGAATTCAACCTATAATGTGTAAGCATACTAATAAGGAAATGTCTAAAAAGTCTAAGGTAACTAGGGTCTAAGGCATTAGGGTTTGCTAAGTCGATTTGGGGAATTAGAGTTTTTTTATGATAAGTTGCGTTAATGTAAAAGTTGTATATCACAAATAATATATGAAAAGTTGTAAATGTGGTTTAAATAATATAATTATTACCTATTGAATATTTAGATAAAAAATATGTTTGAATAATTAAGACAAAATGATTTAGTTAGTTACTTTAACTAAATTAAAATAAATACAATAATCATAAATATATAAATAAATAATTTTGAGTTACACAATGATCCGACAAAAGATAATAAAGACATTAAACCATATGAGTATTTCTATTTTATAAGAAAAATATTTATAAAATAGATGTTTAGATTGTATAAATAAATAAATGTTTTATTATGTCTAGTTAAACGTAAATAAGACTAGTAATACCATACATGATCCAAAAATCCTAGTTTTATAGAAAATGAATGATTTCTGATGTAAACAAATTAGAATAATTTTCTCATAATTTATATAAACTTATTTATATTTAAAATTGATTAAACGAGATTAAATTATGTTTAAATGATTAAAAATAGGAAAGTCAATAAAATTAAATGTTTTCTGAACCAATAATTTTTATATCAGTTCATGATGATGAGAAATAATTACCCAAAAAGTTTGAGATTAATATCATTAAAAAAGAATTTTTAATGAATTAAATATGATTAAAACAAATTAATTCAATAAAATTATAAAAATAAAACATTTTCCAGAAACTAAAAGTGGGATAATTTTCTATGAGGTGTCAAGAAGCTACTCCTAAATTTTCATAATTTTTGGGTAAAAATTGAATTTATTATGAATATTATAAGTTTATATGTATTAATAATGATTATTTTATATAAAGAAATAGTAAATAAAACAAATCAGAAAAAGGAGAGGGATGCCTGGGTTCGAACCCGGATCCTCTACCTTGGATAATCAAGATTAAACCACTCCACCATAGCATGTTATGTTGATTTATTGGAATGTTTAATATATATAAACAATAACCCTTATTCATCTTCTTCCCCAAATTACCTATAAACCCTAACCCTATGTTCAAAATCAATAACACAAACCTGACAACAATAACGATTTAGAACAGAGGGCTTTTAATCAGAAACGAACAAGGAATAAAACGGCACTATTAAATCGGACTTACAAGCTGTTTCACGATCGTAAAACTGGAGTTTAAGACTCGCCACCTAAGCCGTAAATCAAGGTGCTTCCAGAGACGATTTGCGATAAATTAGAGATGTTTTGAATCGTGTAAGTGTGCAGGAACTTATTTACGAGTTGGATTTATAAAGGTAATCAAGAAAAATCAAACGTTTGTGTAGGATTTAAGAGCTCGACGGTTTCACAATGAAGCCGAGTAACCCATGATTAAAACGCGTTTAAGACGCTTTAAAACCCGTGTAACCGTTCGAATATGATGGAGAAACAGTAACTTATTATTAATGTTGATTGAAAACTCGTTTTGAGAAGGTTTAAGGCTCGCCGGAAAAGTCGCCGCCGGCGACTTCTTGGCTGGAAAACCGTGGTCTGCAGGGAAAAGGAAAAGAGATTTCAAAACTTTGGGATTTTGGCAATAAAGGCCCCTATAGTTAGTGTAGTTAAGTTTATTGTTTTTGTAGTTAAATTTCCTTAATAAATCACTAACCAAGTTAAGATAACTTAACCAAAATGCTTTGAAACTTTATAAACTTAAACTTTTTATATATATATTTTTTTACGAGTACGTTTCAACATACGCATTAGAACTTATTCCCGATCCATAATAAATATAGATGGTAAAAGTTTTAGTTCGCTCTAAAATTAAATTTGAAAACGACGAAATTTGCAAGGACTAAAATGGAAATATTTTAAGGGCTATTAATGTCAATTTGATGAAAGACGAAGGTGACGGATGTCACATCATCCAAGAAACGACCAACAAAATCATCCAGATCCGTGATAATCTTTTAGCTGCTCGAAGCCGACAGAAAAGCTATGCTGACAAACGGCGAAAGCCCCTTGAATTCAATATCGGTGATCAAGTACTCCTCAAGGTGTCTCCTTGGAAAGGGGTAGTCAGATTTGGAAAGAAAGGAAAGTTAGCTCCACGGTATGTTGGACCATTCAAAATCATTGAGCGAATCGGAAAAGTGGCTTACAAGCTCGAGTTACCCCAAGAACTCAACAATGTCCATCCCACCTTTCATGTTTCAAATTTGAAGAAGTGCTTAGCCGAAGGGAACATACATATTCCTCTTGATGATGTACGAATTGACGAGACTATGCATTTTGTCGAAAAACCAGTGGAAATAACGGATCGTGAAGTCAAACAACTCAAACGAAAACGTATTCCGCTAGTTAAAGTTCGTTGGGAATCGAAGAATGGACCCGAATTCACTTGGGAACATGAAGAGCAAATGAAGAAAAAGTACCCACATCTTTTCAGTGAAGCCACTTGAATAAATTTCGAGACAAAATTTCCTAAAGTAGGGGAGACTGTAACATTTGTACTTTTCGTATTTTCCGTTCTAGTCCTTGTATTCTTGTATCTTTCCATTTTGTACCCTTGTAATCCCGAGCTTATGATCAACGGAAAAGTATTTTATCAATTTCATCTAATCTTAATCTATTTCATTTATTCTATAAATTCTACGTGACGCAAACTTTATGTAATGTCGCGTGATTTTTAATTTTCTTGTATTTTAAATTCTATATTTAACAAATTCCAAGTTCGCCTTTACTCGTTTCTTGTATGTTACTCCTACCCATTCATGACGAGTCGCCATTATAATTTACCCTATTCAATTTAGGCGTTATAACAGGAAATTTATTTAGTTAAGATCTTAATATATATTTATTTTATCTTTAAAATAAAACATATATATTTTTATAATAATACTTATAGTAAAAAAAAAGAGAAAACTAAAACATGAATGTAATTAAACTATATTAATAAACAAACGTAATGAACAGTTATCTTAAATGAACAGTGATTTTTATCACCTACATGTTCTCTTCTCCATTTGCCACCACCATTTTATCTTTCTCATTTTCTCTCTCTATATTAACAATTTCCACCGCCTCTTTATCTCCTTCTCTGCTTCTCTCCCCACCGCTCCGGCTCGAGTACAACCAAACAACAAACCTACTAGCCATCTCATCCCTAGCCAAATCAGAGGAGGAAAAGGCGGATCTGTAGGGAATCAGAAGAGAGATATAGAGAGAGCAACAGAGGGAGAGAAAGAAATTGAAGGTGATCATCCGGTGCTCACAGATAGAATAGGGCTATGGTGACAGTGACGCCGGCCCTAGCCACCGGCCAGACGTTCTCTGTTAACAATAAAATAGGTCTGACGACCAAGGTAAGTATAGTACACTGGATTTCGTATTCTTGATGGGTGTATATATATATATATATATATATAATCGGGTCATAGCCGCAACCTATAGGTATTTGGTGTTGATACTTTTCAGGGAATTAGTTATGAATCTGTTATAGCTTAGCTATAGTGGTCAACGATGGTCGCGGATGATAAAGTAAACCTTTGACCTTTGCTTCGATTAACAATAATTAATGATGGAGGTTAGTGTTTAAACGATTAAGAAATTATTGTTGGTACAACATCAGGGATGTTTATAGTGGATAGTTAGTACTTGATTAGAGGTGGATCATGGTGGTGGTAATCCAGATCAGTAGCAATTATTATTGGTTATAAATAGTGAGGGTTGATGTTGAGGTATAAAATGTTTGGAGGAAAAGACTACTCGGTCAACAAAAGTCAAGAACCAGTCATACTTGAGGCAAAGGATGGTCAACATCCAGATTGTAATTTGAGCACATGTGAGGTATAATGTGCAACTCAATATCCTGGAACATTTATATAGACATCATAGTTACTAACTAAAACTATTTGAGTGCGTGCGCACGTGTGGGATTGAACGAGCTTATAAGACCAACCGGACCCGACCCAACAAATAAATATATGGAACATTTAGACGAGTAGGTGTGTATTATAAAACTCAATAGTATTTATTTAGAAGGTAAGGTTGATGACGATTGAATAAGTATAGCTTTGGACACTTAAGCAAATGATATAACTAAATAGGTATTTCTTAAAATGGCCAAAGCATTTTTAGAAGCGAATCATCATATGGTCGCAAGATGTTATTTCTTAGAAGGTAAGGTTGATGACGATCGATAGAATAGGGCTCTGGTGACAGTGACGCCGGCCCTAGCCACCGGCCAGACGTTCTCTGTTAACAATAAAATAGGTCTGACGACCAAGGTAAGTATAGTACACTGGATTTCGTATTCTTGATGGGTGTATATATATATATATATATATAATCGGGTCATAGCCGCAACCTATAGGTATTTGGTGTTGATACTTTTCAGGGAATTAGTTATGAATCTGTTATAGCTTAGCTATAGTGGTCAACGATGGTCGCGGATGATAAAGTAAACCTTTGACCTTTGCTTCGATTAACAATAATTAATGATGGAGGTTAGTGTTTAAACGATTAAGAAATTATTGTTGGTACAACATCAGGGATGTTTATAGTGGATAGTTAGTACTTGATTAGAGGTGGATCATGGTGGTGGTAATCCAGATCAGTAGCAATTATTATTGGTTATAAATAGTGAGGGTTGATGTTGAGGTATAAAATGTTTGGAGGAAAAGACTACTCGGTCAACAAAAGTCAAGAACCAGTCATACTTGAGGCAAAGGATGGTCAACATCCAGATTGTAATTTGAGCACATGTGAGGTATAATGTGCAACTCAATATCCTGGAACATTTATATAGACATCATAGTTACTAACTAAAACTATTTGAGTGCGTGCGCACGTGTGGGATTGAACGAGCTTATAAGACCAACCGGACCCGACCCAACAAATAAATATATGGAACATTTAGACGAGTAGGTGTGTATTATAAAACTCAATAGTATTTATTTAGAAGGTAAGGTTGATGACGATTGAATAAGTATAGCTTTGGACACTTAAGCAAATGATATAACTAAATAGGTATTTCTTAAAATGGCCAAAGCATTTTTAGAAGCGAATCATCATATGGTCGCAAGATGTTATTATTATATTCTTTTACAATCCTATAAGTTTGTTCTTGATTGATTAGATTATAATTGGTTGGAGAAGCAAAACAAATTTTGTTAACTACATTTTTAATAAAAGGTTCACAGTAATCATCACTTTGTCTTGCTTCTTACCGGGTTGTTATCGATTATGTGTCACGCTTTCTGAATACGGTGATCGACCCTTGGCTGTGAACATTGAAGGAAAGCATGACAGGATATCCTTTATATTAAACCAATTAGGTAGTTTAATGTAATTAAAATGGAACCTAACATTGGACATTTAATGTATCATTTTTTGTTTGCCTCTTATACTATTGTACAACGAATTAGCGTTCATTTTAATGTGTTGGTGTAACATTTGTTCAGGATTATAAACCATTATTATGTGAATTGAAGAATTTTTAGGTTTATTGAAGGGTTAGTTTTGTAAATTTTGGTGTTGGAAGCTGAAACACTATGTGATAATATTCAGCGTCTTTTTTTGATTCTGTGACTTCAAATATCAAAATTGGAATGTAAACTTTATGTTTTTTTTTTTGTTTTTTTAATTTTAATATTGGGATGGAAGTTTTTAAAGTACATGTGGTAATTTTGCAAGTTAAGTTTGGGGAGACGCTCCGCCGATTCAATGCTTCTGTCAGTGACAACAAACTTGCTCTCGACATTTTCATGTTTAGCGAAAAAATCCGCGGGCTCTTTGGGTTCGGTCACGATGTTGAGTTTACTATGGCTTACGTTGATGAAGATGGTGATGTGGTTACCCTTGCTGATGATGATGATATTCATGATGTTGTTAGTCAATCTCTGAATCCAGTGAGGATTACTGTGAACCTGAACGGTAGCAACAGCTCTAATGGATCAAGTGGGTATTCTACTCCCTTGAGATCACAAAACCAGCTTCCGTTTCAAACGTTGAACTCGGGTGTTTTGGAACCTAAGGCCCGCATTGCATCCTCTGATATGAGATCTTTAATCCTAACACCAGGTAATTGTTATTGGTTGTATATTATTTGTTTTCTATACATTTTAGAAATGTTGCATAGTGTGTTTTAGATTTATGTTTGTTGAGATTACGTCGTAAAATATAAATTAAAAATAGAATTATCCCTTTTTCCCGGACATGTTCAATATGTATCTTTATTATTATTGTAGTTTTGGTTCTGATTTGTTTTTCATAGAATGGGCCCATCAAGAATAAGGAATCTCCCTTGGCTTCGAACAACAGCAATAATACAAGGGATGATAACCAAGTGACTGTCGTCAAGAGCCAATTCCAAAGATGGAACCTCACTGGTGTCATTTATCTCTCTAATTCTCACTTAAAGGTACTTACTTTGTCGTTTTAACATCAATTTATATTATGTTTTTACTTTTTACTTAGTCAGCCTGTATATTAATTAATATTTGTTACATATAAGTTTCTGAAGGCCGTACATGAGCTGGAACACACGCGATTCCCATACATTGTAGCCCTGTCTCAGTGCGCAAACCATTCTCTAGATGACTTAAGAGCAAACATTTTTTTGGTTTTGGTATGCAAACCGGTAAATTGATCCTGAATTCCTTTTTGCAGTTTTTGAGCCTGATACAACTGAAATCTTCTTCAGGAAAGAGTTAGTGTGGCCTGAATTGGATCAATTGCTTCTTGATGAAGATGACAAGACTGCTGCCACTCCTTACACAGCTGCCATTCCCGAATACCGAGTCATGTTTCATGACAAACCTCATACATATTCTAAGAATCGCAGTCAAACAAATGGTCATGATGCTCAACATCCATGCAGGTATTACAAATGTACTATTACTCAACGTTATCTTCTTACCTAATCACGTATCTTTATAACCTAATTTGTAATTCTAATCTGTTTTAATGATCCAATGTGGCTGTTAAAAAAGAGCTCCATACCCCTGAATCTGATCGCTCTTGCACTCATATGGAATTTGACATCTCTCACACTGGACTATCGTAAGTTAATCCCGATGAATCCGTTTGGATGTTTTTAAACATTATTCCTAAATTGCCTTCTAAATGCTAATAATTTTGTATATATCTTAGATACGAAACTGGTGATCATGTTGGTGTCTACATAATAATATTAATTTTGTTTCCCTCCTTGCACTTTAAGAAAGGCATTGACCAATTATGCAGATTTGTTAAGTTCTCCCAAAAAGGTAACTTTAGTTGAATTAACATCTATTAAATAAATCCATCAAATGCTTATATTTGCATATGCATTGCAGTCAACCTTACTTGCTATAGCTGCTCATGCTTCTGATGCCGCTGAAGCTGATCGACTAAAATTTCTTGCATCTCAGCAACAGAACAGAGCCCAAAAAGATGAATCAGGTGAAATCCGGTGTTACTCCGGCAAACAGAAAAGAAAGATTAAACATTGATTAATTTTGTTTTATTTTGTAACTTTTACGATACAATGTAGCATACTTGATTAGCATTTGAATGTCTTTCGATTTGGGATGGGATTTGGGTTCGGTATGTGATTACTTATATTCAAAATCAGGTTGATGCCGCCGCAACGCGCGGCCTGATAAAAATCTAGTTATGTTAAAACAACAACAACAACATTCTAAAATTTGAACCTTACGTTCATTTTTTTATTTTTAATATTATTATTATTTTTTTCCTTTTAAAGATATATTTACCATTTAATTCACTTCTAACCACCCTAATTAATTCATTAAATACCCAACCCCTTCACCCCAACTATAAATACACCACTCCTTACCCATTCTAACACTTGCTCAATCCTAAATCCTCTCTAAACATCCTAATTCTTCAAGGAAATCCCAAGTGTGGAAGTCCACTTCTAAGTGAGTTTTCTCATAAACTCCAACTTTATTCTTGTTTCTTCACTTCTTTTCTTCTTCTAACCCCTTGGAGAAACCTCGAGGACCTAACTCTTGTTTGCTATGGCAAATGAATACGAGTAGGACACCAAAATGAGGCCTCAAAGGTGGTTCATCTTCTATTGTTTTTATGCACTAGAAGGTTAGTTTAAGTGATACTGTTAGGACAAAGAGGATTGGTGAAACCACTTTTGTAAACCTTAGTCTAATTCACTTCTGTCATTTTGGCTAAGTATAGAAGTACTGAAGAGAAGACAAGAAACTGCTGATTAGAAGATATGAGAAGTGCTGAAGAAGCAGAAGTTCTGAAGTCCAAACCAGACAAGTTCACTTCAGAAGTACTGAAGACAAAACTACTCTTCAGTAGTTTGTCCTTCATCAGCACTTAGCATCAGATATTTCCCACCGCCTTTTGCATCAGTAGTTTGTTGTTTATTATTACTTTTAGCTGTATTTGTTTCATTCAATGTTGCAACTTGTGCAACTTGTTTCTGTTGTTTCTGTACTTGCTTATTGGGCAAGATACATGCATGTAAACGTCTATAAATAGGAGGCTTCAACCTTCTATTTTAGACATTGATTTTAATATAGAAAAATCCTTCAAACACTCTCATTGTTCTATTCCATTTCTGTATTTATTGTGAATCTTTCTAAGTATCTAATTCTCATTTACAGCTTAGATTCATAATAAATACTTTGTCATTTATTAGTTTCAAACATCAAGGGGGAGTTATAACTCTGCCTTAGTGTAAAAAGTGTTGCTTTAACTTATAACATTCCGCTGTGCTTATAATCTGATTTACAAGGACTTGCTAAACACTTAAGTGTCAAGATAGCAAGTTCTTACTTAGCAAAAAGAGCAAACTGATCCAACAATTGGTATCAGAGCATTGGTTTATCTGATCACATATCAATCTAACAAATTGAGAATCAGACACAAAGCTCTTATTGATATTCAATAAAAAGATCAAAAGTTCACTTTTTATCAATATCCATCACTTAAAAGAGTCATCTGACAAATCTATACTCTTTAAAATGGATCCACATAATACTGGTTCTGCCACCAAACCTGCCATGCTTGTGAGAAATGAGTACAACATATGGCAAAAGAGAATGGCACATACCTTGTCACAAACCAACACAGGTTGTTGGAGATCTGTGATATATGGTCCTCACAAACCAGTAAATATAAATCTTGAAACTAAAGAAGGGATTCCAAAGGAACCCAAAGACTATACAGATGAGGATTTCCTAAAACTTGAGCTAGATGCAAAAGCATTCTCTATGTTGGCAATGGCTCTCCCAAATGAAATATACTCTGGCCTTTTACATTGTGAAAGTGCCAAAGAACTTTGGGACTGTCTTAAAGAACAGTTTGGAGGAACTGAAGAGGTGATTGCCAACACCAGAGAGATTTTAGCTCAACAATATGAAACATTTGCTTATATTAATGGGGAAACTTTGACTCAACAATTTGAAAGATTCTCCTCATTAATCTCTGAGCTAAAGTTAAATGGTCAGACCTATACAACAGTATCTATGTTACATAGATTTTTAAGGTCTTTACCTGACAAATGGGAAACTTACTCCATTGTCTTAAGATCCTCACCAGATTTTAGCTCCCTCACTCTTACAAAACTCCATGGGAGATTACTTACTTTTGAGAGAGAAATTGATCAAAAGAAGAAATTACAAACTTCTGGTAAAACTGCTGATGACTACCTACCAGGTAGTACAGCACTTTTGGGACAAGATTCACCAACTTGTTCCTATGGATCTTATGACAATATTGACATAACCACTGGGATCTCATCAGAAAGATCTTTCCCAGGTTATGACAATGATGACCAAAGTCAAACTGCTGATAATCTATGTTTTATCATGGATGATTTGAAAATTTTTAGCAGTGATGACTTAGAAGAAATGGACATATTACACCAACTGGCCATGCTAAGCATTAAAACTAACAAGTTTTATAAAAGGTCAGGAAGGAAATTTCCAGGATTGACCAGTAATACAAAAATTGGTTTTGACAAATCTAAACTGAGATGTCACAAGTGTCAGAAGTTGGGACACTTTGCTAGAGAGTGTAGAAGCTCTAGCTTTAACCAATCACAATCTGGAAATAACTATAACCCCAATTATAATAGGAACAATGGAACTCAAGGGAGTGCTCATTTTGTACAGGCACAAGCTCCTCAACAGCAATATATGCCTCAAGTACAATATGTTCAAGTGCCTGCTCAACAGATGCAGAGCCAACAATCAATCCCTCCCTTTCCAGCTGCTCAACTTCCTCCACAGCCTCAACAACCCTCTCAACAAAGTCTCTTTACCTCAGGGTATGTTGACTGGAGCAGTCTCCCTTATGACACCACAGAGTGCAATCCTGATGCAGACAACAAAGTGTTTGACATCAACTGGGGAGAACCAGACAATGGCAGAAAGAACTTTGCCTTAATGGCATTTGAAGGCTGTACTTCAAAATCTGCATTGTCACAGGTATCAAAAGAATCTTTGACAAAACTTTGCTCAAATTCTTGCAAAGAAACTTTTGCTCTCATAAGAGAGACAAACCTGCACTTACAAGGCAAAGCCAATGATTTAGAAAGAAAATACACACAGATAAAATGTGATTTAGAAAGAAAACTGTGTGCTAAAACAAAAGAAGTTTCTAAATTAACTGACTCTGCTATTGAAACCCAAGCACAAATCAAAATGATGCTAAATGACCTGGGAGATGTCAGACAAGAGCTTACTGACACCAGGATCACTTGTGAAAAATGAGTGGAATCTTGTAAGGGGTATCAACTATTGCTAAACAAACAAAGTGCTTCAAATGTTAAGTTTGGCATAGGATACCATCATGTTGAAACACCAACAGATTTTTCTCCCAAAACTACTGAAGATGGGAGAAGAATTGTTTCAAATGAAACTTCTGAAGGGAAAGAATGCACATCTTTCCATGAAAACTTTCTAAACAGAAATCCTGGCATTTTTAAAGAAAGTACTTCAGAAGTATTTACAAAATCTGACAACAAGCCATCAGTAGTTTCATCTACATCAGGAGTTGAGACCCTGAAAACTACTGATGAGCAAAATCTTTTCACAAAAGTCAGAAATTTGCCTTTAGATCAAAAACAAAAGGCAAAAGAATGTGAAATTTGTGGCCTGTTCAACCACAAAACTGAATTTTGTAGATACAGAAAAGGAATTCAGTTCAATCAAAAATTTAAACAACAGGTTGTGGGAAATCAAATCAGAAATGATTATGAAAGAGTCTTTAAACCCAAGAAACAACAACCTGAAAACACCTTTTCTCAGAAAAAGATAAAATCTCAACCAAAATCTTTTTCTCAAAATTCCTTGTCAGTAGTTAGACCAGAATCATCAGCAGTTTCACAAACTGCTGAGATTCAAAATCTAAAGAACATGGTAGAACTACTGATGACCAAGGTTGATGGTGGTCCTAAAAAGGATACCACCATGGTTCCTAATGAAAAATCCATTGCCAAAAAGACATGGATTTCTCAACCTGGTCAAGAACAAACTGTAACTGTTCTCAAGAGCAAACCCAAAGCCAAACAGGCTTGGGTTCCTAAATCTAACTAATTTGCTTTTATGTGCAGAGAGTTTCCAGGGGCTTAAACAGCATATGGTATGTTGATAGTGGAGGCTCTATGCACATGACTGGATGCAGATACCTGATAAACAACTTTATCAGCCAAAGAGAAGGATCTGTATCCTTTGGGAACAATGCTAAGGGATATGTGCTAAGACATGGCAATGTCTCCTCTGGCAAAATACAGTTTGACAAGGTCAATCTGGTGGAAAACCTTGAATACAACTTGCTGAGCGTGTCACAAATGTGTGATAAAGGATATTCTTCCTTTTTCACAAAGACAGCTTGCAAGATCATCTCACCAGAAGGCCAGAAGTTGATAGAGAAGATTATAGAAGATCATACTTTGCTGATTGCCAAAAGATGTGGCAATGTCTATGCAGTGGACATTGAGAAAGACAAAGTATTGAACAACACTGCCTGTTTCTTCTCAAGGGCATCAACTTTAGAAACAGATCTCTGGCACAGGAGACTTGGCCATGTGAACTTTAAAACCATAAATAAAGTCACAAAAATGGGCTTGGTCAGAGGTCTACCTTTGAAAGTATACCAGTGTCAAGAACACTGTGTATCCTGTTTAAAGGGAAAACAGCATAAGTCCTCCTATAAGTCTATTGAAGAATCAAAAACAACTGCATGTCTTCAACTACTCCATATGGACTTATTTGGACCTGTCAAGATTATGAGCCTTGGTAAAAAGAAGTACTGCTTAGTCATCATTGATGACTACTCAAGATTCACATGGGTATTCTTCTTATTTTCCAAGGATGAGGCTGCTGAAATCATCAAGTTCTTCATTCTACAAGTAGAGAAACAATATTCTCTATCTGTCAAAACCATTAGAAGTGACAATGGGACAGAGTTCAGGAACAAAACTCTGGATGAATTCTGTTTGTCTAAAGGGATTATTAGACAATACAGTGTTCCCAGAACTCCTGAACAAAATGGTGTAGTAGAAAGGAAGAACAGAACATTGATAGAAGGAGCAAGAACAATGTTAGCTGATTCTGGACTGCCATTATACTTTTGGGCAGAAGCAGTTAACACATCATGTTATGTTCAGAATAGAGTTCTTGTGGTCAAGAGACATTCCAAGACTGCCTATGAAGTTCTTCATGGCATGAAGCCCCTTATCTCCTTTTTCAGGGCTTTTGGGTGTCAATGTTTCATCTTGAACATCAAGGAATCTATTTCAAAGTTTGCTGCCAAAGTTGACTCAGGTTACTTTCTTGGTTACTCTTCAACTAGAAAAGCCTACAAGGTTTTTAATTCTCACACCAGGATAGTAGAAGAAACATTGAATGTCAAGTTCAATGAGTCAAAACACACTCTTATTCCAGCACATCCTGCTGAACTCTTTGACCTTGACAACTTTCACTTTGGACCTGAAAAGACTGTTACTTCTTCCAAACCTACTTATTATGGTGATCAAAGGTTTGAAGATGAGGATCCTACACCATGGACTCCTCAAACAGT
Organism: Ambrosia trifida; assembly: GCA_028751855.1. Taxonomy (NCBI): domain Eukaryota; kingdom Viridiplantae; phylum Streptophyta; class Magnoliopsida; order Asterales; family Asteraceae; genus Ambrosia; species Ambrosia trifida. Next base: position 123,701,577 of record CM054128.1, on the reverse strand, counting down.
CATTAAGTCAACTACAACACCATCAGAAGTTTTTCAAACTTCTGATCAAACAAATACTGAAGGCCAAACTCAAACATCTGCTTCAGCACCTGCAACTACTGAAGGAGCTGAAACTGCTGAACCAGATATTATAGACCTCAGTAGTTTGTTTGAAGAACAAGAGCCACCTACACCTGTCAGTGGTTTACAACAACTGATTGAACACAGAGATCATCCACTTGATCAAATCATGGGTGATATAGCTTCAGGTGTTCTTACCAGAAACCAGCTCTCCAACTTTTGCCTATTCTCAGCCTTTATTTCACAGTTGGAACCAAAGAAGTACCAGGAAGCCCTCAAAGACAATAATTGGGTGCAAGCTATGCAAGATGAACTACTTCAGTTCAACAAGCAACAGGTCTGGGAAATCTGTCCCTTACCTCAAAACAAGCAACCAATTGGTACAAGATGGGTTTTCAGGAACAAACAAGATGAAGCTGGTATGATAATCAAGAACAAGGCAAGACTGGTAGTTCAAGGGTACTCTCAAGAAGAGGGAATTGACTATGATGAAACCTTTGCTCCAGTTGCAAGGCTTGAAGCCATCAGGTTATTTCTGGCCTATGCCATTTCCAACAAAATTAAAGTTTATCAAATGGATGTGAAAAGTGCATTTTTGTATGGAAAAATCAAAGAGGAGGTGTATGTCTGTCAGCCACCTGGGTTTGAGGATCCTTCTCATCCTGAGTGGGTGTACAGATTGGACAAAGCTCTTTATGGGCTTAAACAGGCTCCAAGAGCCTGGTATGATACACTCTCCACCTTTTTACTCAAAAATAACTTTACAAGAGGTGCCATTGATAAAACACTTTTCATTAAACATGTTGGAAATCATGTCTTACTTGTTCAAATTTATGTTGATGATATCATTTTTGGTTCAACAAACACAAAACTGTGTGATGATTTTAAGAAACTCATGCAATCAAAATTTGAGATGAGTACCATGGGAGAACTGCAGTACTTTCTAGGACTGCAAATCAAACAACAAACAAATGGAACTTTTATACATCAATCAAAATATGTTAAAGAATTATTGAACAAATTTTCTTTAAATGACTGTAAATCATGTTCCACTCCCATGACACCAATCACACAAGTTGAACCTGATGATCAAGGAAAACAGGTTGATCAAACCATGTACAGATGTATGATAGGTTCCCTTTTATACTTAACTGCTTCTAGACCAGATATTATGTTTTCAACATGTGTCTGTGCTAGATATCAATCAGCACCAAGGGAATCACACCTTATAGCAGTCAAAAGAATTTTCAGATATCTGAAAGGAACTCCAACACTGGGAATTTGGTATCCTGCTTCAAGCAATACCAAGTTATCAGCTTTTTCAGATAGTGACTATGCAGGGTGTAAGATGACAAGAAAGTCAACATTTGGTGGTTGTCAATTCCTGGGTAACTGTCTAGTGTCATGGCAATCAAAGAAGCAAACATCTGTTGCAACTTCAACTGCTGAGGCTGAATACATTGCAGCTGCAAGTTGTACATCACAGATACAATGGCTCCAATATCAACTTCTTGATTATGGAATCAAAGAGACCAAGACACCTTTGTTTGTAGACAGCAAATCTGCCATTAGCATCATTCAAAATCCGGTACAGTTCTCAAAAACCAAACATATTGAGATCAGGTACCATTTCATAAGAGATTGCTATGAAAAAGGCAAGATTGAGGTGAAGCATGTAGCAACAGCTAATCAAATAGCTGACATCTTCACTAAGCCCCTTGACACATCAACATTTCAGAAGTTAGTATCCATGCTTGGAATGCTAAATTTGTAAGTGTTTACTTTATTTTTTTTTTTTTTTAAACTTGTATGCATATCAGTTAGAATCCAAGTTAACACTTGATTCTACCCAACTCTACATCAAACTTCTACATCAATCACTACTGTTATGCATAAAAACATCAAAATTTTCTTTTTCCTTTTTCCATCCTTGATTCCATCCTGTTTACCTTGGTGGAATCCAAGTTAACCTTTTCCTTCTTTTTTCTGGTTTTCACTTACAAAAAGACAAAAGTCTGAAACAAAACTTCTGAAAAACAAAACTACTGATTAAACAAAAATCAGTATGAGAGAAACTACTGATGAACAAAAATCATCAGTATGGGGGTAATTTTCTGAAAAAGTGTGTAACTTCTGATAAAATAACCTTCAGAAGTTATGAATAAAGTATTTATAAAAACATTTCTCATCAGATGTTAAAACTACTGAAGAGAAAATGGGAACTACTGATGAAGTAATCCTTCATCAGCAGTTTAAGTCAAAAGGGCAAATCTGACTTTTCCCATCATCAGAGGTTTGACCTAATCAGTTTAAAACCTCTGATAAAGAGATTTTTAACCAAAGGCGGTTTTAAAACTTCTAATAAAGAAGATTCAAGCGGTTAAAACTTCTAATAAATACCTTTTCTACACACTTATCCTTTCAAACTCAAAAATATCCCTCTTTCTCTCTCAAAAACTCTCTCAACAACCTATACCTGCAAATCCACTGTTCGATCAAAAACCCAAACCACATGGCTCTAGTTCTAAAACAGGGACACAATCAAAGGGCCTTTCTTGAAAAACAAGAAGGCTGGTCCCAATACGATGAGATCATTGATCTTGTCGTCAAATCCCAATATTTTACTGCTCTCACAATAAACCCACCAATTCACACTGAAACTCTGAATGAGTTCTGGGCAAATGCTTAGACGGTTACAATGGGTGATGAGGTCATTTCCCTCAACTCAAGAATAAAAGGGAAACAACTGACCATCACACCAGCCACACTAGCAACAAGACTGGGTCTGGATGATGTAACTGCCCCTGACCATGTTGCTAACACTGATATTCATCTAACCATGACTGAGTGTGGTTATCAAGGTACTCTCTCCCATGCTACAATATTCAAAAAATATTTTGAACCAAAATACAAGCTTTTGTTTCATTATATTATTATGTGTTTGAGTCCAAAAACAGGGTCTTATGACCAGATGCCCTCCACTTTTCAACCAATATTTCATTCCATTGTGAATGAAACTACATTCAGGACATCAAAACTATTTTTCAATGTGTTGGTGTTACATCACAATAATACCAAGAAAAAGTTTTTGTTATACCCAAGGTTCATTATGCAATGCATAATAGGGGAACTGGGTAATGAGGTGCTTGTGGGAAAAATTTCAACTTTAAATCCTTTAACATCACAAGCATACTCAAGGCATAACAAACCGGCTGCCTGGCCAGAAGATGATCAGGGAGAACAACAACAAGTCCCCCTGAAGCCCACATCTTCCAAACTCACCCCACCTAAAGCCAAAAAGCCCAAGCCAACAAAAACTGCAACCCACCAACCTAAAAGAAAAGCTGTTCAGGAGGTTGAGATGCCTGAACATGCTCATGAGCATTCTGCTCTTCAAATAGGTGAGACTGAAACACCCTCTCAGTCTCATCCATCTCAAACCCCACCAAGAGCACCCATAACCATTTTATTCAAAAGAAAAAGACTTAGAAAAACATATGAAACACACTCTTCTTTTGAAACTGCTGAACAACAACTTTCACCACCTATTGCCCAAACTACTGAACCAACCCCACAAATTTCTGAACAAGAGGCAATAGAAATTGCCAAACTTCTCTCTGGGCTAAAAGAGAATGTCCCATCTGATCATGTCAGTCCCCTACAACCACAACAAACAGGGGACATAACTACTACATCAGACATGGATGTGGACATTTCTAGCCCTATCCCAAGAGATGAGGGTGGACCAGAGTCTTTAAGCCCAATTTTAGAGACTCTTGGAGCATCTGAGGCTGCTACTACTCAGTTACCACCCAGTGGTGGATCTGAGGACAGAAGTAACATAGCTAAGACCTTAGATGTGGCAACTACTGATGAAGGCTTAATGCCTGAAGTAGGAAATCCTCAGTACCAAGAACAAGAGGTTCATGAGAGAACTGAGTTGGGCTCAGCTCATGATTTAACTGAGACAGTCCTCATTGAGGGCAACATCAGGGATTCAGATGATTCCATTAGTTTGGATGATGTTTCACACACTCAAACTACTGAATTGACGACACTTTCTGAAGGTCCTGTTTCAGGGGTATCCAGGCTCAAGAAGCCAGTCACCTCTGCACAGGTTAAAGCCCACTCAATCCCTAAAACCCCTAGAGTGGCATCCTCTGTACAACATGAGGATCTCCCAAAAACACCCCCTTCACAACAAATGCCTACCCAATTCCCTGGGCAAACAAGCATAGACCTGAACCAGCTATGCAGCCCAGAGGGTCCCCTGTACCACATGATGAATACACTCATCAGAAATCACTTCCAAACATATACAGCTGACTTGGAGCTGTCCATCAAGAACCAATTTGGAGTGATCAAGACCAAGATGAACGATCTGTCCAATAAAATAGACTTCAACAGCAAACAGATTGCTCATCTTCAAGGACAATTCTCCCAACCCTCTGCTTCAAGGGTTAAAATTGATGAATCCAAAAAGGGGGAGAAGATCAGGGAACCTAAGGAGTCATTCCAAGCCAGGATAAGGGCAAGAGTGGCACTCCTTGAAAGAGATCAAAAAGATCAGGCCAGGAAAGAAAAATTGGCCAAACAGTTTGGTGTCTCAATAGAAGAAATTGAAGCAGCAGAGAAAGAAGATGAGACCCAAACATCTGAAGAATCCCTAAGGCAAAATGAAGAAACTTCTGATGACCAAACTTCTGATGAAGAATCAGAAAGTACTGAAGACAATCCTTCAGGAGTTGACAAACCATCAGCAGTTGTCAGCACATCAGAAGTTAACACTTCCAAACCTCAAACAACTGAACCTTCCAGAACCACTGCTCCCATTCAACCAACATCTGATCCCATCAGGCCTACAACTGTTACTACAATGACTGTATTAAACCCTTCTCCTATCTCTCAATCAGCTGAACTATTAGAGAAGAGCTTAATTGCAGCCAACAAGAAGGCCAGAGAAGATCAGATTTGGAAATCTCTAGAAGAAAGGGATGATTTGGATTTAAGCCATGAAGAAAAACTTCAGGCTTATGCAGCTGAACTACAAAGGCAGGCTAGCCTTGATGAGATTGCTGAACAAGATAAAAGACAACAACTGGTGTCTTATATTACCAAGAACAGCAAGACTAAAGCCTTTACACTCAAAGGACTCTCTATGCAAGAGCTGACAAGAAGAGCACAACTGCTTGCAGACAAAGTGGCCACAAGCAAAGATGGAAAGGCCAAGAGAGCCAAGATAATAGAAGAGTTAGTAGCAGAAGGATATGGTTCAAAAGCCTCAGTATCCAGATGGAAAGAAGAAAGACTGATGGATACTTATAGAAAATACTTGGCTGCCAAGGCTGCAAATCCTGAGAAGTTTCAAACTGCTGATCCTTCAAGATCAGTAGTTAGAACTTCTGGTGTATCTAGAAGAACTGCTACTCAGAAGAAGAAGGCAGAGGACAATGTCAAAACTGACTTCAAAATGGTACTACTTGAAGGAAGTTCAGTAGTCCATTCAGATTTTGACATTGAGGAGAAACCTCTGTTAACACAGTTCAGGGATCCTTCCACTTTTGCTTATCAAATACAAAAGACCATCAAAGAAAAGCTGCATACCAAAGTAGTGACTGAACACCATCTCCCAACTGTTCAGATGCCTGATATGCAACAACAACAAGGAAGAGAATCCCACCTGAGGCTATCTGAAACTAAAGACATCCAGCACTCAGGACCATCAACCCAAGGGACAAGTCTGGTTCCCTATTCTTCTGACTTTAACAAGTCAAAGATCCCTATCATCAGATGGTCACTTACTGATAACAACTCAGTACTGTTGACAAGAAGAGACCTCTCAAGCAGGGCTTACAAGAAGATCAGTGATCTGAAGAAACTGTCAACACAAGACCTGCTCACAATTCAACATCTAGAACCACAGAGAGGATCTCTATCTGATGGTCAGTTCAACCAGCTCAAGAACACCATGTACAAAGAGATATGGAAGATTGTTCAAGACAGAAGAAACACATAAGGAATTAGTAAGGTTTTGGCTTCATCAATCCAGGGGGAGATTGTTAGGACAAAGAGGATTGGTGAAACCACTTTTGTAAACCTTAGTCTAATTCACTTCTGTCATTTTGGCTAAGTATAGAAGTACTGAAGAGAAGACAAGAAACTGCTGATTAGAAGATATGAGAAGTGCTGAAGAAGCAGAAGTTCTGAAGTCCAAACCAGACAAGTTCACTTCAGAAGTACTGAAGACAAAACTACTCTTCAGTAGTTTGTCCTTCATCAGCACTTAGCATCAGATATTTCCCACCGCCTTTTGCATCAGTAGTTTGTTGTTTATTATTACTTTTAGCTGTATTTGTTTCATTCAATGTTGCAACTTGTGCAACTTGTTTCTGTTGTTTCTGTACTTGCTTATTGGGCAAGATACATGCATGTAAACGTCTATAAATAGGAGGCTTCAACCTTCTATTTTAGACATTGATTTTAATATAGAAAAATCCTTCAAACACTCTCATTGTTCTATTCCATTTCTGTATTTATTGTGAATCTTTCTAAGTATCTAATTCTCATTTACATCTTAGATTCATAATAAATACTTTGTCATTTATTAGTTTCAAACATCAAGGGGGAGTTATAACTCTGCCTTAGTGTAAAAAGTGTTGCTTTAACTTATAACATTCCGCTGTGCTTATAATCTGATTTACAAGGACTTGCTAAACACTTAAGTGTCAAGATAGCAAGTTCTTACTTAGCAAAAAGAGCAAACTGATCCAACAGATACCAACCAAGTTCACCAACAACTTAATGTTGGATGGACTTGTGCTATCGTTAATGGTTGACAAAGGAAAGCCAAGGTTCTTCCAAACTAAGTCACCATACACTACTTTAACCCTATAGTTATATTATGTAAATACTAAAATATATACTTTCAAAACTCTATTAATCTATTAACTTGGAAGGTTTGTGGATACATCCCCACCTTACCAATACTTGACTCTCTTGACCATCCGAATCACCTTTATGGTGGTTTGTGTTTTGGTTAGCCTTAAAGGCACTACTTGACTCTCATGACCATCCGAATCACCTTTATGGTGGTTTGTGTTTTGGTTCGCCTTAAAGGCAATGCATGACTTCCTTGTACTCTTGAATCTCCCTCCGAATCTAAAATCATTTTTTTTCCTTTTCTTAACTCTAGTCTAATCGGAGCTAAAATCCTCATTTCTCAAGACTCGTTTTTGAGAACTTAACAAACGCACCCTAAGGTGAGTTCATATTTGTCCCCTTTTTACTCTTTAACACTTTTGGGGCTCAACATGTATCCTATGCAAACATACAGTAAACACTTTCATACTCACATGCTCAATCTACTAAACATGCTTATAAACTATGCCATGCTAGAATTTAGACTTTACATACAAATGCCGCTTAGCATACAACCCCCTTAACATGTATAGCGCTATAGGAGTAGTACCCCGCCCCCTAACTGGGTCATGTTAAGTTTTACCGGCCTATCACTTCGGTGTTAGGTCAAGCAGTGCAAACATGTGTTGATTATGCCTTTTGTATGATTCTATGTGTGCAAAGCTATAGCATGACGATTTGAGTAAAATCTTTTAATACTATTTACGTAAACCAAAACTAGTATGCTCACCAATACTTTATGTGTTGACGGATATTTTATACATGTTGCAGGAAATATTTGATGCGATGTCTCAAGAAATCTTGTAGGGATGGACTTAGAAACGCACCAATTTTATTATCATTATGTTGTTGTTGTATTTCCTTTTCTTGAACAATTTGTATTTCCAACTTTGAATGTTATGAAATGAAATTTCCTTAAATCAATTTGTCACAATTCTAGTATCATGAAGTCTTTGAACAATCTATCACAAGTTGCGCCTCGATGTATTCCGCCATCGGTTGGGGTGTGACAGCGGCCAGCGATGCGACGAACTGTTCCAGATAGAGAGACTCGGCTATTAGAGGCCTTTTGTGCCCATTAACGTGGCGATGACGACAACGAATCTCAGAAGCCCTGGTTGCGGTCTTCGGTGTTGGTGGCTAGGGCTTCGACAAGAGTCCAATCGTACAAATAATCGGAAAAATTATAAGAGGAATGGGTGCAATTCGTCAGAATCATCCTTGGAGACATGAGAACTCGATGGTGGCGGTTAGGTGGATTTGTTTTTGTCTCAATTTCAGCTTGGATTTTTTTGTTTATTGTCGATTTTTTACTGATTTAGTAGCTCACTGATAGGTTAATAGTAAAATTGATACTGATCAGTACTTTTGTCATCTCATTTTCTTACTTCTTGCGAGTAATCTGATGTTGGTATTTGACTGATGGACTAGCAACAAGAAAGGATATTATTTGCAATCTCTTCAAAGCTGATGGCTTTATAGTTGTTTTTTCAAATGCGGTTACCAACTTTAGATGTCTTTCACGCACCGGATTGGACTTTGAGTGGAACTCTTGGGTGCCCATTAAAGTAAATTTCATGGTATGGAGGCTTATACAAGACAGGCAGCCCACGGTTGTCTCCTTAGCTCGAAGGAACCGAACTCTCCATGCAGGTTCTGTAATGAATCGGTCGAATCGAGTATGCATCTCTATGCCTCCTGTCGGATAGTGAACCACATTTGGGACTTCATTCTGCATTGGTGCAGGCTGCAACCTTTTTTAGTTTTGGAACTTAAGGATCTCGCCGTTATTCACAAGCGGTTTAACGGGTCAAAGAAATGGAAAAAGGCTGCTAATGCTGTGATTATGACTGCTGTATGGGTGGTTTGGAAATGGCGAAATGATATAATCTTTAACGGAAAGCAGCTGAATGTTGGTAATATGAAGGAGGACATCAAAAACCTTAGCTTCTTATGGGTAAAAAACCGGGCGAATAGAAGTGGTTTAACATTGGGAAGATTGGTGTTCCTTTAATCTTGGTAGTTTTGGTTAATCTGAATGTATACTGTTGTATTTGGTGGTTTGTTTGCTTTTTGGTGATTTTGTCTGTCTGTTGGTCAGATTGAGGAAATAAAACTTGGTTAGACCTTCAAAATATATATATATATATATATATATATATATATATATATATATATATGGGAGAGTTATCTTGAGAACGCTAAATATTGTGAGAACCGTGAGAACAAGTAAAAAAATAAATCAAAATCAAAATTTTTTAATACAAACCTCATTATAATCAAAATAAAACATTAATAAATGAATTTTCTTTCCAAATAATTCATCTTTTCTTGCAAAAACACTTTTAAATTAAATTTTTACACATGTGTAAATGAAACAATTTACACATGTATAAACGGTAAATTTACTGTAACACCCCAACCGATGGCGGAAACATCGAGGTGTCACGTAGTGACGATTGTTCAATAGCTCATGGACTAAAAGTGTAAATATTGATACATTGATTAAATAGTTTATTACATTGAAATGAAATACAACGATTCTAAATGTCAACTAAACTATAATACAATGAATCCAAAATCTAAGTAAAATTCCAAAAGCTTAAAAGTCATCTCATAAATAACCTGAAACATGTACGAAAATAGTATATGTCAATACAAAATGTATTGGTGAGCATACCCTGTTTGTATACATATAGTAGAAAAGTGTTTCGCAATTCATGTGTTGTATATTGTTTGCAATTATGTAATAAGTAATATCCGTTCAAAACCAAACCTGAGAATAATGACTAACACATGACTAACCAACTGAATAATGAATTAACAAGACAATGACCAAGATTCTCTCAACAGAGTCTCAAGGGGGTATACCATAGTACTATTCATTGAAATGCTAGGCCGCCCAGCGGTTAATGATTTTGACAAGTCATAGACACACCAATTAACATAAAGCAAACACACATGAGAATTGCATTTAGTAAAAGAAATAGAAACTTGATAGTAAGTACATGAGTCACCCCAGAATAGTAAAACAGTAAAAAGGGGAAAAGATATACTCACAGTTTACGAAAGCGTTCAAAATCCACTTAAGCGGTCGTGAGCTAAGTAATGGGAATTCCGAAGAATTCAACCTATAATGTGTAAGAATACTAATAAGGAAGTGTCTAAAAAGTCTAAGGTAACTAGGGTCTAAGGCATTAGGGCTTGCTAAGTCGAATTTGGGGAATTAGAGTTTTATGATAAATTGGATTAATATAAAAGTTGTATAATATATCAAAGTTTAAAACTACAGTTTAGGTAATATAATTATTACCAATTACTATTTAGATAAAAATCATGTTTGACTAATTAAGATAAAATGACGTAGTTAATTACTGTGACTAATTATTGTAATTAAATACAATAATTATAAATGTATAAATAAATGATTATGAGTTACACAATGTCCCAACAAATGATAATAAGGACTTTCAACCATAAGAGTATTTCCATTTTATATGAACAAATATTTATAAAATAGATGCCATAATTTTTATAAACTTATTTATATTTAAAACTGATTTAATGAGATTAAATCATGTTTAAATGATTAAAAATAGAAAATTAATAAAAATGAATATTTTCTGAACCAATAATTTTTATTTCAGTTCATGATGGTGAAAAATAATTTCTCAAAAAGTTTGAGATTAAAATCATAAAAAATGAATTTTTAATGAATTAAATATGATTAAAACAAATTAAATCAATAAAAATATAAAAATAAAACATTTTCCAGAAAATAAAAGTGTGGAAATTTTCTTTATGGTGTCAAGAAGATACACCTACATTTTTATAATTTTTGGATAAAAAATGAATTTATTATAATTATTATAAGTTTTGCATGTAATATAATGGTTATATTATATTAAAACAACAAATTAAAGAAATGAAATCTGTTTAAAAAAAAGGTAAGGAAAAACTGGTGATGCCTGGGTTCGAACCCAGGTAGACCCGCTGCAACAACCACACCCAAACCACTACACTATCCAAGCACTTGTTTAATTATGTGAAGCAGAATATTATTTATATTGTTAATCAAACTCATCTTCTTCTTCCCCAATCCTACAAGCAAGAACCCTAACCCTAACCAAATCAATCAACCCATTTTGACATGAAAACTATTCTGAAATAGAGGGCTTTTATAGAGGGTTTTAAGTAGAACAAAACGGCATGACAATATAGCACTTACATACACGATTGGATCCGAAATGCTCCGATTCTTAGAGCCGATTCTAGAGTTCTTGGGACGCGATTAATATGTATTTGATAGCAGGTTTGTACGTCGTTTAGAAGGTAAGGATTGCAGGAAGCGAGTTGCGAAGTCAATTTATGCCTAGATTGTTTAGAAACGCTTCTATGATTCGTTTTAAGGAGTCCGGCGGTTACCCACATTAATATCGAATTAAAGCTCGAATTAAACACGTTAAACGCCTATTAAAATCTTGTAACGACTTTTGTAATGATGGGGAAACATAAAGACGCGATTAACGACTTCTAAAACACATTAAAACTCGAAATATATTGTTGCCGGAAAGAATTCCGGTGGCCGGAATCCACTCGCCGGAAAACCGAATGGAACAGAGGGAAAAGAAATCAAATTTTGAAAGTTTGGGACTTTGGCACTATAGGTCCCTTAAGTTCTAACTTGGTTAGTTATATAATGATTTTGTTAGTTTTTCTATATAAAACTCAACTTTTTTTTGGAAGGCGAATTTTCTATGTTGTGGCAGAGTACATCACTACCCCCAGAAGGGGAGTCCCTTAGCCACTCTCCAATGGTCAGACTATGTTGTCTTAACCGGGCCCATGCTGACACGAGAGTGGCCGGCCCGCAAGCGAGTCGAGGCTGCGCATAAGGGGCACTAAGGCTTCCACCCGGAAAATTTCCCGCCACCTGCCACTTGACAGATGTTGCACCCTCCACAAGAGTTAAGCCTCTCTGGAGTAAATGCACGGTAGTAGAAAACCGGGGGGCCATCAGAATCGAACCTGGCACCTACAAGTAGGCTAGTTTCGACCATCACTTGGCAATACCCCCAAATGGAGCTTATGGGAATCGAACTCAAAGTCTCCCAAAGGAGATTTGAGCTGACAACCATTGAGCCACAAGTGGGGGATCTATATAAAACTTAACTAAGTTAAGTTAATCTAACCAAAGAGTTTCTAAAACTTTATTAAACTTGAAATTTTTATAGAATCTTTTACGAATACATTTCAACATTCGCATTTGATTAAAACTTATACCCGATCCTTAATAAATATGATAAATTTTTAGTTTACTCTTAAATTAAATTTTAAAAACGACGAAACTTATAAGGGCTATAACGGAAATATTTGAAGGGCTTTTTTTTGTCAATGAGATGAAAGACGAGGGTGACGGATGTCACAGTCTCCCCTACTTTAGAAAATTTCGTCTCGAAATTTCTTTCAAGTGGAGGTTTCTATGAAAGAAAACGCGTTTAAAAGTCAAATGAGTTTTTAAAAAAAAAATTGCATCAGTTATGATTTGACAAAATTTAAAGTAGTTGTCTATTTATTTATCCAGAGTAAAAGTTTTAAAATCTTTGACAGTTGACCCGACGTTAAAAAGTTAAGAGTTTAAATGAGAAAGGTTTTGGGAATGTGTAACTGGTGAGGGCAGGGGTATTAATGGAACTTTACTAAGGATATGCAACAGAATTTCGACTAACAGAGAGTGTAAGAGTACACAAGGTTTAAGGTTTTCTACAGAGGTGGTCAACAAGGAATGATCCAACAAAACTAATTGAAGCTTATGTAAAATGTTCTTATTGAAAATACTAGTTATTAGTCAGTGATCTAATGAAGAGGTAAATGTAAACTAATGGGTAGGTTCTTGGTTAAACTCCCAGTCCGTTCCCACAGTATCGTTTATGCTTATATATAGGGTGTACCGCAGCTAACCCACCACACTCCCGATACTTTGGACTCGTACTGATTGTTTACCAATAGCCTAAATAGAATTACACACTACCCTCATGTACCTGTAAACCCATGATTGCGTTCCGGACCGTAATTATCGATTTACCTTACACTAGGGTGTTATGCTTTTCCATAAACCTAACAAGAAATAAATGTGTGCAACCAATATGTAATAGCCACTGTAATGAAATAATGTTTAATCATGACATGGTTAGAGGTCCTTCCCTTTCGGGTTTTCCCTTTAACCGTAACTTCTATTCACATCGTTGGGCTCTAAACACCTATATTGATAAACTCCGAGATTTACACCGTTTCCCCTCGGATTAAAGAAATATTCTAACCCGAGTCGTACGTAGGCACTGGCTTAGATCCCATACGAGTTATCAACTAGTATGTTCGTTGGCCATGACGATGAACAAAATAATGTAAAGTATAGCAGGGTTTTGCTCACAACAGGAAAAAAAATGCATACCAAATATGTGTTCATGTAAGTATATAAGTATAGCATAAAATTTCGATTGAAAGAATGGTATAATATAAATCGAGTAAATCGTTCAAAATGAAAGCATACGAGTTTAATTAATGCTCAAAAACCAGTGTTGTAAAAGTAACTACTAATAAATAGTGCGAGTGTAATAAGATAGATTTTCGTTTATCAAAACGTAGTTTGTGCAATCTTTGTGATATAGTTGAACGAATAGTAGTAATGTATGAGGATAAGTTTTTAGTAACCGAAGTGTGTTTTAGATTCAAAACTAGTTCATTTGAAAAATCTTCGTAGATATGTGTTTACGAGGAGTCGGGTTTGAAAAATGTTATAAGGATTATTATTAGTTGCAGGTTTCTTCCGAAAACACATATTGGATACGTTATATGAAAATAAAGAGTTTTTATTTGACTTGTAAAATATGCAATGCAAGTTTAAAAATGCAAAATGAAACCATTTCATGAAGTACACGTAAATCTAATGTGTTTTAAAAGACCAAGATTTAAAATGACGTGAATGATAAAATCAACGTATGTAATAGATTACCAATATTTAAGAAAAATTCATAATTTATCATTTGAGTCTTCAAATGATGAACAAACATAAATATCAATATCATAAAACATTGAGATTGTTTCCATAGAGATTTAAAACGAGATGCAGAAATAGATCCTTGAGATGTGGATTTCACTCCTAACTCAAAGATGTATTTCAGAATTAAAAACTATGGTGGAGTGAAACCAGTCACTAAGTTAAGGATATCACTCCCAGCTTAGTGATTAAGTTTCTTTTTGGATGAAATACTCTTTGAGGTGTGGATATCACTCCTATCCCAAAGATATATTTTAAAGATATATAGCATATAGAGGAGTGAAACTAATCACCAAGGTATGGATGTCACTCCTAACTTGGTGTTATCGTTTCGTTTGTGAAATACGAGCGTCATAAGCATCGAAAAGAATAATGAGAATAAATCATAGCAAAATATCTTGCAAGAAATATAAAGATAAAGAGAAATATACACGAGAGGACTCGTAAAAGCAAGCTTAGTTATAGACTAGGCTAAAAGGCATTCTAATAACCTAATTCCCTATAACCATGGCTCTGATACCAATCTGTAACACCCCAACCGATGGCGGAAACATCGAGGTGTCACGTAGTGACGATTGTTCAATAGCTCATGGACTAAAAGTGTAAATATTGATACATTGATTAAATAGTTTATTACATTGAAATGAAATACAACGATTCTAAATGTCAACTAAACTGAAATACAATGAATCCAAAATCTAAGTAAAATTCCAAAAGCTTAAAAGTCATCTCATAAATAACCTGAAACATGTACGAAAATAGTATATGTCAATACAAAATGTATTGATGAGCATACCCTGTTTGTATACATATAGTAGAAAAGTGTTTCGCAATTCATGTGTTGTATACTGTTTGCAATTATGTAATAAGTAATATCCGTTCAAAACCAAACCTGAGAATAATGACTAACACATGACTAACCAACTAAATAATGAATTAACAAGACAATGACCAAGATTCTCTCAACAGAGTCTCAAGGGGGTATACCATAGTACTATTCATTGAAATGTTAGGCCGCCCAGCGGTTAATGATTTTGACAAGTCATAGACACACCAATTAACATAAAGCAAACACACATGAGAATTGCATTTAGTAAAAGAAATAGAAACTTGATAGTAAGTACATGAGTCACCCCAGAATAGTAAAACAGTAAAAAGGGGAAAAGATATACTCACAGTTTACGAAAGCGTTCAAAATCCACTTAAGCGGTCGTGAGCTAAGTAATGGGAATTCCGAAGAATTCAACCTATAATGTGTAAGAATACTAATAAGGAAGTGTCTAAAAAGTCTAAGGTAACTAGGGTCTAAGGCATTAGGGCTTGCTAAGTCGAATTTGGGGAATTAGAGTTTTATGATAAATTGGATTAATATAAAAGTTGTATAATATATCAAAGTTTAAAACTACAGTTTAGGTAATATAATTATTACCAATTACTATTTAGATAAAAATCATGTTTGACTAATTAAGATAAAATGACGTAGTTAATTACTGTGACTAATTATTGTAATTAAATACAATAATTATAAATGTATAAATAAATGATTATGAGTTACACAATGTCCCAACAAATGATAATAAGGACTTTCAACCATAAGAGTATTTCCATTTTATATGAACAAATATTTATAAAATAGATGTCTAAATAGTATAAATAAATGTTTAATTATGTCTAATTAAACATAATAAGACTAATAATACAAGACACAATCCAAAAATACTATTTTCATAGAAAATGGGTACTTTCTGATGTAAAGTAATGAAAATAATTTTGCCATAATTTTTATAAACTTATTTATATTTAAAACTGATTTAATGAGATAAAATCATGTTTAAATGATTAAAAATAGAAAATTAATAAAAATAAATATTTTCTGAACCAATAATTTTTATTTCAGTTCATGATGGTGAAAAATAATTTCTCAAAAAGTTTGAGATTAAAATCATAAAAAATGAATTTTTAATGAATTAAATATGATTAAAACAAATTAAATCAATAAAAATATAAAAATTAAACATTTTCCAGAAAATAAAAGTGTGGAAATTTTCTTTATGATGTCAAGAAGCTACACCTAAATTTTTATAATTTTTGGATAAAAAATGAATTTATTATAATTATTATAAGTTTTGCATGTAATATAATGGTTATATTATATTAAAACAACAAATTAAAGAAATGAAATCTGTATAAAAAAAAGGTAAGGAAAAACTGGTGATGCCTGGGTTCGAACCCAGGTAGACCCGCTGCAACAACCACACCCAAACCACTACACTATCCAAGCACTTGTTTAATTATGTGAAGCAGAATATTATTTATATTGTTAATCAAACTCATCTTCTTCTTCCCCAATCCTACAAGCAAGAACCCTAACCCTAACCAAATCAATCAACCCGTTTTGACATGAAAACTATTCTGAAATAGAGGGCTTTTATAGAGGGTTTTAAGTAGAACAAAACGGCATGACAATATAGCACTTACATACACGATTGGATCCGAAATGCTCCGATTCTTAGAGCCGATTCTAGAGTTCTTGGGACGCGATTAAGATATATTTGATAGCAGGTTTGTACGTCGTTTAGAAGGTAAGGATTGCAGGAAGCGAGTTGCGAAGTCAATTTATGCCTAGATTGTTTAGAAACGCTTCTATGATTCGTTTTAAGGAGTCCGGCGGTTACCCACATTAATATCGAATTAAAGCTCGAATTAAACACGTTAAACGCCTATTAAAATCTTGTAACGACTTTTGTAATGATGGGAAACATAAAGACGCGATTCACGACTTCTAAAACACATTAAAACTCGAAATATATTGTTGCCGGAAAGAATTCCGGTGGCCGGAATCCACTCGCCGGAAAACCGAATGGAACAGAGGGAAAAGAAATCAAATTTTGAAAGTTTGGGACTTTGGCACTATAGGTCCCTTAAGTTCTAACTTGGTTAGTTATATAATGATTTTGTTAGTTTTTCTATATAAAACTTAACTAAGTTAAGTTAATCTAACCAAAGAGTTTCTAAAACTTTATTAAACTTGAAATTTTTATAGAATCTTTTACGAATACATTTCAACATTCGCATTTGATTAAAACTTATACCCTATCCTTAATAAATATGATAAATTTTTAGTTTACTCTTAAATTAAATTTTAAAAACGACGAAACTTATAAGGGCTATAACGGAAATATTTGAAGGGCTTTTTTTTGTCAATGGGATGAAAGACGAGGGTGACGGATGTCACATTTACACATGTGTAAAAACAAATTATTTTCGTATACGTTTAAATTTTTACGCGTAAATTGTGTTTTTGAGATTGTATTTTAGTAAGAAAGACAAGTGTAAAAAGAAATTTTGAATTTGAATGGTTTTAGATGCCGTTCTCACGGTTCGCACGAAATATAGGTGTTCTCAAATTAACTTTCCCCTATATATATATATATATATATATATATATATATATAGGATCCGGATATTTTGAAAACTCCCCTGAGTTGCGAGAACTTGAGAACTCCCCTAACCCAATAATAATGCGACACATAAGCCACTTAACATTATTATAATGGAGGGCATTTTAGTCAAATAACACATCCCCTACCCCTCCTCAACCCACCCCACCCCACCCCACCCACACCCCACCATATATCTTTAAATACATTTCTCTCTCTAAAAATCAGTCTCTCAGCTCTCTCTCTCTCTCACTTCGTTTCTCTCTCTAAAACACACACACACATACAGTATTATTCAACTTCTTTTGATGAGAACACCGTGTGGCCGATTCCAGCAAGCGTTGATCGGATTCAGAGCAGGCAAAAGTAAGACGACGGCAAGGGGAGATGGTGCCGGTGGTGCCAGATCTGGATTTTCGTGGGTGGATTTCGATAGTGTTCGATGGGGTTGGGAGATGGATCTGATGGGTTTTGATGGGGTTTGGAGGTGGATCTGATGGGTTTCGAGGTTCGATGATCAAAGAATGGGGTGGTTCGATGAGCAAAGAACGGGGGTGGATCTGATGGGTCGTTCTGTGGTTTATGGTTTTTTGATTGTGTTCCGGTGGTGTTCCGGAGATGCTGTGAAGATACGAAGACGAAGGTACTTACACTAGTGGTCGTCCGTGGTGTTTGATGGTGTTCCGGTGGTGTACCGGTGGCATTTACACTAGTGGTCGTCCGTGGTGTTTGAAGGTACGAAGACGAAGGTACGACAGGTATTAGGATTTATTATTATTATTATTTTTCTGTTATTATTATTATTATTAAATTTTATTATTATTATTATTATTTTTCTGTTATTATTAATATTATTATTTATGTTATTATTATTAATATTTTTTATTATTTTCTGTTATTATTTATTTTTATTATTTATGTTATTATTATTATTATTTCTGATTTTATTTTTGTGCATTAGTGTAAAATTATTAATATTAATTTTTTGGTTTTTGTCAGGAGATGCTGTGAAGATGATGATGTAATAACACCAGTGTAAATATGAAACGTGTAGATGTTTGAGGTATAGATCTTTTGTAGTTTTGGGTTTTTTACACTCATGTATTTTTTTTCCTGTTTGAGGTGTAGGTTGTGTATTTTTTTGGTGAACAAGATTTTTTTGTAGAGGTAGTTTTTAGATGTAGGTTGCATATTTTATGGTGTAACTATGTATTTACATTGGTGTTTTTGAATGTATAGATCATTTTGGTTGTTTTTACAGTGGTGTAATTCGAATGTATAGATGTTTTTGTTGATGTTTTGGGGCATTTTTGCAGTGGTGTAATTCCAATGTATAGATGTTTTTGGTGGTAGATGTTTTTCGTTGGTTTTTACACTGGTGTAAATAATTATACCCGGGTATTTTCATGGTAGATTTACACATGTGTAAATAATTACACCAGTGTAAATAATCGTCGTCATAGTCATCTGAATATTTGTTATAAAAAAATATAATATTATATTAATTATTTCTCTTTCATAATATTATATTAATTATTTCTCTTTCATGGTGTTTTTACCAAAACACCCCTTGATGTACTTTATTGTATTAAAATATTCATAATATGAATTAAGTTGCATGTGATGACAAAACTTTTCAAGATTTTAATCTCAACCATTGGATTGAGAAGATCAAAGGTCCACAAGAGTTCCTATGGTTCTCTCAACTCATGGTGGTTTTCAAAGTATCCTAACCCTATATATATATATATATAGGCATGGTTTTAAAAAACGTAAGAAACGTACGAACTGAGGCGCGCCTCAGTTCGGTACGGGACCATTCCGCTTCAGAAACTACGCTTCAGGGGGTCTGTTTGGTACGTACGCCTCATTCGTCCGAGGCGGTCGTATATGAAAGAGGCGTACGTTTCTGATTGAGGCGGGATAACGAGATCTTACCTGATTTTGAACCTAAATCGGACCAATTTTGAGCCAAATCAACCCAGCTTAGGTTTCCCTAGTGTCATTATTGTAGATACTTCATGATTTCGCACCTTAATTGATTACATGAGCCGAATTTTGGTGATAGGGTTTGTGAGTTGTGTCTGTTGTGTGAAGAAGATGCAGAAAGAAAGGGGGCGCATAATGAATGGGGTGGGGTATTAGGGTTTTTTAAGTTTAGATCTTTTAATATTTAACCCCTACATCTTTATTTGTTTATATTTGGTCCCTAGCTTATAAATTTATACCTTAAAAGCATAAAATTAATATTTATTAAGTTTGGATCTTTTAACCTTTAACCCCCTACATCTTTATTTGTTTATATTTGGTTCCTAACTTATAAATTTATACATTAAAAGCATAAAATTAATGTTATATATATGTATTTGATTTCCGCCTCGGGCTTACGCCTCGGTTCGCCTCGAGGCTTACGCCTCGTGAGGCGAAGGGAAAACGCCTCGAGGCTCGATTCCGTTCTTTTAAACTTTGTATATAGGGGAGGATAAATTGAAAACCCTCCCCAGTTAAGAAAACTTTGAAAACTTCATCTCCTCCATTCATCTTACTAGATCAAGGGCCATAAATCAATTTACCTTTTTTACATTTAATAAATACTCAAAAGATACACAAAAAGTAGAAAAAGGGCAATTATGTAAAACAACATATCACTCTCTCTCCTATTTCACTCTATTTCCTGACACACACACTCTATCACTCTTCCCCTCTCTCATCAAAATCTAATTTTAAAGAGTATCTCTATCTTTCCTACTTTCAATTTAGTTTTTATATTATTTTTAGCTTTTGTGACAACCCAAGTTTCAACGAACAATTTTATTTTATTATTATTTTTCATTTCATTAAAGTGATTTATTGAATTGTTTCAATTACGTAAGTACTCAATAACATTTTTACATTTGTTAGTTGTTACAAATATATCATTTTGTAACATTTCTATTTTTGCTAACTATAAACGTTAGAAACTGTAGAATGTTACAATGTTACAAATATTAATAAAATAATATAATATTTACATATGTGATTAGCTTGTTACAAATTTTACTATGTTACAAAGTTTTTTTTATTGAACGTACAATGTTACAAAACGTCAAATGTGTTAATATTAAATATATGTAACTACCTTCAAAAAATTATGTAACCTTTAACAAGCAAACTATACATATATTATTAGATTTTAATAGCAAACTATACATATATTGTTAGATTTGTAACAAAAAAATAAAAAATATAATAACCTCACCTGTATAAAAAATATTCATTATAACAAACCTTATAAATTTTACAATGTTATAACATGAGTCTGCGACACTATGTAATTGTCTTGTTTACACAATAAAATCAACACAAACACCATGTAAGCATCCAACATTTTCTTGTACTTCAAATCATGCCTAAGATGTAGAAACCTTTTATCTTGGTAACCATTTCTTCCATTTTCCCCAATGAAAAAAAAAATAATAAATAACTTCAAAAAATATGAACCACAAAAAACTAACGCCATGTAGTGATCCGTAACATCTCATCACCTAAGATAATCATCCCTAACATGTAGAGAAGAAGCCCGTGACTTATCTGAACTATTGTGTTACTCACGAACCAGCCAGACCCCCGGACGTCTCGAACCCACCACCAAGATGACCCAAAAATTAACGATTGTTCGGCCCAGGATCTGGTTCGTGGTGCCCGGATCTGGTTCGTGTTGAACCCCTCAAGTCTTTGGTTCGATTGCTGACTTGCTACTTAAGTTCTAGTTGTTAATTTGATTTAGATGGTGGATATGGTGGTGTGGTGGCTATTTGTTGAAGAGAACAATAAAAATAAATGCAACTTCATCTTCTTTGTCTTTGATTTGCTCACATAGTCTCTGGTGATAACGTAATGTATGAGAGTTGGATCTTGATCTATGCATGAAAATCAACATATGTAAATTGGGGATGGATCTGGTCATGAGTATTGTGATTGTTGAGTGTTTAATTTATGTTTAATGAATAAAATAGAAGAGAGAGAGTGAGGAGAGTTAGGTGTATATGTGAGATAATAAAGAAAGAGAGAGAATGTCAGAGGAGAGAGTGGAGGGATGTTTGAAAAAGATGTTTGAAAAGGATGCAATCTGACATGTTACAGATTGACCAGAAAAGTGAGGAAATTATGTGACGAAAATACCCTTGGAAGACATAACAAAAAGAGTGACGTGGTTGATTTTGGGCCTAGTATTGGGTTTTCAAGGTTTCTTTAACTGGGATGGGTTTTCTAGTTATACTTTCCCTATATATATATATAGGGTTAGGATACTTTGAAAACTCGTATGAGTTGCGAGAACCATAGGAACTCTTTTGAGCCATTGATCTTGATGATCCAATGGTTGAGATCAAATGATAAGACTTTTTTGTCTTGACATGTGGCTTGACTTTTTATTTGTATTTTTTTAATAAAATAAAGTAGATAAGGGTATTTAGGTAAAATATACTATGAGAGAGAATAAAATAATATAATATCATATTAATTTTTTATTCAATTATTAAATTATCATATTTTTTTAAACTTTATTTTATTTTTTAATTCATTTATTTTTTAAAACAAAAATAAATACATATTAAAAAAATCAAATTTGTGCATTTATTATTTAGGAAACCCCATGTATCTAAATTATTTACATCAGTGTAAAAACCCATATATGAAAATTATTTACATCAATATAATACATGTAATATTCCCTTACACCAATGTAACACAACAAACTTGCATGAAAAAAAATAACAAAATACATCAATGTAATATAGTTACACCAACGAAAAGGAAAACATAACCAAGTTGCTAATCCATTAAAAAATACAGAAACTACGTCTAACTAGCTCTTAAAAAACATATTGGCCTTGGATTGTCTTCATGTGTGAGGATCCATCTCTACACAAATAAGTGTAACAAAAGTCACTATGCACGAACGACTAACACCCGATTTACATAAGTGTAACAAAAGTATTTACATGTGTCCAAAAAATAAAACACTACAAAAACCTACAAAAAATAAGTGTAATACATATTCAATGTAATACATGTAATATTCCCTTACACCAATGTAAAATATTGTAAAATCGTTTGCCACTATGTATAAGAAGATTTCTATTAAAATGCTTAACCAAAAAAGATTTGATTTCGTCACACTAGTCACACTAATGTAAATATTTACACCAATATAAATATTGTAAAATCACATCTTACACTTATGTAAATTCACATCTTGAATTACAAAAAAAAAAAATTACCCGGTTTCACAAAAAGAAAGTCACATCTTACAATTATATAAATTCACATCTTGAATAAAAAAAATACCTGGTTTGACAAAAAGAAAGCCATAGATCTGAAGGGTTTGTTCATCAAAAACGGTTTGTCAAAAATCTAATAATAACCGTCTATTATTCCCTATTAGCACAGATACTGCAACAACACAACCATCTCAACTACAAAATAAACAATACCATTTCTCAGATCTCAATCGCCGCTTAATAATAACATCAGCTACCAAATCTTCAATATCAATATTAATATTTTAATATAAACTAACAAATATACTCAAATTAATATTTCATACAAAAAGAAAACCTAGTCTGCTAGTCACGACCTATGATAATAATAATAATAATAATAATAATAATAATAATAATAATAATAATAATAATAATAATAATAATAATATACCTCAAACCCCACAGCATCATCATCCATCATCATCCACCACAGCCATGAACCACCATGAAACCACCTCCACCCTCCCCCTGTCACCAAAAACACCAAACACCATCACCTCCGAAAGGATTTGTTCGAGTCTGGGCCACCACACCTGTTTTCATCGAAGGATCTGTTCGAAAGCAGATTCAGATCTGTTCGAATCTGGCCCTTTCGTCACCAGACACCATCACCCCAGCCACCATCATCGAAAACCCCACCTACCTCCACAGCCACGAACCACCACCCAAAAGACCACTATCATCGAATCTGGCCCTTTCGTCAACAGATTCAGAATGTTCGTCTATAGTGTGTGTTAGAGAGATGGAGTGTGTGTGTGTTAGAGAGAGAGACACTTTTGTGTGTGTGTGTGTGTGTGAGAGAGAGAGAGAGAGAGAGAGTTTTAATAGGGTCCGTCTATTGGCACCCCCCAACATTCTATTTCAACTCCCCTTTGAAGCGCCTTGCTTAGGCCAAAGCGAGGCGCTTCAGTCACATCAATGTCAAACCAGTACGAGGTTGCATGGGAGTTTGAAAAAAAGGGGGCCAGGCGCCTCGCTTTGGTCAAAGCGAGGCGCTTGGCAACAGGGGGGATGAATCTGGACATTTTGATGTTGGGAAGGTTTTGGTTTGGATTTTTTTTGGTTTTTTGTTTGTTTTGAAGTGTTTTTTTTTTTTAACTTTTTTTATCTATTTAGGGTCTTTATCTATTGTAATTTTTTTAAATTTAAAAATTTTAAAAACACCGTAATAACCCGTGTTTTTTTTTAACTTTTTTATTGATTTAGGGTCTTTATCTATTGTAATTTTTTAAAATTTAAAAAACAACGTAATAACCCTAATCAAACTATAATTAATCAAGTAATCCCAAGTTTAACCTATTAATAAAGTGTTCGATTGTCACTGTGACTGGATAAATTATTCACGGAGAAGACCTCGTTGAAGAAAGATTGAACGAATTCGCGAATTTTGATACGAATATGGTGGTTGATGGTCAACGTGGCGTCGTTTTGGTTTATAACATGTAACTTTTATTTGGTTTGGGATTGAAAGGGTTGAGTGATCTTTTAACGTTTATAATCGAATGTTTACTGTTTGGATCTCATTGGTTTTACTGGCTTGCAATTTATAATTTGGTTTTAGTTCGTTTATTATTTATGGGTTTACTATTTATTAGACAATTAAACATTCAAAACAAACAACATATATATATAAACAAAAGATCAAATGCATAATAATAATAATAATAATAATAATAATAATAATAAGTTTGTCCATACAAAAAAAAATACAAGTAAAAAAAGTCTACTGCGGCGGTGGTGGTGGGCCCCCCTGTGCTGGTCCACGGTGTGGTGGTGGGCATAACTGTACCTGCCAATGCGCGGCCATCGCCTGCATCGAATCGACCGTCCACTCCTGAACCTCCCGGAGCTCACCGATGCGGCGATCGATGTCCTCTGCCACGAAACGCGCAGCAGGAGTGAGGTCATCATATATATGACGGGGGGTACTGCTGCTGTGGTGGCGGCGGAGGAGGTGGGGGGCGTCATCGTCGTCAGCCTCGTCGTCCTGACCCGCCATCTCTACCAGGAGAGGCTCTCTCGGCCGCACCTCAACGTAGGGCGGTATATCATCGAAAGTAGGAAGGGGGGCCGGCGCAAAAGCCCTCCTGGTTCCGATAGCTCGAAACCGATGCACACCCTTCGAGACCTCGAAGAGGATCCCCATGCTCCGGGCATTGGCGTCACCGAGCTCTACCGATGGGATCGAGGGCAGCAACTGATGGTCGGTATCTGGCGAGATCCCCAGATGACGCGCGATGTAAGTGATGAACGCCCCGCCATGGAGATGTGCGCGAGCCTGGCACATGTGGCAGCACTTAAAGTACTCGACCAGGGACGCGGCTAGGTTGCACGGCTGCCGCATA